>JAQISU010001238.1:10865000-12206250 GCA_029339505.1 Unio delphinus
AACTGGGCAAATGTAAGGGTGCTGAGAAGGGCATACCAGTAAGGGAAGTGGGGAAATGTAAGGGTGCTGAGTAGAGCACACCAGTAAGGGAACTGGGGAAATGTAAGGGTGCTGAGTAGGGCACACCAGTAAGGGAAGTGGGGAAATGTATGGGTGCTGAGTAGGGCATACCAGTAAGGGAAGTGGGGAAATGTAAGGGTGCTGAGTAGGGCATACCAGTAAGGGAAGTGGGGAAATGTAAGGGTGCTGAGTAGGGCACACCAGTAAGGGAAGTGGGGAAATGTATGGGTTCTGAGTAGGGCATACCAGTAAGGGAACTGTGCAAATGTAAGGGTGCTGAGTAGGGCATACCAGTAAGGGAAGTGGGGAAATGTAAGGGTGCTGAGGAGAGCACACCAGTAAGGGAAGTGGGGAAATGTAAGGGTGCTGGTGTGCCCTACTCAGCACCCTTACATTTCCCCACTTCCCTTACTGGTATGCCCTACTCAGCACCCTTACATTTCCCCAGTTCCCTTACTGGTGTGCCCTACTCAGCACCCATACATTTCCCCACTTCCCTTACTGGTGTGCCCTACTCAGCACCCTTACATTTCCCCACTTCCCTTACTGGTATGCCCTACTCAGCACCCTTACATTTCCCCACTTCCCTTACTGGTGTGCCCTACTCAGCACCCTTACATTTCCCCACTTCCCTTACTGGTATGCCCTTCTCAGCACCCTTACATTTCCCCAGTTCCCTTACTGGTGTGCCCTACTCAGCACCCATACATTTCCCCACTTTCCTTACTGGTATGCCCTACTTAGCACCCTTACATTTCCCCACTTCCCTTACTGGTGTGTCCTTTTATACCGAATTTTATTACATGTAAATGCTAATATAATACAATACAATATAATTTATGATATGATATGATATGATATGATATGATATGATATGATATGATATGATATGATATGATATGATATGATATGATATGATATGGTATGATATGATATGATATGATATGATATGATATGATATGATATGATATGATATGATAAGATATGATATGATATGATATGATATGATATGATATGATATGATATGATATGATATGATATGATATGATATGATATGATATGATATGATATGATATGATACGATACGATACGACACGATACAATACAATAATACAATACAATACAATGTAGTGAAATATAATATAATATAATATAATATAATATAATATAATATAATATAATATAATATAATATAATATAATATAATATAATATAATATAATATAATATAATATAATATAATATAATATAATATAATACAATACAATATATATAGTGCTTGCTTGAAATGTCTTTGGTAAGAATGTAAAGGGTACAATGGCAGTACTGTGAGAAAGTGGTTACAGTTACATACCGGTTCAATAAAAAATGCCAAAACGTGTTATGTTTAATGTTGGAACGTTTTGTTAGAAATCACATGGAATCCATTGATTTTGTTGAAGTCGAAATAAACGCAGATAAGCTAATTTCCATATCCACAGGTGGCGTGACACTCTGAGACAATCTTGAAACAGTATGGTAATGAGGTTAGAAATGTTGAAAATGGTAACGGTACGATATACAGTTTAAACGATCAGAAACGATACGGAAATATTAAGCATTGATTGTTGAAACGGTATGGATGGTTGTGTTAGGATAGTTTTTTTAAGTAAAATTAATAAAATTGTCATTTTCTTTAAATTGTATTAAAGTAATGTTTTATTCATTTATATTAAAGTAAGTTCTAAAATATATTAAGAGTAATTTCATTTGTTTTTGAAGCACAACTATATAGAATAGAAATTGTTGCTGCGCAAGTGGAAAAAAGGCAATTTATATAGCCATACTGCATAGGACCGGTAAAAATAACTAAGAGGTTTGCTAATGTACAGTGCTGTGTGGAATTGTATAACGAAAAAACATTACACATGCCATTTCGCCGATCAGCTAGAACTTCTAGGTTACATCATTAAAAATATATATTCTGTAACCCAGACATTGGCGAAAGTCCAATTCGGTTAATAAAAGTGGAGTAACTCTTCTCGAAAAATCTTCTAAATGACACAAAAAAAATGGTTCCCAACAACGGATACCCATATTTGGTGTAACGACTCCAAACGAATATAAATAAACCACAAGACTAAGTCTTATGACGTAAAACAAATTGGTTTCTACCTGTTGAAACTGGTTCTTTATTGGGGGAGAGTCAGCATCTTTTTTTTGACTGGTATATGGAGGGTATGACCTTGTATAACCCTGACACTGGCCGAATGCGTATAAATAGGGTTGCGCATTTGGGTCAGATCAGTTTTTCCGTATCAGCACAAAATAGATGTTTGACTTCTAATTCCAGGTAAGAACTGTATATGTCGTAACTTCTTTTAGAAATAGGTATTTTTAATGTTTGAGATTTTAATGGTAAAATTGTTTTGTTTGCAACATTGCTACTAAATTCTTTTATTTATAATATAGTGTAATAGAATGTTTAATATTTTAAAGAATTCATATTTAATTATATTTATGTAATTTTTATGATAAAAGTTGAATTGCTACCAACTTCATGTTTAGATTTAATGTTGAAATAAAGTATTCTTTAAGCAAGAAAGAATAATATCTAGCAATATATTCTAAATCAATATTCTATTTTAAAATAAGTAAAATGCATTTCTTTACTTTAATTGTTGCATTCATTACAGTTATTACATTTTATACTTTGGCTATCTTGAAATTGATTGAGAATTAACTATTTGTATAATATTCTAAAATGCAGAAGTTATAATAATAAATGAAGTTGGAAAGCTTAATAAGGAAAATATAATATGTATTTCATGAATTTTTATTATAAAGTTTTTAGATGTGTTTCTAGAATGTAGTGATATTAGTGTGTTGATTATTTAAATAAAGTTTTTTCCGTATCAGCAGAAAATAGATGTTTGACTTCTCATTTCAGCTTCGATTCCGTACCTGAATTCCCAAGGCATTTCTATCACCTGGTGACATCCTTTATCTAGGAACTCATCCTTTTCTTCTTCCTATCTTCCTGAGTTCCTAGCATGTGTTTATGTGAACGAAACATAATTCTTCCAACAAATTTCCTCATAAACGTTGCAATATATCTGTTGGGGGAGATAGGGTGTCATCAAGCAGGCATGTGATCTGCATACAAAATACACACACTGGGTAGGGGCGACATCACATGGAGGCAAGGAGAGGAGAGTGTAGTGCCCCCCACCCCCCTCCAATTTCACCTCTCAACATGTTTTGGAATACAGCCGTAAAACTTAATATCTGAACCCCATACATTTTTCAAATCTAGAATTTAACTGCTGGTGCCTCTGACTCTGGGATCTTTGAAACTTTTCCTTCTTAGTAAGAGGGGTAGTTAATTGGGTTTGGCTACGTTACTTAGGGAATGACCTCCCTCGATATTATATCGTTCGGTGTGTGACAAGATAGAATATCAACATTGTACTGGGCAAGATTATTGAGAAGAAATAATGCTATACGACCCCCTTAGACAAGACAAAATAACAAATTAAATCAAACAAATTATATAGATGTAATTTGAATTCAACTTAAATGATATCGACAAGATTTAAAAGCACTGTCTAATTTAGATTATTTCATTATCATAACGAGTTGTGGAAACAGCGCAATGTCCACGACTGTTTGTATCACCTTCCTTCTCGACCGTGTTCCGACATTTCCTAGATCCTCGAGTTTTCATTTCCGACTGCCGCGTCCTTCTTGGATTTCCTAGATTTTACACTGAAATCATCACTTCCTCCTTTTAGACTTCACTCGTGACTTCTCACTGTTATCGACTCCGTCTTTGTCTCTAGAGTCTCCCTTTTCCTCGGCAAACTGTTTCCTTAACGGATAAGATTATCCCTAAATATCTATATGTACCACTCTCTAGATGTACATAAACTTCCTTCACTTACGTTACTCAGAACAGACTTACAATTTAAACACTGCGAATGGGTGTATGGGGTGTCTTTGTTGGGGTAATACCTCTGGCTGGCTAAGCAGTCGTAGCTCGATCATCTTTGAGTCCCATGCGGCACTCTGCTCTCACCTGTGACTCCAAAAAGCTATGGCATGCAAAGAGGCCACATCCCGGGAAACGGTCTCAAGTGAGGTAGGCTTTGTCTACCTAGCACGAGCAAGGGGCTAGAAAATGTGCCATAAATACTGCCTGCTCTAAACTTCAATGGTCAAAATACAAAAGAAGAAAATCAAGATTGTTCTTCTCATACTTGGCGCATGAAAAGTGCGCACCTTACTGGACAGAAACGATGCGGAAAGACCCTATGGGAGATCCGCCCTAATAGAATAGAAACTCGCTAGATACAACGTGGATATTGCTCCCTTGAGCAAGACCCGAAACAAGCTAGGGAACCTGGAAAAATTACGCAAAGTTCTTTGAGTAATCAAATCACTCTGGGAATGATGACAAGTCAACAAAATATAGTAAAGTAATAGGGGTATACAAATCACAACGAACAGATAATGAAGACACTTAGGGAATAAAAACACATGTAAAAGGCAGGAAAAAAAAAACACTGAATATCCCTCCAACCAAGCTCGATACACGGTTGCGATATGTCTTCGCTCCAGTGGCAATGCACCTGGTTCAGACAATATCCCAGTTGAAGTCTTTTAGGATGGGGGCACAGTCAAGATAGAAGGGCTGCAGCAACTGCTTTTACTTATGTGGCAGCAAGATACAATCCCCACCAGTATACGCGCAAAGGGAACCCCGAGGCCTGCGTAAACCACCGTGGTATATGCTTACTCTCAACTGAAGGAAAGATACTCGCCAGAATCCTAATCAACAGCCTCACTACGCACCTTGAACAGGGAATACTGAGATAAAGCCAGCGTAGATTCCGAAAGGAACCTGACCATCGACATGGTGTTTGCTGAGAGGCAGCTACAAGAAAAATGTCAAGAGCAAAACAGCGACCTTTTCTCCATTTACGTAGAGTTGGCAAAGACTTTTGATACTGTCAGCAGAGAAGGTTTGTGTAAAGTAATGGACAAGTACGTATGCCCAAGACAATTTATAGCCATGCTGCAGCATTTCCATGACGGCATGCAGGCACGAGTACAGGACAATGGAGAGAGCCATTCCCAGTAATCAATGGTGTAAAGCACAGTAGTGTTCTGGAACCTACATTGTTCATTCTAGTGTTCTCCGCCATGCTGAGTAATGCCTACAGAGACGGATAGGTTGGAGTCAGCGCACGTAACGTACAGATGAAAGACTATTCAATCACAAGAGGCTTCCACGGCTATGACAGACACCATCAGGGATTTCTTTTTTGCGCCCTCAGTGCTGGCTTAGACGCCAACATGCAATGCAGCGATGAAAAGTTCTCCAGCTCCTGCACAAGCTTTGGTCTCACCATCATTACCAAATAAACTGTAGTTTTGGAAAGCCCTATGTTGAGCCAATCATCACCATGAACGGCCTAAACTTTAACGTGGTGAACTGCTTCACCCACCTTGGCAGAACACTGTCACAGAGCGTCACTTTGACGTCTAGGTAAACCTTCGCACTGCTAAAGCCTGTGCAACGTTTTGCAGATAGTGTGCTAAAGTCTGTAATAGAAGAGGCATCAGCATCCAGATCAAATTACAGGTCTACAGGGCAGGTGTCCTCCCAACACTACTTTACGACGTATGCGAAAGATGGACGGTCTACCAATGACACGCCAGGAAGCTGAACCACATTCACACCACAAGTTCCAGGACAATCCTCATTATCAAGTGGCACGACTAGGTTCTAGACACCGAGGTACTCGCCCAAGCAGGTCTCTTCAGCATCCACATCAGCCTGATACAGTACTACCTACACTAGGTCGGACATGTTGTACTCATGCCAGACCATCGGCTACTTCAGAGATCCTTCTATGGCGAGCTACAACAATAACAAGATCCGAAGGAGGTCAGAAGAAATGCTCAAAGACAATATGAAAGCTGCATTGAAAGTGTTCAACATTTACCCTGATTCCTGCGAGCAAACATCAAGCGATTGAGACACTTGGTGTTTCTCTGTGCACAAGGACTCCAAGTTGTGCGCATCTAGAAGAAAAAGTAGCTACAGAGCTAAAGAGGCAAGCCGGAAAAGCACGTGCCACCAACCTCCGGAAATGTCCCATTTATCCCCTGTCCCTAATGCAAACGAACATTCCGTGCAAGGGTTAGCCTCATCAGCCACCTGCGCACTGACAGAACAGAACCAGCTCCTACAACCCTCGGATGACAATAGTGGTCCTCGTCCAATCGACGGACGAGCACACACACACACACACACACACACACACACACACACACACACACACACACACACACACAGAGTCTATCTACGGAAGTTCCTGGACATAAATTACAACGTGAGCTCTCCATAGAAAATTTACCGTATGCTACTACATGTTCGATTTCCATTGCATTCAATTCTTTACTCACTTCCAGATTATTGAATATTACAAAGGCAAATATAATAGGTAGTCATCGTTAACTCAGGATAATCAGCATCGTCCTAACAGACAAAGAAAATTGTTTTATATTTATTTCATAAATTCCTATGAAGCACATATGAACATTTAAATCACATGCAATCAATTCTCTTAATGGACTAAAAACTGTAAAATGTTAAGATAAATTGCATAGCTCCAGAATCAATACATTTGCATGGTATTGAATAAGGTTAATTGCATCATAACTCTAGCATCAACACATTTCCATGAAATTTAATAAACGATACATACTATGGAACCTAGTCATTTCAACAAGTTGCATACGAAAAACAATTAAAAAAATAGATATATTACGTGAAATCAAAATTGCGTACCTTAATGTTTGTTAACTTTGAACCTGCACATCCAACACTAAACACTGTCTTTCTCACCAAACATACACCTGGTCCTTTTCATGTTTAACGAGGAAAGTACTATTCTTTCCTAGGCTTCCTCGTTACCAAACTTAACTCTCTCAAAAATTTCTGATTTTAAAATATTAGATCAAGGATGTCACTTTAAATTCACTTTACTTCCAAGGTTTATGGCTTAGATTCACAGATTTCCACAGACAATCGTTTGTTTCGTCAGTCAGAATATTTCAGCTACGTTTCATATCTTTTACCTTTGACAAATTACTATTTGACACCGACCGAAAGCTTAGCTGTCCCTTTTGCAAAACCATTTTAAGATATCTGGTCAATTTCATTGAATTGGAACACTGACCCTTTTGAAGTTTTAACACTGACATGGTGGAAATTACGAATAAAGGGCGAAATGACCCTTCACAAAGACTACCCCGCACTAAATGTAATACAATGTTAATGATTAGTGCATTCAACGTTAAGGTTCAATGTTTATTCAAAATTCGATACAAGAGATAACCCGTTTTTAAAAGGAAAAGTTTTTTACTTTGAATTTTGAAGCTGCATTCAAGTTATTGTCAACATGTCCTTAGGTGACCCGTAGGAACACTGTTTCCTTAAAGGAAAAAAATATCCCTAAATCGCAATATCTACCACTTTCTAGATGTACAAAAACTTCCTCCATTTACGTTACTGAGAGCACACTAGTTATTCAGACACTGCGTAAAATTGATCTACGGTAGTACCTTGACATAATTTGACACGTGATATCTCGATAGAAAAGTTACCGTATGTCACTATATGTTCGATTACTATTGCATACAATTCACAGATCCTTACTCACATCCAGGTTATTTAAACGTCACAAAAGCAAATATAATAGGTAGTTATCAATAAGTCAATATAATCAGTATCGTCCTAACAGCCAAAGGAAATTATTTCATATTTATTTTATATAACCCTTTGAAGTCCTGCATATTATGAATATTTGGATAGCATGCAGTCAATTTGGCTAATGAGCTAATGACGTTAAAATTAAAGATAAATTACATAGCAACTCTATCATCAATCAATACATTTGCATGAAATGGAATAAAATAAACAGTATAGCAACTCACAGTTTTCCCCATGAAATTGAATAAACGATACATAATATGGAATCTAATCATATCAAACAAGTTTACATACATCAAACAATCAAAATATAGAATATTGCGTGAAAATAAAATTACGTACCTTAATGCTGTTAACTTTAGAATTTGTTCATCCAGGACTAAACCCTATTTTTCTATCAAGACAACATTTGGTCCCTTTCTTGTTTAACGAGGAAAGCACTTTTCGTTCCCTAGTCTTCCTAGGAGCCAACCTTCACTCAAGAAAATTTCAGATTAAAGAATCAAGGTTACCACTTTAAATTCACATTACGTCCATGGTGTTCGTCTTAATTTTAATCCTAAACAGTGGTTTCTAAAAACATTCTTCAAAAAATCACTTGTTTCGTCAGTCAGAATCTCTAAACTACGTTGTATAATGTTGCCCTTTGAAGAATGACACTGATCGGAAGTTCAAATGTCTGTCTCAAAACGTATTAAGATATCTGGTCAATGTCATTTGAAGTTTGAACACTAACATCGACGAATTTAAGAATAAAGGTCGAATTGACCGTTCCCAAATTCTTCCCGGTCTAAATATGATAAATTTATTAATGCTCAGTGTATTAAATTGAATGCTCAATGTTTATTCAAGATTCGATATTTCACAATCTTAATCAAGCTGTTTCATTGATAATAAACCTTACAATCATGCACAGATCTGTTTTAAATCAGGTCCATTTGATGACATCTTATCCATCAATAACTCGTTTAAATTAGGTCCATTTGATGACATCTTATCCATCAATAACTCTTTTAAATTAGGTCCATTTAATGATACCTTATCCATCAATAACCGTTTTAAATCAGGTCCATTTAATGACACCTTATTAAATTAGGTCCATTTAAAGACACCTTATCCATCAATAGCTGTTTTAAATTAGGTCCATTTAATGGCATCTTATCCATCAATAGCTGTTTTAAATAGGGCATAACCGATTAGCATTTTGCTACTGATTTCCGATTCCGGATTTTAGGCATGAAATTTTTCCGATTCCGGATACGATTCAATTAATCGAAAATGCTAAATCCGTATTTTTTTTTCTAAAAAATTTCATCTTCCGTTTCCGGGTTTCTGGTATCTGGTTTTGCCGTGTCTAGCATGTTACTTAATACTTTACCATATCCGGCTTCATTTCCGGTTTTCACCCGCCAATTCAAATATGTTGTCTCACAGCGTGGTTGTGTTGACCATATTGGACTTTTCTGACTTCTTATTTAACTTTATTAACGCCCTATCGAATGACACGCAGTGTTAGACACGGTGCTATAGAAATTCAACTTTATTATTTTTATTATCCGAATCGGTCGTTCCTGCCTTGTCCGACTCCGATTAATCGGAAGTTCATACTATCCGGTGATATCCGATTTCCGGATCAAAAGTCGGTTATGCCCTAGTTTTAAATTAGGTTCATTTAATGACATCTTATCAATCAATAACTGTTTTGAATTAGGTCCATTTAATGACACTTTATCCATCAATAGCTGTTTTAAATTAGGCCCATTTAATGGCATCTTATCCATCAATAACGGTTTTGAATTAGGCCCATTTAATGGCATCTTATCCATCAATAACTGTTTTAAATTACGTCCATTTAATGATACCTTATTCATCAATAACCGTTTCAAATCAGGTCCATTTAATGACACCTTATTAAATTAGGTCCATTTAATGACACCTTATCCATCAATAGCTGTTTTAATATAGGTCCATTTAATGGCATCTTTTCCATCAATAACCATTTTAAATTAGGTCCATTTAATGGCATCTTATCCATTAATAACCGTTTTAAATTAGGTCTATTTAATGACATCTTATCCATCAATAACTCTATTAAATTAGGTCCATTTAATGACACTTTATCAAATGAGGTCCATTTAATGACATCTTATCCATCACAAATAAAAATGTAGACTTTTCAAGGATGGAAATGTATCAGACACACTGACACAGCCATTTATTCCAAACTAACCTCAGTAATAATTACAGTTTGTTGTGTATATGTGTTTAAAAACACTCAGTAATGTATGTATGATGTGATGCCTGTAGAATACGTACATGTCTTTTAATGAGTTTCAAAACATACTCTATTAAATTGTTTCATTTATTTCAGCTGTATTCACCGATGTATGTTTGTGTGCTTGTGTTGAATATTTCCTCACTTGGCCTTGTATTCAAGAAAAGACCTAAAGTAGTTCATTATTTTAATGAAAACATTACTGTTGTTATTGATGTAATTATTGTTGTTATTGATGTTATTACTGTTGTTATTGATGTTATTACTGTTGCTGAATCCCTACAGCCTGAATGTTTTTGCAGCCAATTTATCAGAAAAGAATTATTTACGGTGAAGAGGTTGTATAAAAATTACACCGTATTCTGTTATTATTTTTGGCAGAATAAGATAGGTAATGTACGTATTGATTCGTATAAAACTAACAACAAAACGACTGTACTTTCCAATAAATGTTAAATTTTAATAGCATAAGTCATTGCAACCGTGTAATAAATATGTACACGAAGTGTTTTGGTTTCGTTCATCTCTTCCGCGGCTGTCTGTATTTTCCCACCGATTCCTGTAATAAACGGTAAAATGGATTATGGATGTGTAGAATGTTCTTAACAGATAATACAGAAAACCAGCTGCTACAAATGAATTCATTTTGTATCCAGTAAAATAAAAGCTTACATCCATTTACACCGGTTCTGTTGTCGCGTGCAAATTTGTTTACTGTAGCATAGAGACAGCGCTGCGCATGCTCAGTCGTTTGTTTCATACGACATAAATAACACTTCATTATTTCAATTTAAATAATAAGCATCTTTGCCACATCCTGTCGAAAGCTATGATCGATTACAAAATGCAATACAAGAATCGTAAGATTGTTTTAATGAACAGCAACTACTATGATGTATTTCAATAAGTTAAACAAAATCAGTGAAGTAACCAGAGAGAAATCAAGATTGATACTTATAAGAAAGACATCTTGTATAAAAGTAATTATATACTTGTTTAAAAATGCATCTTTAAAAGATTTTGCGACAGAGCTAAGTTGGTTGGTGGTCTATAATTGGCAATCTCGTGTGGATCATCCTTTTATAAATGGCAAGAATGTTGAATGTGCGCAAGTTTCTATTTATCTGGACTTTTTATCTCATTAATAATCAAAATTAAAAAGCACTGCCAGTAGTGCTGCTATTATTTCACAAGCGTCTTTAAGCCTCCCATGACGCCCATTGGCTTTATTAACATAAATGAAATTATCAATATCTTTAATTTCTTTTTCAGATATAGAAATTCGATTAGGGCGTCAGAGAGTCGGTTCTGAAAAGTTCTTATAGGTGATTGAGCTAATAAATATAAAATTATCAATACATTCTCAATATTTTAGTCAAGTCTGTAGGATGGGGGCTAGCATGTTAAAAAGAGACAGAGGCTAGTGAACGATAATTAAAATGTAAATCATGTTCTTGACCAAAACTGTCAACTAATTGGTCGCGAACATTATTTTCTATTAAAAACTCTGATATGCTGCATGATTATATGCTTATCACATGTCTTACAACTCATTTTTTCTCCACCCTTAAATTCTTTAAAATTCCTTGCTAAATTTAAGGATTTTGTTATTATGTTGTTGGAGTGCTCAGTTATCGCTTGTATCGCACGAGTTTTAATTAAATAAGCATCCTACTACATCTCCCAAATTAAAATTTGCCAGGCAATTCCATCTTTTATTTTCCGGCAATATTGCCACTTAAGAGTACACAAATATTGATAAGTTATTAATTACAAGTCAATCGAGTATATGAAAGAAATCAATCATTTACTCTAATTAGCAATGATTATTTTTAAGGTTTGTGACGATGATATATAACTGTCCGCATATGCATCGTTAGCTGCTCAAGCAAATTTAGAATGATCTACATACATTCGTCAATTCTGCCAAAGCAGACTCAGACAACGGAATATGTTGGTGATCTTCTGGTTCTATATCTTATCAAGCTTAAAGTTCATTTGCATATCTTCAAAGTCACTGTTATCATCACTAACCTCTCCATCATCAGTATCTGAATGTGGTTCATATTCTGAATCATGGTGTGTATCAGGGTCAATGTCATCCTCAATGCTTGGTTCATTTTCATTATCTGAATCGTCTCTTGGTTTTAGGAGCTCAGACTGAATAACTATTGATCTTGCAGCTCGAACAAGAATTTTTTGAGTCCTTGTGGGATCAAATTTAGCCTGAACTTTCACACTTCGTTTTATTTTTTGTGGTTGAACCTGAGGAATTAGTACAAAAGCTGATATGCTGAGTTCATCATCATCTGCCTCTACCAGAGCACATGCACTTGCAGGTGTATCAAGCACATAATTTGCATTGTAACTTTGCATTGCTTGATGCAGAACTTTAAGGAAAAAAACAATTATTATTGACAAGAAAAAATTTGTAGTATTATCTGTAGCATCTTTGAAACATTTGAGTAGTCACATGACAACTGATTAATTACACTGATGGCCACACGAAAGGTGAAAAGGAAGTGGAGCGGGAGGCACAAAGAAGTGTTTATCCCATGTCATTGCCTAAGGCTCATATTTCTCAGGTGATAGTGAAAAACATGAAATTATGCATTCCACTATATTTTTTATACACAATACTATTACTCTACCATTAGCGTCATGAACAACTCTTTCCGAGATAAATATGTTCCAGGAATATATACAGTAGTGTACGCAATAATTCAATTTCCGCGGCACATGGGTGGGATGGGTGGGGTGGGGTGGGGTGATAATGTTTGATAATCTGAGATGAACAGAGCTCGATTTTATGCAGGTATTATTGCTTAAATACTTCAATTTCATTATGGTCACGACATTGATATAAATTAGAGTGCATACAACATATTTATTTACCTCTGCATTCCGCCGTTTGTGATAGGTTCCTCTTACTCGTTTAAGTTTGACAATTGTGGTTCTGTTGCCACTCGGATCTGTCGGTAGATCTTCCCCCAGGCCTAGGGTTAGAATAATATCTGGTACTACTGTCGGCTTCAGTCTTGACTGACATTTAAATATCCCAATTCTGCACGTCTTTCTGGATCAACTTTTATACAGATCGTTTGAAAAATGAAGACTACAAAGTCTATGAGTTACCGGCTCAAAGTTTTCACGGAGTCATGGCGACAATAATGGATCCAAGCCGTTCGTCGGATTTTGTCTTTCAGAAATCGGAAACATTTACCAGTCAAACTGTTGTTGAATCCAAACGCTACACAGTGGGGCATTTTGGAAGAATAAACTCGAAAATAAACACTAGTAAGCTGCCTGCTCTCAAGCACAATGGATCAAAATGATGCTGAACAATGGCCAATAGCTGCAAAAGATCATGTGACGTCACTTTTATTCAGCCTCGTTTCTACTCAACAAATATGCATATCGGAACGCTCGCTCAATTAATTCCCTATAAGGTACGGTACATTTTTATCGGTGCAACTGGGTCGCCCCAAACTATTATTTAATTTATCACTGGCATCAAAATGAGTAATATAATCACAACTTTAACTGTAAGTTCCGTATTTCTTTAATGTCTAACGAATGCCCAGTCAAGAGCTTCAAAAGAAAGTCCATTCGTGCAAGGCTTTAATTTTTCCTAACAATGCATAACGCGCACTCAGATCAGAGTTATATTGTTTGTTCCACTGATTACCCAATCAAACTGTATAGATCCTGACCTGCTGGAGCGTTATGTGAGGGCAGTTCAGGATTTGTGCAGTTTTCAGTTGAACTCGACTTATAACGAGTACATATGGTAGGTTCAGGGGCAAACGCTTGGCTTCTATTATTGTTGTTGTTGTTTGATAGATGACTATTCTGACAGTGTATGTATGTATGTATGTATGTATGTATGTATGTATGTATGTATGTATGTATGTATGTATGTATGTATGTTTCATTAGGATTTTTAACGTAGCTTTATATACAAAATTCAGTCATTTCACTATGATGTCTGCACAGTGGGGCAGTTTATAATGATGTCTAGCACTGGGGCATCATGTCGCAGACATGTAGCATTATGTCCCACCAAGCCACATTATCCTGACACCAGGCCGACAGTCCTAACACTAACCTCTTAATACTGAGCGCCAGGCAAGGCAGCTGTTAATACGATTTTTGTAAGTCTTGTATGACTCGGTCGGGGTTGTAACCCACGACCTCAGCTTCCGCGGAGCGGTTTTCTATGTTTGTAGTGTGCTGTTGCATCTGTATAAATTGATTGGGATATGCAGATGCTCCAAAACTCTAATTTTGAAATGCAATGTGTAATGATTTCCGGAGACAGAAGCTGGAAGACAACAAAGATCAAGCAATGTTGAAATAAACAAAAATAACAACACTGGGACTTAATCATTATATCTGAGAAATTGATTGTTCTTTCGTTTCGTTTTTCAACTATTTCCAGAACAATTTTCTGAAGCTTCTTCGGGTCATCGATTTCTTTGCCAACAGTTTAATCTCCGTTATTTATGGTTTTCTTTCCTTCTTTTATGAATCCATGTTAATGTTTACCTAATGGCGGGAACTCCTAATTCTAAGATCGACAGAAGTCTAAAACAAATGGCCAAATCTGAAACAGTACTCGTTTGCTATATTTTAATAACAAATTCAAAATCGTTCATATCTTTCACGTTTATCGTCGACCAACATAGAGGGGTTTATGAGCTATTTTAATGACATTTATATGATTAATAAAGCACATATGGATCAAAGATGTTAAAATAGGTAATAATTAAAGAAATTAAACTCGGAAATTTGAAAAGTCAATGTGTAAAATACCTTTCAATTTTTCTAAACTTAGTGTTGATCATACACGAGTTTACATTGAAAATAATTTTCACAAACAAACAAACAGTTGCTTCATGGATTACAACTGTCATATTAATATAAGTTCCCGCCGAAGTTTATATTCTGATTAGTTGTATAGTCACGTGCTAAACAAAACTCTTTCTTGTGAATGATCACACGACATATTTGAAGAAGGTAACTAACATTCTTTTTTACCAATCCTGCATTGTCATATGTGAAGCCATCAGCCAATCACTATATTTCGGGTGGCGGAGCTTTTGAAATTTATTCAGACAACCTGTAATGTAGTGCGAGAACGGCGTAAATGACTTGCCAACTGGGCGACAGAAATTACCAAATATGGGTCTATAATAGACCAGGTACCAGAAAAACGGCTGACGCCTGGTATGTTATAGTAATAGTATGAAGTCACTCAGGTCAGGTTTTGTATTTAAGAATGGGTTGAGAGTTATAAATATTTTCTTTCTATATTGAAAATACTACTACTACTACTACTACTACTACTACTACTACTACAACTACTACTAATAGTAATAATGATAATAATTACTACTACTACTACTACTAATAATAATAATAGTAATAATGATAATAATTACTACTACTATTATTATTATTATTATTATTATTATTATTAGCCCCGAGTGACCGAGTGGTCTAAAGCGCTTTCCGTTACGGATCACTGCCATCTCATCTCTTGTCTGCGTGGGTTCGAGTTTAAGATTCGGCTAATGTAGTTATGTCACAAAGTTTGCCAGTAGCTTCAGGTGAGTCGGTGGTTCTTTCTGGGGGTTTTCCCGGTTTCTTCCTCCACCAATAATATTGGCCGCCATGTATAGTCTATCATGTGCTGAAAAATGACGTTAAACCCTACAACAACAACAATTATTATTATAAGACTATCGTTTGATACAATATATCGAACTATTTAAAACCATGGGATTTTTTTTTCCCTTTAGCATTTTGCAGTCAGTGATATAATCTGCCAACCGGTTTCGAATTCGGGACTCGCAATATTTCAAGCAATAGCGGGAACACTGGCAAAATGTACTTAGATGACCTGTTTTCAAACATCACAATTTTAAACAATACATACCAATTACATTTAAATTCATAAAACTCGGAAACGATTGCTTATAATCATACATATTTTGAATATAATATTGAAGTAAAGAAACTAAATATTGTTTTATCGACTTATAGAAATAGTACTAACAGCTGCCTCGCTTGGCGCTCAGCATTAAGAGGTTGGGGTTAGGATTGGTATCACTGTGTGAGACAAGATATCACTGTAAACCAGCATACTGCAGACGCTGAAAAGCTACATTAAAAATCCTAATCACACACACGCACACACACACACACACACACACACACACACACACACACACACACACACACTTTTCCAGCGTTTGCTTTAACATTTACGTAAAAAAAATCAAATAACAAATAATCAGAATCTAAATTATACAAATATATTTCATTTGATGATTTACTATTTCGAAAGAAAATAATGGAAACATATTTTGAAATTATGATTTACACTAGTTCCCAGACTATATGATTACTGACTTCTTTTTCTGTGTTCCATCTCTTACATCACTACAGACTTTGTAGGAGTAAGAGGCAATGATTATGAAATTGATACTGTTGAACTTCATACATTTTTGTAAAGATTAAATAAATATTACGAACGGTATTATGATATAAAAGAAACACAGCTACATTCTTCATCTTGTTTAATAAAAAAAATCGTCGTTGATAATGTTGATATTTAGTGTTGAACTACAATTATTGTATGCTATCTCACTAATGGTTTTTCGACTCAAATCTAAATCATATTTAGTTTGGTGAATTAATTAGTATAGCCCAAGATGAAGACAAACTGGATTTAATTGGTTTTAATTTGATTGTAATTCAAAAATTAAAACTGTAAAAGCAGAATTTATTTTATTTGAATGTAGTTTTAATCTTCGTTCTACTTTACAGCACTTTTTCCTTTTTTCTTTCTTTATTTTTACGTTTGAATAACATGTACCAGGGATATCTAAGAAAACAAAACCTGGTATACTTTATGAACCTTGCAAATATTGTCACAAGAGTTTTAAAATAGTGTAAGCAATATTCTTTTGAACACGAAAATAGATATTAAACTAGATATGATTTTGACCCTAGGTTTTCAAAACATATTAATACAATATCTTGTTTCGTCTGTCCTTCCAAAAGACATTTTAGTTGATATCTGTACCCAGATGAGCGAGGTCATTGTTTCATTTTCTACTGCATACATACGGAATTGTGTGTTCAGCAATCGTCATTTATTCCACTTGTCGGGGTCTTCATAAGTTAAATGCATAAAAAAAGAGATTTCAGCTCGTATTCAGAATGCGAATATAACATTCATTATGCAAAATGGTTGACTTTCTTTGGAGTGCATATACAAAGAAAATAAACAATCCCTTTTTCCGTGTGATTGAGATAGTGTTCGGGTCGACAGCATGTCGCCGCGCTTCATACGATTTCTAGATGTGCAGATTGACAAAAATAATTGTTTTCTTTCATTCTGGGTTCAACCGGTCTAAAATCAATATTTTATTTCTTGAAGATATAGATACAACAAACTGAATAGACTGATCAAAGTGTGACTAAAATGGTAGGTGTGAACAGATTTAATAATCGTTGAAGTCTAACAACTAATTATGTCATTGAATCTATCACCATTAGGCACAACATGAAGACTGGGGGTTAGAAAGACTACGTTTTAATTTAAACTGAAATTTGCCTAGTTATCTGTAGAAGTGGCTAGAACACGACGGTAAATCTCGAGTAATACTCTATTACCAAAGAGTTTCAAGTTTGCCATTGTGTTTTATGTTCTTTTTTTTTCTAATAACATTGAGTACGGCTCAGAAGTTGAGTGAATAACAAACTATCCAAATATTTCGCAATTTTTTCGCCCCTGGATCAATTTTTTTTTTATGTGAGAGGTCAGGCGTGAGTTGGCCGTCGTTAACCACTAACCTTGACTATTTCTCTCAGACAAGAAAACGGATGGGATGTATGTCGGTGCAATAATTTACAGAAAAATACTGCAATGTTTAAGCCGGAAATGTTTCAGGCAGGAAAAGAAACCCAATCCTTAAGACCAGCTGGGCTATTTCTGTAATTGGATTGGCTGTTGAATTGGCCAAGAGGTTACCAATGAAAAAAATAATAATTCTAAAAAACATCAACGAAACAAAAACAAAGATCCCCATCCCACCCAACAAACTAAACACCCAAATCCCCACCCACATTTACAGAAAAACAAATACAAAATTACAACATAGTTCGCTTATTCGTAACTTCTCGGTTAATACTTCTTTCGTAAACAGCTGAAGTGATTCGAATGGCAGCGATCAAAAAACATTCGAGGTATGAGTCATACGACTGACCTCGAAGTTGCGAATGTCGTGAACCCTGTTAAATGTAGCTGTACTTAAAAGAAGACGGTTTATTGAGTCTATAAATTACATTTGTTTATTTACACATGTTGAACAGATAAGCTAGTACTTTCTTATTAAAAAGACTAATGTTTCTGAAGGGTAAAATAGAATATACTTATTCTTCCGTTTTTCTTCTCTCTATCTGTACAGAGCTTTAAACGTTTACATTCACAGCATATTTTTGTTTTAATTACATCTGTTGCTGTTTCGTAAACAACTGATTGCGCTGTTGTTGTTTTTTGAACGTATTAATATCCTACATATATGTATCATTTAACTTTAAGTAAATAAAATCTCAATGAAAAGCGTATCAAACAGATTAAATGACATGCAATAACTCACAGACGGTACAAGGTAGTCTACTTTGAAAGTTATCCTTAGGGTCGAGTCACAAGTTTGTTACAATGAATTTGTCAGACTGATCAGCTTTCTACGCAACTTTAAAAAAAAACCAACTAGAAATAACTGTAAGTGCATTTTATATCTTTAAACCTAACTGATAGTTACAGTGTATGTCGTATTGGCAATAAAATTTTAAAAAAAGGAGAAACTTTGAATTTGTTTCAACAAGCCATTGAATCTACTCTTGGTTGATAAAATGTGAATCCACGGTTATGAGCGAAGCGAATGCAAAACAAACACACACGCACGCACACACACACACACATGGACTGAAAGGTAGATTCTTTTGTTGAAAAGATATAAAAAATAAATGTTCATTCATAACACGTAGCATACATTCTCAGCGTGTTTGACGAGACAACAATAAAACTGAACCCACCCTAACAAAACAATAGGCCATCAGATAAAGACACACAGTACATTTTAGTCTGCAAAGACCATCATTACTAAAAACTGAGGTTACAAAATTTATCGAAAACTTTTCTCTCGATATATTGTTCATATTTTGCAAACAATACGTTTGCTTTAAAATATCGGTCTAAACCTACGATCTGTGTAATTATTGCTGATATGAATTTTATTCGTGAACTTTGTTTTTAATGTCTCATTTCAGAAAACAAGACTTTTACGTTTATTTTCAACTTCCTCATTTGTACTGTGATCACATAATATCATTTGTTAAAGAGAGTGTCTAAGCTTCTCCAAATGCCCATTCCAAGATCTTGTGGAGATTTAAATTCATGTTCATTCATAACACGTAGCATACATTCTCAGCGTGTTTGACGAGACAACAATAAAACTGAACCCACCCTAACAAAACAATAGGCCATCAGAAACAGACACACAGTACATTTTAGTCTGCAAAGCCCATCATTACTATAAATTGAGATTCCAAAATTTACGCAGAAGATTCTCCATTTTCAATGAAGTACAAAAGCAAATATTGTCCTAAAAAGAGTGAGATTAACAGTTTGGGCTCAAGTTTAATACTTAATAGATTTTAAATGATAGCAGATCGCTACATTTGTGTATATAATGAGACAGTATCCCAAAGCATGAATGGGAAATGATCATGACCTTTTCACAAAGAAAAAACTCTTTGAAGAGGTTTTCATTTTTGTCAATGCCTTTCAAGGTGCAACATAATGCAGATTCAAAAAAATCGGGAGGAGCGGTCTTTTGCAGTACAAAAATCTATGTTAAGTCATTGTCTGTTGACTATCAATTTGGAGAGAATAAATGTTTGAGGTACTGTATATCCCCATGTTTAAGTTGACTGATTTGTCAGTTTAAGTAATATATTTGTCAGAAAACACGAAAATTAGTACAATGAAAGTATTAGGATACGACATCTTTGATTGAACATAGTATTAATCAGGAAAATGGAACTTAATTCATGTGATGGCTTCCAGAAGTGAGGTTTGCGTGTGGACGTGGTGTAGTGGAGGTTAGTTCATCAAATGATTAGATAAGGAAAAGATGACTTCGTTTGTGGGCATTCCTCTCCCCTGACCCCATTGCGCTTTCCTCATTCTCAAAGAATATCATCTGATAACGTTAATGACTAAATCTTACACTGTAAATGTTTCTTATCCCTCTCTGCCTGCGTCGGCCTCCATGACAAAATGGACCTGGAAGTTTTCATCATTTAGTTGCAATTTACTGCTATCAGACACCATCGTATATACATACGGTACTAAAGCACCATGAAGTGAAAATGTGAGGAAAGATAAAGTTTCATTCATAGATTCCAAGACTACTTTATGTCAGTATCAATCACATTTAATCAGCTGTACTATAGTCAATAGCAGGATTGTCCTGAAGTCAAAATCACAGAAGGCAATCGACAATTACATATATATATATATATATATATATATATATATATATATATATATATATGTATGTATGTGTGTGTGTGTGTGTGTGTGTGTGTGTGTGTGTGTGTGTGTGTGTGTGTGTGTGTGTGTGCGTGCGTGCGTGCGTGCGTGCGTGCGTGCGTGCGTGCGTGCGTAGCAGAATGTTGTGCGAGTTGTGCGATTGTTACAATCACAATTTTAATTTCTTCAATGATCTTGGGGTTGGCACTTATTTAGTAGTATTTCCATTTCTAGACACCTGAAATGACTGTTGGTTATCCTTGAGAAGGAACCTTTTATCTCAGAGAGGGTCAGTGCTCGAATCTTACGCCGGACTCTACAAAATAACACCTATTTCATCATCTATTACTAGTACGTATTGTCATGGATCTACAGAGGCAGATTAGCCTCATTTTTCCAATAATTACCATCACAATTACCTCCTCCGTTCCTTTACTGTTGCTGTTGTTACCTCTGTTGATGTTGCTACAAGTTCAATTGTTGGAACAGCTGCCAATGCTCCTCATTGAGTTACCAATACTTCTCTTTTCTGAATGCGGTGGATGTCTAGACTGTCGCATATGAGGAAAGCTAAACAAAATTGAAAAAATAAGATTTGTTTTGAAAATGACGCTTCGCAGAATAAAATTCCAAATTGAAGAATTGTACTGTTACGAATATAAAATATGTAACAAAAAGAAAGTGAACCCAATAATTTAAATACAATCACCAAGCAACGTATTTCCTTAAAATTCAAAATTTAAAGTAAATATACATTTACAATTGTTAATTAAATTCCAAATAATCCTAAATGTCCGATGACAAGTTCAAAAATATAGAATCTTCAGAATACATTTGATTAGTGTTGAATGTCGCAGAATGATACAATCCAGAATGTCGCAGAATGATACAATCCAGAATGTTGCAGAATGATACAATCCAGAATGTCGCAGAATGAGTTCACAAACAATACAAAACAATTTATGAAGTCGAATGTCAATGAGTAATTCTAGTTAATATTATTAATATTGTATTCCTATCGAAACACATCTAATTTCAACAACACAACTGTAAACTCTGTTCACAAATGGATTCCCACAAGATAATCTAAGACAGGAAGAAGTTATCAAATCCCTATTTATACATATTTTCACTTGACAAGGTAAAAAATATGAAGCAAAGGGAAATCTCATTTTAAAAGTAAATAATACTGACCTTGAACTCAAATGCCTGATAATCTATTTACAAATGACCATACTCTGAAGTATAACATATAACGATGGACAAAATATAAACACACAATGTAGATTAAATACACATAACAGTCCTAAAATATAAATTATCACAAGCTACAAACAAACCCAATATGAACCAAAATACAAAACAAACAATTGAAAACAAATAACAAGCATAATCTACAATCTCAACAACCTATACTATAAATTGAAACAGATTAAAAAAAATGTCAGCAACAAATTGTTAACAAAAAACATATAGTAGCTAACTTTCATGAAAAAAATATTTACAAGGCGCCAGTTAAATAAACAAAAAATGACAAATATCTAAACTACACATTAAAAATGAAACATTTTCTAAATTTAAGAGATATGGAGAAAAAAAAGGAATATATATTAGAATATGAAACATAAAATCAGCTTTAAAGCAAAATATTTAATATAAAAGATAGAAAAACAATTTTACACAACAATACATTTTACAATTTAAATCAAACTTGTAAAAACGATCTAAATGCTTCGAATATGAGCAAATTTTTTAAATATTAAAACCAAAAAGTTCAAAACTAAAAACAAATTGGAAACCAATTGCAACAAAAAAATTGAAAAGGTTGAAAAAGACTGACAAATAAAATGTTTTGCAAATTTCTTTTTAAAAATATTTCAACGAGTCTCACGTATAGAAAAGTATCCTTACGGTTTATATGCAGATATAAAAGAAAACAGTTAATGAGGCACGAGGACGTGATATAAACGTAATTGATCAGCTTACATAATGGCTCTGCCAAATAACTCCTGGAATATTCTAACTGTAGTGCTCCTACTTTCATGATGTTGATCTTGGCTCAATTCAATGTGACCTGTTGAAATTCCAATTCTTTTGTTTAAAAAAATGAAAAATGTTTAAAAGGGACTGACCTAAGTACGCTGAGACATTGCGAGCTATTTATGTAGCGAAACGATGACAGTTATCGTAACTAATGCCTCAGTCCCATTTGTTTTTGGGGTCCGATACCCACTCAGGGAAATCACGACGAGTTTTGTATCTATGAAATACCTTATCGAGTCCATCAGGGAACGTACTGACAGCGATATAATAAAGGTTTCTGCATGTATTCATGGCAAGCTAGATATACGATATCAGATTTAGGATGTCAATGCCAATGTCAATGTCATGCGAACATTTAAAGTGAAAAAGTTGAAGTCCATGTGCCTTTTCCCATTTCTTTTCTTTCTTGTGTTGTTCTGGTGATTCAGTCCATCGTCATGTTCGTTGGCATGGAAATATTGGTTATCATGCTTGACGAGATGATGGCAAATATGATATGATTCGTTCCTTGACAAAAATGAACGGCTTTCGAACTGATATATTTTGTCCAAGTTTTGGACATACTTCTAATAATTTATAAGCACTTTACTTTTGTTGGAGTTGCTCCCCTTGAGGGTAGTGGACATATGCATGACTAACAAATCATCTATCACATGTATAACTCAGAATCATTACTTTTACATTGGTAATACAAGGTCACCACAATCAACTGACACGACGTCTGTCTCCATAATATACATGTTGCTCTTCATTGTGGAATTCGTTGGCTAAAGTTTCGTAATCTGTATCTAAGAATTATTACGTTTTTGAAAAGACTGTCCAAATGATGTTTGTGTTGATAAAGATGTACATGTATACATATCTTTTGGGACGTGTTGATTCTAATTATAGACAGACAAGAGATTTCAAACACTTTTCAATGAATCAAGGCTGCAAACTATCTTGTTCTGCATCTTGACACGGCTATTTATATTTCTCCAACATGGATTCCCAATAAACCCGTAATAAACGCAGACGCATGTCTCTTCGATGAATCATCGTTACATTTTTTTAAATTATAAATATAAGTATAGGTGTTCGTTTAAAATTTCTGGAAGTCAGCTTGTCGACGGAACATATAAATGATCCTCAAGGAAACGGCTTTCTCTTTTATGCGAATTTGACTCACTCGACCTTGGGAATTATGGTGGTTTCGATAATGCATATAGATCGGTCTTCTCGTCTTTCAAATTCACTATACTGAAAGTTTGACTAATCATCGACTTCGTCCATTGCTTCTGACTTCTCTTGGAGTGATGGTATTGTTTAATGACTATGGGCTAGTAAAGTCTAATTTAAATAAACTCTCTTGACTGTACATTTGGCCTATTCGTAAATCTTTCATTTAGATCCGCGTTACTTATTCTCTCTCTCTCTCTCTCTCTCTCTCTCTCTCTCTCTCTCTCTCTCTCTCTCTCTCTCTAAGAATGTATTACTGCGTGATCACACGTGTCTTTATAACATAAAAACAGTTTGTTTTAATCTTAGATTTTAATAGTTACGCGTGTTTCCTTGTTAAACTTTTTCCAATAGCCATACCATACAAAATCTGGTATGTAAGGATGTGTATTTCGC
Source organism: Unio delphinus (assembly GCA_029339505.1). Classification (NCBI taxonomy): domain Eukaryota; kingdom Metazoa; phylum Mollusca; class Bivalvia; order Unionida; family Unionidae; genus Unio; species Unio delphinus. The sequence goes on from JAQISU010001238.1 coordinate 10,889,366, forward strand.
ATGGTCGTTAGATGCATTAGACCCTATTTTGAACCAGAATATTAAATATCCATTTGACCCCATCAAATATAACTGTGCCAAGAGCGTGCCTTCAGTATTAAGAATATGGACTAACATTTCCTTTGTGCCTAGAGTCACTGTAAAGTTATCGTAGTAAGAAAAGTTTAATTGGATTTAGCTGCGTTATCTAGGGAATGACCTCCATCGATAGTATGACCCGGTGTGAGTGAAAGATAGAAATTCAACCGAGAACTGGGCAAGATTATTGGGAGAAAAAATGCAATACGAACCCCCTTTGACAAGAAAAATAACAAATTTAGTCAAACAGTGGTAATTCAATTCAACTTAAACAAATTCAACTGGATTTACTAGTAGTATCTGATTTGGATTTATTACATCATCATAACAAGTGGTGAATAGTGCGCAATATCCAAGGCTGATTGCATCACCTTTCCTTCGACTGTGATCCATATTATTTTCAAGGTGTAATTTCACTCGGCCAATGATAATCAGTGGTTTTTCGAATGTTTTCCTAAACAATCATTTGATTAGTCAGTCATAATATCTGAACCACATTATATAACGTTTCGCTTTGAAGAATGACCATTTGACACGGATCGGAAGTTCAGCTGTCTCTTTCTCAACCCCGTTTTAGAATATCCCGTCAATTTCATTGAATCGGAACACTGGCCCCTTTGAAGTTTTAACACTGATATGGAATACATTAAGAATAAAGGGCGAATTGATAATTCCCATATATTCCCCACATCTAAATGTGATACAATATTTATGCTCAGCACATTCAACTTTAAGGTTTACTACTTATTCGAAATTCGATAATTCACAGTCACACTCCTTTAAAAATGGTCACTTAATGTTAATTTGCCCATGTGCTCTCAGTGTCTCCATTAATGTTAAGATTCCCCATCATATAATAGTGCCCCCCAGTGTTAAATCCCCCCTCCACCCTATGCCCATGCCGTCCAGAATATTAAAAATTTGTAATGCTAAATTCATATTTTGTCATATGGTTTCGTTTGTAGATATTCCGTCCCCAACATACCACTGAACATTTTGCCTTGAAAACAACTACACTTGTCAGTGTTGTGTTGTTCCGATTGCGTTAGATAGTGACTCGGTGTACTTATGTTATCTGGCATGTCGGATTTCGGATCATTGCCAAATCTGACAGTAATTATGTCCTTTTATATCCGAATTGAATGAAGCCCGATGTTTTGCTAAGTATTTTTTGGGAGATAAAATAAAATAAAAATGCAGTCCTTGACATCCCCATAGGTCCACGTAGGTCCACGTACATCTTAGACGATTTCGTAGTTTGAAGCTTTACTTACTAATCCTTCAGGAAAATACAGAAACGTGTCCCTGTACCATAAATATATAATGCGAAAGATGTTAAAGTTGTGGAATAGATTTCATTTACAAAATAATTATCGTGTGATCGAATAATTATATACGGACGGACACATCATTTCAACGAGTTAAGCAGTACTGGATTACACCCTGTGCAGACCCTTATGCAATCGTAATTTTACACCCACCCCCACCCCGCCCCGGCAAATTATCTCCTATCAATATTATTTTGATCCGTTGTCAGGGGCCCCTAAAAGGCTTGAGACCCGGCGTCCAGGCTATAGGCCGGTGCCTAAACTGTCTATTTGGTAATCAGACACTGGATTTAAGGCAATATCAGTTTATAACAACAATTATTATGCGTCATAAAAGTAGTAGTGTCAACGATTGAGCATACAGAATGTCACGCGTCAGGGAATATCATAACATCGCGTCTCCCTCACGTGTTTGTGTCTTCCACGTGCAACTGTGTTTCCGCGCCATGTTTTGATAAACAATTTCCTGTCCTTGTTTCGGAGTGGGGAAGAAGGATGAAAATGTGTTCTCCCTCGACAAATTATGTCCCACGAGTGAAGTCCTCCTTGGATGTAGCTTGCCTTGGATCAACACATCTTCACATCTGCTCTTAACAAAGGGAATAAATTCATAGTGTCGCATGTCTGAATAATGGGACGAATTTTTTATTTTTCACAGTCATATAATCTGGCAAAATAATTACTTCTGACAAAACTTGGATAATTATATCATGATTACACACTAAATCAATTATATCGTCTGGGCAAATAGTTATTCAAATGAACAGTCACGTGGCCATTTTACTAATGTCTTAAAGAGCTTAGTTTAGTTCAGTTTCACCTTTTCCATCCTTTGAGCCAACAGAAAGGCCAAGAAACCTGGCCAAGTGCTATTAAAAAAGGTTAGCTATAAAAATAACTGCACTTGTTACTTTATGGTATCACATGGCCATATATTTTTTTAAAAAAAATGTATATTGGGAATTTGGCCAAAATGATGTTACTGTATTAATTCATTTATAATATAGTCAATTCTTAAACCTGTATGTAGCGGATTATCATACTTTTCCTCATTGCTTATCATCCTGTACAAATGCATATCCCTGGTAATGCATAACCATGACAGTGCATATCCTTGACACTGAATATCCATGACAATGCATATCCCTGATAATACATATCCCTGACAATACATATCTCTGACAATGCATATCCCTGACAATGAATATCTTTGACAATGCATATTCCTGACAATGCATATCCCGGACTAGGATAGGCTTTTCTTGCTTTTGTCTGATTCAGGAAATTATTGATGCTGTAAATTCGACATTAGGTGGTATTTCGACCAAAGTCGTGTCCCGGATGTCTCATAATACATTTAGTTCAGAGAGAGAGAGAGAGAGAGAGAGAGAGAGAGAGAGAGAGAGAGAGAGAGAGAGAGAGAGAATGAAACCTGAACACTTCTTTGATCTGATAAGTAAATTAGATTACACAGTTTATGGTTATATAGGTTTAGACACGGTGTTTAAATTTCAGTGATATAATGATCCATTATGCAACTTTTGTCAAATATTGATCCTGGTCTATTTACATTGGTATGGCACATAATCCGGTGCAAAAGTACAAACGTACAGGAGACCTGTTTATTCCTTTATAGCGCTGACCTGAGAAACTGCGCAAAACAAATTGATTTTAAGCGTTAAAAACAACGGTTTAATTCCAAATTTATTGTGAGAGATGAGAAGGGTAGGTCAGAATTGCCACTCACGAAGAAAGCACAAATTCTTTCGTTGTTCATGTGTACTCATCTGTAACATAATACAGCGCATGTTACTCAAGTGACATATTAATTTGGGTATATTTTCTCTAATAATCTTGTCTGTTTTGTTGCACCTGTCCACTTCAATGCAGTATAAATAGGTGGTAAGTACTCTCTCGTCGTGCTTTTTCCTTTTCTTTTTTCAGTTATATATTTCTTTGAACTTCACTCCCCTAACTCTATTCCTTACCGGACACCGAGGTAGAGGATGGCATTTTTAAAACTGTTTTGCAAATGCAAAATATACTTCAGGTAATAATTTGCAACTTTAATTTACAATCTCTGACGATATTGGGAAAGTCAAGCAATATAGGACATGTTCCTTGTTAGGGACGTTTGTTCATGTGCTCATTTGGGAATTGTACGTATGTCATAACACACCTGTGTAATCAATGGATTCAAATTTCTTAGCGTATGTTCAGCCTTAACCGTGATAGCAATACTGAGGGTGGGTGAAGTTTAAGTACCTTTGACTACCGCTTAAACTTAAACTAAATACAGAATTGTTTTTTCATGCCCTCCTTTGCTAACATGCCTCCTCTTAATGCATAATTGAAACACCTTTATTAAAGTGTATCTGATTTCAACACATTTTCCAGGTAATCAAATACACAGTATGGACAGCTAATTAGATTAGAGATATCCGCGAAGTTCATTATTACATGGCATCTGTCTCGAATTTGTCTATTCGATTGAAAAATGAGAGCCCCTAAGTTTCATAACTTTTGTATCAGAGAGATTTGTACCGGCTCAACTCCAAAAGGTCGGTAAGTATATACCTGTAATCAAGTATACTTTTACTTGCGAAATACCTGACCGAGCTGGCAACCTGTGCCGCGTTGAATTGTTATTATAAAGCAGGTGGAAAAAGAGTGTCTTAATATTCTTTTCATTACACTCTCTGCTGTGAACCACAACAAAGACTTAGCAGTACACAAGTTGAATAAACTGCGGCCTACTTGATTAGGGCTGACCGCAAAGAGCAAAAGAAGCTCACACAGCAGTTAATCAATAATGCAGAAAAACCGCAAGTGAGTGTTAGTAGATACAAACTCCAGCCACGTGAATGCTGAGGAAGTTTCAAGACCGATAATTATCTCAGTGACTACATATAAAAAAAGGCTGCAAAACCATGTTTTTTTTTTAATCTCTCTTGTCAGAGCATATAGTTGCTTGCTCGGTATTTTAACTTTACTTTTAGCACATTGTTGGCTGTATCATGCCGAACAAAGTGGCATCTAAATGTATTTCCCAAGGACATATTGAGGCAGAAAACCCAGACTGACCTGTTCAGGTATCGAATCTATGACCTTCTGATCATTTATCCGACTCTCTACCAACACGAAATACATCGGTCTTTAGGGGTACAAACATACGCAAACAATTACAATGACACGCACACGCATTCATACCAGCCACAACTAATGCAAAGAAACATTGCATTTTATAATAAATGCAGTATGATCAACACAGTGAGGAGAGCGTATAAATGTTTCATAAGGTGAAATCAAAAGCGTTTCCATCAAGTTGTTTAAAAGATGTGTATAGTGACTGGACGTGCAGCTAAACGTGGAAGAGGTTGTGTTTTTATGAAGTTAAAACTTCACGTACAAGACAAAATAGAAGAAACAAGTAAGAAACAAGCAAAACATTTGTGGTAAATTGATAAATAAAAACCATACTCCAGGCTTTTATTTCTTGTAATTTGATCAGTATAGGTCGAAAGGGGGTGAATTTTCAAACTAGTCTACAGCGTTGACTTATATTCAATGATCTTCACAGCAGTTAAACAAGATATAACTTAATTCCGTGCATCGTGCTGAGTACAAAATTCGCATGACAAATGTATTAGTGAATCAAGCAGAACCGTATACAGAGAAAAGGACACTACAAATCGACAAACATATGAATGAATACACCGTCCAAAAAGTCCATATAGTAAACAGGACTGCTTTGAAGTTGAAAAATGGTAAATAAGAATAGTATGAAAAGTAAGGAAGGTATGATTGATTAGAATGGTTCCATCTCCGTTTTAAATCAATTGCAATGCCATTAAATGGTTTGAAGTGTAGATGATGAACATGGAATATATTAAATGTTCCCATAAGTATAAAACAAATGAGACTGTAAGACTGGTACCTTATTTTTCATAAAGAAAATATTGTGTCTATAAGTCCACGAATTCCCGTTCCTCTTGCAGATGGTTTTAGCAAGGTTGTATCTAACCGTGGGAATAATTAAAAAACGGGTTGTAAAAAGCAGTTGATCTCAAGGAACCCAAACTCGTCTAAACTGCTCATATTATCTAGATAGTTTTTTGTTTTAATATTTATTTTAATGATTTTTTTTTGTTTCTTTATCGAGCATCGTTTTGATTTTTTGAAACAAATGTCAATCGTGCCAATCGGCTAAAATCGATGGTCTCATTCTTGACTGATTTGATGAAATTCCTCTGTATCTTTATTCACAGTCCATCACCTGTATATTTCGTTATCGACGACCAACCCCTTCCCTTCATGTAGTGATAAAGACGACCGATCTCCTATATGTAGCAGTATAGACGACATATTCCATGTATGTAGCGTTATCGACGACAATTCTCCTGTATGTATCGCTATCGACAGCCGATTCGCAGTATGCATCGTTATCGACGACCTATTCCCTGTATGTAGCGTTATGGACGATTGTTCCCCTGTATGTAGCGTTATGGACGATTGTTCCCCTGTATGTAGCGTTCTTTAAAAATTAATGTGGGTAACAACAGCTACAAGTTTATTGAAAATGGCGTTATTTTAGTCGCTGGCAGTGTTAAACCGTATTAGGACACACTCATAACTCGAGCTGTTTATAAATCGTTTGAAGGAAAATTTAATTGGCACACTATTCAGGAATGTGTGTACTTGTTCCAAATATAGATGATAAAAAATAATTTCCTGTCTTAGCTAAAATGTTCACATATCACATTTATGTGCAAGACAAAACTATTTTCCATAACCTTTGATCTTAAACTTGATATCATGGATAAAAGACCAGTGAACGTGTCTCAAACACTGTCAAAATATTCCCTTATGCTATTGCAGGTTTGGTTAAATCTATAATTAATATGTTTCTTGTAAAACATGCAAATACAGGTTACAACATGTTGGTCGGTTGCCTCGGCGTCTTCTTAGGAAAGGCACGTAGCCTTCATTTTCTCAGCATGATTTAGCCAATAATGTGTCAAAACATACAAAAGCAAAACCAAACAACGTGTTGGTGGAGTTATACTGGCTATACAAACTAAAGGGACCGGGCTAACGAGGATGTACAGCGTCCGATTAGTTATGCCACTTGAAACTGTACAGCAAGTATAACGAGTACAAGATGATGTAACTGATTGATACCTTTGATCACGTGGGATTTTGCCGCGTTAAAATAAAATGTTTGGAAAACTTTAATGACGTAATAATTTACAACGAGATGATACGAAATTTGTTGGAGTCAAGTGATATTTACATGGCATGAATGCTAGTTATCGAGTGTCACTAGATTCTTCAAGAAGTCATATTTAATAAAGTATTTTAATTTCAGTCTTTAAGTTTTAATTTGAAAGGCATGGCATACGGTTTGGCCAGTGTATCCCCTAGGGGTGCAAGACTGAGTGAAAAGTCTTCTTTGTGTCAAAACTGGGGGTCAGACTGAGTAAAGCACAAACATTGGTATCAAAACCTGGGGGTCAAATTAAACATTTGGGGGTCCCTGAAGCGCAAATGAGGGTAAAGGGAAACATTGGATTTGGCACTATGACATAATGTGGAGGAAACAAAACGAATTCGAAAAAAATGTATTTCGGAGATTTCTGTTTGTTATTTCCTCAAAATGATACGAGTAGGAAAGTTACGAAACCGAAATATTTTAGTGAAACATTTGGGAGTACAGCCATGCTTTCAAAAGTTGATGTATGATGAATGTCATGAGCGCCGTGATGTCAGTTCTGTACTATTTTCATTGGAATAAACTTGACTTTGTAAGAAGCCTTTTAAGCATAAACGTAAGGTCGCAATGGATATCTGATGACGAGAAATAGTGATAACAAGTTCTCAAGATGTCCGTCATTGCCGTCAAAATGGACGCCTGATCAGTATCATTTTGATTTATGACCAGCTTCTAAGGAAGTCTTAAAACTAACCGCATATACAAATTACAATAAAACAAACAAACAATCAAACAAGAGTATTATTTTCATGATGGTCGCATAAAATATATGTCATATCCGCACAACTTTCATTTTTGGTAAATTACGTTTCATAAGAAGTCTTTTAATGAAGAGCAACGATAATATCATTTTCAAGATGGCCACTATGGCCGCAGTATTTAGCTTCGTTGGTCCGTTTGTGCATGCAAATATTAATTGCGCTAATACAAGTTGTTTAGGAGGAGCTGCGATAATAAACTCGTGATTAATGACCTGCATGGCATAAACGACAGGACGAACGACGGTTGGACGAACGAATGACAGACCATCGCATAATTATTTTAATTTTTTCTGGTTTATTCCTAGTACAGATACAACCTTCTTCTATATAGCCTTCAATTTAGCGCTCGTCTTTCTTTCGTTGCCTGTTTATAACTTATCTGCACTTTAGGAGGCAAATAATGTATTTATCTCACGTACCCGGTGAGCTAACGATTGACATATCCAATCGATTATTTCATGGTTTGAATGGACTACGTTGCATTAAAAGTTAATAGATACCGTTTTGTTGAGCTTAAGAAAATTTGCAAACGTGTTACATGTACAGTTTGTGATATCAAACGGTTTCCAAAAGCTGAGTTCATGAATTTGCAATGTGCTAAGATGCAAGCAGTGCTATGTTGAATAAAAGTTTATTTTAGCATCGCCAGTCATCTATGTTATGCAGAAATAGACCAAGTTTCTCTGCAAATTACTTTTCAAAATCATATTATTGGACTGTTAGCGATATTATTATTTGTATGCCAGTTTAATTAATTTAGGCTTCCTTTGTGATCCGTTGCTCATCTTCATGAAGAAAAGGACATTATAAAAACTTCAAAAACATATTCGAAGAGATCAATGCTTCTGCTTTATTTCGGTTGTGATATAGGCCTGTCTCATTATCTTTTGAGTCATCTACAACCGCTGTCAAACAGAATTTTTTTTAAAATTTATTTATTTTATTATTGAACACAAGGTATCAGGATTTTACATATTCCCCTACATCACCACCTGACCTGGCGTATGGGGCATGATCTTAAATTCTTTTGTGTCCTGATCTCTACATGTGTTCCCTATACAACACGCACACACATGCACACACAGACACTTACTTACAATCACAATTATTGTACACAAAGTCATACTCGCATACAAACCCCAAGATGCTTGAAATTGCATTTAAAAAAAAGTAATAATAAATATAAAAATTTTAATAATAATAATAATAATAATAATAATAATAATAATAATAATTCATGTACCAAAAGTTGATAATAGGGTCCACTTTCTTTTAAACTCGTCACTTCTGTTATTCACTTTGGCGACATATTTTTCCAGCGTTTTATATGATAAAACACAATTTTTATAATAGGCAAGATTTGGGCTTTTTGATGCACAACGTGATCTGTATATAACATATTTTGCAAGCAAAATTAGGAAGTTAATAAGATCGTCCAAGTTGTTATTTCCTATAAAGACATCTTTTCGTGTAATTCGAAAATTTGGGTCATAAGTTTGGATCCATTCTACCAACAGTTTCCAAAAATTTTCAGCAACTAAACAGTCATAAAATAAGTGCTCAATTTCTTCTATTCCCTCATTACAAAAGGTACATTTATCATTATCACTTAAATTAATCTTTTTTAGAAACTGGTTTGTGGCAATATTTCTGTGGAGGAATCTATAGTTAAAGCTAATCAGTTTTGTGTCTTTTGTACAAGATCTAGCCGAAACAAACGAGTTGGTCCATTTATTTGTACCAATCGCACACTCTAGCTGTCTGGACAAAGTTTCCTGTTTACCATTTGGCTTTATTATTTTGCTTCTTATCAGGTCTTTATAGATAAATTTATTCTTTGCTCTTACCCTAAGGAGGGATGTTTTGTCCAAAGCTACAAGAAAACTATTTCCACTTTCAAAGAAAGTTTTAATTTTCTTTTTCCACATCACTGAGATCTTTGAAATAAGAGCAAAGTACTGTATGAAATTATTTGTTTTTGTTTTTTGTTTTATTTCATCAAAACTTAATAAAGACCCTTGTGCATCAAAAAGATGTTGAATAATTACAATACCGTTTGTTCTCCACCCTGTGTATGATTTAAAATTATATACAGTCACTAAATTAAGAATATCTTGAGACAAGTATTCATTGACAGTAGATGGTTCATTTTTCTATTGAGATAACGCATAAATAACATCACGCCAAAAATATTTTTAATTAATTTAGAAATTACTTTTAATTTAGTTTTTCCTACTGAAAGTAACAGCATATCAAACAGAATTTTGGGTAGTTTATTTCACCACAAGTATGTAGAAATATTATCATGACAGATTTGTATGAAACAAAGATCAATATGGTATTAAACACATAATCGTCTTCGTGTTATTAGTGCAATCAGTGCAATAAGAAGGACCACCGGAAAAGCGCACAGAAATAGTTAATTTTATCAACGACCAGAATATCGACGTCGTCTTCCTGACAGAAACATGGCTACAAACATCAGGCGATGAGCCCAAGTGCGTGGATTTAACATTCACCGCTTACTCCATCAAGTCGTTTCCCCCGTCACTCTCGCGAGGGTGGAATTGCTGTCATAACAAAGAATTCCATGATAAAATGTCTTAAGTTCAAGACAACCTTCAATTTCTGCCACACATCGTTTGAACTAGTCCAAACAACACTCACATTGGAACAAAGGTCAGTCCATTTTTTCTGCCTCTACCGCCCTCCTCCTAGTAGAAAAAACAAGCTGACTGAATCTCTTTTTTTTGGAGCAGTTTCCGAATCTTCTGGAGTATGAAAATTCGATAGGTGGCAACCTAATTTTTCTTACAGATTTCTACTTGCATTTTGACTGTCCTGGAATTCATACACGTCAAAACTCCTAGATTCCGTTCATGTTTTCAACCTTAAACAGGCAGTTAACCATCCAACCCATACACTTGGCCACTTTTTACACTGGATTCTTCATGATAATATTCTGCAATCCACTTTTGTATCTCACGAACTTGCATCAGATCACCTCTGAATTATATGCCATCTCGAATTATCAGTCCCTAACCCTCCACCTTTGTTTACTACTACGAGAAATCTCCGTATGATAAATAGAACCAAACTAATGCACGACATTCAAGAAAACCTAACAACTTCTTACCTCCTACAGCAGAACAACTCGATAACTGCCTGCCTTCATTGCTTGAAAAATATGCCCCAGCCACCAGGTGCAGAGTATCAATTCTCTGTGGTATAGCAGTGTTAGGGACCAGCTTCGCACTGCTAAAAGACACCGCCATAAAGCAGAGAAGCTTTGGCTTTCCACCAGGCTCACTATTCATAAACAAATCTATGAAGCCGATAAGATGAACTTCACAAACATAGTCCATTTAGCCAAATTATCCCACTACAGTACTAAGCTCACGGAGTGTTCCAGCTGCAAAGAGCTCTTCGAGATAACTAACAAACTAATATCAAGGAACAAAAGTACACCGCTTCCAACTATATGTACCTTCTTTCCAGCAGACCTTCCGGACATATTTGCAGATTTCTTCCGTGACAAAGTACGAACCATTAGAGATACCCTTGACAAAAAAAATTCTATTGACTGGTCGTCACCATACAGAATTTCAGCGACAACCATTAGGAGCATTTTAACCAGTCTCTATAGATTTAGTACGGAAAATCGTGCTGAAGAGTGCACTAAAGTCATGTGAACTTGATCCAATTCCAACATCACTGATGCGTGAGTGCTTAAACCCAATATTGCCTTCACTAACTGATGTTATTAATATCTATCTCTCTCTCATCAGGGGAATTCCTATAATTTTTAAAAACTGCCATCGTAATTCCTCTGCTGAAGAAACCACCAATTGACCATAACAATTAATATAACTAATCTCCCGCTCATATAAAAAAATCTGTCTGACAATCGTATACTCAGTATTCCCACTATTAAAACTCAGTCATAAGGACAACATGTTTTTGCATACCATGGCCCGTAAAAGTGGAAAGAAATGCCCATTGAAATTGGACACAAAGACACAGTGATCCCTTTCAAGAGTGTTTTTAAAACTCACATTTTTCGACTGCAAGAACAAACTTAAAGACCTAAAAATGTTTCCTACTTTAAATATTTTCAGCATTTTTTGTTTTCCAATTTCATGGTGTTTTGTTTTGTTTTTGTTTTACAGTTTTTTTGTATTCATACCATTATAGATGTTGTAAAGCGCTTAGAGCTTCTAAAGATTAGGCACTATACAACGTCTTTATTATTATAATAACTATTATTATTATTATTATTATTATTATTATATAATTTTTTAATTTTTTTTTTGCATCGTGGTATTTAATCTATAATCTCCTTTCGATTAAATATCTCATAACAGTGCGTGTCATCATTGTTCGGGAGTGAAATTCTTCGTTGTTCAGTGCAACAGGTTTTATTGATCAGGAGCTTATATTTTGTTTGACAGAATGTACACAGCTGTAAATAAAATCCACGTAAAATAAGAAATTAATAACAAACGCGTTGACGATACACTACTGCCTAGATTTGTAATCTAAGCTCGAATTAGACAAGTCTGTATACATCGCACTACTTTATCTCGCAGACGAACGTGAAGTGATATATTAGGTGTTTCGTACTCATTCACATGAAAAAATGATAATTCGATTTTTACGGCAGAAACAGTAAAGAATGAGACAAACTCTGCTTTAGACAAAATATGGCGGCGTTACATTAAAAACATTAAATGAAAAGAATTTCTTTTACATATTGGATACAATTTAACTCCTAATGCATTTTTAAAACTCTACTAGAAACCTCTTTAACGACGTACACTGGAAACAAAAAGGTCATCAGCGAGTGTCTTTTCTTTTATGTCACTGTTCGAGAAAACATATCAAAATATATTCTGGGTTAGATGAGATCAGTTTTTAAATTTGTAAATATTTTTATGGATGACACAGTATAATAACTTTAAGCAAAGGTTCAAATGATCTATTACCAGAACTGACATAACCACGCCTAGCATTGCTCGTGATATCAAAACAAAGCATTTTATGTGGACACTTACGCCATTGTGTTTTAGCTTAAAATTGCGTGCGGAAAATTTATTGGAAAATGGTTGTAAAATGCTATGACGATTTTTAATTTATACACGATATTTAGTCGATGTCGGATATGCGATGAACATTCGGGCCAGATCTCCAATATGTTGCCAGTGCGCCTGTATATCACGTAATGCTCACTCATTTGTTAGAACAAAGTGTTGGTTGACGATACAAGGTGTGATTGTCATACGCCGTTGAGTCTTTAGGTCATATTTGCGTGAAATCTTCAGATCCGGCGACACTGGTTAACCTTCAATTTTATTTAATAAACGTTGAGAACGTTTTATTTAACTGAAAGTAGAATGTATAGTGATTCAACCCTATTAGACAAGGCACTGTGCTCCCATTTCCTTGTCAATATAAAAACCTTTCGTGTGTTGCTGTGCCGTGAAACATCTCACAAATTAAACTCAGCTTTGAGGATATCAAGTTTCATGAAGAACGTTTCATGAATTCAAAACAGGTCTGTAAACCATTAACACTTGCATTTAAGTTTGAAAATGAAGTGTTGTCCTTATCCAATCGAAATTGACATTATTTACAGAATGATATTTTTTAAGAATTATGTGCAAGTCAAGATTAAAATGTATCATGAACTCCAAGTCTCGTCACTCGGAAAAGTCTCACTGAATAGTGTATGCAGTCTGCATGCGATAGAATTGTATGCCGTCTGCAAGTAATAAAATTGTGTGCCTTCTGCAAATAATACAATTGTGTGCCGTCTGCATGCAATAACATTGTGTGCTGTCTGCATGTAATTTGGAACCACTAATCTAAATACTTTAAACAATTTTTTTATAGTAGAACGTAGCATTGATGTTTTCGCAATGTAGACAGTTTAAGAGATGATTTCTGAGAGCGGTTGAAAAATTCTTTAAGTTAATTTAGTCTAATAAATCTATGATTTAATTTCATTGAACAAAACCATGCGAAGACACAAAAGCGAAAAATCGATGTGTGTGTGTGTCATATCGCTCCGATGTTTGCAGTATGACCGTTTACAGTGATGTCTAGCACTTGGGCATCATGCCTCAGACGCGCAGTATGATTTTCCACCCAGTCATATTATCTGGACACCAGGCCGACTAGTACCAACACTAACCTTTTAATGCTGAGCGCCAAGCGAAGCAGCGGTTAGTACCATTTTGGTCGGTCTTTGTTATGACTGTCAAGAATCGAACCCATGAAATCCCGCATCCGAGGCGGACGCTTTAACCACTCAGCCACCGAAGCAGTCCGAAATCAATGTGTACCTTTGTAGAACGAGTACGTTGATCACATAAAATGATCTTTATCAGATTTAAGTATTTTCGTATACAACAGACAACCAACGCAGTCACTCGTATTCAAACAGATCAATGTTTTACGTTAATCACTTGAAATTTTAAGTTGGACGAAGAAAAAGAAGCAAACAGTATATAACCAGATCGGATATCGGATTAAATGATGGTAGATATGACTCTTTTCTTCTGATAGGCTGATGTGCATAATACTACGAGTTGTGAATGGTAACCGAGGTCGAGCTTGAAGATGGCCGATAGGGGTGGATAATTTTTACATGTACACATTTTTCTACAATGTGTTTGCGACTGCCTACAACGAAAAGGTAACAAAAGCTTGTTCATGTACACATTTTAGCATTTATCTTATTTTTTTAGTCATAATTGGTCAACACAGCTAAAATTAGTGTTGCTTCCACAATAAACTGCCCTTGATAAGGAATTAACATCTGTTGTTGATAGAAGAGGATCCTTTATTACAATAGCCCCGAGACGGAAACCATGTACAATGTTGTACCGCAATTCGTACCACGGTATACCGCAATCATGTTTGGGTCTAGAACGATAAAGAAGCTCCTCACCCGTGAAACCTTGATGCTGTTGATTTGATGATTAAGGGCTTATGTCACCTGTGGACTGAAAGCTGCAATTATTCGCAGCCACATTTGTCTGCACATATCTGTGTACATTTAATACACCTACCGGTATTTCTCGTGGATGTGGATCTACCGTTGGCTGAAGGGTTCTTATGGTCGCATGTACATTATATTTCCAAAGAAAATCACACGTTTGGTCATTTGTAAAATCACGTGGAATAGTACAACCACCTGTCCTTTGGCATTTTAACTTTCGCTCTAGATATGGTTGTTACCAATTAGTGGTATGTGACTAAAGTGTACGCAGGATTGTTCCGGAATGATTTGCATGAAGAAAAATTGCGCATTTTAATAAACAGTTGACATCAGACCAAAATAACGTCCATCAGTATCAACACTCTGTAGCTACGAGTAGTTTTGATCCAACAATGTTAATTCTGAAGCAGCGAACTGACACGCGTTTTCAAATTTCCGACTGTTAGTATCTGGAAAAATTCTTGCTTGGATTTATAGCAAAATAACAACATAATATATCCATTTTATCTATATTAAATTTTTTAATAGTTATCTCGAGATAAAATAAATCAAATTCGCAGCCCCAGCCCCTTCTTCCCATTAAATTGTCAGTACCTTACACTAGAAGAGTTTGCCATTGTTAGGAGCCTTCCATCGTTATGTGACGCTTTCCTAAATTCTCTAGGAGAACATCAACTATGGTGTTATTACCCTGATCGATTAATTAATGACAAACAATAAGAAATGAATGGATAGAATAACAGACTTGAGTGAAGGAATAGAACATCACGAGACCTCCCTCTTTATGTAAAATATAACAATTTAATTACATAAACATGAAATTTAACAGGATATTTGAACGATACACTTCCTCTTAGAAAATAGAATTACAAAATTTATTACAAATGTAATTATTCGAAACAAATGCCATTGTAGAATCGAGTGTACGATCGAACTCATTCTCCACAGTATGTCTGCATACCTATCGGTCCTCTGAAAGATAATTCTAGTGATAGGTCAGAGTGCAATTTTATTTTTCCTGTTCTCTTTCTCTCTCCCCAACATGTTCAAGCACATCAACCGTAACCTGGTTGTCCGTTTTCTTTTCCCACAAAATGGTATACAAATTGAGCTCTTTTTCCTTCAAAATGCAAATTTTGTCAGGTTTGTCTTTACCATAATCATAAAATTTCATAAATTTTCTAGCTGCTACCAGCATTCCTGTGTGGATTCATGACATAACTAGACCTCTCTGATCAGCTATTATGTCCTATTTCGGGCTACAAATTGCTAACTGCACTGCCTCGGTCGCCATGCGCCGAAATTCTCGCCTGAACAGAACTTTACTACAGGATTTAATTAATGGACGTTACTTCTAGCCCTAACTACATTATTGCGATTCTTTACACATTTACAGATATAAAAAAATTAATTCCTCACATTCACGATATATATCATTTAAGATGGATATATTCACCTATTTTAACAATTTTTATCGTAAGTAATTTTGATAAAGGTATCAAATCTTGAATATGCAGTGAACCTTAAAGTTGAATGCACCGATCATTAAGATTATCACATTTAGACCAGGGGTGTATTTGGGAAAGGTAATTTCGACCTTTATTTTTAATTTCTTCTATGTCAGTGTTTAAACTTAAAAAGGGACCAGTGTTCAGATTCAATGAAATTGATCGGATATCTTAAAACGGGATTGACAAAGGAACAGCTAAACCTCCGATCCGTGTCAAATACAGATTCTTCAAAGGGAAAAGTTATATAACGTACTTTAGAGACGGAACAGATGATTTTCTTATGAATAGAGACGGAACAGATGATTTTCTTATGAATTTGTCTATCTTGTGCTGAAAAATGGCGTTAAACACACTAAATAAGAATTTGCTTTTAGAAACCACTGCTTATGAGTGGCCGAGTGAAATGACATTTACGTTGCTAGTAATGTGATTTTAGAGTGACAAACTTGATCGAAATTCTTTGGCCCGAGGAAGCCTAGAAAAGAATAGTGCTTTCCGCGTTATTTGAGAAAGGCGCAAAGTGTCTTTCTTGTGAGAAAGATAGGATTTAGTGCTGGATGCACAAGTACTAAACTTAGCAGAATTTAATGTATGCAATTTTGATTTCACGTAATATTTTCTTTTATGGCTTGTTGTATGCAAGACTGTTTGATATGACTAGGTTCCATATGTGTATCACTTATTCAGTTTCATGGAAATCTTTGCTATGCAATTTATCATTTGATTTTACAGTTATTAGTTCATTCGCAGAATTGATTGCATGCGATCTAAATGTCCGTATGTGCAGGATTCCATAGCGTTATATGAATAAATGTGAAATAATTTCCTCTGTCTGTTAGGTCGATATTGATTATCGCGAGTTAACGATAACTACCTATATTTGCTTTTATATGTTAAATAATCTGCAAGTGAGGATCTGAATTTTCTGCAATAGTAATGGACCATTTAGTTATACTGTAAATTTGGTCGACAAAGAGGTCACGTGGTAATTTATAGCAATTTACTACCGTATGTAGGCTTTACGCAGTGTCTGAATATTGATGGGAAGAAATAATGCAATACGAGCCCCCCTTAGAAAAGACAAAAACATTTTATCAAACAAATAATAAAGTGGTAATCTGAATTCATCTTAACGTCTGGCAACATGATTCAATAGCAGCGTCTAATGTGTTTTTTTTATAATCATATATCATAGTAGCGCGTGGTGAAAAAAGAGCAATGTCTACGATTGATTGTATCATCTTCCTCTCGACCGTGTTCAAACGTTTCATATTTCCTCAAGTTTTTATATTCCGATCGCTTCATCCCTTTACAGACTTCCTAGTCGTCTATTCTGAACTCGTCCTTCTCTTTTACATTTTTCGGTCTTCCATCTTCGGATTGACCCGTACTTCTCCGGAAAGCTGTTTCTGTAACAGATTTGTAACAGTGGGTATTGGATCAAATGAATAATTCAAACAATGCGTGAAAGATAAAAATATATTAACTTAATAAGTAAAGAAAAATGTATGATGTAAAAATACAATGATACAAATATATATCTGATATACAGCTTAAGGAAACATCAATTTCAAATAATAGTACACACTATAATAATCATATAGTTTCACGTATAGACAAGGCTTGGGATTCAAACAATCTCGAAGTTTTCAAATACGTTAAAAATGTTCTGCACTGTCAGTAAGATTCACAAATCTCCTGGAATTCATCTAAGATTCAAAATAATCTTATGTAAATGCAAATATACCAATTTAAATAACAATTGGAATAAACATATGCATCTTGACCCTTGTACAGTCGCACGATTCATCAACCGATAAACCGCACAGTTTCACCACGTTCCTCGGGTTGACACACTCTTGTGTCGGCTGTTCACACCCTTCACGGATCCACTACATGTACAGTCAGTTATACGTATACACGTACAGACAGCATACATCACTCTTGTATTAGCTACGTCTACAGTCGTGGCTTCACCACATGTACAGAC
Source organism: Unio delphinus (assembly GCA_029339505.1). Taxonomy (NCBI): domain Eukaryota; kingdom Metazoa; phylum Mollusca; class Bivalvia; order Unionida; family Unionidae; genus Unio; species Unio delphinus. The sequence continues at coordinate 10,907,309 of JAQISU010001238.1, forward strand.
ATACGTATATTCATATAGACCTCCAGATAGCTCGTTACATCACCACGTAACGTCGTAACCACCTCGTAATCCTGTAAGCTACAATAAAACCAGACTGGTAATAACAACGATTTCTGGAAAATACTTGTACATTAAACTCTATAAAAACAACTTGAAATTAACAATTCACAACGTTTCAAATATGTGTTGTAATAAATGAATTAATAAATAATATTAATAAATAAATTAATCATTACACGATATGACAATATAAACTCAATTAACTTCACATATCAAATAAAATAAATTTAACACTCACCCCTATGGCTTTTAGAAATACCTCGTGAAAATACATGCTCTTCTCACTAGAACCAATTGATCACTGCGTCGATTATACCTTAATCTTGCTTAATTCAAAGGACGGTGAGTAATATTCACGGTAAAATACCCGTGCATATCGTGATGATGATGTTTGTAGCCGCAAATAGTTTACGGCGGCACGAGACATGTTTGTTCCGTCGCTCGTCTGGAAAAAAAAACAACACCTGTTCATTCCAGATAGCGCTATACGCGTGCACAACACACATAATTAAATATTTCTCAAGCAAAACAAAAGTTTTTCTTTCCTTCTAATTCTGTGACAGTTTCCCTAATGCTAGTGTCCTTAGAAATTGTGCATCCTAGCAATAAACTATGTCTTTTCTCACAAGACAGGCACCTAGTCCCTTTCTAGATCAAAGAGGAAAGCTATATTCTTTCCCTATTCTTCCCCGGAGTTAAACTTCTCTCTCGGAAATTTTCGGACTAAATAATTTCAATCAAGGTTGTCACTTTAATTTCACATTACATCAAAAGTATATGCCTTACTTTAATCTGACCAATCGTAAGCAGTGGTTTCTAAAATTTCAGAAGATAATCAATTATTTCGTCAGTCAAAATCTCTGAATTATGCTATATAACTCTTCCATTTGAAGAATGACCATTTGGCATGCGTGCCGATCATGTAGTTATGTATCAGATGTTCTTATTTACTTTCCCAAGATGTCCCGGTCAATTTCATTGAGTCAGAATTCAGGCCCCTTTGAAGTTTTAACACTGACATGGGAAAAGCTGAAGAGGAAAGGTCGAAGGGACCCTTTACAATGACTTCTCCGGTTTAAATGTTACCAAATCTTAATGCACAATGCATTCAACTTTCAGGTTCAATGCTTAATCAAATTCCGACACTTTGCACACGCTGACCACGCAAAATGTGTCAACAAACGAGAACATATGTAGCGCACTTGATAAAATACGAAAAGTTCAAACAGAAAGAAAACTGCTGCCCTAAAAATCATAGGATGATTATATGTCTTACAAAGGATACGGTGTACTTTAATACTTTAAAGTAACGTTGCCAATAACTAGAAAAGTACATTTTGAAGACAAAAAATGTTTCCAAAGTTTGTAATTCATTCAAATAACATTTACAATTTCACATTTGTCTACCATTCTGGCATACGTGACACATATTGGACCAGTGATGAATTAAAAAAAAATCTTTAATTTTACAATTATTTTGCTGCCAATAGAAATGTTTTTCTGCGTGTGTGTGTGTGTGTGTGTGTGTGTGTGTGTGTGTGTGTAGGTAACGGTACAGTAAAATAAATAGTATGGAATGTGCCAGAGTAAAAATGCCGTGGTAAACCGATATACCGGCAATATCGCGTACGTCATGTGAGGATCATCTTTTAATGAATTGAACTGAATGACACTTAGTACAACAAACAACAAAGAAACATCATCTAAAGCATATAATATATAAAAATCCGTAGCATAAGTAGCTTAAAATATACAAAAATCTATAGCAAAGAATAGCATACAATATACAAAAATCTGTAGCAAGAATAGCATACAATATCCAAAAATATGTAGCAAGAATATCATATAATATCCAAACTCTGTAGCAAGAATAGCATACAATATCCAAAAATATGTAGCAAGGATAGAATGCAATATACAAAATCCATAGAAAGAATAACATACAATATACAAACGTCCATACAATATACTAAAATCCATAACAAGAATAGCATACAATATACAAAATCCGTAGCAAGAATAGATACAATATGCAAATATTCGTAGTAAGAATAGCATACAATACACAAATATCAGTAGCAAGAATAGCATAAAATATGCAAATCCGTAGGAAGAGTAGCTTACAATTTACAAAACGCAGTAGCAAGGAACAAAATTGTGTATGCAAGCAGATTAATACAACTCAAATAGGCAGGATAATACACAAACTTTCTCTGCAGGGAGAAAGTAATATCTACATTTTCATGTGCAACAATATAGTAATTAAATACGATGTTTTTTTAATTCAAGTTCATATTCACTCAAAATATTTCAAGACATCTTAACATACCAACGTATTTGTTACGATTAAAAGATGTATGTATATGAGTAGCAATGTTGTTTGAAATTCTAGTAATCGTCCTATTCCTAAGTTCTAGAAATTTACATATATTTCATCTTTTTTAAGTGCAAATTTATATTCAATCATCAAGACGGTAAAAATAAAACAAAATTTATCATGAATTGGTTTATATCGTCTCGCCCATCTAACAGCTTGAACTTTGAATCTGTGAGTGGGTAATTTATATTTAACAAACTAACTCTATATTTCAAAGAATAGATGTTGACAAGATAATGTTTTGATCCGAGATTTGCAGCATTAAAATAATGCTCGACTACTATCTTAAATACTGTACAACCAAAACTGGATACAACTGTACAACATGTTTAACTAAATAACTACAAATATGTACGTGTTAAGAACCCCTTGATTAACCCAAACTTCACCGAATCCAAATCTCGACAATAAATCTTTAAGAAAATATGTCAAATTTTCTTTATTGGGAAGAGCTTTTACATTATTCAACATGATTTGCAATGTATATATTTGATATATTTCTCACCTTTTGAGTTTAGCATCTTAAACCAATACTTCACAAAGTAATAAAATACATTTATACTGGCAGCAATGTAAAAGCTGTCATGTGCTGAAAACGTGGGTGAACTCTACAACAAGAACAACAATACTGTAGACGTTTTTACTCCATATCAAGAAATTTAGTTAATTAACGTTCTTATTCCATTTGCATTGATGGCGTGCAGAAACATTTTGTTTTATACTATGTTAATTTTTTTATACATTGTATCCTATGGATGATGATGATACCTTGTTAATTGCTTAATATTACCGCCATTCAACAGACACATTTCACTACATGAGTGTCAGAAGAAATACCCTTCCTGTTATTTATGATTGTTTATTTACCTATAAATGGTGGATATTGGTGTATGATATCTGTGTTGGTTTATTTACCTATACATGGCGTGTATAAATTTCTGATATATGTGGTGGTTTATTTACCTATAAATGGTGGATATTGGTGTATGATATATGTGGTGGTGTAATTACCCATACATGGCGTGTATAAATTTCTTATATATGTGGTGGTTTATTTACCTATACATGGCTTTTATAAATGTTGAAATATGTGATGTTTATTTACCTATAAATGGCGTTTATAAATGTCTGATATCTGTGGTTGTTTATTTACCTATAAATGGCGTTTATAAATGTCTGATATATGTGGTGGTTTATTTACCTATAAATCGCGTTTATAAATGTCTGATATATGTGGTGGTTTATTTACCTATAAATGGCGTTTATAAATGTCAGATATATGTGGTGGTTTATTTACATATACATAATGGTTATAGTTATCTTGGTTGTCAGATTCTCGTGGGTCATGAGCGTTCCTTGTATAATATTGTACAAACCCCACTTGTCAAAGGGTAAGTTTTACGTCCCACTTTGTCAAGGGGTATTGCACAACATATAATAATAGCACTATAACCCACTCCCCTCTGATACTCGTTATCTTAGCGATGACCGACCTCGGTATAATTGCCCGGTTCGAGTAAGAAAATGTAAATGGTAGCCTGAGCGGGTATATTGAACAAAACAAATCCGAACCCTCGTAAAGATAAATACAAAATTTAATCAAATACATACACAATGAAATTTTCTTTCATTAGAAATACACGCGGTTTAGAATTAAACTTTCACCCGAATTACAAATAGATTTGGAATAGAATTAACAAATTAGCCGTTCTATTACTGATATTTAAAAATCATCATGGGATCGAGTCACAATCGAAGTCAATGCTATTGTTCGATTTTCATAACCTGTTTTCCTCGAACCACGTTCTCTGTTCAACCCAATGTTATTCTAGAAGTCCGTTTCTCTCTATATATAATCTGCCTCGTGGATGTTCCGCTTGAATCCGGACTGGTCCACTGTATCAATGTATACACGGCGATTTCTCCTTCACAATTCCTTTCTTTCCGTACTTCCTTTCTTTCCCAAAAAGCTATTTTCTTCCTTCCAAAAGAAAATTAAAACAACCTAAGTCTCTCGTTACACTGATAATAGTCGAGACTGTCCGTTATTCCTGGTTCGAACAATCAGATATTTCTATCAGTGATAACAATTTTACGGCTACTAATTAACTACACATGTCCTCAAATAAATGTAGTTGAACCATTTGTTAATTCGCTTTGCCTTGACCTCATACATTAACGTACTACATAGCGAGACTTTGAATTATACACTGTCGATAAATTATCTATGACATCAGAATTCGGTGAATTCACATGTATTCTTGTAAATCATTAATTAAAGTAATACATTAAATTCTTAGAACACAATAATTATTCAAACAATATGATAAATTCAAGAATTAACGTAACACTTCCTATCCATAACTCAACATAGTGTTTTTACGACATAAATTAACACTACGTCATTCTTAACTAAGAATTAAGGTAAGAATTTCAATTTCTTATTCAAAAGCACATTATTAAATTAATGTAACAAATGAAACTAATCATACACGTGTATCAACAAAATCATGTAGACCTGTAAACAAGGCAAACATTATATCAATTACATCACAATAAACGTGGAATTGAGACAAACACCTCGTATTCTGGTGCTTCACTTGACCGTTGTTTTTGGTGGTTTTCGACCACGCTTTCCTTGACGAATGGATTTCTCTCAAATCCCATCCAGTCTTATTGAAAAAAATAATAATTCTACACCTGTTCCTCTCTTGTACAGAAACTTTTTAAAGACTGAATTTTAATCTAGTTTGTCCGATATTGTGTTCTAAAGATTTCTTGTGTAAAACACACTCCTTATTCAACCGTGACCAATCAGAATCAAATGTATTTTCTCCCGCTTCCCTCTAAAAGTCGCTTACGTCATGGTCAATATGTCAAGCTTTGGTTTTAAGTAGCATAATCTCTGTTTTCTCTCAATTCTGACATTTTCGTGATAAAATGAAACTTTACAAGGTCACGTCGGTCAGTACTGGCTCCTGTATAAATACGTCTAATTAGTACAACGGCCACATCCTACTATGCCGATACCTCTCCTTTGCAGAATGTGTCTCATAAATCTAACTATAAACAAAATAAAACTGAACATAACATTTGAAGTATATAGTTCTCTCTTAGAAATAATTACCAAGTTTATAGACAGCAGCTAGAATTTTGTGTATCGATAGGACAATTTTTTTCATAAAATGATGCAAACAGCTACTAAATATTTGTCAGGTTTTTACTTCTGCAATAGAACATTAACTACTCTCTCGTTATCAAACATCGTAATTGACGTCTCAAGTGGCCTAGTGGTTAGAACATCCGCCTCGGATGGGGGAGGTCGTAGTTTCGAGCCCCGACAGAGTCATACCAAATACTTATAAATATGGTACCAACAGCTCCCTCCCTTGGCACCCAGCATTAAGAGGTTATCGGTGTCATGATAATGTGAATGGGTGGGACATCATGCTCATATTTGCGGCATGATGCCCCAGTGCTAGACATCCCTATATACTGCCACACCGTAGCTATCGTAGCGATATAACTAAACAATGTTAAAGCTACGTTAAAAGTCCAAACACACACACACACACACACACACACACACACACACACACACACACACACACACACACACACGCACATACAAACATCGTAATTCAGCAGAAGCTAAGGCTAATACGGGTCAGTTCGCAACCTAAGAACTGATTCCCAAATCCTAGTACGAAGATTAATGTCTTTCTAACAGGCTTTTCCGCATCCCTTACTGAACTATAACATAGTTTAGACCCCCTTATAAATAATTACGCTCTGATTTGGATTATAAATCATGTACTGAATTAAACGTTTGTCAGCGCGCAGGAGCTCCTAATACTAATTTCATAGAATCTCCTTCCAAAGAAGTCACATCTTAATTATATAAACGAATCATCGAAATTCGCTCCTAGTCCTAACTACAATATTTGCTAATTAAAAATATACTGTTATAACATTTCCAGGCAAGGTAAATATCAATGTATAGCCTACACGATTCACATTACATAAAAATGAATAAGTTCGAACACTTTTCTAACGATTCGTATCATGAAATAATGTACAATTTCAAGAATTGAATGCAAAGAATTATACATTCTGAACTCAGATTAAAGGAACATCGATGTATGAATTGTGAAACAAATAAATTCAGACTATTAATTACTACTCGCAATAAATGAAGAATTGCATCCGATTGAGTAAGATATGTTGTGCGTTCGAGACTCGCTTGTTTCTAACACAGCATAATTTACCTGTACCTTCAAGGTTCCATGTCGATAAAACATCCAGCCACCCTTCCCTTTGACTATTCGAACTAGAGAATACTTGATATTCTCAAAGACCTATGAACTTCCTGAGTTTCCGCAGAAATTTAGACTAATTAATCCGCAACATTGACTCAGTTATAACAGTTTACATAATTTATAGATACAAATGCAAATTAAATTAAAGTTCTAATATGCAATTAGCAGTTTAAGTTAAAGAGATGCGGTTAATTGCATCACAAAATAGAGTTAGTGTTTTGAATTTAATTGTCCAGTTTTCTGCATAATCTGGTAACTGTTCGAGGGTCATCCTCATGATTCAATATTGATTCAACTCTACTTGTAATTTGTAACGTTGGCATCGAGTTATCTCTGGTTTCCTCGTGCGTTGCTGCCAATATGTTTTGCTTCTCTCGGCGTTCAGCCTCTTTAAGGGTTATTCAGTTATTCCAGTCCCCCCCCCTCTCTCTCTCTCTCTCTCTCTCTCTCTCTCTCTCTCTCTCTCTCTCTCTCTCTCTCTCTCTCTCTCTCTCTCTCTCTCTCTCTCTCTCTCTCTTTTATTAACGTCGAGGAATGCACAACCAGACGTGTAAGACATTTCCTTTCAAAAATAAAAAAAATCCAGACTAAAGATAGTGTTGGGGCTTTATTTCCTGAACAGACTAAATTCCCCTCACTCATTACCATCAGAAGGAAACAATGTGTTTCTAATAGAACAAGTATATCCTCATCAATTGATTTACATCATAGTTTGTTTCGATCTAATGTAAATTAAGCCCCTGCAGGGTGACCTATTAATCACTCTCTTCTCTATTACTGGACACATGCATACACGTGGCCGACAATAAACAACTGTTGATCCCGCCATGCTGCTCTACGTTAGTACAATCGATTCATAGAATTAAAGAATTCACAAATTAGCTATACGAATAAACGAAACGAAACATAGTCTTAACGAGATATTATGCTAGCTAACGATTCATCATTATTAATATACTACAAGCCTAAAAATAAGCAGTTCTAAGCAAAGATGATTCATATGGTAATTAAAGAAATTAAAAATCAAAGAATTATAAAGAATAATGTCAATGAAAAATAATGCTTATATTAAGAGACTTTACCTTGCTTGGAAATTGGCTTGATTTTTACCGTTTAGCGGAATCATCTCTTTACACCCCTGGTTACGTATCTCGCAAGAATTCCAACTATACTTACTTGTTTCGCAAGCTTTATTCTCCTTTTCTCAAAGTATTTATTTAGCCATATGCGTCTTACAGGTGACTGGAGCACGCCAAACTTTTGAGTCCAATACTAAGTCAATACCAAGGGAGGAAGCGTTATCACAATTTTATCTGGCTTTAAAAAACAGGTTTATTAGTGTCCCCCCCCCCCCCCCTCCAATGTTGAACGTTTTGTTTTAGAAGCACTCTATTTTGAACCAAATATATTTGCATGAACAGAAAATATATTTCTACAAATTGTCGCTATCGTTCATCATTGACGCTGATTTGCTACTTTAAAATTTGAAAAGTATCGATGACAAATATGCTTCTCAGTAACTCGGAGTTTCTTTGCAAACGGAGCTTCATATCAACAAAGTACAGTGCATGCATGTATAAAATGATTATTTGCTGGAGAAAAAGATTCCATTCGGTTTGCAAAATACATAAGCTAACATTTTTTAATTACGTTACTAAAATGTAGAAATGGCCGGTAAACATAAGTCGCATATGTCACTGTTTTAAAGTACAAACAACTGGAACACAATTGGTCTATACTAACAAATGGAAGGACAAATGTTATAATATACATACAGAGGTGCAGAAAAGAGAAACAACAAAACAACATTCACATTAAAAATTATATTTGTATCACGTATTGGCAGTGTGGTCACATCAACATTATAACCGTACTTTTCTAAAATGATTCCATGCATTTTGATAAATTGTCTTAAAGTTTCAAAAGGTTCAAAGTGTATAATGGAAGTGACATCGTAATTTTACAATTTTGTTTATATAAGTCTTGCACTAACTTAATAGAATCTCCGCCAAAAGTTCGAGATGTAAGTTTAGTTTTGTATTAATTAATTTAAAGCAGAAAGTATGCTATTTGAAATTAATTTAAAGAAGAAATGTTGTTAAATTCAGATCGATATGTCTGTGAGAATAATGAAAGTACGCTTTAGAGAACCTGTGGTTTGAATAAAGGAACTCTGAGACCATCCTGAGAACTCTGAGACCATCCTGCTTAAGCTTTGTATGACATCCATTATGTTACCTACTATCATGAAAACAGATTTTCTTTGATACATACATACATACATACATACATACATACATACATACATACATACATACATACATACATACATACATACATACATACATACATACATACATACATACATACATACATACATACATACACAACTTGACGAACAAAGTATATCTTGATGTTTGGCTCGTCGCTAATACGTGGAGAAGTTCCAGCATGGGTTTGGGGTCGGCACATATAATCTTAATTCGTCTAAACCGCTCTTTTTGTTATACGCCCAGTGCATTGTGGGGTTTTGGTTTAGAAGTATATATATTTCGTTGGGGATGGAGATGACTTTGCACATATATTTACATTATTTGCAATTTCTCTATTTAGAAGTCGCTGTGGATCAGATGGTCAGGTGTGGGGGTTGCAATCCAAAGGTAGCGAATAGGCGGGCTGCCGAGATTTGCGTTTAGTGATGCTGCAACGTTAAACAAACTTGCTAAAACATTTTGCCTTCGAAAGAGTCAAACTAGGATGTTTAGGCCTTAAATAACTGAAACGGGATTGTATTGAATTGCAGTGATTAGAATCTCATAGACCTTATCTGATGGAGCATGGAAAATATTAGGTAGACATTAAATAAGAGATATTAGGATTTTGTTTGAACCATAAATTACTAATTGGTCTAGTATTGAGTACAATCCAATCACTGCATTTTTTTTTGCTGTGTTGTGGTACTTGGGGCTGGGGGTAGCAAGAGCTGACACAATCTTAAATTATACATTGCATGTACCGGATTGGGGAATCAGAAAGAAAATCAAAACCATTGAACATATGAGATACCGAGTTGTTTAAAGCGCTCGCCAATACCAATAATCTCTGTCAGCGTCATCATTGTGAGGAATACGTGATATATAATATATATATATATATATATATATATATATATATATATATATATATATATATTGAGAGAGAGAGAGAGAGAGAGAGAGAGAGAGAGAGAGAGAGAGAGAGAGAGAGAGAGAGAGAGAGAGAGAGAGAACGCCATGAAATACACGATTCGAATAATAATGAATTATGACATGCAAGCAGTGATGTGGTCTTCGTTAACTCTCTCAACTCGTACAATTATAAGTGGTGGATGAATTTATGTTGTTGTTTTTTTAAAAAAAATTGTTTGATTGTAAACTGCATTAGAGACTTTAAATAGACACTGGTACGTCTTTGTTGGGTATCAGAACTTTACATTAAAATTGTTATGGCGCCTTATTATTCACACTATACACAAGTATGAAACAAACAAATGATTCGGAATATCGTACCTCTCTTTTTTCACCGAGCCTGATTAATGCGAAATACAAGATTTAAATTTCACTTAGCGGTGTGTCAAGAACGTGATATATGATGTGTCTTATTATATCTGATTAGGTCTATATTTAAATATCTTCCCAGTGCCTGATTACCAAATAGGCAGAGTATATAGGCCCAATGCAGGGCCCTACGCCTTTTTATTGGCCTCGTGAGAAACGATCAAAATAATTTTGATAGGAGATAAATTTGAGGGGGGGGGGGGGGGGCAATGATTTCGACTGTCAAGGGCATCCACAGGGTTTAATCCGGCACTGATAAAAACCCACAAAGTACTACTCCTATTTTTAATGTATAATTAAGATCATCAAGATACAATCTGCACCAAACGACCCTTCGTCGACATCTATTCCTTTTTTTTTAAAATCTGGTTTTAAATTATTACTAAGGAGTGACAATAGAATGAGAATTATATATGGTGGAGAAAATCCGATAAATGGTGTAGAGTTTGTAACGATTTCAAATTGTTGTATGCTAAAACAATATTTTGCTTAATCTTCCGTCTACCCATGATCTTATTTGAAATTAAGTTATCTTATTTATAGTAACTGCTGTTGTCTCCGTAATGCTTCACAGCTAGCTGTTATCTTAGTAACATGTTCGTCTTGATTGGCAGATTTCATCCTCACCCACGTTAAAAAGGTAAATTATTGTACTCTTCTTTTGTTTTCGTTTTATTTAAAGCTTAACTCATTTGCATGTACAATGTTGATCTCAGCACCTGACGTAAGACAAAAGTTATATATATAACTTTTCGCATCATGTGAAAATTTGAAGTTACTAGTTCAGAACACCAGAACACATCTACTTATTTATTAATCAATACTTCTTGTATTGTTTGAAAATATTTGTATACATCGGTTAATGTACAGTTATATTGTTCGGTAATTTATTTCTTTAAATTCGTTCTAATTTTATAGATATTCGTATAATTTATCACTTGAACTTGTCTACATCCGTTCACGCAGCGTGCAGTCGATTCTTAAAACATCATGACAACACGAATCCTATATTTATGTTTATAAATGAAAGAGGGAAATATATAATTTGATTTCACTAGACTATTATCCCAAATCAAAGGATTATTATTAAATCGTGAAAGAGTCCACATTTATAATGGACCAACACAATGGCGTGTTTTACAGTGTGGTTGGTGTATCAATCATTTATCAACATTCATCACCCGTTAACAGAGTCATTTATATTCGTAATGATGATATATGGAGGTATTTTGAAATCATTCTATATGCAGTTTGCTAGAATGTGACATATTTTTAGCCAGTCCTTTACTATGCATAGCTAAAATAATTGCAATTTACTAATTCATCATCTGGTCTGAGACTATATTAGTCTATGTTAGAGTTCCTCATCGTGTTGACATATCATATAACGTCCAAAGTGTCTATGTTAGAATTATTCATGGTGTCAAGATAGTCTTTAACTTCAAAGTGTATTGGTCTTAGGAGGAGGAGTTTGATAACCAAAACATTATATGTATGTATGTATGTATGTATGTATGTATGTATGTATGTATGTATGTATGTATGTATGTATGTATGTATGTATGTATGTATGTATGTATGTCTCTCTCTCTCTCTCTCTCTCACACACACACACACACACACACACACGCGCACACACACGCGCACTCTCTCTGTGCACGACGATCCAGTTCTCAAAACGGATATCGAGATGTTACTCAGGCTTTTCCTCTTCAAAGAAAGATTGTGTTTATATGTTTGTGTGTATAGAGATTATGCCTGTAAATACGATAAATCTGCAAATTTAACTTCAGTCAGAACAAATGATGGCCAGGTAACACCTTGTATACGTACTGAAAACTCATCTCAGTCGGCGATAATAGTAATGGCGTGATTTCAGTTGAAGAATACCCATAATATCATAATTTTTCATATGTATATCAGGTAAATTGAAGTACTGTGTAGAGGTATGCTTAGAGTACTGCTAATATACTATTTCCTCACTCATCGTCGATTAAATGATGAATTAGTTTTTCATCAACTTAATTACTTAATTATATAAATGGCGTGCAATCAGGTTAATGGTTTTGCGTTTGAGCTGAAAGGAACCCGAACATTCTAAGGGAGAAGCTACTGACCGTCTGTCAAATTTTATTTATATGTCTATTGAATTTATAATTGAACAGCTTGATACATTACAGCCAAATTGCTTTTTGGCGCCAGTGAAAATGTAAGTTAGCTACGCCTTTCTCATTCTATTTAACATATCATATTATATCGTATCTTTGAAAGATCTATCAAGAATTTGACCCATCTATGACGCTGATTTAAACGTTTATTTAAATATATTTTACAACCGCTGGATATGGAGTAGCGAGTATATAGGGTTCTAGAATAGCAGTGCACCGATTACCACAGGCAATAAATTAACAGCAACAACTCTTAAACAGCCATATATAGTTTAAACGCAGTTTATAACAAAAACAACTAAAAATATGTTAACTCCATTATTCGGATGAATATATATTGCAGAAGAAATCGATACATAACTATGGCTCGTCTGGGTTATACAGTGTAGCAGAAAAGTAAAAAAAAAAAATTCTTTTACAGAGACGATACCTCCACACTATACAAACTGTACACAGCTTCCAATGGCTGTCACCAATTCAACCATACTTTATTGGGCCAAAAATGAACAAAACAATGTGTCCATTCTCTGTTTCTATACCTTTTTCTTTTAATTCGAAACAAAATTGCGACAAGTGGACAAGTGCGTCCGGGAGTGGGACTAAAAAGTCCTTGATAATGCGGCACATATATTTATGATATCAGAATTTCTCTGCAAGATAGAAAAACGTTCCCTTTTTTAGATTTATTTTCTTATTTCCAATATCACTTTTTAAAACTACAAAACACATAAAGGTCATAGGCATGTCGTGGTGTTCATAAGCACTTCTAGCTGGTTATATATATATGCTAGTAAGTTGGAACATGTTTAGGTAATTAGGTAGGTATGCAGGTAGATAGACAAGCAAGTGTGTATGTATAAGGGTGGATGGGGTAGGTTTGTGGATATACGACTAAGTGTTTAGGTTGAGTATGTATACAATTTTAAATGGAGCAAATGTTGGCATATGCTTTTATTCCAATTCCGAAAACGACTAGGAAAGGTATTCGTTTGTATACAATACCATAATATGTGACCTATTGTTTCTATTGCATTCTTACAGAGATAGCATGCACTAGTTTTCACTTACCGAATTTTACTACGTGAGTCATTTCTTGCGAAAATACTTAAGTAGTAGTTTTAATTTAAACCAACGTAGGTGTGGATATTTTATAATCTGTAACAGTAACTTTAAACACGTATATAATAATAATAACAACAACAATAATAATAATAATAATAATAATAATAATAATAATAATAATAATAATAATAATAATAATAATAATGAGGACTTTGTATAGGCCCTAATCTTTCGAAGCTCTAAGCGCTTTACACCATCAGTAATGATATGACTACACTACAGAACAACAAATGACAAAAACAATGAAATTGGAAAACATAAAAACATGCAGAAAGCATATAAGATACAAAAGATGATTAGGTTGCTAAGTTTGTCTCTGCAGTCGAAACAGGTGAGTCCTAAAAGCACTCTTGAAAGGGACCACTGTGTCTTTGTGTCTAATTTCAATGGGGAATTCGTTCCACGTCGCCAGGCCCTGGTGTGCAAACAAACGTTAGAAGAGCGTAAGGATCTAGCTGGTGTATACACATGGGTGAGGCTGGATAGGTATGTTGGACTGAAGTCTGTCATTGAAACATAGCACAGAGAACAAATTTTGTGTTTGATTCTGTATCGAATTGATAGCCAATGTAGGGTACAGAGCAGTGATGAGGTGTGTAGAGCAGTGGTGAGGAGATATAGATCCTTCTCGTCTATATCATCTAACTTTAGCCCTCATTTAACATTAGACGCAGACTGATATGCATTTAAAATACATATCTGATTAATTCTCTTTCTACCCTGTTTGTCTCTAATTCTTAGGTAAAGAGATGGGTGCAGAATTAATCGTTGCATATACAGGTAAAGGCTCGTAGTTATATTTAGTTTAATAGGCGTTTATTGCAAAATTTATATTGAACAAAATCTAAGAACTTTTTCTTTAATTTGGAATATATTATAATTCATCTTGCAAGTTCAGTGTGCATGAACTAAATCATTCATAACATTATTCTTTAAAAAATAAATAATGTTCTGTTATTTCCAAATATAATATTTTGTTTTTAATCATCTCTGTGTCTCCAGCAAATCTGCTTTGTTTCTGATTTAAGATTTACTTTATATTTGTCTATATCCTGTTAAAGCGTCTGCCCAAAATCTACTCTGTTTGTTAGATAATTTTTGATAAAAAGTTGTTCCAAATAAAGTTGATTATTTTTATACAAGGAGATAACGTAATTAACATATATTTATACTAGTTAAGGGAAATCTTCTCAGATAAGTCAGTTTTATGGAATCATCAGTTTCATTATATTTTTATCACCTTTATGCTTTCTCCCTTGTAATCATTAATCATCACCTATATTTTCACTATAGCCGTTAGAACGTTGTAAAAGAATAAAGGAATTTATGGAAAGGTAAATTAAATTCTCGCAACACGTTCTGAGAAGTTTTTGGTAGCGCGAACAACCGCGCGAACTAATTTTTTTTTAATGCCAGACATCTTACAACTGTTTCTTTTTCCATAAGGTATCTTTCAGACCACATAATGAGAAGATTTTTTTATTTATATAATGCATGGGTCAGAGATTAACTTTAACATATCACTTCAAGTCAAATAAAAAGAATTGGCTACGGAAAATATCCCATTAGAGTTTTAATCTAGATTGTATTATACAAAATATTAAAATTCACATAATTTTCCACAATCTAACCAAATTACTTTAGGTTTTTAAAATCTGCACAAAGATATCTGCAAGAAGTTCAGAAAAGTTAAATATATCAACTAAGTTCAGAAAATATAGATATCTACAAAGCGTTCATAAAATTTAAATATCTACATAAAGTTCAGAAATCATAGATATCTACACCAAGTCCAGAAAAAATAGATATCTACACCTAGTCCAGAAAAAATAGGTATCTACATAAAATTCAGAAAATATAGATATCTACATAAAGTTCAGAAGATTAGATATCTACACTAAGTCCAGAAAAATTAGATATCTACACCAAGTCCAGTAAATATAAATACTGATACATAGGTTCTTAGGCAGCTTTTAGTCATTTTTCGGAACTGTCTAAAATTAGAACAGCATCTTTTGCCTACTGATATACTAGTTATATTTAGTAGTTACTTTAATGTCTTTAATATTTGGATTTTGCATGCATGCAACCTCTTTTTATGTCAATCCATCAAAGAGCACCTTTCAGTCACTATTATATAAGATTTTATATTATTAGTATTGTTATTGTCATCATCATCGCATCATCATCATCATCATCGTCGTCGTCGATAATAATAATAATAATAATAATAATAATAATAATAATAATAATAATAATATATTAGTATGGTAATATTATCATTCTTATTATTATATGATAATAATAATAATAATAATAATAATAATAATAATAATAATAATATTATTATTATTATTATTATTATTATTATTATTATTATTATTATTATTATCATTATTATTATTATTATTAACAGTAATAGTTCTGTTATGTATGTACATTAAACAATAAATCATATAATTTCCAAATATTATTACTGTTATATTTTAATTGATATAAAGACATGTTTCTTTATTAATTTTCTTAATTAATACCATTTTGATCGTATTTGTTACGGAAGTAGTTGCAATTTTACATGTAAATTTCAAATACATCATGTTTTTCACTTTTTATCTATTAATAATATGGCGTATCTACCTTTATTAGACAATAATTACCACCTGTTATTACCTCATCGATTTTGTTTTTATAAAAATTCTCATGTGGATAAAAGAGTAAACATTTGTTATTCTTAGGAAAAAATGACCAACATCTTTCCAACAGTGTTTTCAAATTTTAAATGTAAATTCATCTAAGACAGAACTTGTATTTTTTAACATTTATTTTTCGAGGTTGACCTTGTCTGCACTGTGAGAGTCATTATAAAGAGTCATTCTGAGCATTATTCACTTTGGGTCAAGACCATAGTATACAAACTGGACAGTGCAATTAAGTTTATTCTTGAGGGGAGGGGGAGGGGGCTATTAGCTAAACTAGCATCCTGTTTTCTCAAATCAGGCATCGTCATCCTAATTTAATATCTCATTTTCAACGAGTGAAAATACTAGATTTTTCATTATCATCAATCCATGTCACACGTGATCTTATTTCAACACCTTCATTGTTTTCCTCAGGATTTCTATCAGTTTATCTAATTCACTTTTCAAACGAGAACATTGATCCGGTTCATTTTGTTTTAGAGTTCATTTTTCTTATGTGACTTGTTTTTCGAGTTGATCTTGCTATCTACGAAAATGTGGACATGGCAAGTTGGTAGATAACTAGATGTATAGGTAAAGAAAAGATGAAAATTCTAAAAATGTTTTATTCAACAGATTTTATAGCATTTAGAAATAGTCTTATGCGACATTATTAATGCTTGATACTGTCTGCTAGCAAGGAGGGGGGCATGAATGGATGGTGAGGTGTGGTTTAGTAATCATATATTGACGAAAATGTGTTATTGCTACACGGTTATGTATATTGTATTCTTTAGATTCAGCAATTTATTAGAAATACTTGTATATATTTAACTTCCAGATTGATAATAAAGCTTTTCATGGTCATCCTCGTTTTGCAAGTCATCATTAACATTTGGAAACTACAAATTCATTATCTTGGAGCCTAATAATTTAAACATATTTTCCCAAAGGTTGGCATATCAAGACCCGCAGGAGGAATCAGATTTGTACAAAATGAATTTAGGGACCGAGGATGGCCGAGCCATCTAAAGCACTTGCCTTTACGGACTACTTCCATATCATCTGTACCTGCGTTGGTTTGAGTCTCGGATTATAACAATTTGGGTTTTCGAGAAGCTGCCAAAAGCTTCCAATCGGTGATAGTTCTTACCGGGTAGTAGTGCGTCGATATAACGGTATATTGCAGTTTGAGGTTCTGACAAAACATACTGCATTACAATTTTCTGTATAGCGATTGTTTTACGGTCCTGTTTTCATGTTATAAATGTGTATATTCTTCACAATTTGTCGAAGTTAGCTGAAGAGCCATGTTTTTGTTTTCTCCTAGATACACGCTTACCACGATATTGCAAGAGACTGTAAAACGTGATGCACATTGCCGTTGTTAGGTACTCGGGCAAAGTTTAATGGGAAGGGGTGGGTGGGTGGAGAAGGCTAGTCAATAATAATAATAATAATAATAATAATAATAATAATAATAATAATGAATGTGTATAGCGCCTAATCTTTAGCATCTCTAAGCGCTTTACAACATCAATAATGACATGACAACAGAAAGAAAAAGAAAAAAAACCAAAACATGAAATTGGAAAACATAAAAAGTGCTGAAAATATTTATTAGGTCTTTAAGTTTGCAGTCAAAAAAGGCTAATTTTATGAGCACTCTTAAAAGGGATCACTTTGTATTTGTGTCTATTGTCAATGTGCAATTCGTTCCACATTGATGTTCTCTGGTATGCAAAAGAACGTTGTCCATATGACTTCGTTTTCATAGTGGGAACAATGAGTATACGATTGTCAGAAGAGGAGAGTAAGTATCTTGCTGGTGTGGAGAACAAATTTTGTGTTTGATTCAGGAACGAATGGATAGCCAGTATAGGGTACAGAGCAGTGGGGACGTATGCTCTGATAGTGGTAATCTAAACATGATCCGATCAGATGTGTTTTGAACTTTTTGCAGTTTCTGTAGTTGATATTGAGACAAACCAGACAGAATAGAGTTACAATAGTCCAGTCTTGAAAGTACTATGAACACACAATTATTTTAGTGGCATCAACTGAAAGATATTTGCGAATGGAGCTGAATCGTCTCAACTCAAGATATGCAGCTTTGCATATATTCATGACATGTTGTTGCGATGTGAGAGTACTGTCTAGAGTAACACATAGGATTCGTACTGTTTGTGTGAATTTAATGTTGGTGTTGCTGATATTTATTGTTTGAGGTAAAGGATGTGAATGAGAAAGTTTTTGTGTTGTGATCAGAATGCCACAGTTTGATCATCATTCATCTTCTGCAGCTCGTAACATGTCATCCATGATTTCACATCAGAAATGTCCCTCTCTAGTCCTTGGATGGTAGCATCAATTTCAGTTGGGTGGCTAGATTTGTATATTTGGGTGTCATCAGCGTACAATTGGTGATACACTGGATGATGATCTATGGCACTTGAGAGCGGCTGAGTGTATATAATGTAGAGAATCAAGACCTGCTGATAGTTTGTTTGTAAAAATAATAATTTCATGTCTTGTTCCTAATGACACCAAATGAACAGCACTAGATCAAGACTGTATAAAGGATAGCAAGGGGCTGACCTGTTCAAGAACGAATCCCTAATAATGTTGGAAGAATTTCGTTGAAAGCTCAGTAGAACAAGTATCCACTTCTTGCATAACTTGCCAGGAAAAGGCCATGCATTCCTTCGACGTCAGAGTCTATAGGACAAAGGATACTAATTGTATGTACAATTGGAAGCAGCCTGGAGATGGGTGTAATAATATAGACTTGAGTATGTATGGGTTTGGGTTGCTTGATAATGAAATTTATTTTGCATGAAATATAATCTTTTGATAGCTTATCCTAGTTGTAACTGATTTTGTGTTTAGAGAACTTGCTTTCTTGATTGAATTTCAGTCCTTAAACAGTCTTGAGCTTGGAATACTCATTACTGAATTTAGGAACTGACGCTTTGATGCACAATTGAAAGCACATTTTTCAAACACATGAAGGTCCAGAAAATGCCACGACTCATATCCTTTTGTCTACATAAGCTGTCATGTAGGTTGCATCTATACAGATAAAGAATGAGTACACACAAATTTAAACTTATTGAATTTTTAATATCATGGTGTTTGCATAGGTTTATTATTGAAAGTGAATTAGTACCGTGAGTCCATTAGTACAGCATGAAACAGTGTTACCTCAGAGAGAGAGAGAGAGAGAGAGAGAGAGAGAGAGAGAGAGAGAGAGATGATTTGAGTTCAGACGTTATAATATATTGAGCTTACTCAAGAAAAATATGCAGTGACTTCTTTAATGCCTTGCTAAAACAATTCAAAATATATCTAAAATGTGTCGAGACATTTAAAAGAAATGTTCTTGTGAAGTTTATAATAAAACACAGACAGATTAGAAAAGGCATTGCATTTTTTTTGCCTATAATTTTACTGTTTTCAAGTGTTTTCGTCGACTTGTTTCATTTTTATGTTAAACTTTTATTTCAGTTGACTACCTTTGGTAGTCTTACACTGTAACATCACTTAGATATGTTGTACGTTTCAAGCAATACATGTTATAGTGATTATTTTACTGTTTTCTTTACGTGTTAGTGTATTGCAATACATATTGCAAAATGGGATTGTCATATTGCAAAATGGGTTTGTCATATTCCAATATGTTTTTAGGTGTATCGTTGCACTTTTAATACCGGGGTTTTCCAGAGTTTTTGCTCCACCAGTTATCCTGGCGGCCATGTATAAAACCTATCACGTGCTGAAAATGGCGTTAAACCCAAACCAACAACACCAATAACAACTAACTGAACTTACTTGTTACTGGTGTTATGAATGTTGCTGATAAATTACAGAGAACATGCACTAATCGACATAATAATAATGAGGACTTTGTATAGCGCCTAATCTTTAAAAGCTCTAAGCGCTTTACACCATCAATAATGATATGACTACACTACAGAACAACAAATGACAAAAACAATGAAATTGGAAAACATAAAAGCATGCTGAAAATATATAAGATACAAAACATGATTAGGTCGCTAAGTTTATCCCTGAAGTCGAAACAGGTGAGTCTTGGGAGCACTCTTAAAAGGGACCACTGTGTCTTTGTGTCTAATTTTCAATGGGCAATTCGTTCCACGTCTCCCGGCCCTGGTATGCAAACGAACGTTGTCCATATGACTTTGTTTTCACCTTGAGAACAATGAGTATATGATTATCAGAAGAAGAGCGTAAGGATCTAGTTGGTGTATACACATGGGTGAGGCTGGATAGGTTTGTTGGACTGGAGTCTGTCATTGAAATATAGCACAGAGAACAAATTTTGTTTTTGATTCTGTATCGAATTGATAGCCAGTGTAGGGTACAGAGCAGTGGTGAGGTGTGCTCTGATCGAGGTACTCTAAAGATGATCCGTGCAGCTGTGTTTTGAACTTTTTGAAGTTTCTGGAGTAAATATTGTGATGAATCAGACATAATTGAGTTACAATAGTCCAGTCTTGAAGACACTAATGAACACACAAGTGTTTTCGTGTCATCAACAGAAATATATTTACCAATGGAACTGATAGGTCTCAATTCAAGATATGCAGCCCTGCAGATGTTCATGACATGTTGGTGCAATGTGAGAGTACTGTCTAAAGTAACACCTAGATTCCGTACTGACTCTGAGAATTTAATGTTGGTGTTGCTGATATTTATTGTCTGAGGTAAAGGATGTGAATGAGAAAGTCTTTGTGTTGTGATCAGAATAGCCTCAGTTTCATCATCATTCATCTGCAGCTTGTTACATGTCATCCATGATTTCACATCCGAAATGAACTTCTCTACTCCATGGATGGTAGCATCAACTTCCGTTGGGTGACTAGACTTGTATATTTGGGTGTCATCAGCGTACAATTGGTGCGACACTGGGTAATGATCTGTGACACATGAGAGCGGCTGAGTGTACAGAATGAAGAGAACAGGACCAAGAACAGATCCCTGTGGAACACCATAACATAAGTCAACTGGGCTGGAGTGTATTCAATTTGCAGATATTATTTGCGTCCTGTTCACTAAGTAGGACTTGAACCACTGTAAGGCTATATTCTGAATGCCAAATACGTGCTGGAGACGGTGAAGTAATATATCATGGTCTATTGTGTCAAATGCTGCAGATAAATCCAGGAGAGTGAGGACTGTAATCTTTCCACTATCCAAATCAAAGAGAATGTCACTAAATACTTTCAGAAGAGTAGTTTCCGTACTGTGGCAAGGGCGATATGCAGACTGTACATTGCTAAAAAGACTGTTTGAATTCAAATGAGATACAAGTTGAGTTAGAACAACCTTTTCTAAGATTTTTTATATGAAAGGGAGATTAGAAACTGGGCGGTAGTTCTTTAAATCGTTATGGTCCAGTGTTGGTTTCTTCAGCAGTGGCTTTACGATGGTAGTTTTGAAAAATGATGGAAATTCCCCTGATGAGAGAGAGATATTAATAACATCAGTTAGAGAAGGCAATATTGGTTCTAAGCACTCAAGCAGCAGTGATATCGGAATTGGATCAAGTTCACAAGACTGTGGTGCACTTTTCATCACGATTGTCCGTACTTAATCTATAGAAACAGGTTCAAATGTTCCTAACGGTTGTCGCTGAAATTCTGCATCATACCTGTATGGTGACGAATCAGTTGAAATTGTATTGTCAAGCGAATCTCTAATGGTTTGCACTTTGTCATTGAAGAAATTTGCAAATTGGTCTGGTAGGTCTAGTGGAAAGAAGGTCGTTGGAAGTGGTGTACATTTGTTCCTTGACATTAGTTTGTTAGTTATCAAGAAGAGCTCTTTGCAGCTGGAACTCGTGATATTAGAACTGTAGTGGGATCATCTGGCTAAATGGACTATGTTTGTAACGTTCTTCTTAGCGGCTTCGTAGATTTGTTTATGAATAGTGAGTCTGGTGGAAAGCCAAAGCCTCTCTGCTTTTCGCCGAATATGACATTATTGCACACACCTTATCCCATCAAAGTTTGTTTGACCATACTTTGATTAAAAATATCAAATAGTCAGGTGTTTGAGTATATCGTAAACATTTAGGATTGTTTTTGCCAATCAGCTAATGCAGAAGTTTAAATGGAAAACTAAGCAATCATATCGCAAGATAGACGTTAATGATACCATAATAGGATGGCCGTACAAGAGCTTGCATAACAAAGAAGGTCAAAAGAGAACATTTTCTATATCCAAATTGGTATAAATGCTATGGCAGAGTGTTGTCTGAATAAACGTATTAGCTGGTATATACAGTATGCTGTAGTAAAACGAGCCGTTCCAAAGAGTTCATGTGGCTCTCACAACCTCGAGACAGATCGCCAGATTCTTTTCATTGTGAATTCCACGTCTGATAGTAATCATTTCGTACACCTCTAGAAAGTTTGTTTTCAAAGAATAATATATTAACTGTTATATTTATTTTTGTGAAAAATTGCCTAAGAGGCTCGACAATATTACATAGAAAGAATGAAGCATAAAATGACTTTGAGCAAACAACAAAAGGTTTCAGTACATCATCACATTTACGGAAAAGTCTGCTTACAAAGTTAATAGACCACAAAAACTGCTTGCATGGATTAGTCCAATGAATCATCCATCGGAGCAACCTGAACCTCTTCTGTTAAATCGAGAAAGAAGGATCTTTTAGCCGAGGCTGGACTGTAAACAAAGAACCGTACAATGGATCACAGATTTCACTTCCTGATCATCATCAATGACTCATCACTCATTGTCTCCTGTCGCCAAAATACGCACACAGTCAACTCGTTATGATCTTATTCTAAATAAACCAATACCGCCATAATGACACGATTAAATGCTCTACAAACAGAATGGGACTTGATTCATTTGTACTGAACAGGAAGTATTGAGAACTGAATCCAATTGCGATTTCACATAAATGGCTGAACGATTTTACGACATATGTCATTGGGGAATTTTGCAGCTTGTTACGTGGCGTTGGATCTGGGAACCATCAGAACTCCAAAGGCAAAAACAGTTCGGGATAATCCACCGCGGGACATTTTATTTTGAATGAATAAACTTAAATTAGTTACTCTCAAAGCTGTGACTGGTACATATTTAGGTTACATTAACAGTAAAGCGTAGAGTCCTTCTTGCTGTAAACTGTGTTTGATATGTATTCAATCTAAAAATAATTCTCAATATTATACGTACATTTATCAATTACCAATTTTGTCATCAGTCTGGTTTTGTCTGGCACATTCTCAGTTTGAACCACCATCCAAATCTTTGACAGTAGGGATTTATATTGCTACACGTTTCTATCACTATGGAAGGAAACCAAATTTGAGCAACTCGTTTCCTTTGATATGAAAGCAAAGCAAAGCAACCCGTTTCGATTACGAAGGAGTAAACTAAATTAGAGAAGCCGTTTCGATGAATATGCAAAAATAATAAATTAGGGCAACTCATTTTTGGTATAAATTAACTAGAGCAACCCGTTTCGTTTTCAATGGCGGTAATTTCTTTTAGAGCAATCCGTTTCGTTTCTGCCCCTTAACAGTTTGGATTTTATTTCATTAAGGACACATAATTTAGTCCTTCTTACATTCCATGTGTTAGTCACGATGTGCCATGCGGTCAGTGTATGATTTGGATTTTTAACGTAGCTTTAACAATTTTTCAGTGATATCGCTATTATGTCTGCACTGGGGCATCATACCACAGACACGTAGCATGATGCACCACCCAGTCACATTATCCTGACACCAGGCCAACCAGGCGTAACACTAAACTCCTAATGCTGAGCGCCAAGCGAGGCAGCTGTAAGTACCATTTTTTGGGTATGAATCGGCCGGGGATCGAACCAACGACCTCCCGTTTCCGAGGCGGACGCTCTCAGCACTAGGACACTGGTGCGGGTACACTGCGGTGAGAATTTGTCGTCTCACTTATATCGAGTATGTATATTCTGTTTATATAATCTTTCCAGACCAATTAGTGCCAAGCATATTTTATAGCAAGTAAACAATCATAAGGAAATAATACGTACCCATAACACATTACATACGGTCGACCGGTAGCCATCGCAAACCATCGACCTCAGGTACGCAGGTCATTGAGTTCAAACTGCAACAGGTGCTCTTTCGTTTTACTATTTAGAAGATCAGCCTGGGCCAATTTGTACCGGATGCCGCTGAATTATAAATTTATAATTGTTCATCAACAACATCTTTCATCTAGGGTGATTTTCTAAGATATACATGTGGTTAAAGTGGCAAATTGTTATTTTCAAAGTAAATCGCTTTTCACTTACAAATTAAATATTATCCTTAATTTATCTAGCAAACGAAAAGATGTTAAGAAAATCCATGGATTTTCATTCGACGACTAGGCTAGTTATGCCGAATCACTGCCGGTAAATGTAGTTCGCATATACACTAGTTGATTTGTATACCTTATCCTCTTTATTTACCAATATTTGTGTTATATTTCGTCATGTAGCTTTTGAACACCAATTTACCATACTAAATGGACAATTTTAAGTTTAGTTTCAGATTGCGAACAAGTCACAAGTTTTTGTTCATAAATGTAATAAGTTTACTTATAGTTTATTATCTCTTGCCTAATAGTCAGCTGTTGCTGGTATTTATTATTATTATTATTATTATTATTATTATTATTATTATTATTATTATTATTATTATTATCATTATTATTATTATTATTATTGATATTATTAATTTTTATTGTTATTAATATTATCATTATTGTTGTTCTTATTATTATCATTATTACTGTTATTATTAATGTTATTGTTGTTGTTGTCTCGTTTAAACTTATCATTACTATCCCGTCTTTCAAGCAGAGAGCCTTGGTAGCGCAGCGCGTGGAACTTGGGACTTGCCCTTGTCAAATCTGGTCGGCGGCCTTGATAGTGAGTGAGTGATTAGGATTTGTAACGTAGCTTTAACAATTTTTCAGTCATATCGATACGATGTTTGCTGTGAGACAGTTTATAGTGATGTCTAGCACTGTGACATCA
Source organism: Unio delphinus (assembly GCA_029339505.1). Lineage (NCBI taxonomy): Eukaryota > Metazoa > Mollusca > Bivalvia > Unionida > Unionidae > Unio > Unio delphinus. The sequence continues at coordinate 10,932,693 of JAQISU010001238.1, forward strand.
TGCCGCAGACATGTAGCATGATGTCCCACCCAGTCACATTATTCTGACACCAGGTCAACCAGTCCTTACATTAACCTCTTAATTCTGAGCGCCAAGCGAGGCAGCTGTTCATACTATTTTTGCATGTCTTTGATATGACTTGGCCGGGGGTCGAACCCACGACCTATCGCTTTAGCGGCTAACGCTCTAACTACTAGGCCACCCGAGCGGTTGCGGGCTCGATATGTTTTGGGGAAAGGCACGTAACCCATTTTTGCTCGGCCTGATATTGCCAATAAAAAAAGTGCAGCTAAAACTAACAAATGCCCTTTTTTACTCATTTAATACAACATACTTGAGTAGAATTGAAAAATGAAAGATCACACATTGGTAACCAAATGATAACTAATCAAGGGAATGAGTGGTTTGTCTCAAAGATGCGTTAACATTTTGAACACCACAGTAAGAGTACCACATTTTTCACTCGCTGTCCAGTTCATATGATTTTTTGTTTATAAAAAGGGCTATGACCTCATTTCATGACAGTAATTTGTTCATTTTTACTAGAAGATTCCATGGAAACTGTAAAGTCAGCAATATTCGCACATGATTATATTTCAGGCTTTTCTCAGTGACGAATTAAACGATGAAAATTCCTTTTCTGTACAATATGTTTAGTTCCACAGTATGACCTCACGGGATTTTTTCCTCATGTAATCGCTTGTTTACTCTAACTTCACGATTTTTTATCAAGACGATTTTTTATGATATGTTGTTGTTGTTGTTGTTGTAGGGTTTAACGCCTATTTTCAGCACACGATAGGCTATACATGCCGGCCAGTATTAATGGCGAAGAAAGAACCCGGGAAAATCCCGGAAAAGAACCACCGACCCACCGGGAAGCTACTGGCAAGCTTTCTCACATACCCACATTGGCCGAATCTGAGACTCGAATCCACGCAGAGAGATGTGAGATGCCAGTGATCTGTAATGGAGAGCGATTTAGACCACTCGGTCACTCGGGGTCCAAATTTCTGATATGACACTTCGATTTAATGCTAAGATAAAAACAACATAAAAGTAACGGTTTAAATATAGCTAGAATTGATCAACTTTGCACGTAAGAAGTTAGTCAAACTGCAAATAACAAAGATCATAAAGGGCATGAAAATGAGGGTCTATGTTGTTTATTTTACAGATACTCCCAACAAACCGCAAGACTTAGATCTGTCGGCTCATTGTGCGCCGGCAGATCTGAGTCCGTGCAGTTTGCAGATGGACTCGTCTTATAAGCGAACACATACACTAATTATTGAGGCGGTTTTGGCAGCCAAGTGCGTGTTCAGCTTGTGTCAGATTAGGCGCCGAGATCTGAGGCGCGATACGGAATTTTTGTCGGGATCTTCTGCACTTTTGTGCTAAAAATGTCAGAAAATAAGTTAGTCCTGAAGTTGGCGCTGTAGGTGCAAGCATATCTACCATCTATAACTCATGGTAACCCCAAAACAAGCAACCAGGAGCAATGGGAGGCGAGTGTCCAAGAGAGTGCCAAGGTATATCTTGGTATGAGAGGTTGGCGTTTCTTATCCACGTTTTTCAATCAAAGCCAACGCTAGCAGCATTCCAATGTCTCATTTAACTTGTGTTCTGCACTTGATGGCTAATCACAAGCGCTGTAATAACATGAATTGGGTTAGATCAAGGTTGAAACCATGGAAACGTTCTGTTATATGAAGTCTGTGTGTTAAGTTCGTACGTTCATGGCTTCGTCACAAGTGATTGTCACAGAACCAAAGAAGCACAGAGACATGTTGTGGATGGTAAGGGATAAACACTTTTGCAAATGTATGGTTATCAACACGGCATATGCATTTGTGTGTGTGTGTGTGTGTGTGTGTGTGTGTGTGTGTGTGTGCGCGTCAGTGTGTGTGTTTAGGATTTTCAACGAATCTTTAACAATTTTTCAGTTATATCGCTACGATGTCTGCAGTGTGGCAGTTTATAGTGACGTCTAGGACTGTGGCATCATGCCGCAGACATGTAGCATGATGTCTCACCTGGTAACACTATCCTGACACCAGGCCAACCAGTCCTAACAATAACCTCTTAATGCTGAGCGCCTAGCGAGGCAGCTGTTAGTAACGTTGATGGATGTCTTTGGTATGACTCGGCCGAGGATCGAACCACGACCTTCCGCTTCCGTGGCAAATGCTCTAGTCAATAGATGCATTTGTAAAATCTAATGTGATGTGTACGTAAATATCTTTTTGGAAATTATTAAAGACAACTCAAATGGGCTGAATTATAAGAAAGCAGTTTTATTCCTTCTTTTTGTCATTTTATTTACCTTGCATCTAATGAAGAATTCTAGCGAGCTGTTGTATTCTTTCTTCTGAAAATCAGAGACATTCATCTTCCGAAAAACTATAAAGAACTTAGTCGGCTGCTTATCTTTTTCTTTTTTTTACCTCTAGATTTAGCATAAACATCCATTGAATTTGTTATACCGGAATATCGGCGAGATTGTTGGCTGGTAAGTCAAAATATAATACTTTGCTGCGTTGATTTGTCAAGTTATTTATACACATGATCATACTGAATTATTTAACATACATCTGCCCATACAGATGTATTTAGCACCGTCTTGTAATAATGTAGGCATTATAAGCAAATCAAAGGCCAAATAACATAACCGTGCTATTTACTTTTCGGTGTCCAAGCTTGCATTGCCGAGTTTCTATATCTAACATTGCACACACTAGCTCTGCTGCCAAGACCGTTTCTCTATAATCTCTTCAGTGACTATGGTGTTACAAATGAAGCGAATGTTCACGTTGAATACAGTCTTCTTTTGAATTTAAGTAAAGAAACCATATGTTAGAACAGACGGGGTTGTGGCATGTGGCTGGGTATGTTATGTTACACTGTAGTAGGTGTGTTATTATGGTTGGGGTTGGGTGCTCCGAATATGTTATTTAAATTTTTATAGAAGTCCCACAAAGGCTCAATTTTGTAGGAAGTGATAGTACTGAGTACACTAAAGGTGAAATTCAAATGAATAACAACGTAATAAATTCAATAGTCAAATGATAATAATTTCCCAATCTCTTCTTTATCTCGACCAAGTGATAGCCAATTACATCACTGGATTTAGAGTGTGAGATCACTTTTCCGCCTGTCCTTGTTTTCTACTCATCCGTATCTCTCCTATCCCGCTAACTATCTTCTCTCCTTCTGACTTCCATCTTAACTTTCTCCTCCTTGACTGCTCCTTCTCCAATTTCTCCTCCTCGACTCCTTTCCACAATAGCCTTCGATTCACAATATAAATCTCAAATAATCTTTATTCCATCTCCCTCCTTGAGCCTCTGGATTAAGCCATACCGTAATCCTGTTCTCCAAACGTTTCCTTCACGAAGCTTTGTCTTTCTTAGAATTTCATGTTTCTCCCAAATTACGCGTGGCTTTCCATGAGTATTGCTGTATAACCTTCCAGCAAGATGCTTGGGCATTTACTATGTTTCTAGCTCGAAAATACTAAATTAAATTTGGATTGAAATGGTGACCACACTCTCTCTCAATTCAAACTGGATGTCGATTTAACCCTGTGCTATTCAGTTTAAAAGACAATGCTCCGGGCATTCAGTCAACGTGGTGAGATTTACGACACCTATAAGGGTCCTTTGTTCTTAAACAAAACTTACAACGTCCATGTACGACATGTTACACCCAACAAAGCTGGGTTCTCGTATCCTTACGAAGAGAACCCGCTATAGCCGCGGTGTCAAATATAAAGACATAACTTCTAACCATATTTTTGTTCCCCTGACGTACGCATGCGCGGGCAGAGCAACGTGACAGGCGTGTTATGCAGAAAGAAAAAAATGACTAGCTCGACGCCACAAGTCAGTATGAACTATGTTGTTCTTTCATTATTATTATTATTATTATTATTATTATTATTATTATTATTATTATTATTGGATTTGATTGATTCATTTACTGAAATGGTTTTAACGGCACTTTTAATACAGTATTATTGTATATACCTTGCCGAAGAAATGGGACTAAATGTCTTTTACTAAGGACACAAAAAAGGCGGAAGATCAGAGTTGGAGAGACCTGATCTGAGCAATGTTAGTGTTTCAATTGGGAACATGTCCTAATTTTAGCAGTTATTTTTAAAATTTGATCTTAGACTGTATTTCATTTATTAAACTGGGGGTCCAGAGTGGCCGAGTGGTCTAAAGCGCTTTCCGTTACGGATCACTGCCATCTCACCTCTGCGTGGGTTCGAGTCTAAGATTCGGCTAATGTAGATATGTGAGAAAGCTTGCCAGTAGCTTCTCGTGGTTCGGTGGTTCTTTCCGGGGGGTTTCCCCGGGTTCTTCCTCCACCAATAATACTGGCCGGCATGGATAGCCTATCATGTGCTGAAAAATGGCGTTAAACCCAACAACATTTATTAAACTTCAGTTGCAAATAAATTTCACCCAGTCAGATCGCTGGTAGGCTGATAACTCAACCACTGACCGATGATGACTTTACTTGCGTTTAGGTGCTATAACGCGTATTCATTAAAACAGCAAAATTTGGCGGCCAAGTTTGGCTGAAAAGATCGGTGCACATTTTATACAATTACCGGTATTTATCGCGGCTGTGGAGCTACCATCAGCTGAAGGGTTCTTTTGGTGACATGTACATTATATCTCCTGAGCAAATCCTATCTTTGACAACTTGTAAATCCACATGCAACAGCTGAACCCTTTTTTCCAGTGGCCATTTTGAATTTCACGCTAGATATGGCTGTTATAAAATACCAGTAAGTGTCTAAACCAGGGATCTTAAACTCAAATCACCCTAAGGGCCGCATGAAGGTATTTTCGAAGGCCCGAGGGCCGCAACACTTTGTTATCTCTGATGACACCTTGTGACGCCAATCATTTTACGGGCACATGATACGACACAGCGGGCCAAATGAGGCCCTCGGGCCCCGTGTTTCAGACCTCTGGTTTAAACTGTATGCAGATGTTTTGCGGAAAAGATGCATGCACCAAAAGTGTACAGTTCAATGAAAAAGTGATATCAGACCCACATATCGTACATCTATATCAACACAGTTTTGTGTGGATGTTTTATCGGACTAGACTGCTGGATGTGTATCAACGCAGTTTTGTGGGGTGATTTATCTGACCAGACCGCTGGATGTGGGACATAACATTGAAATCCAGAACCCCATTCCTAATTTATCAAGCCTTCGCTTTGGGCAAACATTTGAACATCAGTATAAAAAAACATTTGGGTCGTGTTTACAGAGTTGTAGTCCCTTGTTTTCGATCATAAACGTTTGAGCTCAAGTACAAGATCTGTTGTATTGCAATATAATTCAATCCTTTGAATAACAATAGCAAATTACAACATTTGGCAATATATCGCCAACACATGATTTCATCGATAATCTATCCGTAATTTTAAATGACTGGGCACCATAGGTTTTAGTTTCGACGCGTTTACATTTTGTTAGGATAAACGACAGCAATTCAATGACGATTGTGGAAACTTTTACGGTTAGATAGACAAGTAACTAAACTATAAATTAAAAATGAAGTTAAACTAAATAATTAGAATGCAATTAATTTGTTTCTCTATACTACAGACAATACCAACGAGTTGGTCTGCGTAGGGATAACAACCTAAGTGGATAGTGTGTGCGTGCGTGCGTGCGTGCGCGTGTGTGTATCTACGATGTCTGCAGTGAGTCAATTTATAGTAATGTCTAGCACTGGGACATCATGACGCAAACATGTATCATGATGTCCCACCCAGTCACATTATCCTGTCCGACCAGTCCTAACACTAACCTCTTAATGCTGAGCGCCTAGTGAGGCAGCTGTTAGTACCATATTTGTTAAGTCTTTGGTATGACTCTGCCAAGGATCGAACCCACAACCTCCTGCTTCCACGGCGGACACTCAAACCAAACTGGATAGTAAGTCGCCATATAGCAGAGTCGCTTATTTAGAGGCTACGGCAAGTGCTTCCCAACGTTTCGGGCTTTTAAAAAAATCATTAGGAAAGAAATGACTTGCGTCTACAAGCAACAACCACTACACACACTACTCACCAATGTTTGACGACAGCAGGAAACTACACAATAATTAAACAATGGAAGAAAGAAAAAGAAATAATTGATAACACGGGCAAACTACATGTCCCATAACAAACGTCAAAGTTAGGACGATTACACCTTTCGAACAGAAAACCAAAATGTTCTGACCTAATTCAGGCTGGTTAAAAAGGACGGAATCCATGCGTGACCAAAATGAGCACCATCTCCAAATTGTTATAAGAAATTAAATGGGGGGGGGGGGGGGAGGGCGTGTGTATTTTTAGATCATTGAGGAGTATTTTATCCTATGTCTTATGCGACTGGCGCAATTTGCAAAATCCTACACAATGCAGTAAAAAAATAAAAAATAAAATAAACTGCCCTTTACTTGAATTTATTACGGTTGTCTCGAATAGTCATTAGATTAGTCTTTGTGTTTTGCTCTGTTCATTTCCTTACTACGGTAGTGATCTAAGTGATCGGTACAGGCGAGCGCTTGAGATCACTCGGCCAACAAAGGTCCCTTGGCTGCTTTTATGGGAGTTATATTCATACCCGAAAATAAACTACTCTGCATGGGTTTGGGACTCGTACTCAGCAATTCTGTGTATGTGAGAAAGCTCACCAGTAACTTCTTTTGGGTTGATGGTTCTTTCAGGGATTTAATCTGATCATTTGTTCCAAGTCCGCCAATTTTACTGGCCGCCATGTATAGCTATCATGCGCTGAAAAATGGCGTTAAACACAAAACAACAACAACAAAACAACCACAAAAGCAGTAAAAATTATCATATTATTGGCAGAATGTCAATCGTCGTGACCTACAATATACTATTGCTTTATTTCGTATAAATTATTAAGTCAAATCCGATAATTAAAACACTGAATAACCAGTAGCATGGAAGTGTTTATGTGCTAACAGTTTTGATGTATCACAATGATGTGATCCCAAAAAAATGTTATTGAATGAATTTACAATAATTCTATGAGAATAATTTAATCCCAGACTCGGAGAACACTTTTTAATTCCAGTGAAATAAATAAATAAACAAATAAATAAATAATCGCACCTGAATACAGCTTGATTTAATTTTAATAATGATGTCAATATATGTTAATGAGTAATTCTGGCGCAAATAGCATTTGTATATCTAAGCTAAGACACAATAACATAACCGGGATTGGAGTCTCTGACACATCAAATTCGTAAACAACTTTTCTTCTAGAACATTCATAATTTCTATTTTTTTAAAAAGCTAGACCTTGAGCTCAACATATGTAAACATGTTTGCTTCCAATTAATAATGATCTTAATATATAACCTAAAGTCATAGAGAAATATTAGCAACGTAATATGTTGTTTATAAAATGTATAATCGTAAACATAAGCAATGAAACATACCTTACAAATTAATATATATATATATATATATATATATATATATATATATATATATATATATATATATATATATATATATATATATATATATATATATATAACAGTATGTAATATCAGATCTGCAATATATGTCGTACCTTCCTTTATTTTATATGTTATGTTGGATAGGATTATATTTATGTAGCTCCTGCGAATCTACTGTAATGTATTATTTATTCATTTTGCCTCGCCTGCGACATTTAGAAGTTTTAAGTGTTTCAATGGTGTCAAACTCAGCTAATTTGGCACTGAACTCGCTGTTGAGAGAGAGAGAGAGAGAGAGAGAGAGAGAGAGAGAGAGAGAGAGAGAGAGAGAGAGAGAGAGAGAGAGAGAGAGAGAGAGAGATCAGTTCGAATAAGGAAGTCCGGAAAAACGAGACGGGACTAGGAAACCCGGAAAAAAAGAAAACTGACGAGTGAAGTCCGAAAGGGGAAAGTGGTGAGTTCACAGTACATGACTAGGAAGACGAAGAATGATGAGGAAGTCGGAAAAGACTCGAGGAAATATGAAACGTTGGAAGGTGCTGTAATCAGGACATTGCGCTGTTTTAAACACTATTTATTGTGATGCAATCAATCCATATCAGACACTATATTAAATCCTGTTGATATTATTTAAGTTTAACTGAGATTACCACTATTAATTTGTTTACTAGTAATTAATTTGTTATTTTTCTTGTCTAAGGAGGCCGTATTGCATTATTACTTCCCAGTAATAGTGTCCAGTTCTCTGTTGATATTTGATCGTATCACTCACACCGGATCATAATATGGAGGGAGGTCATTCCCTAGATAACTCAGGTAAATCCAATCAACTACCCTCTTACTAAGAGGGAGACGTTACACTGACTCATCCCGTAGTACCGTCTCGAGAAAAGCAAGAAGAGTGTTGGCCAGAAACATTTACAGACAACGGCTAACGAACAGTTATTGGAAAAAGTCATGTCAAATAATCGTTAGGATAAAATTGGTTTGATTCATCAAACACTTATGTTTTCGATTGAATAACATTCAAATAATTATTTTCAACATGCTTCATAGTGTCTGTTTGTGGAGAATGTGTACACGCATAAATTCAGAGTCTTGTCCGTTCAAATTTGGTTTGTCACGATATCTGAACAAATACGAGGGGACTACTTTCTTATTTTGAATTTTAAAACAAATCAGAATGCATGCATTGCAATGCACAGAATCAATACCAAAAAAAAGTAAATATGAGATAACAGAAGATTTTATCTGCCAGAAGAGTCCATGAATATCGTTTAGAACACGGTCAATTATTTCTTCTTGCGCATGGATTTCGCTGCATTCATTACTCAGAAAAGCATGATAACTGCAATCTGGCCACGTAGACTCAATATAAAACGTCTGATAATATTTGTTTATAATAAGAAGTTTTATAATTAAAGCTGCACTCAAAGAACATTGTTACTTATTCATGTATATCCTAACCATAATCAATTTAGACTATACATTCATAAATCTCTCCTGCAATTGCATGTTTTGCGTGTCATTGATTCGATGTGCAATTTATGCTGTCTCGGAAATAAAGATGAAAGCATAAGGTGCGATGCGATTGGTTATATATTCTTTGGTACGACACAGAGCCATTAAAGTTATGGTTTGTGCCGGTGTATATTCCAGCCGCGGTCGGGGTTTGAAAAATGATCATGTTCGTGACAAATGGTTTGATGATTAATTAGAAGGGCAGTTGGTCTTGTAATTGTTTTTTCTTAAGCTACAATTCTAAATTATATTTGTTATACAAGTGTTCATTACTATTACAAATCTCGTCTTGGACTATTTTCTGGCGCAAGAATTTAAAGGTGCACCATCTGTGTCAGAATGATATGCCGAAAACTGAGTTCTTTCTTTTCTTTCTTTCTACCCTAAATAAAAATTACATGATACATAAAATCTCCAGTGGGTAATGAGTTAATACCTTATTCATGAAACTCGTTGAATAATGTCCAGCGTTTGCTCGCCAAGGCTATCAATCAATGAATCACTGCTTAAACCTATTATTTCAATTTATTTTTTCTTTGGACTTGATTATCCTTTTACGACAACAATCAACAAATGCATGCGATTCCATAATTACTATCTGAATAATAAAACAGCACTTTGTAATGCTTCATAAAACATTACCTGTTTGTTCCACACATAATAGACGTCAACCAACGTTTCTCTATGATAATGAAAAATGTTATAGGCCTCTCATAACGACAACAAACATTTTATGATTAATCTTCTATTTGTTTTAATTTAGTTAAAATGTCACGATGCACCATTCTTTTGAATTTTTGCTAATCTTATATATTCTACTTAAGAAACGATTACATTGTCACAGACAAAACCAAGTCACGCACGTTTGCTCTGTCAAAGTTCAACCTTTTGCACCACTCGCCACTTTCACATGTCGTAATGATATACTACAGAATCGAAAACTATTCATGGCGTTTTTCTGTAGAGTGCTACTTCTTTATGATCGGACAGACCCTAGTTCATCTTATATACCGGAAGTTTATAAATTATGAAGTGTTTATGTATGCATCTTGTTTGCAGTGATCTCCACAGAGGGACATTCATGAATACGTCTGTATACTGTTTCAACAGAATAAGGACAAACTCCGATGCTGATGGAATACGCGTGAACACGTATTCTTCCTCGAAATACGCAATGTTCTTTTTTCATATTTGAATACTCAATATTTATATTTGAATAATCAACATCACTTTTTGAATGTTATATATTCTCGTTTGAATACTCATTACTCTCCTTATCTCTCAGCAGATTATTTTTTTTCCTTGTTCAATCAATTAAAAATCATGCAGCTGTAGGTAGTATTGAAGCAGATATTACTGAAGTGGATGCGACCTTTCGTCGGTAAATACCAAAGGTTCATTTCAGACAGATAACAAAGTAAATAGACAGATGAGCGTGGGCTTTATTGTCATACCATTGAATACATATGCATATGTTGCAATGAATAACTTAAGTGCATGCAAAAGATTCCACTAAATGAACTGATCTAAATGATGTTTGCACAAATCCCGATGAAAGTAGAAACTATACTTTGGTACTACTCCTCTCTGCATTGAAGGCACGATAATGAGAAGCATTTATGTAGTGATCGAATTTAAATTTCTTATCATTATGCTGAATTGTAAATATATACAATTCTGCAATACAAATATAATGTGAAAAATGAGCACACATCGTTGATTGAAAACTAGAGAAAAATTGCCCCTTTGTCATGTAAAGAAACTAAAAAGAAGAAAAAAACTAAATTAGAAAAACAATGCTGCATACAAGACATGTTAAGCTAAATTTTATAACTGAACGAAAATGAGTTAAAAGGTACAAAAGGTCCACTGTTCAATATAGGTATTTTTGTTATCATTCATGTCAGGAGCCGAGATGGCTCTGTGCTTAACATGTTCCACTCGAAGCAGTGGATTGCGGATCATAAACAGACCTGCCAGGATCGGCGTACGTACATCTGCAAAGGCAAATTATTCTCACTACATAGGTACTAATTAATATTTCAGGTGAGTATGTAACATTAAACACCGTTCATAGGTACTAAATAATATTTCAGGTGAGTATGTAACATTAAACACCATTCAAGCGATCAATTTCATTCGTAATTGAACAAAATAGTCATATTTAAATCACTCAATGAAATAATATATCGGTTACTTGCACGCATAACTGGGCTGAATTGTTTTTATGTTTACGTATTTTCTTGAGAGATAAAATACGATGTCTACAATTTAAAGCATTGCGCCATGCGAGAGAAGAGTCCTTTACTCCACCCAACCACCCAAAACAAAAACAGAACTACTGAAAATTTTAAATGTCTTCTGAATATCCAGAAACAAATTAAAACTCATGCATGCTGTGATCACGGGCTTGTTTTAAACCATCCAGCGTGATCATTTTTTATATTTGGTCGTTGTTTTCCTCTTTATGTTTAGTGTTTTACGCTGCTCTTTATGTCCTAGGTCTTTCTAATGTATTCCAAAATATATTCCCTGAGAAATTTACTAAAAAGAAAATGGAAGTCAAAACATAATAATAAAATATATGAACAGATCTAACTGTCTGTATGAGAAGTTCGGGTAATGATAAAAGACCGACCTACTGTTTATGACTGTAAATGAGGCGAAATGGATATGGAAATGTTCTATCGATATTTTTCAGTATAAATGGTTGACATGTTAGATAATGTGGTAATGGTGATTTTGGACCAAGTCGAATCAATAGACAACTATCACAATAGTATACGGTATAAAACGATATCTAATTAATTTTTTCAAGTCGATGAATAGGATGATAACAATTCATTCTAAGATACTGAGGTATTTCCCATTGAAGATTTGACACACGTATTAAGAAACAGGAGTATGAATGAAAATGGCGCTGATTGGCTAGGTCAGTTTTTATTACCAATCTGAGGAAGTCCTGATTTTAAATTCTAAACTACAGGAGTCATTCACAAAATCTTCATTTAGACTCGCGTTCCGCTGAATAATGCGCTCTCTTAGCAATGATTGATTACATTGAGTATAAATGTACCGTTACCAGTACCGCTAGGTTTTTGGCAGACTATACTACTATTGGGGGTCAAACTTCACGTACATTGTCGTTTGATAATACCAATATACGAATACCCGTTTGTTAAGATATACAACAAAAAGGATTACACACTAAGTCACTTTTCGTCAGTGCCTAGTTGCACTACACACATATATCCAATGTTACTAAAATATATAATGAAAAATGTTTTCCAAAATGATTATTTCATAAGATCATGACAAAAAAGATGAAACGAAATTCGCCGGAAGCTTATATGATGTAAATCATAAAACTATTAAAAAAAATCTTTGTGTTGCATTGTTTCACTAGTTTTGAAAAACATAGTCAATGAAATAAAAATGTTGACACATAAACAGTTCATGTAGATATTAAAATAATTGCATTTGTGGAAAACAAAACTTTATTTAGATTTGCTCATCCAAATAAAATATTGCATCCCAAAACATACAAGTAAAACGTTTCTAAAATAAAATCGTTACTTTGGCAGTAAATTTTCAAAGAAATCATTGAAGCCAAGACTGCAAAAGGTAACTGAAACAAGGTCACAGTTCGTTGGTTATTGTCGAATACTAGCTATTAAAATTGCCCAAAGTGTTGAATGGTTTTTAATATACAAAATGATAATTTCATTGTGTTATAAAGAATATACTTTTAAGTTTAAAATTTGACGTAACTAAATTTTAATTATTTCTTAATTTTTAATATAGTATGCGTACCAAAAATATCAGCTAACATTATTTATACATCGAGCTCTAACATAAACGGTTTTCTTGAAAGTCTAAGAAAGACCTTCGTCATGTCACGCAATTTTAATGATTATTCTTTTATAACGGCATCATAATCACAGTCTAGCTTACTCTGTAACATTCACACAAAACAATGTGCGGTCGAAAGCATTATGTATAAATAAAATTTACATATATGTATTTACATGGTCCAAAAACAGAAGAAACTGGCCCTGAAACAATGGCAAAGAACCTATACTCCATTCAACCGGAGTCGAAACAATTAAAAATTATGAGAAAACATCAATAATGAGATATTTTCTGTTCGATATATATATATATATATATATATATATATATATATATATATAGTCGCAAAAACTACATCTTGTGAGTGAACATTGTTCACTTCAATACCTCATGTATGAGAATATATCTATGTAACAGTTTCTGATAGGCTTCTTCCAAAGAAAATCACGAAATGAGTCTATTCTCTAGTCTCGACAACACGCAAATTTTCTATTTTATGAAATGTTAGTTTACCACTGTTCAATGTGATAACTTCATATCTGAAACGTATCGAGATTGAAGTTTCTGAACTTTTTATTCCAAAGAAACGCAAGCAGGTCAGTGTTATTTTCCAGTCTTAAAAACGTCACAATGTTTAAAAATACGCTCAGGTTCTACAAGATTCTTCATATTTGTTTTTGTCTCGTATCAAAATGTAAGAGACAACACGTAATATACAAACACGTAAGTGTGACAAACAGTACGCACGGCTTGCGTGTCCATCTGAAACAAATCCACTTGTTTCAAACTAAAATCGTTCTTAACAAGCTCGAAAAGGACGGCCCCTCTTGGATTATGTTTCAATTCCAACGCCTTGTATTTATTTCGATTTGCTTGTGCATTGATGTGCATTAAATATAAATGTTTGCTATTTTCATCCCATGTGGGGAATGGAGTTTTGATCATGCAGTCCAACGCCATTTGTTTTGAAAATTACTTCATCGATCACAGAACTTGATGGGAAGATTGTCAAAGTGGGTTAGAACGGTTCGCACTGTAGGTTTTACTTCGTCTGTTGTCGTCAGCTTGATGCAAAAGTTCTGCATGATCTGGATAAAGAAAAAAAATCTATTAATACAACAAGGCTCGAAAATGTTACAATATCAATTGTTATTGCATCTATAATAATAATAATTAAAACAACAAGGGATCAGAGTAACTCTGGATCTCGTCTTTGAGTTAAAGAAGTTATAAAAAGTTTATATGTCAATTTGAGGCAGCCTCCACCGATGACGACGACGGGCGCCATTGCCATCGCCGTGTTTTGCAGTTTTCTTTGAAAACCACGAAACAAAGCTCAGAATAATTGTAGCAATTTATTGCCAGGTCATGAACATTCTTCTTACAACGCACCCAATATATGCAGATAAATTTCTACTAATTGTTACTATTCTATTTTAGGTTAGGTTTAACAATCACACGATACGTTTTGAAATAAAGTGGAGGGAAAAAACGGAAACGGTTTTCATTCAATTTGATAGATTCTTGTTAAACCCATTTGTCATAATATTCATATTATTATATTAAAGGTCTTCTCACATTAGATAAATATAAGTATATTTGCATACCATTCTTGTTGTCATTACTAGGACATGCTTACAATCGTGTTTAGGTGTACACTGTTAACTTTACAAATATAATTCGCGTCAAACTCACCTTAATGAGGGCATTGTAGATCATAGTTTCTGCAGCTCGACGACCTAAAATTAAAAACGATTTATTTATCATTATTGTTCTGTTTGTTTACTACAAACCGTTCGGCTCGTGCAGTAAATTTGGCAAGTGACGGTATTAACTTTGTATGAGCTTCGTTTCAATTAATTATTTTGGAATCACTACGCATAAAACAGCTAAACAAATCTTTCTAATCTCGATGGAAATATACGTTGATTTATAATCAACCGCGGTCATAATTTAAAATCAATGTTGGTACATGTTTTATCCTTTACTAAAGTTTTGTATTTTCTGGTCAATCATAACCATGCAAACTCCAGATACGCATATAAATGAGCATTGTCTAATGCATCCATCTTTATCGGGGTAAGAAAACTTCTTTACCAAATAAGAAAAAATAATGGCTTATGGGCGGTGCAAAATGAAGTACCTATGCATCCCCTGGTGCCATGTCCAAAAGGCAAGGCTGTAAAGGGGTTGAAATCTCGTCCTTCAGTGCGAAGCCACCGGTCGGGGATGAACTGGTCTGCATTGGTGAAGTTTCTTTCATCTCGACACATGGTGTACGTGTTCAAAAGTACACATGTCTGAAGTAAACAACGGCATGTCAAATATTCGAATATCATGAACAAGAATTAATACAACCATTGTTTATTAAACGATTAAAAGATTAACGTTTTTCTCAGCGTGATTCTTTGTATGGGATTGGATATTTTATTACATACTCAGATGGATTATAAATAATACCATTTTGGGATTAACACAGTTTTTGGTACCATATCTTGCAAGTCCAGCTAAACTGCAAAAGTACGCAAAGCTAACTCTACCATCTCATAATGTGTCAACATTCAAGAGTCTGCATTTTGTTAAGAGTAAACAACAGAACAAACAATACAGACCGCGATCTGTCGAAGCATTATCGAACGGCAAATGAGGACATGTTAGCAGTTGGACTCGATTTTTAAGGGAGAATATTCGGTTTAAAAATATTTATGAATGACATGAACAATAAGTTTTCATTATACATAATTATATTATCTGATTTTGGACTTTAGAACATTAAATGATCACAGCATTGCATGTTCAATAATTACTACATTTTGTCTCATGAAAATAATGATTTGCCCTTACCCCTTTGGGGATGAGATATCCACCAATAATAGTGTCTGAATCCATGACTCGGGCATTAATCGGGATGGTTGGATAATACCTGCAAAAAAGAAAAATCGTAAATCAATATGTATGTATGTATGTATGTATGTATGTATGTATGTATGTATGTATGTATGTATGTATGTATGTATGTATGTATGTATGTATGTTTGTATGTGTGTGTGTGTGTGTGTGTGTGTGCGTGCGTGCGTGCGTGTATGTCTGTATGTGTGTGCGTGCGTGCGTGCATCATGCATGCTTGTTTGTTTGGATGGATGAATGGATGGATGGATTTTTACGGCACCTCATCAAAAGATTGGCTATATGATGCAAACAAACGGCAAAGTTAAAAAAAATGTTAACGAAGCGTTGAATCAACCCATGATAAAATAGGAATGACATGACAAATACTAAACAGATCCATTACATTTCTTAAATTAAGAAAATCGAATAAATAAGCAGAAATGTACCGTTAGCTCTTTATGACATTGGACATAAGCCAACGTGGTTGTGATCTGTCCCTGATGAAATAACACAAAGGCAACATGCTGATATAATGTTGATAATTGCAATAACATTGTTAAATAAAACGATGCCGTCAACATAATATATGCTAGACATTAGCAAATCATCAGCCACTTGCCATAAACTGGCCGCAGAAGCTTTTTCTTACATAAAATCAAAGTTATTTCAAAATGTGTGTACTATTTAAAACTATTCATTAACAAGCACATACTTTTCTTTGCGTATTTGATCCAATAAATATACGGTCTTCACATTTTACAAATCAGACAAAGTTTTACATGTTCATTCAGCTCTTGTTCTATAAGTAACTAGTGATACAGTCCATTTTCACATACTTTTCTCTGTAATGACCCTACCTGGGGACATATTTGTAACTAAGCATAGTGCATGAAAACACATCAACCTACATATATACTGGATCCTTAGCTCCGTAAAAATATATTTCCTTTACAAAGTTAAATAGTTCAAATTTCACAACTGACCATCTTGAAATGTCCTTATTGCCTAATGTGCTCCAGTGAAGAACTATATCGTTGGCTACGAATATTATGCTATGTTAAGAACTATGTCTTCGTCTACGAACATTACGCTATGTGAAGAACTATGTCTTCGGCTATGAACATTACGCTACAAGTTAAGAACTATGTTTTCGACTACGAACATTACGCTCTAAGTGAAGACCTATGGCTTCGGCTATGAACATTGCGCTCTATGTGAAGCAACGGCTAGCAAAACTCCGACCCCAGTCGTACTAATGCAGAGATACTTTATTCTCTTACTTAAAGAAATTACACCAAATATATAGATGTACAGTGCGTGGTAAATATACAACTGTGTGTGTATATGTGTGTGTGTGTGTGTGTGTGTGTGTGTGTGTTAGAGAGAGACAGACACAAAGCGAGACAGACAGAGAGAAGGACAGAGAGAGAGATGTGTGTGTGTGTGTGTGTGTGTGTGTTAGAGAGAGAGACAGATACAGAGAGACAGACACAGAGCGAGACAGACAGAGAGAAGGACAGAAAGAGAGACTGAGACAGAAAGAGAGACAGAGAGACCGACGGACAGATGAAACTAACCGTAAGGTTTCCTTGACAACGGCACCGAGATATTGTAAGGATCTGAGTTCATCATATGAAATGTCTGAGTTCTTTGAAATCATGTCGATCTCTTGCTGTAATTTTTCTTGAGCTTGAGGATTCTTAGCTAACATGAGGAGAGCCGTGCCAAGAGTGTTCGAACTCTGTGAATGAAATAAATAATGACCGTTATTTGTCTTAAACGAACAGATTTTGAATAGTATCTTAATTTGTGTGAATTTCATTTTCAATACAAATGACAAAAATTAAATTCTATTAAATTCCATTAAACCGAAACACTGCTAAAAGGCAAATCATTTTATTATTCAGAAAATAAAATTAAATGGTTGACCCTTTGTTACAATGAGTAAACAGTTTCATGTCATCAAATAAATTTTTAAAAAATAATGAATTTTAAAAAAAATCTGGTTTACTTAGTTTGACCTTAAAAATCACTCACACTTTTAAATTTCAAGATTTATTTTTAAAGTGAATGCCATTCAACTAACTTCATTGTGATCTGCATGACGGAAGCACAAACATGAAAGAAATGTTGTGGTCTGTTTAACATGGAATTGAAGTCTGTACACATACCGTATCCACTCCAGTAAGTAGTAATTCTGTGAGGTTGGAATATATTTCATCCGTAGTAAGTTGCTTGTTTGCCAAGAGGTATTCCAAAAGGGAATTTCCTGTTTCATTTTCTAATTCTAGCTCAGTCCGATTACGTTCTGCCAATTCTTTCCATTTTTTGTCGACAATACGTTCGGCTAAAAACGAAGTTGAAGAGAGGAGTCTTAGAAATAGACAACATGTCAGATCTTTAACGGATGTAAAAGTTTATAAAAATTAACAACCTTGCGGATTGCATCATATATTGTAATTATTGTCCAATGATTCCATCTATCAGTTGACCCCATTTTAATAGGTTAAGTTTTAATACATATATCTCTTACAAATCAATCATTATTTTATAACACTAGTATATTGCATGTATTATCTTTGTTTATATTAACAAGTGTATGAACTTGCTGGGCACAGTATTCATATATGGAACATAGGATTGCCGCTGTTACAATAAAAATTTGGCCAACGACAAATTGAATGCAACGTGTTCGCTACACCATTCATATTTTGAGCTGGTTATATGATAATGCAAAGCGCATTCCAACCACATACCAAAAGTATAATCCTTGCATTCAAGAGTTAATGGTAGCTGCAAAATATTACATCATGTCTGACTAACTTTAATTGCTTTTAAATTATTTAACTGGACGATGAAACGCTTGTATTTAGGCTGTTGCACTGAACTGTATAATATATTGAAATATTTAATCTGGCAGAAAACTGGACACATTGTGTTTTGAAATATAAAAAAACATTTTTTTATATATTCCAAGATATTTTCGCGGAACCAAACTTTCCGGCGTTTTGTTTCACAACATATTTGCGGTGGCGTGGTTTTGCGATGTTCTGCCCGTGCATATAATTAACTATTGTTTTCACTATTTTCTTACGTCGAAGACTTACTGGAAGAGAAGACTGCCTAACTAAGTGATCAACGAACATAACCCGCCCTATAAAATATATATATAAGGTTTTGTTACCCATGTTTGAACTTCATAATTTTACGTCCTAGAGAATTTTTCACTTCGGATTTAACAACTCCGGTGTCCTAGTAGTTAGAGCATACGCCTCGGAAGCTGGAGGTCAGGGGTTCAACCCTTGTGCGAGTCATACAAAAATGGTACTAACAGCTGCCTCGCCAGGCGCTCAGCATTAAGACGTTAGTGTTATGACTGTTTGACCTGGTGTCAGAATAATGTGACTGAGTGGGACATCATGTTACATGTCTGCGGCATGATGCCCTATTGCTAGACTTCACTATTAACTGCATATTACTGCAGAGGTCGATATGACTGGATAATTGTTAAAGCTACGTCAAATATCCAAATCACACAAAAACACACACACATATGTGACATTTAGAGAAGGCCAAACGAAATCTGAACGATTGCATCATGTGCACGCGTTTGTACATTTTTACCATTTTATGAACCTTCGTTACCGATCTCTTAACCAGTATCATTGAATATACAGAAATTGCCAGCCTATTTCTTTCTCATTTGTTGTTTTCACAGTTCTATTTGCAAAAGTAGTAAAACCTCTTACCAAGTTAAATAAAAAAGACATGTACCTATTTCTGTGATGGTGTCCCAAGACTGAACATGATCTCTCCAGATTTTTGTGTTCAATTTCTTGTGAATATTGGCAAATACAATCAGCTGATGCCCTGTCAGGAAACTGGTCGCCACTGCTTTTACGAAATTCGAGATTTCTTCGGGCATGTCGGCTTTTAGACATCCAAACCTCGAGTCCATTATCATCGCTCCAGTGCCTAAAAGGTCGAATTCATTCGGTTAAGTAACACCAAAGTTGCTGGAACTTGAATATTTATATATTTTTCTATAAACCAGTATTTTCCTTATAAAGTTAGAAATTTATATTCCATGAGACCAAAGAGGGGCATATGATTTTCTGGTATATGTCACCGACGATGATCATTATATATATATATATATATATATATATATATATATATATATATATATATATATATATATATATATATATATATATATATATATATATATATATATATATATATATTTCATAAATGTAAAATCTAGATAAATATCAACTATCAAAAATTTTCTTTTGAGTTTATTGATACTACTTCTATTGTAACTATTTAAATGCTTACTTTCAGCGGCCCAGGCGTAAAGTACATCAGGTAGATTTCGTACTTCTCTGCCTTCCTCATTTTGGTTCTGATTTGTGCGAATTTTATCCACCAGTTCTTGTCCCACATCACTGAAGTCCTTCATGTATGAAGCAACGGCACGCGGCTTTAGCAACTTTTTAGAGAGAACATTCCGAATCTTCCGCCATTCTTCACCATTTCTACAATTTTAGAAGCATAACATTATATGCAATGTTTATGGTATATTGTTAGCTAATAATAATCCTGCTAATAAACTTATTATATGAATAAAATTATGAAACACACATGCATGATTTAATTTCTACAATGCATTGTTTCAAACTTGCAATCTACATATTCGAATCATAATGCTTTAAACAATTAGGAAGCAGCAAATTGCTATTACTAATACTACTTGAACAGATATAATACTACTTGAAGAACTAGTACCAATGTTAATTGAACCGTTTAATCAATGCTACCTGAACTGTTATTGCCAATGCTATTTGAACCGTTATTACCAATGCTACTTGAACCGCTATTACCAATGCTAATTGAACCGTTATTACCAATGCTACTTGAACCGCTATTAACAATGCTACTTGACCGTTATTACCAATGCTACTTGAACCGCTATTACCAATGCTACTTGAACCGCTATTACCAATGCTACTTGAACCGCTATTAACAATGCTACTTGACCGTTATTACCAATGATACTTGAACCATTATTACCAATGCTACTTGACCGTTATTACCAATGCTACTTGAACCATTATTACCAATGTCATTTGAACCGTTATTACCAATGCTACTTGAACCGTTATTACCAATGCTACTTGAACCGTTATTACCAATGCTAATTGAACCGTTATTACCAATGCCATTTGAACCGTTATTACCAATGTCATTTGAACCGTTATTACCAATGCTACTTGAACCGTTATTACCAATGCCATTTGAACCGTTATTACCAATGCTACTTGAACCGTTATTACTAATGCTACTTGAACCGTTATTACCAATGCTACTTGAGCAAATATTATCACATCTGTTTCAATAGTAGTATCAATGCTACTAGAACAGCTAGATATTGTAGCTTATATGATGTACGCATCACCATTCCTCTAATTTAATCAAAAGTAAACAATAATATACGTTATCATGAAACATTCGTTACATTCATGCTTAATTTATATCGGATCACTAGATACTGGTACACGAGAAAGTTGGTCGTCGATTAAATCAGTTTATGATTGAGACACTTACGCGGACATGATGCCCCTATTGCGTTTCCTCATTTCTTTATAAAGAATCCAGGCTTCATATGGCGGCCTGTTTGGAGTTTTGCTCTCGTTTCTGAAGAGCTCTTCGACCAATCGGGGATCAGCAATGGATACATTTGTCACTGGTCCCAATTTCTCCTTGAAAATACGTCCATATTTCTGATGAAATTTTCTCTGTAAAGACATTTATGAAATAAAAAATATTTAAAGACTAATTTTTATGAAGTTATGCAGTAGATAAAGTCGACAGAATTTTTATATCAATTAAAATAAATATCTATATGTAAAAAAAAAAACAACGAAAAGAAAACTTGTAATTTAGTTTATACCTTTGGTATAATAGAGGAGCTATATACACTAAGGTCTCTTTTAAACCTTATTAACATTTTCATTGTTGTTTAAACACTCTGGTAACATATTACATGTAGCTCTAGGTGAGAAATGGCACGTTAAGACGCAAAGTAATTGTGCGAAACAAGGAACTGACATTGCCTGAACAGTAGATTTCAAAAAAATATACCTTTACATTATTTGACTGATAAGTGGACTAGAATTCAGACTCCCGAGTCAAGATTAGACCTAAATCCAGCACGTACAAGGCCGGATATTCAGGGTTATTTTCCGCGGAAAACACAGACATATGCCAACTGAGTCAGAATCTAGGTCAGCTTGTAAAGAAAAATATTTGAAACCACATGTTTCGTTTTAACTAGGTCAGTTGTTGGCTGCGGTTAGATTGCAACTTAACAGAATTTTTTTTTATCTAACCAATTAAATGATGCGTTGTTAGAACCTTTAAGAATTTTAATATTCCTTTAGTTTCTACAAAGCGAGTGTGTACTTTTCCATCCAGAATTTGGACTACATGTCTAGCGTACGATTTATAATCAAGACATTGTTTGACTAGCGACATGTTTAACATGCCTGTCTTTTAAATTCCTATAATAAAAGATAAATCTGTCAAAAAGCGAATTGCCTTATCTGTGCATGATATGGAGAGAAAAAACACCAGGTGACAATTACTGACTCTAAGAGATGACCCCAAAAGTTTGAGTATTTTATTTCGGTATTTGCGTTTAGTCCTGTTTATAAACCTAAGTACGCATGTGTCTGTCTACATACACACGTGCATTCATGCAACTTGGAAACATTCTAAATTCCTTAAATTCCAATAATGATAAATGTTGTTTTCTGGTATGCGCAACACCTTTCTATGCATGCTTTTTATTAGCTTCAGATAACAACAGATTCTAACTTGATATGTGCTGCAATTCTTAAAAAGAATTAGGCACTTCTTGTAGTAAGCATTGATAACAAATTCCTGGATTACTGGTTTACATTCATCATGGCGCGTCGTTTTCGATGAACGATGTCAGTATTGTTATTCGCGTGCTGTTACAATACTATCCTATACTTCTGTTGATGGCATACTTCAAAAAGCTATTCATCGCACACGAACGCATCGAGTACAATTCAATTTACGGGTTCTTTTTATTGATAGGATTTTAGAAGCCGTAAGATATTACATACAGATAACAGAATATTGCGTCATAGAAAGGTATTAGTTGTTACATATATAGTGTGTAGAGTTACAGTTCCAAACCGTAATTAGTAAATGATATGCAATTATACGTTTTAACACCAGAGGTAATAAATCATTAGGCTCTAGTGTATCAAGAATCACACTGTATAGTAAGCCATGATAAGTACAGTAAATTCTTCTTGTTCATTTTGCCATTTTTTAAGCGAGTTAGTTCCTTGACACGAGGAATACAAACTAATAAAAACGAAGCACATTTATGAGAAAAACGACGACACCTTCGTCGCTGGTGCTCCACAGCAATGGTATGCTTTAACACATGTTGCACCAAAGAATAGAATAAATGTTTATTTTGTGAGTAAATTAAAGGTTTTAAACGAATGTTAAGAAGGATACAATGTCAATTAGACAGTTTCATATTTTATGTTTTATCATGACTTTAATGTCTTGAATTGGTAAATAATCCAAAGCATTTTTTTCAGTTGGAATTAAGATTGTTTTTGTATTGATGAACTGTCTGCCAATCTACTTAAGTAGCCTACCATACTCTTTAGAATACGGAAGCACATGCTGGGGGATAAACATACGGAAGATTAAAAGTAATTTGCAACTTGTCCGATTCTTTTTATTGATCTTTCCGAAACAGAAGGTGACATGGTGCAAGCATTACTGTTGTAAAACAAATTGATATTTGTTATTGACAAAACTGTAATTAAAGCTACGTACAATCCCGTAAATATAAACGCAATTCATATCTCCGTATATCAGTCATTACACCAAGCTTTTATTACCACAAGGCCATATAATGTTTCGTCCACTAGCATTCCATTAAGAATAAACGCGGGCAAAAGCTCGAAATAAATCGTTGTATGTGTACCAGATGAGGTATATCTGACCTGTTTGATTTTCAGATTGTTACTATATGTATAGGCCTATACGTGGATTAACATAGATATTGGAGGGCAAACTTTGTAACTTAACTAATTAATTAATGCCCACATTACATTTATGTGGATGTTGCATGTAAGTTTATAAATGCTACAAGCTGTACAAGATTGAATATATAGAACACATCAACACATGAATGCTATTTTTTACATTGTGCCACGCAACTGCAGTCACGAGTCCGGCAGGTCGGTCACATAGTCACCGCGGTCTGGATATTAATATCAAGTTATGGATACTAAGGTCAAGTTCTGGATACTAAAATCTAGTTCTGGATACTAAAATCAAGTTGTGGATATTAAAATCAAGTTATGGATACTAAGATCAACAGCGTTACAAATTACCAGCAAGTACACAAAGCTTGACCGTCTTTTCTCTATGTTGAAAATATTAATCTTGTTGTATAAACGAGAAAATTCTACTGATGCAAGAAACGTCGTGTCCGTTTTCAGGTACCTGTTTTCAGTTAACAATGTATGTAATTGTTATACAAATCCAATATCTGTATTAATGGAACTAATGTAAATTTTGGGTTAAATGATGTGAATATGCGAACGAACAGAGGAAACGAGTACTATATTACAAAAATAAAATCTATTATGATATACTATATTACAGACAACGTCGGACCGAATCTCCGAGCAGTTTGTGCGACCGCGAATCTGGGTCTACACCTGAGATACAAGTAAACAGTGTACGCCAAATAACTTTTATTAGTATGCAGGAGCATATCCCCATCCATATTCTATTACAGTAATGTGACATCGAGAAAAATTGGGCTAAGAAGTGCAGGTCAGTGTACAAACATGAAGGTAAAACTGTACTACATAAACTGTACAAAGTTCAGTCGTCCATTGGTACTTACATACATCGAGATGGCGTGTTTCCTTCTCCAACATCAAATCATAATGTAATCTAACATGCAAAGAAATGCGTGTCCCGTCCATTTTATTATTGAAGGAGACAAGCGAATGCACGCGATTCTCGTAATATATGTATTGCTTGCGGAAATTGCTATTGTATGAAAGAGTCACTTGTTGGTTTATGCTTTTATGGATTCAGTAGAACACTGGCTTTGAATTATTGTCGAAAGAACATCTCCCCCCCCCCCTCCACGATGGTGTATGAATGTTGAAATGGATAAACGAACATGATGATGAATGTCTGTTTTTGCATTTAAAGATACATCAGCACACTATTTGCTATACTATGCCGATTACAAAGCTTTACAATTTTTAAGAGATGGACATCTCGGAACTAATGTACATTTTGGGAAGGAATAAAAAACTTTTATCGGATAACCGAAGTGGAGGCGAGACATATCTCCCATAAGGATATGTGTACTCTTGGTAGGGTTTCACTAACGTTCTATTAGCTTTACAAGGGTTCCATTTAGATTTTATTAGCATTAGATTGCTAAGATTGTACTGACATTTTATTAGCATTAGATTGATAGCGTTCCACTGATATTTTAATAGTAATACGTACCTTTAAGAGGTGCAAGACACTTCATGCTTGACAATATTGATTTATTTTGTTGAAGAAGAAACCCAAATAATACAGACTGGGAATACCAAACTTAAAGCTAACATATTGAATAGTTTATGAATGTATTTCAGATTGAAACGATTTCACAAATGTATATTACTAATGCATTCCCCAGCCCGGACCAGTAAACGTTCCGTTTCTATTATGATTTTTTTTTAGACGTAAATCCTCTTGAATGGGTTACACAGGATACGCATAAAGGCATGCAATAATTTATCTATTTATAATAAAGCTATTAGTAATTAAGCAGATGTATTGATTATGTAGGTATTATGATTAAGCAGGTGTATTTATTAAGCAGGTATATTGATTAAATTTCGTAGGAGATATACTGAAATTCAGCAGAAATAATGTAACGAAGATGCAAAATCCCATGTAACGAACCTGCAAAATCACATGTAATCAACATGCAGAAATACATGTAACGAACGTGCAAAATCCCATGTAATGAACATGCAAAATCACATGTAATCAACATGCAAAATCACATGTACTCAACTTGCAAAAACACATGTAATGAACATAAAAAACACATGTAATGAAAATGCAAAATCACATGTAGATCTAGCATATCAATATTTTGATAGTTATTTGTTATAAGCTTGGTTTGTACGTCTAATTAAATACAACAGATAATTGCCACTTCCTACATAATTAGATCTCACTCTGCTTTATGATTGATTACATAGATAAATGTTGAATCGTTCAATTAATCTTTCTAAAGAAGGTATATCTTTATATCTTTGCATAACTAAAATTAATAGGGGTCTTGAAGAACGTTTACACTTGAAAAACTCCTGGCAGCAAATAATCTTTTCCGTTAAATATTATTAAAACGGTACCTCTTGAGACATAATTTTCTTCTATTCCATTACTCGTCGAGCTATTCAAGTTGATTTGAGTGTAAGAACATTAAAACAGAGCTTCAAAACAAATTATTCATATCCACGGTATTCTATAGATAATACACTAAAGGTATCCTATAATTCTATATGTAATTTGTAGATACTTTGTTTTCGTAGTTAGTGTATTATTGGCTCAAAGCGTGTTCTATACGACATTAGAAGTGCAAATAGGTTCATTCCTTAACACATTAAAATTTGATCAGAACTCTAATCTGGTAACGGATCACAAGATGTAAAGATGCTCCAAGATTCATTGATTAAAATCAGTTTGGTTTTTTTTTTGTCATTCGAAAAGAACCCCCGCCTAGCTGTTATTATCGTACTTACTATCAACCATGTTATCTATTCTTACAGCTCATCGCCAACGCAAGCCTGACCCCTTCTTTTCAAAATTTTATGAACTGGGTATATCGTGATCTTGAGGTAATATTGTTCACTCCCGCGGAGTCGTTTCCTCTTTCATTCGCGGATCTATCAGTAGTATTTGTGATCAATGATAAACTGATCACTGACGTTAAACTAGAATTCCAGCAAGTTAGAATTACAATAATTTAGCTTTGAATAAATAACGCCATTTTAAAAAGAACCAATTAATATGGGTACTATATGAACTGCATAAGTGCACTTTTAATATGATCATTACAAGTTATTTCAGTATCAACTCTTTTAGAATTTGTGTGCTATAGAATTTTAGAATATATATATATATATATATATATATATATATATATATATATATATATATATATATATATATATATATATATATACATATATTGAACATTTATTGCGTTTGAAAAACATACTGAATTACGAATGAAATTGTTTTGATTATTTATTTTGCATTTTATCAGGATAAAATGTTTTTTTAACCCTTAGGCTTCATATTTTAACTAGTCTATTTGCCTGGTCCTTTCATTATTTTTACAAATATTTTAGTTGTGTTCAATAGTTTTAAATTTTGTACGAAAGTTAGAAATATAATTATTTCAAGCTGGCATAATTTAGTAATGCCAATTGATTCAAACTACATTAATAATCGTTTTCTACAGATTCAGCTGTAAGACGTAAACAACTCTCAATCCTACATTCAGGAATTTGCATCCATGTAAATAATAGATGCAACCTTAAAATATTTAGGGTCAGGGCCCCCGCATAACTGCTTACGATTTAAGATTTTAAGACAGCACACGTGTAAAATTAGTATAGAACAGTTTCGAACTGTGAATTTTAGAAAAAGTGTTAATCATTGAAAGATTTTGTTGTTGTAGGCTTTAACGCCATTTTTTCAGCACATGATAGGCAATACATGGCGGCCAGTATTAATGGTTGGAGGAAGAACCTGAGAAAACCCCCAGAAAGAACCATCGACCCACGAGAAGCTACTGGAAAGTTTTCTCACATACCCACATTAGCCGAATATGAGACTCGAACACACGCAGAGGTGAGACGGCAGTGATCCGTAACGGAATGCGCTTTAGACCACTCGGCCACTCGGGGCCCAACAAAATATAATCATTGAATGATTTTGAAACGCCTAATAGCAATGGTTCCCTGCACAGCTTACTCTTTAACACTACCTATCGACACTATCGTAACGGAACATCACGTCATACTTTCTTTGTGAACTTTTCTTACACGATATGCGGGAATTGAAGCTACAATAATTTATCTATAATTTATTAGTATGTGACATGGTTAATAAAGATGAAGAGTTTCACAAATGAAGCATGGTATTCATACGTTTATAATATAATGGCGGCAAAAAGTTGACAAATTAACTTTTTCATTTTAGTCCATGTTTCTAAATAAGCTGACTATATTGTCTCTAAAATTCGAAGAAGTTAAATGTAAACAGGCAGCGAACATATATGCCGTCCGGTAGGGGTTAGTACTGTAATACATTATTTATTTATTTATTTATTTATTTATTTATCAGTCTCTAAGGCAACACCATGAAATAAAGATTACCGTAACAAGCTTACATGACATCTTCATTTCAGTTTGTTTTACTATGTTTCTAATTAGTCTTCCAGCTTGTGTTCACGTCTCTTGTATTTAAGTTATTAATATAAGCTAGTCATATAAGCCAGTCTCTAACATCCATTATTTTCAAGTTCATCCAACAACTGCAGACATAAAAAGGAGAATCTCCGTGGTCAAATCATGAGATGGAAACCTCGCATTAAATTGTTCTTCAAGTTACAATATTCCTACGTATATGATGTGCTACAATTTCGTATATATCGCAAGTTTGAAATTATCTACTCTTGTACGGTTTCCTCAAACAACTAATACGAACACGTCCAAAACCTGGATGCTTTCGACTCATCCAGGCAGCACACTTTGAGTGATGCTCGAGTCGAAATTGAAGAATTGCCCAACTTGAGATAATATCGCCTGCTAATTTACATATAAATTTCTTTTGAATCAAAAATTTGCTTTGTTGAACTTTGTCGACGTTTTAGCAAAGTACCTTTTAGTTTATAAACATTCATAGATTTCTAAACCGATAGATAATGCAAGCGTGTTTATATGTACGTGTGGTATAGCATAATTGGCCAAGGTGACAGACCATAACTTATCCAGGCCAGATAATGGTCCGAATATATAGCACCCCAGACTTTATTATGTAATAAATCGACAGGGCCCTGGGTGAGAGTGGGCAGCGGTCCATTGGAATGTTATATAAACAACACTTGACTGACAGCTGCTTGTAGGTAGGCGGAGTGCAGTGATTTGTCGATATATTTTTGATACACGTTGTATTTTTATTGTTCCTTTATTAACGACTTTTTTACGCAGACATTCGTGCGTGTTTTTCCTTAATAGCTTATGTCTACTCTCAGATTTTGTTTCTTGTTATTATGGACCGATGTTGAAAGTGAAATGAATTGTAGAACAAAGTAGGACCACATAGTATGAGCCTACTCTTGACGCACCAGCTCAAAACCTCAGGTGACTGAGTGCAAATAAAATTATATCGATGGATCATTGATCTAATAAGTCTTCGAAGCATGCCGACACTCGAGCCAGCATAAGTGCTCAACAAATCGATAATAAATACCATAGCCTTGTTGATACAGCGAGTGCTTGCCACTGACACACTTTTGACTGGAGTCCATAACGAGGTCGAAGAATAACTACTGCACCATAGTTCATAAAAAGCCACTCAAATTGGAAAAATAAAAAGGATGACGTATTCGCTCTTTTCTTAAAATACCTCCTGGGTTGTAAAAGATATGTAATTCATTTGCCAATAAATGGGTTGCTCGCAGAAAAGTTCGTTTCTCTCTCGATGACATTTCTCTATTTCTTTATTTATTCATTCGCATATTCTCAATCATACAATCAATCCAATCGTAGAAATCTTCAAGGTGACCTGAACAGATTGTGGTTTCCTTCATAAGAATAAATTTGCGACGAACAAAATGTATGATTTTTTTCTTACAGTAACGTGCCGATAAATATCGAGACCTTCGTTTGTTTCGATGAAATAGTCGACTGGTCGGACTGAATATGGAGGTTTGCACAGTTCTCTAATCTTGTCAATATACGTTCTGACTAGTGAAGTGACGAGATAGAAAAATGTATGCACAGTTTTCGCTAGTTTGTTTCGCTTCCTTTTGTACATTACATCAAGTACAGTGCAGATAAAATTTATAGTACTACTACCCGATTCTTTCTTTTTTATATATGTCTCAGTTAATATAATGAAGCGGGCCAAGTCACGCTTGCTTTGTACGATAACGAGTCATAAAAGCTAACTTCAAGAAGTGAAATGCGTATAATGTGCAGCAAAGAAATTACGTGCTAATTTAAAATAAGTGCAAAACCTCTTTATGGTATATGAAGATCTAGTATTAGATGATCTTTGCAATTCCATTAAAATATAACTATAATTAACCTATATTTTATTGAATGTCTAGTTGTGTTAATTTGCAAATATTTCTGAATTTTCAGTGAAATCTTATACATCGATAAATCAAGCATGCCTTCTTACAAGTTTACGATATGCAATACATTTCAGTCTTATCATTTGAAAATAAGTGATATGCAAAACCTAAAGTTACTGAAATTGATTAGTTCGTGGAAGAGGATGTGGACAACTTTAAAATAATTCACACAAATTCTTTGCTTTCATTATGCCTGGTAAATACCCCCTCCTCCCCCAAAAAAACCCTCACAAACATACGGCATTAGTAATAATGATTCTGTCAGAAATTTATAACACAAACCTTAAATTGAGAAGAAAAGGAATGGTGTGCAAAAGATTCGCCCGCTGGGTGTATGCGCAATATAAAATCTCGGTATTTTGTATTTAATACCAGGAATCTTTAAACTGTTAATTAAAACCACTGTTGGGAGCCCTGCTAACATTCATCATTGCAAAAGGATTGCGTTACTTTAAGAAGACAGGAGACATGTTTGTTAATTATGGATCAGATCAATATTAACACAAATAAGATAGACATCGTAACAGCGTGAGGTTACTTTAAAAGACTGAAATCATCCAGAAGGTCAGACTGGCAGAAAAATTGCGACCTAATTAGGTGCTGTAGCTTGCATCATTAACTTTACTCAAAT
This sequence comes from Unio delphinus, assembly GCA_029339505.1. NCBI lineage: Eukaryota > Metazoa > Mollusca > Bivalvia > Unionida > Unionidae > Unio > Unio delphinus. The sequence continues at coordinate 10,963,621 of JAQISU010001238.1, forward strand.
GTCTTCAATGTAATTGATATTATACGTTATCAGTATAGGAAATTATTGTTTGTAACTTATGTGTACTGTACTACGTAGATAATTGCTCATATAACTTTCTATCGCACACACACACACACACGCACATAGACACACAAACACGCACTGCGTAAAATAAAATAGACTTGGTTTCGAAGTGCTAATAAAAGCAAACGAAAGTTTCAGCTTTTTGTTGAATTCTTGACACAGGTAGGTTGATTATTTGCACATAACTCATTGACAATAACGTGTAAGCAATGAAGCAAGCATATTTCGTGGAATAGAAGGTTCAACTGCACAAGAAGCTGTTTTTTTTTCTTTCTTTTTCTTCATAAGTTTGGACTAAACGCAGTTTTGAGTACCGTAAAACGTTGTGACTTTATATTAATATTGTTGATAATTTGTAAGTTTCTATCTGAAATAATTCAAAATTTCCTTCGATCGCATTTTTAATCTTATGAGATTTCAGCGAAAATGTAAACTAAACTCTATAACGGATTGCAGCTATAATATGTCTAATGAGATAAAATTACGAATTTTCCTTACCTGTACGTCATGCATTTGGCCCCTATTGGCCTTCCGAAAATATTCGGGAGCAGTTCCCAGGATTGGGTATCCTTGGGGTCCTGGCATATCCTGTAGTGTCTTGACTCGGACCTCGGAGTCGCTGATATCTTCGGTTGTGATGCTTGCAGCATCCGAGGTTCGAGGACTTGACTCCGTGAAAAGACATCTCCGAATGCTTTGGCGGGCCAACAAAACTGCTTGGCTAGCAGCCCGTCTTAATACAGCCTCAGACATTGTAGCCGTCATGTGGCTTGGTATGGTTCTTGTAAAATATTTGTTGCAAAAAATTAAAAGATGGTCCCAAAATATTGCTCACAAGTGTCACAAACAAATCTGTAGTTTCAATGTAAATGCAGCTTGTTCTTTCCCACAAAGTACCACTGAATACTTTTTTCTTGGTCTTTGTACACTTCAAGAATAAAATCTGAAATAAGCGAACAAAATAATGTTGGTTGATTTATACGTCAAGCGCTGATTTACAACTGTCAGCCCAGTAGTAGAGTAACTGTTATCACTGTACCTGTAATCGGGAAGGACTTAAAGGTCTCAACTGACAGCTTAGAAATGAGTGGAGTAAAACGTCGCTTTTATATCCGTGTGGCACCCAACCTACATATCTAAGCGCCAATGTCACTCGCAAACTTCTACTCCCAGCCGAACGCGACTGGGCGAACTCTACCAGTCGACTAACAACTGCTTGAGTGCTTTTGCTTTAAATAGGGTCATCGTAGTGCAGTCGTACCATATGATAAACAAGAGCCGATCTACAACCACATACGATATCAGACCAAAGCCAATAGTCAAGCAATATCGCGAGCCTTTCTTTGTAAAAAAACAAACAAAACAAACTAGCTTTAAATCTATAAATGAAACCTGTGGAATGTATCAAGGACCAGTAGTGTAACATCGAGAAGTTGGATAGAATATTTAAGAATGGTATTTTAGTCACTGACAGATTGGTTTGTCGACCACTAGTGTAGTTGGGCTGCCTCCAGCTTGTTAGTAGTGTACCGATCATAAAATGCGAGGGAGGGAACCGCATAAAAAAGGATTTTTTCAAACTTAAGAAAGCTTTCACTGAGGCTAAATACAAATCTAATTTATACATTTGTTATAAATACAAAAGAAAAAACAACAACATACCTCACTATGTATAACATGTATACATACCTCACTATGTATAACATGTTTTATAGATTGTTTCATAATGCTTAACAGACTTTTCACATATTTTGGTTTTGTTGTGATTAGAGTAATTGTTACACAATTCGACCATAATGCTTTAATTTTCTGTATTTAACTCGCCTATGTTTTCTAAAAGATAAAATTAAATTATTTGTGCAGAATTGATGATGAATATGGAAAATAAAATTAAAAATACAGTGTTGAGACAAATGTTCATTTTACGAAACAATTTCCTCTTACGTTTCTCTCCCTGTTTTAAATATTTGGGGTCAGGAGGTCAAAGCGCATTCCCCCTTGACAACATGGAATTCGCCGAAACTAAGCAGTACTTGGTAGTTGCTTTAAAAAGGACCTAACACATCTAAGCGACCCTACCTTACTCATTGATACTCTGAATGGGAATCACGTTGTCAACAATAATTTAGTCTTTTGTTTTTGTAAGCCGACGCAAAAGACAAAGTTACAGTATTTACGTTGGTCACCGTGCTTTGCAATTAAAAAAAAATACAGTTAATGGTCCCAAAAATGTGCTGCCTACGTGTTTTCTCGACGCCACGTCAAAAGACCAGATGATAGAAAACAGCTCATCTACAAAAAGTCCGTTGCCATTGAATTCTATTCCGCGAGTTATGGTGATGACGCGATTAGGCAACGATAAGGGATTTTGTAGAATCGTTTACTAAATACTGGATAATCGGCTAATTCGTAAGCTTTTAAAGCTACATATTATATTTTAATTGCTATGTCTGAGACGATAATCATTCTACTTATCGATTTCGATAAAATGTCGCTTTATTTGGTAACCCCTGTTTAATGCAATTATCTTGTTGTTTCAGCGAATGCCATGTTTATTTTTAAATATCGAATAAACTCTTGCCTCGCATCCGAACACGACTGTCTAAATATATCGCTCCGGTAGTCTAGTGGTTAGAGCGTCTTCCTTGTATAATGGAAGTCGTGGGTTCAATCCCCTGCCGATTCGTACTTAAGACGTATACAAATAATACTAACAGCTGCCTCGATTGGCTCTCAGCATTAAGAGCCTAGTATTAGGACTGGTCGGCCTAGTATCATGATAATGTGACTGGGTTTGGACATCATGCTACACGTCTGCGGCATGATGCCTCAGTACAAGACATCGCTAAAAGCTGCCACACTGCAAACATAGTAGCGATATGACAATACAATTGTTAAAGCTACGTTAAAAATCCCAATCATACACACATATTCACACACGCACACTGTCTAAATACCTAAAATATGATGGTAAAGGTAGAGACGACTTGGACAACATTTTTTTAAAATGCTCTTATTCCATAATCTAGTGTCACTATAGAATATAGTTTATTTATATTAAATGTGACTGCGAACAACGTAAGATCCTTTATATTCACCAGAAAATCATTACAATAATACGAAGAAAATCAGTATATTTTCTTCTTTTTCTCTGCTTAGTAAAATCCTGTGATAATTTAAAATACGAAATTTATGAACATCTGTATTATCTGTCATAAATGTATTACATACATAAATACATGAGCAAGATGGCGGAAACTGTTCAACGACCAACACCACTACCAATACTTACCACATTAAATAATGTGGGGTCGAAGCGAAATAACTGTGTAGTAAAAATCATAGTACAGTAATTTGTTTTCCTTTTACACGGCACGGTAAACGTCGACAGGTAAATTTTCCTTCTGTGTGAATCTATACAATCAGGGCAGTGAGGATCCGACTGCCTCTTTGATAGCAGCAAACCGTACCGCAAGGTGACGAATAATAAATAGCTATCAACAATGCTGTCAGGACATTTTGAGTTGCTGTATGGAAAAACATCTTATTGAAAGCTGTCCATTTTGAAAGATAGCATAGTTTGATATAATGTGAACACGTCTATGTTTATGTATAATTGCATTGTATTTGTTATATCTCTGCGTCAGTGTTATGCACAGGGGTACCAATTAGGCAAATGATAAAAGTCATTGCAAAATAAATTATAAAAATACATAAATAATGGGGGGGGGGGGAGGGAGCACACATGTAGTGGTCAATAGTTACTGATGTAAGCCCAAAAAAATGTAGAGGTGAAATCGGAGGGTGGGGAACTGCCTTTACCCATATGTCCCTATGTTCGGAAGCATATATATATATATATATATATATATATATATATATATATATATATATATATATATATATATATATATATATATATATATATATCTGTGTGTGTACATTTATACTTTTGGAAATGAATTTGAAGAGAGTAAAGACAACGGTAAAAGCGTCAAACCTTTCTTGTACGATATAGACGATTCATTGAAGATTAACTGCTCTTATATGAACTTGACCTTGGAAAAGGGATGGCAGCTTGACAAAGATGCAAAGAAAAGACTATCCATGTTTTTGTTTGTAGTTTCTAATAAATATATTTACAAATGATTCAGAATTTATATCGAGGTGTTATTGTTGAAAGAAAACCAAATGTATGAATCTGCAAAGCTCCATTGCACTTGAGTAATTTCTATAGGAAGAGTCTATGTTAGGTTTGAAAATGAACATTTGCCTTGGAAAGTATTTACTAGAAATAATGCATGTATGAATGTATGTACTAATAGTTATTGAGTTCTGTTAATCATATTACAAAGATGACGTCAATGCATATCAGATCCAAATTCACCCAACATCTATCATTATCAAGTAGAACACAAACATCCCCTAACAACAACAACAACAACAACAACAATAATAATAATAATAATAATAATAATAATAATAATAATAATAATAATAATAATTGGAAAAATTAATAGAACCGATGCAGTCACGGAAATGGATTGTGCACAAGTGCACGCCACAGAAGCCAAGCTCGGCTGATGAAATGGGGGGGGGGGGGTGCGTGAGGGGATTGGGGGTTGGGGGAATTGACACTCTTCTGGCCAAAATTCCAGTACCTTAGCTGCTTTGGCTTCACAAAACGAAGACAATACACACGCATTCCAACCAACATTTACTATTTACAGATAGGCTATTGCGATAAAATTCAGGTTACAGAATGCTCTTTGATTGTCAATAACATAATTTGCAACCTATGAATCTCAAGGTATTGATCTGTAATAAAAACGCACACGAACACTCAGTGCACGAACAGAACCAAGAAATCATTCTAACCGGATTCCATACCCGTTAAACTGCTTAGATGTAATGACATCTTTATATGCACAAATTGTGTTGTTGTTGATAATATAACAAGTTCTGGATGCACTATAACGATTGATGGCGAAACAGGAAAAATCGGTTAAAAGTTATTGATTATTCTTTAGGAGGCAGTGGCAGTGTGAGTAGGGAAGCAATGATTGTTCAATTAATCTGTACTTTCTCAGAAGGGATGTTCGGTTTTGTCTTACGCTAACCAAGAGGACACACACACACACACACACACATATACATACATATATATATATATATATATATATATATATATATATATATATATATATATATATATATATATATATATATATATATAAGCAACGACTTCTTACACGGATTAGGATTATTAAATGTACATTAAAAAGCTGTTGGAAAGTAGGTACTGAATACATTATTTCCGTACGCTTATTACACAAATTAATTTACATTGGTTTTGTTTTTGGTGTGTGTGCTTTTTATATATTAAAACATACTGTTACGTATATTTGATTTAAGTCATTTATTTTTGTTTTAATTGTTTGTTTGTCAGATTCAAATTTGACATTTTAAGTTTAAAATTCATTCCTTGGGAGATGACCTGTACTAAACACCAGATGTTGACCTCATTTCTGACCTAGCTTCAGAGTTGTAAACAAGCTTTTAAAATGATTGGTTGATTCCAAGGACACTATGGAGCTTTGTTGTAAACATCTTTCTATTTTTAGTTGGATCATACGGTGTGCACGAGATTTTTTGAACGTAAAATTTGTTCTAAAGATTCTAGAAAATCATGTGACCCCTTCCTTGTTTACGTAAAAACAGGTTTATAAATTATGTTTTGGAGCGAACTATTTAGTAGAAGTTGGGCTGTTAGAATATTAAGTTATATTGTTTTGAGTTATTTTAAATTACTGGAAATTATTTTAATTCGTTTGGATCAAGAGGATTTATTTTGTTATTTATCCGGAAAATAATTGTGCTCATTGAATTTTATAAGACCAGAACTGACTTCATCAAGTGACATCGTCTTCCATCTTGGATGCTTCACTAAGATTCGAACTGGGAATTATTAGGACATTTTATTACCAGGACTTTTGCAATTACGCTAGTGGATTATATTTTGAATTAGTTTTGGATTAATTTTGGAATTGGTTCTTAAAACCGTAAGTTTTTTTTTCATTTCTGGAAAATATTTGTGCTCAATAAATTGTTTATTAAGTTTTTACAAGCTTGTTATTTTCACTCTTTCTAAGTTACTGTTTATTCGAGCCTAAGCACGTAACATAGAAATTGGTGGCCTCGTCCGGGATTGGGATCAATTGGAATTTGGCTATAACTTGTTTCAGAAAACTTTTGTTTTAAATTTGAATTCCCCTAGTTTCTGAATTTTTTTTAAAAAAGAAAATCTTTAGTGAGATTGACAGGCATGTATTAAAATGACATATAAAGTAGAAATATGTCTTTCTAATCCTACTCAGGAGCAATTAGATCTTTTCAAAAAGGATGAGTTGATTCAACTTGCTAGAAAATATGATCTTTCTGAAGTCAAGGCTTCTTTAACGAAACAAGATATCAAAAAGATTTTGGTACAAAATTTGGTGGAAAAGAATGTTTTGGAAAGAAAGTGCCTTGATTTTTGTCAGTAAGTCTGCATCAGACTCTAACATTAAAATAAAGAAATTAGAATTAAAATTCAAGATGGAATTAAAGTTGAAGAAGCTGGAATTTCAAGAAAGGGAGAAAGAAAGACAATTATAATATGAAAAAGAGGAGAGATATAGACAGGAAAGGGATAAAGAAAAACAATTACAATATGACAAAGAGGAGAGAGAGACAGGAAAGGGAGAAAGAAAAACAATTACAATATGACAAAGAGGAGAAAGAAAGACAATTTGAATTACAAAATGAGCAGATGCACATTCGGTTACAAGAAAAACAAATTGATAAAGAGAGAGAGAGAAGGAAGAAATGGAATATCAATGTAAAATGAAAGAAATAGAGCTGGCAAGTGAAAAACACCTTCATACTTTAAATCCAAATTTAAGTTTTGATTTAGCAAGGAATATTAGATAAGTGCCCCCTTTCATAGAAAAAGAAGTAGACAAATACTTCATTCGTTTTTAAAAAGTTGCAGAATATTTAAAGTGGCCAAGAGAGCGTTGGACTCGGTTTTTTTGCAATGTGTACTCACTGGTAAGGCTAGTGAGATTTACACTTCATTGTCTGTTCACCAAAGTGGTGACTATGATGTGGTTAAAGAATGCATTCTAAAGGGTTATGAGTTAGTCCCTGAAGCTTATCGGCAAAAATTCAGAAATTATAGAAAAGAAGCTGGACAAACTCATGTCCAATTTGCAAGAGAAAAAGAGCAGTTGTTTGATAGATGGTGCTTAGCCAAGAAAGTCGAACAAGATTATCGAAATCTTAAGCAAATTATATTAATTGAAGAGTTCAAAAACTGTATCCATAGTGACGTTAAGTCTTATCTTGATGAGCATAGGATTAAAACCTTGGAGAATGCTGCTCGAGCTGCTGACGAATATTCTTTGACACATAAAGTTAATTTTGTTAACAAGACTTCTACTGAACAGTCTTCTGGCAGAAAAGTATTTCAGCTTAATACCAGCCCTTTTAAAACTCAACCTAGCACAACTTTCAAAAATCAAACTTCAGAGAAGCTTGATTCTAGATCCTTATCTCTCTGACGTGTACCTATTGCAAGAAAAAAGGACACGTCATTTCTGATTGTCACAAATTGAAAAATAGGCATCAGAATAAAAACAGACCTGTTCCAAATGCTCTTTTTTCTAAGAGGTCGAGGTCACGGTCATGTATTGAAAGCAATACATTTGTTGAGTGTAATAAATCCCAGTCTGATTTTATTATGGAGAATTATGAATCATTCGCACCAAAGGGTTCTATATCACTCTTGGGTGATTCAGCCAATCCCATACCTATTAAAATTTTAAGGGACACAGGAGCTTCTCAGTGTCTTTTATCGTCAGGTACTTTGCCTTTTACTGAGAAGTCTTCGGCTAATGAAAGTGTTCTTATTCAGGGAGTAGAGTGTGGCTTTGTTAATGTTCCTCTCCATTGTGTAAATTTGTTATCAGACTTAGTGTCGGGACATGTGACAGTCGGAACAGTCTCGGTTTTACCAGTTGAGGGCATTCATTTATTGCTAGGCAACGACTTAGCTGCAGACAAGGTTGTGGTTAATCCACTTGTAACTGACAAGCCTGATTTGGATCAGAAACTTGATCCAATTGAAGACGAATTCCTTGATATATTTCAAGCTTGTGCAGTTGCCAGAGCTATGGCAAAGAAAGCTATTGAAAATGATGTTAATGAAGTCAGTATTCTTTTAGCAGACACGTGTATAGGTCAGGCTTTTGATGAGGTCACTTTTACTCCTTGTTTGGATCAATCAGAAGGTATTGATCATAGTGATCCTCTTTTAACAACTCATTCTCTTTATTCTAATCAGGTTGATAAACGACAGACACTTGTCGTCAAACAGGAAAATGATAATGAGATCTCCTGTTTGTTTCAAAAGGCAATAAGTGAGACTGAAGCCACTGAAGTTCCTGTCTGCTATTTCATTAAAAATGGAATTCTTATGAGAAAATGGAGACCTCCCGAGGTACCTGCCGGTGATGAGTGGTCGGTGAACTATCAAATAGTAGTTCCAAATCCTTACAGACAGGAAATACTTAATTTGGCCCATGAAACTCCTTTGGCTGGTCATTTAGGGATTAATAAAACTTATCACAAGATCTTGACTCACTTCTATTGGCCAAATATCAAAAGTGATGTTGCCAAATACTGTAGATCTTGTCATACTTGTCATATTGTAGAATAACCCAATCAGAAGATACCTTAGGCTTATCTACAACCTATTCCTACCTTTGACGAACCATTTAGTAGATTTATGGTAGATTATGTAGGTCCCTTACCCAAGACCAAGTCAGGTAACCAATACCTGTTGACCATTATGTGTGCGTCAACAAGGTTTCCAGAAGCAATTCCGTTGAGGAATATAAAATCTAAAACAATAGTAAAAGCTTTGATAAAGTTTTTTTTGCTCAGTATGGCCTTCCCAAATCTGTTCAGTCTGATCAAGGTTCAAACCTCATGTCTGGAATTGTCCAACAAGTTATGTATGAATTGGGCATTCAGCAATTCAGATCTTCTGCCTATCACCCTGAGAGCCAAGGGGCATTAGAAAGATTCCATCAGACTTTGAAAAATATGATCCGATCATATTGTTTTGATACGAATAAAGATTGGGATGAAGGCATTCAATTACTATTGTTTGCTGTTATAGAATCAGTTCAAGAATCGTTAGGCTTCAGTCCCTTTGAAATGGTTTTTGGACACACTGTGCGTGGACCATTGAAGTTATTGAAAGAGCGACTTCTCTCTAATGAAGATACTGAGATCAATCTTCTTGATTATGTTTCCGATTTTAGATACAAGTTGTCAAAGGCTTGTGAGGTCGCAAGAGCAATCTGCACTCTGCTCAATCTAAAATAAAATCAAGATATGATAAAAAAAAATCGAAGGAAAGGAGTTTTCAGCCTGGTGATAGAGTCCTGGCTATCTTACCAATGCCAGAAAATCCTCTTCAAGCCAAATATTATGGTCCCTACACAGTTGACAGGAAAATTAATTACTTAAATTACATCATAAATACCCATGGGAGGCGCAAACAAAAACAACTCTGCCATATAAATATGCTAAAAGAGTGTATTGAAAGAGATAGCCATGTTAAACATGTGATTAATTTAGTTGTACCTGTCCCACTCAGTGAAGGAATATCATCAAATTCTACTGATATTGAAATGACGAATCTTTGTAATTCAGAAATTATGAAAGATCTAGACCAGAAACTTTCACATTTGCAAGTGCAAGAAAGAAATGAACTGAAACAATTATTATTTGTATATGAGTACTTATTTCCAGATGTTCCTACAAGGACAAACAAAATTTTTCATGACGTTAAAATTGTAAATTCCAAACCTGTCAAACAACATCCATACAGGATGAATCCACTCAAACAGGAATACTTAAAAAAGGAAATTCAATATTTGCTGGAGAATGATTTTATCGAGCCCAGTAAAAGTGATTGGAGTTCACCATGCATACTTATTCCAAAACTAGATAAAACTTTCCGAATGTGCACTGATTATAGGAAGGTGAACAGTGTGACAAACCAGATTCATTCCCATTACCAAGAATTGACGATTGTATTGATAAAATCGGGAATGCCAAGTATGTCACCAAATTTGACCTTCTGAAAGGATTTTGGCAGATTCCACTAACGGAAAGAGCAAAGGAAATCTCGGCATTTGTTACTCCAGATGGACTTTACCGATATAAAGTAATGCCATTCGGGATGAAAGGGTCACCAAGTACATTTCAGCGTCTCATGAATATGATCACCTCTGGTCTTGAAAATTGTGATGCCTATATAGATGACGTCATCATCTACAACGACACCTGGATAGAACATCTAGTAACAATTGGAAAATTCTTTGACAGACTCACTGATGCATGTTTGACAGTTAATTTATCTAAAAGAGAGTTCTGCCGTGCTAGTGAGACTTTCTTAGGACATATTGTGGGACATGGACAAGTTAAACCAATAGATGATAAGGTTGAGGCTATTTTTAAATTCCCTGTACCTGAAAATAGAAAGCAACTGATGCGATTTTTAGGTATGGCCGGATACTATCAGAGATTTTGTTCCAATTTTTCTATAATTGCAGAACCTCTGACAAATTTATTGAAGAAGAAGAACAAGTTCTTTTGGACTGAAAAATGTCAGGAGGCTTTTGACAAGTTAAAAGCCATACTTGAAACATCACCAGTTCTTGCAGCTCCAAATTTCAGTCAGTCTTTCAGATTATCTGTTGATGCAAGTGATGTTGGTGTTGGAGCAGTTTTAATTCAAGAAGACAAAAATGGTATTGAACATCCAGAGTGCTTTTTTTCAAAGAAATTAAATAAGCACCAGAGAAATTATTCAACTATCAAGAAGGAATGTTTGGCATTGATTTTTGCTTTACAACATTTTGAAGTTTATCTTAGTTCAGCTCCTTCTTCGATTATAGTTTTAAGTGACCACAACCCCCTTACTTTCATCGGCAAGATGAAAAATAAAAATCAAAGATTACTAAGGTGGAGTTTGTTATTGCAGGAATATAATCTTGACATTCGGCACATCAAGGGAAAAGATAATTTAATAGCAGACGCTCTTTTCCGTGTATAACAATATATTATATCATATACACTGTGTAATTTATACGAGTTCTTTTAACCTCAAGTGTAAATTGGTTTGTGGTAAAAAGAAAGTTTTATCATATAAACCTTTCTTTTTATTTTATGGGGGAAGATGTAACGTATATTTAATTTAAGTCATTTATATTTGTTTTAATTGTTTGTTTGTCAGATTCAAATTTGACATTTTAAGTTTAAGATTCATTCATTGGGAGATGACCTGTACTTTACAAGTAAACACCATTTCTGACCTAGCTTCAGAGTTGTAAACAAACTTTTAAAATTATTGGTTGATTCCAAGGGCATTATGGAGCTTTGTTGTAAACATCTTTCTATTTTTAGTTGGGTCATACGGTGTGCACGAGATATTTTTGAACGTAAATTTGTTCAAAAGATTCTAGAAGATCATGTGACCCCTTCCTTGTTTACGTAAAAACAGGCATATAAATTATGTTTTGGAGCGAACTATTTAGTAGAAGTTGGGCTGTTAGAATATTAAGTTGTATTGTTTTGAGTTATTTTAAATTACTGGAAATTATTTAAATTCGTTTGGGTCAAGAGGATTTAGTTTGTTATTTGTTATTTATCTGGAAAATAATTGTGCTCATTGAATTTCATAAGACCAGAGCTGACTTTATGAAGTGACATCGTCTTCCATCTTGGATGCTTCACTAAGACTCGAACTGGGAATTATTAGGACATTTTATTACCAGGACTTTTGCAATTAAACTAGTGGATTCTATTTTGAATTATTTTTGGATTAATTTTGGAATTGATTCTTAAAACCGTACGTTTATTTTTCTTTTCTGGAAAATATTTGTGCTCAATAAATTGTTTATTAAGTTTGTACAAGGTTGTTATTTTCACTCTTTCTATGTTACTGTTTATTCGAGCCTAAGCACGTAACCATACTCTCAGAATGGAAATATATCAAATTTTTCAGCCCCCACCAGTTATGGTGCTTTGGTTATCGTTATCTTGGAGTTGATCGACCACGTTGCCCAGATCGAGCAAACAATACGATAAAATCTGAAATTAATGGATGATATAACCACCAATCCAGGCAATGATAAATAACAGAACAGCACAAGCCGCCGTACGTAAAATTTAACCATTTAATCAATGAAATATTGTATTCAATCTTGCAATACATAAATCACATACTATTTTAATAAACGCACAATTAACGTCTGAACTCAAGGAAAGTGGAAAATGATTTTAACACGAACAAATTCAACAAACTTACATCAATGAGTTTATTGTATGTGGTGGAGACAATACTTTGTGCTTTTCCGAGACTAGTTCCCTTTTCTACTAAGCTGAATTGCTCTTACCCGTGTCTTTCAACTTCTTTGAGACATCGTTCATTGAACAATTTTAACTAGAATATATTTTTTATACTGATATCGAAGTCAAGGACTTCAACAGAAAAGCTTGGACTGCAGCTGGGAAACAGCACCTTCTCTTAGCCAGTCACGATTAACTTTCTCTAACCGCCTATATTTTAACTCGCTAAAGGAAGTAGCCAAAGGTAGCGAAAGGTAGCCAATAGCTTTCAGTGGGTCGTTGAGTTTTCCAGGATTTCCTGGGACCATCCTCCGCCAGTTATACAAGCCTCCAAATATACTCTACCATGTGCTGAAAAATGTTGCTAAACCAACAACAACAGCAGCAGCAACAGCAACAACAATAACAATAATTATTTAAAAAAATATTATATTCAGCGGAGTGGCATTTAAACATTAGAAAAAAATGAACTCTCTCTCTCTCTCTCTCTCTCTCTCTCTCTCTCTCTCTCTCTCTCTCTCATGCGCGTACACACACACACCTTTTCTATATTCTGTATTCATTAGCACTAAAGATTTTAAATTAAACTGAAATATAGCTAATTTTAAGAAGTGTGCTTGAGGAATAAAGACACATTTCAGCCCCAGGGTTAGATATGTAAGGTACTTTTTCGTCTTCGTCTATGTCATGCCCATACGAGTTGTCATTATATCACCCGACTAATCAAGCAGAACTCTTCCAGCCCAGGTGCACAGTAAGCGTACCGGTAATACACTTTCTATACATTTAAGTGGCAGTAGAGTCTTATTCCATATTCTGTACCGTTTGATAGACTACTATTTATGCTGATGGTCCTTTACCCCCACCCTCGTGCTTTCCTTTAGAACAAGCGTCGCATTAAAAACTTAGCGATGTTATGTGTTCGTGTAGAGAGAGAGAGAGAGAGAGAGAGAGAGAGAGAGAGAGAGAGAGAGAGAGAGAGAGAGAGAGAGAGAGAGAAAGAGAGAGGAAATTTGGTGGCGGTAGAGTCACGTAGCACAATCCAGGCTATTTAGCATCGAGCTATATTCGTTGTGAGAAAATGAGAAGTGCTGTTCACAAGACGTAAAATGAATAATGTATGTATGTATAATATATATATATATATATATATATATATATATATATATATATATATATATATATATATATATATATATATATATATATATATATATATATATATATGTGTGTGTGTGTGTGTGTGTGTGTGTGGAGAGAGAGAGAGAGAGAGAGAGAGAGAGAGAGAGAGAGAGAGAGAGAGAGAGATCACATTACCTATTGCATCCCTCTCACCAATTGTTTTCATTTTACCTAAGGTTGATGACAAGAGCTAGTATTTACATAAACACAAGATTACAGAGTAATTTCTCAAATAGATAAGGTAACACTTTACGGTGCAAATAAATGTCACCGGGCACTGAATATTGAGTGAATAATAGCAAGGCAAACATTGTTAATAATCTATTACACGGTTCAAGCCAAAACTTTGACCGATATAATAATATAAAGGCTGACACATGCTATCTTTTCTTGCAGAATATTGATTGATCGCTTATATTAAAAAATGAAAAAGCAAGAGATAAACTTTTTTCTCTTTTTAAGAAGAGAAGGCAAGTCACGTCATCTGACACATTCTGAAATAAAATTTCAGTAGCAATTTATGTGGATTTGTTTCAGTATTATATAATTTTTTATTTCTTCCGTATATACGATGCATTTTGTATTTTACTTGAGAAACATGTATTTTTAATTAAACTCTGACCCAAGATTGCGAAATAAACTGTACACATTTGTAGAACTAATATGTTAAGCTTGTATATTCTTTCTGTATTTGTAACAGTGTTTATCAAATATTTTGAATCATTAAACTTCGCGTTCAATGTTATAAAATTCCAGGAAAACGAGATTGCTTGAAGAGATCACGTAGCTCTGCTTGTATTACATTTTCTTGGATGTGGTTCGATTTGAACACCGTTTGTCCAATTCTTTAGATTGTGAATAACCTCGGGAACAATTATAGTAATACAAATAAATTTGATGTTTTGGTACTTAGCCTCTAGTGGAATGCACGACATGTGTGACAACAGCAAAGACTGAGATTGTTCCCTTTATAACATTGTCCCTATTTTGCCGCCATATTGTTCCATTGGAACTGTAGTTGTTCAAAATATAGGCATCGATGGCGATGAAGTCCCTCCGATGTTCTTTTTTCTCGATTGACGGAAAATTCCAAGGATGTTCCTATTTCGCTGTGTTGGGGGTATATATAACTATTTTCTCGTGTGCTGAAAATGGGGTCAAACTCATAACAACAACAACAACAATAATAATAAAAACGACAACAACATGAAATGGACAGCTGTTACTGGTTTTGTTTCTCTTTCATTATATGTGTACTCGTTGACTGCATTGTATATTAACTTGAGCATCTTGGACTACATTCATATTTACTTAAATGTAAACGGAAGCGAGAAAAGTTTCAAAGCCTTCCAGCATAGTACGGGAAGAAAAAGTCCAGATATTTCCCTTTTGCCCTGTTCTTAGCACCGATTAGCAACCGACAACCTTTTCGATTAAGCAACAACTGCGCATCGCATTATTCAAAGCCTAGTAAGTTTTACTTAGTCAACTGCATCAATGGTCACGATATCGACATATTTTCACTGACAGAAATCACATCAGAAGATGAACCAAAAGTGCGCAGTCCTAACAAACCCTGGTTACTCCATCAAGTCGTTACCTCGTCATTCCTTGGAGATGGAATTGTTGTCTTAGCAAAGAACTTCATACTGCACGTTTAGCCACATTGAAACCTTCAAGTTCGACAATACATCGTTTGAACTAGTTAAAGCCACTATCACGATCGAACAAAGGCCAGTCTATTTCTGCTACCACTACTTTCTTCCTCTTAGTCGACAAAAAGGACAAGCTGACGAAGACTCTGTTTTTTTTTTTAGCAGTTTCCCATCCTCCTCTTAACTTCCTCGAATTTAGAAATTTTATAGACAAGAGCCTGATTATTATTTGAGTTTCAACTTTTGCTTTGACACCTTG
Source organism: Unio delphinus (assembly GCA_029339505.1). Taxonomy (NCBI): domain Eukaryota; kingdom Metazoa; phylum Mollusca; class Bivalvia; order Unionida; family Unionidae; genus Unio; species Unio delphinus. The sequence continues at coordinate 10,979,251 of JAQISU010001238.1, forward strand.
GATACCCATGCGTGTCAAAACTATTAAACTCGTTTTAGTTTTTCAGCCTCAAATAATCACTAAGCCAACCCAAACGTAAACATATTCCTATGTTAGACTGGATTCTTCACAGACCTGATTATGGTATACTCCCAGTCTTCATGGGAGTTCCACGAACGTGCATCAGATCACATCTGTGTCATATGCCATGATTGCCATCTTGACATATCAGTTCCTAATCCTCCACATTTGTTTGCTACTGAGAGAAACCTCAGTATGCTCAATAGAACCCAACACATCCAAACAACTGAAAAGCTTTAAAAGTGCTTGCTTCCATTGCTCGAGAAACCTGCCACAAAAACCAAGTGTAGAGTATCCATTCGGAAGTATTCTCCATGGTAAAGTAGTGTTAGAGACCCTCTTCGCACTGGTAAAAGACAGAGATGTAAGGCTGAGAGGCGTTGGCTTAAATCAGATCTTATTATTCGTAAACAATCCTTTGAAACCGCTAAGGGTGAATGCCACAATCATAGTACATGCAGCGAATTCAGCCTAATTCGATACTAAGATCAGTGAGAGCTCTAGTTGCATAGATATCATTGAAACGACTAAAAAGATGATGCCAAGAAGCGGATGTACACTACCTCCAATGACCTTCTCGTCTGTTGACTTACTAGACCTGAATGCTTAGGTTAAATGTTGCCTTCACTGACTGTTGTTATTAATACCTCTCTTGTCTCTCTTTCTCGTCCGGTGAATTCCAGTCGTTTTTCAAAACTTTAATTGGAAAGCAACTGTTGAAGAAATCAACGACTGACTATTGATTTAAAACACAAAACAACACAACATGACTATTGATTTGTTTAAACAAAAAACAGAAACATACCGTCCCGTTTCTAATCTCAACTTCATGTACTCAAATCTTAGAAAGATTATGCTTTGTACAACCTGTATCCCATTAAAAAGAAAAAAACTATTAGCAATTTACTGTCTGCATAGTGCATTCGTCATGGTACCGAATCTGCCTTCTAAAAGTAGATACTGACCTCTCTGATTTGGACAGTGGAACGATTACAGCCCTCGCCTCTTTGACTTATCTGCACCCCGTGACACAATAGACAATGATATATTACTTCATCGTCTTCAGCATGTGTTTGGCATTACGACACAACATTATGCTCAATTTCTGTCTAAAGGACCCATATTGTGTCCATAAATAGCAAACATTCCGGCCCAGTTCATTTATGTTTTAGTGGTCTTCAGGGTTCGGTTCTTGGACCCGTTCTCTTCATTCTATACATCAAATACTCTCAGGTATCGCATATTGTCATCCGATGTCTGAACAATTGTATGCGTACGACTCCCACATATGCAAATCATTTCAACCCAATGACCTTGATTCTACCAGCCTAAGCGTTGCGTGGTGCATTTCCGATGAGAATCACGGATGACATGTAACAAGATGCAGGTGAATGATGATAAAACTGCAGCCTTTTTGGTCATCAAACAAACAATTTCTCATTCCTATTCTTTATTAAAACAATTAATATCAGAAGCATCAACTTTAAATTTGAACGTCAGTATGAAACCAGGGTAACAATCTCGACCAGCGGCGTCGCTAGGGTTGGTGTCACCCAGTGCGGTAAACTCATGGTGTCACCCCTCCAGACTTCCACCATGGATTTCTTCTTCTTAAAATAAGTCCACAGTATAAAAATGACAAGAACAAAAACAAATTAATTGAAGGTCAGAAGGTAAAAGTATTTAAGAACTGTAACAACGTTAAGTTATAGTTATTTTTACATTAAATTTTTAATTTAAATTTTTCATTTTGGTGTCACTCCTCTGAGATGGTGTCACCCGGTGCGGTCCGCACCCCCCTAGCGACGCCACTGATCTCAACAGTAATCTATCATTACACTATATGTCATGGACACATGCAGGGCTGCATGCCAGCAGTGGAGACGAATAAGCTCCAGACGCAATTGTCTCTTCGTTGATGCTAATGAAACATATATTTACTTGTTAGCGTTTTCTCTACTTGACTATTGTAATTCACTTTTATCCTTGTCATCTCAGAACATGCTACAGGAACTTCAAAAAGTTAGAAACACGGTTGATCGGATAATCGTTAGAGTACCAAATACTGAGCACTCATCCTCCCCACCACCCTCCGCTTTGTAGTCTCCACTGACTATCAGTTCGCTCCATATTCAAACACATCTCTTCTCATTGTTATATTTTTCGACTGATCTCAGTCATGAATACAAATCTTCTGACATGTGTATTGACAATATTCCAAGACCGCTCCGGTGGACTAGTGGTTAGAGCATCCGCCACGGAAGCGGGAAGTCGTGGGTTCGATCCCCGGTCGATTCATACCAAAGTCTTACATAAATGGTATTAACAGCTGCCTCGATTGGCGCTCAGCATTAAGAGGTTAGTGTTAGGACTGGTCGGCCTGGTGTCAGGATAATGTGACTGGGTGGGACATCATGCTACATGTCTGCGGCATGATGCATCAGTGCTAGACATCATTATGAATTGCCACACTGCAGACATCGTAGCGATATGACTGAACAAATTGTTAAAGCTACGTTAAAAATCCAAAACAAACAAAGAAACAAACAATATTCCAACTATCAAAACAGAATTAACGGACAACGACCATTTGCTTACCAGCAGCCAGCTACCCAGAACGAATTACCGCTTGGACATAGACATATTGACACTGTGATCTCATTCAGTGATGCTAAAAATCACCAATTTAGACTGCAGGAACAGACTTAAAACTTAACGTTTCCTAAAAATAATGTTTAGCGCTTAATGCATGTTAAAGATTAGTCCCTGTACGACTGTGCGAAATTATTATTATTATTATTATTATTATTATTATTATTATTATTATTATTAAAATCGGTGGGGTGGCTAATTGAAATATACTTTAGATTGTGTCACAAACATGGGACGTTGTATGCGAATTCTACACATTCAACACTGGAATAAATATTCCTTGCAAAAAAGCTATAATTTTTTAAAAAAATGAGTGCCTTAATTTTTAAAAATAAAATAACATAACATAAAAAGAAGTATCAGCGACTATCACTGTAAAATGCTTAGAAAGGCTGAGAATTATTTGAGTTATATATTTGTAACATGACATATAATGGAAAATCTGGATTTTTTTTCTTATTATCACATTTAGATTGATACGGCTAAAACAGCAAAATATTATTCGCAGTCCTGAAAAAAAAAACCCACACTAGTCATCTTTATAATGGACCATATTGTTGTGGCATATCTTTTTAATTTTTTTCTCATTCTATGGTTCCTGTAAAGTCTTTATAGCACGTGCTTTGTATCATTTTTTGAACGCTTTGCTGAAAAACCGCCTTTTATAATGCGCACAGAGTATACTGAAGCAAAACTAAGAAAAATACCCTGATGCTTACTTATTGATTGAAATTGATCAGGTTATTTCAAAGCACACAGAGCAGAAACAATTATCATTGGATATTTGCCCCCAACATATGGAAATCTGATACGTAGAAGTAACACGCTGGGGGGAATATAGCGCCATAACACCATATATACTCGCTTATAAGTCTTACTGAAACAACACAGAACTAGATTTTAGGTCGCATAATGCGCTGGTAAATCTTGGCCTATAAAGACTATATAGATTTAAGGAGTATTTAGATAAGTAAACAATAATGACCATGACATGTTGATGCATTATGTGATGGCAAATCAGAATCAAAACTCTGTATAGTTGGAATCGTCTTATAGGAGAGTATATACAGTAATATTTGAAGGCGTTTCGTCCATGAAAATGGTGTGATATCGCAAAAGCCATCTTTAGAGACGGTTATGAGTCCAACGCCTCGGTATATGAACGCTATTTAGATAACAACAGATTTGTTACATATATATATATATATATATATATATATATATATATATATATATATATATATATATATATATATATATATATATATATATATATACATACATACATACATACATACATACATACATACATACATACATACATACATATGTGACTTAGCAAAATATTTATTTAAAAAATCATTTTTCGTGAAGAAAACGTAGTGTGTTATCAGCATCTATCGCCTACAACACTGTGGAATTTGATCGCAACGAATTTCTCTTTAGCCAGTTTGATTTTACTCTAGTTTAGTCGTCCAAATTGGGCACGTAAATACCTGATTATGCAACGTACATACATTTACCTGTAACTTGAATCCTTTACCCATCAAAAGAAAGATGTGAAACTTAATTAAGTAACTTTTTCTGGATTTCTTAAATAATAGAGGTGTCATGGCGACATATAGGTGGTTTACATACATACATACATACATACATACATACATACATACATACATACATACATACATACATACATACATACATATCTCATTGTTTATCCTTCATGAACTCGTCGTTTACTGTTTACCTTGTTAAGTCATGTTTATGTTATGTTATTTTAAAAACGTTTGAAATTTAAAAAGTTAAGAAAATAAAGAATGCTTACTTCCATAACTCGGTATGGTAAATCGCGGTTTTATTTTTAGGATGACTAGGAAATGAAACTCCGATACATCGAATACATAAAATAGTGTCAAATGTTTTTAAAATTACTACCGCAATTATAATTTTTATATACTTTACTTCTGGCAAAAATTTAAACATTTTTTGCAGGTGGTTACCATATTGATAGCGTATGAGTCAAGTTTAGTAAATTTCCACCCAGTGATTTACAAGGAAAGAATATCAGACCAACAGAAAGTATGACTGACAGACAGACAGACAGACATAGGGCATCAAAATATCCACCCCCCACTATGTCGTGGGAATAATAATATTTCTAATAGTTATTATTATTATTATTATTATTATTATTATTATTATTATTATTATTATTATTCGACCAGCCATTCCAACAACAATATCGTGTCACAATTTTTAACATTAAAATATTATTTTTATATACTTGTGGTCAATAAGCTTAATTATATTTTCAGAAATGTGATGACACAAACTGCTATTTTTATTTATGTTTTTTATTGGTACTACCAATAAGGAACCGAATATTTCTTCCCGGATGCTATCTAGTAATTTGATATAGAGTCCATAATTTTCGATTTTGTTTCGACCCTAAACATCTTGGAAAATCCACCCAAATTTTTTAGGATACATACTAACATGGTGGGAACGTAAACGTAATAAACTTTCTTGCCCCAATTAATTGTTCAAGTACTACAAAAGGCCTTCCCTGGGCCACATAAAGGAACGCCTAGGGTTATGATGTCTGAAATGTGACGGTTGGTGGTCACATACATTATTTCACTACAAAGAGAATTAGATGCCTTCGGCACATCTACAATGCTTCCTAACATCCGATAATGCACATTATGCTCCATTATTACCTGTGTGAAACCTATTTTAATGAAAACATTATACATCTTGCTGTGAATAAAAATTACACAGTTATACAATGTTACATCACATTTTGAATGTTGGTATAAGGAAATTTAATATACCGATGATTTAGGCATGTTAGTGAGGATTCGTATATGACATATGAATGGTATATCAATGCTTTCATCCTTCCTAGACCAGTAATGTAATTCCGCCTATAATTAATTAATGAAATAGGATAATTACCAAAAATAACCTTTTTTGTTTTGCCGCTTAATCTACATTTTGCAAATAAATAAAACACGATTCAGAATTTCATCGAGCTCCACTATGCTCCACCTCTCTGCTCCTCCCAGCTCCTTTGGGTGACAGAGTTGTTTAAGGCCATTGACCTCTCAGAGATATTTGAACATCACCTGTTTTCGTGAGTTCGAGTCCCGGTTCGGCCAACGTTTTAAATCTATCTTTAAAAATCCAACAAAACCAAATCTCCACTGAAAAGCAATAGGACTGCTAAATGAACGTTAAATGAATCGAAATGGAACAAGAAACGAAAACTGCGCGAATGTAAAACCAGCAAGGATAAACAAAGAAACAATAAAAGATATATGTGAACGGTTGCATACCAAACCCAACAAACGCTCAACCAAAAACGATACATTTTAATGTTAAACGGTGAATGATAAACTGCAATTCATACAAATCATAATATTGTTGGAGTTAGTCCCTTTGTGTAGTCTCTCAGAAACTATCAATTTTATTAGTATTTCTAAATGCACATAAAAACGCATGACTTTACAAGGTAAACAGTAAACGACGAGATCATGAAGGATAAACAATGATATATGTATGTATGTATGTATGTATGTATGTATGTATGTATGTATGTATGTATGTATGTATGTATGTATGTATGTATGTATGTATGTATGTATGTATGTATGTATGTATGTATGTATGTAAGTATGTGTGTGTGTGTGTGTGTGTGTGTGTGTGTGTGCGTGCGTGCGTGAGTGTACAATAGTGGTGTAAGATAGAATGGTGTCCTTATGAATATTGACATGTGCGGCATTTATGGTTTGTCATCTACTCTAACTCTATTTCATGAAATGTTTGAAGATTCTAAAATGCTCGTACATGTGATGCGCGATGAGTATCAGCTTCAATATGATAATCACACGCGTGACCGGTGTTAATGATGTTTTGTTGTTGTTGTTATAGGGTTTAACGCCATGTTTCAGTACAATATAGGCTATACATGGCGGCCAGTATTAATGGTGGAGGAAGAACCTGGGAAAACCTTGGAAAGAACCACCGACCGAAGAGAAGCTACCGGCAAACTTTCTCACATACCAACATTGGCTGAGCCCGAGACTCAAACCCACGCAGGCAGAGGTGAGATGGCACTGATCCTTAACTGTGAGCGCTTTCGACCACTCGGCCACTCGGGGTTCCAATGATGTTTTAAGAGACGCAAGTCATTGATTGTTATCAGGTTTTAAGAAAAGATTTCTGATTGTTTAATCTCTCAAAGTTTGCATGGAAAGAAATATTTTCAAAATGTAAAGATTTTGCTTTAACGAAATGAATTCTAACCATCAAACCACTAGTTTTCATTGTCTTGGTTGCTAAACGGTAGGTTCAATTCATGACCATTAAGACATAACTTTTGACTATGTAATGCAAATTAAATGCCACATAGGACTTAGGATATGTACTTTAAATTCGAGGGCATCAAGACAGGAATTTTTACTGTGTACGTTAGATTCATGTCCAGCATTGGACTTTTGATAGATGCGTTAGATTCATGGCAAAACGGACAGGAGTTCTGACTACTTTCTAGTACCTGGACAGACAAAACTGATTTCTAGAACAAAAAGTTCAACGAAAAAAGCGTATTGACTCAGTGAAAGAAAAGAAGAAAAAAAATAGGTTTTCTATTTTTTCTCACGTGTACTTTGATACAGGATGATCAATAAGGTATAGGAACCTTATTCGATTGCAATTTTGTTTAACATAAGCAACTTTAAATGTACATGTATATGGCATTCTATTTGTTTACAGACTCGTCCTTCAAGCAGTCTCAAACTGTTTGACCGTTTTATTGTGTACATATCCGGACAATCCAACGAAACGCTGATTTTGTATGAGACGGTTTGAACAAATATAATTATAAAATATGCCACTTGGACTTTCGAGGTAAAGTCGAGATTATATTTCCCATGAAATTTGCCTTGATTCTTTTCATTCAAGATATAACATGATTTTTTGGTTCCGGACAGCCATTGATTCAAGAGCGTCGTTTTCACATCTGTGTTTAGAAAAGCTCTATAATCGCCAGTCTTCACCCCCAAGTGACACAAAACGTCCGGACGTAATCGTTTAATTATAAAGAACACAAATGATTGATGCAATATAAAATCATTTTAGTAATTTCAACAATATACTTGAAACTTTGTACCAATTGTTTTAAGATTATTATTTGAAATCACAATGATTTTATTAAAATGGCCTTCTATCTACCTAGGCCATTTATCACTTTATTAATTATCAAACAGTGAATAAGAATAGGTTATATTCAAAAATGTCATTTACAAAATTGAGATGAACAAGTTTAAAAGAAAGATTGAAAATGCCTATACAAAAATACACACATAATAAAAAAAAAACTTGCGATCCCACCGCGTGTTTCGAATTTGCGACCTTTTGTTTGGCAGCTGGGACACAAAGACGTGCTTATATACAAGACATCCATTCGGGTCTTTATTATTTAAATTAATCTGCATGTACTCAATGCATGATTTAGTTGAAGGCGTAATAAATATATGCCATCAAAGTGTACTTGAAGATCTATGTTTTACGTTCCTCAGCTCCCCCCCCCCCCCTTAATCCTCCCCCGCAGGTATGCCTCCTTCGGCGGAAACACATACTCAGTACTTATGTATGAAATCATTCGATAACTTACGATGCGTAAGTTTCAGTCAAGTTGTATATACCTGCAAGGATCTAGCGACCTATAACGAACTTATCATGATGATTTTTTTCCTTCATATAAGAGTGCAGCCATTGAACTACATGTCAAGTTGTTGAAACTCGGTTTCGGTTGCTCGATGACGTTACAACATTTTTTCAGAATTCCAGAAAGTTCGCATGGAAGTTTCCAATACAATACAAATGGTTCAGTAAGACACCATATTCAAGAAACTTTATAGCCATAATTTCCAACCAAATTTGAGCTTTCCCCTATATGTAGATATCTTGATGTACTTATTTACTGGATATTTAAGCAACAACTATTATAGCTGTGAGTCTAGCTTTGTTTTTTAAGCAAAGTAGATAACTTTGTATTCGCTTCTTTCGTGCTCTCTTCCACCGATAGCGCAATAATCTTTGTACTCAGATATGCGTATAAAAAAATAAACACAATAATCTTTGTACTCAGATATGCGTATAAAAAATAAACACAATAATCTTTGTACTCAGATATGCGTATAAAAAAGCTAAACTTTCCAATATAATGTTCTGATCTTGCGTCCAATGTTAAAAATTCTGTCACATCGGAAAGTTCCTGAACCTAGCCATCTGAAATCATATAATACGATTTTGTATCGTCATAGTTGTGCTAACGTTGAACATCCAAAACAATGGGTGAAAGGTTGAGGTAACCCGAGTGTATGTTTAGCCTCTTCTTTAACGGACACAATCATGAATCGAAAAATGGTACGCTAATTATATATGCTTATTAAGTCTCTCATGTGGCATCGTTAGCATGTGCTTTTTTTTTTATAGAGAAGGAACAAGTCAAGGTTGATGCGAATTCGTCATTGATCATGCTCATCATATGACTGGTTGCGTCCGATGGAAGCTTATGGTTTATTTATATCACCACACACGTATACCAGTCTGGAATTCCCTTTCAATATCCGGAAATAAAAACGTGATTAAGACATGCTAGAAAATATAGAAAGAGGAAAATATGGTTTTGTAGTTTCGATCCCGACAAGTGTTCCATACTGTTCCTTACTTTTACGACTGATGCATTAACAACACCCCATATAAGTATGCAAATTCGTAGCAGTACTAATAAATCTCCACATGTGAAAGCATAATCTACATTTTGGGGCAAACAGAACTTTTTCAATCATAGCACCGACTAGGTCATGCGCAATTCATAGCTACAATTAAATCGTATCAATACATGTATACGTTTCTCTCCAGGAGAACGTTGCAAAGATACTTCCATATTGTGTATGGCAAATGTGTCCTAAAGTCAGAGCCAAGCTAATTTCCACCACTTCCACACCGCAGAAAGTAAAAATGGAATATTTCATGCTTATTTTGAATGTTCACAAATAATCCAATGCAAAATATATGAAGAGATGTTGTTATTTCGAGGAATAAATTTTGGGATAGAAAAAGACAAGGCAGTATTTTGATGTAGTTTTATCGACAATGGGGACCGGTTTGCAAAATCCAAATTAAACCTCAAGAAGACAAAACAATGTTTATGTATTGCACAAATTAGCTCTTTTTTCTTGAGAATCCTGTAAAAGAGAAATTGCATATATAAATTCGACCTTTAGAACGAACTTAAAAGATATATTTTACAATTTTATAATTTTCAAAGTTGTTTTTAATTAAAGCAATATTGAGTATCTCACAGACTTTGTTCCAAAATCGTATAATTTTGCATATTAATCACGGAGATACTCTTAACATCAAATCTATTTATTTTTAAAATATTTCAAAAATGCTATTTTCATAATATTTTGCAATTATATGAAAATGTCACCATGGTAAACCTCTTTTTAGACGACCTCAGAAGGAAAAGTGATTGTAAACTTTGAAAGAGGTCTCAAGACATTTATCCCTATTATTCCATAATGAACCTGCCATATACAAGTCGAGTTTTAAAACAATTATCTTTTAGGGCATGTATTTCAGTGTATTGATTTTATATTTACATGGTACAGAGAAAAGCTATTTAGTTAATAGAAAGGCTTCATTAGAGCCTAAATTTAAATCATAAAGCCATTAAATTAATGGGAATTGTAAATGAAATGTTCATTTATAATGAAAAATTTCACTTCTTGCATGAAATATTAAGTACTACAGCGTGGACCCAATAGCATCTTACACGTTAGATCACGTGACTTTAGCGCGGACATTACGTGTAACAATAGTATGCATATATGAAAGTGATGCTACAGACGTTATGTTTTTGCTTTTATAATTAACAATATGATTAAGGGTTGATAAACTAATTTTCTCCATTTGTTTCAAGACATTTAGATTCAGTAAACAGAGAAACACTTTTAGTAAACTAAAACAACAAAATTGTCATATATACTTAACCGGGGACGCAGATTAGAAGAGTTTGTTATCAGGATCGCAGAAAATGCACGACTCATTCTTCTGTCTGAAAAAAAAAATGTATGATAAACGACTGTACCATTTTTGAGGCAGTTTTAGCAAGGGTGTGTGCACGAGTTCCAAAAATAATCTCGTTTTTATGATCCAAGTTTAGAACCCACAAATGCACTGGTGAGATGGCAGTAATTCCAACGGTACTCGCTTTAGACCACTCGGCCACTCAGGGCCCCTGATTCGGGCATGCTAATTATTTATTCCATTATAAATTAATATCATCTATCATTTCTAGTTTTCCTCAAACATTATATTTCTTCCCAATTCAGGAAAACAATTTAATGGAATGAAAAGAAACACATTTGATAAACTACAGAAAGCGGTTTCCCTGTACAGTGAAAAATGCCTATGATTGAGGTAATGCGTACTTATGACACGTTTCTTGTTGTTGGTATGGTTTTTATTGCTTTCATTTTTGTATGAAAGTTTGAAAATTTGCCAGTGAAACCTAGTGCATGACTTGAATGAACAAGCAGGCATCATCTAAAATGCTTTAATCTAACGTTTTTTTTTATAAAAAAAAAGTCAATATCCCATATACACCATTACCCTATGCACTACGCCAGAAAATTGCGGTGTCTTCCGACATTCACGTTAACTGAATGCCTTAATGATCTAAATAGAGAATCCGATTTCTCTAGCAGTAAGTAAACTATGTCATATAACATATTTTAAGAAATTCATTAGCGATGATTAGTAAAATAACAACTGTTAAAATGATGCAGAAATGCGCACGCGTTTAGATCAAATCAAGCCATATCACTAAGCATCTTAAGTTGGCGTCGAGGATTCGCAGAGAAACGGTAAATATAAATTTAATGACTTCTGTGGAAGTCATCAAAACAGGTCAGTTTTCCAGTGGCAGCTGGTCTATCAATCTACCGGAGAAAAGATACCAACAAATTTAAACTTTCACGGGATAAGGGCTCGGCGTGTGAAAGGCGCGATCACGTTCCCTCTATGAAAGAAGCTACTCAGTACAAATATAAGTTAGATTCATCTATAGCGAGATTAGGTGGATGGTTTACGTAGACTTAGTTTCAGCGCAAACGTTTTGCTTGCCAAATTCTAGAAAGATTGGAATTAGAAACTCTGTATTAATTTCCAGATAAACTTGATTCAAAATCTTGATAATATATTTTAAACTTTAAATTTAGTCATCTTTTTGATACCTGAGCCAAAATCAGTAACTTGCTGCAAATTATTATGTGCAGTAAAACCATAAAGTTTGTATTATGGTTATATGCAAACATATTTTCAGCAGTTACAAGTGGCCAATCGAATATAATGACCAATAATGCATGAGGTACCAAGTACAAGAGCACTCTTCAAGCTCCTTGATATGCAGTTTACCAAGATGTCAATATATGTTTTGGATGAGAAACGTTAAAACGCAACAGAAAATAAGTGTCTCTTTAGTGAAATATTACATCGCACCTATATAGATAAGTCAGAAATAAAATTTTACCTGAAATCAAACAACTGATCTACTTGAAGACGCGAGTGTACAATAATACGAAGGTGTGTAGTTAACCCATTTTGCTCGTGATACACGTGACGAAAATAAATATCCAAGAACGATCATAAGAGCTCAGCTCTAATGTAAGGTGTATAGTCCTTAACGATGAGTTGTATTGATGAAAACACTCAAACACACACATACAATTCTGTTACGTCATTGTTAAACTATTTGCCACCATACATGTTACAAGTACACAATACTTCACACACTTGACCAAAAGTACACAGTGATAACATACTAGTCAGACAATGGGTGTGTGGTTTTACTTTCTTATTGGCAACTCGATTAATACTATTATTATATCAATGTCATGTTAGTGGACGAATCGAATCCCAAACAACTGCATTGAGCTAACCAAAGAGATCTCACCAAATTAGCATAGATACACACGTGGCGAACGATAGCAATCATCGGGAATATAATAATAATACTAACGAGGACTTGTATAAGGTTAATCTTTAGAAGTTCAACGCGTGTTACAACGTCCGTAATGATATTACTATAAACAAGCCACCATGAAATTAGCAAACATAAAATAGTCCTGAAAATATTTAAGGTAAGAAACATTATTAGGTCTTTAAGTTTGTTCTTGCAGTCGAGAAGAATATGTTTTTATAAGCACTCTTGAAGGGATCATTGTGTTTATTAATCTAATTTCAATGGGCAATTCGTTCCACGTTGTTGGGCCCTGGTATGCAAAAGAAAGTTGTCCGTATGACTTCGTTTTCATAGTGGGAATAATGAGTATACGATTGTTAACGATTGTTAGAAGAAGAGCGCAGGTATCTTGCTGGTGTGTACACATGGGTGAGGCCAGATAGGTAGCACAGAGAACACATTTTGTATTTGATTCTGGATCGAATGGATATCCAGTGTAAGGTACAGAGCAGCGGGGAGGTATGCTCTGATCGTGTTATAGTAAGGATGGTCCGATCAGTTGTTTTTGAACTTTTTGAAGTTTCTGGAGTAGATATTGAGACGAACCAGATAAAATTGAGTTACAAGAACACACACGTGTTTTAGTGGCATCAACTAAAACATATTTGAGAATGGAGCTGATGCGTTTCAACGCACGTTATGCAGCCTTGCATTTGTTCATAAAATGATGGTGCCATTTGAGAGTACTGACCAGGGTAATTGACATAGGTTTCGTACTAACTGTGGGAATTTAATGTTGGTGTTGCTGACATTCATTGTTTGAGGTAAAAGATGTGAATGAGAAAGTCTTTGTGTTGTGATCAGAATGTCCTGTTTTATCATCATTCATATGCACCTTGTTACATGTCATCCATGATTTCACATCAGAAATGCACCTCTCTATTCATTGGATGGTAGCTTCAGCTTCAGTTGGGTGTCTAGATTTGTATATTTGATGCCATCACATACAATTGGTGAGACACTGGATGATGATCTATGATACTTGAGAGCGGCTGAGTGTATATAATTAAGGGAACAGGTCCAAGAATAGACCCCTGTGGAACACCACAATATAGATTAACTGGGCTGGAGTGTATTTCATTTATAGATACAATTTGTGTCCTGTTGACTAAATCGGACTTGAGCCACAGTAAGGCTGTATTCTGAATGCCAAATACATGCTGGAGAGGGTGAAGTAATATATCATGGTCTATTGTATCAAATGTTGCATGGGCCACGAGTGGACGAGTGGTCTAAAGCCTTCTCCGTCACGGATCACTGACGTTTCACCTCTGTCTGCGTGGGTTCGAGTCTATGATTCTGCTAACGTAGTTTTGTGAGAAAGCTTGCCAATTGCTTCTCGTGGGTCGGTGTTTTTTTCCAGGGGGTTTCCCGGGTTCTTCCTCCACCAATACAACTGGCCGGCATGTATAGCCTATCGTGTGTTGAAAAATGGCGTGAAACCCTACAACAACAACATCAAATGCTGGAGACAAACCAATGAGAGTCAGGACTGTAATCTTTCATTTATCCAAAGCAGAGAGAATGTTATTAACTGCTTTCAGACGATTAGTTTCAGTACTGTGGAAAGGGCGATATGCAGACTGTATATTGCTATGAAGACTGTTTGAATTCAGATGATATACAATTTGGGTTAGAACAACGTTTTCTAAGCTATTTTATATGAACGGGAGATTAGAAACTGGGCGGTAGTTCTTTAAATCGTTATGGTCGAGTGTTGGTTTCTTCAGCAGAGGCTTTACAATGGCAGTTTTGAAAAATGACGGGAATTCCCCCGAGAGGATAGAGGCATTAATACCATCAGTTAGTGATGGCGATATTGGATCTAATCACTTAAGCAGAAGTGATGTTGGAGTCGGATCAAATTCACATGAATTTGGTGGACTCGTCATCGCGATTGTCCGTACTATTCATAGAGACAGGTTCAAATGCTGCTAAAGGTTGTCGCTGAAATTCCGTATGGTGACTATGATTCAATTGAAATTGTGTTGTCATGCTTATTTTTAATGGTTTGTACCTTGTCACGTAAGAAATTTGCAAACAGGTCCCGAAAGTCTACTGGAAAGAAGGTAGTTGAAAGTGGTGTACATTTGTTCCTTGACATTAGTTTGTTAGTTATCTCGAAGAGCTCATTGCAGCTGGAACTCTCCGTGATCTTAGTACTGTAGTGGGATAACTTGGCTAAATTGACTATGTTTGTGACGTTCATCTTAGCGGTCACATAGATTTGTTATGAATAATGAGTCTCGTGGAAAGACTAAACCTCTCCGCGTTACGGCTGTATGTTGTGGCAATGTTAATCTGGTCAATCACACTGCTTTACCACGAAAAACACTTTTGAATTGATACTTTGCACTTGGTGGCTGGGACACGTTCTTCAAGCAATGAATGCAGACAGTTATTGAGTTGGTATGCCTTATGAGGTAAGCAAGTTGTAATGTTTGCTTGGATGTCATGCATTAGTTTTGTTCTATTTATTATACGGAAGTTTCTCTTAGTAGCAAAATAAGGTGATGGGTTAGGGTCTGATACGTCCAGATGGCATATAATGCAGAGGTTATCTGATGCAAGTTCGTGGGATACAAGGGTGGACCGTAAAATAGTATCATCAGGTCTATGAAGAATCCAGTCTAATTTGTGACCATGTATACGGGTGGGTTGGTTAATGGACTGTTTAAGGTTGAAAACATGAATCTAGGAGTTTTTATGTGTATAGGTTTCCAGGACAGTCAAAGTGAAAGTTGAAATGTCCAAGAATAATCAGGTTGCCACCTATCGAATTTCCATACTCCAAGAGATTTGGAAACTGCTCCAAAAAATAGATTCAGTCATCTTGTTTTTTCTACTAGGATGAGGGAGGTAGAGTCTGAAACAATGGACTTACCTTTGTTCCAGTGTGAGTATTGTTTGGACAAGTTCAAAGGATGTGTGGCAGAATATGAATGTAAATAACTGACGGGATAAAAATGCAAACCTAGCCAAGAATTCTTCATTTCTCCATATTGAGAAAGAGACAGTTATTTATAGTTTGCTCTTTTTCAGGATATATAACAATAAACCAGTACATTCAATTATTATGATGTATACTATAATCGTACGAACTGTGCCCGGCACATAGTCACATTTCTTTCTGGAAGGTTTCGTTTTCTTTTCGTACGAATTACTTATCTTAAGAGTACCCTAAATTCTTGTGCATGTATTTGTGTACAAATAACAATTCTGAATGTGACCACATACGTGGCTATATTACGTTGAAAGGCCAAAGCAAGCCATACACCCAGTGGCAAATCCACCGATGAGGGGAAGAAAACCACTTCAGAAATACGTCAGCTGTCCCAACAGGTTAAACCTTGTTTACCAAATAACGTCACGGACATATAGCAAACACATCATTGACTCGAGTTGAAATCAATTATTCTTGGCTGAGTTATAAAGTGCGAATTCAATGAAGAACTTTCTTATGCTGACCGTGTGCAAATAATGTCATGCAAGTCAATAATGCTTTCATGACGGTTCTGGTGTGTCAATGCTTACTTTAGCAAGTAACGATGGTCACAGACATTTTCCCAAGATTGCATTTTTACCCATTTTTTTAGATGGAATTTTGTAACAGAAAGCCACGAGGTGTTTCGGCTGAAGCTGAGCCCTTTGAATATTAGAAATTCTCTTCAGTTAAAACGTCTAGCCTCAAGTGCCCTTCTCTGAAAAAGGATGAAAGGAATATAATTTGTTCAGGTCCTTAGGCCAATTGGAGCAATTTGGCCCAATAGGGTTTCCCATTCTTACAGGGCTACCGATCATTATTAATTTTTAATATATATATATATATATATATATATATATATATATAGAGAGAGAGAGAGAGAGAGAGAGAGAGAGAGAGAGAGAGAGTAATTTTAAAGCGTTGTATAAAATTTTAAATTAAAACTTGTGTAAAAATCATTGCCAAATGCCATGCTTACAGCGACCCACGCGCATAAATCAAGGTGTCCCCTTCAAAATGATCCAAATCGGTCTCCACGCTTGCTAAGGCCGCTATTGAGTTTGCTTATTCTAATCAACATGATCTCCAGGTGCATAGACAGGAAATGAAGGCAAAATAGGTCCGATTTTTGCCCACTGTAGTTTATTCATTACATCGGACCGCTGTACGCAATTATTCATGATCGATGAATGACAATATTCCATTAGGGTTTTGTAAGTTAAGACTTTGGTTGTCTGAACTGTAGTAACGGTACTACTTTTGAGTAGCACCAGTCGTAGAAGCCTTTCATACAAAAGTTAACACTGTACGTATATGTTATAGGCGTTTCCATGCAGTACGAGGAACAGTTTTCAGATCAGATTCATTTTTAGACAACGTTGCAGGTGAATTATAAACGTGAAATGCAGACAAGTAAAATCTAACCCCAAATTATTCTGCACTCAACGGTTGTAATTGTTGTCTTTGTCCTTTTCCTAAAACAAATTGCACGCGAACTTGTTTCACGTCTTATTGGTCTAATTTGAAGAGTATTTATTAGGTAGTGTCTTGTTTTCTGAATTAATGACTCACTTAATCGATCTCTAATTGGTCTCTCACTGATAACGCACCATAATAATTAATATATATTAGTCAATGAATTAGATATTAATATTCTACCAATGAATTAGAAATTAACATTGATTTTATTGAATCGCGTGCTATAGTTAGTTGATGCAGGTATTAACAACCACCTAAACATGTACGTATGCGAAATAATATGGGTACGTCAGTCAATGTGTCCCGTCTAATTTAAAGTAAAAGAACAAAGAGCATATAGTTATGAAAAAGTAGTTAAGGATAAATAAAAGAAGAACAAATAAGAATGAAAGTATGCACGTGCTTCCAAAAATAGTGGAGTAGTTATTGTTTGTACAGCTTAATTAATTTAAAACTTAAGAAGTAATGAATGTAACCTGTGTGTTGCAAAAACTGGGAAAAATGAGAGGAAAATCATTCAGTCTAATAAATAGATGGTCTCAACTGAGTAATGATTTAATACTGAATTTATAAAACGAGATGAAAAATGTCCAGGTTTTGCGAGCCTTGATGAGCAAAAGCTGGACATTATTTAACGAGTTTCATAAATTTAATATTTGAGATTATTTTTATCACATAGGTTTTATTTTAGTAGAAATTATTTGTATAGAAAGTAAAACGCAAAATGTGGTTCATTCTAACAGAGCTTTCATTTGCGTAAAATATAATACCAAACAAAGTTGAACTAGTGAAAATAGATTGTACTTTTTTTTTACAAACTATAAATCAAAGAAAAACTTCAATACAAATAAACAGAACATTATATAACGACAAAATCATTTTTCAAAACAGAATGATCAATGCGATGTGATGCCACATTGTTTTATATGTATATGATAAATAGTAGGCCTAGAGTACACGTTTACCTTAAAATGTAGCTTTCAGAACTAAATGTTACATTGTTGCGATTTTTATGTGAGATAGAATTACTGGATGCAGAAATTCCCACATTTAATGCAATGCATTTGTGACCGGACATTTGCAGTATTTGACTAGACTTAGACTGTACAGAAGACGTAAACAAATTTATTTTTGAGTCGGATTTGCATCAAATATATACTGCGTAAAGATGTGGTTGGATAAAGTTCTGTCAGTTAGGAGACACATTTATGTCCAAATTCTTCTGTGAACAGAGGTGAGATTATTTACTTCTGTAAGTTAACATTTAAACCACGCTTGTATATTCGGTGGATTCTATATCTATGTTACAGATATACCGTTCTCTCTCCCACCCCGCCATCAATAAACAATAAACTTAGTTTTCTTTCTTATTGGGTTTTTTTGGCTTGGAGTTTTACGCCATTTTCCCCACAGGTGCTCGACGCGAGCTTGATGTGAAATAAAAAAAACAATAATCAAAAAGGAAAAAAATCATGCAGAGTGATAAAAATACCTTTGATTACTCCCATGACCCGTTTTGACATAGGACCCTCTCTATCATACTATATAAAAAGAGAAGGTTCGTAACTTCTAAATACTTTGTTCCACCCATGAACCTCGATTTCATTCGAATATTTCCGTATTTAAAAGCAGATGACTATTCTCTATGGCTTGTTTTACTCCTGAGATATTTTTCTATAAATCAAGCCATCATTGACGTTTCTACATTGTACCAAACTGAAGTTACGGCTTCGGAAACGTGCAATTTTCGCGAATTTTTCATCTTGGGACAAGTGCGAGCTCATGTGACGACCGGTGAACTTTGTTTTCGCAGACTACTTGAAAACTACCGAAGGTTTTGTGGGACTGCTCAATGATTGCTGACGGTACAACCACACAATGATCTTTCCTAATGCTGATTGTACTGTTAACTATTGTAAACCATTCCCGAGACCACCTGAATGGAGCATTTTGATAACATCTGACGCTAATAATGGAAATGACAAGACTGTACCTGAATGAAAAAGACGACTCAGAGATTATACAAATACATCAAAATCATCTCGTGTTCCATTTGTATGATTTTACAAACTTGTAGTACAATGTTTTGACATGATTTTTCCTCCATTATTTAATTTTGTTCCGTCCATATTAAGTCTTTTTACCATGGAACTATTTTAAAGTTACATATTTTTTTACGTCGATTTTATTATCAGTATTGATTGCTGGTGTACATATTTGTCGTCAGACCGTGTAAGACTTATTTGCATTTCATACAATAAATTAGTAAACTTTTTCGTGCAAAACAAAATATTTCTTTTTAATTCCAGGAATGGACATGTGCAATCTCTCATGCTGGCTGGAATCATCATGTCGTATTAATGAGTATTTTGGCCAACAATTAATGTTTTACATTCCTAATCTTCTTATAATATTAATAATCCGGCTGTAAAATGACTACTTTAAAAAAAGCCACCCATAATTTTGGTCCCAACAGTGCCCTAGTATGGACATTTTTAGCGTAATTTGTATTCCATGTGCTCTTAAACAACCTTTGAAATTTAACAGAACTGCAAAACAATATAGCGGCATTCTTGTTCGTTTAATAGTGTTCTCGTTTATACAATAGCGTTCATGTTAATATTGTAGCGTTCTTATTTTTAACAGTGAGTTCAGTTGAAGAAAATTCATATTATTAATAATGCGTTTTGATAATTTATGTTTATTTATCACAGGCTCACATGCCTACACTAGCGTGTACGTGCTGTATGCATACTCATTACATATTTTCAGGCCTGAAATAAGGTGTACGTCATACATGTTTGCTCGTCATAACTATACGTGTCTTTAATAATATGTCGGTATTATCGTGTACATGATGAATGTTGACTTGTTACAGGTATACATGTGTATAATAGCGTGTACGTTATGTACGTTTACACTTTAAAGTTATACATGACGATATTAGTATGCACGTGAGGCTTGTTTACTTATCACAAGTATACTTGTCTATAATAGTGTCTAAGTGATGAGTGTTAGCAGCAGAGAGGGTGAATCCTACAACGTTTTCAGACAAAATTTTGATTGAATCCTTAAAACGAGCCTTCCTACGATCTCATTTTAACCCAAAAAAATGTCTATGGGGTAAACCCTACAACGTTTTCAGACAAAAAATTGATTGAAATCTTAATGAGCTTTCCCTACGAAATCTCATTTTAACTAAAAAAATGAAAACGGAGATTTTACGATTTTTTAATCAATTTTGGTCGCAACGATGTGGTCATCCACCCTCTCTGCTGCTAAAGTTTTCAGTTCTGGGTTAATAATTCTTTTACGATTTTAACCGAATATTTGATCAAGTCCTTAGGACGAAAATCATTTATGATTTCACAAACAAACTAATCGCTAACACCTCTTCTTGTAAATCAATCAGATTATTTGACTGGTCGGTGAGTTTGAAATTAATTCTGGTTAATGAATTATTATGGCATCGCATGTAGACAGGATTAATTGGGTTTTCAATAATTAGGAATCCTGGAGGAGCTGTTGGTGCAAACGAATAAAGAATATATCCTTGCTGAGCTTGATTTGATCGTTCGAGATTAATTTGATAGCTTCCTTCGATAACATCACATACTAAATTGAGCGCAATCACCGATGAAATATTCACGTTGAACGGAGCGATATGCCTACCGCCACCGTCTGGGTCATTATTGTGTTTGAGGATTTTTATTTCCGGTGATGCTGTTTTTTACCACGTATCATGAATTATTTTGAAACCAACATCGATGGCATCACTGAGAATTTTTTTTAGTTCTGGTACGTTATATCCTGGTAGTTTAAATGTTGGAATATCCTTAACGGGGATACCAAGAGTTAATTCAAACTCTGTTCTCGACTTGGGGTGATTATCATCTAGTATAACTCGAATAGTTTGTGAATTAAATGTTTCCATGTCATTGATGATTTTGTTACATATTTCTACAACGCTGATAAATTCATCTCGGATGAGAGAGCCGGATTTAATGGATATTAACAACAGTAAAAAATCATATTCCATCGCTGTGAAGTTTTCCATAATTTTAGGTTCGTTAACAACATAATATCCCTCTTGACCCCTCCCCTCCTCCTCTTCCTCAATTGGGGAGTAGAAGAAATAAAAAAAATCTTCACTGGATTGGTAATCTTTATAACTTTTTATTGGATTATCGGGGTTTATTCTGTCGGTGATATAATCATTTTTTTGTGGTTCGGGTATATCAACGGTTCCCCCCGGGGTGGTAATTCAGGCCATCCTAGCATGGTTCTTATCGAGCTGTTATAGATATCTACGACGTATCCTTCTGTGCTTATCTCAATTGCGGATGATAGCGTCGGCTCATGAACTGTTATAGCGATTTTCGATTCTGTTCCAGTAATCGATTTTATTCTACGCGCGAATTCATTATTGATTTGTTCTATTTGGTATGACCCTGTTGGTATCGAAACGACGTTCCAGTCTGGGGTACCGTCGTCTTTATTCTTATACGAGAACACCAGTGAATTATTGGGTTGTTGACCACCAAATGATTTTGATCTGATATTAGGCCAACTGTGATGCACTCGTAGTTTTGCTAGCGCTATCTCCTTCACTGGGACCGGAGAGGGGAAATTCACACTGAATTCTGGATTCGTTGATGTTATTGATATCATGCTTGTTTGTACTGGGTTCGTGTTCTCCACTATTCGTTGAAGTAATTCCTGCGGTGTTGTCATTGTTATTATACTCATGTTCTCGCTCTAATTTTGGTATCGATGAATCATAAATACTGACCATCACTGAGAACTCACAATCTGGTAATGTTGATATTATTGAGATCATTTTGTGTTTTGGGTTCGTGTTTTCTGATTCCATCGGTGTTGTCATTGTTATTATACTCATGTTGTCGCTCTAATTTCGATATCGCGGAATCAAAAATACTGACCATCGCTGAGAATTCACTATCTGATATAATCGTATTATCGAGTGACGACGATATCATCAATGATAATTGCGAGTATGCGGTTGATGCAATATGAAATTGAAGTAAGTAATTCTGCAGTTTACTCTGGCTGCATGATGATATCTTTTTTGCTATCCCGGTTGATATACCCCCGATTGTAGCCACCGCAGAAATGCAAATTGGAACTACGACCGGGGCAATCATTGTAACAGATGCTAGTATTATTCCGGCACCAGTGAGAACGCTTGACACCGAGTACACAATAACATCAATTGCGGTGATTCTTCGTCGGTATTTTTTTATTTTTATTTGATACTCCTCAGTGAGGGTTTTGAGTCTATTCTGAAATTCTCTGACCTGATCATAGCGACATTGAGTTGATGAAATCATTTTTATTTTAAAAACACTAGCGTTTTCAATTGTGAAATCCGAACGATTTAGTTATTTACTTAAATCCGCTACGAATTCCACATACCATGATACCGGAGTTCTAGCCAAATGTTTATCAGTAGATGTTATCGTGAACTTTTCAGTTGTATCCTTGTCGATGATCGTTGAAATCGTATTGTTGACCCCGGATGAACTCGACGATGATATATTAAATTGAGTCGTTGTTACTAGTGTTAATCGATAAATACCCTTAACGGTTGCAGTGATATCTAATTTGTTGTCTGTAGGTGTCCACAAAAATGATCCGTGTTGGATTGTATATACTACGTTATTGGTTTTCTCATGAGGAATTTTTGTTTTTTCAATGATTGTTATCATCCTCGAAAAATCACCTTTGACGGCTTCGATGAAAGTTTTCGTCTCATCGATGGATTTTTTAATATCAGGGAGTTTTATTTCAATTTTATCCAACTGGGTTCCAATAAATTTATCAATGATATTTCTACGAAAAACTGAAAACTGTTTTCCGTTTTCTTCAATTCTAGATTCAAGTGTTGTTAGTACAAACACAGAATTGTTTAACTCATCGTTGAGAGTTTTTAATCGATCTGTAATCGTCGAAACGAGTACACCCGGTTTTAGTTTACCCTGATCGGAAAATAATGCGATAGTATTTTCGATCGCGTTTTGTTGTTTAACCAAAATATCATCCAGAGAAATATTACTGGTTTTCAATTTACCCTGATCCGAAAATAACGCGATAGTATTCTCGATTGCGTTTCGTTGTTTAACTAAAATATCATCCAATGACACATCACTGGATTTAAATTTACCCTGTTTGTCTTGAAATACAACTATTTCATTAGGATCAACATTTGTTAAGTTCAACGTCTCAGCTATTTCATCTTTGATTAGTTTTTTTACATCCTTGACAGAATCAGGTGGTCCAGTGTCATCGGGTTTGGGTTTCAAAGATCTCCCCCAAATATCAATCATGTTATTGTAAAACTCTTTCTCTCTCTAAAATCGTTTTTGACGACTTCGTCGTTGCCAGCGATTACTAGTGTATTCATTAACGACAACATGTGGTGGTTTTCCGCTTGGGTTACTCAAGGAGTTAGAAATAGCGTCAAGGACATTTAATACTTCGCTGCCGCATATTGGTGGGTCAATCATCGTTTGTGTTGGTAGCGTAGAATACCAAGTCTTCATTGGAAGGGTTTTTATATACCGCATAAACTCTTTTGGTGGGGCTAATCCATATGAATCAAAATAGACAATCCCACGTGGATCAATAGCGTATGCAACCCAGTGAGTTCCAGGTCCGGTGATGTTATCTAAATTAATGATTCCGGTTTCAACGCTGTTTGGTTGATGTGGTAATTGATCTTTCATAAAGACACCTCTGAAGTTTTTAATCGCGAGTTTTTTAGCAGCATCCATTAAATCAAAATTGGACATAGGAACCATAGGTTCCTGAATTAATAAATCGTTCCTGGTAGTCTTAGACCCTTTCCGCTGTACCACGAATACGGGGTTCCTGGTAGTCTTAGACCCTTTCCCTTTTTTTATATCCTTTCCCAGTTGCTTTCTTTAGTGCCATTCCTGCTGCAGTACCAACGGCTCCTAACGCTACCGCTTTAGCCACCGCTGGGGCTGCTGCTGCAATCAATGCTGGAATCGCAGCTAACAACGGAAATATACCGCCTGTTTTAATCATATTTTTGATAGCAGCCGCAGAGAGAGAGTAATCTGAACACCTTTTTTGGCTGCAAGTGCATCATTGAAATGTTTCACCTGACGAGTTGTCAGCGATAGTTTATTTGCACCACCAGTCATTTGGTTGGGTTTCAACGTGATTGTGGTTCCACATTTTTTAGCTGATTCCGATTGCAATTTTTTTAATTGACCGGGAGTTAACGCAACACTAATAACACTATATGACATGTTATACATAATAGATTGATTCTAATTCAATGAAAAATCGAGAAAATCAATCAAAGATTTTCCACTGGTGCATCTACCACTCTCATTCTTCCACCAACACCTTCGAGTAGCATTGATTTATCACTGAGAATGACAGCAACCGCTCTATAATTCGGGATAAGGATAGGAGGTACCCCACCAACTGGTGGACCAGTCGGACGGGTTACACGGGCTCTAAAGTGTATATCAACGACAGATTGTCTTGTTAAATCAAGATGTTCAAGTGAAAAGTAATAAATCGGATAGAGGCTTTTAAAATCCAATTGCGGTATTTGCAAACCAGTATCCACATTTTGATCACGTGCCATAAATGACAACAGGTTATGATAGACACGTGCAATATGATTCTGACCGTAATCAAGTTGTATATCCTCGGATGGTTCCTGCTGTCCGTTTATTCTCAGCGAGACTTCATTAACACCTAACTAATCAAATATCATATGGCTTCGTTCTTGATTACCAACTGGCGCATTATTCTGTAACGCTACGAATATATGACGTGGAGCTGAAACACCTTGTTTTGATGCCAGGTGCCATGTGAATGTACCATCAACACTGTCTTGTTTAATATCCGTGGTCACTGATAACCAACTCAACAATGATTTTCCTCCTTGGTCCATAAATGATAGTAGTCGCTGTTCTTCTGTGATTGATGGAGTTAATACTGGCATCCACAATGATAGTTTTGTTAAAATGACTTTACCGGGAGCAACCCCAGCATTACGCCAGATTGCATCATCATCAGTACCCTTTCGTACAAGCGCTACTGTGTGTTTAGCTCCATAAATAACTTTTCGGACGTTTCTACAGAATCCAAATATATGATGCAGTGGAATCGCACATGAAAATCGTCGACGCTGCCCATGCAACGTTGCTACACGTGTTGCAAATCCTAAATTGAGATTACCATTAACGCCTCCGAGAATATCAAACGCAGCTCCGGGTCTAGTTCGACGTTCTGGATTAGCTGCTTCCTGTTGATCGGCTTCTGCATTATCTCTTGCTGTTAACACTTTAATGAATTGAAGGTGATCAGCGTTATCAGAGGTATCCTTTGCAAACATCATAGATGGACCCGCTGATCTTGTATAATCATCAGAATATCTCGCTAACCCTATGATTGTTGTGGCCACATCAACTTCACGGTCAATGGATTCAATTTCTTTTCCATCAATGAGATATCTAGCGCTTTTAAATAACGCCATTATGCCGTTATTAACAAAACCAACTCGGACATTTGCGTTATTGTCATATGGGGTATCAGCTGCAACATTTGTTACAAGTTCTCCTTCTACTTCAATAAATGCCTCACACGGTAGAAAATATTTACTGGTATCATGAACTTGAAGTTCAATTCGCGATCGGAGATCTGGTTGTACTGCGTGATAAGAATAAAATTGAAAATCGCGTACAGAATCATTCTTGCCAACTGGGGCATCCATATCAAATGCTGGATCAGGTGACCTTTTGAAAATTTTATTCTATTTATCAGAGTCTAAATCACGATTTTTCATTTCATCGTCGTGTTTTTTTAAAGCCACTTCCTGCTATCATGTTTGCTATCATGTTATTTTGGTCCCCTTGATTTATCAAGGGAGTCACCATCGACGCTAATTTTTCGTCTACTGCGTTATTTATAATTCTACTAACACTTGCAGGCATTTCCGCTGTAGACGGTAACGGTTTCTTTTTTCGTCTCACTAATGATGTTATTTTATTCTTCGCAGCTGAAAACGCTTTTCCCGCAAGATCTCCAACAGCACCAATACCCTTATCACGAATAACATCAATTGCTTTCATTCCTAGTTGTTTAGCCAACGGCATCACTTTTGGAGCCATTCTCGCAAATAACCCTGCAATGGTATTGCCTAAACCATCTCCGTAGTATGCTCTATAAACCGGAAACCGTGAATTAACTACGTAGACGGGGGTTGGTTTATCATGATTGTAGTGTATGATCATTATTTGAAATCAGAAACAATTTTTCAATTGGAAACGCTAGCGTTTTTATTCAGTCTCGGTGATTAATCACTGTGATAATCCTCCACTAACTCGCCAATGAAATCTCGATATGTGCTGATATCTATGATACCACCCTGAAATAATCGTCTACAGATATCAGCTGCTTCATTAATTATTTCTGGTGAGTTATTTCCAGCTCGGAAACCTCCTACAAGAACTTCTGATCGTGATATATCATTGATAACACTACCAGGACATGTCGTGGTAGAGTCAAAGACATCCTTTGGATTTCCAATCGAATATCCCTTTCCGCTTGTTTCCTCAGTTGTACCAGTTGCGCCCTCACTATCATCAAGTAATTTCCTTTGTCGGCCTCGACTTTGTTGTTTTTGTATACCATAGCTATCAACTCCTACTTTAAAAGATCTATACTCAACTTTATCCTTTTTCAAATTACCAGTAATCCCCTTATTCGTTTTATACAACCAATCTACCCAGTCGTCTCGTTTAATTCTACTGTTTTTATACTCGTCTTTTAAAAACTCTTCCCTTGAATAATATTTTTGGGCAGCGAAAACGCCAAAGTCCGCATAATCGTTGGGTTTTATTAATTGATGTCGTTTGATTTCTGTTATAGCTTCTTCGGTGAGTTTGTCTATAAAGGGGATACCTTTTGGGGTGAAGAAATCAACACGTTGTGGTTCAGGCGCAGAATCATCAATATCAGCTAATCGTTCATACTCGCGCTGAGTTTTTATATCACTGGATAACTGTTGTATCCCTGCGCGTGTTTGTCCGGTCTCTGCTGCTATCTTTTCAAGCGTATCAAGCAGCGGCGCCTTCTTTACTCGTTCTCGCTCAGGAATATCTCCGTATATCGCTGCTTCAGTTAACTTTTTCACATCTTTGGTCGCACTTGTTATCGGAGTAAACAGTTGTTCACTTGACACAGAAAAGTCAGTCTGCGCTTGTTGTCGTTGTTGCAGTTTATTCCGTACAGAGTCACGAATGGGTACAAATCTCCTGATTGCATCCAGTCGTTCACGAGCCAATTGGGTTGTTAATGCTTCATTGACCATTATTTGAAATCAGAAACAATTTTTCAATTGCAAAACAATTTTTCAATCCCGACCTAACACCATCGTGGAAGTGTTTTAACATCTCTATCAATGATGGGGAAAGTGTCATAATTGTATATAAAAATAATTAATATCACACTTTCCCCACTTTTCCATTTGATCAATCCGAACCAGCCATCAATTTTTTATTCACTGATTTCAACAGTTTTAATCAAAAAATGCTAAAAAAAATTAAAATCTCTATGAGGGACGGTCACAATCAAATAATGATAAATGGTTGGTCAATCAAAATTGTTCATTTTCTTGAATTAACGCCCGTAGGTTTCTAACTTTAGAATTAACCTCCTTTTTCAATTCGTATTCGTACCCCAATTCTTTTCGTATTCGTTCTACGATGGTATACAACGAAGCGAACACACTTACGTCACTGGAGAATGCGAGAGAGAGTCCCGAATAGAATTCTGAATTCTTTTGATGAGCGCATACTTCTTTGGAAGCATATATTTATTGTTGTTAACTCCGTATTCTATATCCTGAAAATCAGACATGATTTGATCAGGATTTAACCCATCTGATAGTTCAATATCCCAACTTTTCAATTTTGAAATCTCGGATATGATGCTATTCATGTTTTCAGAATTCATTATTCTATAATAATGATATATTTCTAAATGAAAAATATGACGCATTAGACATAACTAAATTGAATTTTTTGTCCCGTCCTTTTTGAAATAGCCGATCGACAAACCCCCTCTGCAACGAATCGTACTGAGGCTCTACAAATATTGAAATACTTGCCGGCTTCATATATTTATTTAAATATTTTTTCTTCGTTAGTTGTTGTATTCAAAGATTTTACTGGTCTCGCTTTTTTTGAGCAAATGCCAGTCTCTCCTCTTTTCAAATTCTCACTTTGTGTGATAGCTTGCAGATTTGATAAAGAATTGTTCCTTGGATTAGAATCCTTGTGATCGATAACAAAACCATTTTTGATCAATCCATTGAAACATTCAAATACGAAACGATGATTGTAATATTTCTTCTTTCCAACAGTAAAGAACAAATACCCCATACCATTATCCCACCCAACTGGGTTCTTCAGTCTACAGTGTCTTACAACACCATCACTGGATGCTTCATAATTTGTACTCACTGGGTGTGGTCTGAATTCCTGGTTCATTAGTATACTATACTATTTGTCTAATTCATTGACTGATCCATTGCAGTGATTCATTATACATAAACCTTTCATGTAGACACTTGTTTTTAGTATAGCATGAGGGAGTTCAAGAGATTGCCTTCGAAAAATGCTGATAAGGAGTTTAAGAGATTATTGAAAATCAATCCTAGATTTAATCTCGATAGACCCAAAAAACGTCCAAGAGACGGAAACATGAAAGAGTTTAAGAGATTATTAAAAATCAATCCTAGATTTAATCTCGACAGACCCAAAAAACGTCCAAGAGACGGAAACATGAAAGAGTTTAAGAGATTATTAAAAATTAGTCCTAGATTTAATATCGATAGACCTAAAAAACGTAATAAACGTCCAAGAGACGGAAACATGAAAGAGTTTAAGAGATTATTAAAAATTAGTCCTAGATTTAATCTCGATAAACCAAAAAAACGTAACAAAATCAATCCTAGATTTAATCTCGATAAACCCAAAAAAACGTCCAATAGACGGAAACATGAAAGAGTTTAAGAGATTATTAAAAATTAGTCCTAGATTTAATCTCGATAAACCAAATAAAACGTCCAAGAGATTACCCTGGAAGGATGCTCAATTCAATCTCGATATAGTTTCTAATACACCAAAGAATACAATTCTTGATAAAGCCATGATTAGTAAAATCAGAGACTGTTTTAATGAATTCAAGCGTGATGGAGCATCTTATTGTTGGTCAACATTTCGAATTGATGGTGTTGTTGATGCTACCATGAATGATGAAAAAGCAGCAGTGATAATTTCACGTGTTGGGGAAAAAAGACATTTTTTCCGAATCAAATTCATTATCGAAGTCGATGGCAAATGGATTATTAAGGATAAATTTGAACCAATCCTCAAGAATAAAAAAGCTGTCATTGTGAGTAGAGATTCCAAACCAGGGATTCTAACCGGCATTGACAAACCAAACTACGAAAGATCTTATCCCGTAACAGCAATGGTTTATGGGATATATCCGTTAAATGATAAACCCGATATCGCAAAACTAGCTCCTATGAAATATTCGTCAGGGCTTAATTGTGTAGCAGAACGAATAATAGAACACTTCACAAATGCATCCCGAGGAAATAAACTAACTGATCTGCGACGTAGGAAAATAACCGAGTGGGAACTGACAGTGAAACAGCATGGTGCAAAGATTTCTGATATAGCTAAATTAGAAACATCATTACGATTCCCAATAACCGTTATGACGATAACCGGAGAGGTTTTATACGAACCGAAATATAACAAAAATGGAGCGCCAATACAGATTATTGATCATAACAAACACGCGTGGACACCTGCGGTAACAATATTTCCACGAGAACGAACCGTGAAATATATCCCTAAGGAGTTCGTCGGGGATGTTTTCTATGAAGAGAAATTATTCGATGCTATTCATGCGTTGTGTAAGGATGATCCTGTGTCAGTGTGGTTACTTAGAAGTGATGAAGAATTCGATCAATTTGTAAAACCAAATGGTGAATTATATCGCATTGAAGAATCAGATAACAGAATGAGAAAAATCGCTAGTGATTTTTCACCGGAGAATTCCCATGAAAAACTACTCACGGATAGTTTTACTATTCCATCAGTGGTAGCTCACTTCGCAAGAGAAAAAATCTCATGGCGTCCAACACGAAATGATTTTCTCGAGGATGTTAAATTGAGTTGCGTCGAATTTGGTCATGGAGGACTGTGGAATAAGAAATACTCACGTGATGGTATGATTTCAATTGATATAGCCGCGTGTTATCCCGGAAGTTTTCTCGGGTATGGGGAATGCGCTGAGTACTTCAAACGATTTGGACACCCCACGCATGAAATGACTCGTGTTGCGATTAATGGACCATTGCCTGATTTTGATTTAACCGGATTCGCTCGTGTGATATCATTTGAATTAGCTACAGGGTTACATCCGTGTAGTTATGTTTGGCTCGGTAGACACCTATCTGAAAAACACTGGATGCCAATAGTGCTATTGAGATATATGATTGATTGTGGTATGCTAATATCGTTGATTGTTTCCGAGGCTATTATATGCTATCGAGCTCAGAAAGAAGTTTGGCTACCACAACCCGATCTAGATAGAATAATCAACGAACTACGAAAACAGTTTCCAGATTTCAGTGAAGAAGAAATCATAAATTGGTCTAAGAAGTTATTTGAAATTAAAAAAGAACAAGCAAAAGATCTCGGAAGAAGAATAATCGGTAAATTTACCCAGGGTGGACGATACGACAATACAAAATTTTCCTCGCGGTTGATCATAGATGTCGCTGAATACGATTTTATTGTAGCGGATTTAATGAAACAGGGAAAACTTGTATCCCGTAAGGATGCTTTTCTATCCAATGGTGAGAAATTAGGTACGGTTGTTACCTACTGTGATGGATATAATTCCCAGTACACACATTTGAGAAGTTCAATGCTAGCCTATGCTTCTATTAATCTATTTTCGATGATAAATAGATTTCCTAATACCGCGGTTAGAGTGGCCACTGATTCGATGTATATACACAATAAGTACAAATCAGCTGTAGCGGCATTCACAGATCCCGAAGAAAATTGGGGGGATTGGCGATTTAAAAAGGAGATGCTACATGAGTATTGTGAATCCGCAGACGTTGCCATGGATGATAAATATCTTTGTTGTAACCGTATTGAAATTCAATCAGAATTTTCTAATGCACCACCGGTATCTGATCCAGTATGTAGATATAAGACAGTTTATTTAAACGGTTGTGGTGGGTCAGGAAAGACAACTCGTGCAATTGAATTATTTCGTCGTGGAAACGCTAGCGTTTCTAACATGATTGTGCTAACACCGACTCACAGACTCGCCAGAGAGATGATACAACGAGGGGTAAATGCTTGCACTTATCACAGTTTTTTTCGATGGAAAGGTGACAAATGGACTCCTGAGCGTATGGGTGATAAATTCATTCCTGAAATCATAATTTGGGATGAAATATGCACAGTGTCATTAGATGTATTAAAAACATTTCTTGAGTGGTTGTTAAACAAAAACACAAAAGTCGTCATGTGCGGGGATCACGGCCAACCACCACCATTTGTCGGTGCATCTCCACATGAATGGCTAAAGGGTTTTGTAGACTACTATGAAGAAATCACCACTGATTATAGATCCCTTGATGAACGATTACGCGAGTTCAAAGCTCTAATTAGATTACAACCGGATAGAATCCAATGCGAAATAGCGCGTGAAGTGATTTCAGAAACCCCAATGAATGATTTCTGGGAAGCGTGGAGACCAAACGATTTGATCATTGCAAGTAGAAAAATAGTCAGGGATACACTTCAGATGAAGTTATTTGAATTGCATAAAGAAAAATTTGCAACGCTTCCAGTACCCCTTTGTTATAGGCCATCGGATACACGAAAACAGAATATTGAAGTTGATATTCCAGGACAGAGTGAAAAACAAATTCTCGTATTAAATGATATTGTGCTGGTTGATATCAATGTCGTTGAAGATGCATTGCGTGCTAATAAATCCCCGTGGACGCTAGGATACGCAGCAACAATACACTCTTCACAGGGATTGACTATATCGAATACAATTGTTTGGATGGTGGATAATCACATCGAATGGTCAAATTTAGTCTATCTCGCAGTATCCAGAGTACGAAACATAAATCAACTTCGAAGAGTTGTTTTCGATGATAATGACACAACAATAAGTGATATTGATGTTAGCATCATTAATAAAAAACTCTCCGGTTACAAACAACAGGACAAAAAAAAACAACGAGAATTTGATATTGATGCTGAATTAATAATCACTTTGAAGAAACAACAGAATAATCACTGCACGAGTTGCAATTGTATAATGCGTTGGCAGTATTCGGATAAGGATCCTCGCCAATTCACCGTAGACAGAAAAAATAACAATCTCGGTCATGTCAGAAATAATGTGATGTTGACTTGTCTTGAGTGCAATAGACGCAACGGTGCTTGTTAAGACCATGCGGTGGCAATTGAGTATCCTCGGGAATCACTTGTAGTTGTTGTCGAGTAAAACCTCGCTGAGGGGCAGTTGAATCCAGTTTATAGACTGGAGGTCTACCAGTTGATCGTGTTATACTAGATATCTTATGCGTAGTGACGCTCCAAATAGGATCAGTAGCCCTTTTTCTACCCCCTTCAAGCTCTCCTGGTTCGTATAAGTACCTCACAATGACACTACTACCAAGAATTGGTTCTTTGAAATCTTTTTGTGGTTGTACGGGTATTGACTTCTTTTTAATCGCGTTGATAGGTTTCATGTTGATTGTTCTAGTAATCTCGTTATTCAGTGCAGTAATCACAGATGGTAATCTTTTAACCCATTCACTGGATCGCTTTTCTTGAATGAATTCTTTTGCCTATTGATATCAAAATAACCGCTCAGCAATCGTCCGATTAAATCGTTCTACAAGGGCCTGATCGCGATGTAGCGCAGTATGCCCTCGTCGTATGGTGACATTATGATGTTTCATTGTAGATAACACTGCACCCTGAAATTCCTTGCCAGGATCAACCTGCAATAGATTTGGCCAACGCAGAGGACCTCGTCGATAAATCCTTTCAAATGCAGAAGCGACTTCAGTGGCTGATTTTGTTTTTAACTGTTCTGCTTCTTTGTATCGACTTGCAATATCAGCTACGGTTAACGCATATTTGTAACCACGATCATGTGGCAGAAATAATATATCAGCCTGATGAACTTCATTACGAGCGGTCACATCAAAATGCGAGAATTGAATTTTTTTAGGCGGTGGTAGATAAATTTGCCATAGTGCCTGTTTGGATAACCAATGAGCCGCAGTGGTTTTTTTCACTTTTGCAGCTCTAGCGAGTTTATTGATTGCAGCGTTACCCCTCCAGTATCCCCTCGGAGAATAATTTATTGATTCCATATTATTAATTACCAGCACCTAACATCAATTTACTTTTCATAGCCGATTTTATCAAAAATGAAGACAATTTTTCTTTGAAGGATTTATCAGGAATAGCATTTAACGCATGAATTAATTTCACATCTGCTAGATGCCTGTGTTGCAGATTGCTGCTTTTATAAGCAACATCATGAAGGTGACAGGCCTTATCAATGGCGTTTATTGGTTCTTCACCGGGGTTGGGTTGATTTTGATTATTGAGTCTGATATCAAGTCTGGTTCCCGGTCCACAGTAGCTATATCCTGGAAGGTGCTTTTCTCCGGGGTATTTTGCTCATGGGGTTTCAGGGAGTTTTGCTAATTTGGCTGCGATATCACCTCCTCGTTTTTTTTTAAAGGTTCCTTGGGTTTAGAAACAAATCTAAATTTCTTTGTACTACATTGTACGCATTTACCAGAAAGCGCTGATCGGTTATTTTTTGTTGTAATCGTCGTCAAGTCATCTGTGCCAGTACGTTTTTTACACTTCACACAATATAGATCCATAATTTATATATAGAAATATGGATATAATTGATTTTTCAGCGACTAAAACAAGAGAACCAATTAAGCATCATGCAGTGCTACCAAACTCTATCCGGATGATTATAATCGGGCCATCTGGATCCGGTAAAACGCAATTGTTGCTCAATTTAATAATGAGATGGATGAAGTGGGATAAGTTGTATTTAATTGCCCCTAGCGTAGATGATCAACGATGTTATGAAGTGTTAAAGGATTTTAACGAGAATGCATCAGAAATTAAGGGTGAGAACGCCATTGATTTTATAACCGATATCGATGAAGCACCGAGTATTGATGATATTGATGGAGATATTAACAATTTAGTCGTATACGACGATATAATGTTGGATAAACAAAAGAATCCTGCTAGAATATTTTCCCGTGGGCGTCACAAAAACACTGACGTGATATATGTCACTCAACGCTACACTCAGGTTCCAAAAGTTATCAGAGATAACTGCAATATTCTTTCTGTATTCAACGGAGTTGATACTCATACTCTTAGAAATATTTGGCAGACATGGTGTTCTGATATGGACTTCAATCAATTTCGAGATTTCTTTAGTCATGCTCAGTCGACTCCGCACGGATTCGCAACAATAAATTTGCATGATCCTCGGACACGATATCGTATCGGACTTGATCAAATATTTGGTTAAAATCATTTATTATTTTTTGTTAACCCAGAACTGAAAACTTTAGCAGCAGAGAGGGTGGATGACCACATCGTTGCGACCAAAATTGATTAAAAAATCGTAAAATCTCCGTTTTCATTTTTTTTCAGTTAAAATGAGATTTCGTAGGGAAAGCTCATTAAGATTTCAATCAATTTTTTGTCTGAAAACGTTGTAGGGTTTACCCCATAGACATTTTTTTTGGTTAAAATGAGATCGTAGGAAGGCTCGTTTTAAGGATTCAATCAAAATTTTGTCTGAAAACGTTGTAGGATTCACCCTCTCTGCTGCTGTGTTTACTCATCATATGTATATATGTCTATAATAGTGTCTAAGTGATGAGTGTTTACTCATCATATGTATATATGTCTATAATAGTGTACGTGATACTCATCTCATGTATATATGTCTATAAATGCGTGTACGTCATGCGTGTTTACTAATCACAGTTATACATATCCTATCTATAATAGCGTGTACATGATAACGTGTTTACGTATCATTGACACACATGTATATAATTCGTGTACGTGATGCAAGGATAACTTACGTATAGTTCGTTCACGTGGAAACATCCAGACTGCACCCTCAATTTCATGTATGGGTTAATGTATTTATTTATTAAAATGTATAACAACACGGTGTTGTAAATAAGGCATATTAACGAATGTAATCGTTTAACGTTACGGTCAATGCGTGCGTGATTTTCTGACTTGCTTCGTTCACTGGTCATAAATGAGTGCAATGAATTGAATGGAAACCAAATACTTTCAACAAGTATCTCAAATTAAAATATTTGTATGATTTAATGATCTCTTTTCTCCCTTGTTGACAGGTTTATATATTTTATACCTTAGCATATATACACTACTTAATAACAAATACTTTAAAATGTAATTGCTGAAGCTATTCAAGGACTTAATATAATTCCGTTATATCTCCAAGAATTAAAAAACGGTATCTTAGAAAGAGTTTAATGTAATTTATCTTAAATTGATATACTTTGTATTTAGGAAATTTAAGTAAAATACACATGCGACTCTTCCTGTGTCCCTACAACAATGCATATATGTTAGTGTTAATTAATGTCTTCAGCATCAAACAACAGAGGGAACTTGTTATATTTGATGCACTTGTAGGGGAGGTATTCTTTATTTTAAAAAAATGTTCCTTCAATAGAAAGAATTCTTCAAATATCTGTAAAATAAATTGCAAAAACTTAACTTTAAAATTCCAAAACACTTTTTAGTGCATGGCTTCGCGAGATAAGGTGAATGATGCGGAGTAATCCATCAAATGCAGATATGGAATGCTTGTATCTCGAAACCTGTGGAAGACATGCACTCCACCTAATCAACATCACTGCGCAATACCAACATAGGCAACAGAAAAGCCTCAGACTTACAATGCAAGCCCGGAATGGGTGGGAACAAAAACATCAACATAATACAGAATACATAACATGGTTATTGAGGCAGATTCGAACGTAATACAGTGCCTTGGAAAAGCAACCATCCGATCATACAATAGTACGCACATGACAGACGTAGCGTTTCTAACTATAATTATAACAATTAGGTGTGTCCATCTAGAGACAATAATTATAATACATATATTTCAGTTAATAATAGGTAGCATGTTTTTGGAAGGATTTGTTCCGACTGTCTCTCTGTCCAAAGTACTAATTCTAACTGTACATGCCAAAGTTATGAGGTCTTTTCCTAGACTTGGGAATAACTAATAAATCTGTCTTCATTTCTGTAAAGAATAGAGAAAAATGTAAACTGTAAATCCTTTGGTTTGAAAAAGAAAGGTTGGAAACTTATCAATCTCAATGTAAGACACGTCTTACCAAAGATTGATGAAATAAGCCTTACGATAGAAAATGAACCCAAACTTGCAGTAACAGGACAATGCAAAAGGTATCAAGATTGTAGTGTACCCGTCAGTGATATCTCTATTAGCAACTTTTCTTTGGAAAGATTAGATCGATCACAAGGCATAGGTGTACAGGCAGCTAAAATTTCAACATATAAATTCTGTATGGATTTTATAACCAATAGATAGATTTTTATAAAACTAAAAGAACAAAAAAAAAAGATTATACGTCTACCTCATCTTTTTCAAAAGTTATGGGTAAAAACCTTCTTCATAAAATGGCCAAATTAAGTAGTTGATATTATCGAAACTAGCTGCAGTTTAAGTCTGTAACTTTCCAAATCTCTTACATTCTATATAGAGACTTTGCTCAAAGTTTTTTTTGGGAACTCAGTTCTCTGATGTAGCAGATCTCCAAAATTAACTATCTTCACCGAATTAGTCAACGGCTAACAAATCCGCAAATATTAAAAATTCAATATCTTGGTCATGTTTTAAATCAGTTTTTAAAATGTAAAGTGTATTGTGTTCAGGTTGCTGTAAACTATCTAATAATTCTATTTTCTGAGGATTTAAAAGTTTTTATTTTTAACATCTCCCACCCCCTGGGCAGAACTCGCATGACGTCAACATACAATCACACAAAAATGTAAACTATGCACAGTGCAGAAGAGCACAAGCAATAACAAAAATTTTATTGAAATGAAAAAGGCATGTTATATAGCAAATTCAATAACAAAGTGTCATGTCTGTTTGGAAAATCCCTCATCAGCTTTACATATCAAAATCTCAATCTGATGCCACTTCAAGTTCATCTGCTGCAGAAAAGGTCCGACATTACGTCTCTCCAATTCATGGGTTGCACTGCGGTTAAGAAATAGCAAAGCATCCGATTCAGAAATAGATTCTAAATTTGCTCCAGCAGCAGATATCAGCACATGATGTATTTCCTTTTGCAAATTTGTATGCTTAAGATCATCTTGACACGAGATTGAGCAAATCTTTTCAAAAAGTTCTTGAATTCGATCGGAAGTGACAGGAAATTTACTTTAAAGCTGATGGAGCTGGATCAAAAATTATAGCTGATGACATCTTGCTCTTGATGCTCAAGGGCCATTTTTCTCCTTTTGCTCTTTTTAATCAACCATCTAGACATCGGTGGAAGTCCTAATTGTCTGTAAAAGTGCAAAAGAGCACAGTTAATAATTTATAAGACCAGTGCAACATTTGGGAAACTTAATTTGTTTCTTACACAGTTTGAAACTGAAATACTGTTAAAATATTAATCAAAATTGTACGGTTTTTTTTTTTGTATATTATAGATTCGGATCTTCAGGTCGTAGAAATTTATGTTTTAACTTTGTGAGCACATTTTGTTGTTTTGTTTGACCAAACAATGTTTTGATATATTTATACATAGCACCAAATGACAATGACTGGGAGGATGGAAATGTTTTTTTTTATATTTAAAATTTACTTAGCAAAGAAACAGACAGACATAGAGATTAATTACTATTGTTGCATGATAATTAATTTCCCAGAGATACCAACTAAAAATGACCAGGAAACTTCGACCAAGAAATATTTAGATACAGACAGAAGAGATAACATCGTAAGAGAGAAACCAACTTCCGGTTTATAAACGTCCAATACATGTGAGGAAATGAGCAACTAAACAAGCACTACACAAAATATTTATGAACAGAATGATTAATCATTCACTCATTTTATGAATTCAGTATAGGTAGTTGTTATTTATTAAAATCAAATCATTCTCGCAACCTCGGAATGCAAGATAGGTTAACACATGGAAATTGTAAACTTCGGGTCGCAGTATACACACACAGTTTATCGACGATTATCTTATTAAATCCATTAATTTTTTTTTTTTAAATCCATCAAAATATTCATAAATGTTTGGAAAAGGAAGAAAAACAATAGTTACCAATGTGCTTTGCAATTTCTCACAAACGAAACCAAAATCTGGATCACGTGTCGATGTGAAGTCAGCCATGTAATTCGGAATCACCTCACAGCGCGCGACTCCAAATATTTGAATATGATCTTGCAGTTTACACGCTTGCGATTGGCTGTCTTTAATGCGATCTCGAAGCCATGCATGTCATTAGATTCAGTGAAAATAGGGCTATCCAGCGCATACAGGTATTATATCTTAATTTTTAAAAATGGCCGACATATATAGCCGGAAAAATAAACCTATTTTTTTGAATGCTTATCAAGAAAATGTAATTTAAACATATGCATTTCAAACTTATATGAAAATAAAGACCGTTCACTGCTCAACAGTGTGGTGTTATTTTTGGGTCCCGACCCGGTGGCTTTGGAGTTTAAATGGAATTTTCCTAGCGAATGTAATATCTCTTTCTTTTACTGTGAGGCGCTGAGCGGACCGAATCGTGCCCAACAGTAAAACTTGCTTTTTATATGCAAATTATTAATCATTCACTTATTTTCATCAACAAACCAAACAAACTGTTAAAAAGAGCAAGAAATGAACTTTATTTCAGCATAAATTGTATTATTGC
The DNA here is from genome assembly GCA_029339505.1 of Unio delphinus. NCBI lineage: Eukaryota > Metazoa > Mollusca > Bivalvia > Unionida > Unionidae > Unio > Unio delphinus. Next base: position 11,018,675 of record JAQISU010001238.1, read on the forward strand.
TGGTTCATCTAACAATGATGATATGGCTGGTAGAAGATGATAATTTTTACCGATCTCTGTCGAAAGTGCTACACGTCTAAAGGGAGGCTGCCACTACATATGGAGGTATAGTCATGTACGTTTCAAATAACTTAACATACCATATAAGAACATATTTTTAAGTTTCTATTATAGAATCAATATTGATCAAGTTACGCTTCCTCATAGTCAATCTATCTATATCTGCTCAGCATACAGATCCCCAAACTCCCTCTCCTCATGGACTGACCAAATTGGAAAACGAATTAGAGACTGTTGTATCTTTCAACCATGAAGTAATTATCATGGGAGACTTAAGTATTTACATCCTCTCTCAAACTATGGCTACATATGATACAACTTAACGACGTTACACAGGTAATAAATGCTCAAGCAGTCACAGAATGTACTTCTACTCTGATTGACCACATCTACATTACCCATCTTTCCAATATCTTCGAGATACACGTACCATGTTTCCCTGTAAGTGATCACTATACCCATCCTACCAATCTCTACGTGATAAACGTACCATGCTTCTCTGTTAGTGATCACTATACCTATCCTACCAATCTCTACGTGATAAACGTACCATGTTTCCCTGTTAGTGATCACTATCCTATATGTGCAGCTCGTAAGCAACAGAGCGCAAAGAAAAGTATCTTACACTCCTACACGCAGAACAGATGTTTCAAAAAGGTTGCTGAAAATGAATTTCTCACTGAACCATCACAAAACACTAACTCTATAAATTTGCCTAACATTGACTCATATTATGACTTGTCTATCTGGAATCACTGTTTTCTTACTATCCTAAATAAACACGCCCTCCTATGCATCAAACGAATTAAACTATCAAAACAGAATGATATACTAATGAAATTGCAGAGGCACAAGGCAAGCGAAACCAATATCATAATTATAAAGACTTTACAAACAAAGTCAAATCACTCATTGAAAACGCAAACGCTTCTTTTCCAAAGAAGCCATTACATCAAAACCCGATAACAAATCCATCTGGACTCACGAACGAAATCTAACTTCATCGAAACATGCACATCTAGCTCCATTTGAAATTATCGTTGATGACACTAGTTATACTGATGAGCTCGATATTGCAAACCATCTGAACCACTTTTTCTTCTACTAATATCTCCCAAACGTTTGACATATCTAATCATACAGAGCCTAATTTACACAAACTTACTAAATTCATGAATGAAAGGGGACCCGATCATGTTGGTTTCAACGTTTCCTTAAATGCAAAAAATGACACTTTTAATAATCTCAATAAACTTGACACAAACAAATCAGCTGGACTAGATGGAATTGACCCCAAAACTCTGAAAATATCGGCTTTATCAATCTCAGAGTTGTTGAAAGAAATAACTAATTGTACTATCACTTCCTGTGAAATATCGGAGTCATTGAAGTTCTCAAAAGTATTCGAAATGTTTAAGGGAAATAAAAAGAATGACACATCTAACTATCGACTCATATCTGATATATCCGTACTTTCAAAAATTATTAAAAAGCATGTCAGCAAGCATATTTTCTTTGATATTTTGAGAAGTACCAACTCCTCCATATATCACAAAGTTTTCGAAAGACTCATTCACGTCAAACTGCATTTACAAAATTTATTGACCAATGGCTACTAACATTAGAATCAGTCGAACATACTGGAGCAATCTTCATAGATTTTATACAAATATTTGATTTACTTGACCATTAGGTGCTCATTTAGACCTTTCATCCTACAAGTTGTCTCCAAACACAATTGCCTGGTTCACTTCGTATCTTATTTATAAGGTACGGAGGCGGATATTATGATTTTGGGGAATAATCGGAAGGCACAGTGTTTAGGACACATACTAAAAGAAAGTAAAACAGAAAACAGCAAAAATGAAATGTGAGAAATGAAAAAAAAAATAGAACCGTCCTATCGTTCTAGCATCAATTCATTATTTCATTCTAGTGATACGTGTACTATTAGATTGTAGTGATTTTTGATGATATCAATTAAAATTGTCAGGGAACGTATAATTACTTAAAACTTCACAAAATACTTCCTAGTGCTTTCAATTTATTTTGCGATACTTTTAAATAAACAATAAAATATTTCCTGAAAATAAAAAGGACAGACAAATGAATCTTTTACAATAATCACACATGCGTAGGAAAAAACCCAATACACAAAGAAGAAATCGACGGATACGTACATAGTACTGAAAATGAATACAGAAGGTTGAATTAGGCCTGTAGTTGTTTTTTATATAGCTTGAACGCAGTTATCACTACGCGTTTCCTTATTCCCCAATTTTGACAAATACGAATGTAATTTCGATTTTGCAAACTTCAAAATAATTTAAATGTTATTATGAGTCACTTTCTCCAGATGTAAACTAGATAACGCAGGCAGCGTATTTATCGTCTTGAATAAAATTTGAAAATGAAAGCTGCTTAATAACATACGGCTTCAAGTTGCATATATGCATTAAAGTTTTCCACCTGGATAACTTTCTTTTTATTGGCAGACTCACTTAGCAAAGTGTCATTGAGGCAGTTAGTAGAGATTATACACTTATCTGGATATTGTTACCGATGGCTTTCTTGTGCCAAACATTCTTTAATTTTTTGTGTGTGTTATGGATCCTGATATGGATGTCTGTAATTGTTGCATCTGCGTCCGTTGACAGTTATGACATTGGTATTTTCATATACAGATATTAAATATTACTATCTGAGATATAATTTAAATTGTTATTTATCGTTACTTGGGTGTGATACCCGGCTAACGCAAGTTTTTTCCCCGCTTTTCGCCTATATATGGGATTTTGAAAATTTAAATATTTTAATAGTGTTGTCAAACCAACCGTTGTGTGCAAGATGACGCACGACTCGGTTTAAAGATCATAGCTGAAACTGATACACACCTGGGATGTCCAAATGACTTTTTTCTTTACTACAGTGGACTATGAAACAACACCTTGTTCGTTGCCATAATAGGAGTTTTATTAAAACAAATTCTTCACAGTGGTCCTTTGTATTCCGTAAGCCTCCAAGTATCCACCTGTGTCCTCAAAATTAAACTGCAATCATTATGATGATGGCTTGTACAACTTTCATGAAAAGAAACCCCTTTTGTGTTGGTACATGAATTAAGGGTGTAAATTGCCTCGGTGTACTTCTCTTGATCTGGATCCGAACCCCCAGGTGCAAACTCTTTGACAATCCTAGAAGAATGTCGGTCGTAAAATTTGTTCTTGTCGTTATAATAGAAAATGATTTGATATAGACGAAAAGATGAATTCAAAGACACGAAATGAAACACAGACACTATTACCATCAATTGAACTTTACACTTATGAAGTGGTGATAGCTGTACAGCAGTGCACGGCCCACGTGTGAATTTCTGTGTTAAATGATGACTTGAAAGAGTTAACGAAATAAACGGAAAAATGAAGAAAGAAACATGTAGTATAAAATATAGCACTTGAAATAAATCAATGATTGCCATGCATGTAACGGTGGATGTTAAGTTACAAGTAAACACATATATAGATAAAGAAATAACTTGTTAGGAAAATTCATTCAAGGGAACACATTTGGTGGGAGGTCAAACAGGTTCTACGCACACTTTCCATCTACTTGTCTGTTATATATAGGTCACAGGAATCTGCTAAAGACTGCAATTACTCAATTGTTACAGCACCCATTCAGCTTTATGGGCCATTTTTCGATTTTCAGTCTGGAGGCACATTTATATCCCATGTGATGTATAGCGTCCACTGTGCTATCACGTTTCGACCAACGGGTACAAATAAGTGTGGTAGTCGAGAGCGGTGTCCTGGTTTAGTTGTTGGCTTAAAGAAGACAATGGGATGCTTTTCTGAAGAGTGGAAGAAGTTACAGAACCGGCTTAACTACGCCATCGGCTCGGAGTGCTCAGATTAGAAAGCACCCGTCTGAGAGTTTAAACCAAGACTCGGCAGTGCATTATCAACACGTATGACGGCTTCATTCACATCATTTGGTAGTGATAAATCCGATATATTTTTCGAATTAGTTAAATGTTCCATTTAAAGGTAAACCTTTACAAAGTTATTCCTTATATCCCAATGGGATATCGAAATTTAATCAATGGAGCGGTGTTAAGTCAATGTCCGATTTGATATAGTAACATGGCTGATGCAATTCTTATTGTATCAATGCAGGATATGCAGAATGAGTTTGTTTTATTTACACAAAAATTGGACATTTATATTATCCCGTCTCATCACATGCATATTTTTAGATTTGTTTTCCCGCAGATGAATTGTCTTGGTAAGTATATATTTTCACTATATTCTCAGTTGAGATAGCTCATTGTAATGGAAGTACACTTGAATCAATATATTTCCCGGCATGTTATCCCAACCAGTTCAAACTGACATATTAATGAAGTTTGTGATCAACAGGCTCGCATTTGGGTCGTATCTTCCAGCGTAAGTATGTCTCGCTAATATCTGCACCAAGATTGCGTACTAATTTTAAAGTTGTGTCGGGTCTAAGACAACTTGCTGTAATACATTCCAGTATTGAAATTGATACATGTATAATCAACAGCTCTAACGGGACAAAAACCACACATAAAAACAATCAACACACAAAAACGAAAAGCATAATTGTGACTCAAAACTTTGAAACAAAGATGACCAATTAATTATTCGAAAAATTATATGAATTTCTGAGAGTACATGTCGGCAAACAAGAGAAGACAGGAAAAAGAAAAGAAATAAACTACAAGCAAACAAACAGCAACTGCAACCCACAAAATAAACAAAGAAACCAAAATAATTTTCCATTTGGTATCGAAATCGTCTATCAAGTCTATTAACCTCGTTCACGAAACGTTTGCCACTCGTCGACTTATGACGTGCATACACTGAATGTATGTTTTCAATGTTAGAACAGGTTTCGGAAACGTGTCTGAAATACGATATGTGCTATATTTCATCCAGGTGTTTAATTGCTGTTGCAACCCCCCTCCCCTCACGTTTCCCCACCCCACCCACCCAAAAAAGAAAGAAAACAACAAAAAACCACAGATAGGAATAACACACATTTGAGCAAATGCAATTTTAGATGCATCTCGGAAAATTTTATTCCAGGTCGGTAACTTTCAAACTATATCTGAGACAAAATTCCATTATCAGAATTATTCTCTGAATTAATCTCGTTCTGCCAAGAGATCAAGACTTGTTACATTTACAGTGCCCCAAAAATTTTTTCCTACCGTCTTTCATTTTTGGCAGCGGTAGATCAGGTTGATCACCATGCAAGATCTTCAAATGTCAATAGCTAAGTCCTCAAATGTCAATAGCTAAGTCCTCAAATGTCAATAGCTAAGTCCTCAAATGTCAATAGCTAAGGTGGAATGACGTTGAACAGAAATAAAAAAAAAACCATAGCTAATCAGCTATCGGTATTTGAAAAGGCGTAAACTGCCAAACCATCCAAAACTTTAAGTTGTATTTAAGAGCAAAGAACTAAAATAAATCATATATTGTAAATAATTTTATGAAATTTTTTGTGGGATGCTTATTTTAACATTTAGGAGTAAGGGGCACCACGTTCTTGGTTCTATAAGGGTTTATTTTAGTTAACAGGTCTTTTTTGGAAATAGTGTTTATTAACGATCGATACATACATAAATGCATGCATGCATACCTACCTACCTACCTACCCGCATGCATGCATGCATGCATACATACATACATACATACATACATACATACATACATACATACATACATACATACATACATACATACATACATACATACATACATACATATTATTAAAAAGATATGATTTCGTCATAATCCTGATGAAAAAAATTGAAACACAACTTACCTTAATTAAAGTAGTGTTAATATGTAAAATCCATTTCTATTCTTTGAATTAGCATTGTTTCGCACGTCACCTTTTCTCTTAAGGCGATTTTTTAAATTGTAAGAGTTTATTACATGCTGTGAAATTTTGTCTCATAAAATCCCACTCAGTTAATATTCCTAGCAGCAGGTGTAACCTAGAATTTTCAATGTGCGAACTTTTTGTTTCACTCCTTTAATTAGTTTTCCCTTGTATCAAGAGATCGCGTGTGTTGTGACATCAAATGTAGATTGCGTGACTATACATTTACGGTAAAAAAGTCGCTGATGAATCGTATTAACATGCATGCAAGTTTCATATCTTTACAGGTATTTTCCGACTATATAAACATTTTTGTATCCCTAGTTCCTTTTACCCAATCCAATCAAAGCTTGTCCTGGTTTGAGTAGCAAGAAATATGTTTTATACCAAGTTTGAAGGAACAATGATAACGTGTTTAATAACAAAAACATCATGTTGCAGTGTGAGGAGATGAGATGATATCGGGTATCTAATCTGCGCTTGAGTCGCTACCTGGAACTGCTCTGAACAATAGAGCCCTTGTTAGAGAGAAAGGTTGTTCCCCATCCTTTAAATAACGAGATCTAAACGACAATTTCGATCTGTAAAAGGTCGGCTATTTAGGACGATAGTTTAACAGTTGCCGTTTTTAAGGGCAGGTGGCGATCGTTGGAGGAGATATTATTGAAAGGAAAGAAAACAACGCTATTGTATCAGATCGCGAAACGTTATTGAATTCCTAACGTTAATAGTGGATAGAATCTATGTAAATTGATATAGTTTATGATTATTTCACCTGATCAATGTGCTTTAGGCTTATAGCCTTGTAAGAGCTTGGGACATTCCAGGCCTGAACAGTTTATTAAAGTGTCAACATTATAGGCTGCTGACATCTCCTAAGTGCTTGACGTTAAATCAACTATTTGAATACGAAATAATGAAGTATAGCGTTCACTCAAAACCAAATAATAAATTTAAAATGGATTTGTTTGCATCGGTACCTCACAAGGAAAATCTTTCTCAGCAGGTAGTACAGTTATCCATTATATCATTATTTTGTTTGAAACAACATATGTTACTGTGGGCAGATGATAAATTATTTTTTCTTTTTCTTGCACACCCCCATATATATATGGTTCAAATATATATATATATATATATATATATATATATATATATATATATATATATATATATATATATATATATATATATATATATATATATATTAGGGCATAACCGATTAGCATTTTTCTACCGATTTCCGATTCCTGATTTTGGACATGAAATTTTTCCAATTCCGGATACGATTCGATTAATCGGAAATGCTAAATCCGTATTTTTTTTTCTAAAAAATTTCATCTTCCGTTTCCGGGTTTCTGGTATCTGGTTTTGCCGTGTCTAGCATGTTACGTAGTACTTTACCATATCCGGCTTCATTTCCGGTTTTCACCCGTTGGTTCAAATAGATTGTCTCACAGCGTGGTTGTGTTGACCATATTGGACTTTTCTGACTTCTTATTTAACTTTATTAACGCACTATCGAATGACACGCAGTGTTAGACACGGTGCTATAGAAATACAACTTTATTATTTTTATTATCCGAATCGGTCGTTCCTGCCTTGTCCGACTCCGATTAAACGGAAGTTCATACTATCCGGTGGAATCCGATTTCCGGATCAAAAGTCGGTTATGCCCTAATATATATATATATATATATATATATATATATATATATATATATATATATATATATATATATATATATATATATATATATATATAAGGTAACGTTGCACGCTCGAATAACATAAGGACTCAATCAAATCATAGTTCGTCACCATATTACACACTGTGTTTACATGTACACTGCCACACTACTGTCCCCATTCATAATGAAGTTCGTCTAAAACGAAACACTAGTCGTTTCCAATTAATCCACCGTAAAAGTCAAATCCGGTGGTGAAAGGCGAAGGCAAAACGTCTGAATAGAGACAAGAACTACTTAGCTATGTACTGACCTGGAAGCATGTTAACGCAAGTCAGACCTAATATTAAATAACACTTTTCTTAACAAAGCTATTGAAATAACACATGCTATGTTATGGACTTTGTTTTAGAAAAATAAGTTTAAAAAACAGGAATATTTTGAGTAACTGCTGTCACGGTTTCTGTTATACGTTGGATTCAACAATTACTTGCTTTTCTTCTCAATGGAAAATGAAACTGGATGATAGCTTTCAAACGATACAATAAACTTATAAATAACCGTTATTATCATCGCTATCATTGTCATCATCGTCATTATCATAATCTTATTTGTCTCAAGTTCCTCCAGTAAGAAACGAAATGGTAGTGTTTTCCCTGCCCGTACTATTTTGAACCAAATTGTTACTATATGATTTGCGAGTCTGCAAATTTTAGACTTTTAAGTAGGAGAGTCCAATCTGGTGTGGGTTCCACTGCATATTTTCATGATTGGGTTCTAAACGGCAAATGTTCATGAAATGCTTTGCTTGACCGCTCTGGTAAGGTTCAAGATGAAAATGTTCTACTCTTTGCTCTTAATAAACGTAGACGATCGAGTCGTACAAGCCGGTTTCATCTATTGAGATCGAAAGTGTCAAACGTCGGATGGTTATTATTGGTTTATTATATAAATTTTGACAATGGGTTTCAGCATAAACGTGTGTGTTCAACCAGTCGCGAAAGACAATACCTTTGAAACATATTGCAAAGGACGGAGACTAGTTCTGAAACAAACACTGAAGCAGCAGACTTGCATAATATATAGGACTAACCCTATTGGGAATTTTTAAGTAAGCGTATGTCTCTTTCAGTCACGCAAAAGAACATAGAGCACAGCTGTGGCATCGTTGGAGTGGGCTAGACAATGGGTAATGGGTCCCTACATCCCCTTTCGCAAGGAACGAGATCCTACGTTAAACCAATCAGGCAGCTTGGAAAACTAGCTGCGCTACCTTACCTGATACATTGTTGGCTCTCAAATCGAAGACATATATTAAAACATTTGGAGAAACTGTTAAAGAAGATCTGCTATGGCAAGATGAACGAGGAAAAGTGATAGAGAAACTTGGGAAGATGTCACACAGGATCACTCCACTTGGCGCAGTCTCAACCATACTGGATATACAATCAGCTGGCAAGAATTATTGCAGACGAAGTGATGTGTTGATCAGGAACTCCGAACGAAATCTGATGTTCAGTATGCTACAAGCAGTTGAGGTGGCAGGGTCAAGTTTCGTAATTTCGCCCCTGGCAAATGTCGTAACTTAAGACCATAGTGCAACTCTTTCAGCTATTATTGTTTAATATTTATAGATATGGATATATTTGTGAACTAGGTGTTTCGGGCTTTTGTTGTTCTTGAAATTGATGCCAGGCATGTACACCTTCCATAGTTGCTCTCAGGATGTTGGTAGCTAAATACCAAAAGTCTACTAGGAAGAAGACTTAGACTCCCAAAAGCAGTAGACACGTTGGTTCAATGCAAGTAGAATATCTCAAAATGGCTTGGATGACAACTATTCTGAATTGCTTCAAGTTATTTAGTAGACAATATTTTTCAACATTTTCATCAAGGGAAAAGGCATACATTAGCACAGTGAACAAGACATGCCATCATAAATGGCCTTCGAATGTGAAAAATACATGTATAAAATAGGGATTGGGGGTTTATAAACGTATGCTATGAACTGCTATGACTTCACTGGTCAAGTGGATAATATTCGTATGCTTTGTTTTAATATAGGCATCTAATACAATGAACCTTTTTGACCTCACATGTGTATTTTTGTTTATTATGAGAGCATACAATGACCTGATCAGCCATTGAAGCCAAAACGGTTAGTGATGTCAGTCATTTTCAAACTCAAAGGAAGGATAACAATATTGTTATCACTAAAGCATATCAATGCAAATAGGTTACATAATATATATATATATATATATATATATATATATATATATATATATATATATATATATATATATATATATATATATATATATATATATATATATATATATATAGCAATCAATGTTTGAAAAACAAGACACTTTAGGATTGTTCATGAAAGACTGCTGATGCTTTTGCCCACAAGTTATCAAAATTCTTTATCTAACCTTGTTTAAGATTTATTACTTTTTGAAAACATAATGTATTTATGTTACAGTGAATAAAATCAAACGATCCATTACGATTCTATTGTAATGAGATAAACCAATGGGTAAATACACCTAATTCTGAAAGTAGTTTTAGGCGTCATTTTTACGTCATTTTTACGTCATTTTAACGTTTAGTCTAAAGCGACCTGAAGACTCGTGTAGTATGTAATATTTTACAAGTTTCTTACAAAATCATTGAACAATGTTACTTTGTAAATTTTTTTTTATTTAATATTATCTTGAAAATGTAACATTTTTGTCAGTGCATGGCAGCTAATTAGGATATATATATATATATATATATATATATATATATATATATATATATATATATGATAGATAGATAGATAGATAGATAGATAGATAGATAGATAGATATACTCGCACAGATACTGCTTATTGCCTTGTATCTTCATGAATGATTGATGTATTTAACCTTTTATCAAGCAGCAGAGAGGGTGAATCCTACAACGTTTTCAGACAAAATTTTGATTGAAATCCTTAAAACGAGCCTTCCTACGATCTCATTTTAACCAAAAAATATGTCTCAGGGGCAAACCCTACAACGTTTTCAGACAAAAAATTGATTGAAATTTTAACGAGCTTTCCCTACGAAATCTCATTTTAACTAAAAAAATGAAAACGGAGATTTTTACGATTTTTTAATCAATTTTGGTCGCAACTTGTTGTCATCCACCCTCTCTGCTGCTTAGTGATTTCATCACTGGGTTAACAAAAATAAGAAATGATTTTAACCGAATATTTGATCAAGTCTTTAGGATGAAAATCATTTATGATTTTACAAACAGACTAATCGCTAACACCTCTTCTTGTAAATCAATCAGATTATTTGACTGGTCGGTGAGTTTGAAATTAATTCTCGTTAACGAATTATTATGGCATCGCATGTAGACAGGATTAATTGGGTTTTCAATTATTAAAAATCCTGGAGGAGCTGTTGGTGCAAACGAATAAAGAATATATCCTTGCTGAGCTTGATTTGATCGTTCGAGATTAATCTGATAGCTTCCTTCGATAACATCACATACTAAATTGAGCGCAATCACTGAGGATATATTCACGTTGAACGGAGCGATATGCCTACCGCCACCATCTGGGTCATTATTGTGTTTGAGGATTTTTATTTCCGGTGATGCTGTTTTTTTCCACGTATCATGAATTATTTTGAAACCAACATCGATGGCATCATTGAGAAGTTTTTTTAGTTCTGGTACGTTATATCCTGGTAGTTTGAATGTTGGAATATCTTCAACGCGGATATTATAGTCTGATGCAAATCTTGTTCTCGATTTGGGGTTATCTTCATCTAATATATACTGAATAATTTTTAGGTTAAATGTTTCCATATCGTCGATAATTTTGTTACATGTTTCTACGACGCTGATAAATTCATCTCGGGTGAGAGAGCCGGATTTAAGGGGTATTAACAACAGTGATAAATCATTATTTATTAAATAATTCATACTAATGATTTTAGGTTTGTTAACAAAATAATATTTCTCTAATCTACCCTCCCCAATTGGTTGAAATACGAAATCAAAAAAATCTATAGCGATTATGTGATCTCTATAACTCTTTATTGGATTATTATTTTTTATCACGTCGGTGACATAATCATTTTTTTGTGGTTCTGGTAAATCAACGGTTTTTCCCCTTGGTGGTAATTCAGGCCATCCTAGTACGGTTCTAATAGAACTCTGATAGATATCTACGACGTATCCTTCTGTGCTTATCTCAATCGCGGATGATAGCGTCGGCTCATGAACTGTTATAGCGATTTTTGATTCTTTTCCAGTAATCGATTTTATTCTACGCGCGAATTCATTATTGATTTGTTCGATTTGGTATGACCCTGTTGGTATCGAAACGACGTTCCAGTCTGGAGTTCCGTCGGGTTTATTCTTATTTGCAAACACTAAAGAATTATTCGGTTGTTGACCACCAAATGATTTTGATCTGATATTAGGCCAACTGTGATACATTCGTAGTTTTGCTAGCGCTATCTCCTTCACTGGGACCGGAGAGGGGAAATTCACACTGAATTCTGGATTCGTTGATGTTATTGATATCATGCTTGTTTGTACTGGGTTCGTGTTCTCCACTATTCGTTGAAGTAATTCCTGCGGTGTTGTCATTGTTATTATACTCATGATTTATTTCTAATTTTGGTATCGATGAATCATAAATACTGACCATCACTGAGAACTCACAATCTGGTAATGTTGATATTATTGAGATCATTTTGTTTTTTGGGTTCGTGTTTTCTGATTCCATCGGTGTTGTCATTGTTATTATACTCATGTTGTCGCTCTAATTTCGATATCGCGGAATCAAAAATACTGACCATCGCTGAGAATTCACTATCTGATATAATTGTATTATCGAGTGACGACGATATCATCAGGGATAACTGCGAGTATGCGGTTGATGCAATATGAAATTGAAGTAAGTAATTCTGCAGTTTACTCTGGCTGCATGATGATATCTTTTTTGCTATCCCGGTTGATATACCCCCGATTGTAGCCACCGCAGAAATGCAAATTGGAACTACGACCGGGGCAATCATTGTAACCGATGCAAGCATTATTCCGGCGCCAGTGAGAACGCTTGACACCGAGTACACAATAACATCAATTGCGGTGATTCTTCGTCGGTATTTTTTTATTTTTATTTGATACTCCTCAGTGAGGGTTTTGAGTCTATTCTGAAATTCTCTGACCTGATCATAGCGACATTGAGTTGATGAAATCATTTTTATTTTAAAAACACTAGCGTTTTTAATTGTGAAATCCGAACGATTTTCCTTTCAATTTAGTTATTTACTTAAATCCGCTACGAATTCCACATACCATGTTGTTGAAACCCCAACCAAATTTTTATCAGTAGATGTTATAGTGAACTTTTCAGTTGTATCCTTGTCGATGATCGTTGAAATCGTATTGTTGACCCCGGATGAACTCGACGATGATATATTAAATTGAGTCAATGGTGTTACTAGTGTTAATCGATAAATACCTTTAACGGTTGCAGTGATATCTAATTTGTTGTTTGAAGGTGTCCACGCAAATGATCCGTGTTGGATTGTGTATACCACGTTGTTGGTTTTCTCATGAGGAATTTTTGTTTTTTCAATGATTGTTATCATCCTCGAAAAATCACCTTTGACGGCTTCGATGAAAGTTTTCGTCTCATCGATGGATTTTTTAATATCAGGGAGTTTTATTTCAATTTTATCCAACGGGGTTCCAATAAATTTATCAATGATATTTCTACGAAATGATGTAAACTGTTTTCCGTGTTCTTCACTTTTAAATTGAAGTGTTGTTAGTTCCAACAGAGAATCGCCGAGATCAATTATTCTATCTGTAATAGACGAAAGGGGTATGCCCAGTTTGAGTTTACCCTGATCGGAAAATAACGCGATAGTATCCTCGATTGCGTTTTGTTGTTTAACCAAAATATCATCCAGAGAAATATTACTGGTTTTCAATTTACCCTGATCGGAAAATAACGCAACGGTGTTCTCGATTGCGTTTTGTTGTTTAACTAAAATATCATCCAACGACACATCACTAGATTTCAATTTACCCTGTTTGTCTTGAAATACAACTATTTCATTAGGATCAACATTTGTTAAGTTCAACGTCTCAGCTATTTCATCTTTGAATAGTTTTTTTACATCCTTGACAGAATCAGGTGGTGCAGTGCCATCGGGTTTGGGTTTCAAAGATCTCCCCCAAATATCAATCATGTTATTGTAAAACTCTTTCTCTCTCTAAAATCGTTTCGATTTCCAGCGATTACTAGTGTATTCATTAACGACAACATGTGGTGGTCTTCCGCTTGGGTTACTCAAGGAGTTAGAAATAGCGTCAAGAACATTTAATACTTCGCTGCCACATATTGGTGGGTCATTCATCGTTTGTGTTGGTAGCGTAGAATACCAAGTCTTCATTGGAAGGGTTTTTATATACCGCATAAACTCTTTTGGTGGGGCTAATCCATATGAATCAAAATAGACAATCCCACGTGGATCAATAGCGTATGCAACCCAGTGAGTTCCAGGTCCGGTGCTGTTATCTAAATTAATGATTCCGGTTTTAACGTTGTTTGGTTGATGTGGTAATTGATCTTTCATAAAGACACCTCTGAAGTTTTTAATCGCTAGTTTTTTAGCAGCATCCATTAAATCAAAATTGGACATAGGAATCTTCGATTCCTCAATTAATAAATCGTTCCTGGTAGTCTTAGACCCTTTCCGCTGTACCACGAATACGGGGTTCCTGGTAGTCTTAGACTCTTTCCGCTGTACCACGAATACGGGGTTCCTGGTAGTCTTAGACCCTTTCCCATTTTTATATCCTTTCCCAGTTGCTTTCTTTAGTGCCATTCCTGCTGCAGTACCAACGGCTCCTAACGCAGCCGCTTTAGCCACCGCTGGGGCTGCTGCTGCAATTAATGCTGGAATCGCAGCTAACAACGGGAATATACCGCCTGTTTTAATCATTTTTGATAGCAGCCGCAGAGAGAGTAATCTGAACACCTTTTTTGGCTGCAAGTGCATCATTGAAATGTTTTATTTGACGAGTTGTCAGTGATAATTTATTTGCACCACCAGTCATTTGGTTGGGTTTCAACGTGATTGTGGTTCCACATTGTTTAGCTGATTCCGATTGCAATTTTTTTAATTGACCGGGAGTTAACGCAACACTAATATTACTATATGACATGTTATACATAATTGATTGATTCTAAATCGTTTACAATTTCAATTACATGTTTTCCACTGGGGCATCTACCACTCTCATTCTTCCACCAACACCTTCAAGTAGCATTGATTTATCACTGAGAATGACAGCAACCGCTCTATAATTAGCAATAGCACCACGAGTCACATTAGCTCTAAAGTGTATATCAACAACAGATTGTCTCATCAAATCGAGATGTTCCAGTGAGAAGTAATAGATCGGATACAGATTTTTAAAATCATATTGTGATATTTGCAAACCAGTATCGACATTTTGATCGCGTGCCATAAATGACAACAGACGATGATAAACTCGTGCAATATGATTTTCTGTGTAATTAAGTTGTATATCCTCGGATGGTTCCTGTTGGCCGTTTATTCTCAGTGAGACGTCTTTCACACCTAACTGATCAAATATCATATGGCTGGAGAGTTGATTGCCAACTCGTGTGTTATCCTGTAACGCAATAAATATATGACGTGGCGCAGCAACACCTTGTTTTGATGCTAGATTCCACGTGAATAACCCGTTGATATTTGATTGTTTAACATCTGTACTCACGGTTAGCCAACTCAACAACGACTTTCCTCCTTGGTCCATAAATGATAGTAATCGTTCTTCTGCGGTGATTGCTGGAGTCAACACTGGCATCCACAATGATATTTTTGTTAAATTGACTTTACCGGCATCAGCATTGGGATTTGCAGCATCTGCTGGAATCCTCCAGATTGCGTCATTATCATCACTCTTTTGTACAAGCGATACTGTATGCTTCGCCCCGTAGATAACTTTTCTGACGTTTCTACAGAATCCAAATATGTGATGCAGTGGAATCGCGCATGAAAATGATTTACGCGCTCCTTGCAACATTGAAATACGTGTTGCGGCTCCTAGATTGAAATTAACGTCGTTGTTTATAATCATATTCTCGACATCAGCATCACTATTATCACGTTTTTTTGGTCGTCTTACAACAAATTGATTTCCTCCAGCGTTATTTGTAACATCTTTTGCAAACATCATAGAGGGTCCTGCTGATCTTGTATAATCATCGGAATATCTCGCTAACCCGATTATTGTTGTAGCCACATCAACATCGCGATCTATCAACTCGATTTCTTTTCCATCAATGAGATATCTAGCACTCTCAAATAGCGCCATGATACCATTATTGACAAACCCGACTTGAGTACCATCTGAATACGGTGCTGGTACAGCAGGAGTATCATCAGCTGTTACAAGTTCTCCTTCTACTTCAATAAACGCTTCACAGGGCAAAAAGTACTTACTGGTGTCATGGACTTGAAGTTCAATTCTTGATCGACTATTTGAGTCTATGGCATGATAGGCGTAATATTGATAATCGCGAACAGAATCATCCTTGCCAACTGGGGCGTCTATATTAAATGCTGGATCACGTGACTGTTTGAACATTTTATTCTATTTATCAGAGTCTAAATAGTGAAATCGTAAACGATTTTTCCATTTTCATCGTCGTAGTTTTTTAAAGCCACTTCCTGCTATCATATTTGCAATATTGCTTTGGTCGGGGGTTAAAGCCATCGACGCAAATTTTTCGTCTACTGCGTTATTTATAATTCTACTAACACTTGCAGGCATTTCCGCTGTAGATGGTAACGGTTTCTTTTTTCGTCTCACTAATGATGTTAATTTATTCTTCGCAGTTGAAAATGCTTTTCCAGCAAGATCTCCAACAGCACCAATACCCTTATCACGAATAACTTCAATTGCTTTCATTCCTAGTTGTTTAGCCAACGGCATCACTTTTGGAGCCATTCTCGCAAATAACCCTGCAATGGTATTGCCTAAACCATCTCCGTAGTATGCTCTATAAACTGGAAACCGTGAATTAACTACGTAGACGGGGGTTGGTTTATCATGATTGTAGTGTATGATCATTATTTGAAATCAGAAACCATTTTTCAATTGGAAACGCTAGCGTTTTTATTCAGTCCCGGTGATTAATCACTGTGATAATCCTCCACTAACTCGCCAATGAAATCTCGATATGTGCTGATATCCATGATACCGCCTTGAAATAAACGTCTACAGATATCAGCTGCTTCATTAATTATTTCCGGTGAGTTATTTCCGGCTCGGAACCCTCCTACAAGAACCTCTAATCGTGATATATCATTGATAACACTACCAGGACATGTCGTGGTAGAGTCAAAGACATCCTTTGGATTTCCAATCGAATATCCTTTTCCGCTTGTTTCCTCAGTTGTACCAGTTGCACCCTCACTATCATCAAGTAATTGCCTTTGTCGGCCTCGACTTTGTTGTTTTTGTATACCATAGCTATCAACTCCTGCTTTAAAAGTTCTGTACTCAATTGTATCCTTTTTCAAATTACCAGTAATCTCCTTGTTTATTTTATATAACCAATCTACCCAGTCGTCTCGTTTAATTCTACTGTTTTTATACTCGTCTTTTAAAAACTTTTCCCTTGAATAATATTTTTGGATAGCTAAAACGCCGAAATCCGCATAATCGTTGGGTTTTATTAATTGATATTCTTTGATTTCTGTTATAGCTCCTTCGGTGAATTTGTCTATAAAGGGGATACCTTTTGGGGTGACGACATCAACAGGTTGTGGTTCAGGCGCAGAATCATCAATATCAGCTAATTGTTCATACTCGCGCTGAGTTTTTATATCACTGGATAACTGTTGTATCCCTGCGCGTGTTTGTCCGGTCTCTGCTGCTATCTTTTCAAGCGTATCAAGCAGCGGCGCCTTCTTTACTCGTTCTCGCTCAGGAATATCTCCGTATATCGCTGCTTCAGTTAACTTTTTCACATCTTTGGTCGCACTTGTTATCGGAGTAAACAGTTGTTCACTTGACACAGAAAAGTCAGTCTGCGCTTGTTGTCGTTGTTGCAGTTTATTCCGTACAGAGTCACGAATTGGTACAAATCTCCTGATTGCATCCAGTCGTTCACGAGCCAATCGGGTTGTTAATGCTTCATTGACCATTATTTAAAATCAGAAACAATTTTTCAATTGCAAAACAATTTTTCAATCCGACCTAACACCATCGTGGAAGTGTTATTTCATCGTGATACACCTTCGTTCATCGATGGGGAAAGTGTCCAAATTGTATATAAAATAATAATAATGTCACTTTCCCCACTTTTCCATTGATCACTGATTTTGACATTTTTAATCAAAAAATGCTAAAAAAAAAAATTAAAATCTCTATGAGGGACGGTCACAATCAAATAATGATAAATGGTTGGTCAATCAAAATTGTTCATTTTCTTGAATTAACGCCCGTAGGTTTCTAACTTTAGAATTAACCTCCTTTTTCAATTCGTATTCGTACCCCAATTCTTTTCGTATTCGTTCTACGATGGTATACAACGGAGCGAACACACTTACGTCACTGGAGAATGTCAGAGAGTCCCGAATAGAATTCTGAATTCTTTTGATGAGCGCATACTTCTTTGGTAGCATATATTTATTGTTGTTAACTCCGTATTCTATATCCTGAAAATCAGACATGATTTGATCAGGATTTAACCCATCTGATAGTTCAATATCCCAACTTTTCAATTTTGAAATCTCGGATAAAATGCTATTCATGTTTTCAGAATTCATTATTCTATAATAATGATATATTTCTAAATGAAAAATATGACGCATTAGACATAACTAAATTGAACTTTTTGTCCAGTCCCCTTTGAAATAGCCGTTTTGGTTATCCCCTCTGCAACTTTTCGTACTGAGGCTCCACAAATATCGAAATACTTGCCGGCTTCATATAATGATTGAAATATTTTTTCTTCGTTAGTTGTTGTATTCAAAGATTTTACTGGTCTCGCTTTTTTTGAGCATTTTCCAGTCTCTCCTCTTTTCAACATTCTCACTTTGTGTTATAGCCTGCAGATTTGATAAAGAATTGTTTTTCGGATTAGAATCGATATGATCAATAACAAAATCATCCTCGATCAATCCATAAAAACACTCAAATGCGAAACGATGATTGAGATAAGTTTTCTTTTCTTTTCCCCCACCAACAGTAAACACCAAATACCCCATACCATTGTCAGCACCAACTGATTTCTTCAGCCTACAGTTTCTTACAACACCATCACTGGATGCTTCATAACTTGTAATCAAGGGATGGTGTCTGAATTCTTGGTTCATTCGTATACATAGTACTATTGTTTGTCTAATTCATTGTTTGGTTTAATGATAAATCTTTCGATGTAGTCTTGAGGAGTTCTTATGATTTTATCCTTGATACTGACTTTGTCAGCGTCAAGAATACTGACTTTGTCAGCGTCAAGAATACTGACTTTGTCAGCGTCAAGAATACTGACTTTGTCAGCGTCAGGGTCAAAATTTCTGATTGATTGTCCATTTTTTATTCTTTTATCATAATATCGCTTCAACCCCCTGTATCGCTTACCACCGCAATTTAGACACAACTGAGATTTTCCCCTGATCCCAACTCCACATAGAATACAAGGTAACGGGAGAAGGCTTCCACGACGATAGCTTTGCATATGATACCCACAAAACTCATTTCTGCATGATTTGTTACACGGGGTTATTGATCCAATCATAAGCCACTTGCAGTGATTCATTATATAAGAATCTTTCATTTAAATGCTTGTTTTAATTATAGCATGAGGGAATTAGGGAGAACGCCTTCGAAAAATGCTGATAAAGAGTTTAAGAGATTATTAAAAATCAATCCTAGATTTAATCTCGATAGACCCCAAAAACGTCCAATAGACGGAAACATGAAAGAGTTTAAGAGATTATTAAAAATCAATCCTAGATTTAATCTCGATAAACCCAAAAAACGTTCAATAGACGGAAACATGAAAGAGTTTAAGAGATTATTGAAAATCAATCCTAGATTTAATCTCGATAGACCCAAAAAACGTCCAATAGACGGAAACATGAAAGAGTTTAAGAGATTATTGAAAATCAATCCTAGATTTAATCTCGATAGACCCAAAAAACGTAACAAAATCAATCCTAGATTTAATCTCGATAAACCCAAAAAACGTCCAATAGACGGAAACATGAAAGAGTTTAAGAGATTATTGAAAATCAATCCTAGATTTAATCTCGATAAACCAAAAAAAACGTCCAAGAGAGATTACCCTTGGAAAGATGCTCAATTCAATCTCGATATAGTTTCTAATACACCAAAGAATACAATTCTTGATAAAGCCATGATTAGTAAAATCAGAGACTGTTTTAATGAATTCAAGCGTGATGGAGCATCTTATTGTTGGTCAACATTTCGAATTGATGGTGTTGTTGACGCTACCATGAGTGATGAAAAAGCAGCAGTGATAATTTCACGTGTTGGGGAAAAAGGGCATTTTTTCCGAATCAAATTCATTATCGAAGTCGATGGCAAATGGATTATTAGGGATAAATTTGAACCAATCCTCAAGAATAAAAAAGCTGTCATTGTGAGTAGAGATTCCAAACCAGGGATTCTAACCGGAATCGATAAGCCATACTACGAAAGATCTTATCCCGTAACAGCAATGGTTTATGGGATATATCCGTTAAATGATAAACCCGATATCGCAAAACTAGCTCTTATGAAATATTCGTCAGGGCTTAATTGTGTAGCAGAACGAATAATAGAACACTTCACAAATGCATCCCGAGGAAATAAACTAACTGATCTGCGACGTAGGAAAATAACCGAGTGGGAACTGACAGTGAAACAGCATGGTGCAAAGATTTCTGATATAGCTAAATTAGAAACATCATTACGATTCCCAATAACCGTTATGACGATAACCGGAGAGGTTTTATACGAACCGAAATATAACAAAAATGGAGCGCCAATACAGATTATTGATCATAACAAACACGCGTGGACACCTGCGGTAACAATATTTCCACGAGAACGAACCGTGAAATATATCCCTAAGGAGTTCGTCGGGGATGTTTTCTATGAAGAGAAATTATTCGATGCTATTCATGCGTTGTGTAAGGATGATCCTGTGTCAGTGTGGTTACTTAGAAGTGATGAAGAATTCGATCAATTTGTAAAACCAAATGGTGAATTATATCGCATTGAAGAATTAGATAACAGAATGAGAAAAATCGCTAGTGATTTTTCACCGGAGAATTCCCATGAAAAACTACTCACGGATAGTTTTACTATTCCATCAGTGGTAGCTCACTTCGCAAGAGAAAAAATCTCATGGCGTCAAACACGAAGTGATTTTCTCGAGGATGTTAAATTGAGTTGCGTCGAATTTGGTCATGGAGGACTGTGGAATACGAAATACTCACGTGATGGTATGATTTCAATTGATATAGCCGCGTGTTATCCCGGAAGTTTTCTCGGGTATGGGGAATGCGCTGAGTACTTCAAACGATTTGGACACCCCACGCATGAAATGACTCGTGTTGCGATTAATGGACCATTGCCTGATTTTGATTTAACCGGATTCGCTCGTGTGATATCATTTGAATTAGCTACAGGGTTACATCCGTGTAGTTATGTTTGGCTCGGTAGACACCTATCTGAAAAACACTGGATGCCAATAGTGCTATTGAGATATATGATTGATTGTGGTATGCTAATATCGTTGATCGTTTCCGAGGCTATTATATGCTATCGAGCTCAGAAAGAAGTTTGGCTACCACAACCCGATCTAGATAGAATAATCAACGAACTACGAAAACAGTTTCCATATTTCAGTGAAGAAGAAATCATAAATTGGTCTTAGAAGTTATTTGAAATTAAAAAAGAACAAGCAAAAGATCTCGGAAGAAGAATAATCGGTAAATTTACCCAGGGTGGACGATACGATAACGCAAAATACTCTTCGCGGTTGATCATAGATGTCGCTGAATACGATTGTATTGTAGCGGATTTAATGAAACAGGGAAAACTTGTATCCCGTAAGGATGCTTATCTATCCAATGGTGAGAAATTAGGTACGGTTGTTACCTACTGTGATGGATATAATTCCCAGTACACACATTTGAGAAGTTCAATGTTAGCCTATGCTTCTATTAATCTATTTTCGATGATAAATAGATTTCCTATTACCGCGGTTAGAGTGGCTACTGATTCGATGCATATACACAATAAGTACAAATCAGCTGTAGCGGCATTCACAGATCCCGAAGAAAATTGAGGGCGTTGGCGATTTAAAAAAGAGATGCTACATGAGTATTGTGAATCCGCAGACGTTGCCATGGATGATAAATATCTTTGCTGTAACCGTATTGAAATTCAATCAGAATTTTCTAATGCACCACCGGTATCTGATCCAGTATGTAGATATAAGACAGTTTATTTAAACGGTTGTGGTGGGTCAGGAAAGACAACTCGTGCAATTGAATTATTTCATCGTAGAAACGCTAGCGTTTCTAACATGATTGTGCTAACACCGACTCACAGACTCGCCAGAGAGATGATACAACGAGGGGTAAATGCTTGCACTTATCACAGTTTTTTTCGATGGAAAGGTGACAAATGGACTCCTGAGCGTATGGGTGATAAATTCATTCCTGAAATCATAATTTGGGATGAAATATGCACAGTGTCATTAGATGTATTAAAAACATTTCTTGTGTGGTTGTTTAACAAAAACACAAAAGTCGTCATGTGCGGGGATCACGGCCAACCACCACCATTTGTCGGTGCATCTCCAAATGAATGGCTAAAGGGTTTTGTAGACTACTATGAAGAAATCACCACTGATTATAGATCACTTGATGAACGATTACGCGAGTTCAAAGCGCTAATTAGATTACAACCGGATAGAATCCAATGCGAAATAGCGCGTGAAGTGATTTCAGAAACCCCAATGAATGATTTCTGGGAAGCGTGGAGACCAAACGATTTGATCATTGCAAGTAGAAAAATAGTCAGGGATACACTTCAGATGAAGTTATTTGAATTGCATAAAGAAAAATTTGCAACGCTTCCAGTACCCCTTTGTTATAGGCCATCGGATACACGAAAACAAAACATTGAAGTTGATATTCCAGGACAGAGTGAAAAACAAATTCTCGTATTAAATGATATTGTGCTGGTTGATATCAATGTCGTTGAAGATGCATTGCGTGCTAATAAATCCCCGTGGACGCTAGGATACGCAGCAACAATACACTCTTCACAGGGATTGACTATATCGAATACAATTGTTTGGATGGTGGATAATCACATCGAATGGTCGAATTTAATCTATCTCGCAGTATCCAGAGTACGAAACATAAATCAACTTCGAAGAGTTGTTTTCGATGATAATGACACAACAATAAGTGATATTGATGTTAGCATCATTAATAAAAAACTCTCCGGTTACAAACAACAGGACAAAAAAAAAACAACGAGAATTTGATATTGATGCTGAACTAATAATCACTTTGAAGAAACAACAGAATAATCACTGCGCGAGTTGCAATTGTATAATGCGTTGGCAGTATTCGGATAAGGATCCTCGCCAATTCACCGTAGACAGAAAAAATAACAATCTCGGTCATGTCAGAAATAATGTGATGTTGACTTGTCTTGAGTGCAATAGACGCAACGGTGCTAGTTAAGACCATGCGGTGGCAATTGAGTATCCTCGGGTATCACTTGTAATTGTTGTCTAGTAAAACCCCGTTGAGGGGCAGTTGAATCCAGTTTATAGATTGGAGGTCTACCCGTAGATCGTGTTATACTAGATATTTTATGTGCAGTAACACTCCAAATAGGATCAGTAGCCTTTTTTGTGCCACCCTCAAGCTCTCCTGGTTCGTATAAGTACCTCACAATGACATTACTACCAAGAATTGGTTGGGAAACGCTAAAATCCTTTTGTGGTTTTTCAGGTATCGACTTCTTTTTAATCGCGTTGATAGGTTTCATGTTGATGGTTCTAGTAATCTCGTTATTCAGTGCGGTAGCTACACCTGGTAATCTCTTAACCCATTCACGGGATCTTTTTTCTTGGATGAATTCTTTTGCGTATTGATATCCAAATAACCGTTCAGCAAGAGTCCGATTAAATCGTTCTACAATGGCCTGATCACGATGCAGTGCAGTATGTCCCCGTCTGATAGTGACATTGTGATATTTCATTGTAGATAACACTGCACCCTGAAATTCCTTGCCCGGATCAACTTGTAACAGATTTGGCCAGTGCAGAGGACTCCTTCGATCAATCCTTTCAAATGCAGAAGCCACTTCAGTGGCTGATTTTTTTTTAACGGTTCTGCTTCTTTGTATCGACTTGCAATATCAACTACGGTTAGAGCGTATTTGTAACCACGATCATGTGGCAGAAATAATATATCAGCCTGATGAACTTCATTAGGAGCGGTCACATCAAAATGCGAGAATTGAAGTTGTTTAGGCGGTGGTAGATACATTTGCCATAGTGTCTGTTTGGATAACCAATTAGCCGCAGTGGTTTTTTTCACTTTTGCAGCACTAGCGAGTTTATTGATTGCAGCGTTACCCCTCCAGTATCCCCTCGGAGAATAATAAATTGATTCCATATTATTAATTACCAGCACCTAACATCAATTTACTTTTCATAGCCGATTTTATCAAAAATGAAGCCAATTTTTCTTTGAAGGATTTATCAGGAATAGCATTTAACGCATGAATTAATTTCACATCTGCTAGATGCCTGTGTTGCAGATTGCTGCTTGTATAAGCAACATCATGAAGGTGACAGGCCTTATCAATGGCGTTTATTGGTTCTTCACCGGGGTTGGGTTGATTTTGATTATTGAGTCTGATATCAAGTCTGGTTCCCGGTCCACAGTAGCTATATCCTGGAAGGTGCTTTTTTCCGGGGTATTTTGCCCATGGGGTTCCAGGGAGTTTTGCTTATTTGTCTGCGATATCACCTCCTCGTTTTTTTTTAAAGGTTCCTTGGGTTTAGAAACAAATCTAAATTTCTTTGTACCACATTGCACGCATTTACCAGAAAGCGCTGATCGGTTATTTTTAGTTGTAATCGTCGTCAAGTCATCTGTGCCAGTACGCGTTTTACACTTCACACAATATAGATCCATAATTTATGTATAGAAATATGGATATAATTGATTTTTCAGCGACTAAAACAAGAGAACCAATTAAGCATCATGCAGCGCTACCAAACTCTATCCGGATGATTATAATCGGGCCATCTGGATCCGGTAAAACGCAATTGTTGCTCAATTTAATAATGAGATGGATGAAGTGGGATAAGTTGTATTTAATTGCCCCTAGCGTAGATGATCAACGATGTTATGAAGTGCTAAAAGATTTTAACGAGAATGCATCAGAAATTAAGGGTGAGAACGCCATTGATTTTATAACCGATATCGATGAAGCACCGAGTATTGATGATATTGATGGAGATATTAACAATTTAGTCGTATACGACGATATAATGTTGGATAAAAGAAAAGAATCCTGCTAGAATATTTTCCCGTGGGCGTCACAAAAACACTGACGTGATATATGTCACTCAACGCTACACTCAGGTTCCAAAAGTCATCAGAGATAACTGCAATTTATTGTCTGTATTCAACGGAGTTGATACTCATACTCTTAGAAATATTTGGCAGACATGGTGTTCTGATATGGACTTCAATCAATTTCGAGATTTCTTTAGTCATGCTCAGTCGACTCCGCACGGATTCGCAACAATAAATTTGCATGATCCTCGGACACGATATCGTATCGGACTTGATCAAATATTCGGTTAAAATCATTTCTTATTTTTGTTAACCCAGAACTGAAAACTTTAGCAGCAGAGAGGGTGGATGACCACATCGTTGCGACCAAAATTGATTAAAAAATCGTAAAAATCTCCGTTTTCATTTTTTTTAGTTAAAATGAGATTTCGTAGGGAAGGCTCATTAAGATTTCAATAAATTTTTTGTCTGAAAACGTTGTAGGGTTTGCCCCTGAGACATTTTTTTTGGTTAAAATGAGATCGTAGGAAGGCTCGTTTTAAGGATTTCAATCAAAATTTTGTCTGAAAACGTTGTAGGATTCACCCTCTCTGCTGCTTATCACTTCTTCCGTACTCCACTAATCAAAGCATAATTTTGTAACGACGTTCCACTACAGTGCACCTTAGCAATTAGTATGCACGACTAAGTACGCATGTGTGGCTGAACAGATATTGAAAGTATGTCATACTTCATCTTTTAAAATCAATTTTGAATGAACCAGTTATATACATATGGGAATTAATTTGGTGAATTTGTCCACATTAATCCTCTAAGAGTTTTTTTGGTAACTTAGACTTTTGCCAATATTCCAGTTTTTACGTATCAGTTTGATAAATACAAAGTTAGATAGGTAGATCGTATTACACTGATAGGCAACACCTTCGTCATAAATCATCTCATACAAATTTACAGAGTCGTGTATTTTCGTATTGACGTAAATATTTAATGATATTAAAATAGTATTAAGTATACAGTGTTATAACACTAAACCATCCAACAATCTACTATGGCACCAATTAGCCGTTCGGTCCCAGAAATCACTTGCCTTCTCTAATTTCTTTTCAGACTGTTTAACAGAAAATATATGTAATAAAGTAGAATAATATTTTAAAATCTAAAATAAAATGCTACCAAATTTCGTTTCTAAAGGAGATCAACAACTATGATAGGTTTCATTCGGACATTATCGGGTTAGTTCCATTTAATGAACTTTTTCACATCGCTGCACATTTACATATTGTCTTTAGTTAATGTTTAACATTAGTAAAACAATGTTAAGTTCGGTAAACTTGTAAATAAATGAACTGGACGCCACCGTAATGAAGAGAACCCAAGGAAGTACATAAGTAGTCAGTTATTTGTGTAATGACTGTTTGCCAAATAATATATTTGTACAGAATAAGAATTACAACCAAGCGAAATCCTATATTAACAATCACAATCACGATTCTGTAAAACGGAATACGACTTTATCAAACAATTTTCCATATTAAGTATTCAGTGATATAACAAATGTAACACTTTAGACTATTCTGATGGAAGACTGGCTCCAGTCAGTTGTGGATAAGTAACACATTCGACTATTTTAATGGAAGACTGACGCTAGGCAATTGTGGGTAAGTGTAAAACTTTCGACATCTTTGATGGAAGAGTGGCTTCAGTCGATAATGGGTAAGACGTGCGAGTATTCTAATGGGAGAAAGATTGCAGTCGGGCATGGTGAGTAACACCCGAACCGCCTGTTGTAAAGTTTAATCTGACTGATAAGCCAGTACATACGGTATATATTATTTGCAATACTCCACCACATTTGTATTAAGTAATGTGAACATTTTTAATTTGGTTGGTTTCACGGGGTGGAGTGTTGATTGCTGATTGGTTGGGGGTGTGTATATAAATGTAATAATAAATATAAATATACAAAAACCCACCCCTTTTGGTACTCGATATTTAGGAGATAACCGCCCTCGATATAATTACCCGGTTCGAGTAAATATAAGTGGTGAAACTTATAGATGCAAATGTATATAAAGATCTGAGCAGATATTGAACAAACAAATACGAGCCCCGTAAAGATAAACAAACAATTTAATCAATTACATAAACAATTGTGAAAATTCCTTACATTCGGAATATACTATGCTTTAATAAATAAAACTTTCACTGAATTACAAGAAAACGCAAATAAATTTTAATAAACCATCCGATCTGCTACTGATAGCTTTAGTTCAACATAGGATCGAGTAAAACAATCGAAGTCAACGCCTTGTACGATTTCATAACATGCTAGTCCTCAGTTTTCCGCTTCCTATGTTGCTGTTCAGAACTTTGGATCTATGATCTCAGAGATGATACTTTCTGCTATCCGTCTCATCTCAATCTTGATCCTAACTGTTTAGTAAACAAACTTGATTTTTACCAAAAATATGAAATCAGAATTTCAACGCTTTTTGTTACTGTGTAAACCAATATAAACATTTTTGCTCTGAACAGCAAGAAGAAACCCCAAACTAACGTTAGATCATAATAATAATTTTAATTACGCGCTTTATTGTCTACATTAAGATGAGCAGGCTTAAGAAATCTAAGATACTGAATATATATATATATATATATATATATATATATATATATATATATATATATATATATATATATATATATATATATATATATATTCTAGTATAATTCTTGTTTTTACAAATTTAACATATCCTCGAACTTACAAATGGTGACAATACTTAGAATTCCAATCTCATGGTGGATGTGAACTTTCCCCTCCAACTACTTTGCCGACGGTTGATATTTCAGTAGCAGTATATATTCTTCGGGCTTTCCTAACACGTTGTTATAGCCCCCGTCATTTTGTCTTCCAATATTGTTCATAAGAAATATCTTTGGGGATTTCGCCACTTGTGGTGCTTTATTGGTACTATTTTTAAAAGTGCGCAATTTTCTTGAGCCGTAAGATGTGAAGTGCATGACTTCACGCAATCTATCTTGTGGGCGGCACCGGGAGTTAAAGACCCAGGAATACACACAGCAGTCCGCAAAGGCTGATAGGACAGCAGGATTCGTGCAAACCAAACCACTGTGCTACGCAAGGTGATTTTACTATGCTATTTGGTAAGGGTTCGCAAAATAACAGTGCTTTGTTTTGATGTTTTCTTTTTGTATTATGTTGCTATGCGTCATCAACTTTTTATACCAGCGTTCTTTGCATTGATTTAACTTGTGCAGCATGTTGTCGTGCATTGACGAAGGTCTATAACAGCAATCTTTCTTTTGCTTTCCTTTACAGAGTGCTGCAACACAACAGTTTATATTAGCGTTTTTCGTTTATTCTTGTGGAACATTGGATGCAACCATTTGCTTCGGAGAGAACGTAATATAAATTTGTTGGACAGGGCTTAGATTTCCCTGCAAATTATACATGCATAACCATAAAGCAGCTTTTGTTCTGATATAATTATTGACAAAGCCTAGAGCCTAGACTGCAAACTCTTTCAATCCGAAAAAATGCTATGAGTTTCCATCGTAATCCGTGCAGTTGCATGCTAGTGGGGATGCAGATTTGTTTGTCACCAGCACTTGTACTGAATGCAAAGAAAAATAAATATAAGAAAGGGTTTGGAGCATAATATTACACAAGAAGTGTTATTGCTTACATCAGACCTGTTTCTCTTCAAAATGTTGACCTCAGATATGTTTCTCCTCAAAATGTTGACCTCAGACATGTTTCTCTTCAAAATGTTGACCTCAGACATGTTTCGATTCAAAATGTTGATCTCAGACATGTTTCGATTCAAAATGTTGACCGCAGACATGTTTCGATTCAAAATGTTGACCTCAGACATGTTTCGATTCAAAATGTTGACCTCAGACATGTTTGGATTAAAAATGTTGACCTCAGACATGTTCCAATTTAAAAAATGTTGACCTCAGTCTGGACGAAATTGTTATGGAGAGACTTCGTATCCATCGTTACTTCATCGGTTAATCAACTAATAAAATATTGATAATATAGCATTTAGGAATATATAAGTTAGCATAAAATACATACATGACTAAATTGTATTATATATTTGACAATCATTTCCATTTCAAATTATTAGAAACTACAACGAACACTTTCTACGTCAAATTCTTATACTGGGTTTGGGAGGGATGCAGTTCGCCAAAATGACACAATTTGAGCAAATTAGTTTAAATTATAGTTGTATGCAATGCATATTATGCCATTTGCTGTAATTTTGGCTTTGATAAATGTTTATTTAGTGAATGTGGTTGTAATATTCTTTGATACAATAAAAAAATAGAGTTGTGACTTTTGAAGCGTGTGTTCATGTAATTGGGAAAAGGACACAGGCTTTTATATCGGTTGCTTTAGCGTTAATCGTCTCACAAATACATTGATTGATGTATTGATTGGAATGCATTTTGGACTTCGTTTATGTTGTAAATAAATCTTTGTATTTGTAACTGTTCACCCTAATGTTTTGGACATATACCATAATGCTGCATCGAGACATACTTGAAATCGTCGTTCTAAGGAAGTGTTTGCATTGGTAGATCAAGATGCTTTGGGCTGCTTTAGTGTTTCAAGGCACATCAACACGTTGAAAGTTACATCGCGCCGAGGATATTAGAGCAAAGAGGCCAACACACCACAATAGTCAATCTTGGTTGATACTGTCATTTTATATATATAAAAAAAACAAAATACTTGATATGTTTATATTCACAGGATGCATCTTTCTTGTTAAATTTTCATAACTGAAGAAGGTAATCTCTGATGTTAAAATATTGAATTGCAAAGCCAAAAATGTAAACTTGCGAAAATGTGAAGAAAAATACAAAACTACGGCAGCTCAGAATTTCCCGTTTTACACCTAACATTTGTCAGGTCATAACGAAATGTTAAATAGCATACCAGTTAAATATTTACAATGAAAATTACAAGGAAATCATATTTGGCTAGACAAACCCTCGATGAAGTTAAAAGTGAGCTTTCACATCAAGATTGGTCCCGTATGCAATAAGTGGTGAGCATGACAAGTGTACTGATAACGTTGATAAAACTACACAAGAGATTATCGTGCGATAAGCTACAAATATTTCAAGTATATATGACTCGAGGACGCATCATTAATTGCGAGAATTGCGAGAATAAACTCATGCGTCAATAAATTCAAATGTTACTTATTATTCAGTGAAACGAAACTAAATACAAGTTTTGTAAAGTTTGTATAATTTGCAAGGAATTTATTTATAAAATTAAATTTAAAAATCACTTTTGCTTTCTCCACAAGAAACAAAGTTAGGTCGTCACAAAATGGTTTCCATGAGCAAATTACAAAAAAGAAGTCTCCTTACTTTCACAGAGGCCTGTGTCATTTGTAAGTATTTCATTCTGAAATGACCCATACAAATACAATCTCTCTCTCTCTCTCTCTCTCTCTCTCTCTCTCTCTCTCTCTCTCTCTCTCTCTCTCTCTCTCTCTCTCTCTCTCTCTCTCTAAAGGGACCGTTTTTATCATAACATGTAATTACTGCAATCTTCGAATTGCATTATTCCAACTTGTCCTACACTGTGATATCTACACTGTGATATCTACACTGTGATATCTAGAGGTTTCTTCTCATCACTGTTGGTTATGTTGATAGGAAAGTTTGTTTCAGAATGATGCGTTTTAAAATGTTGACGTGTGTAATACTGAACATATGTGGAGCAGGGACGTTATTTCAAGTTTTCAGCTGGGGGGTGGGGGTGGGGGTGTTGGTGGGCAAAATTTGACGAGCTTGTTAATTTTCGTGTATAGGCTATATCAATGTTACAGTCTATGCATGTTTAGGAGGGGAGGGGCTAATGCCCCCTCCTGGCCTCCACAAATGACTATTTTTCTCTAAGATCAACTGGGCTTTAACGACTTTACGGGATGTCAGATCGGCACCAATGTCATTCAAGATCAAATGAAAATCATAATAAGTCTTCTTTTCAGGTACGGCTGTAATAACAATATTTTTAAGATGGCTGCCCTGGTGTCCAGACTGGATATCAGATGGGCACCATATCTATTCAAGACCAACTGGACATTAAGAAGTATTTTTGTTAAATCCCATGTTGGTATGATATCCTCTGTATTTGGAGTAGCTATCGATACCAAGATTTTCAATATGAATACCATGTCAGTCATAGTGACATCCTATCTGTACCATTTTTACTTTGGACAGTCAAGACACGACAAGAAGTTTTTTGGTGAGAAAACAATGCTAATTTGACCATCAGGAAGAGGAGCAACAAATACCGTTCGATAATATCTTCTGATTTACCCAAAAAACATGTGAAAATTTTATTTTGAATCTACAAGCAAATTGATTTCAAAATTGTACGAAATATACGGCAGCTATCTATGTGAAAACATACATTTCTATATCCGGTCTGTAACTGGAAGAAATTCGACTTTTGTCGCTGTCCCACTGGAGCTGAAGACTAAATGTAAAATGTACTAGTTAACTAATCGCATAATATATTACTTACTATCCCACCATACATACCCTTGGCTAAGCTCATCATACTGTACTGTTTCACGGTACCACCATTGTTAACAGCACGATAACAATCTACCTTATCGCACCTCCCTCGGTAAAGTTTATGATAGCCCGTTGTAACAGTACCGCAATGGCATTCAAAGGTAGGAAGGAACTGGAAGATTTCTTTTTAGGTAGTATACTAATATATTTCTTCTGAACAATCAATGTATCAATGCGTTCATTATATTTGCATTCTGCCTTCGCAACCATTGCATTTACTTCTTATATTTTATAATAGCTATCCATTCACTACTTTGTGGAATGCAAAACAATACCGTTGCTCACATTAATCACATACTATATCGTTTATTGCTGTCAAGCTAGTAATTACACTAATATATGTTAGACGCAGACCTAGCGTTACCGTAAGCCGGGGCAATAGTCATACCAAATACTTATAAAAATGGAAATAGCAGCTAGCTATGGTGTCAGGACAATATGACTGGGTGAGACATCATGCTACATGTCTGCCGCATGATATCCCAAAGCTATACATCACTCTAAACTGCCATCTAGACATCGTATCGACATGACTGAAACATTATTCAAGCTACGTTAAAAGTTCACTTAGAACAGTATATACATCACACGCATTAATGGTCATATTACTTTCTCATTTATCATTAAAGTTTAAAATTTGCGTTGCCATGAGGATTCGGAAGCCAAATTGTTCTATTAGGTTTGATAAAAGCTGTGTTAATCAATTTGTGGAATCTTAATAGTAATTTGTACGATTGGAATCTGAATGAATAATGGCGTATACTAAATCTTGCTTGCAGCGAATGGTATTGTGCAGATATTTGACGGCTCGGCATGAAAATGAAGAAACTAATTTCCCTGAGGTGTTGTGGACAACCAGGTGCTCCATTCTCTTTCAAAAACTGGTCAGCAAATTTCGTCTGTTGGCAAAATACACCAGTTTCATCCAAGAAACAATGATAACAGGGGCTACTACTCTCACGATATCTACTGATACGCCACTGTCTTATATTTTGCATGCAAGGAAACGTTAAAGACTACACATCAAAGTGCCATATCAGTGTACATAACATAAATAAAATTCAATATTATTTGGAAAAAAAAATAAAACGTGGAAGTGGTATAAAGAAAACCTGATGGAAAAATTCGCCATAATAACATAAATATGCTCAGGTGTGTTTTCGAAAATAATACACATCCAACCAATGTTGAAACTCGGTAATTTGCGGAGTGTGTATATCGCCTGACATAATATTTTGAGCATACACCTTACTTCCGTTTATATCGAAACATAAACAAAGCACGTGTTCCATTTCATACTAGTTTGAAAACGTTTATTATCACAATCATGCCAAGAGGAGATCGTGGAGGAACAAGCAAGGGCAGCGTGGTAATTGAATGATTACAAATTATGATGGGTTTTCAATGCATTCCTGACCGAAAGGCCATGCTCTTCGTCGTCCAAATAACAAACTAGGATGGTCCAAATGAGTCTTCTGTCCTCACCTCCTTTAATTTTACACTAGAATGCTTCCCATTTAGGTATAGATTAGAGGTTGAGCATATGGGTATGGGACCAAAGAGTCAAACACATTGACGATGCTATCCCTTCTATCCACCGTGTGAAGAAAACTTACAACCATGCCAAGGTAACTGCAAGTGTATTAGAACTTCAACACCAAAGCATCAACTGTGTAGGCGTGAAATATTGTCACCATCAACGTAGCATGTCAAAAGTGTCAATTCCAAAGAAAACAAGGGGCTATTCCAAGACAGAAGTAGAAAGGGTAACTTTTTAATGATCAATTACCATATTATTATTATTATTATTATTATTATTATTATTATTATTATTATTATTATTATATATATATATATATATATATATATATATATATATATATATATATATATATATATATATATATATATATATATTCAACAGATCAGTCACTGCATCCTTTCCATTTGTACCATGAAGAATGTTCATTCAGTTTCCCAAACAAATGTAGTAAATATCTAATTAATGAAAATACACACAACCCCTGTATTCATGTATGAAAAATTGTTCTGCTTTTATAAACTATTTTTATTTATCTGGAATGCAGACCAATTTTATTGATAATAGGCCAGTGATGAGAGATGCAATCCAGCTAGTCCATCTCAATTATTGTTCGTCTGATACCAGATCAACAGCATAACACATTTTCCAACAAAGTGCATCAGCCAGCAGATTTGAGAAACTATTAATCACCAGGGAAAGATGACTTGTCAGACAGTGACTAAAAACCACCAATGTTCCCCCAGTCACCAGATGAGGATAACAATTGATGAACATGAAAACAGGTAACATAACCATATTCTTATATTATGTACCTATGAACTGCATTTACTTGCACAATCATGCAGACATATGCCAAGGTAATGCAATGTAAAGATAAAATGCCGCTACATTCTTAAGATGCACTTTATGAATTGCTTATTGAAGGATATGGAAGATAATAATGGACATAAAGTACAGTACGAGTTGTTACGTGCTTAGGCTCGAATAAACAGTAACATAGAAAGAGTGAAAATAACAAGCTTGTAAAAACTTAATAAACAATTTATTGAGCACAAATATTTTCCAGAAAAAAAAATAATAAACTTACGGTTTTAAGAATCAATTCCAAACTTAATCCAAAAACAATTCAAAATGTAAATCCACTAGTGAAATTGCAAATGTCCTGGTAATAAAATGTCCAAATAATTCCAAGTTTGAATCTTAGTGAAGCATCCAAGATGGAAGACGATGTCACGTGATGAAGTCAGTTCTGGTCTTATGAAATTCAATGAGCAAAATTATTTTCCAGATAAATAACAAAATAAATCCTCTTGATCCAAACGAATTGAAATAATTTCCAGTACAAGGTTATTTAAAGTAACTCAAACGACACACAACTTAGTATTCTAACAGCCCAACTTCTACTAAATAGTTCGCTCCAAAACATAATTTATATACCTGTTTTTACGTAAAGAAGGAAGGGGTCACATGATCTTCTAGAATCTTTAGAACAAATTTACGTTCAAAAAATCTCGTGCACACCGTATGACCCAACTAAAAATAGAAAGATGTTTATAACAAAGCTCCATAATGTCCTTGGAATCAACCAATAATTTTAAAAGCTTGTTTACAACTCTGAAGACAGGCCAGAAATGAGGTCAACATCTAGTGTTTATTTGTAAAGTACAGGTCATCTCCCAATGAATGAATCTTAAACTTAAAATGTCAAATTTGAATATGACAAACAAACAATTAAAATAAAAATAAATGACTTAATTCAAATATACGTAACAGAGTATGCTATTCAAGATTCAAAGCCGCTCTATGGGACAAAATATATATTTCACTTGTAGTATACTTCCCGATGGAACGGTTATTTAATGTATGGATCATACATAAGGTTTCAGCAATGTTCCAGGTGATGCGGAAACTAAATTACTAGTCTTTGAATCAAATCGGATGGATAGATTTAGATGTTCTACCAAATGCTGTTCAAACTGAGTTGTGAAATTGTTTATGTGAATGGAACTTTGATAAAAAAAACAAGAATGCAAGAACTGCTTTTATGTGCACCACTAGTTTAGTCAGTCTTTTGTTGGAAGTAAACCAGCTGGAAATGTGCTAATGTCAGCAGGAATGTTATTTTCTGGTTGCATTCCAAGCCAATCCTTACTCATTTACAAATTTATGAATGTGTCTTGCATAAGCATGTCAACATATATCAACCATCAGAAATCATACTTGTATCCTGCTAATGGAAGTGTTTGGCGTAATGTTCAAAGAGCTAATGTACAAGAGATCCCTGAAAAGCAGATATGTGTTTAATCGTGGAGGAGATGGCATAGCGGACACTTCCTGGACACAGTGCCAAGGATGGTAGCTACAGTATGCCGGACTTGGACAAGACATTGTTGTGGATGTGGAACTTGTACAGGTATAAAATAATATATAAACACAATACGTTATATTATTAATCAAATACGTTTTATCAATAGGTTCTGATGATTTTAGTGTAATTTACAGTTAAAATTGTGTCATGTACATTCTAAATTGCGTAGTGGTCTCAATGACCTTGATCTTATGGCCATTTGTTTACACATATTTCTTGATTACCAGTTTACCACAAGGTTATAGCTTTGAAATCCATTTGGAACAAGGTGAACTTGGCTTGACCTAACATCATCAAGTTTGTATGTTACTTTTGCATGGTTTGAGGTTTTGTACAGATTATCTGTATTTCGATAGAATTATATAGCTTGCATCGTTACTTACTTTGAACAAAGCTTTGACTAACTGCATTGCATTTTAATGACAACAGAAAAAGATCAATCATACACTAAGGAACGAACAGTAATTAATTAACAGAAAGGACTATATCACTTAGAGATTACTGTTGTACCAAGTGTAAGTACCTATATTTAAAAAAAAAATAAAACTCAAAATAAAGGCAAACGATTTGTTAAAGTTTACTCATTTAAGTTTAAATGTCACGATTTTGTTCTTATTAAACAATAAAAATATGCAAACAATTTTAAAGAAATAGTTTTAGTATATGAATTAAACAAGAAAAGGTTGTATCGTTTGGCTTGTACAATACAATGCATATTCAGTTCACCATAATTTGCATTTTATGTTGAATTGTGATGAAAACAGCATTCAGAATTGAACAGGTGTCTCATGCATGATGAAGGGTGTAAAATGTCTGGTAGATATACCAGCACCATTTTGTTATCTGTATTTGAGGCCTGACATGGATATTGGCACTCCAAATCTTAGCCGGTTTAATCACCGGAAAGTCAGTGCAGTTCAGGTTTTGATCAGGGAAGGCAATGTCCATCCTCTGAAGAACAATTGATGGAATGATGACCCTCACTTCCTTGCCCAAGAAGTGCCAACACAACACCACCGAGTAAACTGTCTATTTGCTGTATACCGGTCTTCTGAAACACTAATTTGAATACATGTTGAACTAAAATGTGCTGTATGAATTGGATCAAATTAGAAAAATCGAAAGTTTTAGTAGATAGTATTAGTAGTGGCGCAATGTATTTTATTATTATTTGTACGATATCAATCAAGTTAAAAGATTCCAACTATAATCTGGGCACCTTATTATCCAACACTAGCAATGAAATAAAACAATATGTACTTATTTTTTTTTTTTATTTTTTTTTTTTGGTGCATGATTTATCAGTATCACTGTGTCATAACCTTAGACAATATAGTCCTCCATAACAGGCGTTTAATCCATGAAAGCATAAAATGATAGGAAAAAAGATTATTTACTGTATTGATCACTTCAATACTATGCTGTCGTGAAAACAAGAAGACATGAAAAATTGCTCCGACATTTTACTTACTCATTTCCTTGTTCTTGAAGTTCTCCAAATTGTTGTCTATACTGATAGTATGCAACTTTTAAAACTTGACTGAACCGTGGATGTTGTTATACATTGTATCTCATTTATGAACAAATCAATAGCACAGTACAGTCAGTACAATGACACAAAGTGGCTAAAGTCAGAAACAGGTAAAACATTTAGTACAGCACTAAAATTAAATTAGATATGAAAGAAAATAGAAGTTGCAAGTATATGCTTACCATAGGAAAAGGGTTTATATCATAATTTTTTTTAAAAATATAAAAATATTAACATACACTTGAGAAATCTGAAATTTTAACTTGCACGTTTATCAACGGATAAATACGTCACAACCATCAACTACACTTATACAGCCTTTATTACAGGTGAGAAGAAAACAATTTGTTAACGAACATGAGATTGTTGAACAGTACTGTAAATATCGTAGGATATATATATTCTAACTTACGGATGTCGACATATTCCGAAAACAATTACCACGATTGTCCGTCAATCTGTCTTCTTCGTCATCTTCATCTGCATCTTCGGATTCGTTTGTATTTTAAATAAAGGGTTCAAACTGGTACGGTCGGAATAAATTGGGTAACGTCAGCCGTTTCTTCAACATTATCAGAACCATCCAAGCTGGAATGGCGAAGACCCGCAGGGCAGTGACAATTGACTTCTTTTAGACTCGTAGCTTTCGTGTTTCCATAATATGACGATAACAACTCGACCTTTGTTTTCACCGAGTGTCCCAAATGTGACATCACGCTTTAAATACCGTATGTGGTCAAGGGTTGCATTCGGTTATTATCGTATTACTGAATTTTTAATCTGACGTTTTATATTTATATTTAATATTTTTAAATTCGTATATATATATATATATATATATATATATATATATATATATATATATATATATTAGACAGCAATGACCTAAAGGTTAAAGGTACATTGAAAAGATAACCATATTTGACGATTCCTACCCGAGCTGATGTTAATTTAAAACATTTGTACACCCAATGGTGGTTTAAAGACCATTGATGCAGCTGAGCCTTGCAATGCGGTGAAATGGTTATATTTGCATCCACAACTTCAAGGTCAATCATACAGGATAATTCGAATGTATACCGACGGTTGCCATTCGGACCACATCGGCTACTAAGCGAAACGAAAGCTGAAATTCACGGAAATACGTTTCACCTACAAATTCTCCATCAATCTTCTCGTGAAAATAGCACTGAACTGTTCCGAATGGATCGTTAAAGTAGCTTTAACAATGTTTCATCATATTGCTACGGAGTTCTGCAGTGTGGCAGTTTATAGCCACGACCTCCAGCGTCTGAGGCGTACGCTCTAACTACTAAACCACCGGAGCGGTCTGAGTCTACCGAAGGAATGATTTTTATGGTTTAACGCCATTTTTCAGCACAATATAGGCTATACATGGTGGCCAGTATTAATGGTGGAGGAAGGACCGGGAATACAACAGAAAGAACCATCGACCCACGAGAAGCTACTGGCAAGCTTTCTCACATACCCACATTGGCAGAATCCGAAACTCGAACCCACGCAGACAGAGGTGAGATGGCAGTGATCCGTAACGGAGAGCGCTTTAGACCATTCGGCCACTCGTGGCCCCTGAAGGAATGGTAGGTTGTGCGTTCGAGGGTGTAACATGATAGACCCGAATGGATGCTTGGACGACAACAATTACAATACAAACATTCACAAATAGGAAAACAAACAAATTGTTCATATACAAATTTATGACTTATATGAATACAATCTCGCGTAATTTCGTAAAGTGAAAGAGATTCAAATAACCTTTAGTTAATAAAAAGTTTCATTTTCATGTACAGTTACCCCGAATGTTTGGGTTGTCACACTTGTATTGGCAGCTCACACCCTTCATGGATCCACATGTTTACAAATTAGCGGTTTCGTCTATGTAAGGCTTTGATGGTTATTACATCATCTGTCATATCGATATAGACTAACAGACTGCCAGATAGGCTGCTAAATCCGCACACACATACTTATAAACAGCACACAGTTCACCTAAATTAGGCTAGCACACTTGTATTGGCCACGGGCATCTTTCATGGATCAACTATGCACCCATATATATACGTATAGACAGATACAATGCACCCATATATACGTATAGACAGATACTATGCACCCATATATACGTATAGACAGGCGTATATACATTCGAATAGACAGATGCAATGGAACCAAACTGGTCAAAATAACAGGTACGGAATTAACATATATATATATGCTACTGAACTAAGCTCTTAATAGCAGCTTGTAACAAAGTTCTAAACGATTTAAGTCTGCGTAGTAGTAAAGGCATCATTTCACGATACGACATAAAAAGCTGATTATGCGTCATATATCAAATAAATATAAATATAACATTTACCCCTATGGCTGGAGAAAACAATTAGAGAACTTTCCCTCCTTGACAAGATCCAAAGACCAGTGTGTCACTTAAACAATAGACCTGACTTAAATCCACAGCAGAGTTAGCATCAAAGGTAAAATACCCGTGAATATGGCGCTTTTAGTGGATCTTTCCGCAAGCGATCTACGACGAGATACATGGTAGTTCAGTTGCTTAACTGGAAAAAATAATTCACCTAGGTAACGTTGTACGCATATACAACGAGACATGGTCGAATTGTTTTAAAGTGTAACAGTTTTTTCTTGCATTATTCTGCGACAGAAGGTCCGACTCAAAATAGTGGAATAGTCCGGAGGTAAATTGCGCAAGTAATGTAGATAAAACGGGGATAAATAAAGCTTGTGATTATTGGTATTAAATTATTATTAGTATTAACAAGTATATGTTCTATCACAGGTTATGCATAGAATGTTATATTTGGAGGTGGTTGTTGCTGTCTGTGTGTGCGAGAGAGAGAGAGAGAGAGAGAGAGAGAGAGAGAGAGAGAGAGAGAGAGAGAGAGAGAGAGAGAGAGAGAGAGAGAGAGAGAGATTACTGATATTTATCGAATTGATCTGGTATCCCTTTTATTTACATTCGTGCAAGAACAAAAAGATTAAGTTTTCTATATAATCTTAGAAGCCTTTTTGACACTAGTCTTAAAAGGATTTTAAGTTTTTAATTCTTGTTCATTCATCATTAACTTGACGCAGGCAGAAGTGACTACACATGAGGTTTACTATTATAAGTCAAGTTGTTTATGGCATAGTTCATACATTAATTACTAGTATTTTTGGTTCCATTTGTAACTCGTAAGCAGTCCATGTTTTAAATATACTTAAATGATTATGAGAGGGATATTCCCAATTATTAATTATGTGTATTGTTAAGAAAAGGCAAAACAGAGTTAATGAAATGCAAATCAGGGTTAAGGAAATGCAAATCAGAGTTAAGGAAATGCAAATCAAAGTTAAGGAAATGCAAATTAGAGTTAAGGAAATACAAATCAGACAACAGGAAATGCAAATCAAAGTTAAGGAAATGCAAATTAGAGTTAAGGAAATACAAATCAGAGTTACGTAAATGCAAATCAGGGTTAAGGAAATGCAAATTAGAGTTAAGGAAATGCAAATCAGAGTTAAGGAAATTAAAATCAGAAGGCAGATCTTGAAATATGCTTGATGCTTACGTATCAAAGTACATACTATTAAACGTGCGTAGGACTCGAAAGGTTTCGAATAAGCTGAGGAGTTGCAACTGCCCAGGTCATATGTACCTTTAATCGTCACAAATAAAATGTTTCTGGTATGAAACTATATGTCTTTTGTTTTTAATCCATTCTAACTATTTAGTAGAAAATATAAGTTAAAGAACTAGCAGTGAGCTGCCTGATATTCATTTGTATCATATCAAATCTGCCTTTGAAGTTGATAAATCAACCCCCAAACGTGTGCCTGTAATGATGGACACTTTTAGGGCTCTTTGTTACTAACGTTTAAAGAGTGCACGGCATAGAAACGCTAAATTAATATGCTGGTATATGTACTGTGGCGAGATCGCAGAGTATTACACGTGCATGCTATATTTCCATTAAATCGCTTTATCTCTATTAAATCTTTGAACGTGCAAGCAGGAAAGTTTGAAAACTTAATATAGCTAAATTTAAGCTTGTCCCTAGTGAAGGGGATTTGAATAATCAGAGCCATTTACAACGATCAGTTCTTTGCTAAATGATATTCACACGGTTCACACAGCTAAACAAGGTTTTAAAAACTCATCAGCTGGAGTCTGAATTTTCACAACTGTCGTTTACATGTTTAATTTACACTGCTCTGACTTTCCCAGGACTGTCCACATCCCTTAGATTCTGGTTTTAATAACGGTTTGTTCCATCATACATTTTAATATAGTATAAACTTTGAAACTATTGAACAAGAAGGCTGATCCATTCACACTATCAAGGTTGAAATGTTTGGCCATTTAGTAATTAAACAGTGAAATAAATACCAACATCTAGCAGTAATAATATTATTGTACATTATAATCAAGAAGATAACGTATGCATTGGAAATATGGAAAATGTTATTTTTTTTTAAACGAACATCGACTGCCATCTCTAAGTGAGATGATTATCTATCTATCTATCTATCTATCTATCTATCTATCTCTCTCTCTCTCTCTCTCTCTCTCTCTCTCTCTCTCTCTCTCTCTATATATATATATATATATATATATATATATATATATATATATATATATATATATAATCGCACAGCAATTTCTTTTTCTTTACTGTCAGCTCTGTCTCATTTAGGGTTGAAATGATAACACTCGCTTTTCGATTGTGGGATTTATTGTGATTAGAAATGGTACGAAATAAACCTAACACGACACAAAGCGCATACATAGAATACAAAACAAATACAATATAGAATATGACAGTCACAAATACAACGCACAATACACAACCCCCACACCGGAAGTTTCAATTTTATCACAGAAAAACAAATGATACCTTATCCTACTCGAAGGGTATATTTTGTTTAAAATCATGTTCAATCCCTGGTCTTTCACTTGCGTGAAAGACGAGTACTCTTCATCTTCATGACTCGAACTGCTCGAGACGGCTCCAGTGGCCCAGTGATTTGAACGTCCGCCGCGTAAGCGGGAGGTCGTGGGTTTGATCCCAGGCCGATTCATACCAAAGATTTACAAAAATGTTACTAACAGATGCCTCACTTGGCACTCAGCATTAAGAGTTAGTGTTAGGACTGGTCGTCCTGGTGTCAAGATAATGTGACTGAGTGGGACATTATGCTACATGTCTGCG
Source organism: Unio delphinus (assembly GCA_029339505.1). Lineage (NCBI taxonomy): Eukaryota > Metazoa > Mollusca > Bivalvia > Unionida > Unionidae > Unio > Unio delphinus. The sequence continues at coordinate 11,061,321 of JAQISU010001238.1, forward strand.
GCATGATGCCCCAGTGCTAGACATCACTATAAACTGCCTCATTGCAGACATTGCGATATGACTTAAAATATGTTAAAGCTACGTAAAGAATCCTAATCAAACAAAGAAACAAAGGAACTGCTTGATGTTCTATCTGTTTTAAGAACTAGAAGGATGATTGTGAGAAGCGTTTTGTAGTATGGCGGGGAATTGATTTTAATACTCGTGTAGCACTGGAATCATGCCATCGATCGATCACTCTATCACTCACTCATGACAAATACGCACATTGGTACACGACACAAGTCCTGGGTCACATACTCCCTCTCTAAGTTTAATTTTGTGGTTGCCGCGTAAAAAGTACAACAACAATAACCATTCTATCATTCAAGTCTTTTGGACAAAACAAAGAATTTAGTCATGCCTGTGAAATCATATCAGAGCTTAACAAGTATACTCTCCCTGCAATAAATACATAAAACCTTCAAATTAAGACTACACGTAATCATTTAAATAAAAATTATTGAATTGTCATCCTCCAAATATCGTGCTGTATTTAATTTACATTGCTGAATTGCTGTATTTAATTTACATTGCTGTATTTAATTTACATGAAATGGGCTCTTTTGCATCGCTCTAGCTGTCAACTGCAACACAACATGCCTGAAATTAATAGATAGATATCAGTAATTCACACGTAGTAAACCGTTTGCAAATACGCCCACTGGCCTAGCCGGTCGGGTGGTTTTCGGTCTCTGGTTGAACGCCTTAGCGGTTGCTGGCCCGAGTCTTTCAGTTTTGACCCATGTTGTGCCAGTGGGCTGGGGATCAACCTCACAGACTGGCTGTCCGGGTCTCCTTCTAATATCGTCGGGCTTTGAACTAACATTTCGGCCGATATCTCTGGGGGAACGAACTGAGTACTCTCACGTGAGAGAGAGAGAGAGAGAGAGAGAGAGAGAGAGAGAGAGAGAGAGAGAGAGAGAGAGAGAGAGAGAGAGAGAGAGTAGAACAAATTACATGAGGGTTCATTTAAACTACAACCATATTGCCTAGACCTGCTGGTTTGAAAGTTTACTATTTTAAGAGGCTGGATAATATGGAGATTGATAATAGATGGTGATCTACTGTCAAGGGCAATTAATGTAGAGTGTTCACGGAACTGATCAGTATCCTTCATGGTCCAACTGGGTCATCTTTGTGGTATTTGGAGTCAGGACTCGAAGATTCCAAGCTGGATTGCATACACTTGCCTTTGGTACACCCGGTTTCTTCCTAAACTATTTCATGGGGACTGGATCACAAGGAAATTAGTAAAAGGACAAAAGCATATTGCGATGCAATGTGCGCGTGGATTTCGAACCCTCGTCCCTCTTTACCTTGTACATAGGTATATCTAAATTGGGGATTGATATCACCTGATATACATCCTTGGACACCTTATCGGCTAATTTTTGTTTCCCTTTCAGGCCAACCTTGCACACTAAGACTCGATCCCCTACTTCAAGTTTGGACTCTGGATCTATTTATCGTCATGAATCTTGTTCTTTGCATGGATATTACTCGACTAACCCACCCCCTCGCCACGGCCGTGTAAGCAAATTGTAGTCGGTCTTTAAGTGTAGTGCCCCGATAGGCGTCGACAGAAAGCCAGGGGTACCATCGAAATGATTGTGGTTTAATATTGTTGCTACGTCGGCACATTGACATATTCTTGGATGCGAAGATGGTTGAACCGATAATACAATGAAATTATTGCGCAGTATTCTCATCATTGTTTTGTTGCATCCTTAGGAAAGTTTCTTTCTCTAGCTTTATGGAACTTTTTCCCGTGAAAAACGAGCGGCTATCAAAAGAGAACAATAGTGGTAACATATATAGGAATATAAACAATTTACCCTACGTAGCATTTCATGAATGCCAAACAATACTATATCGTGAGCAAACACACTGGATGTTCGTCAAGTTAAATCGAGAGTGTGAGAGAACAGCGACAATTCAAAACGTTGCTCAACACGAACAATTCAAGTCTATGTAGAGCAATGTCCTACAGTCTGTTGTATTGGAGATTCCTCGTGATGAATCTGATAAAACACCGAACTGATATTGCACCTTATCATCCACAAGACAATCATTGTTTAAAAGTACCCTATCGAAAATCACCCCACCTCCTGTAGCATTCTTCTTGTAATCAAAGGCTAGTTTAGTGATTTGCAAATCAAAGTAAGAGGCCAGTGTAAGTTTGAGTCGAATTAAAAAGGAAACAGAAGAATAAAACTGATAGGGACTTTGTATGCGATTTAAAGACAGTTTCCGCTCTAGCCAGTTCATAAAAAAAAAAACAATTACGCTCCGTGACAACTGCTGAAAATTAAGAGATTTCTCAAGTTCATTCTAATAACTCTGTGCTAGTTATAATATCACACAGATTACAAAACCCCAGGTGGAACGAGAAATTGTGCAATTATTATCTTATGCTTTTGATCCAATTCGTAATATTGGCCACACTTAATCAGTATACTTATCACACGCATAATACCTGCCCTAGCCCTCGTGTTCCATTTCTTAATGGTCCGCCCCCAGGAACCATGTCAATCTTATGCAAGAGAAACATGTTAGAAAATGATTTCATGGACTGATGCGTACGTGGAATTGATAAGGCTATATGAAGGGAAAAATCACTCGAATGGTATCAGAAAAATATAGAATGCACCGAATCAGTAAAAACAAAACAACAACGCTCCAAGCAAAGCAAAACAGAAATAACCTTGATATTTTGATTTTCAATGTTCTATGCCAGTTTAATCTGACAGGTTCGTTGATCCTGTTCAATTGGACAATATACACTTCTACATTGATTACGTAATAACGTATCACCAGTTTAGATTTCTCCCCGATGCAAGATTTAATTCTGATAAACACATTTGCCCCGTCAGCAAAGAAAACATTGCAAATCCAGAAAGCCTAAAACACGACACAAAATCGCTTGAATGGCACACAAGTGGCACTTAAATCTAATCAGGTCAGTAACATTGGCAAATAAATATACATAAGCATTGCAAGCTCTGTTTCCCAGGCAGAATCTCTTATTGTGTAATCGTGCTATTAAGGTTTCGTTAAATTGAACTTTAGATAAAACGCTATTAAGAACCATCAACATGACGTGAAAATCTAATCATGTCATCGGCAGATGGATAGAAAACACAAACTATTATTCATATATCTAGATAAGGTTAGTTATGCAAACACAGGTTGTCCAAAAAAGTATTATTCTGATAAAGCCAACTATTACTATTTTAAAATGGTTAATCAAACAGTGGAACTCTAACCTGATCATCTACGTACACATATTTGTAGATCGATAAGGTTGACTAGTGGTTAGAGCGTCCGCCTCGGATGCGGGAGGTATTGGGTATGATTCCCGACATAGTCATACCAAAGACTTATACAAATGGTATGTACAGCTGCCTCGTTTGGCGCTCAGCTAATACAGATACATGGAAGGACTGCGAGCAGGGTATCATACAGTGTCCATTCATATAATAACTACCGTATTTATTCCGATTGCTATAACTACCGTATTTATTCCGATTGCTACACATATTTTAATTCATATATTCTTGGATGAGTATATTATGAACCTTTCATCAATGATGTTGAATACAGTTGTAGTCTTTGTTATCTTAACATAAATAGTAAAATACAAATCTTTATAAGCAACATTTATCTGCGTGTGGTTAATAGTATATATTTTCAGTCGAGGGTGATTAATGCTTTGACTTTCAGTCGTGAATATGGTGAACATTTGTTCTTCGCTGTTAGTGGCCCGACTCTTTAACAAGATTTTCAGTGCGTCGCAGTCTTAGGCCAAAACCCAGTGTAATAATATTATGTATATATAAATTGTGTGTTATGTTTTGTCCATACTTAAATATTGTTATGATCATCTGTACCTAACACTTTACATAGCAAATTTGTGCCCATAATTGTAGATTATATTTTAACAAAATTATGATGTAAATAGTGATAAATATTCATACTTTTCCCATTTTTACAGCTGTGATTTCTAAGGTTATGCTGGCTCAAGGTTTACATAAGAATTTTGACAGTTTACTGAAAGTTTTGTGAGGCAACACTATTTGGTTCACTGTGTGTTTATTTAGTAATCAGAATAATGAGTCATTTAGTCGCTTTAAAGGGATTAAACTCTTTGTGCCTCAATGATGGTCAGATTTCTGCATTCATAATTACCTGTAAAAGGTTGTTTCAAGTACCTAGAAAATCAAACTCGGCGTACCAGCCAATCGGATTTAGAGAAATTAAGAAAAACCTACTTGCAGGAGAAACTAATGTCTCAGACAGACAGGGGGACAATGAAACACCTATCCATTATCTGTGTAAAATGAGTCAGTGGGTAGCTGACCTTTGGTGAAGAGCGGAGGATACAATAAATTATCAAAATGCATACATGGGGAAAATACGAATCCGACATAGAGGCACGAAGAAATGGAAAAGAAGAATTGACCTGGGAACGAAATAGAAAGTTTCAACAGGAAGCTTCCGCTGTGCACGTAGAGGCGACACTACATTCTCAAGAGAGAAAATGAAGAAGTACGAGAAGAGTACAGAAGGGGTGTCGAAAGGAGTAGCACAAGGAGTAACACAGAAAGGGTGAAGGATAAGACGAATAGTACAAAGGCATATATGAATCAGGCAGGAGAGAAGGAGAAGTAAGAATAGGAGAAGAAAGAATACAGATGAGTACAAGGGACAACTCACTTGAAGGTTAGGCTAAGGTTAGGAGATTAACTCTCAAGTGATACAAAATTGAAGGCCTTTATTAGCACACTAAACTAATGTATTGATTTTTGATTGAAGTGTAAATGTAAGAATCATATCCAGAAATTGTTAGAATAGTTTATTATTATTAATATTGATTAAACTGTTATATATTTTTCATAGAGTTTTTCATGTATTTATGTTTGCCGGAATTACTGACTGGGGGCTCGTGAGTAAATTAAAATTTCACCTTTCGATCGTATTGACCCTAATATTGTAGAGGGGTTGTTTACTTCGATTTGAGTTCTGGAGCTGGCCTTGATAAAGAATTAATTTACAGTTTGATGTAATTTTCTAATATTATAATATTATTATAATTGATTATTGCGAAATGTGTCACATGGGGACGAAATGCCTGGTTGAGGCTGTAATAGAGTCGAAGAAATAAAGATAAGAAGAAAAGTTACTAATTAAACGTATTGCACTTTCTATTACTTTTCTTATGTTATTTCCAGTTTTTAATTATTTACTGGAATTACAAGTTATTCATATCACCACCTAAACATTATTTTGCGATTATTATAAATTCATTCAAGGACGCTCAGGACAATGCCATTGGGATACATTACTATGGTTGGTATTCAGAAAATTCAAGGCTGTTGATACTTCAGCACATTCAAGACCTAAAATCCATTCGAAGTTCTATCATTTTGGACTTTTGTTAGAACTGTTATTATTGATGTGGATTTAATTCCAATACTGTATGTTCTTCTAAATTTTTATAAATCTTGTTGGCTTTGCTTCTTTTAATACAAAAAGTCTCACGTTAGGTGTAAAATATTCCGCTTCACACTGATGAATAAATGCTTGGGGACGTACTTTGCAATATGATTCACAATAGCACCGTCACTTTCTCCTGCCTGTAATTTAAGCAGAGCAACAGTTTAAAGCTCACTCATACAAATGCACGTACAATGAAACCAGTTCTTTTTGAATCGAATCATATAATGAATGTGTTTTTTTTAAAATAAAAAACAGCTTAATATAATTATCGTCGCTATCGAACTTTTTTAATCTTGCAATTTTAAAAATCAAATGGTGATTCTGTTTCTAACTTGTGTGTCATTATAATGTTATTTCATTTGGTTTCATACTCTGAATCGCCATTAAACTGCTCCAGTGGCCTATTGGTTAGAGCGTCCACCGCGGAGGCGAGAGGTAGTCGGTTCGTTCCCCGGCCGAGCCATACCAAAGACTTAAAAAAATGGTACTAACAGCTGCCTTGCTAGACACTCAGCATTAAGAGGTTAGTGTTAGGACTGGCCGGCCTGGTGTCAAGATAATGTGACTGGGTGGGGCATCATGCTACATGTCTGCAGCATGATGCCCCAGTGCTAGACATCACTATAAACTGCCTCACTCCACAAGTCGTAACTATATGACTGAAAAATTGTTAAAGCTCCGTTAAAAAATCCTAGTCACGCTTATTATCCATTAAAGATTAATGTTAGAGTTACTTCCACCTTCATTTCCACTTTCCAATGCATTTTTCATCCTACCCAACTCACTCTCGATTACTTTAGTTTGTCATCCATAACTCGCTTTTGATTTTTGCAGTCTACCCTTGCTTCTCATCCTATGCTTTTTCTCGCTCACACGCTCCCTCTGAGTATTGCATTGTGATATATCCAGCTCAATATCTCTCTCCAAAACCAAAGTGTTTTTTTTTCTAGCTCGACCCGCGATTTCTTCTCCAGCTTGAGCAGCAGAAGGGGCGAATCAGACAACATTTTTAGACAAGTTTTCACTGAAATCACGCTTAAAAACAATGAAACCAATGACATCAGGCCCCAATGTGTGTGTTTCATGGATTAGGTCAAAAAAAAAATATGAAAAAATCAATAAAATTAATGAAATCCTCCATCGATTTTTTGGGAAAAAGGGACTACAACGTCGTTGTCACTCACTAGAACTTTCAGTTGGGGTTAACCGAATATTTGATCCAGTCCGATACGATATCGTGTTCGAGGGTCATGTAAATTTATTGTTACAAATCCGTGTGGGGCAGACTGAGCATGACTAAAGAAATTTCTAAATTGATTGAAGTCCATATCAGAACACCAAGTCTGCCAAATATTTCGTAGCGTATGTGTATCAACGCCGTTGAATACAGCAAGCATATTACAGTTATCTCTAATCACTTTTGGAATCTGAGTGTAGCGTTGAGTGACATAGATCACATCCGTGTTTTTATGCCTGCCTCGGGAAAATATTTTAGCAGGATTTTTTTGATTATCTAACATGACATCGTCGTATACAACTAAATTGTTGATACTTCCATCGAGGTCATTCACGGATGGCGCCTCGTCAATATCGGTTATAAATTCAATAACATCCTCGCCGGCAATCTCTGAAGCGTTTTCATTAAAATCTTTTAGCACTTCATAGCATCGTTGATCATCTACGCTAGGGGCAATTAAATACAACTTATCCCACGTCATCCATCTCATTATTAAATTGAGCAACAATTGCGTTTTACCGGATCCAGATGGCCCAATTATAATTGCGCGGATAGAGTTTGGTAGCGCTGCATGATGCTTCACTGGTTCTCTTGTTTTAGTCGCTGAAAAATCAATTATATTCATATCTCTATACATAAATTATGGATCTATATTGCGTGAAGTGTAAGGCGCGTACTGGCACAGATGACTTGACGACGATTACAACTAAAAATAACCGATCAGCGCTTTCTGGTAAATGCGTACAGTGTAGTACAAAGAAATTTAGATTTGTTTCTAAACCCAAGGAACCTTTAAAAAAAAACGAGGAGGTGATATCGCTGCCAAATTAGCAAAACTCCCTGGAACCCCATGGGCAAAATACCCCGGAGAAAAACACCTTCCAGGGTATAGTTATTGTGGACCGGGAACAAGACTTGATATCAGACTCAATGATCAAAATCAGCCCCGACCCGGTGAGGAACCAATAAACGCTATTGATAAGGCCTGTCACCTTCATGATGTTGCTTATAAAAGCAGCAATTTGCAACACAGGCATCTAGCAGATGTGAAATTAATTCATGCGTTGAATTCTATCACTGATAAATCCTTTAAAGAAAAATTGGCTTCCTTTTTGATAAAATCGGCTATGAAAAGTAAATTGATGTTAGGTGCTGGTAATTAATAACAACATGGAATCTATTTATTATTCCCCAAGAGGATACTGGAAGGGTAACGCTGCAATCAGTAAACTCGCTAGCGCCGCAAAAGTGAAAAAAACCACTGCGGCTCATTGGTTATCCAAACAGGCACTATGGCAAATTTATCTACCACCGCCTAAACAAATTCAATTCTCGCATTTTGATGTAACCGGACCCAATGAAGTTCATCAGGCTGATCTATTATTTCTGCCACATGATCGTGGTTACAAATATGCGTTAACTGTAGTTGATATTGCAAGTCGATACAAAGAAGCAGAACCGTTAAAAACAAAATCAGCCACTGAAGTCGCTTCTGCATTTGAAAGGATTTATCGAAGGAGTCCTCTGCACTGGCCAAATCTGTTACAAGTTGACCCGGGCAAGGAATTTCAGGGTGCAGTGTTATCTACAATGAAATATCACAATGTCGCTATCAGACGAGGGCATACTGCACTGCATCGTGATCAGGCCATTGTAGAACGATTTAATCGGATTCTTGCTGAGCGGTTATTTGGATATCAATATGCAAAAGAATTCATCCAAGAAAAAAGATCCCGTGAATGGGTGAAGAGATTACCAGGTGTAGTTACCGCACTGAATAACGAGATTACTAGAACCATCAACATGAAACCTATCAACGCGATTAAAAAGAAGTCGATACCTGAAAAACCACAAAAAGATTTCAAAGAACCAATTCTTGGTAGTAATGTCATTGTGAGGTATTTATATGAACCAGGAGAGCTTGAGGGCGGTACAAAAAGGGCTACTGATCCTATTTGGAGCGTCACTACGCATAAGATATCTAGTATAACACGATCTACGGGTAGAACTCCAATCTATAAACTGGATTCAACTGCCCCTCAACGGGGTTTTACTAGAGAACAATTACAAGTGATACCCGAGGATACTCAATTGCCACCCCATGGGCTTAACTAGCACCCTTGCGTCTATTGCACTCAAGACAAGTCAACATCACATTATTTCTGACATGACCGAGATTGTTATTTTTTCTGTCTACGGTGAATTGGCGAGGATCCTTATCCGAATACTGCCAACGCATTATACAATTGCAACTTGCGCAGTGATTATTCTGTTGTTTCTTCAAAGTGATTATTAATTCAGCATCAATATCAAATTCTCGTTGTTTTTTTTTTTGTCCTGTTGTTTGTAACCGGAGAGTTTTTTATCAATAATATCATTATCGTCACCAATGATTTCATCATCGCCAATGATTTCATCATCGCCTGACTCTGTCAGGACAATTCTTCGAAGTTGATTTATTTTTCGTACTCTGGATACTGAAAGATAGACTAAATTTGACCATTCTATGCGATTATCTACCATCCAAACAATTGTATCCGATATAGTCAATCCGTGTGAAGAATGTATCGTCGCTGCGTATCCTAGCGTCCATGGGGATTTATTAGCACGCAATGCATCTTCAACGACATTGATATCAACCAGCACAATATCATTTAATACGAGAATTTGTTTTTCACTCTGTCCTGGAATATCAACTTCAATATTCTGTTTTCGCGTATCCGATGGCCTATAACATAACGGTACTGGAAGTGTTGCAAATTTTTGTTTATGCAATTCAAATAACTTCATCTGAAGTGTGTCCCTGACTATTTTTCTACTTGCAATCATTAAATCATTTGGTCTCCACGCTTCCCAAAACTCATTCATGGGAGTTTCCGAAATTATTTCACGGGTTATTTCACACTGGATTCTATCCGGTTGTAATCTAATTAGTTTCTTCAATTCTTTTAATTTTTCATCAAGTGATCTATGATCGGTATAAATTTCTTCATAATAGTCTACAAAACCCTTTAGCCATTCATGGGGGGATGCACCGACAAATGGTGGTGGTTGGCCGTGATCACCGCACATGACGACTTTTGTATTCTTCAATAACAACCACTCAAGAAATATTTTTAAGACATCTTCTGACACTGTGTCTATTTCATCCCAAATCATGATTTCAGGAATAAATTTCTCTCCCATGCGCTCAGGAGTCCATTTATCTCCCTTCCATCGGAAAAAGCTGTGATAAGTGCAAGCATTTACCCCTCTCTGTATCATTTCTCTTGCAAGTCTATGAGTTGGTGTTAGAACAATCATGTTTGGATTGGAAACACGAAATAACTCAATTGCCCGGGTTGTTTTTCCTGACCCGCCACAACCGTTTAAATAAACTGTTTTATACAGGCATATTGGATCAGAAATCGGTGGTGCACTAGAAAATTCTGAACACTGATTGCTTTCTAAGTAATTATTTTCAATGGTAACATCTGCTGATGGAATATAATCATGAATCATTTCTTTCTTAATTCTCCATGATCCCCATTTCTCGTTGCCAGTAGCCTTAAAATCAGCCATTTTGCTATTTATGTAAAATGAGTCAGTAGCAACTCTAACTGCGGTGGTAGGAAATCTATTGATCATTGAAAACAGATTGATAGAAGCATAACCGAGCATAGAAGCTCTCAAATGTGTGTACTGCGGATGGTATCCATCATTGTAGGTAACAATTGTACCCAATTTGGTTCCATCGGACATAAATGCGTCCTTACGATTGACATATAGGCCCTTATTCGTTAAATCCGCCATTACAAAATCGTATTCAGCGTTGTCTATAATCAATCGTGAAGAATATTTCGTATTATCATCTTTGCCACCTTGGGTAAATTTACCGATTATTCTTCGTCCAAGATTTTTTGCTTCATTGTTTCTGATTTCAAATAACTGTCTGGACCAATCCATGATTTGTTGTTCATTAAAATCAGGAAACAGTTTTCGCTCTTCGCTAATTATTTTTTCTAGATCAGGTTGTGGTAACCAGACTGATTTCTGTGCCCGATAGGATATAATTGCTTCACTGACAATTAATGATTTTAACATCTTACAATCAAGCATATACCGTAATAACACTATTGGCATCCAGTGTTTTTCAGACATGTGTTTACCAATCCAAAGATAACTACACGGATGAAGTCCTTCAGCCATTTCAAATGATACCACACAAGCGAATCCGGTTAAATCAAAATCAGGAAGTGGTCCATTAATAGCAACACGGGTCATTTCGTGTGTAGGGTGTCCCAATCGTTTGAAATATTTCTCGCATTCTCCATACCCAAGAAAACTTCCTGGATAACACGCAATCATATCAACTGAAATAACGGTATCAGCGGTGTATTTTGTGTTCCATAATCCTCCATGGCTGTATTCAAGACAGGACAATTTGACATCTGATAAGAACTCACTTCGTGTTGGTTTCCACGCGTTTTTCTTTCTAGCAAAATGTGCTGCAATGGATGGTACTGTGAAACAGTTTGCTAATAATTGATCTTCGATTTCCCCCTCAGAAAACTCACTAGCTAGTTGTTTCATTTGATTCTGCAGTTCTTCAGTACGGTATAATTCTCCGTTAGGCCTTACAAACTGATCAAATCTACATTCTTCGTCTGAATTACTATGAAATAGCCACGCTGACACAGGATCGTTTTTACTCAAATGGTAAATAGCATCAAATAATTTCTGCTCTGAAAAAAACTCTTCGGTTTGGGATAGATATTTTACGGTTCTTTCCCGTGGGAATATTGTTACTGCAGATGACCACGCGTGCGCGTTATGATCAATAATTTCAATGGGGGCCCCCTGTGATTTATATTTCGATTCGTATAATACTTCTCCGGTGATTGTCCTTACCGATATTGGAAATCTTAATGATTTTTCTAATTTAGTTATATCCTGAATTGTTGCTCCATGCTCTTTTACCGTGAACTCCCACTTGGTTATTTTTTTTCGTCTTAGATCAGTTAGTTTATTTCCCCGGGATGCATTTGTGAAGTGTTCTATTATTCGTTCTGCTACACAATTGAGGCCTGTCGAATATTTCATGGGTGCTAGTTTTGAAATATCAGGTTTTTCATTGAGCGGATAGATCCCGTAAACAACTGCTGTGACAGGATAAGATCTTTCGTAGTAGGGTTTATCAATTCCAGTCAAAATTCCCGTTTTGGAATCCTGATTCACGGTGACAGTTTTTTTGCCCTTGAGAATGGGTTCAAATTTATCCTTAATAATCCATTTGCCATTCTCACGGATAATGAATTTTGATTCGGAAAAAATGACTTTTTTCCCCAACACGTGAAATGATCACTGCTGCCTTTTCATCATTCATGGTAGCGTCAACAACACCATCAATTCGAAATGTTGACCAACAATAAGATGCTCCATCACGCTTGAATTCATTAAAACAGTCTCTGATGGGTTTATCAAGAATTTTATTCTTGGGTGTATTAGAAACTATATCAAGATTGAATTGAGCATCCTTCCATGATGATCTCATGTTTCCGTCTATTGGACGTTTGTTACGTTTTTTGGGTCTATCGCGATTAAATCTAGGATTGATTTTCAATAATCTCTTAAACTCTTTCATGTTTCCGTCTATTGGGCGTTTTGGACGTTTTTTGGGTTTATCGATATTAAATTTAGGGTTAATTTTCAATAATCTCTTAAACTCTTTCATGTTTCCGTCTCTTGGACGTTTGTTACGTTTGTTTCCGTCTATTGGACGTTTTTTGGGTTTATCGATATTAAATTTAGGGTTAATTTTCAATAATCTCTTAAACTCTTTCATGTTTCCGTCTCTTGGACGTTTTTGACGTTTTTTTGGTCTATCGAGATTAAATCTAGGATTGATTTTCAATAATCTCTTGAACTCTCTATCAGCATTGAATTTAGCATTTTTCGAAGTCAATCTCTTGAACTCCTTCATGCTATATAAAAAACAAACATTTAAATGAAAGTTTTATGTATAATGAATCACTGCAAATGGCTCATGATGGGAAATGTAACCCCGTGTAACAAATCATGCAGAAAAAATGAATACTGTAGGTATCATATGCAAAGTTTTCGACGTGGAAGTCTTCGTCCGTTACCCTGTATTCGATGTGGGGTTGGGGTTAAGGGAAGATCACAATTGTGTATTGATTGTGGTGGTAAGCGATATAGGGAATTGAAGCGTTATTATGATAAAAGAATAAAAAATGGACAATCCATCAGAAATTATGACCCTGAAAAAGCCCTTGACCCTGACAACATCAAGAATAAAATCATAAGAACCCCGCAAGACTATATCGAAAGATTTTCCAGTGATGTAATTATTGAACCAAACACTGAATTAGACAAACAATAGAATAGTATCTATGAACCAAGAATTCAGACCACATCCAGTGATTACAAAATATGAAGCATCCAGTGATGGTACTGTCAGAAACCGTAGACTAAAGAAACCGGTCGGTGTTGTGACTAATCAAGGGTATTTTAGGTTTACTGTTAGGGAGGGAAAAGAAACGAAAACTTATCTCATTCATCGTTTCGTATTTGAATGTTTTAATGGATTGATCAAAGATGGTTTTGTTATTTACCACAAGGATTCTAATCCAAAGAATAATTCTGTATCAAATCTGCAGGCTATCACACTGAGTGAGAATTCCAAACAAGGAAAGACTGGCACTTGCAAAACGGTTGGGAAGAGACCTGTGACATCTTTGAATACAACAACTAATGAAGAAATGATTTTTCAATCAATGAATGAAGCCGGAAAATATTTCAATATCTGTCCGACTTCTGTACAAAAAGTTGCAGGGAGGATTTATCGATCTGCTATTTCAAAAAAGACGGGGCAAAAATTTCAATTTAGTTATGTCTAATGCATCATAATTTCCAATTAGAGATATGTCATTCTTATAGAATAATGAATTCTGAAAACATGAATAGCATCATAGTTGAAATAGCAAAATTGAAAAATCAGGATATCAAACTATCAGATGGATTAAATCCTGATCAAATTGTGTCTGATTTTCAGGATATAGAATACGGGGTTAGCACTAACAAATATATGCTACCCAAGAAGTATGCACTCATCAAAAAAATTCAGAATTCTATTAAAGACTCTCTTTCATTTTCCAGTGACATCAGTGTGTTCGTCCCGTTGTATACTATCGTAGAAGGAATACGAAAAGAATTAGGTAACGAATACGAATTGAAAAAAGAAGTCAACTCTAAAATTAGAAACCTACGAGCATTAATTCAAGAAAATGAACAATTTTGATTGCCCGACCATTGATTGCCCGACCATTATCATTTTTTGATTGTGACCGACCATTTATCATTCCGACCCTCATTTTTTTTAGCCGACCCTCAAAAGGAGATGTCAAAAATCGATGGAGGATATGTCAGATTGATCAATGGAAAAGTGAGGAAAGTCACAGTATTATTAATTTTATATACAATTATGTGACTTTCCTCATCACTGATAGAAGGTGTCTCACGATGAAATAACGCTTCCATGACTGTGTTAAAAATCATCCGACATGTCAAGTGTTTTGCTATTGAAAAATAGTTTGCGATTTCAAATAATGGTCAATGAGGCATTAACAACCCGATTGGCTCGTGAACGACTGGATGCAATCAGGAGATTTATACCAATTCGAGATTCTGTCAGGAATAAACTGCAACAACGACAGAGTTTACAAACTGATTTTGCTCTGGGGTCTGAAGAATTGTTTAAACCAGTAACCACAGCAACGAAGGGGGTAGAGCGTGCTATACTGGGAGATGATCCTGACGGTAAAAGAAAGGAAGAGGGTCTTATTTCTGTACTCGAAAAAATAGCAGCGAAAACTGAACAAACTGAACAAACTGATCCGAAAAAAACGACTGTTTCTCTGTTGAATAAATTTACTGATCATGCTAAAATAGTAATAAAAAAATTTGAATTATTGAAATCAAAGGATTATCAAGCCTTTGGTAATTTTGCTGCTCAAAGTTATAATTCAAAAAAAGATTTTTTAAAGGACGAGTATAAGAATGATAGAATATCAAGTAATGATTGGTTCGATTATTTGTATAAACTAAATAAAGGGATTGGTCGTTTGAATAAGGATGAGATAGGATACAAGGAATTTCAAAGGGGAATTAGTAATTATAAAAGAGAACAAATAGAAGAGCGACAACGAGAAATAGAAGAACGGCAAGAACTAAAACGTCAAACACCAACACGTAGACAAACAAGGAGACAAAAAAAACAACAACTACCACCTGATGATGATGATGATTTAGAAGAACGACGTCAAACACCAACACGGAGACAAAAAAAACAACAACTACCACCTGATGATGATGATGATGATTATTTACAAGAAACGGATGTAGAAAAACTAGATGAAGCAACTGGTTATAGCGGAAGTGGATTAGGAAATCCAAGGATTGGAAACACTTGTCCTGATAGTGTTATCAATGATATATCACAATTAGATGTTCTCATCGGAGGAAAACGAGCTGGAAATAACTCTCCAGAAATAATTAATGAAGCAGCTGATATCTGTAGACGGTTATTTGCCGGCGGTATCATGGATATCAAAACCTATCGAGATTTCATTGACGAGTTAGCAAATGGGTATCATAGCGATTAAATAACAATTAAAAACACTATTGTTTTTATAATAATGATCGTACACTACAATCATGATAAACCAACCCTCGTCTATGTAGTTAATTCACGGTTTCCAGTTTATAGAGCATACTATGGAGATGGTTTAGGCAATACCATTTTAGGATTCTTTTCAAGAATGGCCCCAAAAGTGATGCCGTTAGCTAAACAGTTATCAATGAAAGCCATTGATGTTATTCGTGATAAGGGTATTAGTACTGTTGGAGATCTTGCCGGGAAAGCGTTTTCAACTGCGAAGGATAAAATAACATCATTAGTGGGGCGAAAAAAGAAACCGTTACCGTCTACAGAAGAAATGCCTGCAAGTGTTAGTAAAATAATAAATAACGCAGTAGATGAAAAACTAGCGTCGATGGTAAATCAAGGGGACCAAAGCAATATTGCAAACATGATAGCAGGAAGTGGCCTTAAAAAACTACGTCGATGAAAATGGAAAAATCGTTTACGATTTCACTATTTAGACTCTGATAAATAGAATAAAATGTTCAAAAAATCATCTGATCCAGCATTTGATATAGACGTCCCAGTCCCCAAGAATGATTCTGTACGCGATTATCAATATTACGCCTATCATGCCATAGACTCAAATAGTCGAGCAAGAATTGATCTTCAAGTCCATGATACCAGTAAATACTTTTTGCCCTGTGAAGCATTTATTGAAGTAGAAGGAGAAATTATACGAACAAATGATACAGAGTATCCAGATGGTACTCAAGTCGGTTTTGTCAATAATGGTATCATGGCGCTATTTGAGAGTGCTAGATATCTCATTGATGGAAAAGAAATTGAGTCCATAGATCGTGATGTTGATGTGGCCACAACAATCATAGGGTTAGCGAGATATTCTGATGATTATACAAGATCAGCGGGTCCCTCTATGATGTTTGCAAAAGATGGTAAGAATACCGCTGGAGGAAATCCATTTATTATAAGACAACCAAGGGATCGTGCTGCTAACCCTGCTAATGTTGCTGGTATCGAGAATATGATTATAAAAAACGATCCTGATTTCAATCTAGGAGCTGCAACACGAAACGCAATGTTGCAAGGAGATCGTAAATCATTTTCATGCGCGATTCCACTGCATCACATATTTGGATTCTGTAGAAACGTCAGAAAAGTTATCTACGGGGCGAAGCATACAGTATCGCTTGTACGAAAAAGTGATGATAATGATGCAATTTGGAGGATTCCAGCAGATGCTGCAAATCCAAATGCTGATGCTGGTAAAGTCAATTTAACAAAAATATCATTGTGGATGCCAGTGTTGACTACAGCAATCACCGCAGAAGGACGATTACTATCATTTATGGACCAAGGAGGAAAGTCGTTGTTGAGTTGGCTAACCGTGAGTACAGATGTGAAGCAATCAAATATCAACGGGTTATTCACTTGGAACCTAGCATCAAAACAAGGCGTTTCTGCGCCACGTCATATATTTATTGCGTTACAGGATAACACACGAGTTAATAATCAAGAACGAAGCCATATGATATTTGATCAATTAGGTGTGAAAGACGTCTCACTGAGAATAAACGGCCAGCAGGAACCATCTGAGGATATACAACTTAATTACACAGAAAATCATATTGCACGAGTTTATCATCGTCTGTTGTCATTTATGGCACGCGAGCAAAATGTGGATACTGGTTTGCAAATATCACAATATGATTTTAAAAATCTGTATCCGATCTATTACTTCTCACTGGAACATCTCGATTTGATGAGACAGTCAGTTGTTGATATACACTTTAGAGCTAATGTGACTCGTCCTGTTGGTGTTGGTGCTATTGCTGATTATAGAGCGGTTGCTGTCATTCTCAGTGATAAATCAATGCTACTCGAAGGTGTTGGTGGAAGAATGAGAGTGGTAGATGCCCCAGTAGAAAATCTTTGAACGATTTTTCTCGATTTTTCATTGAATTAGAATCAATCAATTATATATAATGTCATATAGTGTTATTAGTGTTACGTTAACTCCTGGTCAAATCAAAAAATTGCAATCAGAATCGGCTAAAAAATGTGGAACCACAATCACGTTGAAACCTAATCAAATGACTGGTGGTGAAAATAAATTATCGCTGACAACTCGTCAGGTGAAACATTTCAATGATGCTTTCAAGGATAAAAAAGGGGTTCAGATTACTCTTTCTGCGGCTGCTATTAAAAATATGATGAAAACGGGTGGTATATTTCCATTGTTAGCTGCAATACCAGCATTGATTGCAGCAGCAGCCCCAGCGGTGGCTAAAGCAGCGGCGTTAGGAGCCGTTGGTACTGCAGCAGGAATGGCGTTGAAAAAGGCAGCTGGACAAGGATATAAAAAAAAGAGACGATCCGTTCAAGGATTGGGTCTAAGACTACCAGGAACCCCATATTCATGGTACAGCGGAAAGGGTCTAAGACTACCAGGAACCCCGTATTCATGGTACAGCGGGAGATCCGTTCACGGATCAGGCCTGAGACTACCAGGAACGGTTTATTAATTCAGAAATCTTCAATTTCCGAACCTATGATTCCAATGTCCAATTTTGATTTAATGGATGCTGCTAAAAAACTAGTGATTAAAAATTTCAGAGGTGTTTTTATGAAAGATCAATTACCACATCAACCAAACAAAACTGAAACAGGTCTTATTAATCTCGATAACAGCACCGGACCTGGAACTCACTGGGTTGCATACGCTATTGATCCACGTGGGATTGTCTATTTTGATTCATATGGATTAGCCCCACCAAAAGAATTTATGCGTTACATAAAACAATTTCCAATGAAGACTTGGTATTCTACGTTACCAACACAACAAATCAATGACCCACCAATATGCGGCAGTGAAGTATTAAATGTCCTTGACGCTATTTCTAACTCCTTGGGTAACCCAAGGGGGAAACCACCTCATATTGTCGTAAATGACTACACCAGCAATCGCTTTTTAGAGAGAGAAAGAGTTTTACAATAACATGATTGATATTTGGGGGAGATCTTTGAAACCCAAACCCGATGACACTGCAACCGGTGATCTAACAAAAAAAATTAAAGATGAAATCGCTGAGACGTTGAACTTAACAAGTGTTGACCCGAATGAAATAGTTGTATTTCAAGACAAACAGGGTAAATTGAAATCTAGTAATATTTCTCTGGATGATATTTTAGTTAAACAACGAAACGCAATCGAGGATACTATCGCGTTATTTTCCGATCAGGGTAAACTCAAACCAGGCGTACTTTTTTCGACGATTACAGATCGATTTAAAACTCTCAACGATTCTGCTCTAGAACTAGCAACACTTCAATCTAAAACCGAAGAACACATAAAACAGTTTACCGCATTTCGTAGAAATATCATTGATAAATTTATTGGAACTACATTCGATAAAATTGAACTAAAACTCCCTGATATTAAAAAATCCATCGATGAGACGAAAACTTCCATCGAAGGCATCAAAGGTGATCTTTCGAGGATGATAAAAGCCATTGAAAAAACAAAAATTCCTCATGAGAAAACCAACAACGTAGTATACACGATCCAACACGGATCATTTGAGTGGACACCTACAAACAACAAATTAGATATCACTGCAACCGTTAAGGGTATTTATCGATTAACTCTAGTAACACCATTGTCTCAATTTAATATATCATCGTCCAGTTCATCCGGGGTCAATAATACGATTTCAACGATCATCGACAAGAATACAACTGAAAAGTTTACAATCACATCTACTGATAAAAATTTGGTTAGGGTCTCAACAACGTGGTATGTGGAATTCGTAGCGAATTTAAGTAAATCGTAATTGAAAACGATAGCGTATTTAAAATAAAAATGATTTCATCATCGCAATATCGCTATGATCAGGTCAGAGAGTATCAAACTAGACTCAAAACCTTGTCTGAGGAGTATGAATTGAAAATTAAAAAATATCGCAGGAGAATTACCGCAATTGAAGTTACTGTGTACGCTGTGAGTGGTGTAATCACCGGAGCTGGTATTATACTGTCTTCAGTGACAATGATGGCTCCGATAGCTGTTCCAATTTGCATTTCTGCGGCAACAACAATCGCTGGAATTATTTCAATAATCACAAAAAAAATATCCTCATGCAGCCAACGGAAACTACAAGACTACATAATTCAATTTCATGTTGTGTCCACTGCATACTCGCAATTATCCTCATTGATATCGTCATCGCTCGATGATACAATTATATCAGAGAGTGAGTTTTCAGCGATGGTAGATATATATGATTCTGCGATGTCAAAATTAGAAGTACAAAAACATGAGTATAATAACAATGACAACACAGATGGAATTACTTCAACAAATAGTGGAGAACACAAACCCAGTACAAACAAGCATGATCTCAATAACCTCAACGAATCCAGAATTCAGTGTGAATTTCCCCTCTCCGGTCCCAGTGAAGGAGATGGCGCTAGCAAAATTACGAGTATACCACAGTTGGCCAAATATTAGGTCAAAATCATTTGGTGGTCAACAACCCAATAATTCACTGGTATTTGCAAATAAGAATAAACCCGACGGTACCCCAGACTGGAATGTTGTTTCCATACCAACCGGATCATATCAAATTGAACAAATCAATGATGAATTCGCGCGTAGAATAAAATCGATTACTGGAGTAGAGTCAAAAATAGCTATAACAGTTCATGTGCCGACACTATCATCTGCCATTGAAATAAGCACAGAAGGATACGTCGTAGATATCTATCAAAGTTCTATTAGAACCGTACTAGGATGGCCTGAATTACCACCCGGTGGAAAAACCGTTAAATTACCAGAACCACAAAAAACTGATTATATCACCGACAGGACAAAATCTGATAATCCAGTAAAAAGTTATAAAGAATACAAGGAATTGATAGTTTTCACTGTAGTGAAAAAGTACAACAACCCAATATATCACGCAACTCGACAAGATATCATCGATGAAAATTTCACAGCAATGAATAATGATTTTTCGCTGCTGTTAATATCTCTTAAATCTGGCTCTCTCACCCAAGATGAATTTATCAGCGTCGTAGAAACATGCAACAAAATCATCAATGACATGGAAACATTTCATTTGCAAATCATTCAAGTGGTATTGGGTGACAGTAATCCTATAACGAGAACAGAATTTGCAACGAAGTATAATATACGCGTACAAGATATTCATGCGTTCAAACTACCAGGGTATAATATCTTAGAACTACAAAAATCTCTCAGTGATGCCATCGATGATGGTTTTAAAATAATTCATGATGCATGGAAAAAAACAATAAAAATCCTGACCCATAATAATGACCCAGATGGTGGTGGCAGGCATATTGCTCCGTTCAATGTGAATATTTCAACGGTGATTGCGCTCAATTTAGTATGTGATGTGATCGAAGGAAGCTATCAAATAAATTTAGAACGATCAAATCAAGCTCAGCAGGGATATATTTTGTATTCATTTGCACCAACAGCTCCTCCAGGGTTTTTAATAATTGAGTCCCCGGTGAATCCAGTCTATATGCGATGTCATAATAATTCATTAACCAGAATTAATTTCAAACTCACTGACCAGTCTAATAATCTGATTGATTTACAAGAGGAGGTTTTACAAATTAGTCTATTTGTGAAATCGTAGTGATTTTCGTCCCCCAGACAAGGTCTGGAACACGATATCGTATCGGACTGGATCAAATATTCGGTTAACCCCAACTGAAAGTTCTAGTGAGTGACAACGACGTTGTAGTCCCTTTTTCCCAAAAAATCGATGGAGGATTTCATTAATTTCATTGATTTTTTCATATTTTTTTTTGGGACCTAATCCATGAAACACACACACATTGGGGCCTGATGTCATTGGTTTCATTGTTTTTAAGCGTGATTTCAGTGAAAACTTGTCTAAAAATGTTGTCTGATTCGCCCCTTCTGCTGCTGCTTGATATATGATCTCTATTGCTCGTCTTATCTTTCCAGCTGTCCCAGTGATCTCTCAAGGTCACCCCATGATCTCTTCAGCTCGTCGTATACATTTTCTATCTGACCATATCACAGCAGCCAATCCAATGAGCTCTTTATTTCAGTCGCAATTACTCAAGCAAGATCACATTTACTTCTTCTCATAAATTTCAAACGATTCGTTTTTTTTTGTATATTAAGATCTGATGGGATAGTGGATGCACTAAATAACGTGTCTAATTTCAAAATCATGCATATTTGCGAGGATAAACGATATCATCATTTGATATATTTAAACCTTATTTAGAAAGTTAAAATAAAGTTACTACAATTTTTCATCGATATTATTGCTATGCTACTTGAATGCAATTAATTCTTGTTATGCACCACAACGCGTATCACATTGATCAAATCATGCATATGGCATTGACAGTATCACAAAACGTATTACACTGATCAATCCATATGTCAGCATGACAAAACGTAATATGTTGATCAATACATACCAGTGAAAATCACACGTCCGACCGTACAACAAAACTTAATACACCGATCAAAGCACACGTATGGCATTGACTGCGACATCACGTCTACAATGATCAAATAACACCTCTGACATTAACTAGAGGACACAACTTACTACACTGATCAAAGCACACGTGTGACACTCACCATGCCATTAAACTTTACACTGATCAAATCATATATATGACATTGACCATACGACAAAACTTAATGTGATGGGGCAAAGTTCTGGCTATCTATCAAGAATACATTAATTGAAACCATATAACCATTAGTTAGATTTATGGGGACACTCACGTGTCATATCGCATACTGCAGTGTACGGAAATATTTATTTATAGTGTGACTGCTGTTACTAATTAGAACGATTTCTTATCCAGCAGCCAGACGGACTGTTAGAGACATGGTAAAGCTCATTTACATTAGAAAGTTGTCAAACGTATTATTTTGTTACTTAAAACGACCAAGTCAGGCTGACCCGACTTTAATGACTCTGAATAAAGGGCGGCAAAGACATTCGATTCTGACCGGTCACGTTAAATAAGGGGTGTGTTTTCATATAAAATTTTATCGCCCTTATTGAAATGGTAATTAGTCTAAACTTTTCCTGTACGAGGACAGATAGTAAAATAGTCAGTTAAGACTCCGAGTGCAATTTGAAAGAAATTCATTCGTAAAAAGTGTGGTCCTGGCAGCCGCCAAAAACAGTTTGGATGACGAAAACCACAAAGATAAAGTGTCACAATTGCATGTAATTTGTAGATGCGATTTATTTAATGTTTGCTTTAGTCTAAAGGTCTTGCATGATTTTATCTAATACGTTTGTATAATAATGTACTTTTGGATTAAAGAGATGTTGAGCTATGCATAGGAAGTCGTACATTAATTCTTAGATAAGTCGACGAATTGTTTACTCTGTTGTTGTGTTAGCATTAAACACTAGGTTGAGTTAAGAATAGGAAGTCTTACATTAATTATTAGATATGTTTGACGTATTCTTTAATTTGTCATCTTGTTTGCGTAATAATTAGGTTCTAAGAATTGAATGCATTGCATTATTTAATATGATTTATGAGAATCTCTGTGAATTCACCGAATTTAGATTTCACATATGATTAAGAGTCAGTGTGTATTGACTGGAAGGCTGGAATGTATTCAACTTATTTGCTGTGTAACTTAAGGCTGGGCCAGAATCGAAAACCTCGAGTATGATGCGTTAATGTGTAAGTTCAAGGCATAACGAATTAGCCATTCGACTAACTCCGGTCATGTGAGGATATGTGGAGTCGATGAATAGCCTTATCATATGTTTACCATTGATATAAATATCTGATTCCGAACAAGGAAAATGAAAGTTCTCACCTGTGTCAATTATAATGAGCAATTTAGGGTGTTGTTTAATATCTTTCGAAAGGGAGAAGATATTTTATTTGGGACGTATTGATATTACGTAAACTGTGACGTATACTGAGGAAACGAAACTAGAGGAAAGTGCAGTGAGACACATAATCTAGTGGTGAAATCCTGCATCGTGCTGAAATTCTAATGTGTTCAGAGTGTCTCCTCAGACGGATGGTAGAAAGTATCAGACAGCCAAAATTCTGAACAGCAACAGAGGAAACGGAGACTGAGGACTATCAGGTTATGAAATTGTACAAGGCGTTGACTTCGACCGTGTCACACGATCCTATGATGAACTAAAGCTACCAGTAACATATCGGTTAATTTTGTTTAAATATATTTGAGTTTTCTTGTAATTCGGTGAAAGTGTTATTTCTAAAAGCACAGAGTGTATTCATAATGAAAGGAAGTTTTCACAATTGTTTATCTAATTGATTAAATTGTTTGTTTATCTTTACGGATTTTTTATTTTATTTGTTTGTTCAATAAATCTGCTCAGGTCACCATATCTATTTCCATGCTCAAACCGGGGTGATTATATAGAGGGCGGTCATCTCTTAGATAACGAGTACCAAAAAGGGATGGGTTATAGTGTTTATTATTATTATATTTATACAACCCCGTGACAAGTTGGTCAATAATATATAATAAATAATAAATAATCGATCATTATCATTATCACCACCTGCCTCATAACATTTACTACAGTGATTGAATCAGACGTGACATTGACCATACGACAAAAATGACTTCACTGATTAAATCACATGTGTGACACGGACCTCATTACACGTAACACACGTTTGACACTGACTTTCTACATTTAACATTCGACAAAGCATATTGCTGACACACCTTTAGTTGTATATTCTTTATACAGGATACCGTATCAACTTTTCTATGAAAATAGTTCCAGTAATTGATAACTCTTATAAGCCTGAACATCATGGGGATTCATGTTTGTCATATGTATGCTTTGTGCGTAGTTACGAGCTTTTATAGATATATGCGACTATATGAAACATTTGAGAGCAGAGGCATATGTAATGATAAGTCTGCATTTACCAGTCTCTCGAATCGATATTAGTATTTCTTAGTAATTTTATCAATCAAAAACCTGCTTGTTGATGAGCTCCTTCACGGCTCCACACAATGTCAGCTGTGAAAGTTGTTTGGCATAAAAGCTAATACAAACACTGAAAACAATTGGAATAAATAACATTTCGATTTGAAGTAGTAAAGTAAATAACGAGTGTACTAAAGTTTGTTTACTTAACTGTAAAAATTGAAAGTATTAACTTTTGTACCAATAAGTGATTGCCGCTGACACTTTTAACACGATGGCGTGATTTTCCCGGAAGGATTTTAAACATAAATGGATTGATTATGGCAGATACCAACGTATTGGTGTAGAACATCGATACACCGGTAGCAGTTTTTGAAGAGCATAATCTCACTCCATATGCCATCTGGTGCAGGCATTGTTACATATATTGGCACATATACCACAGTTTTACACGCATCCCTAGTCCTCTTTGGCAACTTCGTTGCAAGGCTCAGACCACACCACGGTTCATACGACTCATGGCTATCATGTCTGTGACATTATATTGTCGGCATGATTAACGAGTATGGTCCGAGGTATCTGCGTGCGTGAAAGCAGCTGTTTATCACCAACAAATTATTTAAGGGTAAATATCAGCACAAGGTGTCATTTCGTCACCCAAGATCCTGTCGGTGACAACACCTCGACTTGATTATTGTCATTGGAAGTGATTTAGTCAGTGTACTTCACATCCGTACCTATTTTGAGTGCAGACTATGGAATCGAACACTCTCTTGCTATCAGCAGGTTGAGAGTGCAACCAAGAAAGCTACATGGATCCAAAACGAAGCCCGCCACGCATCAACAAATCCTTCATACAAAAATGCAGAATACCTGCTGTTCTTAGAGACCATTGTGAATGTTACGTCGACAGTATAGTGAAGACGTCTGAAGTGCACTGAGCTCAGTTATCTAGAAGGCATTTTTTTTTCAGAACAAATGAATCAGTGCAAAGACTGGTTCTAGACACCAAAAATACATACTGATGCTAATGAAATAGACAACGAGTTACAGCTACATGGAACACATCCCAAGTCCAATACAAGAAACACTGCGGGCTTTCAGGTGCGATTGATTATGGTGGAGATGACAGCAAATGAAAATGAATACGGACCTCACGAGACACAGGAGATATCTGTAGTGTGCGTGAGATCAAGAAAGGCATTATCCCCGTCATCAAAATGGGTGCACCCTTGAATACACTGGATGGTGAGGTGATCACTGACAGGAGCAAGTAAACGTATCTCAGAATGGAAAAAAATCTCAAGCTATACTCCCGCAAAAAGAGATCCCAAATAGCGCTTGAGGCACTGCCCGAGTTAAACGTGAAGGAGGAGCTCTCGACGATGCGCCAACATCACACTAGCTCAGTCGGTTTGTTGGCAACTTTTAAGTCAGCCTAAAAAGGGAATATTCCAGCAAAGGCTCCCAAATGTGGAAAATTTCCCCAAATATTTACCACCTCATTATATTTTGTTGGAGGTTCTACAGTAATAATGCGACGCAAGAATTATCACAAGAAAGAAATAGTAATAGACTCCAGAGACTGCAGCTACATATTAGTCCTCATCATTACAGATAAGGTCTTTGCTATGACCATATTGAAGAGACTCCACTAACTTGCAGACTGAGTCCTACTGGTGGCTCAGTATGTCTTTAGAGCAGGCACATCTACCGTGGATATGGGTTTCTCCCTACACCCGTTACAAGATAAATGCAAAAACCAACTGTTACAGAAACCTATCTTCATTAAATCATACAATACGGTTAGCAGGGATAGACTCAGTCAGATACTCGATCATCTGGCTCCCGAAACTCCTCAGCGTGATTTGTTCACGGTACAGTTTGACGGTTTGATGTCACGGCGTGGTACAATTTGACGGCTTGATGTAACGCCATGGCACAGTTTGACGGCTCGATCTCACGGCACGTACCGCTTTATAGGCTTAATGTGACGGCACGGTTGACTTTGACGACTTGTTGTCACAGTACGATACACTTTGAAGGCTTTATCTCACGGCATGTTACAACTTGATGGCTTGATCTCACGGTACGGAACGCTTTGACGGCTTTATGTTCTACATCTACGACATCAAGTGTGGAGTGAAACTGGGCTGCGTCTTGGCACCATCACACTTTTACAAATTCTTCTCTGTACTTCTGAAACTGAAATCGTCTAGCTGCACGAGGTCATAATACAGTAGATAGTGATTAGAGAACTTCTATTCGCAGGCAATACAATACCGGTTGTCCAAGCAAGAAGTCGGTTCTAGGGTATTATGAACTATCTGATACAAGTTTTTCGCATAGAATAAGGAAACCGGTAGTTATTACACAAGTAATGCAAGCCACAGAAAGTTCCATTACGAACCAACATGATATTTATTTCCAAAATGTTTCCAAATTTGGTATCTTATTCTAAAATATGTAGTTCTGTTATGAGTGTGAATGCCTTTATCTTTCAGCCACTGGAGCAAT
Organism: Unio delphinus; assembly: GCA_029339505.1. NCBI lineage: Eukaryota > Metazoa > Mollusca > Bivalvia > Unionida > Unionidae > Unio > Unio delphinus. The sequence goes on from JAQISU010001238.1 coordinate 11,088,256, forward strand.
TGCATTCAAGTAATTTTAACCAAAAAGAACAAGTAGTTCAAAACTTAGAAAGTTCTTTTTTCTCTGCAAAAGAGCATAACCGCTACATCTGAGTTCTCATTTTGTGTAAAAGAACGTTTGTGGGTAGAATTGCATACGTTAGGTCAGTTTTGAAAAATAGTTAGCGTTTTGCATATATATTTATCAGTAAACTATGATTTTGTCCAGTCAAAATACTTATGTATGTTGAAATCATCTCTATATTGTGCCTTTTGATTTAGATTTTGCAAGAAAAATCGGTACATAGTTTGACAACCTTAATTTGTCGAGTAAGTGTAGCAAACATGACGTTGCTGGTCTTTATAAGATGATAGATGGTAATTTCAAAATGTACCCTCAAATATTCTTCGATAGCAGGTGCTTTTAAATTTTGTTCTCTCAAATAATCTTTGATACCATGTGCTTCTGACATTTGGACCCTCAAATACCCATGGACAGCATGATCTCCAAACATTGTACTCTCAAATACCCATGGACAGCATGTTCTTCAAACTTTGTACCCTCAAATACTCATGGACAGCAGGTGCTTCAAACTTCTGTACTCTCAAATACTCATGGACAGCATGTTCTTCGAACTTTGTACCCTCAGATACTCAATGACAGCAAGTGCTTCAAACTTATGTACCCTCAAATACTCATGGACAGTAAGTGCTTCAAACTTCTGTACTCTCAAATACTCATGAACAGCAGGTGATTCAAACTTCTGTACTCTCGAATACTCATGGACAGCAGGTGCTTCAAACTTCTGTACTCTCGAATACCCATGGACAGCAGGTGCTTCAAACTTCTGTACTCTCGAATACCCATGGACAGCAGGTGCTTCAAACTTCTGTACTCTCGAATACCCATGGACAGCAGGTGCTTCAAACTTCTGTACTCTCGAATACTCATGGACAGCAGGTGCTTCAAACTTCTGTACTCTCGAATACTCATGGACAGCAAGTGCTTCAAACTTCTGTACTCTCGAATACTAATGGACAGCAAGTGCTTCAAACTTCTGTACTTTCAAATACTATTAGAGAGTACTGATAATATTCCTCATATTGTAAAATAATATATCCCATATAAAATAATATATCCCACACGGATAAATCGTTTTGGCAAAAGGAGTTAAAGCTGATAAACGTATTATTGGATATGAAATCCCCGACTATATTTACAAATTGAAAATGATGTAATCATTGGTATCAACAATGCCATCTGAGACTCATAAACGATTTCCATGACCCCGGGTTAATTATTTCTTATTTTTTTCAACCATATAAATAAAATATCCTTCCAAGAAACGTTTATCTCAACCTCAGGAAATAATATTAGGAAATTCAATATCAAAACGTAAAGTATCAAATGTGTTTGGACATATTTGTAAAAGAAAGATTTTCCATTTAGCTTTATCCAATAACTTATTATAATCCGGTTTGTTTTTAAATTGTTAAAAATATTGTAATGTTAATCATTTTAAATTCATCTTTAAAATACTCTTGAGTACAGATAAGTCTTATTTATTATTTTTATTCGATTTATCCCATGAGTAATTCAAACCCATTTGAGTAAATTTATCTATATTAGCTTATGATAGTCTAGGGAAATAAAATAACTCAATGATTACGACAAAGGCAACAAGTCTCTTTAAAATTACATATTTTTCAAATGGTTTCACAATATGAACCGGAGGGACAAAGGCGGAGTGTCCAACCATCTCTGGCTAACAAAATATCATACAGTACACACACATACACGCAAGCGGACAGTCACTTTACAATTTACACATGAATATTAGGTATTATGCACACTGTCCGTAAATAGACACATACACGTTTGTTTTTGTTCATTTCTGAGGACAGACAGGGCCATTTAGAAATTTTTGGACCCCTACATTCAGTACTTAATCCCAACCGGGTCTGGAATTCTCTACCATATCGTGAACATACTTTGTATCTTTAATAGGTTGTCATTAAAGTTTAATTGTATTGTGTTATTTTAAAAATATGTCTTGAATTTTTAATGCCAATCAGTTTGAAAACACCACTTTCGAAATTGAACTGAAAAGTCTTGCTGCTCTTTTTTCTTCTCCAAATCAAAAACCTCATGTTTTATTTCAATGTTGGAGTCGTATTCTGCTTAATGAAAAGAACATATTCTATTGTTACGACTCCATGGTCGTACGGTAAGTAAGATAAATAAGAAAACTATAAAGTAAAATTCAACAACTTATTTATTTTCTTATATTACAAAGCGATAATTTAAAAAGGAACTGAAACAGTATTGCGAATTAAATCTCTAATAATTCTAAACGTTATATCATAAGCCAAAAGTATGAATATTCCGAATAAACTCAAATAGTCTTTAAATGAAAATGCAACAGTGGTCTTAAATAGGTTGACGCGTGATGACATGTCATGTTAAGGGTCTCTAAAATCATTATGTTTTTCATAAAATGTTATATTTACGTTTCTTGTGTTCAACACAAGCTTTTAATGAGCACACACGACAGGGGACCGATACATAGATGACTGTCTCGTAGACTCACTAGTACACATCAAAGGAATTCAAACCACATACTTCGTTGACCAAAAGTACTAATTACACTTTTCATATTACGTGTCATATACGAATAATCTTCAAACGTAGTCATTCAGATTGCATGAAACTTGTTAGTGTAGTCAATGTTTATCACATGTTCGCACGCTGCTACCTCATTGTGATACCTCTTCCGTGTCCGGTTGTTACTATACTACCGAGGGAGGGATGAGACGCTATGAAATCAACTATTTTATGTTGGCATTATTTAACTCAGAATAACAAAAATCGGGATTGTCTAGAAAATATACAAAGAGAATGTTTGTAGTTGTCTTTTGTTATATATGACTAGATAACAATTATTGTTTACTGAAAGGAAAATGGTAAAGTTCGTCGAGGCTACTGGATGGCAGCCAGCAAAATTAATTGCACCAAGTTCAGCAAACGTCACAAGTTCTATGTTTTGCTTGTTTGTTCTGTTTTTTTTCTCCTTGCTTTTATTAAATTTGGTTTTCTTATTATTATTTTTAAACGATCACTTCTGTTTAGGCACCGCTCAGGTGGTCTAGTGGTTAAAGCGTCCGGGAAGTTGCGGATTCGAACCCCAGCTGAGTCATATCTAAGATTGATAACAATGATACAGGCAGCTGTCTCGCTAGGCGCTCATAATTACGTGATTAGTGTTATGAGTGGCTGGATTACAAACGAAGGAAGAGGGCATTGTTATTTTCGCAAAAAGGAGAAACGCCAATCTATGAGAACAATCAGACAATGAAAATCAAAGGGAAAGCTGTGAAGATTTATGCCCCACCACCTCTGATCACGGCCCTAGAAAGAAATCCATGCATGTACATTTCTCTTGTCTGCCCTTTTGAGATACATGCCATTGAAATCCAGAGCATAAAAGAGAAGAAATGTGGTGTCTAAGTCATAACATCACAAATGGCCACCTATTAGGGTTTGAACGCAATAAAAAATGTACTAATTTTCCAGAACAAAATCTCCCGATTACAGGCTAGTGACGCTTGACTTGGTATTCACAAATACAATTCAAGTGGGGACAGGGTATATGGAAACTGAAAAATGCTCTCGTGAATGACAGTGAGTACGTGAACACTGTTCATGCACATATTAACAATTTTAAACTCCAGCATTTCGGCGACATCATAAACGATTGGGAACAAATTGAAAAATAAATAAAACGCATAATTAAATACTATTGCAAAACTAAGAAACTCAAAGAAACAGTGGATTCAAAAGAAATATGTTGAAATTAAAAACGGACCACTTACATATACCGAGCATAAAACCATAAAACAATGGGACGAATTAGAGAAGGATTCAACACAGGAAATTAAAACCAGGGCAGTTAAGTTCAAATAGATGTATTAAAAGGATAGGGGAATTTATAAAGCGATGGAAATTAAAAGAGAAAACAAAAACATAAGATTTCATCCAAATTAATAATAGATAAAGATAAAACGGACATATTAGAAGCATTATAAGATTACTACGATAATATCTATAGAACTCAATACCTTAACCGCGATACAATAAAGAACTATATATTGAACACTGGTTAGAAACAAATACCACTCAAGAAAGATAAGATTGTGATAAATCTGTATAGCTGGGGAAATTTTAAAGGTAATTAATTAACAATTTAGAAAAAAGTTAAATCTTCAAGATGGATGGCTTCACAGATTTATATAACAAACTTTAAAATGAACTAGAAGATATTTAGAATTTCTCTTCAACAATGCACTTTTTTATGGAGAAATGTCAAAAAGCCTCAGGGAGGGGCTTTTTACCTTAGTATACAAAAAGAAATGAGATAAGAAAGAAAAAAAAACATTTGGATACCGATAACACTATTAAATACTATTAATACAATTTTAATCAAACTCATAACCAATGAAATAAGAACATGTTTATACACTATAATAGATAAAAATCAAAGCTGTGAAGGGTAGGTAGAGACATTTTAATTAATACTATTTCATTAAATTCTATAATTGATTTTTTAAACATTAAAGGTGAAAAGCGAGCCATGTTTCTATACGATCAGGAGAAAGCTTTCAATAGAATAGAGCATGACTTCACTTCAAAAACGATGGAGACGTGCGATTTAGGATCAAATATTATCAATTGGATCAAATCTATGTATAAAAACATTACTTTTAAAATAATTATAAATGGAGACTTGACAAAGGACAAACGGTGCAACTCACAAAAGCTATGATCAGCAACATAGAAAGAAATATGGTGAGCTTTATTTTGAACAACAAAATTCACCATCAAAACAAAAACTACATTTCTAGACCTAAAGAAAAACGATAACTAGCTCTATCTAATCTAAGTATCAAAGACAAAGCTAGTATCTTAAAAAGATTTCAAAAGTTAAACAACTCTCATAAACTACCATGGGAAGCTATTGTATTTATAATACTCTAACCAAATTTTTAGAACCGCCAGGACACTGTAGGAGAGTCAGGGATTTGATATACAAATATAGAGACAATTCAAAAATATGGGAGGAAAGTGAGAACTTATATTGAGGAAATCACGAGATATAATTAAGTCATCCTAATTTATACTTGGCAGCTAGGTGGAAAAATTGGCAGGTATAGGATCAGCTTCCAAACAAAGTAGTCTTTTTCTATACCTGCACGATAAATGTCTTATAGGCGAAAAATATAAATAAAAATTCCATACCACCGTGTAGACTATGCAGAAAACACATTGATTAAAAGGAACACTTAATACTTAGATGTCACAATGACTGTACAACAGCACGATGAAAAGTATCAACAGTAAGGACTGTTAAAACAGCACGATGAAAGTATCAACAACAAGGGCTGTTGCAACAGCACTATGCAAAGTATCAACAGCAAGGACTGTTAAAACAGCACGATGAAAAGTATCGACAGCAAATACAGCTATAACGGCAGGATGAAAAATATCAAGACCCCCTTTCCCCCTCCCCCGATGAGCAGCATTGAGTAACAGCATCGACCTTATTTCCTGGCTCTGTTCTTCTATGTCCCTGTTATTTACCAATTATAACTGAGAATATCCTTTTTCACTATGTTTATAATTAAGTCTAGCTTTACTGTTGATTCATAGGCTCTTTAATAGTTCACTCAAGTTATAATACCACTGCCATTCTTTTATTTCCCACGCTATAAAATTGTCTGTGAGAATAAACAATTGAACTACACGCATGCTTTCGCAATAATAATAGGAATTATTAATATGAACTTTCTAAACTGTGCTACCTAGACTGTTTATGAAGGAATTATATTAATTCACTTGTGCCGACATAATTGGAAAAAGCTAGGGATTCGAATGTTTCATCACTGGTACCCAATTTCATGCCCGTGGCAAGGGATTAATCACGTAAGTATACACATATGGAAACACATACTTGTAATTCTAAGAAACATAGACCGAACTATTTCTTTCGAAGATGCAGTGACATTTTCAAATACAAATTAAACCTTTGTGGATATTATAATGTAATCCTACACCCACTTCAATTCATATACTAGACGATTATTTTAAAACTGTAAAATTGAGCATAAGCAATTAAATAATGATGGAAACAGAAATGGAATTCATAAGACACATGCAGAGAAGTTTTTGATATTATTATTCAGAAATATGACAAAAAATGAATCCCATTTACACAACAATTTCAACAATATATAATTTGTACTTGGTGAATATACTAGACATTTTAATTTTATGAAGAGACTGGAAAGTAAAAAAGTAATTTCTGCGCTAGGAGCAATCAAATATAGTTTATCCCATTTCATCCATCTCGTTATCAAAGTAAGTAACAACTGCATCTTGCTGCTTCCAGATGGTCTGATTATAATCATATGAATACAATTTGGTAGCGCTGCATGATGCTTAACTGATTCTCGTATTTTAGTCGCTGAAAAATCAATTACATTCATGTTATTATAAATAAATTATGGATCTATATTGTGTAAAATGTAAGAAGCGTACTGGCTCAAACGACTTGACGACGATTACAACTAAAGATAACAGATCAGCACTTGCTGGTAAGTGCGTACAATGTTGTACAAAAATTTGTAGATTTTTTTCTATGAAATCTGTAGATGTTTTACATAAACGAGGAGGTGATATTGCAGCAAAATTAGTACAACTCCCAGGAATACCATGGGAAAATATCCAGGAGAAAAACACCTTCCAGGATATAGTTATTGTGGACCCGGGACCAGACTGGATATCAGACTCGATGATCAAAACCAACCTCTACCCGGTGAAAACCTAATAAACGCTATTGATAAGGCGTGTCATGCGCATGATGTTGCTTATAAAAGTAGCAATCTGCAACACACACATATCGCAGATGTGAAATTAATTCATGCGTTGAATTCTATCACTGATGAATCCTTCAAAGAAAAGTTGGCTTCATGGTTGATAAAATCGGCGATGAAAAGTAACTTGATGTTGGGTGCTTGTAATTAATAACATCATGGAATCTGTTTATTATTCTCCAAGAGGATACTGGATGAGGTAAATCAGCAATCAGTAAACTCGCTAGCGCCGCAAAGGTGAAAAATACCACTGCAGCGGATTGGTTATCCAAACAGGCGATATGGCAAATTTATCTACCACCGCCTAAACAAATTAACTTCTCTCATTTTGATGTCAGCACACCTAAAGAGGTTCATCAGGCTGATATATTTTTTCTACTGCATGATGGTGCCTACAAGTATGCGCTAACTATAGTTGATGTTGCGAGTCGATACAAACAAGCAGAACCTCTAAAAACAAATCATCAACTGAGATGGCTTCTGCGTTTGAAAGGATTTATCGACGAGGTCCTCTGCATTGGCCAAAGCTATTACAAGTTGATCCTGGCAAGGAATTTCAGGGTGCAGTGTTATCAACAATGAAGCATCATAATGTCACCATCAGACGAGGACATACTGTACTACATCGCGATCAGGCAATTGTTGAACGACACTTGCTGAGCGATTATTTGCATATCAATACGCGAAGGAATTTATTCAGGATAATGGGTCAAGAGATTACCAGGCGTAATTACCGCGCTGAATCATGGGATTACTCGAACAACCAATATAAAACCTAACAACGCGATTAAAAAAAGTATATACCTGTAAAACCGCAAAATGATTTTTCAAAACAACCAATACTCGTCAATGTCACTGTTAGATATTTATATGAACCAGGAGAGCTCGAAGGTGGGGGAAAAAAGAGCTACTGATCCTATTTGGAGTGTTACTGCACATAAAAAATCTAGCATAACACAATCCACGGGTAGACCGCCAGTCTATAGGTTGGATTCAACTCCTCAGCGAGGATTTACTCGTGAACAACTACAATTGATACCCGGGGATACTCAATTATCGCTGCGTGGTCTTAACTAGCACCTCTGCGTCTGTTGCACTCAAGACAAGTCAGCATCACATTATCTCTGGTATGACCTACGCTGCTATTTTTTCAGTCTGCGGTAAATTGGCAGGAGTCTTTATCCGACCAACACGAACGTTTGTTTGTTTGTTTGTTTGATTAGGATTTTTAACGTAGCTTTAACAATTTTTCAGTCATATCGCTACGATGTCTGCAGTGAGGCAGTTTATAGTGATGTCGAGCACTGAGACATCATGCTGCAGACATGTAGCATGATGTCTCACCCAGTCACATTATCCTGACACCAGGCCGACCAGTCCTAACACAAACCTCTTAATGCTGAGCGTCAAGCGAGGCAGCTGTTAGTACCATTTTTGTGCGTCTTTGGTATGACTCGGCCGGGGATCGAACCGACGACCTCCCGCTTCCGGGGCCGACGCTCTAACCACTAGGCCACCGGAGCATTATACAATCGCAACTCGCGTAGTGATTATTCTGTTGTTGTTTCAGTGTGATTATAAATTCAGCATCGATGTCAAATTTTCTGTTATTTTTTTTGTCCTGTTGTTTATAACCAGACAGTTTTTTTCTGATTATAGCATCACTGACAATATCACTTATCGTTGTGTCATTATAATCTAAAACAGCTATTCGAAGTTGATTTATTATTCGTACTCTGGACACCGCAAGATAAACTAAATTCAACCACCCGATGCGATTATCGATGATCCAAATAATTGTATCGGATATAGTTAACCCCTGCGAAGAATGTATCGTCGCTGCGTATCCTAACTTTCATGGGGATTTATCAGCACGCAATGCATCTTCGACGACATTGATATCAACAAACACGACATTATTTAACACGAGAATCTGTTTTTCACTTTGTCCTGGAATATCAACTTCGATATTTTGTCTTCGTGTATCCGTAGGCCTATAACACAGCGGCACTGGAAGTGTTGCAAATTTTTCTTTGTGTGTGTTAAATAACTTCATCTGAAGTGTGTCTCTGACGATCTTTCTACTTGGCACTATCAAATCAATTGGTCTCCACGCTTCCCAGAAATCATTTAATGGGGTTTCCAAAATTATTTCCCGCGCTATTTCACACTGGATTGTATCCGGTTGTAATCTGATTAGTTTCTTGAACTCGCGTAATTGTTTATCAAGTGCTTTATGATCGGTATTAATTTCTTCATAATAGTCTACAAAATTCTTTAGCCAATCATGTAGAGACAAACCGACTCATGGTTGTGGTTGACCATGATCGCCACAAATTATCACTTTTGTATTCGCTAGCAATAGCCAATCAAGAAACCTTTGTAATATATCTAACGACACTGTGCATATCTCATCCCAAAAAATGATTTCAGGAATATGTTTCTCACCCATTCGATCTGGAGTTCATTCGTTAATTTTCCATCGAAAGAAACTGATAAGTGCAAGCATTAAATCCTCGCTGTTTCATTTTTCTTGCAAGTCTGTGTGTTGGTGTTAGCGCAATCATGTTTGATTTCCCTCGATATAATTCGATCGCACGAGTCGTCTTCCCTGACCCACCACAGCCGTTTATGTAACTGGTTTTATATCTACATATTGGCTCGGAACACGAAGGCACATTAGATAGTTCTGATATCTGATTATTTTTCAAGTAATTGTTTTCAATCGTAACATCTGCTGATTTGGAGTAATCACGCAGTATTTAGTTTTTAATTCTCCATGATCCCCAACTCTCGTCTGAATTAGTGAATTCAGCCACTGCTTCTTTATATTTTACGTCTATACAAAATGAATCAGTGGCGACTCTAACTGCGGTGTCAGGAAATCTATTTATCATCGAAAGTAAATTAATAGAAGCATAAACCAGCATAGTCGACCTTAAGTACGTATATTGAGGATTTTTTCCATCTGTGTAAGTAAGAATTCTACCCAATTTATTTCCATCGGATAAGAAAGCTTCTTTACGATCGACGTATATACCCCTAGATGTTACATCTGCGATTATAAAATCGTATTCAGCATCATCTATAATCAACCGCGAAGAATATTGTTTTTGGTCGTATTTTCCACTTTGTGTGAACTTACCAACTATTCTTCTACCGAAATCTTTTGCGTGTTTATTTCTAACTTCAAACATTTCTTTGGACCATTTCACGATATATTCTTCGTCGAGATCGGGGAATTACATTTTGTTTTCGGTGATTATACTATTTAGACTATTGGGTTGTGGTAACCAGACTTCAGTTTGTTTTCGATATGATATAATTGCTTCACTGACAATCAGCGATATAGCATTTTAGAGTCAATCATATACCGTAATAACACTATTGACATCCAGTGTTTTTCATAGATGTGTCTACAAACCAAACATAACAACACGGATGAAGTCCATTAGCCAATTCAAATGATACCACACGAGCGAATCCGGTTAAATCAAAATTGGGCAGTGGTCCATTAATCGCATCACTGGTCATCTCATGTGTGGGATGTCCAAATCTTCTGAAGTACTCAGAACACTCTCCATAAAAACTCCCTGGATAACACCCAATCATATCAACCGAAATGATGTTTTCTGGGTCGTATTTTGTATTTCATAATCCACCATGGCCGTATTTAATACAGCTTGATTCGATATCTGAGACATTATGCGCGTGTTGGTTTCCATAGATTTCTCTTTCTCGTGAAATGAGCTGCAACTGACGGTATTGTAAAACAGTTTGTTAGTAATTGTTCGTCGTAATCCGTTGAAAAACCACTAGTAGTTTTTACATCTCGTTGTGGAGGGCTTCAGTACGGTATAATTCGCGATTGGGTCTTACAAATTGATCGAATTTACCCTCTTCGTTTTCAAAACTGTGAAGTAACCACACTGACACAGGATGGGTTTTACTTTACTCGTAAATAAAATCAAATAAATATCCCGTGTAATATTTTATGGTTCTATCTCGCGGAAATATTGTTACCGCAGGTGTCCAAGCGTGTTCATTATGATCAATAATTTTGATTGGAGCTCCTTTTGATTTATATTTCAATTCGTGTAATACCTCTCCTGTTATCGTCATTACGGTTATTGGGAATCTTAATGATGTTTCTTATTTGGTTATATCTTGAATTGTTGCTCCGCTCTTATTCACTATTAATCCCCATTCTTTTTTTTTTGCGTCTTAGATCCGTCAATATGTTTCCACGCAACGCATTTGTAAAATGTTCTATTATTCGTTTTGGTACACAATTTATTCTTGACGAATATTTCATATTACTTTTTTCAATACTCGGTTTTTCACTTATCGGATAGATTCCATAAACAACTGCTGTTACAGGATAGGAACTCTCGTAATATAATTTGTCAATCCCAGTCAGAATGCCTGGTTTGAAATCCTGACTCACAGTAACAGTTCTCTTATTTTTCAGGATGGGTTCAAATTTGTCGCGTATAATCCAAATCCCCGTTTCTGAGCGGATAATGAATTTCACTTAAAAAAATACTTTTTCTGGTCAAGATGCGAGATTATCACTGTTGCTCTTTTGTCGTTCATGGTAGCATCAACCCTGCCATCAATTCGAAATGTTGACCAACAGTGAGATGCTCCATCGCGCTTAAATTCATAAAACAATCATGGATTCTACCTATCACGCTTCTATCACTTGGTAGACTCTTTGGTACATCAGTGGATACTCTATTGAGATTAAATTCAACATTTTTCCAAGGTGTAATTTTCGATAATATCTTGAAATCCTCCATCTTATAATTAAAACACGCGTTTAAATAAAGAAGGTATTATATAATCAATCATTGCAAATGGCTTATGATATGATCAGTAACTGCTTGTAACAAATCGTGTAGAAATGAATTCTGTGGATATCATTTGCAAAGTGTACGTCGTGGGAGTTTTGGGCCCTTACCTTGCATACGATGTGGAGTAGGTGTGCGTGGTAAGTCGCAGTTATGTCTGAACACCTCAATACTACATTGATAGATTATCAAGTAATAATTAAACCAAATAATTAATTAGACAAATAATAATATAGTATATAAATGAACCAAGAATTTCAACCATATCCCGTGATCATCGATTATGAAGCATCCCGTGACGGTATTATCAGACACCACAGGCTGAAGAAACCAATTGGTTTAGACAATTTGTTTGGCGATGGAAAAAAAATATTACTGTCACAGAATCGTCTATGATGTATTTAACGGATTGATCAAGGATGGTCTTGTTATTGATCACATAAATGGTATAAAAACTGATAATTCTTTAGATAATCTGCAGGCTATCTCACAAAGTGAGAATACCAAACAAGGAGGGACTGGAAAACACTCGAAAACTGCGAAACCTATTAAATCATTTAAAACAGAAAATAACGATGAAAAAGTATATCAATCAATGAATGAAGCTGGAAAGTATTTCGATATTTGTAGAGCCTCATTGCGATATGTTGCAGAGAATATCACTATATCAGCGATTTCCATGCGAACCGGACATAGAATTCAATTTATAGATCTGAATTCTGTTTTGTATTGTATATTGCAGCATTAAGAGGAATAACCCGTGTGGGCTTGTTATATTTTTTGAAACAACGATAACTCTTTTGTTGTAGTCACGTATCTCAGTGGGATTATAGTTAACTGACTGGCTTTTTTGTGTTCGTTTGACTAGAAATTTTATAATTTTGTCTACGTTTTTAACTAATGTGAAATATACGATTCCCATCTACGATTTTTCATCATAGATTTCCATCTACAATTTCCATCAACGATTTTCCATCTATGATTGATCTACAATTCCTTAAACCCTTCACGTGATAGATATATAGCGTATTCAAAATTATAGACTTGTAGATTGCGAACACTAGTGTACATAATACACAGATGGGATCTCGTCCTGGGGCCCATCGTTCGAATCTCGTGGCAGGCGTTATTGTCGACGGTACCTATTTTGAGGTTTCTCTAATATAATTGGGGGCGCCAGCCCAAAGGTACTTCGTGTACACCTCCTGTCACGTCAAACACGTGACGGTGTGATTTTACACCCCCGGGTAATTAAATTCTTGGGGGAGGTGTACAACAACAATAGGCGCCCCCCCAAAAAACAATTAGAATGGATGAAAAAAGCTCTATTTCACACTAGGGTAACCCCACAGGATGGTTCAGAATGAACTATCGGCTAAAAGAAACGGTCATAGGGTCAAAAAGAAGAGAGAAATCTCAAAGAGAAAAAAATCTCAAGAAAAGAGAACCCTATGAAAGACCAATAAAGGGATAAATGATATTGTTTATTTTTGTTTTTGAAAAATATATTAAATATATAATATATCATATATGAATTTCGAAAATATAAATGTCATTATTAACGAGATTTCAAATTTGAAAACCAACTCAATTGTCAGATACATTAGATTGTAATCAGAATTTTTCTTTCAAGATATGTATGATAGCGCTCGGAATAATAGATAAGTTTTATCGAAATCCTATTATTTTATAAAGAGAATTCCCGTTATTCCCGTCCCGTTATTCACTGCTGTCGAATAGGTCAGAAGTGAATGGGGGAAACAAAATGAAATCGCATTCACAATTAACTCGAAAATCAAAACAATAAAAGACCTTATCCACCAAAATGAAAATGCCCCTTTGATTGCCTCAACAATTGACACTCTAGACACCATACATACATGAGTAATACAAGTACGAACAGAAATTCTATAGACAGGTATGCGCTTACTCACCTAGAACGAAATTGTATAGACAGGTAAGTTAGTGTTCGGTGATTTATCACTACGCGGAAGTATAACACACAGTGTGAAATTCAAACGAATTTTGGGGGTGAGTTTCCACTTACAATTTTAATCGTACATTAATTTATATTGGTAAATGAAGCATTAACGACTAAATTAGCATGACAACGATTAGCTGCGATTAGGAAATTTATTCCAGTTCGTGATTCCGCTCGAAACAGACTAAAAGCAAAACAGCAATTTCAAAGTGATTTTGCAACGGGAACTGAACAATTATTTACACCAATAACCACTGCAACGGGAAAAGTCGTATCAACCACTAAAAAAGCCACATGGGGAGATATTCCTGAGGAAAAACGAGAGAAAAAAACCCAACCCTTCTTCCTATACTTGAAAAATATAGCAAAGAGATCCAAGCAAACAAAGGAATCTTTAAAAACACTTCCTGGTGATATAACAGCCGCTGCACGACTTCAGGTGATATTGATATTACCCCCCCCCCCCTGAATTTGCTGATGACCCGCCTGAACAAGAACAACGTGAACGACTAGGTGATATTATTGAAGAACAACAGGGTGATATTATTGAAGAAAAAAAGAAGAAATTTCGAAAGAGAGAATGTATCCACCTGATGAGATATTTACGAAAGAAGCGATGAATAAATCGAAAGATTCCACGGATGACGAATTAGTTGATTTTGCTGTTAAAAATTTTAAAAAGGAAAAAAAGGGAAAAATATATAAATGATGGAGCTGAAGACTATATAAAAACCTTTGATAACTGGTATAGAAAAATCTTTTTGGCAAAACACGGATTTAGAACCTTAAAAGATAATAATTTTATTGCGTATATAAAAAGAATAAAAAAATAAGGAGTGGTCAACCACTATATGATCGAGACGAAGATGATGATGATGATGCACAGGGGGCCACTGGTTATAGTAGTGGAAAGGGATTTTCTCAAAGTGGAACTCCAAGGGTTTTTCAGGTAGTGGTATAGTTCATTGTCCTAGTAATATTCTCGGGGATATATCACGATTAGAAATTCTCGTAGGAGGGAAACGAGCTGGAAATAACTCACCGGAAGTAATTAATGAGGCAGCTGATATCTGCAGACGACTATTTGAGGGTGGCATCATGGATATTGGTGTATACACTGTATACAAAGAGTTTATTGATGAGCTAGCAGACGGTAACCATAGTGAATAATTTGATGACTTCGTCGCTGATGATGAATCACTGATTAGATAAATATCATTTAAATAAGATGATCATACACTACAACCACAACAAACAACCATGGTCTACGTAGTAAACTCACATTTGCCAGTTTATAGAGCGTACTGTGTAGATGGCCTCGGCAATACCATTGCAGGGTTATTTGCGAGAATGGCTCCAAAAAAGCACCAATCTCAAGACAATTATCAATGAAAGCTATTGATGTTATTCGTGATTAGGGTATTAGCGGTGTTGGTGATGTTGCCGGGAAAGCATTTCTGCCGCCAAAGAAAACTAGCAACGTTAGTTCGGCGAAGAAAGAAACCACCGGTGATTAAATCACTAGAGAAACTGCCATCTACGGAAATTATGCCTGCAAGTATTAGCTAAATAATAAACAACGCGGTGGAGCAGAATATAGCATCACGGTATGACACTCAGGATAATATTACTGCAAATATGATAGCGGGAAGTGGTTTGATCACGATTTAGATCAATCTGTTATTAATACAATGTCATATAGTCATGTTAGTGTTACGTTAACTCCTGGTCAAATTAAAAAATTGCAATCGGAATCAGCTAAAAAAATGTGGAACCACAATATCGCTGAAGCACAATCAGATGTCTGGTGGTCAGAATAAACTATTATTGACAACTCGTCAGATAAAACACTTCAATGATGCCATCAAAGATAAAAAGGGTGTTCAGGTCTCTCTCTCTCTCTCTCTCTCTCTCTCTCTCTCTCTCTCTCTCTCTCTCTCTCTCTCTCTCTCTCTCTCTCTCTCTCTCTCTCTCTCTCTCGGGCTGCGATCAGAGACATGACAAAATCAGGTGGTATATTCCCGTTGTTAACTGCGTTACCAGCGTTGATTGAGGCAGCGGCCCCAGCGGTAGCAAAAGCTATCGCGCTAGGAGCCGTTGGTACAGCGGCATGGATGGCACTAAAGAAAGCAACTGGAAAAGGGTACAAAAAAAGAAACGACCAGGAAAGGGTCTAAGACAACCAGGAACTCTGTATTCATGGTACAACGGAAAAGGCCTGAGACTAGGAAAAATTTACTGACAATAGTTCCCATGTCAAATTTTTATTTAATCGATGCTGCTAAAAAACTAGCGATAAAAAACTTTAGAGGTGTCTTTATCAGAGATCAATTACCACAACAACCAAACAGCGTTGAAACCGGTATCATTAGTCTCGATAACAGCAGCGGACTTGGAAATCATTGGGTTGCATACGCGATTGATCCGCGTGTGATTGTTTATTTCGATTAATATGGATTAGCGCCGCCTAAAGAATTTATGCGTTATATAAACCGCTTAAAAACTCCTATATGGTATTCCACGCTACCAACACAGAAAATGAATGACCCACCAATATGCGGCATAGAAGTATTAAATGTCCTCGACGCTATTTCATCATCGGGGAAACCACCACATAAAACAGTACACGAATATGCGAGTAATCGCTTTTTAGAAAAAAATTATATAAAATAACATGATTGATATTTGGGGGAGATCTTTATCAACCCTGAAAAAAACCACCGCGGAAATATCTGCAACCGGTGACTTAAAAAAAATAATCGAAGATGAAATAGCTGAAATGCTAAACCTCGCAAGTGTTGATCCCAATGAAATAGTTGTATTTCAAGATCGTCAGGGTAAATTGAAAACTAGTAATGTTTCCTTTGATGGTATTTTGACAAAACGACGCGACGCAGGAGAATATACTATCGCGTTGTTTTCCGATCAGGGTAAACTGAAACCAGATGTACTTGTTTCGGCGCTCACAGATAAATTAGCAGCGCTCGGTGATGATTATTCATCAACGATAGAATTATTAAAAAAAACTGCGTGATGAGTATAACATTCACGTAAATGCGTTTACGGCGATACAAAAACTATTAACACTTTTCAGGTCCCCTTAAACAATTTCTTTGGAGATCCACTGGTTACCACACCACAACTCACGCAGATACAAACAGCCATTGATAATTTGATAAAGTTGCGATCAGATTATATTACTCATATATCTCAATTTACTATGTTACGTAAAAACCTTAACAGGGTCGATGACTCCATTGATAAATTTTTGGGTAAACAAAATTCGAAACCCGATGATATTAAAATAGATCCCACTGGTATTATCACAAGACTCGATGAAATAACAGCGATTAATCTGCGAACAGAAGTTATTCGAGAGGGTATTAAAACGACCAATAATTCATCAAGGATGATCTACCGAGGATGATAGAAAAACTTGAAAAAATAAAAATCCCTCACAAACAAAAAAAAAAATCATAAATAACGTGTACGCGATCCAACACGGATCATTTACGTGGACACCACAAAATAACATATTAAATATCAACGCGATCGTCAGGGGTATTTATCGATTAACACTAGTGTCGCCGGCTCAATTTAATATTTCATCAACGAGTTCATTTTGGGTCAACAATATGATTTCAACCATCATTGACAAGGGATCAATTGAACAATTCACAATAATATCCACTGATAATAATTTGGCTAGGGTTTCAGTAACATGGTATGTGGAATTCGTAGCGGATTTAAGTAAACAATTGAATTGAATTCTGTTGTAATAAATAAAATGTTATTATTATTAACACTCACTGAGGAGTACCAAACAAAAATAAAACAAATATCGACGAAGAATCACCGCAATTGACATTACCATGTACTCGGTATCAGGTGTAATCACCGGAGCTAGTATTATACTCTCCTCGGTGACAATGGTTGTCCCGATAGCTGTTCTAATTTGTATATCAGCGGCTACGACAATCGCTGGAATTATTTCAATAATAACAAAAAAAAAATATCATCATGCAACCAGCGTAAACTGCAGGATTACGTAATTAAATTCCATGTTGTATCAACCGCGTACTCCCAATTATATTCGATGATATCGTCATCACTCGATCACATTAATATCCGATAGTGAGTTTTCAGCGATGGTACGTGTTTATGATTCCATGATGTCAAAATTAGAAAAACAACATGAGTATAATAACAATGGCAACATCGCAAGAACTACTTCAAGGAATAGCGGAAAACACAACCCCGGTAAAAACCAGCATGATCTCAATAACCTCAACCAATCCTGAATTCAGTGTGAATTTCCCTTCTGCGATTCCAGTGAAAGAGATAGTACTAGCAAAATTACGAGAATACCAAAGTTGGCCAAATATCAGATCAGTACCATTCGGTGGGCAACAACCGAAAAATTCCCGGGTATTTGCGAATAAGAATAAACAAGACGGAACTCCAGACTGGAACGTTGTTTCGCTACCATCTGGGTCTTACCAAATTGAACAGATCAATAACGAAATACAGCGTAGAATAAAATTCATTGCTGTAAAAGAATCGAAAATCGCTATTACAGTTCATGAGCCGACGTTATCATCTGTCATTGAGATAAACTCGCCCGGGTATGTCGTAGATATATATCAGAGCTCAATCAGAACAATACTAGGATGGCCTGAAAACCCACCTCAGGCATCTTATCAAAATATACCAGAACCTAAAAGATCTGATTATGTCACGGATGTACAATCATATCATGAAATCATCCAATCATATCGAGATGATTTATCTGATATAAAAAAATGCAAAATTAACAAATTTCCTGGGTATAACGCAAATGAACTAAAATAAATCTTTTAATGATCTTATCTCGGAAAACTTTTCTCTGCTACTCACCGCATGGAAGAAAATAACACAATCACAAACAACCATCCTCAAACATAATAATGATCAAGATGGTGGTGGTAGGCATATCGCTCTTCAAAACGTCAATATATCCTCGGTGATTGCAGTGAATTTAGTATGTGATGTCATCGAAGGAAGTTACCAAATAAATCTCGAAAGATCAAATCAAGCTCAACAAAGATATATTTTATATTCATTTGCACCAACAGCTCCTCCAGGGTTTCTAATCATTGAGGATCCAACTAATCCAGTCTATATGCGATGTCATAATGATTTATTAACGCGAATTAATTTTAAATTCACTGACCAGTCCAATAATCTAATTGATTTACGAGGTGAGGTTTTACAAATTCGTCTGTTTTTGAAATCGTAAAAAGATTTCCGTCTTAAGACTTTCATAGTAAAAAAAGATTTTTTACCCCCATAGCAGCAGAGGGGCGCGACAACGTCTCCAAAGAAACTTTTTTTACGATTTTGGAGGAAGCCTTGGTTTGCCAAATAGACGCTTTTTTTACGATTTTGAAGGAAACCTTGGTTTGCCAAATAGACGCTTCTATAAAGTTGACGGATTCGCCCCCTCTGCTGCTTGAAGCTATGCTGTAATGGTTCAGTGAAGAAGGCTTTGGACTCATCAGAAAGGGCTAGTCTTCGAATTTCACGATCGATTAAGCTCTTTTAGACTACCGTTGTGTGTCCTAATGTTTGTTACTACCTTCAAAGCACTGCAGTGCTGCTGAACTAACAAGCACACACACACACACACACACACACACACACACACAAACACACACACACACACACACACAAACACACACACACACACACACTTACCGAAATAAATTCAGGTATATGTACATGAGTATATCATATCAAACATAAAATGTATTAAGAGTATATACATTTAATGATTTACTTGTCGGATACATTATCTTTACAAAAGGAGCAAACTTTATGTATAAATGTCCTTTCATATTCCGTCGGCTTCGTTTAAGATATCGTTTCATGCGTAAATAATGTAGGTTTATGCTGTCGACACGGGGATTATTTTCCAAACAAAAAGCGAAGCTAGCGTGAATTTGTATGTGACGTTTAAAATGATAAGTCCCAAAGAACTTGAATAGTCGCGTTTTAGTCGAGATATGTGAACTAATAATCCGGAAGACAGTTTAAAAACGCTGATTCTTTCCATCATACGGTTTTATTATAAGAGCTATTAGTATGCTGATGGCTATATTTTAAGAAAATTTCAAGTATTACTTACCTAATATTCTGTAATTACAGAAGGCAAAAAGGTCAATGAGTGAATAATTCATAACTGTATTGACGAGATAGCTGATACTTTATCTCATATGAACACGCGATCTTGTCAACAGCTTAGGTACAGGGAACACGCAAAAAATATGCCAATAGCGTAGACACAAGGAGCATGCAAAATATGATATCACCTTAGATTCGTGGAACACGCAAAAATTATACCAACAGTGTATATACATTCTTCATATTGGTTCAAAATGCATCAGTAGATGAGGATTTAAAGTGTTCAGACGAATCGTCACTTAAAAGAGAACAATGTAGCCCGGCCCTATTTGCGAATTAAGCGATAGCAGAACTGGGTGTAGCCAGTTTGCTGGTGTGTGTGTACGCGTGTATGTGTGTTTTAAGTGAGGGTGCATACGAGAGATCCAATACAACAACTGCAACCACACATTATCAAGACGCCATTCCTGAAATTTACCAAGTGAGCAACCATATTGAAAGGCCATTAACTCCCTTGATTAAAGATACGTTTTACATAAAGGCTAAGATGTAAATCATTTTCCTAAGAATAACTCTTACGTAAGGGCTTAGCTGTAATCCATTTTCACAAATTCATAAGAATAATATTTACACATAGATTTAGCTGTAGGTCATTTTCTCAATTTGCTAAGTATAACGTTTACATAGAGAGTTAGTTGTATTCCATTTTCTTATATTCTTAAAGATAACCTTTACATAGAGGTTTAGCTGCATGCATTTTACACCATTTTCTAAATATAACTACGAAACATATTTTTACCTATAGACCAATTGCAGAATAAGACGTGTATAATGATTTAAAATATCACGGATGCAGGAATGTGTGATCAAAATTGTTGTCACGATTGAACAGTTACAAAACGAAAAAAAAAATTATAGCATTTATCGCTTTATATTTTCGCATGCACATTTTCTGTCTGTCTCTCTTTGTAGAATCACATACAATGCGAGACGTCAACTTTAAATTAACTTAAACGGCACTATTCAGTTTGATTTACTCCGTGTCTTAAAAGTTCTTTATCATTGAATTCATTACATTTTGCACAAGCTTTGACCTACTTGATCGTAAGTTAAATTTTGTATTTTTCAGATTTGACTTCGCACGCATTTCACTTGTCCAACTTTTGGCTCAGTATGTATCAATTAGTTTAAAGAAACGACTTGGTAATTCCATTCTCAATTACTCTCAGAATGTATTGTAGATTGTTCCATCTGCCTAATAATTCCTCTCACACAATGGACGGAGTGAGGACAGATTGGTGCAGGCTTAATCAAAGATTTCCTGACTCTCATTGGGCCACTCACCATTTACAAAATATTGAGGATGGCATTCTGCCGAGTAACAGACGAAAAGAACCTTCTATCCATGATTTCATTCTGATCTGTGAGCACAGTTCGTCCATATTTCGGAAATGAGAAAGTAGGATAAGTAGGAGTTGGTCTCCGAAAGATGTTACCTCCCATAAATGGTTTCCACGGACAATATCAACACCTAGGACTACTAACTCCTCAACGTCAGACAATTCCTGTGTGTTCAACGCGTCATTATTAAGGATGTACGCAGCAAGCACGTAACGCAACCACAATGACGTCCCATGCCAAATTTTGTAAAGAGGTGGTAGCAATATGCACTTCAAATGTGGCATGTATTTGGCAAAAGCATTGCCACATCGGGAACTCCCTCACAGAATCTCTTCATGGTTCCAAGATACAGCACCTGACATATTTGGCGAAGTTGTATGAACATCAAACCTAGGTCAATAATGCAATTACAGACATTGAAGATAATTACATACATGAGTGGTTCTCACAATATCTAAACGTACAGCTGCTTTTGCTAAACTTGAGTTTCCTAGTACAAATTTGTTTATTTCAGCTAGTAAATTACTCTCCGAAACCTTCCTTCGATAAACTTCGGAACAAATTCTTTATATTAAAAGCATCGTAATTTTCTACGTATAAACTATAATGCTACAAAATTCCATTCAGGAATCGACAACATACTGTGGACGTACGAGACTGCGGCTAAACACGCTAAGCACATGTGCACCTTTTTCTGTAATTTTGCAATCCGGACTCGGTGTCGGTGCTAGATCTTTTCAAACGTCACGCGTCGACTTCCGTGGAGTAACGTTTATTTACAAAAAGGTCTCAACTACGTACCAGCTATGGACAACATTGATATTTTGAATTAGGATGTAAACGATTTATAACAGATTGTTTAGGTAACATTCATTTTACCAAATTAACAACTCAAAAACGAAATAAACAGCCTAATGAAGCCTCCCTCCCCCACCTCAAAAACTAAAACAACAATCAACCATATACAGTTGTCAGCCTTTAGTTAAATATCATATAATTTTAATGAGTGAAAATTCACTGTATGATATTCTGCTACAGAACTTAAAAGCAAAGATTTGGACCAAGTCACCTAGCTAAGACATTGCGATGACCAGAATGGGGCAGCACACACATTAAAAGTATTAGCGAAGCAAATGACGAAGGCAAGTATCAACAAAAAGTAAACTAACCACAGAAACGCTGTCAGCACTATATATAAAAAAACCAATGGTGCTTAAATTTATGAGAAACAACGAATTGATTTGTGGTAGCAAAGCATGTGAGGAAATGATGTTCAGCCCTTTGGAATGGCGTGATTTTTTATAAAGGTAACTGCAGTTCAAAGACGCAGAATCCACTGAGTCAATATTCAAAGCGGGACAGTAATCGTATGAAATGTCAAGTTCCAAGCCAAGTACCGAGATGATGGGGACCAAAGAGAAACTCGGTCAGCTTGTCAAGACAACCAATGGCGTCCAAAATATAAATCAATCCACGAAC
Source organism: Unio delphinus (assembly GCA_029339505.1). Lineage (NCBI taxonomy): Eukaryota > Metazoa > Mollusca > Bivalvia > Unionida > Unionidae > Unio > Unio delphinus. The sequence continues at coordinate 11,111,040 of JAQISU010001238.1, forward strand.
GAAGCTGTAGAAACCATTACAATTTTGTCAGACGCAATTGTGGGAATCTCCAAGAAGTAGTCGACGAAATCAGAGAAGATTTTGATGTGATTTAAGCAATCACGAACATCTGAGATTGCAATAGCGTCTATGTGCCTTTTGTATAGTTGACCAAGTATCCGATCTCGGACGGTTAGAGGATTCAAAGCGAACAATTCGCTCGTGTTCTCTTCGGACGGTGGTGCGGCTTGGAGCGTTTTTGAAGTTTTCATGGGTACGTAAGACATTGAATCTATTAATAATGAGATGCGCTAAAGGATCACGTTGGTGATGGGTAAAAACGCCAAAGTCTACATACAAAGATACGTGCCTATACTCAGCTGTATAATTTCGATTCAGTCGGCGCAATTGACAATGTACTGTCTACACAAATAACCTTTCTTAGTTGGTCAGACGATATGCTCGAGGACAAACGTATTTTCATGTAGGACACTATATTTCCGGTTACCATAACGCTTCAGACATTTTCAGGATTTCCTCAACGATTCAGATTAATCTAACACATGCCGCTACCAGTGGCAGTTACAGAACATCGGCTTTCAAGACGAAATGGCAGCATGATTACATTTTATTTCCGTTCTCGACAATGTATCCGTGATTAATTTGCTGTTGATTACTTCCACGATGCCAGTGTATATTTTATGCAGTAATAATCGACAAGAGCATGTTTGTTTTTCCATCATTGACAGGCATGAATGAGCGCTAGACTTCTGTTTTGAAATTCCGACGATACAGCTTTACATATTTAGCGTATACATGTGAGACTCGGGAAAAACCCCATTTACGAGACACAGTGGGGAAATGGCCTCGGCGATATCGCCAAGAGATTGTTTACTTGCGTGGCGAAGGTGCTCGCAGTATAGACTTCGCGTGCTGAACCGAATGCCAAACAAATTTGTTTGTTTTCTCGAGGTCTCGGCAAGGTTATTATCGTTAGCACAACAGTCGTGTTACCCCGAATGGCTAACATCAAGAGGCAATTAAGCACGATGCAGGTGTTGATGGTAACGTTGTGCTGTCGAAATTTCACTTCGGATGCTAATGAAACGCATTTGTTGTCGTTTGTGGATTCCGGAGGCATGCCAACTATGTCATTTCTCGCACTTACCATGGACTCGATATAACCAAACTTAAACAGTTTTCATGACAAATAAGTATCCATATATGTGTCAGCGAACGAAGACATGTATTTGTGGTGTTTCAGTCGCTGACGCAGGTAAACAGCGCACAAACCCGTTTTATAATGTTTTTTGATAAGTATGGAGTGTCTGAAGTTTCTTTGAGGTAAACATGACATCATATACCCTAGTTAGAAATCTTGCTTGATCGTATATGCACCAGCATCGAAATACCTAGACGGATCTGCTGATTTATGCGAAAACCTTCACTAATACGTGATAGCGGGAATAGTGTCACACTGAATCTTTCTACGAAAAACCTAACCGGGGATGTCCCTGTGAGACTACCTCTAACACAACTGACCGGTTGTCAGCTCAAGCAGTGAAACAAAAGAAACATTGGTAACATTGATGTTGATGATGAGCGGCATGACATATTTCCATTCCTTGATGAGACTATTGCGTTATATGTGGCCTTGGATCTCGTGGTGATAAAATCGGATTTACTAGGGCAGGCGGAACTGCATACGGGATAGCTCTGAAAACTGAGATTGGAAGGGAAGTGGTCTTCGACTCTGAGTGGAAGAAGTATTCGGTTGTCTTGTAAGAGTATATTGTCGTGCATTCATTGACAAACCAACATTGATATTTTCCCCGATGACAACATCAATGAATAGCTTACTTGGCGTCTTCACACTAAAAAACCTAGCCGAAATCACAGATAACGTGGGAAACATAGAATAATGTGTGTCGGTTGCCTTCATCAAATACGGAATTGAATGTTAGAACGGAAATTTAATTTAAAGGATGTAAGAGCTCACCGACGAGGCTAATGATGCGATGAAACAGTACATGAACCCGAAAATCAGCGATATATTAAGTGATCTTAAAGTCATTGCGAAAACACCATATTTTAAGAAAAAATCTATAGCTTCCCTCCTGAAGGTCATATTGATATATTCGAAGAACGCTCTGAACTATTTACTCTTTCACATGTACACATTAATATCTATGATTCTCAGGGAAACGTAAGTCATATTGGTCAAAGTAATGAGTAGTTGTTCCTTATCAAAATCTCGTTTTTTAACAAATGGGATGGGTGGACTCTTAATATTATACTTTTTGAACAATGGAACATCCTGATGCTCAAGCTAAAATATTCAGTGTCAAGCGAGATTGCAAGAAGAAGTCATTAAGAATTTTGCAGTTGTTGGTTCGTTAAAGACTCACAAGTTTGAAAAAATACCAAGGTTACCGATAGAAGAGATAAATGTTGAACATAAGGCGGTAATCGTTTTCGGTATTTGCATTTGAACACTGCCAATAGTAGTAATGTGGGATACCCTGGCGTCAAGGGAAAATCCAGTCAAAAAGGGCTTGGGACTCTATGGCGTCAGCCATTTAGGACTGTATGGCGTCTACAGGTGGGGCTGTATAGCGTCAAGGGAAATTGAACATGGTGGGACTGTATAGCGACAAGGGGAATTTAACACGCGAACTATTTGGGACTATATAGCGTCAAGGGAAATTAAACATGGGGGAATATTATTTTGATTTGGGACTGTCTAGCAACAAGAGAAATAGAGGCAAAGAAAGCAAATATCTTTTCGAGGCATATGAATGGCCCTGAAAACAAACCACACAATCTCCTATCAAAACAGAAGGAAAGGAAAACAAAACAAGGATAATTAAGAACATCATACATTCTATGTGAAATATGTTCATTGTTTTCATTCATTCATCAATTTAATAAAAAGGTAGTATGATATTTATTGTCGACTGACTTCTTAACATATCTCAAATTTAAGGTGTTTCTCAGCACACGCTACAAACAATGTTGCCAAGTTGTAACAAATCTAAGTCGAAGGGAACAAAATGCAGCACCAAAATATGCTTTGTTCTATCGACAGTCTAAGATGTGTGTTTTGATTTGAAATTCATAGTTAACCATAGGCAGGGTCATAAAGTGCAATGTCACTCGCGCCAATCATTGTTGCATTATTACGTGTGTTTTGGTTCTGGTATTTTTATTTCAAAATTAGCCATCAGCAGGGTTATAGCGTGCAAGATCACTCGCGTCATTCTTGAAATAGTTTTACGTTTGTTTCCTTTCTAAAAAACGATAGATCTCATGCTTAAAAAAATTTCCGTGACACATTGCAGTGCCAAAAATAAACATAAAGCTCCGATAACTGAATTGTACAAGTTTGTCAACTCAAGATTTTAATCTATCCAACGATTTACTGATTGACTATTTGTAACGGTGTAGCGTTTGAAAAACAAATTACATGACAAACGAAAATTATGGTGCCTACTGATTAAAATTTTGGAAAGGTATCTTCAAACGGGAACATTTCAATCAAACGTATTACGACGGAGAGAGAGAGAGAGAGAGAGAGAGAGAGAGAGAGAGAGAGAGAGAGAGAGAGAGAGAGACTATGTTATACCTACTTTTAAAAAGAATCAGGACACTTACGCATGTTTTTGTGGTATATTTTCCCTTAGAAAAATTCAAAGAAACACACATCCCACTTAGAAAATCAATTCCATAAGAAAGGTCCACGATTTTAAAATATCACCAGAGTGAACCGATGACAAATACGACTAAAATGTTCTCACAAAATAGTTAATCCAAATACGATGTGATGTATTTGACTCTAAAATTGACATAATTTCCGTGGGATCGCCCAGGTTACGATTGTTCTTGCTTTAGTTTTACTTCTTTTTTTTATATAAATAATTTAGCGGTGAAACACGACCTATCTCGAAACTAGGTGAGGAGCTACTGAAGTCAATTCGAAGTGAACGCGGTAAGGAAATTAATCTAGCCAATAAAATTGTTTATGATGAGTGATGCAATGTTTTGTACGAAAGTAGTATGGCAAAATAATAAATACGCTCTCAAGTTGTTCCTATTGCAGTGCAGACTGGAACGTGAACTTATATTCAGCCGTTGTGTATTGTAACATTTCGTCTTACCACATCTATTACTGAATGGTCACAGTACGCGTATACCATTTCTTTGTACCGCATTATCTACTGAACGGTCAGAGTACTGGATCGCATTTTGAAACTGACTATTTAGTTGTATCTCATTTAAACATTTTGACGCACACACTCACATCGGTATAGTCAGGAGTTGTGTAGTATTAAGTGGCATGTTTTTTTTGTTTCTTTTTTTCTTTTCTTTTCAAACTTTTGAATCTGGAATTTGTACGAATTAACGAAGCACATTCAATGAACCTCAAGGATAAAACCCCATGTTGTCTGCCTTTTGATGTGAATATTTACATCAAATACAATATGACCTGCAAAACACAAAGATATACGGCAAGCATGATTAGAATGAACACAACAACACCTAACTAGTAACAAAGTGATGTTTTTCTTCACGTTCGCGTAACTTAGAAATTCAATCATCTTTCAAGACAAACTTGGCATCCTTTTGTGAGCGTGAAATTAAAATACTGAAGAAACTTAAGCGCTTTGCTATAGACTATATTATATATAATTTCAGCAACAAACTAAACAACATAAATACGGTTACAACAATAGAAAGCCCGATATCGTCTATTAAAAAAGAAATGCGTTTTAAGAAATAATTAAAGATTAACGATGGCTAAGCAATAAAACCGAATTTAAGAAAGACAATGTCATTTGTATATAGACCTCTCACTTTGATATTGTATGCGGATGTAATCTGCCATGAAATTACAGTTTGAAAAAAGGTATACGCAAAGAGAAACCTCAATTCAGGGAAAATACACATATCAAAACAAAACATACAATTCACACACACAGGCAGAAGCCAAAACGCAAATCTACTAATCACACGATAGAAAGAAGGAAGTGTAAGTGTTAAAAGCTAAAGTCATATAACTTTTGTACGGTTTGTAACCTTCCACTTGGGATAATGCGAAATAGCATAAATTATTATCATAAATAGAATTGAACTTAGCAGGCTTGACAGTTATTGTTTATATAGATCCACTAAACTTCACAACTTGCTTGCGTTGTCTCATACATTGGTCTCGAGAAGGATCCCCTTTGTAGGTGTAAATACTGTGGTAAGAGTAGAAGTCGTTGTCGCTGCTGTCAAATAAGAGTAGATTATTTAAAAAAATGGATCTAGTATTTTATATTTATTTCAAAATCAAATAAAAAAATACAGTTGTTGGTAGACATCGTGGTCAGCAACAAAGTAAAAGTGACAGAGAGAATGAGACATCTTAGTGGAGAAGCGTACTTCTGGAGTATGTACGTATCCTAACGTCACAGTACCTTCTCAATCACTCTTGATGCAAAAGCAATGTTATCTCCGAGTGAGACCATGCGGCTACTATCTTACGGATGTCATTCAATCCAAAGTAACCTCCTGGTAGTTTCACCGTACCTGTATCGAAATGATCTTGAAAAAGACGAATATTCGTTCCCTGTGCGCTTGCCTGAATACTTTAACTTTAAAAGTTGATTTCAAACTTTCAAAGAAAACTATCCAACATATATACCTGGACCAACTCCTGAAAAATTAGCCAGAGCCGGATTTTTCTACTTGGGCGAAGGGGATAAAGTCAAGTGTTTCAGCTGTGGTGTGTCAATTTACGAGTGGGAACAGAAGGATTCCGCTTACCTGGAACATGCTCGATGGTCTCCGACTAGTCAATACCTACCTTTAGTGGGAATTAGTGAATGAAAGTGACAATACTGTACCATGTCGTTTAACAAACCAGTTTGGCTTGGAGACAAACCTAGACCAGTATATAAACCCTCTTTAAAACATAATATTCGAGGATCACCACACGAATTGCAAGGGAAGATCTGCAAGGAAGTTTAGCAGGGACTTGCTAAAAAAAGTCTCAATTGGTGACTGTAGAGCTTTCGTGTCATGAAATTTACAAGAGGAAAGTGACAAAAATTAACCAACGTGTCAGATTTCTCTGGATCAAGTGTACCTTCCACAGATTCCAATTTAGACCGTTTACATCTGAAGATGTTTTGATCATTCTTAACCGTTACCCTGAATGGCAGTGGTCCGAAATTACACGTTATATTTTGGAGAAGATTTTAAAAAATTATGTGCAGAATATAGTTATGGTGTTCGACAAAAAAAGAAGTATAAAATAGAACTACCATGCCACAACCTTTATCACTTGTGATCAAACAGATTCCGTGGAAGGATATCAATGAGAATATTCACACGGTGCAGGATTACGAACACCTATTACGAGAACTTTGTCCCATTAATTGGGTTCGACGTGTGGTGTGTGTTTTAGTGAATTGCTCTTTGGGATTTCGTTTACCTCTCGATTCCTTGTGGACACTTTACGATCAATACCTACAAAAAAAAGACAGCATGGTGACTACTTTAAATGTCCACGAGAGACTCATTCTGTTAAAAGCCTTACGCTTTCATCTGGACAAGTCTCGACCTTTACAGGAAAAATAAATTCGTCAACTTTTACGTACGGAAGTGGTGTACGAGGATGTGTGTGTAGCTTGTGATTTACACCCTCATTGGACAGATGTACGTGACTGGAAATGTTGGGGTTTTGAGGCATGGACAAAAGAAGCATCCCATTATGCTCAAGCGTTGTGATCGTAAAATTCATTGTCGAGTGAAAAAAGTCACTTTTAAACCTGTGTTAGTGACAGTGCCAGAAGAAGACGATGGGATCGTGTCTGACCGTAGTCAAACTCATTTGGTCATTTTTGACGACATGTTAGGAGAAGACGAAGAAGAAATTAAACTTTGGTTTCCGCGTAAAGGGCATCATCGTAATGCCAGTGTCATTTACATTACACAAAATTTATTTCAACAAAGTAAAACCCATCGTATGCTCATTACGTGGTCTTGTTTAAATGTCCTCGAGATAAATCGCAAGTGCAAGTCTTAGCCAAACAGTTAGGAACACCTTGGCTGACTCATGCGTACGATGATGCCACTCAAACTCCACACGCCTATTTACTCGTGGATTTAAAATCCACCACTCCCGATTATTTGCGATTTCGTAACGATTTGTTTCATGACTGGTGCCAAGACGGAGGACCTGTCGTGTACACGTCCTCGTCATCGACATAACAATATGAACCACTAAAATATCTATAAAAAACCTCGGTCACATTGACCTTGCCTCATACATCGGCAACATGACGTCCCTTCAGTCTCATCTTCTCATCAAATTGATTTGGGGCTTGTACGGCATCAGTCGCGAAAAAAATCCACAAATACGTGCTCACGTCTTAGAAGCCAGTCTCAAAGAAGTCTTACGATGGTTTACAGTGACAGGACGTCAATTACTGCAACGCATCATTCACATTCCACATCAAACCAAACGCTTTTTTGACAGAAACAAAGTAGCCTTGACGCAACTGGCTGATCCTCGCATCGACACTCAAAACAAAAAGGAAATCATTTTGAAACCTGGAGGTATCGGTTCTCTAGGAGGTGTCATCATTCGTTCCCTTTTCAACTGGGATCCCAATGCTAACAAAGATCATCCCAAGAAAAAAGCCAAACGAATCCCGATGAAAAAGAACAATGGTGCCAAGACCAAAAGACAGAAAAGGAAAAGTACACAGAAAAGGGCTGTCACCTGCATAAGAGGCACCTCGGCTAGGACGCAACCTTATCTTCGTAAACTAAGACGACCTGCAGTACCAGTGACCGCGTTTCCAATAGCCTAAGGCTCATCCACTTCTCAGTTGCTGGTGATGCCAGCCAAATCTAATTTGACACCCGTTCTTCCTAATTTGATGAAGCATTGGAAATCTGCGTCTCCCAAAACGTCTCCTACACCGGTGACACCCTCTTCCATATTAGCGGTAGTAGCGTCTGCTCACAAAGTTCCTGCCCCTTAAGTCAAAGTCCAAGAAACATCTGGCATGTTAAAGAGTTTACTGGATTTGTCCAAACAAGAATTGTCTCGATTTAGTCCATTGCGAACCCTTTCACGACGTGTGTTACATGTCATGAAGTTGATACGACGGAAAGATAATCAGTGGCGTCGCATTCCAGTATAAAAACGACTTAAGGAAAAGTGAATAGTATTTTTTGTGCCAATTCTGACCACCCAATGATGTCTCCTCACAAACGTGCACACCACAACCATCGTGTTCTTCTGTCTAAAAAGGAAAAGGAAGAAAAAGCACGCAGTCGTTTAAAAAAAAGAAGAGTCACCAAAGTGGAGGTTACTTTGGCTATTTTGGGAAACACATAATTACATTTTTGACGAAGCGCTAGAAAAGAAGATAAAAGAGTGTGTGAACCAAGTCTTTGAGTCAGTTTATTTCTGGAACGACAAGCAAGAATGTCACTTCGTAGAAAACATTCTTATTCACACCACAAGGGAAAGAAAAGGAAAGGAAAGGACTACATCCTCGTTTAGCCAAACACGGAGACATGTAGTCCGTCCTGTCCAAAGTCTCTCCAACCATGCGAAAACAAATTATTAAAACTGCCTCCAAAGATGTCATCGATAACGTGTGCGAATGCTGTTTGAATTACTTGAAAGGCACAATATCTTTGTCTCCATACCAAAAGAAAAAGATGTTGGTGCAACGCGGAGTATTTTTACTCTTTCTTGCTCCTTTATTGACAGGCAAGGGGTGACACAAGGGATAACCCAAGGGATGTCCCAAGGGATACCCCAAGGAATGGGATGAAATATATATGATCCTTCCAGAAGATAAAAGGGATATATAGAGCACAACATTCTCAGACATAACCTTTGGAAGCCCATGGAAGGACGAAAACTTACTTTGGTCCCTTACAAACGATGGATGGAATACCATCGTTGGCAAGAACAACGTACCCCCCATTTACCACCCAATCCTCATTTGAGCGAGATATCCCAATTACAACACGAATAGCAAATCCTTGATTCATCGCAACGGTTTGTCTGAAACCGAAAAATCGAAAAAAGTACGGTCAACTCTTGAAACGGTTGCAACTCTTTCATCGGAAAGCTGTGGAACAAACAGCTCTACCCACTTTGTCCGATTTTAAGGCTCTAATGAATAGTCCGTTGCCATCACTATCTACAGCGGACAAGACAGATGTAACCCCACCATTACCCAAGGAAGAAGAACCCCATGATATCTTTCAAACACACACCGCCACTTCCATTCCGAGTAAGATTGCCGCTTCCTTGTTGACCCCTTCCCCCACTCCCCAACGAGAAGAACTCAAAACTTGGGTTAAAAAGATGATGGCCACTCTTCCTTCAACAGAAGTGAAAATGAAAGAAAGGAAACCAAAGTGAGAAAAGAAAAGAAGACCAAAGTTATCCAATTACCTCCACCACCTCCACCACCATCTTTGCCCTCGACGTTTACTCCTGTGGCACACTGGATACATAACACGGTTTCCAGACAACCCCCATTTCGCCCGACCCAAAGCAGTATCATCGAAGAGTGGGTACCTTATTAACAAAACCATGGAGAAGATGTTAACCAGCATTTAATACGATCCAGACAATCCTGCAGGTTACGGAGGCGTTCAGAAATTGTATCGTGCTGCTAAAATTCGCCTGAAAAAGCTCCGTTTCCCTGAGGTACAACGATGGTTACAAGAACAATCTACGTACACTTTACACAAACCCATTCGACGAAAATTTCACAGAAGTCGCACTCAAGTGTAAGGCATCGATCATCAATGGCAAGCCGATTTAGCCGATGTCTCTCATTTAGCCACCTACAATCGTGGCTACAAATATTTGTTTCGTGTCATCGACGTCTTTTCTAAATTTGCCTGGGTCGTACCATTGACTTCCAAAATCGAGCGGAGAGTTAGTAGGAGCCCTGCAACTGGTGTTGAAACAAAGTGATCGTCACCCTCTTCGATGGCAAACCGACAAAGGCATCAAATTTCTGAACCAAGCTTTCAAACGAGAATTAAAGAAACGTGACATTCCTTTCTTCACCACCGAAAATCCTGAAACCAGAGGTAGCATCGTGGAACGTTTTCAACGTACCTTGAAAGAACGCATGTGGAAATATTCTACGCATCAACACACTCTCAAGTACATCGACGTCTTACCGCACTTAGTCTAAGCCTACAACCAATCTTACCATAGAAGCATTGGACGTACCCCACAAGATGTGACACCCAACAACGAAGTGACTGTTTTTGAGCGTCTGTTTGGGACGTCCCGGACGATGGCTGTTCCCCAGAAAGGTGAAGTGTTAACCACCGGAGATTGGGTTCGCATTGGCAAAACTAAACGTACTTTCGACAGGTTACTTACCCAACTGGACCACCGAATTGTTTCGTTTTACTGGACGAGTGTGTGACCTTCATCCTACCGTCTATAAATTGGAAGACATGAATGGAGAAGTATTAAAATTAACATTTTACTTGCTTGAGTTACAACGTGTCACCAAAAAAGAGAACGAAGTGTACGGCGTTGAAAGCATTCTCGAACGAAGAACCCGTAAAGTAGGAAAACGTTGCGTCAAAGAAGTCAAAGTACGTTGGAAAGGATATCCTCCTAGTTTTGATTCTTGGATTGACGATTCGCTAGTCATCGACTATAAAAAGAAGTGACCATTATGCCCTTTAATACTGCTTCAGCTACTACAGTGACTACTCCTTCAGCCAGTTCTTCTCTTCAAGATTTACAAAACCAACCTTGTGGGTGTGTTGTGGAGAACGTAGAGAATCTTTCTGGTGTATTGTGTCATCGGTGCAGCCATTGCTAATTTGAATTTGCAACAAGGAGACAAACAATTGTGGACCATTTTATTCAGCAGTTGTATCGGTTATCTTCTTCCCAATCCTTCCCTGAAATACTCTTACAACAGGAACAACAGTAACACTATTGGGAGTCTTGCGTCCAACGTCGGTCATTCTCCTAACAGTCACCCTTCCAATCACAATCCTCTTTTAGAAACTCCTTTAACTTCAAGTGACCCCTCAGACAGGCAAACTTTGAAATTATGAACAAGAACAACAGTAACCAATTTTACTTAACGTAACCCAGTGACAGTTACATGGAGGTGTTTCATAGCAACACGTTGTGCTGTTACACGGCTAAATTACCTCAAGAAATTCATTTGGATCAAGATACCCATTGGGAAGTGGCTTTAGCGGAATGATACACCCGACACAAATCAAAAACATCGTCGAAAATGAAAACACTTTTAAAGTAGACGTGTATGACGACCAATTGCAACAAACCTTAGACGAACGCAGCCCTGTCATTCACCCGATAAAAACTGTGGACCCTAAGACTACTCGGCTTACCTATCTGTTAACCATTCCTGCAGGTTATTATTTTAGTGGTCAATATTTAGTGACTACACTTGCTACCAGGTTCAGGACTGTGTTTGGTAAAGCCATGGACAAAGCCAGAAAAAGTGTTACCTTTGAGTACAATAAAGTGGCTCATCGCCTAATGATCAAATTTTCAGAGGACAAAATGATTGCCATAACTTATTGTCCTGAATTGTATGATATTTTGGGTGGAGACTTCAGGTTAGTCAAGAAAAAAGAAATATCAGCCATGACCAGTAACTTGGATTTTGTGAAATATTTTCGATTTCCTGTAGAAATGAACCAAGGACTCAACTTGATGTTTGTGTACTCCGATGTGGTGGAGTACAGTTTAGTAGGACACACCTATGTACCGTTACTGCGTGTCATTCCTTTCAAAGTGGATTCTGCCATGATCGCTGACGAGGAAGGTGGAAATACCTATCAGGTTCACCGCAATGTTCATGTTCATCATGTTCACCGCAAATTTGTACATCCTCATTATGTACCCGTCATTAAGTCGTATTCCGACAGTGTCAACGTTACAATAAAAGGAGATCTAGGACAAAATATTCCATTTACCAAAGGGAAAGTCACAGTGAAACTCCATTTTCAAAAACGATTCTCGAACAACTGAAAAATGATGTATCTTGTGTACCGAGGAGTCGCTCGACAACGAGGACATGGTTTAGGAGATATGTTTAAATCAGCCTTTCGTTCTGTGGTCCCTGTTTTGAAAACGATGGTTACATGAGGATTGCAAGCCTTAAAAGATGCCTCATTGACTCACGGCAAAGAATTTCTTCCAAATGTTCTCATTGACAAACAAAACCCCAAAGAAGCTTTCTTGAGAGCAGGCAAAAATGTCTTGCTTCGTACGGGTAAAGAATTTTAGGATTAACTAGAAAGTCCTATATATGCCCTGAACGGTACCGAGTCTGGCATTCCTGCTTCCCTGGACAAGACAGAAAGCGACGACGAAGACACCCTTCCGAAATTATCCATACCTCTAAAACTAGAAAGACTAAGAAAAAAAGAGCAAAAGAAAAGTTCAAGACTTAGACATGTTTCATTATTAAAAGAAAATCTTAGAGACTGAGAAAAAATGATGCACCAAGAATCTTGTGTCTGTTCCAAGTCGGAACTGGATATATTTGTTGTGCCACCCACTATGATGATCATGCAAGAAGCCCAATGGGTTGAATTTTATCCCGTCTCCTATTTGGCGGATTCTGCTCCCATCGACTTTGAAATCAAAGGGCAACGCGAAGATTACATTGATCTGAACAGTAGTTACTTGCATTTGAAAGTGAAAGTGATTAAAACAATAGACAACTCCGATCCGGGAATCGATTCTCGAGTAGCTCCCGTCAACAATTTCATGCATTCCTTGTTCAGCGATGTGGATTTGTACATGAATAACAAACTGCTGAGCAGTAGCATGGATACTTACCCTTACCGAGTGTACCTCGTAAATCTCTTAACGTACGGAAAGAAGCAAATAAAACTCATTTAGATGCTTGCGTAGTATGAAAACCTGACACAGCAAAAATGTTCAACGACACTGAATTGAAAGAAGATGACGATCCTCACGATGAGAGTTTTAACGAGCGTCGAAAGAAAATTTTACAAGGACGTAATTTAGAACTGTTCGATCGTTTGCATTTGGACATATGGTTTCAAGAGAGGTATTTGCTGAACGTGGTGGAGATTCGCTTGAGATTGAATCGTAGCAGTACTGCGTTCCATTTGATGGCTCATGCCAACGAATACAAAACCATTATCCAAGAAGCCAGTTTATACGTGCGTCGTGTAGAAGTGTTACCTAAAGTGGGAAATGATATCAGTCACACTTTGAGCAGAACGACAGCCAAGTATCCGATACGACGCGTGAAGTAAAAACGTTCACCATTGCCACTGGACTCCGATCCAAGATCGAAGATCATCTGTTCCAAGGACAGTTACCCAAACGTTTATTCATTGTTATTGTCAGCAATGCAGCCCTCAACGGTGCACACAATGAAAATTCATTCCAGTTTAAGCACTGCAAAATATCCAAAATCGAAGTCAGTCGCTATGGCAAAATTTTGTGTACCGGACACTTCGAAACCGACTTTGCCCAGAAGAATTACATGAGGTCGTACTTGTCGCAGTACGAAGCCACAGGACAGTTAGGAATCAACATCATTCACGGCATTTCCTACGACGATTATGCAGGAGGTTACACTTTGTGGGCTTTTGATTTCACTCCAGATCAAGGAAGCGACGATGGACATTTCCACCCTATAAAATCTGGGCAACTGCGTGTGGAACTTCAGTTTGCAGAGGCTTTTGCCGAAACGGTGAATATCATTCTGTATGCTGAATTCAATAATACCATATAAATCAACAGTTTAAGAGAAGTCATACTAGACTATTAGACACTATGGAAAACCCTTGTCAATCTTTAAACAGTGAAGAATCAATGGAAATAGAATGGGAGGTTACAGAGAAAGCAAACCCCCAAGACCAAAAAGAAGAAGTAGCGATTATGCAGTCCAGATGGCCAGAACAGGAACAAAACAGCTAGTCACCTCTTTTGCCAAACACTTGGAAGATAAAATGAGGTATATGATCAAAGAAGATTGTTATGGATGTCAAACCGATCATCCCAGTCAAATGCAGCACGATAAATGTATGATGATGAATCAAAAAAAACATTGGACGATTATCTGAACGACGCATGGACTCTCAAGATGCCGTGTTACATCAGTATCAAGACTTGCGTGATCATTCCTCTCCTCCATTGTTTGCACGAGAAATTGATCACATCGAAGCTCTCTCGGCACTGAGTAAGGACACGAAGCAAACAAACAGTTACTTGACAGACCTTTTCAAGAAAAAAGTCTGGATCGAATTGATGACTTATCATCACCTGTGAAGAAAGAAAAAAACAAGACCACAAAAAATGGATATCTGGGAACTATATTATCTTTTGAACCGTAGTTCGTACACTGCTTCTTGGAATCCTCTCGTGTGTGCTACAGATGAACTACCTCATTGCATACCTCAAGAGAATCAAGCTTATGTCATCAACACAGATGACAGTCATCTTCCAGGAACTCACTGGGCTGCTGTCTACTTTCCTCAAGAGGATGCGTGGAGTATTTTGATTCGTATGGATTACCCCCTATGGAAGACGATATCATTGACTTTATGAGTTTATGAAATGCCTAGACGACACAATTCAATAATGTGAACTTACAAGGCACAGATTCTATGGTGTGTGGACAATAATGTGTATATTATCTGCATCATCGCAGTCTTGGATATTCTTTATAACATTTACTGACTTATTTTGATCGTCATTCGTCTCGATACGATGACAAAGTAGGTCGATGGTTTGTGACCATTATGGCTATCTGTTGTTTTTAGCTAGGAAACTTAGAGTACATCAATGGCCCAATGACTTCCAGCAGTGGAAATCTCCATTTAATTCACAACGTTGTCAACCATGTCAAAAAATGTATTTGTGTTATTGAAAAAAAATGTGTTAGTTTTAAAAAAATAATAGTTTTAAAAAAATTCTGAATGACAGAAAATGTTTGTTAGTTGAAAAAATTGTGTTTTGTTAGCTGTTTGTTATTTGGATAAAAAATGTCTTTTGACACCAATGCGTCTGTCGTTTGTTTTACATCTTTTTTTATATAGATGCTCTTTGACTTCTTTTATCCCTCACATCAAACTATCCAAACGTTTCCAACACCAAACCGTTTTGTTTCGGCTTCTTCCCCGTTTATTGATAGTAAATTGTATGTTTTGTCTTGCCTGTGTGTGTGGGTGGTAGATGGTATGATATTGGATAGTAGATTATGTGGTTTATCGTGACTGCTTTCCGTGTGTGTCGATGATAGATGGTGTGATATTGGATCGTAGATTATGTGGTTTGTTTTAGATGATTACCCGTGTGTGGATGGAAGATTTTCTGATATTGGATTGTAGATTATGTGATATGTTTTGGCTGATTCCCGTGTGTGAATAGTAAATAGTAAGCTTTCTTTCGGCTGCTTATCCGTTTGTGGATGGTAGATTGTCTGATATTAGATAGTAAATTATGTGCTTTGTTTTGGCTGCTTCCCGTGTGTGGATGATAGATGGTGTGATATTAAATAGTAGATTACGTGGTTTGTTTTAGCTGCTTCCCCGTGTGTGTGTAGATGGTGTGATATTGGATAGTAAATTAAGTGGTTTGTTTTAGCTGCTTATCTGTGTGAATATAATAAATTGAATGTTTTGTTTTGGCTGCTTCAACGTGTGTGTGGATGGTAGATGGTGTCATATTAGATAGGAAATTTTGTGGTTTGGTTGGCTGCTTCCCCGTGTGTGTGTGTGTGTGTGTGTGTGTGTGTGTGTGTGAATGGTAGATGGTGTGATATTGGATAGTAAATTATGGCGTTCGTTTGGCTGCTTCTCCGTGTGTGTGGATGGTAGATGGTTTGATATTAGATTGTAAATTATGTGGTTTGTTTTAGATGCTTCCTCGTGTGTGGATAGTAAATTATGTGGTTTGTTTTGGCTGCTTTTCCGTGTGTGTGTTTATGGTAGATGGTGTGTTATTGGATTGAAAATTGTGTGGTTTGTTTTAACTGCTTGTCCGTATGTGGATAGTAAATTGTATGGGTTGTTTTTGGCTGCTTCCCCATGTGTGTGGATGGTAGATGGTGTGATATTGGATAGCAAGTTATGTGGTTTGTTTTAGCTGCTTCCCGTGTGTGGATGTTAGATGGCGTGATATTGGATAGTAAGTTATGTGGTTTGTTTTAGCTGCTTCCCGTGTGTGGATGTTAGATGGTGTGATATTAGATAGTAAATTATGTGGTTTGTTTGGCTGCTTCCCCGTATATATGTGTGAGTGGTAGATGGTGTGATACTTGATAGTAAATTATGTCGTTTGTTTGGCTGCTTTCCCGTGTGTGTGTGGATGGTAGATGGTGTGATATTGGATAGTAAAGTGTGTGGTTTGTTTGGCAGCTTCCCCGTGTGTGTATGGTAGATGGTGTGATATTGGATAGTAAATGATGTGGTCTGTTTTGGCTGCTTTTCCTTGTGTGTGTGGATGGTAGATGGTGTGATATTGGATAGTAAATTATGTGGCTTGTTTTGGCTGTTTGTTCCCGTGTGTGTATGGTAGATGGTGTGATATTGGTTAGTAAATTATGTGGCTTGTTTTATCTGCTTCTGTGTGTGTGTGTGTGTGGATGGTAGATGGTGTGATATTGGATAGTAAATTATATGGTTTGTTTGGCTGCTTCTCCGTGTATGTGGATGGTAGATGGTATGATAGATTGTAAATTTTGTGGTTTGTTGTGGCTTGTTCTCCTTGTGTGTGTGGATGGCAGATGGTGTGATATTGGATATTAAATTATGTTGTTTGTTTTAGCTGCTTATCCGTGTGTGGATAGTAAATTGCATCTTTTGATTTGGCTGCTTGCCCGTGTGTGTGTATGGTAGATGGTTTGATATTGGTTAGTAACTTATGTGGTTTGTTTTGGCTGCTTACCCGTGTGTGGATATTAAATTGTATGTTTTGTTTTGGCTGCATCCCCGTGTGTGTTGATGTTTAATGGTGTGATATTGGATTGTAAATTATTTGGTTTGTTGTGGCTTCTTCTCCGTGTGTATGTGGATGGTAGATGGTGTGATATTGGATAGTAAATTATGTGGTTTGTTTTAGCTGCTGATCCATGTGTGGATAGTAAATTGTAAGTTTTGTTTTGGCTGCTTCCCCGTGTGTGTGAATGGTAGATGGTGTCATATTGAATAAGAAATGATGTGGTTTGCTTTAGCTGCTTCCCCGTGTGTGTGGATGGAAGATGGTGTGATATTGGATAGTAAATTATGTGGTTTGTTTTAGCTGCTTCCCCGTGTGTGTAGATGGTAGATGGTGTGATTTTGGATAGTAAATTATGTGGTTTGTTTTGGCTGCTTCTCCGCGTGTGTTTGGATGGTAGATGGTGTGATATTGGATAGTAAATTATGGGGTTTGTTTTAGCTGCTTACCCGTGTGCGGATAGTAAATTGTATGTTTTGTTTTGGCTGCTTCCCCGTGTGTGTGGATGGTAGATGGTGTAATTTTGGATAGTAAATTATGTGGTTTGTTTTAGCTGCTTACCCGTGTGTTGATAGTAAATTGTATAATTTGTTTTGGCAGCTTCCCCGTATGTGTGGATAGCTGATGGTGTGATATTGGATAGTATTTATGTGGTTTGTTTTATCTGCTTACCCGTGTATTGATAGTAAATATATTTTTTTTTATATGTGTATTTTCCTTGAATTATGTTTCTCTTTGCGTATACCTTTTTTTAAGCTGTTAATACATGGCAGATTACATCCGGATGCAATATTAAAGTGAGAGGCCTATATACAAGTGTCATTGCCTTTCTGAAATTCAGTTTTATTGCTTTGCCATCGTTAATCTTTAATTATTTTTTAAACGCATTTCTTTTTTAATAGACGATTTCGGGCTTTCTATTGTTGTAACGGTATTTATGTTGTTTAGTTTGTTGATGAAATTATCTGTACTATAGTCTATAGCAAAGCGCTTAAGTTTCTTCAGTATTTTAATTTCACGCTCACAAAGGGATACCAAGTTTGTCTTAAAAGAGTATTGAAACTATAAGTTACGCGAACGTGAAGAAAAACATCACTTTGTTACTAGTTAGGTGTTGTTGTGTTTATTCTAATCATGCTTGCCGTATATCTTTGTGTTCTGCAGGTCATATTGTTTTTTATGTAAATATTCACATCAATAGACAGACAACTTGGGATTTTATCCTTGAGGTTCACTGAATTTTCTTCGTTAATTCGTACAAATCCCAGATTCACAAGTTTGAAAAGAAAAGAAAAAAAAGAAACAAAAAAAAAACCATGCCACTTAATACTGCATCACTCCTGACTATACCCATGTGAGTCTTTATGTCAAAATGGTTGAATGAGATACAAATAAATTGTCAGTTTCAAAATGCGAAGCAGTACTCTGAACGTTGAGTAGCTGATGTGGGTAAAAGAAATGGTACATGAGTACTGTGACCATTCAGTAGTTGATGTGAAATGTTACAATACACAACGGTGGGATTTAAGTTCACATTCCAGTCTGCACTGCAATGGGAACAACTTGAGAGCGTATTTATTATTTTGCTATACTACTTTCGTACAAAACATTGCATCACTCATCATAAACAATTTCATTTGCTATATTAATTTTCTTACCGCGTTCACTTCGAATTGACTTCAGGAGCTCTTCACCTAGTTTCAAGATAGGTCGTGTTTCACCGCTAGATTATTTATATAAAAAAGAAGTAAAACTAAAGCAAGAACAATCGTACCCTGGGCGATCCCACGGAAATTATGTCAATTTTAGAGTCAAATACATCTCAGCGTATTCGGATTAACTATTTTGTCAGAACATTTTAGTCGTATTTGTCATCGGTTCACTCTGGTGATATTTTAAAATCGTGGACATTTCCTATAGAATTGATTTTCTAAGTGGGATGTGTGTTTCTTTGAATTTTCCTAAGGGAGAATATACCACAAAAACAAGCATAAGTGTCCTGATTCTTTTTAAAAGTAGGTATAACATACCCTCTCTCTCTCTCTCTCTCTCTCTCTCTCTCTCTCTCTCTCTCTAAATACGTTTGATTGAAATTCTAATGGTAGATGTTCCCGTTTGAAGATACCTCTCCAAAAGTTTAATCAGTAGGCACCATAATTTTCGTTTGTCATGTAATTTGTTTTTCAAACGCTACACCCTTACAAATAGTCAATCAGTAAGTCGTTGGATGAAATAAAATGTTGAGTTGACAAACTTGTACAATTCAGTTATCAGAGCTTTATGTTTATTTTTGGCACTGCAATGTGTCACGGAAATTTTTGTAAGCATGAGATATACCCTTTTTAGAAAGGAAACAAATGCAAAACTATTTCATTCATGACGCGAGTGATCTTGCACTGTATAACCCTGCTTATGGCTAACTTTGAAATAAAAATACCAGAACCAAAACACACGTTCGAAAGAATTGTAACAATGTAACAATGATTGACGCGAGTGACATTGCACTTTATGACCCTGCCTATGGTTAACTTTGAATTTCAGATCAAAACACGCTTCATAGACTGTCGATAGAAGAAAGCATATTTTGGTGCTGCTTTTGTTTCCCTTCGACTTAGATATGTTACAACTTGGTATATATATATATACATGGGAATAACTGTATAATGGGTTTAGTTGCAGGGCGTGCCAACTTCACGACTACCAGAGTGAACACGGTGTCGAAAAATCCGTATGTGCACTCTGATGTAATCTACGTTCGATGTTACGTTTAACAATTTTTCGTGTATCATGTTGATCCATCAATATCTCATATAAAAAGCGAAACCTCGCAAATAATTTGCATCAAGGCTCAATTTCTTTGTATAACAATTCTTGGGCGAGAACGAGAATGATTTTTTCTCACATCAATCAAGGGTGTAACGAATGTTCTTGTAATTGAAAATGGTGTCCAGCTCCCGAAACCTACAATTGCGGGAGACATAACTCGTTTCAGAGGAGTATAGTTTCTACTGCTGCATAACCGTTGTACAAGTGACGAAAAGTAATTGTTTAAAAGTGCGTGTTACACCCGATCAAGAACTGTGCTGGACCTGCAAAATTTAACGTCAAGAAAAAAAAAGACGAGAGAGAGAGAGAGAGAGAGAGAGAGAGAGAGAGAGAGAGAGCATGTGATAAAAATTATGTATGTGTTGATTTATTTTTAAACAAGCTTCAAGGTTAAAAAAGATTTAAAATAATCATACGTAAACTCTGACTTTAGTAAAAATTCATTTATCTGATTGGCTGATGTAAACTCATTCAGCAGTTTAAAAACGTTTTCATGCTCAAGTCTGTATCTGAATATGAGATTGCCTTAATGAGTTCTTAGACCATTATAGTGGGACCATTTTTGAAAGAATGCAAAATTCATATATGTCAATAGAACTTATTCAAAATGTTTGATTCTTTTATCAGGAAGATGTACAAATCTTGTCATCATAATCCATGACATTGTGGAACACAAACATGCATGAATTTTGTTCCCATAGTTCTCAATGAATTGGGCCATGTGAATGGATGGCATATAGCATATGTTGTGCACATGTATGAAAACATATTTTGATGTAACTGAGCTGCGTTAAGTTGCCTAATGTTGATTAATTGTGTGGAAGACAAAGCAATAATTTTACGTCACACTACACACTTTGTTAGAAAAAGACCCGTGGAAACGTAGGCAGATTTTCATTCGCACAAGTGAATGACGCAGTAGATAACTGAATAGCGTATATTCAGTTCACAAAAGCCAAGGGAAATACTGTTTACCTACTGTGATGAGGTTTCACACGAAAACACTTTTTTGTGAAGCTATTTATCATTACAAAATCTTGAATGAATCAAGTGTTCCCCAAGGTTCTCCGCGAAGAGGTAAATAAATAGCACACTTTTTATATGGTGCACTGTCTTATTTGATTTAACTCTGATGTGAATCCACTTAAACTCCTTCATAAGAACTCGTGGGATTTATTTGTGAATACAGACTTGTATTTTAGTCATACAAAACATAAGTCAAATTAATTAATTCATCTCTAACTGCATATCTGCATGATCAGTTGTTGCAAATATAATGTTGACCATATTTAGATTTATCATGATCAAACTTGGGAGTAAAAGTTAATAAACTAGCCTGTGTATTTTAAATTATTATATGTGCTGCATTTTTAGACCCTTTTCACAACGAATCTAAAGCAACCATTAAATAATCTCTCACAATATTTTGTAGATTAAAAAGAGAATCTGGGAGAACATAATATATATGCACTATGCAGAAAAGTAGATTGAAATTACACTCTGTCGTTACTGTTGGATAATGTCCGTTACCATTGACCCTTTATTGGTATAGGTAACGTAAACTACACAGAGGAGTCAGAAAGTTAAATTACCGCCCCTATTACAGAATCTCTTTCCCAACAGCATTCTGGGTTTAAATTACCTGTAAAAGACGAACGTGATACAAGAAATTATACATAGGAATTAAAAAAGAATATGGTGATGAAATTAAGTTGGTTGTACGTTCGCGAATTAAGTTATAGTGTACACACGATATCAGAGGCGTAGCTATGATATTTTGCGCCCAGGGACGAACTATAAAATTGGCGCCCCAGCCCCCTCCCCGTTTAATCATTTTCTATTACTCTTAATTACTTATTATAATGTAACGTTGTAAGCCTCATTTTGGCGCACCTGTACCTTGGCGCCCGGGGACATATGTACCCCCCTGCCCCCCCCCCCCCCCCCCCCAGCTACGCCTCTGCACGATATAGTGTAAAGATTAGGAGTAGATACTTATAGTAAATCGTCCATTGTTTGTTTGTTTTTTTAGGGTTTAACGCCATTTTTCAGCACGCGATAGGCTCTACATGGCGGCCAGTATTATTGGTGGAGGAATAACCGAGGAAAGAACCGCCGACCCACGAGAAGCTACTGGCAAGCTTTCTCACATAACTGCATTAGCCGAATCTTAGACTCGAACTCACGCAGACAGAGGTGAGACGGCAGTAGTCCGTAACGGACAGCGCTTTAGACCACTCGGCCACTAGACAAATAAGGTTTAAATACAAAACAAACACCGTTATTGATCCCTAAAAGATAGAACGGATATATTTAAAAATAAACATTCTTTTTAAGGTAAGTAAAAGCGCATATGCCAGTGAAGTAGAGGCGAAAACAGAAAATAATTACATAAAATAATACTGATCATTGCAAATTTGTATTCGTCAATTTAGATAACGATAATTTTGGACGACCGTTCTTCGCTTAAGTGCGTATATAAATTAACTTTGCTTATCAAGTTCAGTGTACAGGTTGATTGTTCATCTGCATAGCAGATAAAACCTTATGTTTTTGAAGCTTTTACCAATACAGTTTACAATGCAGCTTTAAATAAGCTCCACACTCACATACAATTTGATATTCTATGGTTTATTTAAGTGTGAGAACGTGAGGTGATCTGTTAATTTATTCGCCAGGATTCGGATGAAAGGTCTGTGAGAGTTTGTCGAATTTTTCTGAGAATGAGACAACAATAAACGGCTCTTCTAACTATACATGAAACTTTCCGGGTGGGTGTTAGAGTCAAGGATCGCAGACGAATGAAATGATGTGAGAGCATGTGGTAGGCGTTTATCGTGACGTCAGCAGTTGTGTGTGTGTGTGTGTGTGTGTGTGTGTGTGTGTGTGTGTGTGTATGTGTGGAGCAGTGCCGGAAGGAGTCAGTGATAGAGTTCAGTGGAAGTGTTTGAGAAACAGATTCAAAAGTTCTAGGCAAGCACGTTGTCAAGGGTACGGGAAGTACGAAAGAGAAACAAGAGGCGGACGGGGATTGACAGATGAGCAATAGAGACAACAAGGAAAGGAAGCACTTACGCTTAAGACCTTTAATTTCATGTGTTGGAATAATAACTGGCAGTCCATTTTTTCTGTCTCTACCATCCTCCTCCTAATAGAAAAAAACAAGCTGACTGAATCTCTATTTTTGGAGCAGTTTCCAAATCTTCTAGAATATGGAAATTAGATAGGCTGCAACCTAATTATTCTTGGAGATTTCAACTTTCACTTTGACTGTCCTGGTAAACCATACACGTCAAAACTCGTAGATTACATTCACATTTTCAATCTTAAACAGTCAGTTAACCAACCTACCCATAAACTTGGTCACATTTTAGACTGGTTTCTTTATAGACCTGATGATAATATTCTGCAATCCACCCTTGTATCCCACGAACTTGCATCGGATCACCTCTGCATTGTATGCCATCTCGACGTATCAGTCCCTAACTCTCCACCTCTATTTGCTACTAAGAGAAACCTCCGTATGATAAATAGAACCAAATTCATGCATGACATCCAATAAAACCTAACAACTTTCTTACATCCAACAGCGGAACAACTTGATGCCTGCGTTCATTGCTTGAAAAACATGCCCCAGCCACCAAATGCAGAGTATCAATAAAAAAAAAGTGTTCTCCATGGTATAGCAGTGTTAGGAACCAGCTTCGTACCGCTAAAAGACATCGCCGAAAAGCAGAGAGGCTTTGGCTTTCCACCAGACTCACTATTCATAAACAAATCTACGAAGCCGCTAAGAAGAACGTCACAAACATAGTCCATTTAACCAACTCATCCCACTACAGTACTAAGATCACGGAGAGTTCCAGCTGCAAAGACCTCTTCGAGATAACTAACAAACTAATGTCAAGGAACAAATGTACACCACTATCAACAACCTTCTCTCCACTAGACCTACCAGATCTGTTCTTGGACCTGTTCTCTTCATTCTGTACACTCAGCCGCTCTCAAGTGTCATAAATCATCACCCAGTGTCGCACCAATTGTATCCTGATGACATCCAAATATACAAGTCTAGCCACCTAAATGAAGTTGATGCTACCATCCATGGAGTAGAGAAGCGCATTTCTGATGTGAAATCATGGATGACATGTAACAAGCTGCAGATGAATGATGATAAAACTGAGGATATTCTGATCACAACATAAAGACTTTCTCATTCACATCCTTTACCTCAGACAATAAATATCAGCAACACCAACATTAAATTCTCACAGTCAGTACGAAACCTAGGCGTTACTCTAGACAGTACTCTCACAATGCATCAACATGTCATGAACATATGCAAGGCTGCATATCTTGAATTGAGAGGCATCAGTTCCATTCGTAAATATCTTTCAGTTGATGCCACTAAAACACTTGTGTACATTAGTACTTTCAAGACTGAACTATTGTAACTCAATTCTGTCTGGTTCGTCACAATATTTACTCCAGAAACTTCAAAAAGTTCAAAACACAGTTGCAGGGATCATCTTTAGAGTACCTCGATCAGAGCACACCTCACCACTGCTCTGTACCCTACACTGGCTATCGATTCGATACAGAATCAAACACAAAATTTGTTCTCTGCGTTCTGTTTCAATGACAGACTCCAGTCCAACATACCTATCCAGCCTCACCCATGTGTATACACCAGCTAGATCATTACGCTCTTCTTCTGATAATCGTATACTCATTGTTCCCAAGGTAAAAACAAAGTCATATGGACAACGTTCGTTTGCACACCAGGGCCTGGCGACGTGGAACGAATTGCCCATTGAAATTAGACACAAAGACACAGTGGTCCTTATTAAGAGTGCTCTTAAGACTCACCTGTTTCGACTGCAGGGACAAACTTAGCGACCTAGTCATGTTTTGTATCTTATATGTTTTCAGCATATTTTTATGTTTTCCGATTTCATTGTTATTGTCATTTGTTGTTCTGTAGTGTAGTCATATCATTATTGATGGTGTAAAGCGCTTAGAGCTTCGAAAGATTAGGCGCTATACAAAGTCCTCAATATATTACAAGGTAGAAATGGCACTACATCTCTTTAAGTAGCACACTGTTACTAGAGATAAAAATGACCGACAAAGATTGTATAGTAAAAAATGATAACATTGTAGCATACACAAGGTTAATTAATTTTTTTAAGGCTGTAGTTTTAAAATCTACAATAAAGTTATTTGTCAGTGTCAGCATATCTGGCTATAGGCTAACATATGCTAAAAAACATTCTGGAGTTTAAGATTATCCGATTACAAGATTAGCATGTAAGTTTACTAATATTGTAGCAAAAGAAAACGGTTTACCGAAGTTTGGAAGTACAGCAATCGTCTGTTCTATTGCACTAAAACTTTTAAGAGCTAAGAAGATATAAGTAAAAATGGATACAATATTTAAGAACTGTATGCGTATACTTAAAGATGGTTCCTTACATAAAGTCCAGAACAGTGGAAAAGGTTAATTAACCAATATTTAGATTTCGCTTTGTTTATGACGTATCCAAAAAGCAAAATGTAGATTGATGACTAAGCATCCTACTAGCTAAGAAAAGTACAGGTATAAAATATAATTTAAAGACCGTGAATAAAATAAGATTTAAAAAAAATTTATGCTTGCTTGCCTTTAGTTTTATCTTTTTTTTCCCAGTGCACTACAGTTAACACTAAACTCATTTCGAAAAATTGGTTAATAGATAACAGTTTATAAGACTGCTCATCCTGTTGAGAAAGGGGAAATAGATACAAATTTTGAATTGTACCCTTTACCACTAGAAGGGATAGCAACTCCTTGCTCTTGCACGATTTATAAAAAAACTCCTTGCTATTGCACGATTTATAAAAAACTTCTTGCTATTGCACGATTTATTAAAAAAAAATCTCCTTGCTATTGCACGATTTATAAAAAAAACTCCTTGCTATTACACGATTTATAAAAAACTCCTTGCTATTGCACGATTTATAAAAAAAACTTCTTGCTATTGCACGATTTATTAAAAAACAACTCCTTGCTATTGCACGATTTATAAAAAAAACCTTGCTCTTGCACGATTTATAAAAAACTTCTTGCTCTTGCACGATTTATAAAAAAACTCCTTGCTATTGCACGATTTATAAAAAAAAAATTCTTGCTATTGCACGATTTTAAAAAAAAACTCCTTGCTATCATACGATTTATAAAAAAAACTCCTTGCTCTTGCACGATTTATAAAAAAAAAACCTTGCTCTTGCACGATTTATAAAAAAACTCCTTGCTCTTGCACGATTTATAAAAAAAACTCCTTGCTTGTGCACGATTTATAAAAAAAAACCCTTGCTCTTGCACGATTTATAAAAAACTCCTTGCTCTTGCACGATTTATAAAAAACTCCTTGCTATTGCACGATTTATAAAAAAACTCCTTGCTATTGCACGATTTATAAAAAAACTCCTTGCTATTGCACGATTTATAGAAAAAAACTTCTTGCTATTGCACGATTTATAAAAAAAACGTCTTGCTATTGCACGATTTATAAAAAAAACTCCTTGCTATTGCACGATCTATAAAAAAAACTCCTTGCTATTGCACGATTTATTAAAAAAAACTTGCTATTGCACGATTTATAAAAAAAAAACTCCTTGCTATTGCACGATTTATAAAAAAAACTCCTTGCTATTGTACGATTTATAAAAAACTCCTTGCTATTGCACGATTTATTAAAAAAACTTGCTATTGCACGATTTTTAAAAAAAACTTCTTGCTATTGCACGATTTATAAAAAAAACTCCTTGCTCTTGCACGATTTATAAAAAAACTCCTTGCTTGTGCACGATTTATAAAAAAACCTTGCTCTTGCACGATTTATAAAAAACTCCTTGCTCTTGCACGATTTATAAAAAACTCCTTGCTATTGCACGATTTATAAAAAAAACTCCTTGCTATTGCACGATTTATAAAAAAATCCTTGCTATTGCACGATTTATAAAAAAAAAACTTCTTGCTATTGCACGATTTATAAAAAAAAACTTCTTGCTATTGCACGATTTATAAAAAAAACTCCTTGCCATTGCACGATTTATAAAAAAAACTTGCTATTGCACGATTTATAAAAAAAAATCCTTGCTATTGTACGATTTATAAAAAAACTCCTTGCTATTGCACGATTTATTAAAAAAACTTGCTATTGCACGATTTATAAAAGAAACTCCTTGCTATTGCACGATTTATAAAAAAAAAACTGCTTGCTATTGTACGATTTATAAAAAACTCCTTGCTAATGCACGATTTATTAAAAAAACTTGCTATTGCACGATTTATAAAAAAAACTCCTTGCTATTGTACGATTTATAAAAAACTCCTTGCTATTACACGATTTATAAACTATGCCAGCGCATAATAAAGTATACACACTGCTTACTAGAAGATATTATTAAGGTTATAATATATTCGCTTATAAAACACAGCTATGATTGTTTCAGAAGCTAATTTGGAACGGTTTACATGAATAAAGAAATAGTTCTAAGATATATTACAGCACATTATTATCGAAGTTACAAATACATTTTTCAAAACTAATCTGAATTAATAATAGTTTGTGGGTAACTCATAACGTGGGCGTTGTGTTTGCTAAAACGAAGCATTTAAAGACACAACAATCAGTGATCCTTCATTTAAACAAATGAGGATACCCTAGCCACATTCCATGCATTCAAGTACGGACGAATATGCTATTTGTCGGATAACCACGACAAATTGGTGTCCAAGAATATTAATAAATTGACATTATTTAAGTAGACTAGACTGATTTGGATGACCAAGTATAACACAAAGGAATCGGACTCTTTTGAATGGATTTATTTTGCAATTTTGTTTCTGAACAATGATACTAACCTAAGGAATCGGACTCTATTGACTGGATTTATTTTGCGATTTTGTGTCTGAACAATGATACTAACCTAAGGTGTGAGACGAATTCAAAAGATATTAATATTTTATATTTGCTTATGGACTGTATGGAGAGGAAAATTGAGTTTAAGTTGTGTTAGGACATTGTAAGGAGTTGTGCTCTTTAAAAACATAAGGTTATGGAAAACATAAAAATAAATCTATACATTCTAAACTTGAAAGAGATCTAATAACTATTCAGTGCAAGTTTGGCGTGGAATAATTACAGATGGAATACACAAAGATACAAGCCAGAGATATGCATGTTAAATTTAATACACGAATTTACAGAAAGAAGAAGAACTATTAGAAGACATTGTTTATACCATGGAAGGTATAAAAAAAAAAGATTTTTGTGTGTGAAAAAGGTAAACAAAATAAATTTTAACCTGTCCCGATAGGTTGAGTATTTATATGCAACTGCTATTTCTGGATGAAATAAAATATTTCTACCTAGAATCTAAAGTTAGATTAACTTGATAACAACTATGGTAAAACAATATCAGCAAAAGAGCTGTTAAGAAATTGTTTTATAATGGACAATTCTTTATATATTGGAGTATGTTCCTCGTTTACAATAGGTAGTAGCCGTTTGTTTGTACCTATAAAAATGGCCCCATTTTAACATTGTCGAGCTTATTATTGTAAATGATTTAAATTCAATAAATGCAACATTTGCTTGAAATGAACCATTTCGAATTTATACTACTTTTATAATTTTATTTACCCCTGCTACTGGACAACCTCTTCATGGAAACACGCTTTTTGCTTCCTATATCAGTTTCTAAGAAGAACAGTACACGGCAGGAGTATTCGATTCCTAATGAACATCATTTTTTTTTCTTAGTGTCGGAAACAGTCTATAGCATCTAAGATCAAAACCTCTGCTATACGGTTGACATTTTGTCCATGTTTGTATACATTATTGTAAATTTTCCTTTCAGTAATTTAAATTTTGTTTTGTATGTATATGCATTTGATATATTTTTCAAGACTAATTATTTCATGATCGCGTAGACAGCATTGGTTTTGTATATTTGCGCTAAGGGACTGATTTGCCCAGTGACAAATGTAAAATAATTATTAACGATGAAATATAGAACCACATAGTAGTATATCTACACAACTGTAGGACGCTATTTCGTGGGAAGATTTGTAATATTATATCCTCTGACACTGAAAATACTAATCTTTATTCCCACGGACACAATCGTTTATCAAGATGAAAACTGTTTAGGAGTTTTAAATTTTTAATGCCGCTACACATACATAAGCCGATGGACACCAACCGCTTCCGAATATGCAATTTTCAACAAATATAGATAATCAAACAGAATCTTGAAACGAATTAAAACTTTTACAAATGGGTTGAATGTAATGCAAAAACTGTTAGTTGATAGTGACACATAAAGAGAGAGAGAGAGAGAGAGAGAGAGAGAGAGAGAGAGAGAGAGAGAGAGAGAGAGAGAGCATGTGATAAAATGCTATTTATATGTTGATTCTTTTTTTAAGCAAGCAGGGTGGGGGGAGGGGAGAGAGATTTTTGTAATTAAAACAGTCGAGAGTTATACACGCGTTCATCAGGACATAATGTTACATCAATAGAAGAGAAGGAAATAATATTTTTAAGCCTAAATTTAAAAAAAATATATAATAGTGCTTATTGTCTAGATTAGAAAAGATCGATGACAATATTGTTTCACCTAAATTATAGTAAAGCATAAAATAAATATTCGTATTTAAAATTTCACAACAAAACATTTAAATTTTACTCCCATGCACAATCCAAACATTGCAAGTTCAGGCGATCAAGGTCACAGAGTTTGCTTTCCGTGCTATTTGCCCTTTCTGTACCGCAAATCGGACATGTATTTGCCCTTTCTTTACCCCAAATCGGATATATATTTGCCCTTCTTTACCCCAAATCGGACTTATATTTGCCCTTTCTTTAACTAAAATCGGGTATGTATTTGCCCTTTATAGGTTAGTGTTAAATAAAACAGCGATACAACAATGATATAGTTATAAATGCGTAATTATTAAGCTAGCATAAAAGTTCGAGTGTTAAATTAATTTTGTTATCTGTAGAAATATATCAATATTACTAAAATATGCGCCTGTTTTGAATGTCACTTTCCTCGCATGTATATGTTTCTTGGCACTGAAAGGGCCATCTTTATGAGTTGGAATATAGTAGTGATGTGAGTGACAGCTATCATATAATATAATCCTCTGACATGCTTAATTGTTTTCCTTATCTGTAAACGACAAATATTGTGTCATCTTCATGTCAAGTCGAACACCAGTTAGCAATATTTTTATGGTACGAGGGTGCTTAGACGATCAAATTAGAACATTTTCTAATTTGTCATTCCTTCACATTTTCTTGCGGGCGTACGTTAATGCGTACCTTCTTCCCACCTGTTATTAAAAATAAGAGAATGGTGTAGGTGTGTGATAATGAATCAGTAAACAATAACTCTTAATCATGTCAGAATCAAAGTGACAACATATGACATCTACACTGTCCTTATACAGATCCTAAGAAAACCTAGTACACACTGAGTTTTTAATTGTGTTTCGTGCTTCAAACAGCTCTGCCGCTCTCACATACTATCAATACCGTATATAGGAATCAGGATAATGCAAATAATATCTAGCCGTGTTCAAGTCGATAAATGTTTATAAGAGAAACAGCCGTAATCTTATTTTGTATTTTCTTTCAGTACATTTCCTTTTGCATTCCATTGATTTCCTATTGAGGCGATCTGGACTATTCTTTTTCTTAAAAAAACACGGATGCAAGCTGAATACTATTCTTCTCCTCAAGTGAGAAAGGCTAAAATTCAGCCTCCATTACTTAAATGGACAGATCAAAGCACAGTATAGCACACGCGACAACCGTACTCGCTTAAACGTATGAACAATTGTAAATTGCTCAGACTTGTATCTGTCGTCGTCCAAAACGTCGGTATATCTGGATCAATGATGTTTGTTAGAAGTAGAAACAACAACACGGATCCAGACAGAGCAGAAGTAGAAACAACGACACGGATTCAGACAGAGCAGATCAGGTCCGACCTTGCTTGCAGTTTGACTCGAGTTATAAGCGAGTAGGACGGTCTATTGTACTTGGAGACATTTGGGACTAACTATTTATGAGTAGCCGAGTTCTGAATAAATAATTCCATAAGCAGTTATCTAAATTACGACCGAGAACATAGTTTAGCAGTTCGTGGGCGTTTTGTTTTGTTTTTTTTTATTGCGTGAACGAGTGTGTCTAAAACAAATATTTTGGAAACAAGGTATCGTAAAGCTATAGTATATGCTTTTTCTAAACTGCCGTTTGCAACGTCAAAGTCTGATGCCTTTTGAATTTTGTGAATATGCTACTTCTTAACCATTTTTTTAAAATTAAAAATAAGTAATTTTTCATTTTTCGGGTTGGGAGAAGTTGTTTGTTCTCGAATAAATTCACCTCGAATATTTTACGAAGGGCGGCCATTTTGTGTATGATTTATCCATAGGTGACGACAATGTGCTGAACGTACGATTATGCGTATGAATTGAATACTTGTTTATTGTAAGGAAAGCTATCAGATAAAGTGCTAAATAATTTACCTGCTTTCCTTTTGCAAAAAATCTATAAAGAAGAAAGATTGTTCCTAAGTGTTATTTTAATAGTCTGATAAATTATTACAAAGAAATGAGTAATGAATGTCCAGTCATATGTAATCTTATAATTAATATTAACGATGTGTTGATTTTGTTATATCATCCATCTTTGCTATTAGAACGTGTTAAGGGAATGTGTTACAATGTCCAGAGAATGATTATTATTATTATTATTATTATTATTTCATCATCATTATCATCATCATCATCATTAGTATTATTTTTATATTATTATTATTATTATTATTATTATTCTTATTATTATTATTATTATTATTAGTAGTAGTAGTAGTAGTAGTAGTAGTAGTAGTAGTAATAGTAGTAGTATTCATCTTTATTCATTTTTATAATATGCATTCCTACTTGCAATAATGGTACTTGATCTTCAACAACCGCTTTCCTCCCTTACTTCCAGCTAGTTAATGGATGTTTCTTCTGTTGTCGTTCTTTTTTCATGCTACTGTTTATATTCTTTCATCAAACATATCTTACACAAGAGACCACTCCGGTGGCATCAGTGGTAAGATTGTGCACTTTGGATGCGGTGGATCGCGGGTTCAAATCTTGCAAGAACCATACCAAAAACTTATTTTTAAAATAAATGCTACTACCAGCTGCCACATTTAGCGTTCAGGGTCTAATAGTATTATGACCGGTTGGCCTGGCGTCAGGATAATGTGACTGGGTGGGACACGATGCTATAGCGATAGGGCTAAATATCACTACAAACTTCCACATTGCAGACTGAAAAACGGTTAAAGCTACGTTAAAATTCCAAATCTCTCTCTCTCTCTCTCTCTCTCTCTCTCTCTCTCTCTCTCTCTCTCTCTCTCTCTCTCTCTCTCTCTCTCTCTCACACACACACACACACATACACACACACACACACACACACATACATACATACATACATACATACATACATACATACATACATACATACATACATACACACTTCAACTAGAAAACGTTCCATCTTGCGGGTGGCTATTTAATAGAGGCTTCATTGTACTTACCCATCTATTCTATTTGATCTGACAGCAGTTACGTGCACCGTGTATTTCTTTAAAGTAGTCTGTGTCTTCCGTTCGCTTTATATTACCTGTTTGGGCATAACTCTAAATTTACATTTATTTTCGGGACCATATTGGCATATACGACACTGAAAACAAAATAAAGGGGCCTTTGTTCAACGTCATTCTTGTTTCATAAGAGACACGGACATTACTCACCCGTTGGGGATCCATCTGGAGGCAGGTGACACAGGTGCAAAAAGGAAATAACTGGCCCAGAGTCGGAAAGGCTAGTTTGGTGTCTTGATTTAAATCATCCCAGTGCTAGAATAGTACTTTAATATTTTTTTTTACAACATTCAAGTTCTTCATAATTTGAAATTATTTACAATATTATGTTTCTTCCCTTTCTTTGGTACTTTCTTTTCAGCTTTAGGTGTTTATTATAAGTGGATCATGCGAATACTTTTTTTATTGTATCTACATGATTATATTTACATCTTTATAAATATAAAATATGTGGACGATTGGTATACATGTTATTTGATAGCAGTAACATTTTATAAATTTAATATATAATAACATATCAAGTGAATGCTTTTAAAATACTTTTTAACTAAAACGAAAACAGACATATGCTATCATAAATAGGCAAGCAGGTATAGCTCTAACTTCAAATAACTAAACATTTGCAATTTATTCTCTGATACAACTATTCTAATACGCATCAATATTACTTGTAGCAACATATGACCTCAATATACATGCCCCATCCCCCAAATTATAAGTATGCGAAGAAGAAAAAAACCTAAACAAGTAAGTTAACACTCTATAATCATGAGATTTTTTGAATTAATATATAATTTATGGACAAATATTAATTGTATACTTCTTTATAATATGTACATGTAAGAAAATCAACCTAGACCAACTAAAACATTTTTAAAAAAAATCAAATTATGAGGCAGATATGATAGAAATAATGATGTGTCTGCTATAAGAAAAAATACAGGGTTTTACAAGGTCTACATCAAAGGTATTATAATAATCACATAATTCGTACAGCACTTTGCCTGGTGAAATAACATATTATTTTGTTTTTGTATTATATCTCTAAGTATTATCATATTATTGTTGTAAATAATAGGGTAGGGTTCAGATTATACGGCACATTAGAACTTCCAAAATGCTGCCCATATCATAAATATTCATGTTACCAGCACAAGTACAAGGTTTGTAATTCTAATCAGCCAAGTGGTGTTATTTTTGCCGCATACTGATTTCTTGATAAAATAAATAACTACATAAAAAAACAGAGAGAAAAACAGACCACAAACATCTTAATTTGTTAAAGGGAACAAAAACATATATTTAATGCATGTGTTCTTTTCAGTTTTTTAACCATTAACATAATTTGAATTGCTGCGGCTTTTATAGCAAAGTACTAGATATTCCTGAAGTTGCTTACTTGCCAAACGCTTCATTCGGAACCACGGTATTTGCATTGGAAATGTTATTTAGTACTGTTCCATGTGATGATGTCTTTTCTCGATACAATTCTACAATATTTTGGCTTCTACGTCTCCCAGTCTGATTCTAAAGTTTTCATGTCAGAAATTTAAACTTCCTGTCATTTTATCCTATTAATCCGTTGCATAATATATTGTGTATTTATGCGGTTATAACAAAAGCGACAGGTTGGAGCCATTAAAAATCATGTGACGAAAATATTGCTACACTCATTAAGTGTAAGATAAAATTGCCTGTTGCATTCATGTTTTTTCTTACACTTCAGGAGAAAGTTGCAATTTTAATATACTAATTTAAACAATATATTGCAATTTTTGGGGGGAAATTGTGAAAGTACCAGATATTGTTTCTTTGACGAAATATACTCAAAATCCTCTCACACATAGTATAATATAGGTATACTATTTACACATCTCACACATAGTATAATATAGCCATAATAACTACAACATTTAATACTTGGTATTATATAGCTCTACTAATTATAAAATCTCATACGTAGCATATGATTTACTTAGCTTTAAAAACAGATACCTGTGAGCTTAAACACCTGTATAAGTTCATCTTACCTTTATTACAGACCTACACATTCCATACAAAAACAAACGTGTTTCACGCGATAGACAAGGTATAGCTTAATGATAAATTAAGATACTTGGCTACTGAAAATTCTGTTTACGTATATAATGGCCCTATCATTTCCCATGGGGGTTGTCGTGAACAATTCTTTTTACAAAGAAAAAAAAAATAAAATAATGAATGCCAATTGAGCGTCATCTTTTATTTACCTTTCATATATCAACTACGTCAAATTTATCCTTACAGTGGATTCTCTTATGATTTCAGCCTAGTTAACAAAACAAATTGAAGAAACCTGAAACACTTAAATTAAATAGGTCAAGAAAAAGAGCAGCTCTAGATACACCTGGATTTGAAAAGTCAACAATGTCGCCATAAATGAAGGAATACAAATGTTTGCAATTCAATAGATATACTTTTGATTTTATTGTCACGATGATTGGTATAAAATAAAATACATTTAGTAAACAATTAAGACAGTCAATTTGTACGAACCGTTATCTGTTGAATAAAATGTTTTTGACTGTCAGATTAATAAATTTAATCACAGGGTTAAGTAATTGATATTTTGGTTATACTTTTTTGTGTAGATTTATTCGTGAAACATTGTCGTGGCGTGACTAATATCATAACAGAGCGGTCGAATTAAAAATCCTTCATTAAGCAGATTATAAAACTAAATATATTATCGATTGTATGCTTAGCTATTTATATGCTTATCTATATTGTTTGATGTGGGTTTTCTCACATTCAATAATGCATTGTTTGACCTTGGCCGAATTGCAGTCCAGTTCTGTAACTGAAGCCACTAACGAATATCGACAGTCACTTATTTTCGGTTTGGAATATACCTCTCACACATATGCTGCCTGTCATATGTTTTAATTTTCATTTTATGTGACACATCCTCACTGCGTACATATATGTGCACTGCTTGTATGTGTTAAGAACAGTTCATCAGGAGAGAGAGAGAGAGAGAGAGAGAGAGAGAGAGAGAGAGAGAGAGAGAGAGAGAGAGAGAGAGAATCAGAGAGAGAATCAGAGAGAGTAAGAGAAAGACACACAGGGACAGAGACACAGAGACAGAGATAAAGAGTGGCGAGAGGGAGAGAGGATGAGGAGGGAGGGAGCGAGCGAGGAGACACAAATGATTTGTGATGAATTAGGTCTAAATATTGAAATATAACATACAAAAAAAACGAGATATTTCCTAAATCGGAAACGATGTTCCAGACCATATCATCATAATGGTAAAATAACTTTTATCTTCACTGTGGCGGTGAAAACGTTTTATTGCTGATGCATTTCAGTATCTCATTATCTTCCGAATAACAAAGCTGCCGTTTACATAGTGAAAAGAATAATCAATATAAAGATAAAAGTGAAACACAAATCTAGCATTTCTTGAAAAGAAAATGCAAGCCAAAAATTAGTTACACTGATTTCAGTGAAAGATCTAAAAAAAAAACTATCACGAACCGTAACTATTCTAAATGTCTAAAAAAATGATATTTGATTTAGTTTGAAATTTAGCTGCGAATTGAAAAAAAAAATGAAAGGTTGGAATGTTAAGAATTTATATGACTTGGTTGCCTTTATATAAAAACCTTCAGAAGACTTACCACAATGCATTGAACATAAATTGACTGAAGTTAATATAGAACATTTGGGATACAATACTTTAAAATTGTGGCCTTAGATATGTCGACATTACTAAAAATATAAACATATTTAAAGAACGCCATCTCCAAAACCATTCAACTGAAGTTTAAAATTTACAATTTAGCATAACACATCATTGAAAGAAATTAGTTCAATTTTATGTATAAAAAAGTGTATTTACATCATTAAAATGTCGGCCAGTAGTAAGTGTAGGAAAACATTAACACGATTTCTCATAAACCCCATAACATAATCTGACCAAGCTTGAAATTATTATGGCATACAACTTTTTAAAGTTATACAAATGATGCCATCAGATATAGCCCATGTTACTAAACGTATAAAATATTAAAAGAAGTCTCCAAATTCATTTTTAACAGGAATGGTCCTGAATGCAGTGGCGTAGCGAGGATATTTGGCGCCCAGGGCAAAACACCCAAATCTGCCCCCCCCCCCCCCCGGCTGCCCCTGTTGCGCAGTTATGTACCTTGTACCCGATTTGGGCGCCTTTTTGGCGCCCCCTAGACACTGACGCCCGGGGAGAATATGCCACCTCCCCCCCCCCCCCCCTACGCCACTTTCTGAATGGATGCTTGGATGAAATGGCAACTCAACACAATATGATGAAATATTAAAATGTATTAAATGAATTAAGAAAATTAACAATAATGTAGAACGTACACTCCTTGACAAGACCGAAAATACCAATGTGTGTCATTTAGAGAAGAAATTTGTCTTAAATCTGCAGGAGAATGAGTATTAATAGGAGTACTATACCATACATACCTTGCTTTGTGTGTCTTGCCACAGGCGATATACGACGAGGTACATGCCATGATCCACCCTAGATAACGCTGCAGATATGAACGACGAAAATGATCATATCGTTCTAAGGCGAAACCAAGTTATTTCTTGCTTTATTATGTGACATCGTTAATCCAAGTTTTAGTACGAAGTCGCTTCCAAATTTGCTAATTCGATTTTAGGTAGATTTTCAAAAGAGCGCCCGTCCATCAAGTTTTTTTTCGATTATGCACTGTTACGAGTTTAGACTCTAAAAAACAGTAACAAAGAAAGAGTGAAATCAACACGCTTTGTAAAATTTTAAAAATAATTTAATTCCCTGGAAATAGATTGTACAAATGGAAAAACAACTTACAGTTTTAAGAATCAGCTTTAAAAAAATCCAAGAATAATCCACGACTTAAATGACTAATGTCCTAGTAATGAAATATTCTGTTGGAAAATTCAAGAATGAAGACTATGACGTATACTGAAGTCTGTTTAGTGTTTTGCTATTGTTCCTTGGAGAATCACAAGATTTAACACTCCGGTGTTGGAAATCAGAATAGGACTTTGATAAACTGTTTCTGCTCAAGAATGTTGTATGAGCACATCAAATGTTTCCAGTAATACGAATTAATCCTTTAAAATCCAATAGAACGGAAAAATTGCTACAACAAAAAACATGATTTAATGTATTTTAAAAGATGAGAACTAACTATATTTCACTAAACAAAGTTTATCTCATATTCTAATACGCAGTTTATAAACAATCCCCAAATTGCGAAATCACAAAGGGGGAAGGAGTCACCTGATCGGTTATATCATGTACTCCTAACATGATCCTGGCAAGAACCAATCATTTTTACTTTAAGAATAAAAGGTTGTTTACTTCGTCATTAGTCCCATCTTGACCTTGACAACAACCAATCATTTTAAAGTCGAAATAAAACTTATGTGCGTGGTTTCCACTAACCTTGAATCAAGGTCAGGATCTAGGTCAAAATTACTTGTTTACCAAAGAATTATTTAAATTACAATAGTATATCATGAAAAAAGTATTTATAACTGACACACAATATTAAATTAAAACATATATATATATATATATATATATATATATATATATATATATATATATATATATATATATATATATATATATATATATATATATATATATATATATATATAAATCAGATATGCGTAACAGCATAAACAAGGCTGCTTTGCGATCATATAAATCCGATTTTACTGAAAAAAGAAAAGGTTTAAAGACCCTTTTTCTGAATGATCATTGAAGGGAATTTCATTACAGTTTACATGAATTATTCTGTCATGAAGTAGTTTTAAAATACTGCCGTTACTAACGAGAACCATTCCCCACAACAACATTTGACTGACTTCGCAGAACTCAGAGTTTTAGAATTTGATACAATTTGATGGAAAACATATTTTTATGAGGTCCTTTAATTTCAGCAAATAATGCCCCAAGGCTGTCGGTTTTGTCTGCTGCAAGTGAAAGAGAAAGGTCTTTAAATTACGTCCTTATGAAGACTGTTCAATTTATGTTTTACAGAAAGGACCATATCATACAGCCTTTTCTGGAATGGACGTGGCACAGCTGAACGTCGTGAGTCTGAAGTTGGTTTCGCCATCAAGTCGAGCATGGTGAATAAGCTCTCCACCTTACCAAAGGGAATAAATGACCGACAATTAATGATGAATTTACAATTATATGGAAAAAAGCAAGCCACACTCATTCGTGGTTATGCACCTAACATGACCAACTTGAAGGAAGTCAAAGACAAGTTCTACCAGGATCTGGAAGCACTGATTGATTCGGTATCAAAGTCAGGCAAGCTGATAACTCTTGACCATTTTAATGTCAGAGCTGGAGCGG
Source organism: Unio delphinus (assembly GCA_029339505.1). Classification (NCBI taxonomy): domain Eukaryota; kingdom Metazoa; phylum Mollusca; class Bivalvia; order Unionida; family Unionidae; genus Unio; species Unio delphinus. The sequence continues at coordinate 11,149,973 of JAQISU010001238.1, forward strand.
ACCACATCGCGTGTAAGGGAGTTATTGGTAAACATGGTATTAGCAACTTCAACAGCAATGGACATCTGCTCTTGATGATGTGCGTAACATACGACTTCCTGATCACAAACGCCGTATTCCGTCTGCTGAACCGATATTAAACAACTTGGATGCACGCACGGTCTATGCATTGGGTATCTGATCATAGTCCGTGGAAATGACAGCAAGATGTCCACATAACTAAGGCCGTGTGTGATGCTGACTGCTGTATAGACCACAGGCTACTGATTTCTTAGATGATTCAACCCCGCAGACATCCACAGGAAATCAAAGTCCCAAAGGAACTCAGTGTCTCCAGGCCGAATGTCTGCAACACTGAGCAAGCTTTGTCTAAAGATATATAAAGCCAGCTGGAAACCACACTCATTGATACCAACGACGTAGTGAAATGCTGGGCGACCTTCAATTATCTGGTATAGTGAACTGCATCTGAAATCCTTTGCACCACTGCGTGAAAGCACCAAGATTGGTTTAACGAGAACTTTGAAGAAATACAGTCCCTGCTTGAGGAGAAGCATCGTCTCCGTCGTGAGTACAATATCGACTTCCAAGACCACTGCAAAGAAAGATGTATTCAGCAGAGTCTGTCACTCTGTGCCAAAGAAATTGCGTGAGATGAAGGACAAACGGCTAAGCAGATAGGCCGATGATATTCAATCCTTTGCCGAAAGAAACGATATGAATAATATCTTTGGTGCTCTACCTGATGTTTATGATCTAGTAAGAACAGGCACAACATCTCTCCTGAGCAAAGATGGCATCTCTCTCATAACGGAGAAGTTACTGGATCGCTGGGCGGAAACGTTTGACAGTGTCCTCTACAGATACTCTTCCATCTGAGACGAAGCGATCAAAAATCTACCCCAAGTGGAGATCAACGAAAGATTGACTGACCCTCCAACAGTGTTGGAAACTCAAAAGACGATTTTTTGTGCGATGCGGAAGCAAAAACGGATAACCCAGGAATTCAAAGATGCATCCATCATCCACATTTACAAACGCAAAGGCAATCACAACTCCAGACACAAGCACATATGAATCGCTCTACTCTGCATCGCAGACAAGATCCTTGCCAAGCTACTACTGAACATACTCACAGAGCGCCTTGATCATGGTATACTGCCAGAAAGTCAGCGTGACTTCAAAAATGAGAGGAACCATCGACATAGTGTTCTCTTCACCATCCTCTATTCTTGCGAGATCTGGACTGTGTATTGCGCTATGTTTAAAAGTGGAACCACTTCCATATGAGCTATCTGAGAAAGCTAATAAACATCAGGTGGCAGGAGAAGGTACCGAACACAGAGGTGCTCCCTCAGATGGCCATGAAAAACATCAACACCATGCTGTGCAAGGCACAACTTTGATAAGCTTGCCATGTTGTCCGGATCCCAGTAGAACGCCTACCTAATAAGGTCTTCTATGGAGAGCTGCAGCAAAGCAAGAACTCTCAATATGGTCAAATATAGGTACAAGAACACCCTATTGCCTCGCTGAAAAACGTAGGCATTGACCCTGCCATATGCAAGGGTGTCACTGTCGATCGATCTGCTTGACGCAATAAGTTAATGCCAGTGACGCAGACAGTGAGCAGAAAAGATTGGTGAACGCAGCAGAGAAACGTGGTCTTCGCAAATTCAGGAACATTGATTCCGCAACTCACAGTCAGCAACCTGTACATCCATGTCCCCTCTGCAACAGACTCTTCAGGGCACAGATCGGACTAATCAGTCATCTCCGGAACCGCCCTCAGTGAATCAATGGCATTGCTTGGTCCTCAGCGACACCGATGGACGAACATCATCATCATTGTTTGTAAGAATGCTGACCTGTTCATTCAATATCGATACAATTTATTAAGAATATAAATCGTTTTAAATTTCGGAAAACAATGAATTAATGACAAAGGTTTTTGCCAGCTGCTCTAGAATTTGTGACGAGGTTAATATCAGCCAGATGAGGTCTCTTAGGTTCACTTGGATCTCTTGCTATGAAGAAAGACGCCTTCATTTACTATAACTCTAAAAACAGACAGTTTTTTTTGGACCTGTTCTACATTATTTTGTAGACGTGTCGTTACGACATTTAATAATGGCGACAACTTAATCATGTAGAGATCAAGTGATGTAAAGAAGCAAATCCGCACGGAATTGCACGAAAGTTTGAAGAGGACTGGGTTCGAAGAATCTGATAAACATTGAGAGGAATCTAAGCTAGAAATTTCGGGACGAAAGCAGTATTCACGCGACTAGAGCAACATTTATAGCAGCTGATGCAGCAGAAAGATATGTCAAAGATGCAAAAGTATCGAGAAGCTTGTCAAACTCTTGACGTAGCAGGTGAATGGACTATAACGATAATGGAAACATCGTTATAATATTTACGATAGAAAATATCAATTATTATCCGGAAGGTAAGCATGGAGATGAACAACTTTAATCTGACAACATATGTGCTCAGAATAGGGTGTATGAATAGTTATTGTCTCAAAAAAGGACAGCTAAAGTGTCGAATCAGACGTGTCCGTGGATCTTGAACCGTCAGTTTCATCATTTCGCTAGACATAGATACATGCTTTATCGGGAAGAATTCAAAAACTTTAAAACAATCCATGATGGAACTTGTTACCCTGGTAAAGCTAAATAATAGTACACCATACGAAGAACTGGAAAAATGGCTCGTCCTACATTAAGATACAAAAGAAGACATACTCAATTTTAGCGCGATATCACTTCTGGGTATCTGAATATCTTAACGTAAAATCAGATGAAATGTCACGCTAATGGATGTTTAATATGGCCGAACATAATTTTTCCTTGACACAATAGGTAAATTATCAATACATAAATAAACAAAATATAGGAGAAAATACATGACAAAACAACAAGGATAAAACGCAATACATTTTCGACAGAGACTGACAGATAATGCTTTGGGATTTCATCCGTTGTTTAATACGCGTGACACGGTGTCAATTCGAAGACTGATATTTCACACTTGTGGGAATTTCATAAGCAATTTATACTGTTTTACCGCCTCTTCTCTTTTTTAAAACATAATTATATAGTCAAGACTTGTACATGAAGCTGATCATGCTGGGTTGGAAGCAAATCCATAATCGACAGCTGCACAAATATATACATATATATATATATATATATATATATATATATATATATATATATATATATATATATATATATATATATATATATATATATATATAGGGGATAAAAAAACAACACAAACGCCGATAAACTTGTGCGACTAGTTTCGCATTTATGCTTCTTCAGGCACAAACTTTATTTGAAAGAAACTGATGACGTCTATAAAGTTATAAACAATTACGTCATTAACATAACGTCATGCTTTTGAAAGAAGCAGATGACGTCTATATGTCAATAATTACGTAATTGACATAACATCATAATTTATATTCTTTATTATACAAATATCATATGTACAACTGGATCAGAATGATGCATGAGTCTCTAATGAAAACTGAGAGTGAGATTATAATGTAGAGACTAACAGTAATACATATAACTACATATTATATATATATACATATATATATATATACACACATACACATCCATACATACATACATATATATATATATATATATATATATATATATATATATATATATATATATATATATATATATATATATATATAAATACAATATATCAAATCATCCACAAAAATTCTATACAATTTTATATAATGCCTTAGTATTAAGGCCATTAGGATAAACAGTATCTAACCGATTAATCCAGTAACTTTCTTTAATGAGTCTGTTAATTTCTCCGTGCACAATATCGATTGGCATGAAAGAAAAATCCCTTAATGAGTGATTTTTTTTATTAAAATGCATTGAAACATTAGAGGAGAACTGAGGATCCATATAATTTTTTATATGAAAGCGGTGATTATTCATTCTCTTAGAAACTTGTTGAAGTGTTTGTCCAACATATTGCATGTTACATTTTTTACAGGTTATCAAATAAATTACATCAGTTGATATACAATCAGTGTTATAACGTAGAGAAAACATTTCTTTAGTATTGGAGCTACTAAAATAGGTACTTTCTGTAATATTTGCACATTGAGAGCACCTACGTCTGTTGCATTTAGATGACGAAAAACATCTTTGAAAATTTTTTTTCGGTTTAGTTCTGATCAAAAGATCTTGTAAATTCCTAGGTCTTCTATAAGCAAGAATTGGCTTGCTCTTGTAAAGTGTTTTGACGCTGTGTTTTGACGCAAGCCAATTCTTGCTTATAGAAGACCTAGGAATTTACAAGATCTTTTGATCAGAACTAAACCGAAAAAAAATTATCAAAGATGTTTTTCGTCATCTAAATGCAACAGACGTAGGTGCTCTCAATGTGCAAATATTACAGAAAGTACCTATTTTAGTAGCTCCAATACTAAAGAAATGTTTTCTCTACGTTATAACACTGATTGTATATCAACTGATGTAATTTATTTGATAACCTGTAAAAAATGTAACATGCAATATGTTGGACAAACACTTCAACAAGTTTCTAAGAGAATGAATAATCACCGCTTTCATATAAAAAATTATATGGATCCTCAGTTCTCCTCTAATGTTTCAATGCATTTTAATACAAATAATCACTCATTAAGGGATTTTTCTTTCATGCCAATCGATATTGTGCACGGAGAAATGAACAGACTCATTAAAGAAAGTTACTGGATTAATCGGTTAGATACTGTTTATCCTAATGGCCTTAATACTAAGGCATTATATAAAATTGTATAGAATTTTTGTGGAAGATTTGATATATTGTATTTATATATATATATATATATATATATATATATATATATATATATATATATATATATATGTGTATGTATATATATATATATATATATATATATATATATATATATATATATATATATATATATATATATATATATATATATATATGTATGTGTATGTGTGTATATATATATATATATATATATGTATATATATATATGTAGTTATATGTATTACTGTTAGTCTCTACATTATAATCTCACTATATATATATATATATATATATATATATATATATATATATATATATATATATATATATATATATATATATATATAATGTACGCTGTATCAATGCTATAACGAGGCTTTCACGAGTTTCATTGAAATGGTGTACATACTATACATATATTTTATTTATATCACATACAAATACACATTGTTTGCACTTTGAATGGAGTTATGAACTGACGATATGTTCCTGGCAGCTGTGTATTGACCGAATGAATGAACTCCTCACATCTCTGCGATTGTGTCCGCTACAAAATGTAGTTCTATGAGTTCTCTTTCTTTTCGTAAGCACAGTTGCAAATTGATAAGTTGAATCTTTTCTTTTCCAGTTTAAATTGGTATTCACATTTATTAGATCAACATAAGACACACGCATAATTTAAACATAAAACATGGGCTTTATGAAGCAGTGCATGGAAACACTTTTAGCTGCCTGTACACTGAATATGTACTGTTCGGCATTTACGCACGGACTACGGAGGTATGGAAATTCGAGTGAAATAGAAACTAAGTAAAAGGACGAACTGACACAAGGTAATGAAAATATTGTAATAAATTGACAGTTCATCTTAATGATTAATTGCTTTAATTAATATTTCTATTGACTAAAATTCTCTGTCTCTCTCTGTGCCTGACTTTGTCTATGTCTGCCTGTCTCTGTCTGTCCGTCTGCATGTCTGTCTGTCTCTCTCTCACAATTGTCTCAAAGTTGATATAAGAGAGAGAGAGAGAGAGAGAGAGAGAGAGAGAGAGAGAGAGAGAGAGAGAGACAGAGACAGACAGAGACAGAGAAGGGGCGACCATTTCGACATTTTAATACATTTAATAAGTAATAAGCGATTATAGAACATTTTAATAGGTTTAAGAAACAACAACAAAAGATTATAACACAATACAGTAGTATGATAGGAGTACGTGATATATAAATTATCACGTGATAAATTAAAACTTATAGGCCTAGTGTCACTGGCTATTGTAATTATGTATCATTCATATTATGAACACGGTATACAGATCCCAAGGAAGCATTAACATACATTTACGAAGAACAAGACTAATGTAGGTTAATTGGAACACTTCAGTTTTAATGTTTTCGCAAAGGGCAAGATGTTTTTCTCTCTCACTGCAGATTTGTGCTTTATTTGTCTTTTGCGCACACGAGTTGAATGGCAAAATAAAAAATGATTCCGATGAAATTGTGTACCATTTTAATATCATTTAAAAAATGGGGATTATTAATACGTTTTGTAGTTATTTTCATGTAATTTATGACTAATATATGAGTTGTAATTAATCATTAATCTATTGGCCTGCGGTTGAAAGAATGTTTATATACTGTATTCGAAGTATTGTGCCATGGGCGGATCACAATTTAAAACACCAACAGTATTGGCATAAAATTTGCTTTATACCAAATGCCATGTTATTGTTAATATATATATATATATATATATATATATATATATATATATATATATATATATATATATATATATATATATATATATATATATATATATATATATATATATATATATATATATATATATATATATATATAATGGTCGTTTGTATTATGGAAAGGTACTTGTATAGAAAAGCACCAACAACATTTTCTAAAAACATTAGTCCATATCAAATATATTCATTACTCCGAGATGAAATGGCAAAAATGTTACAATTCTTGGAAAAGGTTTAATAAGGTAAAGGATAAATGTAAATCAGGCCGCTGTTTAACGTCGCCAACACTAGAATATATACAAATGCTGATATTGCAGCCGAGTTGGGTCTTCAACAACATAATCTTAAAGTAACAGTAACTATTCTGAATGGTCAAGTGGACCCTTTTCAAGCAAAGGCAAATGAGACAGGAGTGGTTTGATATATACTAGCATTGTTTTAATTTAATTGTGTTTGTCAGTTTTAATTTAATTTTTATTTTTCATTGTAATGTAACCTTATTCAGTAGAGATGATGCTTTTCTTCTCAGAAGATAGGTTGATCTGACTTGGTAAACAAGTAATGTTGACCTAGATCTTGAACTTGATTCAAGGCTAGTGGAAACCACGTAAACAGGTTTTATTTTATGTTAAAATATTGGTAGTTGTCAAGATCAAGATGGGACCAGTGAAGAAGCAAATACCTTTTTATTCTCAAAGGAAAACTGATTCGTTCTCGTCATGGTTATGTTAAGAGTACGTGATATAAATTATCACGTGCCTCTTTCACACATTCGTGATTTCGCAATTTGGGGATTTGTTCCTAAACTGCGTATCAGAATACGGTATAATCTTTGTTTTAGTGAAATCTTCTCAGTTTTGGGCTTCTACAAGTAACTTTAAGTCATTTTCTTTTCTTAAAGCAACGTTTTTAAATCCGTGTTCACTTTCATTCAGTATATTTGGATTTTAAAACATTAATTCGTATTTCTGAAACCATCTAGTGTGTTCATACCTAATATGTGGACTAAGAAGACCGTTTATCCAAACATATTTTTCAGATTTCCGACAATGGAGTGTTAAATATTGTGTTTCTACAAGAAACTATAGATAAGCACAAAACAGACCTCAGCATACGCCATCGTCTCCCCTATTGGATCGTCCAACAGGACTCGAACTTGAATCAATTAGAACACTTTATTACTAAGACTTTCGCAATTTAATTGGTGAATTATTCTTGGAATTATTTTGGATTTGATTCTTAAAAATCTAGTTATTTTTTAAAACTATTTTACAATTTTTTTCTAGAGAAATAAATTATCTGTTAAATTTTACAAAGCTTGTTGCTTTCAATAATCATTACTTACCGTTTTATAGAGCGTATACTCGTAGCACGTTTGATAAAGAATGTTAAAAATATTTTGGTAAACATAACGAAACGATGAAAAAGGTGTAAACATAAAGAAACCACGTAAAATGTGTAAACATAAAGAAACGACGTAGAGTAAACATGTATACGGCGTAAGCATAAAGAAATGTTATAGGTGTACCATGTAAAATGTGTAAACATAGAGTACCATGTAAAATGTGTAAACATAGAGTACCATGTAAAATGTGTAAACATATTGAAACCATCTATACGGTGTAAACATAGAGTAAACCTTCTATGGTGTAAACACAAAGAAACCATGTATAAGGTGTAAACATAAAGGAACTATGTATAAGGTGTAAATATAGAGTACCATAGGTGTAAACATAAAGAAGCCGTGCATAAGCTGTTAACATACTGAAACCATGTATACGGTGTAAACATAGATAAACCTTGTAAAAGGTGTACGATGTAAAAATGTTAAGCATAAAGAAACCGTTAAAAAACTGTTAACATAACGGAACCACGTATAAGGTGTAAACAAAAAGAATCCATGTACAAGATGCAAACATAAAAAACCATGTACGAGGTGTACATTTAAAGAAATCATGTGAAATGTGTAAACATAACGAAACCATATATACCGTGTAAACATATAGAAATCATGTAAAATCTGTACCATGTAAAATTTCTAAACATGGAGAAACCATATAAAATGTGTAACCATAAAGAAACCATGCAGACAGCTATCCGAACTGTGGGACAGAACAAGAATTTATGAAGGTTAATCGTTATTAAATTTGGAATCCGTCTCAGCAAGGATACCGCCAAAAGACGGGGCATCAGAAGTTCTCTATATAAAGGTAATTGTTGTCAGTATAAACTCTTTACATGCTGTAGATTACTAACCATGCTATTTTGTCTTCAGATCAAATCAATCTGATGGCAGTTTTGAACGCAAATAGTATTTGCAGATGAAAATTTCAACGCTCTTTGATACATTCGGTAACTGGCTCCAATCATTGTTGAAGCAAAGATGATGTTGCAAGAAAATTTGTTCACACGGCTTGACTGGGATAATCCACTAGGTTTTTAAATGGGTGCCTATGTTCTAAAATGGGTTGGAGTATGATTCACATTGGTACAATAAATGTTTCAAGATGCCTGCGACATTGAAATGGCAGAAGTAGTATAAACGATTTGTGCACACATACTACGATGCCTTCAGATATGTATATGCAGCTACCGGGTAAACAAGATTTGTCTATGATAGTGGATCAAGATACGGATGTATTTGTTTGTTGGAATATGACTATTTGCACCACTCACAGCGATGAGCATCCATCGGTTGCAGGTTATGTTAGTAGTTTTGTTTATAAGCTGTCAGTGTCAAAGTAAATTAATTTTCGGATTGGACATATTGAATAGCTTATGGTCCATAAGAGGTCACAGTCGCAAAATTTGAGACTGTTTTTACAATCTGCTAGATTTAAAGTATTACAAATCCGATCATAGGATTTGATCGGCTTTCGACAAAAGGCAAATAGGCGGGTACGTCATCAGAAAATGATCTCAGATGATGATGCAGCATGTGTGGGTGCTGACAACCCTATAAGAAACCACGCACATTGGTCGAACAATTGGAGCAGAAGCAGTAATGAATTTGGCTTATGGGTCTTAAAATAAATTGTACATTTTTAGTCTTCCATTATAACATATTTTGGTGATATACATGGAACATCGATTAAGGCTACAAAAGCTAGTAATGCAATTATGGGGAATGCTGAAGTAACTGATGAATAATGTATGACGGCCTTTACAGGCTATAAAGCTCTCATCAAGTCCCAGTCATTCACCGAACAAGCATAAAACCATGAAGCTTATACATGACGGACGCCAACTCAATTTCTTTATGGGCAACGTGGGGGAGAGCTCGGATGGAAATTCGCTTCCGATTTCGCTGTAGATTAGATCGATACGACACTTGGAAAAGATAGCGATATATTCAGACTAGATGTATTTCATGCAGCGCTGACTCGGTGAATGGGTATCCTGACTTCCGGCTAAATAAAAATGGCTTCCTTCTCAGAAGGTTCTTTTTGCTGGCGATGTAGTTATCAGTAGACACACATGAAAAGAGGCATGGTGGATAAGTAAATAGCTCTAATTGTATAGCGATATATTTTATAATATCTAAAATTACATACCTCGTTACATAATTTATGTGTCATTATCTTGAAATTGGAGTAGTATATATCTACAATTACACTCCACGTCAAATAATTCACATTAACTAGAAATACGAGTACAGTATGTAGATTCAAGATGACTGCCACTAAATTTGACAAGAAAGGACAAACCTAACTGTTTTGGTGCTTATTTGAATTAATGTAACAGCACGAATTCAAAGATGTGAATTCTATAATTTGGAAGCTTAAAGTTAAACATGTTGTCTTTGTTACCATAAGTTTTGTATGCATCAAATATAATTGTTTATTGAAAATGAAAAGCCAGTATATAGAGACTATCCATTCTCATAATATTAGCACTGTGCATTCTGTGGGTGAATATGTGCAATGCATAAGACCATTACATTTCCTTGCACGTCATGACAGGTTAACCTCAGGCGACCTCCTGTCACATCTTACCCATGTACCAAATAACACCTGCTTGTTAATTCTGCTAAAGTACTCATTGTTAACTGTAGCAGCAGAGCGCAAACTTTGTACCAACTTCATTAACAATTTCAGAAAAATTGTGCGGAGATTCACAATTAGGAGACAATTGAACTCTAATTTTATGGTCTGTCAAGTTAGAGCAAAAGGACGCTAGTAAAATTTAATACACAAGTTATTTCGCTTGAATGTAGAGTGAAAATGGGGAAAAATAATTTACGGTATTGCTAAGAAAATCCCAAAATAATCCAAGAATAAGTCCTGAATAAATCTCAGATCAAGTCCCAAAGAGACCCAAATCTGATGACCATAACGTGTCTTGTATAGCCTATTAAGTGCTGATGTGTCAACAGTCTCTTGTAGAATTACATAAATATCATTCCAGTGTTGAATTCAGTATAAACTCCAGTGAATGTCTATATCGAAATATTTTATCAGAGCACCATATCCAGAAAGAAAAAAAATGAATTTAATAATTTGAATAAAAATAAAATTCACGACTAACTGGTCACAACGTGATATCACTTGAAGGTGCTATATGTTTAAGCACAACTTACTAAATTCTCACAATCACACGATATTATAGTTATCTACTTGACCTCAGTTCTCATTATCATTTTAAAATATAAAACATTAGATAATGTTTAGAAACCTTCCAGAATGATCTAATGAGCTTATTTGCAACACACTAACCTTAACAGTCAATTAGGAAACTACAAAACACGACCAAATCAACATAGTGACTCCATTTGATTTACCTGAATACTAATCATGTCATTAAGCTCATACACATAGCGAATAATGAAGCTATTACTAGTTGTTTACATAAATGAATTAAAATTAAGTCAATCAGGTCAAGCACAAATGAACTCAATTTTGGACAAGGTAAAGTTCAGCATACAAAGTTACATTAATATATATATATATATATATATATATATATATATATATATATATATATATATATATATATATATATATATATATATATATATATATATATATATATGAGATTGATTTCGGCTGTGTAATCTCTAGAACGTCCAGCGGAATTGTAATGGAATTGTTAGCGAGATTTGTCTGGAATTTATTGCTCATGTGACCCTTGTGATTATTCATTCGCAGTTCATTCGTAAGTTTGGTAATGCTATGGTTAACTGCTGTGATTGAACTTTTGACCTTTAACTCCGTGATCCTGAACAATATTTAGAACCTCGTTGTAAACAATCCACACAACAAAGCAGTATGGGTAATCCTAGGTTTAAGCAACACATGTTGATTTTCGTTCGTAACTGTTTTGTATTATGTTTGTGTATTATCTTACATAATAAAGGTTTGTGTATTATCTTACATAATAAAGGTTTGTGTATTATCTTACATAATAAAGGTTTGTGTATTATCTTACATAATAAAGGTGCCCCTTTCCAAATTATTTACTGCATGTTACTGTCTTGTATCAAAACGTACATGCAATAAATATTCATTTGGCTAAATAAAAAACTTCTAATAATATGTTTCATTTAGGCCCATGTTTGCGAAGGAGCCGTTTTCTGTCCCTACATCTCTGTGAGCTTGGTTCTATGATTCTCATTGAAGCTACATATTAAGCGTCTTCGTGCTAAGGTACGCAATAATCGGGCTTTCTTTTTATGTCCTGATGTACGCAATCATCGGGCTTTCTTTTTATGTCCTGATGTACGCAATCATCGGGCTTTCTTCTTATGTCCTGATGTACGCAATCATCGGGCTTTCTTCTTATGTCCTGATGTACGCAATCATCGGGCTTTCTTCTTATGTCCTGATGTACGCAATCATCGGGCTTTCTTCTTATGTCCTGATGTACGCAATCATCGGGCTTTCTTCTTATGTCCTGATGTACGCAATCATCGGGCTTTCTTCTTATGTCCTGATGTACGCAATCATCGGGCTTTCTTCTTATGTCCTGATGTACGCAATCATCGGGCTTTCTTCTTATGTCCTGATGTACGCAATCATCGGGTTTTCTTCTTATGTCCTGATGTACGCAATCATCGGGCTTTCTTCTTATGTCCTGATGTACGCAATCATCGGGCTTTCTTCTTATGTCCTGATGTACGCAATCATCGGGTTTTCTTCTTATGTCCTGATGTACGCAATCATCGGGCTTTCTTTTTATGTCCTGATGTACGCAATCATCGGGCTTTCTTCTTATGTCCTGATGTACGCAATCATCGGGCTTTCTTCTTATGTCCTGATGTACGCAATCATCGGGCTTTCTTCTTATGTCCTGATGTACGCAATCATCGGGCTTTCTTCTTATGTCCTGATGTACGCAATCATCGGGCTTTCTTCTTATGTCCTGATGTACGCAATCATCGGGCTTTCTTCTTATGTCCTGATGTACGCAATCATCGGGCTTTCTTCTTATGTCCTGATGTACGCAATCATCGGGTTTTCTTCTTATGTCCTGATGTACGCAATCATCGGGCTTTCTTTTTATGTCCTGATGTACGCAATCATCGGGCTTTCTTCTTATGTCCTGATGTACGCAATCATCGGGCTTTCTTCTTATGTCCTGATGTACGCAATCATCGGGCTTTCTTCTTATGTCCTGATGTACGCAATCATCGGGCTTTCTTCTTATGTCCTGATGTACGCAATCATCGGGTTTTCTTCTTATGTCCTGATGTACGCAATCATCGGGCTTTCTTCTTATGTCCTGATGTACGCAATCATCGGGCTTTCTTCTTATGTCCTGATGTACGCAATCATCGGGCTTTCTTCTTATGTCCTGATGTACGCAATCATCGGGCTTTCTTCTTATGTCCTGATGTACGCAATCATCGGGCTTTCTTCTTATGTCCTGATGTAAGCAATCATCGGGCTTTCTTCTTATGTCCTGATGTACGCAATCATCGGGCTTTCTTCTTATGTCCTGATGTATGCGGACTATCGTTTATAAATTTGCTGCATCACGGTGCTTCGTAAGAAAACATACAGTTGCTGATAAAGATATATTGCGTGACAGCTTATTAATAGAAAACAGCTATGAAATTCAGCTGATTGATATAAGATACTAATGAACTTCAGCTGATTGATATAAGATACTAATGAACCTAACTGATTGATAGAAGATACTAATGAAATTCAGTTCACTGATAGATGACCCTAATGGAATTCAGCTGGTTGATATGTAACACTAATGAAATTCAGCCAATTGATAGAATATACCAATAAATGTAAGCTGATTGATAGAATACACTAATGAAATTCAAGTAATTGATAGAATATACAAATGAATTTAAGCTGATTGATACTTGACACGAATGACATTCGGCTAATTGATAAAAGACACTAATGAAATTCAGCTGATCGATAGATAACACTAACGAAATTCAGCTGATTGATAGCACACAATAATGAAATTCAGCTGATTGATAGATGACACTAATGAAACTCAGCCGATTGATAGCAGACAATAATGAAATACAGCTGATTGATACAAGATACTAATGAAATTCAGTTGATTGATAGCAGACAAGAATGCAATTCAGCTGGTTGATAGATGATACTAACGAAATTAAGCTGGTTGATAGATGACACTAATGAAATTCAGCCAAATGATAGACGACACTAATAAAATAAAGCTGATTGATCAAAGATACTAATGCAGTTCAACTGATTGATAGAAGATACTAATGAAATTCAGCTGATCAATAGATGCCACTAATGAAATTCAGCTGGTTGATAGATGACACTAATGAAATTCAGCTGATTGATAGATGACATTAATGAAATTCAGGTCAGGGATAGAATATACTAATGAAATTAAGCTAGTTGATAGATGACAGTAATGAAATTCAGCCAAATGATAGAATAAATTAATGAATTTAAACTTATTGATAGAAGACACTAATGAAATTTAGCTAATCATTAGATGACACTAATGAATTGAGGCAACTGACAGCCGAAACTAATAAACTTAAGCTGATTGATAGAAGACACTAATGAAATTCAGAAGACTGATAGAACACACTAATAAATTCAGCTGTTTAATAGAATACACTAATGAAATTCAGCTGGTTTATAGAATACATCTATGAAATTCACCTAATTGATTGAAGACTCTAATGAAATTTAGAAGATTGATAGAAGAAACTAATGCAGTTCAGCTGGTTGATATATGACACTAATAAAATTCAGGCAATTGATAGACGACACTAATGAAATTAAGCTGATTGATAAAAGACACTAATGAAATTAAGCTGATTGATAAAAGATACAAATGATATTTAGCTAATTGAAAGAAGACAATAATGAAATTCAGCTAATGGATAGCAGACACGAATGAAATTAAACTGGTTGATAGATGGCACTAATGAAATTAAGCTGATTGATAAGACACTAATGAAGTTAAGCTGGCTAATATATGCCACTAACGAAATTAAGCTGCTTGATCTATGACACTAATGAATTTTTGCTGATAGATAGATAACACTAATGAAATTAAACTGGTTGATAGAAGATACTAATAAAATTAAGCTGAATGATAAAAGATACTCACGAAATTAAGCTGGTTGATAGATGACACCTATGAAATTGAGCTTATGATAGACGACACTAATGAAATTTAGCTGATTGATAGAATATGCTAATGAAATTCAGCTGATTGATAGAATATACTAATGAATTTTAGCTATTTGATAGATGATACTAATGAAATTCAGCTGATTGATAAAAGATACTAATGAAATTCAGCTGATTGAGAGAAGACACTAATGAAATTTAGCTGATTGATAGCAGACACTAATGAAATTTAGCTAGTTGATAGATGACACTAATGAAATTTAGCTAGTTGATAGCTGACACTAATGAAATTTAGCTAGTTGATAGATGACACTAATGAAATTTAGCTAGTTGATAGATGACACTAATGAAATTTAGCTAGTTGATAGATTACACTAATGAAATTTACCTAGTTGATAGCTGACACTAATGAAATTTAGCTAGTTGATAGATGACACTAATGAAATTTAGCTAGTTGATAGCTGACACTAATGAAATTTAGCTAGTTGATAGATGACACTAATGAAATTTAGCTAGTTGATAGATGGCATTAATGAAATTCAGCTGATTGATAAAAGACACTAATGAAATTCATCTCATCCATAGATAACAATAATGATAAAAAGCTGATTGATAAAAGATGCTAATGAAATTCAGCTGATTGATAGAAGATACCTATGAAATTCAGGTAATTGACAGTAGACACTAACGACGTTCAGCTGATTGATAGAATATACTAATGAATGTAAGCTGATTGATAGAAGACGCTGGTGCAATTCAGCTGGTTGATAGGCGACACTAATGACACTCAGCTGATTGATAGAATATGCTAATGAAATTAAGCTGATTGATATAAGACACTAATGAAATTCATCTGGTTGAGAGAAGACAATAATGAAATTCAGCCGATTGATTTAATATTCTAATGAAATTGACCTGGTTGATAGATGACACCTATGACATTCAGCTAATTAATAGAAGACACTACTGAAATTCAGCTGGTTGAAAGATGACACTAATGAAATTCAGCTGGTTGATAGATGACACTAATGAAAATGAAATTCATCTGGTTGATAGAATATGCTAATAAAATTCAGTAGATTAATGAAGATACTAATGAAATTCAGCTGATTGATAGATGACACTAATGAAATTCAGCTGGTTGATAGATGACACTAATGAAATTCAGCTGGTTGATAGATGACACTAATGAAATTCAGCTGGTTGATAGATGACACTAATGAAATTCAGCTGATTGATAGATGACACTAATGAAATTCAGCTTATTTAGGTACAGGTCAACTTCTATAACCTAATCCCGCAGAAAGACCTTGGGATCAGTTCAGTTTCCATATTCGTGTCACACCGTATCATTTCAGTTTTTATATTGTCCTAATGCGGTATGACCTGAGTATTAGCTCCGTTTCTGTTTTGTCATTACGCAGTTAGACGTGAGTATGAGTTTCTTTTTATATTGTCATAATGCAGTATGATCTGTGTATGAGTTTCGTTTCTCTATTGTCATAATGCAGTATGACGTGAGTATGAGTCCGTTCTATAGTGTCATAATGCAGTATGATCTGAGTATGAGTTCCGTTTTATAGTGTCATAATGCAGTATGACGTGAGTATGAGTTCCGTTTCTCTATTGTCATAATGCAGTATGATCTGAGTATGAGTTCGGTTCTATAGTGTCATAATGCAGTATGACGTGAGTATGAGTTCCTTTTTTATATTGTCCTAACGTCTTATGACCTGAGTATTAGCTCCGTTTCTGTTTTGTGATAACGCAGTATGACGTGAGTATGAGTTCCTTTTTTGTATTGTCATAATGCAGTATGATCTGAGTATGAGTTCCGTTCTATAGTGTCATAATGCAGTATGACGTATTAGTTTCGTTTCTCTATTGTTATAATGCAGTATAACGTATTAGTTTCGTTTCTCTATTGTCATAATGCAGTATGACCTGAGTATGAGTTCCGTTCTATAGTGTCATAATGCAGTATGACGTATTAGTTTCGTTTCTCTATTGTCATAATGCAGTATGACCTGAGTATGAGTTCCGTTCTATAGTGTCATAATGCAGTATCACGTATTAGTTTCGTTTCTCTATTGTCATAATGCAGTATGACATGAGTATGAGTTCCGTTCTATAGTGTCATAATGCAGTATAACGTATTAGTTTCGTTTCTCTATTGTCATAATGCAGTATGACCTGACTATGAGTTCCGTTTTTATATTGTCATATTGCAGTATGACCCGAGTATGACTTCCGTTTCTTTTTTTTCATAATACAGTAGCATATATGCAAATATTTGAACTGTTTGATAACTCTGATGCAGAATTAATTATTTTCGAATTAAATATGTCAAACGTTGTTTCAATTTTGTTTGTAATTGTTCTAGCCTTTCAATGAAAAAAGGAACAGTATGTGACGATGACGTACTAAAGCCTTTCTCTCCCGTTTTTTATCTGAAAAGGCAGCTGGTTGATATCAGAAACTGATGGAAGATGGTTTGTAATGTGTGTTTGTGTGTGTGTGTGTGTGTGTGTGTGTGTGTGTGTGTGTGTGTGTGTGTGTGTACGAATGAGAATATGCAGCTGGACCATTCAGTATGAACAGTGATATTGTATTAAGCGACAGTTCACTGATTCTAACAAATTCTGAAACCAAAATGATTTTGAGTTTCATTACATCTTACTGTTAAGCAGGAAGAAAAGCTTTACATTGGAATTCGGGGGTCTTAAATAGAAATGGAGTAATGCCACATCCTAATATATTGGTTGTGTATCTTGACAACTGCAAGGAATACAATCCTTATTATATGCTCTACTGAATACGCATAACCAACTCCATTCACCCAGATCCACCGACTCATTATGCAATGGCAGATTTGGGTCTTTGCAGCTTGCAGTTGGACACGGTTTAATAGGTATTATGCATTGTTGTTGTTTTAATGATTTTAAAGCATCTATTCCTTTACAGGAAGTAGCTGGTTTTGATTGTTGTCTTTTTTGCTATAACAGATTACACAAGAATAAGGGTAAAATCACTTACATACGAGTAACGATATAGTCGCTAACTCATGAATAAGGGGAAAGTTACTTACACATGAATAAGGGGAAAGTCACTTACACAGTTAAGGGTATAGTGACTTACATAAGGGTAAGGTTATAGTAGCTAACACATGAATAAGGGGAAATTATTTTACACATGAATAAGGGTAAAGTCACTTACTCATTAGTAAGTGTATTTTGACTTATATATGAATAAGTTTATAGTAACTTGCAAGTGAACAGGAGTCTATTCACTTACTCATGAATAAGGATATAGTCACGTACACATGAATAAGGATATAGACACATACACATCCATAAGGGTATAATCACTTGCACGTGAATATGAATATAGTCACTTACACATAAATAGGGGTATATGACTTAATCATGAAAAAGGGTTTAGAGTAAAGTCACTTAACACATGAATAAGGATACAGTCATTTACACATGAATAAGGGTATAGTCACGTACACATGAATAAGGGTATAGTCACGTACACATGAATAAGGGTATAGTCACTTAATACATGAATAAGGATGCAGTCATTTACACATGAATAAGGGTAAAGTCATTTACACATGTAAAAGGATGTAGTCACCTACACGTAAATAAGGGGTATATTCACTTAAAACATGAATAAGGATGTAGTCATTTACACACGAATAATGGTAAAGTGAGTTTCACATGAATGAGGATATATTCAAATACTCCGGAATAAGGGTAGATTCACTTAACACATGAATAAGGATAGAGTTACTTGCACATGATTAAGGATATAGTGATTTATACATGATTAAGGGTAAAGTCATTTAAACATGGATACTGGTATAGTCACTTACAGAGGAACGAGGGTATAATCACTTACACATAAAAATGGCAATGTCAATGAATAAGTGTAAATCATTGATACGTGAATAGGGGTATTTCCACTTACACACGAATCAGGATATAGTCACTTACATATGAATAAGGGCGTAGTTATTACAACGTGAATAGGGTATAGTCACTTACACAAGGATATTGTAAAACCTCTTATACAAGACCAAGGAGCAGAAATATACCCCATGAAATCAGTAACACTTTCAGAGAAAAGTAACAAATGTAATGAACATAACATGTATATAGTTGAATGGTCAGCGTATACGATTATATGAACAATTATGGAAATTTGGATGTCCAATATCAATTATCTGTAAAGTAATTACTAAACACAGAAATCATTTATTTATAAAATATGCGTGAATTGTTTTGTTGTTTTTATGATTCTCAACCAGATTCTAACATCTCTGTTCCATTAGTAGTCATATTTTTTTATCAAACATACTCAATGTCTTGTCAAATGTTGGTCTAATGTTAACAAAGATACTCACTGTTTTCTCCTTTTATGGTCTAATTTTAGCAAACATACTCAATGTTTTGTCATATTAGGGTCTAATGTTAGCAAACATACTCACTGATTTGTTTTATTATGCTAATTGTAGCAAACATACTGATTTGTCATATTACGGTCTAATTTTAGCAAACATAGTCACTGTTTTGTCATATTAAAGTCTAGTCTAAGTTATGGCCCTTTAGTGTTACTACTCCCTTAGCATTTGTAATGACACACAGATTAGTAACATGGTAACGATAACATTATGTTTCTTCGTAAGGAGCGTGTTTTGTTGGTTTATTTATCAAGAGAGAGAGAGAGAGAGAGAGAGAGAGAGAGAGAGAGAGAGAGAGAGAGAGAGAGAGAGAGAAACAGCATAACTTCATAACTTCATAACTGGATATCCATCTTTAGGTATTCATATGTTGTGTTAACTGAAACAGGTTTTTGCATTTATAGTTAATAATTAATCTCTTTGTTTATGTCTTTTATTCAAAATGTATCAAAGTTGTATTTACTGATTTATCGTACATTGCACTCGAAAATGAAAGTCTATACTATTCGTGATACTCTGTGCTTTGATCAGTCAGTGCACATTGCGACGGCAGATCTGAATTGTGATGCCATGTTTTGGATCAGAAGTATACAACTTAAAGGACGGTATGTTGATAAAAAAAAAATCGTTACCCAATTTAAGAGTGCTCAATTCGCATTAGGTAAAGGGAGACAAAACATTGTTATTTCTACCCGTTAAACATGTAGTGGATGGTAAACCTTAATACGCACTCTAAATTTGATTGCATGGATATTTTTT
This sequence comes from Unio delphinus, assembly GCA_029339505.1. NCBI lineage: Eukaryota > Metazoa > Mollusca > Bivalvia > Unionida > Unionidae > Unio > Unio delphinus. The sequence goes on from JAQISU010001238.1 coordinate 11,170,375, forward strand.
TATCTTTTGATTTCTGGATTTTATTTGAAAGTCTTACACGGATGCCATCGGGATCAGAAATTGTACAAGTTTATAATTTAAATAGGCACATACAATAAAAGAGAAAAATGATAATAAAATAAAAGCCTCCTCCCTCAACCAACTCACAACCACCACCACCCACAAAAAGGAAATAAACAAAATCAAGAGAGAAAAAAAATTAGTTTTTCTTTCATGTTGCAAAATATTTGGAGTGAGAAGATTTGCATTAGACGAATGCGATGCGCATTTGGAAAAAAGAAAGAAAAACCAAACGTTTTAATTCAGTGTAAGAAAGGTTAATAAATTTTTAATGTAGAAAATCAACTGCAATGACAAGCTTCAGGGTATTCTCGAATTGTCTTGTACTTCATTTGGAAGTTAAAATCGATAAATCATGAAAGCTAGAAGCTAATTGCGTACAAAATATAAAATTATTGTTAAAGTTTATCTTCAATGTCTTTGTAAACTCTCCGAAGGCCGAGTGGTCAGAGCGTGGTCCACGGAAGCGAGAGGTCGTGGGTTCGACCCCCGGCCGAGTCTTACCAAAGAATTACAATAATCGTACTAACATCTGCCTCGCTTGGCGCTCAGCATTAAGAGATTAGTGTTAGGACTGGTCGGCCTGGTGTCAGGATAATGTGACTGGGTGGGACATAATGCTACATGTCTGCGGCATGATGCCCGGGTGCTAGACATCACTATAAACTGCCTCACTGCAGACATCGTAGCGATATGACTGAAACATTGTTAAAGCTACGTTAAAAATCCTAATCAAACAAACAAACAAACAAACAAAAACTGTCCTTGCATTTAAAATTGCAAAATAGAAACAAAGGCCCGAACGTCGTTTTAAGCCTAGTCTAATCGTTCTTTACTGCCTAACGGAATTAATCCACCCAATTTCTCGATAATCCCTTCATACTTAGCTCAAAACAATGCATATATATATATATATATATATATATATATATATATATATATATATATATATATATATATATATATATATATATATATATATATATATATATATTTAAAAACAAGCTTTTATTTTTCAAAATGCATAATTTTTCATTGTGTCTATTACAACCATGTGCTGCTTCCTCCAGGACGCGGGCCGATTTAGGGATTTTAAAAGACACACTCTAAGATGCCAAAATGCGTATAAAACCATGTTGCGAGCTTTCGGTTGCACTTGACTAAAATGGCACTAGACCAGTGACATTAAAAAATGTTGTTGGGAAAAACGAGCGAGTAACTGTCAACATGAATAATACAGCTGTGAATGTTTTGTTTTCATGAATAAAATAGTCACTAAATCTAAATTTGGGATAAAGAGTACATTCGTGTAAATTATCGTCTGATTCAATTGTTTGGACACAGTGTCAAAAAAATCAAGTGCAAACACATCTCTCGTTGTAGACATCAAACGATTTGTACATCTTTTGCACATTTAGTTCTCTTGACAGATTGCTTAGGGTCAAATCGTGAATAATTTCTTCCTTATCCATATGTTGACATTTTAGCCATTTCAAATTCCTTTAGTGGCTACGAAATAATGTGACTGCTTTCTTATTTTCATTAAGAAATAGTGTATGTATGTATGTGTATCCGTGAAATTACGTTCTAATGTTATCATAGTGGACATCGGGCGGTTTCATGAAAACTCGACAACGGCTTTCGGTTTTTAGCAGCACATTCTGTTTTACTGCAACATTTAATTAAAAATCAGTATCCCAAAAGAAAATACGGTCCTGAAAACTGTATATGTTTTCTGTTGATTGTCTTCGGGTCAGTACATTATATCCCCCCCCCCCCCAACCCTATATCCATCAATCTTGCAATTTTAGTTTCCATGAAGAAGAAACCCATTACAAAAACACCTATAGCAAAAACAACAACAACACACGTACACACATAAAAACAACAATAAACAACCAACATTCCAAATATTCATTTATGTTTCCTTTTTCTAGTGAAGAGTTTTAACTGAAACGATCCAGACGAATCTTCACTGTTAGATTTTTTATTTACAAGGTGATATTTCAAGTCATATGTTTGTACTCACTGTGTTTTCTGAATACCTTGACAAGTATCAAGGTATATCATGTTTATGTGCACCATTAACACAAAGCCTCGCATGGATTTACTAGCAAAGAGAAAACATTAGTTGTATGAAAAAAATATAATTAATTAGTATTAGTTTCATGATAATTAATTTTGAAGTTTCATGATAATTAATTCTGAAAGGAGCATGGTAGTGAAGTTGGGTCGGTATTTGCCAGTGATAATATTTCGCGAGTCGTTATTTCATTTTTATAAATAAATTGTTAAACGTAATTAGAACAATCGGGCACATAACTGCATTTTTTATTCAATATATATATATATATATATATATATATATATATATATATATATATATATATATATATATAACAAAATTCATTTATAAACGTCAGGCATTAGGAAGTCATTTCCGGTATGAAATTGCACAATACATATGGCTAAATCTTCATCCTTTTAGAAACGTTTATCTTTAACTTACTTATAAATTAATGATCGCGTGAACAAATGAGACTTCCTTAATATATCAACCTTATACAATCTGCCTAAGCACCCAAATATCCTACAATCTCATGAACCTAGATCACGTACATTTGAATTACTTCGTTTTTTTTCTGCTTTAGCATTAAAGCTCTGCAGAATGAAACAACTGTAGAAGTTCTTGAAATAACCATACGTGCAGACAAGAAAACCAGATGAGATAAGTAGCTGCAGCGTTAAATTATTTGGTATGCTACACTGTTTTCATCTGCTTTTAACAAAATTAGACGCAATAAATTAATTTAATACAACTAGTTTTTCAAGATGGCGTATGCAAGTTTTATCCCTTATCTGTACAATCTTTCGCATAAATGCTCACCTAAGTCATCGAATGAGAAGCCAATAGGGATTGGCTGGGCTTTCTTATCTGAGCGAAATCTTAATTCTTTGAACGCATAAACTCATTATTGCAACTGTCTGACGCAACTGTCAAAAATAATGAAGGATTATGTATTATTGTGACGTTAGATGCTACACTTGTACTACTGATTCAATAGTTTTTTTTTTAAATAGCTGGAAGCTACGGAAAAAATTCGCCACATTACGAATTGTAGTGAAATCATCATACAAATTTGGAATCTCAATGCAGTCCGAATTCCGATCCTGACATGATATCCCGCTATAGTCGTCTGAAAACATGTTTTACGGAAGTGGTCTATTATCGAAGTTTTCTCACAATGAAGGAACTCACATGTGTTTAACGATGACTTTGAATTTCCAAAACATTTCAAATATATTTTATGCGTGTGTATATTGATGTCACTTGGCGTGAGAAAAATGTCAGGATTTTTTGTTTTGCTTCTGCAATACAGCAATTATGATAAAACTTTTGAACCACAATTGTTTTTTGTTTCCTATTGTCCAGTCAGAGGGTTTAACTTTTAAGTAAATCATTCACGGAGCAATTAATGCATCTCCAAATACTACTAAAATAAGTCAATTTATAGATTATTAAAATGGAAGGGCCACTTTAATACAATGTGAAAAGTTTGTGATTAGGATTTGTAACGTAGCTTTAACAATTTCTCAGTCAAATCGCTACCATATCTGCAGTGAAACAATTGATAGTGATGTCTAGCACTGGGGCATCATACCGCATACATGTAGCATGATATCCCACCAGGTCACATTGTCTAGACACCAGTCCTAACACTAACTTCTCAATGCTGAGCGCCAAGCGAGGTAGCTGTTAGTACCATTTTTGTAAGTCTTTTGGTATGACTCGGTCGGGGATCGAACCCATGACCTCTCGCTTCCGCGGTGGACCCTCTAACCACTAGGACACCAGAGCAGTCACTGTGGAAAGCACTCATTATATAGTAAGGAATTAAGGCATATTTGAAACGTGTTGCTGCAATCACATTGTTATATGCTATATAAATGAACAGCGGTTTAAAACTAGATACCTGATATAGGTTAAGAGATACGTCATGCCCCTGTCTATCCCGATACCTTTCACATTACGAACGTTTTATTAACTGTAAAGTATTCAGAACAAAAGAAGTTCAGTCATGTCTAAACATGTTGTTGTCCACACATATTAAATACTGATTTAATAATAATAATAATAATAATAATAATAATAATAATAATAATAATAATAATAATAATTATGCAGACGATTTAATTGTCTTTGCTAACACTGCTTACCATTTACAAAATATGCTCAGTAGGATGCGTACATATTGTCTAAAGTGGAAATTAAAGGTGAATATGGAAAAAGCTAGAGTGGTTGTATTTCGCAGAGGTGGCTATCGCAGAAGTTACGAAAAGTGATACTGTTGTCATACAGAGGTATTGAAGCGAAGTTTTTCAAAATTTGGCAGATTATCCGTAACTGGATTGATTAGTCTGTTTGACGCGAAGATAGCTCTCATATATAAGTATGGAGCTGAGGTATGATGGTTTTATGATGCTAATGATATTCAACATCAGATAATATTCGTTCTTGCTACAAAATCAGGCAATGAGGAAAAGTCATATTGGATGCAACTAACGCTTTTTGAATGATTCAAGTCCTAGATGGTACTACAATATAGTACATTATATCTGCAGATTCGTGTTTGGCAAGTACACATAATTGTTTACAGTAATGAAAATATAATCGAAACATTAGAATTTTTTGTTTAAAGATATTGCACACTGAATCTTATTACAACAAATTTCACTGTATGAATCCGTGCATAAATTGTATAACCAAAATAACAAATATGTTGAATTTTCCTTAAAGAATATGCATTGTTGAGAACAAAAAAATGAAACGTCTAATATAGAGATACATTTAAAAATGCCAATGTGCGAAATTCCGTAAAATATTCCACACTACTGTTTATCAGTACATGTACAATGTTTAGTGTTAACGGCTAAAAGTGGAAAGAGTTCGCGCATGATGACAATACAACGTTTCTACTTCACCCTTCAAGTATTTTCTTGTATCTACTCGATAAAAAATGATTATCCTCAGTTTATTCTTATTAGGGGCCGCTTACATCCACTCAAGTTATTGATATATCCTTTATTACTAGTAGGGGCCCTTTCATGCACTAATGTACTTGATATAACCTTGATGTATCAATATTAGGGCTGCTTATATGCCCTCGTAATTGATCCACCCGATAGATTACGTAGGGAAATCTTATGCAAGCTGGCATCGTTATTTAAAGAGTATATTTAAAAATCCAGACTGTCTAGACGTAAAATGAAGAATGTTGCGACGATTATCTACCTTAGCCTTGCTAAGCTAAACAAGATGACAAACATTTTTGTACCAACAAAGAATAATAGAATCAATCATGTATGATTGTTCTGCCATTTTTCTTCTGGAGTGATGACTATAATAGTCAAAGGTATCATGATTAGTATTGTCATACGTGTACTATCGTGTTGATGATGCGCCTTCTAGAGTGCTTTAATTGCAAATTAAATGCGTGCTTTATGCCTATTAATTTTACTGGCTTTCTCTTGTTTTGTTTAAAGACATTAACTTACAGTAAATAAACTTAATTATATTAAATATTTTGATACAACTTTAAGATTAAAAGTATAATACATCCTGTTCAGATCACGTACTTGCACGTGGCAAGCCATCATGTTTATGGGCACGCAATTATCGTTACATAGAATAATTATATTAATTGTCTTCGGTTGTTCTCGTTTAATTCGATCTTTAGTGGAATATGTATGTTTTAATATAGGTCAACGAGGCTAACTAACGATGTTTGAAGAAACTAATTGTAGCATGAATGGAGCATGATGGTTCATTCGAAGGTGTTATCTGCATTAAGTATCAAATGCCATAGCACATTAATTTCACATGCCTAGTTAATGCTTAATTTGAAACGGTTATGGCCTGCAACTTATCTTCGACAATGTAGCATTAAGTCGTATGTAAAAAAAAAACGTTAATGAGCGCTTACTTTGGTTTAGAGGATTTGAAATGTGACGCGTAAAAGATGATAAGCGTAAACGAATAATATAAATGTATTTTGAACTATTATGGGTATTTATTAATTTCAGTCATCGATGAACTATACTAACGATTGCACTTCTAATGATGTAACGACCTTTTGAAAAGCTATAGTTGAAAGTTCCCTGTGTTTGTCTGAGAAGGCGTTTTCCTGTTAATGTCCCGTATCAACAAAATTGGATTTTAGCATCACATTGTTTCGACTGGACGATACTCATTCATAAGTTATCTGTACCATGCGTAAGGAAACGTGTGTTAAAGCTGCAATAAGTTACAAAATTTAATAACATGACTTGAAAACACTTGGGATTATTTAGTCATTTTTCAGTCATATCGCTACGATGTCGGCTATGTGGCCGTTTATAGCGATGTCTATCACTGTGACATCATGCTGCATACATGTAACATGATGTCCCAATCAGTCACATTATCCTGGCACCATTGGTCATTTTCACTTCCTGAACTTCAGAGGTATATTGTAAAAAAAAAGAGCCGATAATGTTTGTTTTTTACATTTTATATATTTGGTAATTTAGTCGTTGTTCTTTCATGAAAATGTACTGTCTAATCTGGAGAAATTACTTTTCCCTATTTTAATAGCTGTTAAGGTTAGTGTACTTTAGACTTATTCAGGCTGATTTGTTTAGTACAAGAGAGCAGTCATTTTCGTTAGCAGTGTGCGTAGAGCATGTACAGTTTTCAAACGTACAATATCCAAAGGAAATGTCAGCCGCATTACATCAAAATAGCATAGGGGTATATCTAATATATCCTTCGTTGGATTATAGAATCAGAAGACAATGATTCGTCCCGTGACAGGGCTTGCATAATTTACCCTCTGATTATAGAAAAATGATCCGTCTGCCTAATATATATCCGGGATTATAGTAGGATGTTCTTCTTGACCCTTCGTGTCAAATAAACTTCAGGGATTATAGAAGAATGATATGTCGCGTGACCTAGTTTGGCCATTATATCATTCTGATAATTAAAGAATGCACAGACCATTAAGTTGCATATAAATCGGCTTTGCGTTCGTGAGAATAGTCACTGTAATCAACATAATAAATTTAAGTTGCGAGCATTTAATTAAAATGGGGCATAGACAGTGTAAATTATAGCTTTCTGTATTATGACTAGTAACTACTATATCGCCAAACTTGTTCAAGTGTTCCACTCCGTTGAAGAAACATGTGTCTAACGACAAAACTGTATCTGTAAAAACACGAGAAGGTAAACATTTACACCTGTCTGGTCAATGGGTCATTGGATTGTTTACTATGTGAAAGCTGACTGACACATTTTGTCCCAAGCCGATACGTCACTTGTAAGATGCACACTAAGTGAAGTGCTCTTGTTAGATTTCAGATGATCTGACATGCGTAACCAGAGATCTTGATATGCATGGGCAAATAAACGTTGTAATGGCCGAGCTTTTGTGGACAAGATGTTTACAATATATTTTTGGAAGATAAACCTAATTGCACTCGATATATTAGCCGGTTTCAGATTAACATTCACAGCCGATTTTAAAAGAAGCTCAGTTAGCAGAAGTCCCCTTTCTCTCACAGGAGAATGTATTTTATAATGTTATATATTCATGTTTTAATTAGGTAGAAGTGGGTACTTGATTATTTTATGTAATTTATATTCATTGATGAGTGAAATAGTCATCGGTTGCGTTATTCTCATTTTGCACATATTTAGCCAATTAGGTAACCTTGAACAAGAATTAACTGTTTGAATTTTGTTTGCTGTAAGCAATGAAGCTACCCTAATTACAGTGAATGCTGAATTGTTCTACTGTATGACAAGTGGTAAGCAACTTCCTGATTGGTTACTTTGCTACTTGTCTGCATCAATAACATAGCAGGAACATCATATTAGTGGTCGTCAACCCATTGGAGCTTCTGAAGGTTGCTGGTCATAGAAATTGGAGTAAGTAAAGATTTCTGACTATTCTTTTGCTTCAAAGAAAAGTTTATGTGACCTTTGTTTCATATAAGGTAAATATATTAATAATATTTTGATGTAGCAGCTTTTTATATGAACTCGGTATATTTCTCTGAAATGTATGTTGATGTATTTTAGTACCCGTAATAGGTTATCAACTTGCATATTGTTTTATTAGCCTTTCATTCTGTCCATACGCTTGTCTGTCTGTCTGAATGTATGTTTGTTCTCTACGTTTGCTCTACAAACTGATAGCTGTGTTTGTTTATTTGATACACTATGTCTCTAGATGGATAAAATAATAAATATAGGAGGTAGTAAGTCATTCGTATTGAATTTACCATAAACAGAATCAATGTATACATGAAGAACAACAATGAACTGAGGCCAGTATTATTTATTATTGTAATACATGTATTATTTTGTATGTGCAGAGTGTACCAAGGCATAACGAATGTATTAATCTCCATTTACCAACCTAAGCAAATGCGAAATAAAACTCAATGTCTTATAACAGGTAATGAACTTGCATTGCCATCGTGCCATCCGACGTTTCTTGACAGGAGAAGCTGGATGGATTACTATGCAATTGAGTCCCTCATGAGTTATTATCAACAGTGTGTATGGCAACGTAGATTTGAAGGACTTTGTTAGCTGAGTTTAACAGAGCTCGTCAAGAAGGGGACGAAGAGTTGTAGGCCCTATGAATTGTTGAACAAAGATGTTCAAAACTGATCTGTGAAGACCAGTGAGACAAATGATATGCTAAGGATTATGCTTTGGACTGAACTTAAACAGACAATTAAGGATGTGTCTGGCCATAAGTTGGATTCACTCAAGACATTCGACCAATTGGATTGAATCTGAACACAGGCAACGAGAAGAGGAGCTCAAACACACCAAAGGAACTACCCATCTTTATATGGCATCAACATCAACCACATCACAAAACAAGAAGCTTAGTGAATTTATGGATCTTGTTTAGCAGCTGTCACATGAGGGGAAGATGCTCAAGGAGCATTCAGTATCCCACGTATACAACCAGTAAGACTATTGGAATCGATTTAGGACATATACTTGTGGTGAGAGAAGAGACCAAATAAGTTGACGCTGTGGACAAATTGGATATATTGTTTATGCTTGTCGTGTTCGACTAAGACCATTCCAAATGGAATTCAAACGTCACGATGCCTATAACTGGTGGCAAACAGTAGGTTTTCCAAAGGGTTGCCCCAAGAAGCTCCAAACAGCTGATCCTATAGAGCTAGTAGGACCAAGTAATGAAGTTTTTATTGTCATCAGTGGTAATACAGTAAATTCACTTATACCGGATCGACTGTATCAACAGTTAGCCAGACAGTTTATAACAAGAATTTAAAGATGTATCCGATTGAACGCACTACAGACTTCTTGAATGTTAAATGTGCGAATGGAGAGAAGTTACCATATAATATCTGTGTGTGCTGTTCGTCCGTCGATTCGATGAGGACCACTCTAGTCATCCGAGGATTAAAGCGACTGTTTCTGTATTGTGCGTGCGCAGGTGGCTGATGAGGCCAACCCTTGCATGAAATGTTCGACAAGGGATGAGTGGGACATTTACTGGAGGGTTGATGACACGTACTTTTCTGGCTTGCCTCTTCGGCTATGCAGCTATTCTCTTGCTAGATCCGCACAACATTGAGCCTTTCTGCACAGAGGAACGCCAAGTAACTTGATCGCTTTCAATGCAGCTTTGATATATTGTTTTTGAATCGTTTCGTCTGACGTCCATTCGATCTCAGTCCTTGCTGTATCTCACCGAAGAAAAGTCCCATAAGCAGCCGGTGGTCTGGCATGCGTACATGTCCTACCCAGGGTAGCTACAACTACATCAAGAGGGTGTGGATGTTGGGAAGACCTTCTTGGGCGAGTACCTCAGTGTCTGGAGCCTTGTCCTGCCACATGATATTGAGGATGTTCCTGAGAATTGTGGTGTGAAGGTGGTTCAGCTTTATGGCATGACGTTGGTACACCGTCCGCGTTTCGCATGTGTAAACACAACTATATTTATATAAATATCCAATATATTTCCAATGATATAATTGACTCATCATAAAATCAATTGAAAACACGAAGTCACTGCATTATACAACTTCATAACCTGCTTATTCTCAGATCACTCCACAACTTTACTGTGGCTGTTTCACTCGGTGCTTTCGCTTGTTGTTCTTCACCAAACTCGCTACTGTCTCGCATTTTCGCGGCTCTCAACTATGTGTGGGTAGGTGGGTACTTGGATACGTAGGTACGTGGATAACTCAATGGAGTTATTTCCCCTTTCAAAATAAACAGAGAAGCAAGCTAAATGTTCTGTCCAATATCCTTCTGTGAATATATCATTACTTCTCCCCTCTTCTTATGTCAGATATAGCCCTTTCATAATTCAAACATATACCAAAGGTTATATGGTCAAGCCAAACATAGCAGACCATAAATAAACATAGTTTCCCAAGATTAATATGCTTCATGATGGCTATTTCATCACTGACTCATATTAACATCACACAAGACATAACAGTTCCATTCTCGTCTCAATTATACAAGTGAATGAATGAAATTAATTACATGGCCTAACTACGTTATTTCAGCGAATCTATACAATAAAACTTTAAGCATTAATTAAATCATCTAATATCGGCAAATTCAAATAATTCGTCTCAAACGTATGAAAAGAATAATCATGGTACAAATTTAGAAAGATGAACTCAACACAGTGATACTCATAACACGATTATTAATCTACGACTTTAAAAAAATACATTAATGCAAATCATTATGATGGTATTAACTAATTATGAGATTGACACAACTATTTTGTTATTTCAGGCGTTGTTCACTTCTACCGCCACAATTGTGTCCGTCGACTTTCTAGACATCCGATCCCTTGTGTAAGTGTTTTACGAGAGAATTTATTCTAAATTCACTCTGACAGCCTCTTATATTTTTTAGGACACGTGTAGTCTGACTGGATATTTTGATGCTGCAATATTTAAAACCAACAAATTTGGTGTGGGGGAAAATTCGCCATTTGTTTAGGCGTAAGCAATCAGGATTACATATATCTAGCACCTTTTATAACAAGGCGCCAAACTTGCGGTCACCCTGACTTTTAGATTTCTAAATAACTGAGTCTTGAAATTCTCAATTCTGTCAGGTTTGATACAAAGATTGAAGTTCGCCATTTGTTCTTGCAATCTGTCTGACGTTTAAAGAAGAAGAAGGCTTAATTAGGAATTAATTAATTAATCATTTCCTCTCACAATACAGACATTAAAACGTATTGCAGTATTGCGGTTTAGCACGTACAAGTCCCCATAAATCTACCTAATTGTTCCATTGCCCAAATTAATGTGCTCTTCGTAGATCGACAGAATATTTGCACTATTAAAGTCGGCTAAATTGTATCAGAGGCAGGTGTTGAGGCAGATCCATCCAAGCCTGACAAGATCATAAACTGGCCAGCTCCACAACGTGCAGTGGCAGAGAGACAATTTATATTGGATTTGCTGGTTATTACCGCATGTTTGTGAAGAAAATCTCGAACAATACTAGACCTTTAACAGAATTGATGCCAAGTACTCTGAATAAAGCGGGTAAGCGTCAGAAAAAGGTTCAACACATTTCATGGAAGTTGGGACCGGAACAGACTAAAGCTTTCAATAGCTGAAGGATGCTCTCTCTTCACGATCTAGTTTAGGCTACGTTGACACAGATTTTAGTGAACGCGGCCTTTGTGCTGTTCTGTATCAGATTTAAGATGGTATCCAGCTATTCATCAGCTTTGCAGCAGAAGTTTAACAAAACGTGAGAGAAATTATTCAGTGCATCGACTGGAAGTCCAAACATTCAAATGGAAGTCACTGAGAAATTCAATGATTACCTTTATGAAATATACTTTATTGTATACACTGAGACCAACCCACTTACTTCTATCTCGGTTGCCATATGTAGAGAGCAGGAGCAGCACCAAAAATAAGAAGACTATTACCAAAGAGACCTTACACGCTAGCTGTAATTTACCTAATACCCAACCATTTACCGAAATTATTTGCCTGCAGATGTCGTTCATGACATTGATATAGATTGGAAAGTTAATAAATCCAAGGATCCTGTTATAAGGGAATGGGCAAAGCATGGACGGGACAACGGAAAGCTTAATTGACTGTCCCTACCTACTGGAACATATAATTTGGCATTATTTCCGACCTTTGACAGTTTATGCAGTTCGTACTAACCAAGTCTCACCGTGAGGAGGCCGTTCACTACTTAACAGTTTGATTGAGGTCACATAGGCCGAGACAGGACACGTTCTCTCCTGAATGATAGATTATATTGGCCGCGCAAGGCAAAATATGTGGAAATATGGATCCAAAATGCCGTCATTGCATGCTTAGAAAATCGTCAATAGATGTTAGAGCACCACTCGTCAACATAGTGACCACACAGCCATTGCACATCTTTTGCCTCGGTTTTCTGACTCGTGAGATGGCCAACTGAGGATACCAAAATACACTGTTTTTTACATATCATTTTCTAAATATGTAGAGGCCATTCCGACAAGGAACCAGCCTACCAGGACTACAGCTCACGCTCTTTTTAATAGTTTACTATGACATTATGGTATTCCCCAGCGTTTACATTCAGACCAGGGTGCAATCGTTGAAAGTTAGGTCATCAAGGAATTATGTCAAAGTACAGGAATAAAGAATTCTCGTACGACATCCTATCATCCAATGGGCAATGGTATGCGTGAGTGATGGAATAGGACACTGCTAGATATGTTGGGAACTATCAACCAAGATCAGACAAGGGATTATAAAAGCTGTTTAGGATTATTGGTTCGTACAAATAATTGCATGCGTCACGAGTCTACAGGCCAGATGCAATTCTTTCTGTTGTTTCGAAGAGAGCCACGTCTACATACTGACCTCTCATTTGGGTTAAACAAGTGTAGTGGATCGGAAAATTTGTCCATTTATATCAAATCTCCTCTGAACCGATGGGAAGAATCGTACAAACTAGTCACATGTCTTGCATAAAAATCGCAACTAAAAGAAGCAAAGAATAGAGCTTTTCAGCTTCCTATTGGCGTCTTGCCAATTCAGTCGTATCGTAATAATCCCAAGCAAGAGAAACAAGCTTTCAAGTCCACGACATCCAAGACTAGATATTCACCTACGCATAATTTCAAGAAAACAGATTCCAACAAGGATGTAAAGAACTCTAAATTGCTTTATCTTCCAAATGATAAGTATATCTGGTGGCTCCGAAACGGAAGATATTAAAGGTGGTCATTCTATTGGAGCTTCTGAAGGTTGCTGGTCATGTGACTGGAGAATTTAAAGTGCCTGATGATTCGCTTGCTTCAAGGGAAATTTGACTGGACCTTAGTCCCACATGATCACGTAAATATATTTATAAAATGGCTAATGCAACTATTACATATAAATGTACTCTGTATATTTCTCTTTTTTGATGTCTAAGTACCCTTAATAGCTTATAAACCTGCTTATTCTTTTCTGAGCCTATAATTTTGTCAGTGTGCTTGTCTGTCCGTCTGTCTGTCTGCATGTTTGATCTCAATTTTTGCTCTACACACTGATTGTTGTGCTTAGGTTTATTTGATCCACTATCTCTCAAAAATGATAATTAATAAATAAATGGGGTAGAAAGTCATTCGTATTGAATTTACTGTAAACATAATCAATTTGTATATGCAGTACAATAATGCACTGACGACGATGTTATTTATAGTTGTAGTTCCTGTATTTTTATTGTATTTCCAAGGTGTGACAAAGCAGGAGAACTGTCTTTATCTCCATTTACCAACCTCGTGGACAATAAAACCCAATTTCTTATAACTAGTAATGGGCTTTTATTGTCTAATCTTTGAGTAGAAGGCAAGTGTTGTAAAATCATAATAAAAATAATTATGTAAAAGTGCAGAATCGAGAAATGATGCTCGATAAATAGAGAACAATGTCCTTGTTTCTAGTTCGACCCATTTCGCAAGACTAGAACCTAAAGATCTTTGCGTTTGCTGGATCTAGAGTCAAGAAGTATCAAACTAAAATATCTACTTCGTTTACCATTGAGGTTTTGAGGTATATGTCACAGAAACATGAGAGTTTTAAATTTGGCTGCAATATTAAATTTGGCTGACCTTGACATAATGTTTAGACAATTTGACACTCGTGGTCGAACATCACGAGCCACATTAAATATATGTGTATTTAATGTTTATTTGTAAATCCTCTACCAATTATTAGACGGTATAATTGCAAATTAGGATTTGCGCCATAAATGTCAGTTAAAAGTCGAAATGTGACATTCTTTATGCTATTTTTGGCTGGAAAAATTCAATTTACCTCGTGCAAATTTCTTTTCTTTTTGACCTAATGTTTTCGATCTGTTGAAGTTTAATCAATCAATATTGACCTACCGTTAGTACTTACTACATTTAATTCAGGATTGCCACATGGTTCATGAACATTTTAAATGTGATGCTGCAGATTAAACGTGTACCCTTCGATACCTGACTCCTTTGGTGGGTGTTGAAAATTGTTGCATGTCTTAGTCGTCACCTCGCTGAACACACTGCAATCATTGATTATTGCATTCGTGTATATGGGGATGTACAGTTAATGCGTGTCATGGCACAGAGACGTCAATACGGAGATAATGCAATAAAAAAAATAAACGATATCAAGCGAATAAACTTTGTTCACCTTTCAAGGTTCAGGGAGTGCGGTGCATTCTTTAGTTAGAATAATCACCTTTTAGTACCGGTAAAACAAATGTTGAAGGTCAGGTTTCATGATGAGTATAAACGTAGCATTTATATATCGACGGCTGCATTCCGTAGTTTTCAACATCGTTAAATGACGTGACCCTGCAATATCTTTATTGAACACCGATCATTATTTATATAACGAATATATCTTCTGTCTCGCTATCAGGATACAATAGGCGACATACAACATAAGAATATCCTTAAACCATGGCGGTGAACGGGATTTGAACATTTTTTTCCCTCTGGCATTATTCCCTGCAAATAGCAAACCTCAGACCGTCTTTGGACTATTCGTTGCCAAGAACAAATATTTGTGACTACCAAACGCTGTCGATTAACATTTCATCCAAAATAACAAGACTTGTTTTCTTGTTTCGTTCTTCAAGCTCTATTCTGAACAAGTATTTTTTTTTGCGGAAATTACCAGTATAATCTAACAGGTTAAATAATTTTACTCCCTTCCAAGCAGGAATCTAACTTGTACGGTGAGTGAAGGTATGTTTTGCCTATCAGTGTGTATCATAGTCCTAAATCTGTCGGTCAAGCACGCATGTCGAATGCTTCAATGTGTTAAACAAATATCCCTGCGATTTACCGTTTCGTCTCAAATGACTCCACGATACGTGGCACCATTGTAAGCATATATTTTAGGTAAACACACACACACACACACACACACACACACACACATTCATAATTCATTCATACACACACACACACACACATTCATAATTCAGTCATACACACACACACACACACATATATATATATATATATATATATATATATATATATATATATATATATATATATATATATATATATATATATATATATATATATATATATATATATATATGATGTTGTAGGGTTTAACGCCGTTTCTAAGCACAAGATATGCTAAAAATGGCGGCTAGCAATAATGGTAGAAGAAGAACCCGGGAACACCCCCGGAAAGAACCACTGACCCACGAGAAGCTGCTGACAAGCTTTCTCACATATTCACATTGGCCAAATCTGAGAGTCGAACCCACGCAGACAAAGGTGATAGGGCAGTGATCCGTAACGGAGAGCGCTTTAAACCACACGGCCACTCGGGGCCCCTAGCATATATATATATATAGTTTATTCTAAGTAGAATACCGTTGTTTTGGATCACCTAACCGATCCTGTCCAGTTTGAATAGCTTTCACTAGCTCTTAATTACTTAAAACATGTTTTCAAACAGCATTTCACCTTCCACCACGGTGGATTGTCACATAGTTGAAAACAGGTTTGAGGTCACTAGGAACTGGTAAAATGGCGGACACTCACGTGTTAGTTGAAAACCGGTTTTGGATAGAACTGGTTAGGTGATAAGTAATAACAAAACGTAATGCAACATCTGGTTAATTTTCGGTTTAAACCTTTTCTGTATACCTATGAAAGTTTATTAGAAACTCGGTATCACGTGAACTTTGTCCTTCATCCCACTGGTCTTAAAATTCACTGACCGCACTTACATAAAGCCTTTATTCTGTTTCAGTATTAATATCGTTTACTGAGAAAAATCATGGCTCACTAACCCTTAAAATAGTTGTTATATTAAATTAGTTTCTATTTTGAAAAATCTCACAAATTGTATGAGTTGATTCACTGGTCATTTTCCTTGTTTGTGTCTTTTTTTATAATGAAACTTAGCACAGTAACCACCAAACATTTATGAGCATAACTTTCGGTTTAGTGGTCGTCAGATCCTTTTATAAGTGAAAGTTGGATCAGTGATCATCAAAATAGTTAGCAACGAATAATAAATTTGATACAAATAAATCATGTAATCCAGTTTTACAGAAAAATAGAAGAGCTCACTCTACTTACACATTCGGCAGTTTTAGTGCACCACCGTAGATAGAAATGGCAGGTCAAGTTTATGATAGAATACATTATAAAGAAGAAATCATATTTCCATAAATGCCACTAGATTAAAAAAACAAGTGATAATTTGTTCTCATTGTTAATATGTTTGAATTTATGTCAGCAACTTTCACATAGTATCTTAAATCAGATCTTGTTAGGTGTATATTTGCTTTCAAGATTTTGCAATACTCCATATGCAATACACGGCAGCCAATCTACTTGGATGCGGACGAACGCAGTAAGATTTTGAGAAGTATCATCGACTTAATATAAACTATTGCAAACTTTCTTACGTATCCACGTATCCACGTAAGAAACAGCATATATATATATATATATATATATATATATATATATATATATATATATATATATATATATATATATATATATATATATATATATATATATATATAAGTGAAAGTTGGATCAGTGATATATATATATATATGTCAAGTGCCAACTTTTTCGCCAGTGAAATTCATTGATTAATTCGTAGTCTAGCCGATAATTAATTATCTTGGAGTAGAGTTTGGAGGAAGGAATGTTTTCTTACCTCAGGTCAGGCTGTTAGCTTGTTTAGAGTGAAAACGGACTGAGGGTTTGACACGCTTAAAATAGGCGATTCCTCACGTAGAGCTGTCAGAGTGATTGGAAACAAATGATAAGGTGATATTTCGACCCTAAGTGGCATTTTTGGCATCTTGATAGACGGTTTTCAAAAGGTCCGTAGGAATAGCATTTATTCCGATTGGTTAAATGTAGAGGGAAGGGGGTGTGTCGAACCCCAGAATCGGGGAAATATATACTACGTATCAAACGATGTTAGTCAGTCTTGGAAGACCTCTGCAAGAGACGGTCAGCATTATTAATCCCAACATAGGAGAAGACTCCGAAGGTATTTTTACAGCAGTGCCTTCGTAACAATAAGCTCAGGAAAGTCCGCCGGAAATCAAACGGCAGAAGCACGCCAGAAACACAAGGAGAATAGTTTGTTTGAAGATCGAGTAAGAAATAGCGAGGAAGTCGAAATTCAGAGACGGAAAAAGAAGTTGGAAGACAGAGTTGTGTAATCCCACGTACAACCAAAGGGCAAGCTCAAGTTGAGACGAACGCAGAAGGAAAAACCAGTCGACGAACAAGGTCATTGTGAATCACCCAATAGTCCAATGTTAATGAACACTCGATTTCGTGATGAAATTTACTCTCAGTATTAACGGCTAACTTCATATATTTTTATTAATGTTTGGATTTTAATGAATGTATCCGTTATTTTAAAGCTTCAGTTTATGTATTTCTGAACTAAGTGTATTCAGAAAGAAAGAAATTGTAATTTATTGTGTCATTCTTCTTTTAATTTTATTTTAATTAAATTCATATTTTATCTTTACGGGTGCTCGTGTGTTGTCTTTTTTCAGGGTACTATCTCGGATTACCATATCCATTAACCGGGCAAATTACACCATAGAGGTCATCCTCTAGATAAATAGAATTAGCGGGAGGCGGTTTTCGAGTGTTGTTTTTCCAAGTTGCGCAATACCTCTGACCAGGCCTTGTGCGATATTGTACTAATAACACTTTGATAACCGGCAGACCCTTACAAAGTACTTCCATTTATAAAACAAATATTCTACGAAAGATTTTGGACTCCTATTTGTTATGATTGCCAGAGTGAATTTACAATAAAAGGAGAGATAAAAAAAAAAAACAATAAGAACATAGCAGGGTATGGTATCTATTTCATTGACATTGTGAGATAATGTGAACACAGGGCGGACACAGCGTGAAGAGAAATGAAAGCCATTAAAAGATTTGTTAAAGTAATTGGAAATCGTTAGAGTTATGCATAGAGCTTATAACAGAAAGATGTCAAGATAATTATGTTGCGGGATTATGAGCAAGCCATTACTACTACTACTACTACTACTACTACTACTACTACTACTACTAATAATAATAATAATAATAAAAATGTAGGGTTTAACGCCATTTTCAGCACAAGATAGGTTATACATGGCGGCCAATATTAATGGTGGAGGAAGAACCGGGAAAAATCCCAGAAAGAACCACCGACCCACGAGAAGTTACTGGCAAGCTTTCTCACATACCCATTCCCATACTGGCCGATTCCGATACTCGAACCCACGCAAACAGGTGAGATAGCAGTGATCCGTAACTGAAAGAGCTTTAAACCACTCGGCTATTCGGGGCCCCGCAATAATAATAATAATAATAATAATAATAATAATAATAATAATAATAATAATAATAATAAGAATAACAATAATAATAATAATAATAATAACCAACAAACTTCTAAATCTAATTAATTGGGTATATACTATTGCTAAAATTGCCCATGGTGAAAACTGATGTCTGGCTGTAGTCTAGATACGGTTGCAACGCGAAGGTTTGAACTTTTAATTCAGGCCGAACTACCCATGAGTTCTCAATTGCTGTATTCAATATCATTCTCTTATATTTATATATCTTCAGAATATCCCAGACAATTTAATGTCATATGTATTCATTTGTTTTTTAAAAACAGTAATTACAGAAATATCACTAAGTCAACGGCTAAGATCTGGAGGAGGTTCGAGTGATTTAACTCTTAAATACTTGGGGAAATAACCATAAGGTAAAGTAAGACAGTTCAATAGTTAGTTAACTAAACACGAACAAAATCTGTTTTATATATTTAGGAGATGAGACAACATTCTATGATATATCTACTATGCAGTTTATGCAAAAACGTATTGATTTTATATACGAATGACTTCGACGATTAATACTTTGAAATTTATTTAAACATGCAGAGGAGAAACTGATCTTGGTGACATTAATACAATAGTAGATGAAAACAAAACAAAATCGGATATATAGGTAATGATAACAAGAACCATGACAAAGTATAGTACTTTTAATTTCCTTTATGCAGCAATACTGATTGCATTGCTTTTTGTAATTAGATCCCTATATTTATATTAGGACGGATGAAAACGGTACGCTAAAATTGTTAAAAACCATTTTTGTTTTATATTTATCTTGAGGAAACGTCAGAAATGTTAGTTACACCCACAACTAAGCATGAACTTGTGTTATTAGTGGTAAATAAAAAAAAAAGGTTATCTTTTCCTCCACACATGTTAAATAACGTATGTATTATCAAGTGAAGTTCCAGAAGAAAAACAACAAAAAAAGTAACTAGTAAACTAAAACATTGCTAAAAAACCTCAAAACAACTACTAAGTTGATGAAAACATTTTCTTGCATAGTTAAAGAAACGTACATGGTCAATGCATCGACTATACCAAATTATGCAGATGGAGACTGCATACAGATACTATTAAAGAGAGAGAGAGAGAGAGAGAGAGAGAGAGAGAGAGAGAGAGAGAGAGAGAGAGAGAGCATCAACTAGTAGTACTTATCTCCTTAAGATATTCGATCCTGGTAAAGCTGCTGCTTACATATATAATCACGATAATGAATTACAAATTTACAGTAAAGGTATAATGCGTTCAGTGAGCGAAGAACAAAGACACTTAGTTACATAAATGAGCAATGACATCAAGGTTTCATTATTCAATATAAAACTAAATTGGATAATGCTTTTGATCTATGTTCTTCCACTAAAACAGAGCTCAGTATAAAATTACAAAGGCAAGTTAAATATAGTGATCATTGCAAATGTTTCTTATAAAATGATAACATATCGGCATTTAATTTACTACACATACAATGAACAATAGTTACAAGCAGTGACACCTAGGCTAAGACAAAATATTTTGATTGTATCATTTAGTCAAATGCTAAAAGAGATGCACATAATTCAGTTGCAAATACTTTGTGAGGAACGCTGATTAAGGGCATAAACGTTTCTGACGGTATTTTAAACCCCCCTCCCTCTCTCTCTCTCTCTCTCTCTCTCTCTCTCTCTCTCTCTCTCTCTCTCTCTCTCTCTCTCTCTCTCTCTCTCTCTCTCTATCTCGTATGTAGCTACGTTATCAAGGGAATTACCTTCCTCTATTTTATGACCCGGTGTGAGTAAATAGATGGACTATCAACATAGAACTGGCAAAATTATTAGGAAGAAAAAATGAAATACGAGCTCCCTTACACAAAAAAAATAACAAATTTAATAAAACAAATTATTAGTGGTAATTTCAATTCAACGTAATTTGTATCGACATGATTTATTAGCAGTGTCTAATTTGGATTTATTTCGTCACCTTAACGAGTGTGAAAGTGCACAACATCCACGACTGATTGCATCACCTTCCTCTCGACCATGTTCCAACGTTTCATCTTTCCTCGAGTCTGTCTATTCCCACTGCCGCATCATTCTCTGACTTCACTTGTCACTTGGCTTTTTTTCCCCCGGATTTCCCTCGTCCCGTCTCTTTTTTTTCCCGAACTTACGTCTTCAGACTGTCGAGTCTCACTCTCTCTCTCTCGGAAAGCTGTTTTCGTAGAGGACAAAATTATCCATCAATCACTATATGTACCACTTTCTAGATGTACATAAAATTCCTTCACTTACGTTACCAAATAGACTCTAGCTATACAGACACTGCGTAAGCCTAACTACGGTATTACCGTGCCTTTGTTTCACAGCGACAGGTCATAAACTACCACGTGAGTGGTCCATCAAAAATTTACTGTATGGTACAAAATCTTCGTTTAATATTATATACAATTCACGGATCCTTAGTCTACAAGATTATATAAACATTACAAAAGCAAACATAAGAGGTAATTATCGTTAACTTACGATAATCAATATCGTACTAACAGAAAAAGGAAAATATTTCATTTTATTTCATATAACCCTATGAAATCCCCAAAATGTGTAATTTTTATCGCGTGCAATAAATTATGTCAATGAACTAATAACTATAAAATGAAAATGATAATGCACAGCGGTATCATCAACTTCCATGAAATTCATTAAGAGAAATTGCATAACAACTCTATCATCAATACATTTTCATGAAATTGAATAAACTAATATGGAATATAGTCATATCAAACAAATTTGCATACATACAAAGAAAAAGAATATTACGTGAAATTAAAATTGCGTACCTTAATGCTGTTAACTTTAGAACTTGTGCATCAAGCTCTAAATCTGAATTCCTCACAGGGCAAACTCTTGGCCCCTTTCGTATTTAACAAGGAAAGACCTATTCTTTTCCTATGCTTCCTTGGAGCCATACTTCTCTCTTGTTTAGAAAATTTCGGACTAAATAATTTTGATCAAGGTTGTCACTTTAAGTTCAAATTACTTCCACGGTGTACGCCTGAATTTCACTCAGGCCAGTTATAAGCAGAGGTTTCTAAAAAGTGTCAAAGACAAAAATTTCTTCTGTAAGTCAGAATCTTTGAATTACGTTATTTAACTTTTACTTTTAAGAATGACTATTTGACATGCATCGGAAGTTCATCTGTCTCTCTGTCAAACCGTGTTAATATATCCGGTCAATTTCATTGTTTCGGAACACTGCCCCCTTTGTAGTTATAATACTGACATGGAAGAAATGAAGCTTAAAGGTCGGAGTGACCTTTTAACAAAGACCCCCGAGACAAATGTGATAAAATCATAATGCTAAAAAAAATTAAACTTTACGGTTCAATGCTTATTCAAAATTCGACACTTCACAGTTGGTGATTTTTCTTGATATCATGGTGTGTGAGAACTAACATGTAGCAATGTTTAATCAATGAAAACTTTAACACGTTAAGATAAATAGCACATAGTGTATAAAAACACTCCAACATAAATTGTTGTTTTTGTGTACTAAAAGAAATACACAATAGACTAAATTTTCTTATGCAGAAATGTAGCATGATATCCCATCCAGTCACATTATCCTGACACCAGGTCGACCCGTCCTAACACTTACCTCTTATTGCTGAGCGCCATGCGAGGCAGCTGTTATACCATTTGTGTAAGTCTTTTGGTATGACGCGGCATGGGATCGAACCCAAGACCTCCAGCTTTCGAGGCGGACGCTATAACCACTAGGTCACCTGAGCAGTCATCACACGAGAGAGAGAGAGAG
This sequence comes from Unio delphinus, assembly GCA_029339505.1. NCBI lineage: Eukaryota > Metazoa > Mollusca > Bivalvia > Unionida > Unionidae > Unio > Unio delphinus. The sequence continues at coordinate 11,193,215 of JAQISU010001238.1, forward strand.
AGAGAGAGAGAGAGAGAGAGAGAGAGAGAGAGAGAGAGAGAGAGAGAGAGAGAGAGAGAGAGAGAATTGTCGATGTTGCGACCAAGTCAGTATCAAATAATGTAATGCTTGATTCATCAGGAATGAGTCGTAAAGGAAATTTGATACTCTACAAAAGAACATAGAAAGTAATCCTGAAAAGTATTTTAATCCAGCAATATAAGAAATTATTACAGTAACAAAGATACTTAAATGTTTTTGTTTACCAAAATATATGCAAGAACAGTAATGTAAAAAATCAGAATAGCAAGCCAAAGTCCTTTCGACTCCTAATGAATCTTTTTCAAAGGTAAATACAAAACATAGACAAAAGAAACAAATAAAAAACAAAAACGGTTGTGTTTGCAAAACTTTACATGTCTGTTTCTACAGGAATTAAACCAGTAAATGTACTATGTTTCAGCTAGTTTAATAAAACTTGATGCGGATGCTGGAAAATATTTGTATTGACCAAGAAATCGATGAGCCATAACAACTGTTGATTCATGTAAATTAATGTAAGCACAATTGATATCCCGTATATTTCTTTGTTAAGTAGTAATTATAGACTATTACGAAATTTAGGGAATGTAAAAGAAAACGCGTGATCTGCAAAAATAATTTTATTTGTGCATGGCTGTCTTTTATTAGTCTTCTTGGTTTAAACCAATTTTACATATACTTGTATCGTGTGTGTGTGTTCGTGTCTGTGAACGATATAGTAAAAGTATTTGACTCCTGGATATGACTTTAGCTTCGACAAACCAAGAATTTAAATTTTACAAAGCATTTGTTGGTGATTTAGTTAAAGATACTAGTAGTCATATCAAAGACTTATACAAATGGTACTAACAGCTGCCTCACCAGGCGCTCAGCAATAACAAGTTAATGTTAGGACTAGTCGGCTTGGTGTGAGGATAATGTGACTCGGTGGGACATCATACTACATGTCTGCGGCATGATGCTCCGGGTGCTAGACATCACTACCAAAACTACCACTGCAGACTTCTTGGCGATATGACTGAAAAATGGTAAAAACGACGTTAAAAATCCATATATCACACACGCATACAAATCTTCTATTTGTAAAGGATACAATATCCATATATTGGTTGATTAAATTCGGTAACAAATTTGTTATAACAATTGCAACGAAGAGTTCCTTTTGTTATTATTTTATATATATATTGGCATGGATTCACCATTGTGTTATTATTTAATGGTTATCATTGGCATGGACGCACCATTATGTTATTATTTAATGGTCTTCATTGGCATGGACACACCATTGTGTTATTATTTATTAGCCTCCATTGGCATGGGCACACCATTGTGTTATTATTTAATGGTCATCATTGGCTTGGACACACCATTGTGTTATTATTTAATGGTCATCATTGGCTTGGACACACCATTGTGTTATTATTTATTGGTCATCATTGGCATGGACACACCATTATGTTATTATTTAATGGTCATCATTGGCATGGACACACCATTGTGTTATTATTTAATGGTCATCATTGACATGGACACACCATTATGTTATTATTTAATGGTCATCATTGGCATGGACACACCATTGTGTTATTATTTAATGGTCATCATTGGCATGGACACACCATTGTGTTATTATTTATTGGTCATCATTGACATGGACACACCATTATGTTATTATTTAATGGTCATCATTGGCATGGACACACCATTGTGTTATTATTTAATGGTCATCATTGGCATAGACACACCATTATGCTATTATTTATTGGTCATCATTGACATGGACACACCATTATGTTATTATTTAATGGTCATCATTGGCATGGACACACCATTGTGTTATTATTTAATGGTCATTATTAGCATGGGCACACCATTGTGTTATTTTTTAATGGTCATCATTGGCATGGACACACCATTATGCTATTATTTATTGGTCATCATTGACATGGACACACCATTATGTTATTATTTAATGGTCATAGTTGGCATGGACACACCATTGTGTTATTATTTAATGGTCATTATTAGCATGGACACACCATTGTGTTATTTTTTAATGGTCATCATTGGCATGGACACACCATTATGCTATTATTTATTGGTCATCATTGACATGGACACACCATTATGTTATTATTTAATGGTCATCGTTGGCATGGACACACCATTGTGTTATTATTTAATGGTCATCATTGGCATAGACACACCATTTTGTTATTATGAGTTTGTCATTATTGCCATGGACGCACCATTATGTTATTGGTCATCATTGGCATGGACAAACCATTATGTTATTATTTAATGGTCTTCATTGGCACGGACACAACATTATGTTATTACTTATTGGTCTTCATTGGCATGGACACACCATTATGTTATTATGTAATGGTCATCATTGGCATGGGTATTATGTTCCGAAATTTATTTGGTTTTCATTCAACTACGTGAATTGTGTCCATTTTTACATTAACAACTATGCATCGTCTATACTAGCTTTTAACTGCAAACGGCACAGACCCAGATCATGAGTTACATAATGTGCATGCAGATTTGGGTCTGTGCAGTTTGTTAGGGGCAACCTGTGGAATAAACAATATTAAACAATATATACACTTATATGCCGGAGCGTAATGCGATGGCAAATCAAGGTCTGTTGTTTACAGTTGAATTTGACTTGTAGGCAATTACATACCGTAGTTTTAATATAGGGCGATGCATTATTGCCAATTTGAGGTGCACTAAATTCAAGTTTCAAGCGTTATTTCTCTGTGTGTATGCGTGTTGCGCGCGTGCGCGTGTGTGAACTTACTAACAGAAGTAAACTACGTCTCCTTACTGTCATAAGAATAGTATACATTTTATCCGAACTTAATTCAGTAATGAGGGGAAAAGTAAACTACTGAACACTTTTAGTAGGTCAAAATGACGAATAAGGCAAAATGTTACCGACTGCATGTGTCTGCCATGTGAATGTGCTGTTTCTTGGGATGATGATGATGATGATGATGATGATGATGATGATGACGACCACCTCATCCTGGTCGTTATTATTTTTTTTTATTATTATTATTATTATTATTATTATTATTATTATTATTATTATTATTATTATTATTATTTCAATAACTTTCAAAATTGATACCATGATATTGAGAATTTTCGAAATTCCAAATAATGTTAACTCTTGATAAATTGTATATTTCGATTCCCAAAACTATATTTATCGCACATGCTTATGCCACTTCAAAAGGAACATACCAATTATGAAATTGCTTTATGTTAGTTATTAAATAACACAGTAGATCTGATTTACTCATCATGATACTTACGTGTACTTTCCATGACCCGAGATAAGGTTATGATACTTACTCTGCTGGTCCGAATATGATGTACCTGGCATCAATTATCAAGATGATGAAGTCAATTAAACCTGAAAGCCCAAACTGTTCCGTACTGTCATTAAATTACAACTATTAATGTGCCAGATATAGGACTTCAGTTGGCAAAGCTGAGCTTACTTTCCCTTTTCTACTTACCAAACACAGTGTGCGGCCGTGGATATAATCCAAAAATACAATAATGTACCAGAGAGGGGTGTATCTGATTTAAACGTGGCAAAGTTCTCGGTCAATTGCTTAATGTAGACAGCATTTTTAGGGCACAAGTGTTCTATTATTGAACGCAAAGATACTTGTTGTCTCTTTGATAACCATTGGCAGCTTGAACATCTGGCTCCCCTGCAGTTAATAGATTATAACATTCTTAGCTCATGCTCGCGGTGAATTGGTGTGCTACCACAAGCCTTTGCGGTTCCTGATTAGAATCTCTTCTAGTCTCGAAATTACTTTCCTTTTGTTTTGCCAAAACGCACACATACAACTACATACCACAACAACTTACGATGGCGGCAATAACAACTTACTTGCTGATTTGCAGGTTTTCGGTTAAAAGATTTTTCATTCCAAGAACCGCATTATGATACAATTGCGTGAGTCCGAAAATGCAATGGTGCTTTCAGGAGTCACGGTACTAATTCAGTTCCCATAGTAAACCTATGTAAGCACCATAATATTAAAAATTGAATAACTCAACATTTTTAGTGCTCGTGATCAAACCTATATTTACCAGTATAGATGAGACCCGGATGTCACCTTATATGTAGAGGAAACGATATGTCCCGCATCATTATCTGGACCTGTATGTGTTTGAAACATGTGCTTTCAATTCAACACCAAAGAGTCAGATGCTAAGTTTAGTAATGAGTGTTCCAAATGTAAGACTGTTAACTGAACTGAAAATCCATAAATGAAAGATTGTTTCTACTTTTGTAACTTACAACCTGAATAAGGTCTCGAAAGATTATTTTTCCTGAAACATAACTTCCATTAAAAACTAATCCTGGTCAGCCTAACCCACATATACATATATATTTTAGGTTCACCAATTTCCAGGCTGCTTCCCATTTTTTCCATATCAATAATACCGTGTGTCCTTCAAAATGGAACTCCGAGCATAATTACAATCCAATAAGCAGGATAGGCTTTTGGTAGGTTTATCGTTACTTAATTAATATTATAAACACTATTTCTGTTTTAATAAACATTGATTTTTATTACAGATTGGTACGCGGCACCGAGTGGCCTCTTTGCTTGGATTCGAGTCTCGGGCTCATCCAATGTGGGTATATGAGAATGCTTGTCGGTAGCTTCTGGAGCGTCGGTGGTCCTTTCTGAGGTTTTCTTGGGTTCTTCCTCCACCATTTATACTGGCCGCCATGTATATCTTGTGCTGAAAAATGGCGTTAAACCCTATGTTTATTTTGGGAGTTGGGGGTGTTAATTGGTCAGCTCAGTACATTTGGTAGAGGAAAATTCCGGGAAGACCCTATTAAGAAACATCAACTCACGGGAAACTATTGTAAACAACTGTAAACAACGTGGTGCATTTACTCACCTAATTTCATTGAATATATTTGTTAAACTATCAACACCTTCCCAGCGTTTCCATTAATTTGTTACCAGTTCTCATCCAATCATTGTATATTCCAAACTCCGATGACTATCGAAATTTAGTCGAAATGATTCATTACGTCATTGTACCTATGTTCGAAACTTACTGAGTAATAAACACAAGCCCAACTCAGAGTACCACAATTTTGATGTCAGTTTAATAAATGCAACAGATAAAGATGGCATAACTTTCTGATTGTTAATAAACTTGGTCCCGCTACCAAATAGTGAAATTTCAATGATGATGGGAACACTTTGAATCAGAGAAGAAGAGCGCGCACCGCATTGAATATGTGGTCAGCTTGGACTGAATGTTTTGCAATAAGAGGTCTGGAGTTTTGACATTGTTTAACTCTAAGATATCTTTATTAAGAGATGGCTTGGCGGCTAGGTTGTTTTCAACCTATAAATGGTTACGTTCGTGCTTCTTTCATTCAGTTTTGAATTATTATCTTATACCATGGTCAGATTTTTTTTGAGAAAAAGAGTTTGATGTTACGGAAGAAAGCCACGGTAACTAGTTGCAGTCGTTATCTCGCCAGTCTTCATTCAAATAGTGTACATAAGAAACAAATGCTGCAATATTATATTCAAGGCGTTAAAACTCGTGCAGTCTTTCTATTGTTCGCTCTTGTAAACCATTATAAATTTCGTGCGAGCTAAATGACAGTATGTTATAGCTTGAGATTAGACAAAATGTTTTGATAAATTTGTGAGTTAAACAAAATAATTGCAAAAACATTATCCAGTATGCTAACCATCAATAACTTGCATAACTGCCAATAAATGCTGAGATGGTATTTGAAATAATACTTAAGAAAACACTACCCATGAATGACAACAATACTTATATCAGTGATCAATACTTGAACGAGGAAAATAAAACGTTTACGAGAGATATGCGGTAAAGAGGGACCCCACAAAAGATAGAAAGAAAAGAAAAATGGTTAATGACATGTGTAAGTTACGTACAAACTCACATTCATGTTTCACTTACCAGAAATACATTTTGAGTGCAATATGAGGTGATTGATGTTAAATAGGAACTGAAATCTCTTTCATTTATCTGAACTTTTGGTAGATTTAGTGCATTTCTAGTCATTGGAAAGTTCATTAATATATTGAGTTACATTTTTGTTAGGCTGATTCCTTGAAAAACTAATTCCAGGTAGGAAGGCTTTCAACAACAAAACTAAAGATAAGGTAAACAAAATCCACGCCAACTTTCGTCTGCCAAACTCTCAGAGCGTCAAATGTCTTGGGTCGTCTCTGCTGAAATCGTTAAATGTAAGATGAATGTGGAAATTGTATTAATAGCTCTGAAAACGAAAGGTGCTTGGGTGTAAATTCCGAACTTTGTTTTCTTTGCTCCTCTCTTGAATGGAAATGCTGTTATATTACTGTATAACATATGTTGGCGAAGGATATTTATGTGGATTCATCAGTTAAATAGCGAAATAAATCATTGCAAATGTTAGACTTTTATCTATGTTGTGCGACTCAAGGAATCCTATCCATATATCATTTCATTACGATCATGTTTATTCGCGGATTAGAATGCTTCTGGCTTTCACACCATATCATACAACCAAGACAAATGCAGTGTAGGATATGTCGTGAATGCAAACATTTTTGTTTGTAAATGATCTGATAGTGAGAAGGCAACGATATCACTAATATGATACAGTCTTTGAAATATTTTAGCACGCATTCGCAGCCCGTACTTGGTACGATGCAGTGTTTGTTTATTGAGCAAGTTGTAGATATAATATTTGGATACTGCCATTTAAGAGTCATAAAGCACAATGTGTCACAGCGTGTGGGATTTCCTTTAGCTATACTATTGCTCTTTCATTTTTGTTTTTCAATGTTTTGCCAAGGGAGTACTGATTATTTTTTTTACAACGTATACATATTATATTAGGCTTTGGAAAGCATTAAATCCAAATGTTATTCCTTGACCATTAAAGATTTGTTTTTACATAGCTTACGATAGATTTCTTTGAGCATCAAAAATTAACGTGGTCAAACGATCAACTAATATTTAATTTGACGATATAATAAATTGAATGAAAGTTTTGTAAATTGTTAACCAAAAAGCTAATAAACATCTCTGACAAAACTGACTGATTGCTTTGCTTCATCGAATGTAATACGGAGCGTCGGCCATTGTAGGTATGTATAACGGTACCAACTTTTACATAGAAAATGTAGAAAATAACACACATTATTTTTGGAATGGGGCTTTTGAAACTATATCTGTAACATATATAGACTGATGGCTTTGTGACTGTGTAGTCAGCTCCAGTATTAGCATTCAGGCAAAAAAAAATAAGTTATGTAAAGTTAATATAGTTAATTTTAGCCAAATATTGATGTTTTCAAAAAAATCATAAAAAATACAAAATATGATCTATAAAGGAATTAGCATAAATTCACATGTTGCCAAGAGGCTAAACTTTTTTTTCAAGCCTAACAGAAAGTACAACTCTTACATAATCCACCAATCATAGCTTGTGTTGTTTTTTTTTCTGAATGCAATGTTCCCTACATTTTAAGCTCCACCCACCTGGACTTGCGCAATTGGTACCGTTATACCTACAGTGGCCGACGCTGACACCGGTAGTCATGCCTGTATTAGTACAACAGCGCTGCTCGTATTTGTGTAGGTGAGTTAAAAAGAAGCAACATCTTCTGAGAATTTAGTGTGCAAATCAATATTTCACAAAATGGTGAATAGTTTGTAAAGAAGTTACTTCAATCATCAGAATATATCTCATGACTAGATAGTTTTGTTTCCTTTTTTTATTTTTTTTTATTTAAGTCTTCTTTTTGATGGTTAATATTGCAATCAGCAATCAATTACATCGTTATTTTCAGTTTGCAAGAAAATTGTTGCATTTATATATCTGCAAAACTACTAATTACGGCTATAATATAGAGAGGGATACAATGAGCCCGTTAAGTCTCTGCCTTAGACCCAGACGTAAACACGTAAGCAACATCTTCTGAGAATTTAGTGTGCAAATCAATATTTCACAAAATGGTGAATAGTTTGTAAAGAAGTTACGTCAATCATCAGAATATATCTCATGACTAGATAGTTTTGTTTCCTTTTTTTATTTTTTTTTATTTAAGTCTTCTTTTTGATGGTTAATATTGCAATCAGCAATCAATTACATCGTTATTTTCAGTTTGCAAGAAAATTGTTGCATTTATATATCTGCAAAACTACTAATTACGGCTATAATATAGAGAGGGATACAATGAGCCCGTTAAGTCTCTGCCTTAGACCCAGACGTAAACACGTATCCGTTCTTGTCTTTTATTAAATACTCCCTCTGTATGCTTTCCCAATAGTTTCAGACATAAAACGTGAATGACTTTCAAAGCAAATCGATGTTTATAAAGATTCTATTCGGTGCCCAGACAGACGGTCGTTGGTGAAAACTCTTAAATAGATCCAGTTAAAATGTACGATTCAGAAATTCGGATGGAGCATCATAAAGGTAAGAGTACATGGTACGTAATAAATTAATAAACCCCTTCCTTGACCGGTCGTGGTCAGGCTTAAAGTATGTGAGCAGAAGTGACTGAGGTTAATATAAATGTTTAAGCTGAGGAAAACCACGTATGGAAAACTTGCCAAAAACTAAAACCATTTTTCTAATGTTAGTTTTTCATGCAATGCCCAACAGTCTATTTCTATACGTTTAAACGCTATAAGGTACGGTCAACACAGGACGGTGCGCATTGGCAAGAATTCACTCTGTTAGAAATACATATCTGTTACCAGACAATAATAACTGCTTTTGGATCAAATCATCTGTTTTTAGACATTTGCTAACGAAACATATCGTGTTGCATACAATATTTTAAACAAGACACAGTATAATTAAACCTTTTTTATAATCACGTTGGATTTGCAGTATGAGTTTTCATGCTTCATCGCACACAACGTTGGGACATAACCCTGTCATACAACAATTCATATTTAAAATGGTATCATGAAATAGAAACACCGTCATTGAATTATCTGAACATGCAAAGATTAACCACATACGGTGACATGTTTTCAATGTCAATTCACACATTACTCATTGTACCGGCTGGATCCCGGAAAATACAACTGCTGTTGAATAGGATCACTGATTCCATTTCATGTTTAAATCCTGCTGGGATTTACAAAATTTGATTTCGTGCGTCATCGTACATAATATGAAAATATGGATTAGTGATAAACAAAGTGATTTTTAAGATGGTGTCACGAAAGAAAAAAGACCACTTTAAGTTATTGATATGTCTACATATGCAAAGTAAAAAATCGGTAAAGCACGGTTTCAAAACTCACTTTGCGCATTGATCATTGGTCCGGATGGATCCGTAAAAATTATACCACTGTTGATCCAGACAATGATATTGTTTAAATTGGATTGGTTGTACATGAATGCGACGGACGAATAGTCGTGTTAAATGCACTCATTGATTTACCAAACCTTTCAAGTCTTCATCGAAAACCAAAGATGTCACCATTAATTTTTTTTCCGCCATCGATAGAGCTTCAGCTATAGACTTCCTTGACCTAGTGCGAATGCCTGGTCAACATCGAAAATGCTTCTAAAGTAAATTTAGTCAAACTTGACTAATTCTGGGATACTGAGAACAAAAATGATGCTTAAAGTTTGTTGATCGGCTTTGGTTTTAAAGATATGATGATGGGTCAGAATATACGACCCTTGACTTGGGAATGTTAGATGATAAGTTAGTTATATTGGAAAGTGATCTAAAAATAAACCAGAAATGACTCAAATACATCTTTGACAGGGAAAGGTGGAAAACGTCCTCACGGCACGCAAAAGCCTTGATTGCATCGTGTCGCTAAAGGTAAATTCTTTGCAATCTCATCTTGATTTTTCCACCGATCTGCAGAACAGTGAGCGACGAGTACGGCGAGGGATTTCACTCGGGAATTGCAACAATAGAAACTCCCTATCAGGGCAAATGGAGTCCATGAATGCTTGCAGACTATTGCTATTAATGGAGTCCATGAATGCTTGCAGACTATTGCTATTAATGGAGTCCATGAATGCTTGCAGACTATTGCTATTAATGGAGTCCATGAATGCTTGCAGACTATTGCTATTAATGGAGTCCATGAATGTTTGCAGACCATTGCTGGACAGTGACAAGAGATGCTCCATTTAATAAATACATGAAACAAGCCATGAAGCCCCGAGTGGACGCTGACTAAGGACTAAATTATGTACTCATATATACGTAATAGACGATGGATTTTTCCATAATAAATTTTATTTTAATTTTTTTGCTTTCTAAAGTGTTACAAAAACAGGACAGATGAAATATTATCATTTAAATCAACTATAAACACATGAAATGAACTAGGTTTACATTTTATTATCAAAACTCTACTATCTACGTAAGTTGCATAAACGTAAAATCTAAAACTTAAATATCCTGAACACAGTAGCCAGTCAGTTGTTTTAATTGACATATTCGAATTTAGCAATCAAAAACCATAATAGTTCCTTTGATCTCTGAAGCAGACGACTTCTAATAAATTGTTGGACTGTGTAATCTTTACGTGTACACCGATGGGATTATTGGTACACATTATTGGTACACCAAGACGAGAGGCCGACACATAAACACAGATGTGACTTATTTGATACAACTATATGCACAAATGCCCTCTGTGATACAAAACAAACTGGATCATGATGCTATGTCGTGGCGTTGAGGCGCATGGTCTCGCAAATATTCATTAGACTTGTTATGACGTGTCGGGCCCTGGAAACCCTAAGTATGGGAGAAAACTTGCCAAAGCGTCCTGTGTGTTCATGATTCTTTAAGGGTTTCTTATGGATTCTTCGTCATGTGTGTCCATGATTCTTTAAGGGTTTCTTCTGGGTTTTTCGTCTACCAAATGTACTGGTTACCATATACAGTCAATAATGTGCTGAAATATGGAGTTCTACCCATAACATCAACAATAGTAGGAATATGACAAAAGTAATTCGGTGACCCTCGGCTATTACATGTTTTGACATGCTGCTTACTTGGGCCCTGTACATAACTTATTTCAGTGTAAAGAACTACTTCCGTTGTTAACGAATTGAAATATTATGTACATCTCAAATATCCATTACTTGCGTATTCGTTGGATTTCACATTAATCTACGTAGAAGTTGATATGCCGGCGAAAAGTGCACAATCAAATCTAGGCCTTTCAATTTGTTTATGCTTAGTCAGCAGAAGAAAAAAAAAATAAACTCTGATTGGTCAGAACATTATTCTACACAAGATTAGAGTTTATTTGGTTTGTAGTTGAACCCGACTTAGACGTAGGTATATAGTCAAAACATTACAAGTTTCATTTGAGTTTTACTGACTGTTATGTGCACGTCAATCTACTATAATAATCAGTGTGTGTGTGTTTGTGTGTGTGTGTGTGTGTCTGTGTATGTGTGTGTGTATGTTTGTGATTTGGATGCTTAACGTAGCTTTAAAATAATTTTCAGTCATATCGCTACGATGTCTGCAGTGTGGCATTTAATTGTGATGTCTTGCTCTAGCACATCATATCGTAGACATGTAGCATGATTTTACACCCAGTCATATCATCTTGACACCAGACTGACCAGTCCCAACACTAACCTGTTAATTCTAAGCGCCTTTCAAGGTAGCTGTGAGTACCATTTTTATAAGTATATGGTGTGACTCGACCGGAGTTCGAGCCCGCGACCTACCGCATCCGAGGCGGACGCTCTCATAACTTAGGCCACCAGAGCTGTCTATAGTATTCATTAGATCAGACAAATATATTTCCACCTGCTGTTTTGTATTCATAATTTGGGACTAAAGTTAAAATACCCGACCCACTGATTGCATAGTACACATGGAAAAAAATTTTCTCTCATAATCCAATACAAAAATGTGAGTTTATCTACAGCTGATGAGTATAAATATGTCTACTCTGCTTAGCACTAGATGTGAGAGTGTTGGACCAAACGCAGCCTCCAAAATTTGAAACGCCGCAACTATTAGGTGGTCGACATTTTAGACAGAAAGAGAAGACAGGAGAGGTTTTATTATGACGGTTTTCAGAGGCTGTAGAGTGCGAAGAACACGATATGGGTCGTGATCAGATCAGCTCCCTTAGAAGTTGTTTGCAAAATTGTTATCTTAGGATATAGTTTAACATTTGCTGCGATAATATTAATGCTTGATATATAAATTGATTGATCATACTCGTACTTATATATATAGATTCAAACTGAAATTTTTCTTCTTTAAGCTGGACCTAAAGTGAGTGGCTTCTAAATCGATATATACTTAGTGCACTCAGTTACACCGTTAAACCTGTCATCAGATCTTGCGTTTATAAAACAGTTTGTACCCAAAGCGTAAGTTTTGCTTTTAATAAAACGATTACATGTAACGCTATCTAAAGCCGTGAAGATTTATGGGAATCATCTTATAGTAGTAAGCATGGCCAATAATGCTGAAAGTACTAAGCAAAGTTCACCTGTCAAACTACAGACAAAATTATTTGAGTTTCAATTAAATTTGAGGTTTTAGACTGGGTAGCTTTCTGTTATCAAGGACAGAAGTTTAAAATGAAAACTTTAGCGGTTTCATAATATGGTATGTTTTCTTATTTAAAATCAATTAAAAGACTGATATACATGGTTTCGTGCTATCAGATTGAATCGTCTGATTTGGATAAATATTTGCTCTAGTACAATTTTATTGCTAAACGTTTTTGCAATTTCTATTGCATATTTGTCTCATCTTGCGCTACGCTACGCAGTAGATATAATCCAAATGATGTGAGTCACATATTTGTATTATTATATAGGATTAAAACCATTGATAGATAAATCAATGTTTACAAACATACATGGAGATAGATGCATAATTCAAAACAATGTCATTTAACTGATTTAAATATCTTAATAAAATAATATAATTTCTATAAGCAACATGGTTTCTCTTCATTACTTCAAAATATTTTGTTCGATCTGGGTAATCATTTTAATTTTTAAAGCTATATTTTAGAAACAGATTTCAAATGTTACCATGTTTATCTATTTGTTCTCTTAGATAAATTTGTTTTTGAATGTCCACGTTACTTTTTTTTATTACCACAATATAAGCAGTAAAGTACACTATAATACACTATGATGGTTGAATCGAAATATCCAGTTGATTGTTCCTTTTATGCCATTTGCTGACACTTCCTTGTTTGTTGGTTTTGATAGAATTTTTAACAATAAAGATACACTGCTCCAGGAACTAAGAACTGCTACTATATTATAGTTTGACAGTGCAAAGCACGTAATTGTCATTCGCATTAACATCCTCTTAAAACCCAATTCGCCGTGTTGTTATATAGAAGCCACAGAGATGGCAAAAGTTGCCAATTAACTCTAACTTAGTTCATTTTACAAAGAAAAGCCACTGGTACGTGACAAGTGAGATGCCCTTTGTAGATAATTACGCGGGTTTAATGTGGTGTGATAAATATACTGTGGGAACACGTTTCGACAAATTTAAGTTGATAACTGAGATCATGATGCAGCTTGTAGTTTAAAAATGTATGTTGTACCACAATGAATTTTGAAGAAAATATTACTTCACGATAAATTTTGTAGCGGTCAGCGTGAGGAGTAAACATGAAATTTAATGTACGTGCTAGGGCCGCAATAAATTGCTAGCCTGCGATGGTTTAATTCCCTTATACTGGGGCATAATTGATTGTTAATTAGAATGCGTTTGGATAGCGGTCAGACAGACACGTTAACTTTGTGTTAATAAGCTGCAAACGACACAGTATAGGCAATCGAAAGAAACTTTGTGCCATTTTGAAATAAGTATCAAAGAAATTGTATTCCCCAGAAATAGTTATTAATAAAGGCGGAATTGAGAAAAGCAGTACGATGGGCGTATTTTATTAATATCATTCCTGCTTGGCTAAGCTAACTATGGGGCGAGTGTTTCCCAGACGAAATTCAAAGTAATTTGTGTCACGTAGTCCACGGGTTTCTGCGGAAGTGGATATTATCATTCCAGGGGAATAGGAAGTGTTCTCCCGTTCTAAATTGCCCATTGGATGTGTGTCAGGTAGTTTTGGGACACCAGGGGGTGGCAGGAAGCGACCCAGCACCAGCGATCATAGGAAGTCCACCGACGGGTCACTCAAGGACGGACTTGTCGGGACTGTGGCAGGCTTTGAGCCATTAATCTCAGATGTGATCATTTACGTAAGATGGGGGTGAACTAGGGGGCAAATATGAGTACTCTTCGGCTTAAAAGGAGACATCCTGTGTTACGGCTACAACAAGAAAGACGCTGCCGATAAGGATTGTAGAAGAAATATCGTTCGTGAACGTTTAATGCGATGACCTAAAGCGTTCTGTTAAGAAGGAAAAAACAATATCGTTGAGGAACATAGCGAGCAGCAGAGGAGGCGTATCGGACAACGTTTTTAAACAAGTTTTCAATGGATTAAGGCTTAAAACAATGAAATCAGACAAAAAATCAATGAAATCAGGCAAAAAAAATCAATGAAATCAGGCAAAAATAATAATGAAAAATCTATGAAATCAGTCAAAGAAAAAATCAATGAAATCAGTCAAAGAAAAAAATAATGAAATCAAAATAAAGAAAGCCTCCATTTGCCAAACGAAACGTCTTCAACCGAATATTTTATCAAGTCCGATACGATATCGTGTCCTAGGGTCTTAGGACGAAAATCCTTTCAGGATGAAAATCCTTTCAGGATTTCACAAACAGACTAATTTGTAAAACTTCGTAAATCAATCAGATTATTAGATTGGTCTGTGAGTTTGAAATTAATTCTGGTTAATGAATTATTATGACATCGCATATAGACTGGATTCACCGGGGATTCAATAATTAAAAACCCTGGAGGAGCTGTTGGTGCAAATGAATACAAAATATATCCTTGCTGAGCTTGATTTGATCGTTCTAAATTTATTTGATAGCTTCCTTCGATAACATCACATACTAAATTGATCGCTATCACCGATGAAATATTCACGTTTTCAGGAGCGATATGCCTGCCACCACCATCTGGGTCATTATTATGTGTCAGGATTTTTATTTCCGGTGATGTTGTTTTTTTCCATGCATCATGAATTATTTTAAAACCAATATCGATGGTGTCACTGAGAGATTTTTGTAGTTCTCGTACGTTATATCCTGGTATTTTGAATGCTGGAATATCTTTGACGGAAATTTTATATCCATTTGCAAATAAATCTCTTGTTTCAGGACTACTGTCACCTAATACCTCTTGAATAATTTGTGAATGAAATGTTTCCATATTATTGATGATTTTGTTACATGTTTCTACAACGCTGATAAATTCATATCGGGTGAGAGAGCCTGATTTAAGAGATATTAACAACAGTGAAAAATCATTATTGAACGCTGTGAAATTTTCAGTGATTTTATCCCGTCGAATTAAGTAGTATTTTCTCTTAGTGAAGGGATCTGTCACTCCATTAAAAAAATTCATTATATTGTAATCGCTATAGTTTTTTACTGGATTATCAGATTTTATCCTGTCTGTGATATAATCAGTTTTTTGTGGTTCAGGTAAATCAACGGTTTTCCACCCTGGTGGTAATTCAGGCCATCCTAGTACGGTTCTAATAGAACTCTGATAGATATCTACGACGTATCCTTTTGTGCTTATCTCAATGGCAGATGATAGTGTTGGCTCATGAACCGTTATAGCTATTTTTGATTCTGCTCCAGTAATCGATTTTATTCTACGTTGCAATTCGTTATTGATTTGTTCGATTTGGTATGATCCGGTTGGTATGGAAACAACGTTCCAGTCTGGGGTACCGTCGTCTTTATTCTTATTTGCAAATACCAGTGAATTATTCGGTTGTTGACCACCAAATGATTTTGACCTAATATTTGGCCAACTGTGGTATACTCGTAATTTTGCTAGTGCGATTTCCTTCACTGGACCGGAGAGGGGAAATTCACACTGAATTCTGGATTCGTTGATGTTATTGAGATCATGCTTGTTTGTACTGGGTTTGTGTTCTCCACTATTTGTTGAAGTAATTCCATCTGTGTTGTCATTATTATTATACTCATGTTGTTGTATTTCTAATTTTGACATCGCAGAATCATATATATCTACCATCGCTGAATACTCACTCTCTGATATAATTGTATCATCGAGAGATGACGATATCAATGAGGATAATTGCGAGTATGCGGTTGATACAACATGAAATTTAATCACATAGTCTTGTAGTTTCCGTTGGCTGCATGATGATATTTTTTTGTTATTATTTAAATGATTCCAGCGATTGTTGTTGCCGCGGAAATGCAAATTGGAACAGCTATCGGGGCCATCATTGTCACTGAAGACAGTATAATACCGGCTCTGGTGATTACACCACTCACAGCGTACACAGTAACATCAATTGCGGTAATTCTCCTGCGATATTTTTTAATTTTCATTGCATACTCCTCAGACAGGGTTTTGAGTCTATTTTGAAATTCTCTGACCTGATCATAGCGATATTGCGATGATGAAATCATTTTTATTTTAAAAACGCTAGCGTTTTCAATTACGATTTCAATTGAAACCGTTAGTGAAATTGCTTTGCAATTTTCAACTTAAATCCGCTACGAATTCCAAATAACATGTTGCTGAAACCCTAATCAAATTTTTATCAGTAGATGTTTTTGTGAACTTTTCAGTTGTATTCTTGTCGATGATCGTTGAAATCGTATTGTTGAATTCGGATGAACTCGACGATGAAATATTAAATTGAGTCGTTGTCACTAGTGTTAATCGATAAATACCCTTGACGGTTGCAGTGATATCTAATTTGTTGTTTGTAGGTGTCCACGCAAATGATCCGTGTTGGATCGTGTATACTATATTGTTGGTTCTGTCATGAGGAATTCTTGTTTTTTCAATGATTGTTATCATCCTCGAAAAATCATTTTTGATGGCCTCGGTGAAGATTTTCGTCTCATCGATGGATTTTTTGATATCCGGAAGTTTTAGTTCAATTTTATCCAACGGGCTTCCAATAAATTTATCCACAATATTTCTTCGAAAATTTGAAAACTGTTTTCCGTGTTCTTCAGTTTTAGATTGAAGTGTTGTTAGTTCCAACACAGAATTTTTCAACTCATCGTTGAGAGTTTTTAATCGATCTGTAATCGTCGAAAAAAGTACACCCAGTTTGAGTTTACCCTGATCGGAAAACAACGCAACGGTGTTCTCGAATGCGTTTTGTTGTTTAACTAAAATATCATCCAACGACACATCACTGGTTTTCAATTTACCCTGATCGGAAAATAACGCAACGGTGTTCTCGATTGCGTTTCGTTGTTTAATCAAAATATCATCCAGAGAAATATTACTAGTTTTCAATTTACCCTGTTTGTCTTGAAATACAACTATTTCATTCGGGTCAACACTTGTAAAATTTAACGTCTCAGCGATTTCATCTTCAATTATTTTTTTTATATCCTTGATAGAATCAGGGGTTGCAGTGCCATCGGGTTTGGTTTTCAGAGGTCTTCCCCAAATATCAATCATTGTTATTGTAAAACTCTTTCTCTCTCTAAAAAGCGATTACTAGAGTATTCATTTACGACAATATGAGGTGGTTTTCTAGATGCTGAAATAGCGTCAAGGACATTTAATACTTCACTGCCGCATATTGGTGGGTCATTCATTTGTTGTGTTGGTAGCGTAGAATGCCAAGTCTTCATTGGAAAATGTTTTATGTAACGCATAAACTCTTTTGGCGGGGCTAATCCATATGAATCAAAATAGACGATTGCCCGTGGATCAATAGCGTATGCAACCCAGTGAGTTCCAGGTCCGGTGCTGTTATCTAAATTAATAATACCGGTTTCAACATCATTGGGTTGTGCCGGTAACTGATCTTTCATAAAGACACCTCTGAAATTTTTAATCGCTAGTTTTTTAGCAGCATCCTTTAAATCAAAATTGGACATAGGAATCGAAGATTTGGGAACCATAGGTTCCTCAATTAATAAACCGTTCCTGTGATTCTCAGGCCTGATCCGTGAACGGATCTCCCGCTGTACCATGAATACGGGGTTCCTGGTAGTCTTAGACCCTTTCCGCTGTACCATGAATACGGGGTTCCTGGTAGTCTTAGACCCTTTCCCTTTTTTATAACCATATCCAGATGCCTTCTTTAGTGCCATTCCTGCTGCAGTACCAACGGCTCCTAACGCTGCCGCTTTAGCCACCGCTGGGGCTGCTGCTGCAATCAATGCTGGTATTGCAGCTAACAATGGAAATATACCGCCTGTTTTAATCATATTTTTGATAGCAGCCGAAGAAAGAGTAATCTGAACACATTTTTTTGCTACAAGTGCATCATTGAAATGTTTTATTTGACGAGTTGTCAGTGATAATTTATTTGCACCACCAGTCATTTGATTAGGTTTCAATGTGATTGTGGTTCCACATTTTTTAGCCGATTCTGATTGCAATTTTTTGATTTGACTAGGAGTTAACGCAACACTAATAACACTATATGACATAGTATGCATAATAGATTGATTCTAAATTGTAAAGCGATTCAATGGAAAAATCGTTCAAAGATTTTCCACTGGTGCATCTACCACTCTCATTCTTCCTTCAACACCTTCAAGTAGCATTGATTTATCGCTGAGAATGACAGCAACTGCTCTATAATTAGCAATAGCACCACGAAGCACATTAGCTCTAAAATGTATATCAACAACAGATTGTCTTGTTAAATCAAGATGTTCCAATGAAAAGTAATAGATCGGATACAGATTTTTAAAATCCAACTGTGATATTTGTAGACCAGTATCGACATTTTGATCACGTGCCATAAATGACAACAACCTATGATACACGCGTGCAATATGATTTTGACCGTAATCAAGTTGTACATCTTCAGATGGTTCCTGCTGGCCGTTTATTCTCAGTGAGACGTCTTTAACACCTAATGGATCAAATATCATATGGCTGGAGAGTTGATTGCCAACTCGTGTGTTATCCTGTAACGCAATAAATATATGACGTGGCGCAGAAACGCCTTGTTTTGATGCTAGGTCCCACGTGAATAACCCGTTCAGATTTGATTGTTTAACATCTGTACTTACCGTTAGCCAACTTAGTAATGATTTTCCTCCTTGGTCCATAAATGATAGTAATCGTTCTTCTGCGGTAATTGATGGAGTTAGTACTGGCATCCATAATGATAGTTTTGTTAAAATGACTTTACCAGCATCAGCATTGGGATTTTCAGCATCTGCTGGAATCCTCCAAATTGCGTCATTATCATCACTCTTTCGCGCCAGTGCTACTGTATGCTTCGCTCCATAAATAACTTTTCGAACATTTCTACAGAATCCAAATATGTGATGCAGTGGAATCGCGCATGAAAATGATTTACACCGCCCTTCCAACATTGAAATACGTGTTGCAGCTCCTAGATTGAAATTGGGATCATTGTTTATAATCATATCCTCGATACCAGCAGGAGCAGGATTAGCAGCACGATCATTTGGTCGTCTTATAATAAATTGATTTCCTCCAGCGGTATTTTTAACATCTTTTGCAAACATCATAGAAGGTCCTGCTGATCTTGTATAATCATCAGAATATCTTGCTAGCCCGATTATTGTTGTAGCCACATCAACATCACGATCTATCGACTCAATTTCTTTTCCATCAATGAGATATCTAGCACTCTCAAATAATGCCATAATACCATTATTGACAAAACCGACTTGAGTACCAGCTGGATACGGTGCTGGTACAGCAGTAGTATCAGCAGCTGTTACAAGTTCTCCTTCTACTTCGATAAATGCTTCACAAGGCAAAAAGTATTTACTGGTATCATGGACTTGAAGTTCAATTCTTGATCGACTATTTGAGTCTATGGCATGATAGGCGTAATATTGATAATCGCGTACAGAATCATCATTGCGCACTGGGGCATCTATATCAAACGCTGGATCACGTGACTGTTTGAACATTTTATTCTATTTATCAAAGTCTAAATCGCGAAATCGTAAACGATTTTTACCTACGGATTTTCATCGTCGTAGTTTTTTAAAGCCACTTCCTGCTATCATATTTGCGTCGGGGGTTAAAGCCATCGACGCTAGTTTTTCATCTACTGCGTTATTTATAATTTTACTAACACTTGCAGGCATTTCCGCTGTAGACGGTAACGGTTTCTTTTTTCGTCTCACTAATGATGTTATTTTATCCCTTGCAGCTGAAAATGCTTTTCCGGCAAGATCTCCAACAGTACTAATACCCTTATCACGAATAACACCAATGGCTTTCATTCCTAATTGTTTAGCTAACGGCATCACTTTTGGAGCCATTCTTGAAAATAATCCTAAAATGATATCACCGAAACCATCTCCGTAATATGCGCTATAAACTGGAAACCGTGAATTAACTACATAGACGGGGGTTGGTTTATCATGATTGTAGTGTATGATCATTCTTATTATAAAAACACTAGTGTTTTCAATTGCTAGCGTTTTATTCAGTCACTATGATACCCATTTTCCGCTAACTCGTCAATGAAATCTCGATATGTTTTGATATCCATTATACCACCTTGAAATAACCGTCTACAGATATCAGCTGCTTCATTAATTATTTCCGGTGAATTATTTCCAGCTCGGAACCCTCCGATTAGAACATCTAATCGTGATATATCATTGATAACACTATCAGGACATACCCTACTTGGGGTTCCTAATCCACTTCCGCTATAACCAGCTGCTTCATCTAGTTTTTCTAAATCCGTTTCTTGTAAATAATAATCATCATCATCATCAGGTGGTAGTTTTTTAGGAGAGAAAGATATTTTCTTTGCAGGTTGCTGTCGCTTTCTTTGCAATTTTGGCGTTTTTTGTTGTTGTTTAAACCCTTCATATTGATTATACACTATACCCACCGCATTGATATATTCAATGTATGATGCATTATCTGTCTTAATTTGACTTTTTTCAGTTTTGATTTTGTAAAATATATCAGCCCAATGAGTGAAATTCTTAACATACTTATGATGTTCTGGTTTCAACCATTTTTTTGTTTTCATAAGACGTAACAACAAGCTCAGGAATTTTTGTTGGAACAGTCTCATCAATTGCTGCTAACCCTTCCTCGTTAAATCTCACACGTAAATCATCTACTGTTCTTTTTTATTCCATTTTTTGTACAGCCTGTTTTGTTTGTTCAGTTTTCGCTGCTATTTTTTCAAGTTCACCAATAACAGATTTCCCCGTCTCGGGAACATTTCCCCGTATAGCACGCTCTACCCCGTACGTTGCTGTGGTTACTGGTTTAAACAATTCTTCAGATCCCGCAGCAAAACAGTTTGTAAACTCTGTCGTTGTTGCACTTTATTCCTTACAGAGTCACGAATTGGTACAAATCTCTTAATTGCATCTAGATTTTCACGAGCCAATCTAGTTGTTAATGCTTCATTGACCATTATTTGAAATCAGAAACAATTTTTCAATTGTAAAACAATTTTTCAATCCCGACCTAACACCATCGTGCAACTCTTTTTTTGACATCAATGACATGTCGGATGATTTTTAACACCATCGTGGAAGTGTTATTTCATCTTAAAACACCTTCTATCATTGATGTTGAAAGTGACCAATTTGTATATAAAATATTAATTATGACACTTTCAACATTCTATTTTGATCACTTTTCCATTGATCGTCCATCGATTTTTGACATCCCCCTTGAGGGTCGGCTAAAAAAAATGATAATGGTCGGGCAATCAAAAAATGATAAATGGTCGGGCAATCAAAAAATGATAAAGGGGTCGGGTAATCAAAATTGTTCATTTTCCTGAATTAAGGCCCGTAGGTTTCTAATTTTAGAGTTGACTTCTTTTTTCAATTCGTATTCGTTACCTAATTATTTTCGTATTCTTTCTACGATAGTATACAACGGAACAAACACACTGATGTCACTGGAAAATGCAAGAGAGTCTCTAATAGAATTCAGAATTTTTTCGAAGAGTGCATATTTCTTTGGTAGCATATACTTGTTAGTGCTAACCCCGCATTCTATATCCTGAAAATCTGACTTGATTTGATCAGGATTTAACCCATCTGATAGTTCAATATCATGACTTTTCAATTTAAAAATTTCAACTATGATGCTATTCATGTTTTCAGAATTCATTATTCTATAACAATGACATGTCTCTAATTGAAAAATATGACGCATTAGACATAACTAAATTGAACTTTTGTCCATTCTTTTTTTAAATAGCCGTTTTGGTTATCCCCTCTGCAACGAATCGTACTGAGGCTCTACAAATATTGAAATACTTGCCGGCTTCATATATTTATTGAAATATTTTTTCTTCGTTAGTTATTGTATTCAAAGATTTCACAGGTCTCGCTTTTTTTTGAGCATTTTCCATTCCTTCCTCGTTTGGTATTCTCACTCTGTGTGATAGCTTGCAGATTTGATAAAGAATTGTTCCTTGGATTAGAATCCTTGTGATCAATAACAAAAACATCTTTGATCAATCCATTAAAACATTCAAATACGAAACGATGATTGTGATATTCTTTCAGCCTACGGTTTCTTACAACACCATCACTGGATGCTTCATAATTTGTAATCACTGGGTGTGGTCTGAATTCTTGGTTCTTTATATACTATACTATTGTTTGTCTAATTCATTGTTTGGTTTAATGATGAATCTTTCAATGTAGTCTTGGGGGGTTCTTATGATTTTGTCGCTGACTTTGTCAGGGATACTGACTTTGTCAAGGACTTTTTCAGGGTCATAATTTCTGATTGATTGTCCATTTTTTATTCTTTTATCATAATAACGCTTCAATTCCCTGTATCGCTTACCACCGCAATTCAGACATAACTGCGATTTTCCCCTGACCCCAACCCTACATCGAATACAGGGTAACGGACCAAGGCTCCCACGTCGAAAACTTTGCATATGATACCTACAGAACTCATTTCTGCATGATTTGTTACACGGTGTTACTGATCCAATCATAAGCCATTTGCAGTGATTCATTATACATAAATCTTTCATTTAAATACTTGTTTTTAGTATAGCATGAAGGAGTTAGGAAGAACGCCTTCGAAAAATGCTAAATTCAATACTGATAAGGAGTTTAAGAGATTATTGAAAAATTATCCTAAATTTAATCTCGATAAACCCAAAAAACGTCCAAGAGACGGAAACATGAAGGAGTTTAAGAGATTATTGAAAATTAATCCTAAATTTAATCTCGATAAACCAAACAAACCTAACAAAATTAATCTCAAACGTCCAAGAGACGGAAACATGAAAGAGTTTAAGAGATTATTGAAAATTAATCCTAGATTTAATCTTGATAAACCCAAAAAAACGTCCAAGAGATGGAAACATGAAGGAGTTTAAGAGATTATTGAAAATTAATCCTAAATTTAATCTCGATAAACCAAAAGAACCTAACAAAATTAATCTCAAACGTCCAAGAGACGGAAACATGAAAGAGTTTAAGAGATTATTGAAAATTAATCCTAGATTTAATCGCGATAGACCCTAAAAACGTAACAAGAGATTACCCTGGAAAGATGCTCAATTCAATCTTGATATAGTTTCTAATACACCCAAGAATAAAATTCTCGATAAAGCCATGATTAGTAAAATCAGAGACTGTTTTAATGAATTCAAGCGTGATGGAGCATCTTATTGTTGGTTAAGATTTCGAATTGAAGGTGTTGTTGACGCTACCATGAATGATGAAAAAGCAGCAGTGATAATTTCAAATCTTGGAGAAGAAAGAAATTTTTTTCGAATAAAATTCCTTATCCGTGATGATGGAAAATGGATTATTAGGGATAAATTTGAACCCATTCTCAGGGACAAAAAAACTGTCACCGTGAATCAAGATTCCAAACCAGGAATTTTGACCGGAATTGACAAACCATACTACGAAAGATCTTATCCTGTAACAGCAGTTGTTTACGGGATATATCCGCTCAATGAAAAACCTGATATTGCAAAACTAGCACCAATGAAATATTCGACAGGGCTCAATTGTGTAGCAGAACGAATAATGGAACACTTCACAAATGCGTCCCGGGGAAATAAACTAACTGATCTAAGACGAAAAAAAATAACCGAGTGGGAGTTAACGGTAAAAGAGCATGGGGCAAAAATTCAAGATATAACCAAATTAGAAACATCATTGAGATTTCCAATATCGGTAAGGACAATCACCGGTGAAGTATTATACGAATCGAAATATCAATCAAAAGGAACCCCAATTGAAGTTATTGATCATAACGAACACGCGTGGTCATCTGCAGTAACAATATTTCCACGGGATAGAACCGTAAAATATCTATCCCAAACTCTGTTTGGAACCGAAGAGTTTTTTTTCAGAGCAGAAATTATTTGATGCTATTTACCATTTGAGTAAAAACGATCCTGTGTCAATGTGGCTATTTCATAGTACTTCAGACGAAGAATGTAGATTTGATCAGTTTGAAAGGCCCCACGGAGAATTGTACTGTACTGAAGAACTGCATAATCAAATGAAACAACTAGCTAGTGAGTTTTCTGGGGATGGGAAAGTCAACGATCAATTATTAGCAAACTGTTTTACCCTTCCATCAATTGCAGCACATTTTGCTAGAAAGAAAAACGCGTGGAAACCAACAAGAAGTGAGTTTTTATCAGATGTCAGATTGTCCTGTCTTGAATACAGCCATGAAGGATTATGGAATACAAAATACGACTCTGAAACTGTTATTTCCGTTGATATGATTGCGTGTTATCCAGGAAGTTTTCTCGGGTATGGAGAATGCGAGAAATATTTTAAACGATTTGGACACCCCACACACGAAATGACCCGTGTTGCTATTAATGGACCACTGCCTGATTTCGATTTAACAGGATTCGCTTGTGTAGTATCATTTGAAATAGCTACAGGACTTCATCCGTGTAGTTATTTTTTGATTGGTAAACACATATCTGAAAAACACTGGATGCCAATAGTGTTATTACGGTATATGCTTGATTGTAAGATGTTAAAATCATTAATTGTCAGTGAAGCAATTATATCCTATCGAGCACAGAAATCAGTCTGGTTACCCCAACCTGATGTAGAAAAAATAATTAGTGAACAGCGAAAACTGTTTCGTGATTTTAATGAACAACAAATCATGGATTGGTCCAAACAGTTATTTGAAATCAGAAACAATGAAGCAAAAGATCTCAGTAGAAGAATAATCGGTAAATTCACTCAAGGTGGTGAATACGACAATATAAGATATTCTTCACGATTGATTATAGACAATGCTGAATACGATTTTGTAATCGCGGATTTAACAAATAAGGGCCTATATGTCAATCGTAAAGACGCATTTATGTCCGATGGAACCAAATTGGGTACAATTGTTACTTACAATGATGGATACAATCCGCAGTACACACATTTGAGAGCTTCTATGCTTGGTTATGCTTCTATTAATCTGTTTTCAATGATCAATAAATTTCCTAACACCGCAGTTAGAGTTGCCACTGATTCATTTTACATAAATAGCAAAATGGCTGATTTTAAGGCTACTGGCAACGAGAATTGGGGGTCATGGAGAATTAAGAAGGAAATGCTTCATGATTATATTCAATCAGCAGATGTTACAATTGAAAATAATTATTTAGAAAGCAATCAGTGTTCAGAATTTTCTAATGCACCACCGATTTCTGACCCAATATGCCGGTATAAAACAGTTTATTTAAACGGTTGTGGTGGGTCAGGAAAAACAACTCGGGCAATTGAGTTATTTCGTAGAAACGCTAGCGTTTCCAAATCAAATATGATTGTGCTAACACCAACTCACAGACTTGCAAGAGAAATGATACAGAGAGGGGTAAATGCCTGTACCTATCACAGCTTTTTCCGATGGAAGGGAGATAAATGGACTCCTGAGCGGATGGGAGATAAATTTATTCCTGAAATTATCATTTGGGATGAAATAGACACAGTGTCAGAAGATGTATTAAAAATATTTCTTGAGTGGTTGTTATTGAAAAATACAAAAAATTGTCATGTGCGGTGATCACGGCCAACCACCACCATTTGTCGGTGCATCCCCACATGAATGGCTAAAGGGTTTTGTAGACTATTGTGAAGAAATTGATCCCGATCATAGATCACTTGATGAAAAATTAAAAGAATTTAAGAAACTAATTAGATTACAACCGGATAGAATCCAGTGTGAAATAGCCCGTGAAATAATTTCGGAAACTCCAATGAATGAGTTTTGGGAAGCATGGAAACCAAATGATTTGATAATTGCAAGTAGAAAAATAGTCAGGGACACAGTTCAGATGAAATTATTTGAATTGCATAAACAAAAATTTGCAACACTTCCAGTGCCTCTTTGTTATAGGCCATCGGATACACGAAAACAGAACATTGAAGTTGATATTCCAGGAAAAAGTGAAAAACAGAATTTAGTATTAAATGATATTGTGCTGGTTGATATCAATGTCGTTGAAGATGCATTGCGTGCTAATAAATCCCCATGGACGCTAGGATACGCAGCAACAATACATTCCTCACAAGGATTGACTATATCGGATACAATTGTTTGGATGGTAGATAATCGCATCGAATGGTCAAATTTAGTCTATCTTGCAGTATCCAGAGTACGAAAAATAAATCAACTTCGAAGAATTGTCCTGACAGAGTCAGGCGATGATGACACCACAATGGATGATATTGATGTTAAAATTATTGATAAAAAACTCTCCGGTTACAAACAACAAGACAAAAAAAAAAACAACGAGAATTTGACACTGATGCTGAATTAATAATCACTTTGAAGAAACAACAGAATAATCACTGCGCAAGTTGCAATTGTATAATGCGTTGGCAGTATTCGGATAAAGATCCTCGCCAAGTTACCGTAGACAGAAAAAATAACAGTCTCGGTCATGTCAGAAACAATGTGATATTAACTTGTCTTGAGTGCAATAGACGCAACGGCGCTAGTTAAGACCATGGGGTGGCAATTGAGTATCGTCAGGAATCACTTGTAATTGTTGTCTAGTAAAACCCCGCTGAGGGGCAGTTGAATCCAGTTTATAGACTGGAGGTCTACCCGTAGATCGTGTTACACTAGATATCTTGTGTGCAGTAACACTCCATATAGGATCAGTAGCCCTTTTTCTGCCACCCTCAAGCTCTCCTGGTTCGTATAAATACCTCACAATGACATTACTACCAAGAATTGGTTCTTTGAAATCTTTTTGTGAAATTCTTCGAATTTCCATTTCAGGTATTGACTTCTTTTTAATCGCGTTGATAGGTTTCATGTTGATGGTTCTAGTAATCTCGTTATTCAGTGCAGTAATCACAGATGGTAATCTTTTAACCCATTCACGAGATCTTTTTTCTTGGATGAATTCTTTTGCGTATTGATATCCAAATAACCGCTCAGCAAGGGTTTTATTAAACCGTTCTACAATTGCCTGATCACGATGTAGCGCAGTATGCCCCCGTCTGATAGTGACATTGTGATATTTCATTGTAGATAACACTGCACCCTGAAATTCCTTGCCAGGATCAATTTCTAATAGATTTGGCCAGTGCAGAGGACCCCTTCGATAAATCTTTTCAAATGCAGAAGCCACTTCAGGTGATGATTTTGTTTTTAACGGTTCTGCTTCTTTGTATCGACTTGCAATATCAACTACGGTTAGAGCGTATTTGTAACCGTGGTCATGTGGCAGAAATAATATATCAGCCTGATGAACTTCATTGGGTCCGGTTACATCAAAATGCGAGACATTAATTTGTTTAGGCGGTGGTAGGTAAATTTGCCATAGTGCCTGTTTAGATAACCAATGAGCCGCAGTGGTTGTTTTCACTTTTGCAGCGCTAGCGAGTTTATGGATTGCTGATTTACCCCTCCAGTATCCTCTTGGGGAATAATAAATAGATTCCATGTTGTTATTAATTACCAGCACCTAACATCAATTTACTTTTCATAGCCGATTTTATCAAAAATGAAGCCAATTTTTCTTTGAAGGATTTATCAGGAATGGCATTCAACGCATGAATTAATTTCACATCTGCTAGATGCCTGTGCTGCAAATTGCTGCTTTTATAAGCAACATCATGAAGGTGACTGGCCTTATCAATGGCGTGTATTGGTTCTTCACCGGGTCGGGGCTGATTTTGATTATTGAGTCTGATATCTAATCGTGTTCCGGGGCCACAGTAGCTATATCCTGGAAGGTGTTTTTCTCCAGGGTATTTTGCCCATGGGGTTCCAGGGAGTTTAGTTAGCTTGGCTGCGATATCACCTCCTCTTTTTTTTTTTAAAGGTTCCTTGAGTTTAGAAACAAATCTAAATTTCTTTGTACTACATTGTACGCATTTACTAGAAAGCGCTGATCGGTTATTTTTTGTTGTAATCGTGGTCAAGTCATCTGTGCCAGTACGTTTTTTACACTTCACACAATATAGATCCATAATTTATATATAACGGCGTGAATGTAATTGATTGTTCAGCTACCCGACGACGGGAACCTATTAAACACCATGAAATGTTACCGAATTCAATTAGAATGATTATAATCGGACCATCTGGAAGCGGAAAGACACAACTGCTACTTAATTTGATAACAAGATGGATGAAATGGGACAAATTGTATTTAATAGCCCCGAGTGTAGACGATCAGCGATGCTATGAAGTGCTCAAGGACTTTAACGAGAAAGCAAAAGAATTTGAAATCGATGATGATTTTATTGAATTTATTACTGATATTGATGAAGCCCTTTCCGTGGAAGCCATCGATGGAAGTATTAACAATTTAGTCGTGTATGACGATATCATGTTAGATAATCAAAAAAATCCTGCTAGAATCTTTTCCCGGGGGCGGCACAAAAACACGGACGTGATATATGTCACTCAACGGTACACACAAATAGCAACAGTGATTCGCGATAATTGCAATCTGCTGTGTGTATTTAACGGAGTTGATACACATACGTTACGAAATATTTGGCAAACTTGGTGCTGCGGTGATATGGATCATATTAAATTTAGAAATTTCTTTAGTCACGCTCAGTCAAAACCACACGGATTTGTGACAATAAATTTAGCAGACCCGAGGACACGATATCGTATCGGACTTGATAAAATATTCGGTTGAAGACGTTTCGTTTGGCAAATGGAGGCTTTCTTTATTTTGATTTCATTATTTTTTTCTTTGACTGATTTCATTGATTTTTTCTTTGACTGATTTCATTGATTTTTCATTATTATTTTTTGCCTGATTTCATTGATTTTTTTTTGCCTGATTTCATTGTTTTAAGCCTTAATCCATTGAAAACTTGTTTAAAAACGTTGTCCGATACGCCTCCTCTGCTGCTTAGCGATAGTAACAGTAAATGGTGGGATCACAACCATGCTGTATTATAGCGGCTTTAGTTATCCGGTCTTGCTAGATCGTAAATATGTCATGTCTGGAGATTAAACAGGCGAGACGGTGGAAGTCCAGGTTGCTAACAGGACTAAAGTTTCGTTCCCGATCGTGAACATTGATCTAGACTCGCATTACGTAAAATGGCGAATAGAAGCAGCATGGTTGTCGGGGTTGTCTCATGACGTGATCCTATAGTTTAGGTATGTGTTGCTACGGCCTAACCATGTGCCCTGTACATCTATGCACGATGAGTCTGTTGAGACGAGGTCAATGAAGCGACAGTCATGATTGAAGCAGCTGAGACATACAACTTAACAACAGACACTTTGCTATCTGGTGAGTTGAGTAAAGATCACGATGAAGATTTGTCTCTCAACAAGGTGCGCAGTTACGCTGAGACACGTCATTACAAAACTTACCAGACGGCGAAGTAAAGTTTGTGTTTAAACGGGGTCGGGCGTTTTTACCTGTGCTCAAGAAGAGAGCAAGATAAAATTAAACAGGTTATTGTTTCAAGAGCTAAGCGAATAGAAGTGTTTAGGCTGCCAACTGATGGTCTACATGGAGGCCACATGGGCTAATCGAAACCAGAGATATCTTAATGTAGCCAGGTGTATTAGAGGATATGCCAAGTGTTAGAGGGTGGCAACTAAGACCTCTTATTGCCCCACGCGGCACTGATTGATTAGCCTTTATTGAGGGTGGCGATAGGTCAAATAAATCCTGCGTCGGAAAGTGGTAATCGTTATGTGTTAACGATTGTTGACTACGCAACCCGATACATGGCGATAGTTGCGTTAAAAAGCATTGACTCATTTACCTTTAACAACATACGCTGGTATGAAAAAGAGAACTCCTTGCGGAACTTGCCAGACGGTAAGGTAGATTTCAGGCTGAAACGGGGTATCTTGTATCGATACGCCTGGAAAGGATACTAGAGGTGTAAGCAAGTGGTTGTACCTCGATCTAAGAGAGAAGTGCTTTGGCTAGCACATGATATATTACTTTGCAGTCACGTGGGTGTGGCAAAGACGAGAGATAGGTTAAAGGGCATTCTACTGGCCAGGTGTGTATCGGGATGTAAGGAGCTTTTGTATGTCGTGTGACAAGTATCAGAGGGTGGCACCTAAGACCTCACATCGCCCAGTGCTAATACGAACCACGCCTCTGAATGATGAACCTTTTTCGATGGTGGCGATGGACTTGATAGGTCCAATAAAACCTGCGTCAGAAAGTGGTAATCGTTATGTGTTAACTATTGTTGATTACGCCACCCGATACCCGGAGGCCGTTGGGTTGAAAAACATTGATTCAGTTACGGTTGCTGAAGTTTAGTTAGGTGCCTGGTCCAGAGTTGGTGTTCCTGAAGAGATACTAACAGTCAAAGCAACGCAGTTTGTGAGCCAGATGAACCTGTTAATTTTCATTAGGCACCATACTACAACACCGTATCACCCTTTGTGCAATGGTCTATTAGAATGTTTCAATGGGACTTTGAAACAAGTTCTGGAAACGTTGTGCGAAGGTCGACCCAAGAACCAGGATCGAAACCTTTTCGTGATACTTTCGCGTACTACGAAGTACCCAAAGCTAGTCTAAGATTATTACCTTTTGAAATAGCTTTTGGAGAGAGAGAGAGAGAGAGAGAGAGAGAGAGAGAGAGAGAGAGAGAGAGAGAGAGAGAGAGAGAGAGAGAGGACCCATGGTTGTATTCAAATAGTTATGGATGGCTAGAAAAAGTATCCAAGGAAGTACGAACAACGTATCAGTATGTTGTTAATCTCCGTAACAAGCTCACGGATACAACATGGCCCCGAAGAATCTCCTTGAAGCACGGGGACGTCAAGCCAGGTACAAGGTTAAAAGGGCGAATGAACAGATGTTTGAAGTCGGTGACAAGGTTATATTGTTGTTACCGTTGAAGCACAACAAACTCCAAGTATCCAGGAGGGGACAGTTCGTTGTAATGGAAAGGTAAGGTGGACGGAACTACCGTATCCAGGTGGAAGATAACGATTTACAACGCTGACTTTCTTAAACGCTATCGTGGAAGGGAGACAACCACTGAGTTATTGGTTGCTACAGTTGTGATCAAAGAATCCAAAGAAAACGGACGAACGGCAGAAATACTTTCTAGTTGTCCTTTGAGGAGCAATCGTCGACGTCGACGTCGTCCTTGACAAATTGTTAAAAATATAACAACGTGAAGAGGTGGAAGGGATACTAAACCACTAATCAATGCTTTTTGCACCAAGACCAGGCATGACGAAATTGGAAGAGTTCAGTTTGAAGTTGCTGGATGAAATGCCTGTGAAACTGAAACCCTATCCACAACCTCATGCGAAATTAGAAACTGTACAGGACGAACGAAGAACTATGCTTGACTTAGGGGTAATTGAATCAGCCGAATCTGCATATAGTTCACCGGTTGTTTTGGTCCAGAAGAAGGATGGTGATCGCCGCTTTTGTGTTGCTATCTAAATGATACCGAGTCCATATTTGCCAGAGTAACCAACGCCAATTATTTTCTCAAATAGATTTGTCCAAAGGATATTGGCAGATTCTGGTTTCTAAGAAAGACCGTCCAAAACTCGCCCCTTGCGACACTATATGGGGCATGCTAATCGGTAGTCGCGCCCTTTAGGGTCCAGAATGCAGGCATCATTTTAAACCGAATTATGAGGAAACTGCCAGAACCTTTAAGAGGGACTGGATGTTTCAGATTTCATGGAAGATTTGTTATTGGCGAAGCCTACTTGGGAAGAACACGTTATCTTAATGAGAAACGTTCTTGAACGGCTTAAACAGACAGGGCTCACCGCCCGACCATCAAAATGTCAAATAGGATTTCTGAAACTGACATTTTTAGGACACACGCTCTGAGGTGAAGGCGTCACGTAAGGACATTTAAACATTAACTTAAATGCAGCTTCACAATTCTGAGGTCAAAAAATACCAAAGTTTGCTTTTAAAAAGGAACCTACGTAAAGTATTGAAATTTGAATACAAATTGAACCTTAATGGTGAATAATTTGAGCATTACGCTTTTATCATATATCAACCGGAGAAGTCAATGTGAAGAGTCAGTTCGACCTTTCCTCTTCATTTTGTCACATCTTGGTGTTATAGCATCAAAGGGGCCAGCTTTCCGACTTAGCACGGTCTTGAGAAAGAGACAGCTGAACTTCCGATCCGTGTCAAATAGTCATTCGTCAGAGAGAAAGGTTCTTTAACGTAATTCAGAGCTTCTGACGGACGAAACAAATGTTAACCTATAATTTATTTAGATACCACTGCGTATGATTGGTCCAAATGAAATTAAGGCGAAGTAATTTGAATTTAAAGTGACAACCTTGGTCTTAATTCTTAAGTCCCAAATTTCATGAGTTTGGTTCCAGCGAAGCCTAGGAAAAAGAATATTGCTTCCCTCGTTAAACAAGAAAGGGATCGTGTGTCGGTCTTGTGAGAAAAGACAGGGTTTAGTGCTAGGACGCACAAAATCTAAAGATAACGGCATTAAGGTACGCAATCAAAATTTCACGATTTGTTTCTTTTATGCAAATGTGTTTGATATGACTAGGTTCCATATTATATATCGTTTGTTAAATTTTATGGAAATGTCTTCACCTTTAAAAATGAAACCCTACGCAAAGTGATAAACAGTACAGAGGAGTCTGCTCGAGTACATACTTTGACAAAACTTCAGTTTTTCATGTTGCCAAATTCTTCAATTTCAAAGTTGATTGTGCATATAGTCTGCAATCCCATATTGTCAAAATATAAGTGATCGGTTTTGCAAAACACAGAAACTAATGAACTTTGCGATACACCATAGAAACATAGTTCAGATCGTCCGTTATTTCACTTAAAATAAAGAACGATAGTCATCTGCCGTTTCTCGAGCACCGGAAACGCGTGTCAGCGAAAGTGATAAATAGCTTCACGCGGCTTATCTTAGAGCAACTTCTTGCACGGACTTGAACTCGCACATATTTAGAAAATGCAATATTTCAAGATGATATGTTGGAGATTTGAGAACACACTTTGAATGATGTAATGGGAAAACAATATTTGCAGAGTTAAAAAATTTTCATTCGTTCTTTGAATAAATATGGAGATATAAATTGTGAAAGTTTAAGGTTAAAGTGTGACTGCTTAGATTCTCGAAACCAAAATAAAACCGTCATTAATCCTTAAAGCAAAGTTTAGTCATTCAAACATCATCATCACCGAACAATATTGTCATCTCTGAAGTAATAATTCGCAGACTGCACTGACTGCTTAACAAGATGCAACGAGTCGTTGATAGCATCAAAACCCTGGCTGTAGATCTGTTGACAATTTTCATATTACATAGAGTTCGGTCGATCCGAAATTGACTGTCGATTAGTGAAACTCGCGCCATCAAAAGAGATTGAACCATGAAATGTTATTCTTCCATTAACATCAACAATGCCAGTCCAGTCAGTACGATCGTTAACAACGCTCTCAGGTCTAGTTGATCCAATAATTTGAAACGCACAATGGGATACAGTTTATCTTTGTGGACTGGGCCGGTAGTAGAGTGGTGAAGCCACTTAAAAGTCATTAGACGAAACCGATAATGTATAAACAACGGTTCAAAGCAGAGAAACACCATGTTTGACAAAGATGTCCAAGTGATGATAAATCAAAGTAAAAAATAAAATTCGTTATTATTCGTATCCGGCTAAGAATCAAAGCAAAAAAGACCGAATAAAATTCTTGAAATGTCTCGTTATTTTCTCCCATTTGAAACCTTCCTGTAAATTAATGGAATGTTTCTGGAAAATCATGCCGACTGTATTAATTACGAACCAGACGAAGAAGCTAGATTTGTCAATAATGGCATCATGGCGTTATTCAGCAGTGTACGTTATTTCATTATTTATTTTGTTTGTTAGTTTGATTGATTAGGATTTTTAACGCAGCTTTAACATTTGTTCAGTCATCTCTCGTTACGATGTTTGCAGTGAGGCAGTTTATAGTGATGTCTAGCACTGGGGCAACATGCTGCAGACCTGTAATGTAGCATGATGTCCCACCCAGTCACATTATCGTGACATCAGGCCCACCGCAGCGGACGCTCTAACCACTAGGCCACCGGAGCGGTTTATTTCATTGTAAAATAAATCGAAGCTTGTTTCAACAAGTTTGTTTTTACTGCTACGATGTTCATCGCACTTAAAAGATATGGCTCGTGATCATCCGTTGGGTCTATGATGTTTCACAGCTACTTGTAAACTTGTAAACTCACAACATAATGGTATGGTTGACAGACATGGTGTTGGTGGATCTGCTATGCAAAATAGTAACCTGAGTTACAATCATGTTTTGATACCTGAAGGAATCTAGTTATCATTTTCATGTGCGAATCATCTCAGTCATATATTCAGGTTTTCTTTAGATTGTCGGAAAGCTAGTTTTCGGAATGAGCCGCATAGTCACATTGTACCGAATGGGTGAGAGCCATAATGCAGTTTGGCGTGTTGATGGTGTTAATGATGAAAAAGATATGCTGTTAAAATTAATATTGCAGATGCCTGTGACAATCCCATATATAGCCACTGAAAGATGTTAGATGTTGTTTATGGGTTCTGGAGACACATCACTGTCATTTCTCGCGCTCACAACCATTTCGACAGAAGCCAGCGCTAAGCAGGTTTCAATAACAAAAACATGTATGTAAAACATTTCAAGACATATATCGAGTCTGTGGCAGACAATGCCGTAGTAACACGATATTTGATTGGTTTGAAGTATCTGACTTTTCTGTGCAGGCCTCCGATAAAATTATGCTCTACTTCGACATTTATCCCCTGGGACGACTTTTGGGCAAGGCATACAATGTGCTGTAAAATGTTGTAGCCTATATAGAAAAATTAACAGTCCCGTTAAGCTATGACCCCCCCCCCACCCCGACAAACCAATTGAAACGACACCTCTGTCTATCCTATCACATGTGCATATCACAAAAGTATGCAGATTTACCCAGAACGATGTGACATCATTTCACCCGATTTATTACCTTTTTTGTTTTAACACCTGCGAATATACAGATAATGCGTTGTTGACATGCACATTCGTGTCCATATAGCTAATATGGTTGCTGCCCCAGACAATTACAGAAGCGTTACTATGATTCTTTCTGACAAGCATCTGTTGTTGGAGGTCTTAGGTGACCATACAAGGTCCAAAGTAGCGTAAAACTAGTAAAGTTTTTATTTATATTTGTAATTGAACCTGTTGAGTTTCAAAATAATTATGTCATATCACGACGGTACAGTTAGATTTAGCTCAAAAAAGCTTTCGAATACAAAAGCGCCATGCAAAATGATTGCGGGATCACACTGAGATTTATTCCGACAAGGTTTACACATCTTGATCAACTCAAAGCTGCTGACAAAAAGAACATCCGTAATATAAACGTTGTTACAGTCAGATATGACGCAATGGCAAAAGAACGTAGGAATAATTCCTTTCATCGCGTCCATTCCAGCGTTGTAGGGACTGCAAACACGTTGGACGATCTTAAATGAAACAACAATTGTTGTTGTTGTAAATTTGATACTGAAGCAGTTTTACCAATATCTTCCTGATTGTTGAGTGCTCTGCACATTCTTTGTCATCACAAAACATCTAGACGATAATTATAGATACCTATGGACGTTAACAATGATAAACTGTCGCTAAATGTGGGCCAAGAAAAGCGGACTTCCGGTATTATCGTTAATGTTGCGGTTTCGTCAATTTAAATTTTTTTTTCAGTGTGACATAATAGATTGACATTTAATCTGGTTTTTTAAGATAACAATCCTTTTCTTTAATCTCGCTTAAAATTGTGGACATATTCTAATCCTGATGTTGTCGCGTGTATTTTTGAGGAGTTTATGTTTGTTTGTTTGATTAGGATTTTTAACATAGCTTTAAAACAAAATTCAGTCATATCGCTACGATGTCTGCAGTGTGGTAGTTAATAGTGATGTCTAACACTGGGGCATCATGCCACAGACATGTAGCATGATGTCCCACCTAGTCACATTATCCTAACACCAGGTCGACCAGTCCGAACACTAACTTCTTAATGCTGATCGTCAAGCGAGGCAACCGTTAGTACCATTTTTGTAAGTCTTTGGTATGACTCGGCCTGGGATCGAACCAACAACCTCCCGCATCTGCAACGGACGCTCTAACCACTAGGCCACCATAACGGTTATGAGTTTATGTAATATTCTTCGAAGAAATATTGATCGATGAGAAACAAAATAAAGCGAATACTCGCCATTTAAATGTTTTAAGTGCTTTCAAATTCTGAAGAAATATAAAGGCACATAGATGAAATAGTCAGGACCGAACGAATGATTTGTACTTTTTCCATGTTGTGTTGCCTACGTAACAGATACTGCAATAGATATAATTTGTGAAACAATTTTGTACTGATGGAAGTGGAAGGATATTTTCGTTTTGGAAAAAACTAAAACACCACCCCAAAGGAATACTTCCAAGTATCTGGTTAATTTATCCAGATTATGATGGCATACTCTCTAATTAAACGACCTACCGTATATGCACGCTTATACCTCGAATCCAACTGTAAATTGCACGGACCCATTTCTGCCTTCACATAATGTGCCATTTGCTCTGGGTCTGTGCAGTTTGTTAGCAGTAATCAGTAAAATAAACAAATATACCGCGAGCTGCAGGCGCATTATATTACGGAAAATCGGAATATGTGTTGTTTGCAGTTTGACTTAGTTCAGAAGCGAGTATAACTGGTAGTTATTTTTCATAAGAGACTATAACGCCAGAAAAATAACTCTTGCATGTAAAGGGGATGGAAAACGGACAAAAATTCATCGGTTTTGAATGGCTCCAGATTTGAAATAAATACTTAAATATTAAGTATCTATTAGCAATTCATGAACATCCTAACTAGATGCAGGCTTTTCTAAGGAAGCCTGCAAGTATATGAAATATACCATGACGGCTTATTTGTTGTGATGGTAGATGTATACGATACTTTATACATCTTTCACTGTTTTCAACACCTGCAAGGGCTGTTGAAAATTAGACAACTGAGCGAGTTAGATGTCTCTCTCTCATTTCATCTTAATTGTAAAAGTTTTGGTGTCACATTGTAAATGTCGTGTAAAACACATATTAATCTATCTGTTCTAAAATTTATGTTGGTTCATTTCCCCTTTCGTTAATCAGTACCAACTATGGTTTCTAAAAGTTGCGTGAATTGAATACTCTGCCTGGCATCTGTTGAAGATTTTATATTACCGCTTCAACTTAAATGGCCCAGGTGATATACGTAATGTCCTTTCCACAACTCATGTATCATTCTAAAAGTAGTTTGTTGTTTGCATGTTCTGTGCCGCACAGGTGCGCTCAACATTGACACATGCCAGAAAGTGCAGTCTTCGGGGTAGATCGTACTTATGCTATGTGCGATCCAACACAGTGTATACAATTGTCAAATAAACTTACTCTGACATCCACGTTGTGGCGTCAGCTATCTCTATAACACACAATATCAGTTTTGCTTTCCGTTCGATCGATGGCTTTAAAACCATATATGCCTAGTACGTATTTACTTCTTAGAAAGTCAATGCATGTTTTGAATCAGTCTCGAAGGCGATTAACAAAAAAGTGCCCAAACAATTACTGATGTGCTCATATTGAGCTGCATCTATCTATCTATCTATCTATCTATCTATCTATCTATCTATCTATCTATCTATCTATCTATCTATCTATGTAACCATTTATATACCTACCTACCTACCTACCTACCGACCTATGTACATACCTAGTGGTATTGATTGATCGTACAAATTGAATTCGTTGTTTATGATGACTGGTTCTCTTTGATTGATAGGAAGATCATGAACTTTGTTTACACAAATTATGTTTTCCATTTATTTTAATAATACGAAGTTTCTTTGAAGGTTTCTAACGTCAAACGAATTATCATATCGTTTTCATATCACCAGTATTTTTTTCTACCGGTTCCTGTTTTCGTCTTTAATTATTTTTTGTCTTATATAAGTCATCTTGTTTGTTATAGATTAATCTCTTCTTCGTTAAGTCTCTTTTATGTTAAGAAATGGGGCACCCCAAAGATAATTTCTAATATTTCTGTATGAAAATTACGGTGGCATTCTTTTGCAAAGATTGAGCTACAGTTTAAAACTTAACCCTTTGACCTCTTTTATGTGTAGGCGTTACACTGGAACCATTTGTTAAGCATACATATCTTTTAATCCATATTTAGATCTATTAATTTTTCTTGATTCCTTCAACTGGTGTCATGTCTATTGATCTGTAACTGTATGCTTCCTTCATCTTGGTAAATTAAATCAAAACAATATCTAGTCTCGTTTTGTGATAATATCGTCAATAATTTAGTTTACTTACTTATGTTCAACTACAGATACCTTATTGTCAAAGTGCATAGAAAATATTTATAAACATTCCCAATCTTCCAACCAGACGTGTACTTACAATAATAGACGCAACAATCAACATGTACTTATACATGTAGTAGTAGTAGTAGTAGTAGTAGTAGTAGTAGTAGTAGTAGTAATAATAATAATAATTAGATAACACATAAATATATTTACAACGACAGGATTGCAAAACAAGATTACAAAAAATAAAACGTGCTTACAATACACAAAGAATTAAACATTATTAGGTGAGTTTTATGAGCACTCTTGAATAAGATCACAATATCATTGTGCCTCAGATCCACGTAGCTTGGCTACAATAAGCAAAATAAATGTGGGGTCAACGAGAAAATGTGTGCCGTCGGAAGGGGGCGTTTGTTTCTGTATGAGTTGTACACACATGTACGTTGGATTGGACCCAGTCAACGAAATGTAACATAGGGAATATATTGTATGGTTGATTACAAATCGAATGCGTAGCCGACAAAAGTTACGGAGCAAGGGAGATGCGATCAGTTCATCTTACTTTAAGAATAATCAGAGCAGTGGTTTTGAGCCTTTTGATATTTCTGTAGTAGATACAGAGAAGAACCAAGAGTGAATTACAATAGTCCAGTCTTGAATGTACTAAGGAACACGCAGGTACTTTTGTAAACAAACAAACATTGCGAGTAGCGTTGATGCGTCCAGCGGCGTCGCTAGGGTTGGTGTCACCCAGTGCAGTAAACTCATTGTGTCATCCCTCCAGACTTATACCATGGATTTCTTCTTCTTAAAAAAAGTCCACAGTATAAAAATGACAAGAACAAAAATACATTATTGAAGGTCAGAAGGTAAAAGTATTTAAGAACTGTAACAACGTTAAGTTATAGTTATTTTTTTACATTATACTTACTTTATTTAAAATTTCCAGTGTGTGCTTTGTAAAATGTGCAATTTTTCTGGGGTCACCCCTCTGAGATGGTGTCACCCAGTGCGGTCCGCACCCCCCGCACCCCCCCCCCCCCCAGCGACGCTACTGGATGCGTCTCAGCTCCAGATATGCAGACTTTCATATGATAATAACATGTTGGAGTAATGAGAGAGTACTGTCGAGAATAACACTTCGATTTCTTACTGACTGTAAATTTAATGTTGGTACTGCTGATAAATATTATTTGACGTTAAGGATATGAACGTGAATGTTCTTGAGTGGTGATCGGAGTGGATTACGTTTAATGATGATTCATCTACAACTAGTAAGATATAAACATAATTTCACATCGGAAATGCATCTCTCTACGTCTTGGATGCCTCAACCTCAGTTAAGTGACTAGATTGGTTTATATGAGATCACCAGCGTACACTTAGTGAGACACCAGATGTACAGCTGAGTTTATAAACTGAAGATTATTCGGCCGAAAAGAGAGCTTTGTGGAACACCAAACCATAGATAAACTAGGCTGGAATGTTTTCCATTTAGAGACAAAATTTGCTATCAATCTCGTATGGATGCATGACAGTAATGTGGGACTGTCATTAAGAATCAACGTCATTTACATATATCTTTTATTAAAGAAAATTATATTCTTTTTCTCACTTGCTTGTGTAATATTGTTAAGTGAATATTTATTTCAGTTAACTGTATGTAATATTTGTCTCTTCTTGTTTGATACGTTGTCATACATGATTAATATTAGAATATGCAAAAACTTTTCTGGGTCAAAGTTCAATTACCTCGAATAGACTTCTTTATCCATCATTTTTAAAAATTAGTTTTCCCATATTCTAAATGAGTTCAGTTATGCAGAATTTCTGTGTTGATTGAAGGAGTGGTCATTTTATGACATTAATCAGAAACTGATCGATGCGTAATATATTCTCAGGTTATGTAAGAAATGAACTTCACACTTTACAAATTCATGTTGTGGTCAAGCTTGAATATTAATCACATATTACACGAACGGTCGATGGGTGTGTCATTGTTTTTTCTTTTCTTCTTAAGAACGTTTTGCAGTTATTGTCAATATTATAATAGACCTTGGCAAGACAAAAGCCCATATAGTATGAGCAGGTAAAGGAATGTTAGCTTCAGTCAGATATGTTGTACCAGATTAGCAGACGACCGTAAAACCAAATGTTTCTGTATCAATAGGCCATGTTTGCAATTTATTTTGTAATTACTTTTCAAAGCATTGTGGGCAAAGCTGATATAGTGTTATACCTTTACCAGTTTATTACTTACAGGCCCTGAACGAAACTTAAATGAACGGAAACATAACTCATAACAAACGGCAAGAGAATGCACAACGAACAACGAATAAACGAAGAATAAACAATAACGCCATTTGCCAAACTCTGATTACCTCAAGCCACGACCATCGAACTAGTATCGATAAATTGTGAATTATGTAAGACAAGCGATAACTTACACTATAAAGGAAATATGATTGCGGTTACATACTTTTTAATCGTTATGTAATTTAATATACAATACCAATTAAATAATAAAGGAACCAGAATCCGTAACTGAACTATCAGGCTTGATACCAAGCAGTCTCTTTCAAAATATAGTGCCCATCTGCTTGACGCCTTGAACAAATCGGACAATAGTTGGCCTTATATGTTTACCATTGTTTATGGTTTCAAGTGCCCTTTGAATTTTAAATGTAGACTCCTAACCCAACAATTGTCCTCAGTCAGAATCTTTGTTTCGAATGAAAGTTGTTTAACCGTCCATACTTTTAACTGGTGACGTAAACGGTTGTCTGTGGAAGTTCTAAATATTTTTGAGAAAATTGCGACAAGACGTACATTTTTTTTAAAAGCGAATTTCTTGTTCGTCATTAAATATAATATTTATCAGAAAATCAGACTGTTTGATTGAAATGTTGTTCATTGCATTTTCAAACAGATTCATAAGGTATGTAAACAAATAACACAAGAGATATAAAATTTACTTGACTTCCAATTTATCATAAAGAAAACTGTTTTAAGACTGCATATTTTTTAAAACTTTTTTATGTGATAACCATGTACATGTCATATCAAAAATGCCTTTCAGAAAATTGCCAACAATGCCATGTCAAGATGCAGTCGATCTGAAACCTGAAATCTCTCTACGCAGATCATGGATTGCAAGAAACCACATTTAAATTTATTTACCCGTTCAAAATAGCTTAGTTCTCCCATTGTGAAGTTTGTAGCCATCATCTTTAAATTGGAAATGTATTTATTAGATAACATTAGACATAGACCTATCCACCGTTTTAAAATGGACTAATGAGATTTGTCAGTGTAGGTTTCCCTTCTCCTTTGACCTCCAGTTCTTGTTCCAGGACTTTCATATTTCAAGACTACTCATATGCTAGACTCGGGAGTTTTGCATCTCGCAGCTCTGCGGTTTTAATTTTAAAATTATTTTCGGTTTGAGTGGGCGAAACAAAATTTGGATAGACTCACTGATGAAAAGCTTATGGTAATCAGGTTCGAATGAATGAATAAAAGTTAAAATCGACCACTTTTTATTGTATAAACTAAAGGTTCATTACAGTACGTTCACGACCGCATTTACCCATAGGATGATAAAACTATATCATTTGGCCCTGCTATTTGGTTGTCCCTCCTACAGACTCTCCATTCAATACGTTTGCATTATGTAATGCATACTTTTACCCTTCCGTCGCATTAGCCTTAGGCCCCCTCATAACATTAATGTGACCCTGTACGTGTTACTTGATAAATGATTTGCACCAATTTAGTCCGTAGATAGCAAATCATTTAACAGGTATGTCAATGGAGTCTTAAAGGCACATTCACACACTTTAAAATAAATACTCATTGTTGTTCTAAACTTTATTGCTTATATAACCAAAGAATATTCAGTCCTGGTACTTGAATGCTCTGTACATTAAATATCACACAATGCTTCCAAACGAATTTCATTGAAAGCTATGGACGTCTATAATGTGGACATGTACTAAACTGAGTCAATGAAAGAATGGGGTTGTTTCAAAACTCTTACAGATTTCAGTCTCACTTCACAGCAGGCGATATTCAATCCGGTTTATTCTGGATTACACCAGTTTAATTTGACTTCATCGAGATATGTTCGCATGCTTTAACATTAAAAATTTTCCCTTCTGTATTTATCGGGAACGCATATAATGACTTTTCAACGAATATGGATGTATGGGGTTCAAAATGAATTGAATAATCACCTTTATAGTATGTATAATCCAATTCTAGATATTACATCAATTACTGAAATTGTCTTTGCTGATCA
This sequence comes from Unio delphinus, assembly GCA_029339505.1. Classification (NCBI taxonomy): domain Eukaryota; kingdom Metazoa; phylum Mollusca; class Bivalvia; order Unionida; family Unionidae; genus Unio; species Unio delphinus. The sequence goes on from JAQISU010001238.1 coordinate 11,236,536, forward strand.
TGATGTGATTGGACTGTACTTTATATTGTAACAATCTTGAAGAGAAAATAAGATTTAAGACTGAAGCAATTCGAAATTAAGATAAATGAACAGGAAAAGCAATGACTTACAAGCTATTTGTATTAGAAGAAACCATGATTAGTGATTGAGTCTATCGGAGAAGGAATAGGGCAAACTCGCTTTCACATTAATATGCAGTACTAACCTGATACGAATGATTAGGCCCATAGTACGTCAAACCATTGCTTTTTGGAGTGTTTGCTGATATAATATTGGGAAATTGCCGATTCTGTATATAGATCGTGTTTCCTAGTGCAAGAGTATAAAAAGAAACTGGCAGAAAAGAGCACCCATCACCCTCCATCAGATAAAATAGATAAAAGTTATAAACCATCCAGAAATGTTGACGAAAGGTTTTTTGCGTAGGGGTGGGTCATGTCTAATAAAAGATCACGGAACTGATTACCACATATTGATAACATAGAAGCAATATTCAAATAAATGATTCTCTTGGCAATCTTTGATCTTGGAATCATTATGCAATCTATCGAACAACGTTGCATCTCCAACAACCGCTAAGCTTCTTAATTCCGTTATGAATATGGCATTTTCTGAATACAAAAAAATGAAGAAATGAAAAAGGAGACAAAAAACCATAAACAAGGTCTAATTGGTACTGCCTATCCAGATGCAGAGAAATTAAAAATTTATTATTTGTATCATTTTTAAAAATTGTATTTGCATTATGTAATTGCAATCATCCTATGTTACGAATGACGTGGCTCACTGCGTTGTATAAAACGGCATCACAGTTAAAATGAAATAAGAAATAATAGGTTTTATTCGTTTTTACTTTTGAAAAAATGTTTCAAACTGGTTGATCTCAAAGTGCGGTGAGATGGCGTTAACCACAGAATAAACGCGTTTGCATCATATAATGTATCACTAATTTAATTCTTACAAGCAAACATTATTTAAGCAGTCCAGAACTTTACACGTAGTATAAGTGTCAATCGTCCCTTTCTCTTATATGTCGCATACTGCGCAAGCGCAGATTCAATGTGATTTCCTCCAACTTTGTTAAAGAAGATTTAGATTGTTATGGTTTAGGATTTTATTTCAAAGAAAGGCATTTACAATATGATGCTAATTATTGGTCTTCAAACTTATTTTAAATGGCAACCCTCCCCCCGAAAAAAACAAACAAACAACAACGTATAATTAATTTAAATTTAAAAATATGTAGATCTCTAATGCAAACATTTCTTAAAATAAACATAACACTGACAAAATGTTTCGACTGACAGAATTTGCCATGTGAGAAATTCAATATAAAAGTAAATGTCATTTCAGATTTAGTACAGAACTATACAAGCATAGTTATCAGAAGTGAATTTGAACGTTTCCATTTAATAAATGATATCACTGTGCAAACAATGAATTACTAGAATATGATCCATTACACTGAAAACTGCAAGAATATTTTTGTGTAAAAAGACCCTAATTATAAAAGGAAAATGGCACAATCATTACTGGTAATTCAATTTAAATTCCAATGCTGGTGCAGTAATCAGAATCTGAAAGAAGCATATAACAAAAATATTAGAACAAAGTTGGATGAATTCTAAATATTTCGAAGTTAATAAAACCCTACAATACACGAAATTGCATTATACACCTTGGAAGAGAAACAATCAATGCCAACAGTCAGTAAAAAATGGAAAACCTCGGCCATAACATCACATATATTAGCTTTTTTCTACAAGAAATATCAACCGACAGGTACAAGAAAAATGAAAACTAAAATTGAAAGTGGTATCCTTTTAAACTAGAGGTAGACGATGAACTTGATTTATTAAAAATAACTTTAATATACAAAGACACAACCTATATAACAAATTTAAGAATGCATAAAGTAGATTTGAAACGTGCCATGATTTAGAAAATCTCATTTTTTCTATTACGATGTATGTTTTTTTTAAGAACTAGTTGATAAAGAAGTTGTTGATGAGTCATTTTTGTCCGAGGGATTTGCAACAGTAAATTGTCTTGCTGTTCTGACAGCACATTTGATGCGGTCATTGTGACACGTAATTCAATTGAAATGACGAATGGGTCTATGTACCGTATTAAATCTCCCGACTTGCGCTGTTTTAATAGGAGCGTGATATATTTTTAATTAGGGTCGTTGTGATAACGGTCAGACAGATGGACGAGGCAAAGTGAATTTGGGGTTAAAGTATCGGAAAATGACAGAATTAATATGATGCAGAAGTTTTTTTTTTTAAATTACCTAAGTTGACATAATTGGCATAAGTTTAAACCTCTATAAATCTGTTTATTAAGAATGCGCCGAAATATGAGGGTTACTCAAGCCTGGGTAGCCGTGTGTTAATGTTCGATGAATTTAATCCTGACTGGCTAAGTAAATTAAATTTAATCCTGACTGGCTAAGTAAATTAAATTTAATCCTGACTGGCTAAGTAAATTAAATTTAATCCTGACTGGCTAAGTAAATTAAACCATATGTTTCGAAGTCGAAATTAAATGTTTTAAATATTACCCTTTGTAAGACGCGTTTGCGGTAAGAAAAGAAGTTCTTAGCTCTGGGAGAGTAGCAAGTATTCTCTCATTAAATACGTTGTTCATGGGACGGGTGTCTTAATGTTTGATTGACTCAAAGCCTTAAAGGTAAAGGTTGCAAATACCTCTCTATATGCACCCGTGGGTAAACAAGGAAGACAACTCATACCACCATACCACAGCTGATGACTTGGAAAGACTGAATGAGGGAAAGAGAGAGGAGCAGACGGAAAACGTCGACCCTAGTTTGTTATCAACGTTAAATTTGGAGTTATCGGCAATCAACCAGAATACATACCGGCATAGTGGACGCTTTAATTCGATCGCTCACTCAATTTAATGAAGAAATTTGTCTTATTGGTACAAGTTAAATTGTATAAACTTAGTAATTGTTTATAAGAGAAGTATCCTATTTTCTGATATTAATATATTGTACTCCACCACCCCTTTTTCCCCCTTATCTTATAATTATTGTCACAAGTAAAGTTTCGTCTGTAGTAGCATTTCTACATGAATATAGTATAATATCGAATGTTCCATTAAATTGCGAACAATTGCAAGTTGGTTTTTAAAATCTTGGTTGAAATAATATAGAACGTACATAAAAGTCAGCTGAAACGATTATTGTAAGAATTGGTAAAGATGCATGACTTTGCACTTCAGATAGTAAAGTTACTAGAACATCTTTTTTTTCTCCTAATACTATCAGTTCTGTAATAGTGTCGCTAATAATACTAAATTATTAAAATTATTGAGTGTATTCAGTGGAAAACAATGCGATTCACTGAATGAACCTATAGACATGACAGCACAGAAACATGATATCATGGAGACATGATTTCAGCTCAGTCTGTAAAGTATTACAACAGACTGTTGGATAATACTTTCCAGGCTGCATACTAAACACTTTACATTAATTAGAGAAAACAAACGGGACTCAACGTATAAAAACTAGTGTTACTTTATTTAAATGAATGTTGTGGACAAATTAGTAACAATCAAACAACAACAAAGTATTTTTCATATCAGATGAAAGAGAAATGATCAATTTAATAATTCTTTCTTCATGCAAACAATTTTCAACTGTAAAAAATTTGACAGTACCATTTTTACCCCATAACAGATAATTTTTTAAATATCATACTAAATTTTACAGATATAGTGTTTCATGTCGTTGTCAAGTGCCAAATTTTTCGTCAGTGACATCCAGTAATTAATTCATAGGCTAGCCGACAATTAATTATCTTGGAGTAGGGTTTGGACAAAAAAAAATGTTTTCTTAAACCTGGTCAGGCTTGGTACAATAATTAAAGTGAAAACGGACTGGCTGTTTGACACGCTTAAAATTATGGGAATACTCACGTAGAGCTTTCAAAAATGATTAAGACAAACGATAATGTGACGTCTCGACCCTAAGTGACATGTTTGACATCGTGAGAGACGGTTTCCATAAGGTCAGTAAGACTAGCGTTTATGCCGATTGGTCAAATGTACAGGACAGAGGGTTGGGTCGAAACCCAGAATCGGGAAATATATAGTTCGTATCAAACGATGTTAGGCAGTCTAGCAAGACGTCTGGAAAAGAGACGGTCAGAATAATTGATTCCAACACCGGAGAAGACTCCGTACGTCTTTGAAAGAAAGACGTTCGTAAATTAATTGGGTTCCAGGGAACTGAATGTGGAACGATTGTAGGACGCCAAAACACAAAAGGTATCTAACTCAAATTCACCTTTATTATGATGTAATGTATATGCTGTTTATCTTTGTCTTAAATGCATAATGTATCGATTCTACGCTACAAATAGTTCCGTATTACATTGACTTAATAACGTACTTTGATATGTTTCTTTGTTACAGATGCATGATGTGTTCATATTTTGTATGGATAGTCGGTTTGCAGTGATTTAATAATGTATTTTGAATTCTGAATTAGCATTTTTACCTTATTACTTAGTTAGGCAAATGGGTGAGGTAGGAAACCCGCCGTGTACATGTATGATTGGAAAGGTTACATTAATTTGAATTTATCATATTAAGTAAATATGAATTGTGTGTTATGTTATATTGCTTCACTTTACGTAATGATTTACGGGAATATGACTTTCCCGAATTCTGATGTCGATAATTAACAGTATAGCTCTATTGATCTGAAAACATGTATAGAAATTGTTAGCCGTATGAATGATAACACTGATAGTAAGATCTGATTGTTCGAACGTGAAGACGGACGAACAATCGCAATTCTGAAAGTAGCGAGATACTTAGGGCGTTTTACCCTTTTCTTTTAAAAGGAAAAATAGTTTACTTTGGCAAGAGTAAGCATCAGCGAGAAGTCAAAGGCAATAGTTTATTCTGGGCAAGAGTGAGAACCAGCGGAAAGTCAGAAAGGAAAGAAATAAGAAGTCAGAGTGTGGAATTCCCGTTCAATTAAAGGGCAAGCTGGAGACGGACGCACGCAGGGAAAAGAAAGGAAACCAGTCGACGGAAAAGGTCATGTTGAATCACCAACAGTCAAATGTTAAATGAACATTCGATTCCTTGATGAAATTTACAATCAGTATTAACGGCTAATTTCATTTATTTTCATCAGTGTTTGGATTCTTTGAATGTATCCATTTTTTTAAAGCTTCAATATTTGTATTTTTCTGAACTAATTGTATTTTTGATTAAATTCATATTTTATCTTTACGGGGGCTCGTGTATTGTCTTGTTCAAAGTACCATCTCAGATTACTATACTCACTGACCGGGCATATCACACCGTAGCGATCATCTCCTAGATAACGCCAATTAGTGGGAGGCGGTCTTCAAGTGTTGTTTCCAAGTTACGCAATTCCTCTGACCAGGTCTTGTGCAATATTGTCTTAATAACACTTTGATCACCCGCCAGCAGTGCCCACGTTACAAAGTGGTGGCTTCGTCTCGGGATTTGAAATTTTCATTGTGATTTGAAGTAATCGGAGCGTATTTTGAACAAAGGCATAAATTTGTTATTATTATTAAGTAGGAATCGAATGAATCAAACATTGTCTGCTATTTTGTATACTTGCATGAAAATTGTTTACGTTAAAAGTGGTTTGTAGAATTTGAGATTTATACCTTCTGTGTGAAATTATTATAAGCGTTAAAAGTGGTACTACCTAAATAGTCTTGAGACAAGAACCAATTATTTGGGCAGTACTGTATTTTAGACAGCAATTAGTCACGTCTCGTTAGCAGTATCCCACTGTTATTGGAATTTCGGTCTGGTCAATTAATTGCGGCTGATTCGACCTGCCCATCTCGCTGCAGATAAGGTTATTTTAGGTCAAACTATTTTCGTAGGAAAAACCCCTGATTGTAGGTCAGTTAAGGACATAGTTCTAGAGAAAAGGGAAAGACAAAACATACGTAATGGCGACAGACAGACAGTTACTAAAGGAATTTAAATCCATTGGAAAAGACGAACTTGGGTATGAGGGTGAAAGACTAACTGAATTTATGGAAAGAAGTTTGAAAGAACACAAGGAAGAGAAAGCCAGGGAACGAGAGAAGGAGAAACAGAAAGAAATGGAATTAGCCCGACTACAGGCTGAGGAGAAGGAGAGGGAGAAAGTAATGGAACTCGCGCGACTACAAGCAGAAGAAAAGGTAAGAGAAAGGGATCATATGCTAGCCATGGAGAGACTAAGGCTCGAAGCCGAGTTCAGGAGGGGTGAAGAATCGAACGTACGTCCGGACACCCCGAGTAGTCGCGTGGAAGACAGACGACCCATACAGTTAACCATGCCGATGTTTAATGACAAGGACGAAATAATTGACAACTTTTTGACGCAGTTTGAAAAGTTGGCCCTGGTTCACCAAATACCTAAGGACCAGTGGGCCATCAATATTTCAGCCTTTTTGCAGGGGGCAGCGAAAGACGTGTACCACAACATGACCCCAACCGACATAGACGATTATGACGCGCTGAAGAAAGCTCTACTTCGCCACTATGAGTTATCAGCGGAAACGTTCCGAAAACTTTTTAGGGAATCGTCAAAAAGGGCTACCGAAACACACGCGCAATTTCACAGTCGAGTGCGCGTGATTTTTGATAAATGGATAAAAATGTCTGGCACCGCGTTAACGTACGAAGGTATTCGCGAAGAGATTTTAAAGGAACATGTGTTAAGTACCTACAGAAAAGATTTAATTGTGTTTTTGGCGGAGCGCGAATTCTCAACTTTGGATGAGATAAGCATAATGGCCGAGCGCTATGAGAGCGCGCATGCGCGTCCAACTACTTGGAATGGTAGGGACCGACCTGGAATCGGTGAGCTTAGAAAGACCACTGAGGTGGCAACCCATAGACGAAATGGTCAAAATGGTGGGAGGCCAGGGGCCGGAAATCCCAGCCAAGTACATTTCCGTGGGTCGGGAAAGACTCAAGGGGTAGATAGGGATACCTCGGGTAGAAGAGGTGAGCCAGTGTGTTATGGCTGTAATAAACCAGGCCATGTTGTCAAGGACTGTAGAAAGTATCGTCCGACAACGGTTAATTCGGTAACTCCGAATACTGTTAAGAAAAGGAAAACAGTGGAGTCTACGAATATAGCGAGAGCTACGGTAAATGGTGAGGAAGCCACGGTGCTGTATGACACCGGCTGTAGTTACCCGGCCTTGGTAGACCGTAGATACGTTAAACCTGGAGATTATACAGGTGAGACGGTGGAAGTACAGTTTGCTAACAGGACGAAGGATTCGCTTCCGGTCGTTAGCATAGACCTTGATTCGCCATATGTAAAAGGGCGAATTCAAGCAGCGTGTTTGTCGGGACTGTCTCATGACGTAATATTAGGGTGTAGGTATGTGTTGCCCCAACCTAACCCTATGACGTGTAACCCTATACATGTCGGGTCAGTGGAGACGAGGGCTATGAAGCGAAGGTCAGGGTCGAAGCCGCTAAGATCCGTGACTTCGCCCATAGACATTTTGGTACCTGGTGAGTTAGAGAAGCTTCAAAAGGAAGATGTATCTCTTGACAAGGTACGTAGGTACGCGACGGACGGGTCCGTACGGAAATTGCCAGACGGCGAGGTTAAGTTCGCGACAAAGCACGGTATTTTGTATCGCTACGCCAAGAAAGGGGTCGATACGTTTAAACAAGTTGTGGTACCCGTAGGGAAGCGCGACGAAGTGCTCCGGTTAGCACATGAGGGTCTTCTCGGAAGCCACATGGGCGTGGCGAAGACCAGAGATAGGTTGGTGAGGGAGTTTTATTGGCCAGGTGTACATGGGGATGTGAGGAGGTTTTGTTTGTCATGTGACAAGTGTCAGCGAGTGGCACCGAAAACCTCCCATCGCCCAGTGCCACTAGGAACCACCCCACTAATAGATGAACCTTTCTCGAGAGTGGCGATGGATTTAGTAGGTCCGATTAAGCCGGCGGCGGAAAGTGGAAATCGGTATATATTAACGGTCGTAGATTACGCTACCCGGTACCCGGAGGCAGTGGCCTTGAAGAACATTGACTCAGTCACGGTGGCTGAGGCCTTGTTAGGGGTGTGGTCGAGAGTCGGAGTTCCAGACGAGATACTGACCGACCAAGGGACACAGTTCGTGAGCCAGGTGATGGAAGAGGTAAATCGATTACTCTCCATTAGACACCTGACGACTACCCCGTACCACCCGCAGTGTAATGGGTTGGTAGAACGTTTCAATGGGACATTGAAACAGGCTTTAAAGAAGCTATGTGAAGGTCGACCTAGGGATTGGGATCGATACCTTCCGGCGATACTGTTCGCGTATCGTGAAGTACCGCAGGCAAGTTTGGGTTTTTCACCTTTTGAATTAGTTTATGGGCGGACGGTAAGGGGACCCATGGCTGTCTTGAAACAGTTATGGACGGATGAGCAAGCATCCGAAGAAGTGCGTACAACATACCAATATGTTGTCGACTTGCGTAACAAACTAGAAGAAGTTTGTAAATTGGCTCAGGAAAATCTTTGCGACGCAAGGGGACGTCAAGCCAAGTATTACAACAAAAGGGCGAAGGAACGTCACTTTGAGGTGGGTGACAAGGTGTTGTTGTTGTTGCCATTGGAGCACAACAAGCTGCAAGTCTCATGGAGGGGGCCATTTGTTGTAACAGAGAAGAAAGGTGGACAAAATTACCGTATCCGAGTAGGGGATAAGGATAAGTTGTTTCATGTAAATCTTTTGAAGCGGTACCGTGTGCGAGAACCACCCACGGAGTTCGTGGTGGCTACCGTCGTGACGGAAGAATCCGACGACAACGCAGGGCATGCGGAAGTACTCCCTAGTTGTCCGTTGACGAGGGAGGAGACCTACGTCGACGTCACACTTGACGTTACGTTAACGTCAGACCAACGTAAAGAGGTGGAGTCGGTACTTCAAGAATATTCGAGCGTCTTAACAGAAAGACCGGGGAGGACAGAGCTGGAGGAGTTCTCTTTGAAGCTGCTGAACGATAACCCAGTAAAGTTAAGACCATATCCGTTGCCGTACGCGAAGTTAGAAGCGGTCCGTAAGGAAGTTGAAACTATGTTAGACTTGGGTATTATCGAACCAAGCGAGTCGGCGTATAGCTCTCCTGTTGTACTAGTCCAGAAGAAGGATGGGGCACACAGATTTTGTGTCGACTACAGGAAGTTAAACCGCATTACAGAATTCCAGGTAGAACTTTTACCTGACCCTGAGTCTATTTTCGCAGGAGTAACCCATGCTAAATATTTTTCTAAGATCGATCTGTCCAAAGGATACTGGCAAATTCCAGTCCGCAGTGAAGACAGAGCAAAACTCGCCTTTGCAACTCCAGATGGGACTTACCAGTGGGTGGTCATGCCATTCGGGGTGCAGAACGCGCCCAGTGTCTTCACCCGTATGATGCGGAAATTCCTTGAACCATTGCGGGGGATGGGAGTTTCCAACTTCATGGACGATCTTCTATTAGCTACAGCTACATGGGAAGAACACATACTTTTGCTGAAAAACGTTTTAGAACGACTACGACAAACCGGACTGACCGCACGACCATCGAAGTGCCATATAGGGTTCAGACAATTAGACTACCTAGGACATACCCTCAGCGAGGACACGTTAAAACCAGAGAGTTCAAAGGTCGAACAACTTAGGGACGCATTACGACCAACTACTAAGACTGAAGTTAGATCTTTTCTAGGTTTGGCAGGATACTATAGGAGATATGTGGCAAATTTTAGTGCTATTGCAAGTCCATTGACTGACTTGACTCGGAAAAAAGCGCCGACCAAAGTAGTATGGACAGACGCATGTGAACGCGCATTTCAGACGCTAAAAGACAGACTGACGTCAGACGCCATAGTTAAGTTACCTGATGTGACACGGGATTTTATTTTGAGGACAGATGCTTGTGATAGAGGTTTAGGGGCAGTGTTACTGCAAGAGCACGAGGGAAGCTTATTCCCAGTTGCTTATGGAAGTAGGAAACTGTCAAATGCAGAAACTAATTATTCAGTGTCGGAGAAAGAATGTTTGGCAATTATATTTGGAATAACTAAGTTCCAACGGTATCTGTATGGTAGGAAGTTTACTTTAGAAACAGATCATCAACCATTGGCTTATTTGGCCCAGGCGAAATTAACTAACGGTAGATTAATGAGATGGTCGCTGTTCCTGCAACAGTATCAGATTCTAGTGCGGTACATCAAAGGTAGAGATAATGTAGGAGCGGATTGTTTAAGTCGGTTAGGAATGGCTAAAGTGAATAGGTCACCTAAGGACATGTAACGGGAGCAGTATAGATCACCGAAAAATTTGGGAGAGTAAAAATACCGATTTTTCTCTTAGAAAGGGGGTAATGTCAAGTGCCAAATTTTTCGTCAGTGACATCCAGTAATTAATTCATAGGCTAGCCGACAATTAATTATCTTGGAGTAGGGTTTGGACAAAAAAAAATGTTTTCTTAAACCTGGTCAGGCTTGGTACAATAATTAAAGTGAAAACGGACTGGCTGTTTGACACGCTTAAAATTATGGGAATACTCACGTAGAGCTTTCAAAAATGATTAAGACAAACGATAATGTGACGTCTCGACCCTAAGTGACATGTTTGACATCGTGAGAGACGGTTTCCATAAGGTCAGTAAGACTAGCGTTTATGCCGATTGGTCAAATGTACAGGACAGAGGGTTGGGTCGAAACCCAGAATCGGGAAATATATAGTTCGTATCAAACGATGTTAGGCAGTCTAGCAAGACGTCTGGAAAAGAGACGGTCAGAATAATTGATTCCAACACCGGAGAAGACTCCGTACGTCTTTGAAAGAAAGACGTTCGTAAATTAATTGGGTTCCAGGGAACTGAATGTGGAACGATTGTAGGACGCCAAAACACAAAAGGTATCTAACTCAAATTCACCTTTATTATGATGTAATGTATATGCTGTTTATCTTTGTCTTAAATGCATAATGTATCGATTCTACGCTACAAATAGTTCCGTATTACATTGACTTAATAACGTACTTTGATATGTTTCTTTGTTACAGATGCATGATGTGTTCATATTTTGTATGGATAGTCGGTTTGCAGTGATTTAATAATGTATTTTGAATTCTGAATTAGCATTTTTACCTTATTACTTAGTTAGGCAAATGGGTGAGGTAGGAAACCCGCCGTGTACATGTATGATTGGAAAGGTTACATTAATTTGAATTTATCATATTAAGTAAATATGAATTGTGTGTTATGTTATATTGCTTCACTTTACGTAATGATTTACGGGAATATGACTTTCCCGAATTCTGATGTCGATAATTAACAGTATAGCTCTATTGATCTGAAAACATGTATAGAAATTGTTAGCCGTATGAATGATAACACTGATAGTAAGATCTGATTGTTCGAACGTGAAGACGGACGAACAATCGCAATTCTGAAAGTAGCGAGATACTTAGGGCGTTTTACCCTTTTCTTTTAAAAGGAAAAATAGTTTACTTTGGCAAGAGTAAGCATCAGCGAGAAGTCAAAGGCAATAGTTTATTCTGGGCAAGAGTGAGAACCAGCGGAAAGTCAGAAAGGAAAGAAATAAGAAGTCAGAGTGTGGAATTCCCGTTCAATTAAAGGGCAAGCTGGAGACGGACGCACGCAGGGAAAAGAAAGGAAACCAGTCGACGGAAAAGGTCATGTTGAATCACCAACAGTCAAATGTTAAATGAACATTCGATTCCTTGATGAAATTTACAATCAGTATTAACGGCTAATTTCATTTATTTTCATCAGTGTTTGGATTCTTTGAATGTATCCATTTTTTTAAAGCTTCAATATTTGTATTTTTCTGAACTAATTGTATTTTTGATTAAATTCATATTTTATCTTTACGGGGGCTCGTGTATTGTCTTGTTCAAAGTACCATCTCAGATTACTATACTCACTGACCGGGCATATCACACCGTAGCGATCATCTCCTAGATAACGCCAATTAGTGGGAGGCGGTCTTCAAGTGTTGTTTCCAAGTTACGCAATTCCTCTGACCAGGTCTTGTGCAATATTGTCTTAATAACACTTTGATCACCCGCCAGCAGTGCCCACGTTACAGTCGTGAATACCAGAAGTGGTCAAGACCTGTACCTGATTCAGATGCAATACAACAATAATGACCAGCACATTTCAATATATTTAGCTTACATATGTTTTAGTCTGATTTGGCTGAAAATTAATTAGGAAAAATGTTTTCCGAACCATAAGATGTGTGCTTGTTGGTTTGCATGTTTATGATTTATTTATCAGATTTCGTTTCGTGAACAAAACAAATATATATTCTCTATGACATCTTTCTTTTCCAGTTTTCGTTCAACTGTTTAGACGTTTAAGTTTGATCGAAATCGCATAAAAAATATATACTATGTTGATATTGTCAAGTAAAAGAATACATTTAAAATTGTATTACGATAAATATGTAGTTCTTAAGTCACATGAAGAACATTACCAAATCACTAGTGTAATGCCATCAGACGGCTGCAATGTAGAAAATGCAACAATCTCAATGAACAGACATCCTGAGGTATGATCTTATACGTGAATAATGACTGATAGACGTAACCGTCTATAACCTAGGGTATTCTGTCAGTACTTGCAATTAGAGATCTGTCCGTTTACTGCGACATTTTTGTGTGGTACTTACCACGGTACATTTTCTATGTACCGGTACTTCGTCCTATACGTCAGTATGGAATGTTCGGAAATTCCCTGACAATCTTGTAATGAATTTAATGATATTAACATCATGTTTTCATTTTTCATTACAAAAGAATTAAAACAAATTATTTCAATATTTCAAACAAGATGTATCCGTCACAAATTATTTTTGACTATTACAAATATAATATTTCTAATCCTTTACTCACATGCTTGATACATGTTACGAATGACATCGTGGTTCCCAAAATTTGACGTGGTGAAAGATATATGGGCAAAAATCCAACTTTTGGAAGTAAAAATCGGATCGATTTAAAGTAAATAATTGTCTTTGTTTTAGTTATTTACTATGTTAACTCAAATACTTCTTCCTCATTTCTTCTATAATTTGAAATATTTTCAGATTTTGTTTTCGTGAATAATTTATTCGCCAAGAAACATTCCCCTGAACTTTTTTCTTAAATTGTATAGTGTTTATTATCTTAGTCCTCAAATACGGCAAATTCTCTTTGAATTTTGTATCAGTTATCCGAATATACAAATGCTCGTGTATCTTTGATCAAGATACGTTGTGCATACTCATACAGAGGAAATTGAGCCAACTGATTTGCCGTACTAAGCTAACATGTCAACCTATACAAAACAAGGACTTAAAAGGTCACCAAGTACATCTCAATACACGGGGATCCTTAAAGAAGTGAAGAAATATTAATAGATCGGCGATAAATTTGAACAGTTACTAAACTGGGAGACAAATATTACAAACTGTGAACCTGCATTTAGAATAAAAGCAAATACTTACATAACAGATTTTACATGACGGCCTGTACATATAGTGCAGGAAGAACTAAGATATAACCACCGACCCACGCTAAGCTATTGGTAAGCTTTCTCACATACCCACGTTGGTCGAGCCGAGACTCGAACCCACCCACGCATCTCTACTAGCCAAGGTTCCGACAACCCTATCTACACGATGGCATATCGAGCAGATATATTCTGTGAATTTCACTGGATGCTGAGGCAAGCCACATCTATTCAAAATTAAGTTATTCAAACTTGAACACTGTTCCTATTTGACAAAGACAAGGGGAGCACACAACATGAATGGACTGATAAATAAGCAATTCTCCAGTGTCAGTCCGTTTTTGCACAAATAGCTTTCACTCAAATACACCTGTAATGGCTACCCTCTGGTACATAATCATACTTAGATGTTAAAGTTACAAAGTATCATTGTTAGGTCAATTGCAACCACCGTTGTCAGCGGATATACTATGCACTACGCTATTGGTTAGTTGGAGTTACATATTAAGGAAGACAACACATACAATCCAATAGATGTCGCTAGGACAAAGCACTAATATAGCTGTTCGAGATAGGGTTATCATATCAGAACCTTGGCTAGCGAAGATGGAAGTCTGGCGGACAGAGGTGATTTACAGAAGCTGCAGCATTATATTAAAATGGTTTTTATTCCTCGAGTACTAAATTCCATTCATGTTGATGTTGATGTTGATGTAATGCAAATAGGGTCGCGGACGTGATTTGATTGGCTTATAGTATTGGCTTATAGTTGGAACTTATACATTACAAATTGTGACGGTGGAAGACAGCCTTGACCGTTGTGGGCTCCTGGAATTCTGTCGAAGTTGTCCTACTCTATTCGCTGCCCTGACCTTAGGGTTGAATCATCAAATGGAATTTCGCACTCCGAATCTTTTGAGAACACATGGTCGGCGCTTTGATTGGAGATAGTTAAACATCGCACAGCATCATCTGGTGAACAAACCGTGACAAACGTTTAACAACACAAGCTGCCTATTATCTTTCAAAATATCTAAACAAGGACCTGTGATATTTATTAATCTCTGATGCTTATGAATGTTCTCGTTGCCTTACCCTCGCTGACAAGTCAAGGTCAATATATGATAATTGAATGGATGGACATTTGTAATTTATGCAAAACGTATTCATGGCAATTATGTAAATGTCTATCCGAATATGTTCTTGTATACGACAAATATAGCCACGTGTAGGTGGCAATTAAATATGCCTGACAATGTATGCAAATTAGTGTATAAAAACAGAGCACTGTCTTTATTAGTATTCCCATTAACAGAAACTTCAAGAACTATGATACACCGGATACACTGCAAACAACTTTCACCCTGATCTACCGTCGCATAAATACGTTGGCTAACCACGGTATGTATTTTTTTTAAATAAAAACTCTTTGCTCATAACAAGGTACATCGATCCAGATCTGCAGAATTTGTATTCCTTGTCTCGGTTCAGTCTGCAGTTTAATTTTAGGCGATAATATGGTAATTTACAGACGAAAAATAAGATCTCTAGACCGAGTTTCATCTGCCCCTTGCCCCGAGTGGCCAAGTGGTCTAAAGCGCTCTCCGCTACGGATCACTGTATTCTCACCTCTGTCTGCGTGGGTTCGAGTCTCAGATTCGGCCAATGTGGGTATCTGAGAAAGCTTGCCAGTAGCTTCTCGTGCATCGGTGGTTCTTTCTGGGGATTTCCCCGGGTTCTTCCTCCACCATTAATACTGGCCGCCATGTATAGCTATCGTGTGCTGAAAAATGGCGTTTAACCCTACAACAACATCTGCCCCTTAATTGTCACCCCATTTTTTATATTTGGTAATTTAAATTATGGTGTAGGGATAGAGTCCATTCTCTATGAAAAAGTTAGAATTCATCTATACCATTTGGAGTCGGCATGGGATAGGCGGCCCAGCAAAAGTAAACGACCTTTCATCGAGAATAACATGCATGCAATCGATAGGAATACGATTTATTTTTTCAAAAATCGTTAGCAAAGCAGTCGTCATGTTTTTAATTCGCTGACAGACGAGACGAAAGTACGTTGTTACTGAAATTAGACCTGAATCTGGCCATTGGCAATCGGAGTCACATGACTATACAACTCTACGCATAAATGACATCATAGTTTATATAGTCACGTGATATCGACCATAGACAAATTTTCTAAAATGGTCTAAAATTTGGACATATTTTATAAGTCATTATTTGTAAATAAATATAATACACATTTAATACTCGACATATTTATTCTGAGAACAACGACCAGAAACCTGTCGGTGTCGCAGAACGGTGGAAAACAATGTTTTCTATAAGTACCGAGCAAGAGTCATCGATGTTTTTCTTTTTGTCACGTGATTACCACTTTGACAGGAGCTCTGAGCATGGTGAGTCTGGTCTTTTTTCCTTCATTTTAAGATTTTTGTTCCTTATTTTTTTCAATAAATATTTGTACAAGTTTATGTTTTTGAAAAAAAATTTCGTAAATATTTTGTATGGGACTTTCATTTACATGATCGATTTGTTTTCCAACAGCAACACTAGTAATGGTTTATTGTTGCTATCACGTGTGTCAGCAAATTCAGCTTTTCGATAGAGAATCAACTCTAACCCTACACACCAACATAAATGTCCAAAAAGGGCGAATGGGGCGGCATTGGTCAGAAGAAACTCGGACTTAAAGATCTGAAATTCGGATTAGTGGAATGTCATTTATGTGTGTTGTTTGAAGTGATGTTATGTAGTGATTAGGTCTGTTTTGGGGATTTATATTTAAGCGTGAGTGATGGTAAATGAGAGTCAATTTTCATAACATCGTTAATAAATTTAGGATTTGACTGGGATAGTAAAAATATAGTTAATCGTCGTTTAATCAAGATCCTCATGATGTAAAGAGACGGGATCATTTTTTATACAAAGGATTACAGTTATGATTTGTCCTTTTAATATGGACTACTTTCTTACTTGTTGTTCTCGAAGATCAGACACACAGTACCATGGATGGAATATCTAATCATGATGCATTTCAAAGTTCTATGTGTGGGATATCTAATCATAATACAGCAGTTCATTTTCTATTCGTATGATACCTCATCGTGATACATTTCAAAGTTCTATGCGTGGGATATCTAATCATAATACAGTTCGTTGTCTATTCGTATGATATCTCATCATGATACACTTCAAAGTTCTATGCGTGTGATATCTAATCATAATACAGTTAGTTGCCTATTCGTATGATATCTCATCGTGATACATTTCAAAGTTCTTTGCGTGGGATATCTAATCATACTGCAGTTCGTTGTCTATTCGTATGATATCTCATCATGATGCACTTCATATTTATATCGGTGGAATCATCATGATACATTTTAGAGGTTTTCATTGTCGTTAAATGAGTAGAAATTTCGAGAAACGTAACAGATATAAGTTTAAATAACACCAATATATTTTTGCTTTAGAGAATCTCAAAGTAGCAACTAATTTTTCATGTAAAAAGAACGAATAATGGTAACAATAAATTAATTTTAATAGTTTTGCAACTATCTGTATCTCACCTCTCCTTCATCCAAATGCAATCAATTTCCGACGTAAAAAAATAGCCCAAATTAAAAACACAGACAAGCACAAATGAAAGCACCAATCAAAGAGACATGTCTGTTTTCTCTACATTTTTTAATAATTTGTTTTCTTTTCAAGGTGACACTCATTCAAGGTTACAAGTTCATCAATTAAATGTGATCACATTTTGTTATTAAAATGTGCTTCCTACTAGGGGCGAAAAAGGTTAATATAAATTAGGGATGAATTAGAGGCAAGTAACGCTAATAAAAATCAGAAGCTATTTTATTTGTTGCAGAACTACCGTGATAACAGCCACAGCTTTGTTCGAGGCCCGGCCCAACCCCACTAAAATTTAAAGTGACAGTAAAGGGTTTTGGGGGCCGGTACAAAAAGTTTACAGTTGTGCCGGTGTGAGATAGTCATGATACTGTATATTATCATTTATTTTCTCTCACAAGAAAAATATAATTTGTACAAATCTAAATTTGTAATTGCATCCTTAATTATCATTAGTCACATTATCTTGTATTTATGAATATATTTTTCGGATCAGCGGCGTTGCATGAATTCTACTCTCCCCTCTTAAAACGTCAAATTCTGAGTCTCTTTCTAACAAAATGGCTTCGTAGATGGAAATTCTGGGCCATTGTTGAATTATTTCACCACCGCTAACAAGGAAGTGTTTAAAGTCTACGTAGGAGGAATGATAAACGAGGTACAAGGTTCAACAGTGATATGTTTAATAATCATGCTAATCGTGATGTCTGAAAAGTCAAATAATCTTCATAATTTTAATATACCGGTAAAATCCCGCTCTCCAGTAATTACAAGCATTCGCTTGGCTCGAACATTCTACATTGTAACGTGTTGTTTTCCTCATTAGGTTTCAAAATTCCAGAAGATAGGTGAGACGCTTGACGGTTTCAAAGTCAAATGTGTGTGGGGAAATAAAACAGAATACAAATTCAGTCTATCCTGATGTGTCTATGTGTGATAAAGAATATCATTTTTGAAACCTAACGAAAGCAGTCATTAGACCAACTCATTCATACTAGCTCTATACCTTGTTACTTAATTAGCGAATTATTGCTCTATTTAGGGTCGAGATGAAGGAACATCATTGCAAGCCTTTTCCAATTAAGTAACAAGGTATAGAGCTAGTATGAATGAGTTGGTCTAATGACTGCTAAATAGAGCAATAATTCGCACCGCTTCGGTGGCCTAGTGGTTAGAGCGTCCGCCCCGGAAGCGGGAGGTCGTCGGTTCGATCCCCGGCCGAGTCATACCAAAGACTTACAAAAATGGTACTAAACAATGGAAAGATGGATATAGTTTACTCAGCTAGCAAACAATGTAGAATTTTACTCATGTAGTAAAATGAATTCACTCAGTGAAATTTTGCAAACGAAAAAGGACATATATATAACTTATCTTTACAGTCCCGAAAGATACAATGGGTTTAACGAATCCTAAAATTTAGCCCACGGCTACAAGATTACATGCAAGGATTTACGCTCCGTCGTAAGAACACTATTTCAGCTCCACGGCTGCTAAAGTTCAGCTTTCAGCTGCTACAATTCCTGTGGTTGGCTTTACAGCTTGCACCACATAGACCTAGATTCCTCAGATACATCGAACGCTTGGGTCCCTCTAGTCCCTCTGGACACCACAGGGCAACAACGGACACTCCAGATACTGGACAGCTAAAAACAAATCCAATACCGCGTACTATAGATACGACACGGGCATATAAACGTAAAAACGTTATATACGGTTAGTTATACAGATTATATTACTGGCACAATAATTACAAAACAAATTCAGAAATAAACCTAACCCTGCTTGATAAGAATCCTACTGCACTAAACATTTCTTAAAAATGTAGCCTTATATTACTAATATAAATCCTTCGCTAAGTCGTAAATAAGAATACAAACGTGTGAATTGTTCTGCGTAAACCAAAGCTACAAACCATGCAGGAATTGAAGTGGTAGTACAATAGTGTTATCGTGTATACGAGAAATGATTAAACATTATATACCTCTACAGCTGGAGATGTGAGAGTCTTTATATTTATTGGTGTGGTCCATCTCAGATTAACTTTATTTAACGGACCCCCTAACATCGAACGTTTATACATTTTATGTTTCTCTAGTTTCCCCATAGTATGTGTGTTTGTTTTTAGTTTATCAGAATTTCATTTTTTTTATAATTTTTATATAGGTTTTTCTTACACCTCCCTAATTAGTGTACAGCTACTCCTCAACCCTAACTGCTCTTGTAGTTATTTAAATAAGTGATCCATACCAGTGGATATATTGTGGTCAATGAAATGCTATTGTGTATGTTGCTATATTGAATTGTACGTTACCCTTTGCATTTTTGTTTATAGAAGCAGTTTAGTATATATAAATATTAGAATTTGTTTATGTAGATGGTTTTTAATAGCTTAAGGTTTCCTATGATAATCAAGTACATCTTAATTTGATAATTATAAGGAAGTAGATACAATATACCATTTATACAAGTATTACAACAATTAAGTATACTATATTCATTAATTCAGAAAGTTTGAAAGTGGTATTTGTAGTATATAGTTTTGTACATAATTCAAGATTCTATATTTCAGTTCAAGTAATAGCACTGGTAATAGTAGTTTTGCTTATCATTAAGATCAAATCAGTCAAATGGTTCATGCACGTGCAGCATTTGCACCCGGCACACCAGTAGGCGCTGCTCATGGCGTCTCCTACTGCACGTTTTTTGTCTGATATGCTCAGCGCGGTTTGTAGATTTTCGTAGACGTAAATTTAACTGTCTGATAATCAATTCATGAAAAATAAATGTATAATATCCCAAGATCAGACTGTCCATTGATAATTATGTTAGAGTCTTCAAGTTCACATAAATTCTGTTATTGTCTATAGAGACTTACGACAGACATATCGCAAATTTGAGAATAGTCGCGTGTTCCTTATTTCCACAGGAGATTTGTTCTAGATCTGTAGGTGTTTTAGTCGCAGTGCTAGCAAAATGTCTAGATCATTCGCGTATCTATCCCGATTTCCTCGTAGTAAAATTATTCAGGTCCTCAAGATTTCAAAATTAGAATACGCACAATAACATGTTTGTTTCGTTGTGTATTTCCAAGTGGTTTTCAAATAATTTTATAACTAATTCCACTTCGTTGGTATTTCCATTTAGAATAATCTATGTCCTTTTCATTTCCATGTCGTTTCTAAGTCCTTAAAGTAGACTGCTCACTGACAAGACGTTCCGTAATGTTAAACGCTTACATGTGGTGAGGTATTTATTAACAGATATTGTCTGTGCATTGAAGGCATTCGGATCATTTCATGAAAAGCACTTCGCACGTGCGACAAATGGTTTAACCGAATTCACTATTTTGAAATAAGACACATTATGCATTGTTCACCCTCGGGTATCGTTGTACGCATAAAACTAAATTCTAGTACACAAATTTAATAAATAAAGAAAAAGTTTATTCAATTCAGTGACAATGAGAGATTGATGGATAAAGAAATGGAAATAAATTTACCTCAAATTTGTTTTATTGTCTTTTCTGTATGTCTATCTGTCTCTTACATTGAGAGAGAGAGAGAGAGAGAGAGAGAGAGAGAGAGAGAGAGAGAGAGAGAGATTTGCAAATTCCGTACTTTTTAAGAACACATTGTTTTGCTGTTTATCCAGCTTGTCAGTGTAAATAAGAATGCTGTATTTCCAATATCGATGATCTTGTATAACCAATAAGAAAATTCACAGACCTTCATCATCATGATTGACTGAATGTGGTAGCCGATCATAGAATAACCATGCCCAAAGCTACAATAAATTCTACATCTTTCTGATCTGTTTTCTAGACAAACTCTTCTAAACGCTATTGTAACACCCCAATCAATGTTACATCTTTCGGTGAAATGGCCGATATATTTAACACCGTAAAGATATCATTTGATTATAATGTTGTACTTATGAGTTTGAAAGTACTTCCACATTATGGCTCTTGAGTGGAATATTATGTAGAAAAGCATATACTTTGGAGAGTGGGGATACATCCATAAAACCAGGTTTATTGAACCCGTCAAGGTTTTCCTTCTTTTTCATATACCACTGGTATGATTGGGTTTAGTGCTTTGCGGCACGGCAACACAAATAGGTTTCTCAGTGTCAGAGAAACTGGAGTATAATGTCTTCCCTAAGGAGACACCAAGGTAGCTGTCCAAGGCTGGTCAAATCGTAGGATTCGTATCCACATTTTCCGGCCTGCTAACTACCGTGTGTCAACCGCTGCTCTCCTATACCACTAGATTTTTGCGTTCCTGCTGTTTATCTTTAAGAAATGGCAACTGCCGAAAGAATAATTCCATAGCTACAAGGTATTTACAATGTTTAATAACTGTAGCTGGAGTAGAACTGTTTTTGTGCAAAGCCATTTTTCTTCCTTTATTCAAAAGTAGCCTTGACCTTTTGATTCCACCAATTATAGGCTGATTCCTCGCCATCTGCAAGTCATCCACAAAGTTTGGTAACTGAAGATGGAGAACAACTCGTATTACTGCGCACACACGAAATTGGTAACAGAAGGAAAGATAAGATCATTATATATGGCTGACATATACAAATTGGTATCAACAAAAATAGCGAGTTCACATTTTTTCTAGGCAATATAACAAAGCAAAGCAATGAAATGAACATAAGTCATTTGCAAATACAAGGTTGATTTAAACAACTCATTCATGGTCTCTGACAAAATGTATGTTTGAGAATTGTAGCTGAAAAAAAGCACAAACTGCATATATATTTTCGCAAATTAATTTATATTCTGTAAGACCATCTACATCGCTTTCCTGTCCTCAAACGTAACACAGGGCTTCACGACCTTAAACGCACCTAATACTACAAGGTTATGAAATGTTTGGCGTTCACACCTATTTCTTCCAAGGGAGGTAACCTAAGATCAGCCTCCTGCATGTGCATGGTTGTACTAAGTTTAAATTTCTTTAAGAGAAGACGGGGTAACAGCTAGACTGACCATAAGACGGGGTAACAGCTAGACTGACCATAAGACGGGGTAACAGCTAGACTGACCATAAATCAGAGGGTGCCATACTGTTGCCGTTCTAAATCATATGCTAAATACGAACTTGGTGCTCTACGACATGTATGCCCCAAAGCAATTCTAGATATTTTAAATGCTAAAGGTTTGAAAATCAAATAAAATCGATGAGGTAAGATGAAAACGCATCAGATCATTTAAAAAATATATGTAGAGCCCAGTGTATGGGTATTTTGTGCCCCAGGTTAATCTTCCACCTTGACTCCTCGCATCGCTTTTTATAAACTGTTTATTACCATCAATACACGTTCGGCTTGATAGTTTATTATTTTCATTATTTACTTTACATATTTCATGATAATAAGTGAATCACCTCATAACGTACATCGTTATGACACCACTCGACCCCACCCCCAATCTTTGCGGCCGCTTAGTTCGTCTATTGGGTTAAACTAAGCTTACCAGATTTAATTTTTTGTGTGTCTAGTCTTTGTTCATTCAAACATGTTTATCACTAAATAAAATCAATGTTATACACAATTAACTAATATGTCAAAGGTAAATATATTGCTTTGCCGCATGAAAATTGATTAAGATCATTTGCACACACGCATGCAAATATCCATACCATATTTCTTGATATATGCCAAGTGGTTTTTGTGCATTAGTGCTAACAAGGATTTCAACAAGAATTTTCACTTGATAGTTTCAAAATTTAAAACATTAAGACTGGGTACGGCTTGTAAATTTCGCCGTCAAAACAATGATGACAAACAGGTAACGTTGACCGTATAGCCGTCAAAACAATGATGTTAAACAGGTAACGTTTACCGTATAGCCGTCAAAACAATGATGATAAACAGGTAACGTTGACCGTATAGCCGTCAAAACAATGATGATAAACAGGTAACGTTGACCGTATAGCCGTCAAAACAATGATGATAAACAGGTAACGTTGACCGTATAGCCCTCAAAACAATGATGATAAACAGGTAACGTTGACCGTATAGCCGTCAAAACATTGATGATAAACAGGTAACGTTGACCGTATAGCCGTCAAAACAATGATGATAAACAGGTAACGTTGACCGTATAGCCAAAAGGTTGAATGAGGATCATACTGAGTGAACCAAAACATGAAGAAAAATCTATCAAGTGGTTTAGGAAACAATCAAATGAAAAAGCTATCGCTACAACATTGATGCAAGTTTTCTATACACGTGAGAATGATCCCAATGTAAATGGTGCGAATGAGCATGTTATACAGTGTAATAGCTTAGCTTTATAATGATTCGTGTCAAGTTTTATAAGAATTAATGGGTTTAGAAAACATAAAAAACATTTGCGAATGCAAAGTTATCCCAATTATCAAAAAGCTGTTAACGTATATGCCACCATCAGGATAGTGGTTGATGTATCTTTTGCTTCACACTTATATGGGCCTGATGTGGATGTATTTTACTTCAGACTAATATGGACCTCAGTGGCCAAGAAATAGAATCAATGCTGTCATCCGAAATAGTGGTTAATGTATCTTACTTCATACTACTATGGGCCTTATGTTGATGCGTCTTACTATGCACTAATGTGTGCCATTGTTGCCAGGACATCAAATCAAGGCTATCGACAGGATAGTGGTTGCTGTGTCTTACTGAGCATTAATATGGGCCTGAAGTTGATGTATCTCACTTCACATGAATATGGGCCTTAGTGGTCAGGAAGTCTAATCAAGGCTACCATCAGTAGTATGGTTGATGTTTCGTAAATCACACTAATATAGGTCTTAGGTTGATATGTTTTATTTCACACTAATACTTGCATTCATGACCAGGAAAATTTATCAAGGCTACCATCAGGATAATGGTTGATGTGTCTTACTTCGCACTAATACAGGCCTTTGGTTGCTGTGTCTTTGCACTAACATCGGCCTTATTGGCCAGGAAATCTAATCAAGGATACCATCAGGATTTGTTGATATGTCTTTTTCGCACTAATACTTTAGGTTGATTTTTTTGCATTTTCACTAATACGGGCCTTACATTGATGTGTCTTACTTCGATTTGCACTAATATGGGGCTTAGTGACCAGGAAATCAAATCATGGGTACCATCAGTGAAATGGTTGATGTGTCCTAGTTGGGTATGCCATATACACTTGCGGGTGTATCGGTCACTCACAGCAGATCGCCAGAGACTTCAGATATGTGGCATCCATCTAGATGACTGCAGATGTAACCAAGCTTAGTGATGTCCACCTCAAGGTCACGTGGCCAGGTGTTTCTTGGTCGGTCCTTTCTCCACTTTTCTTTCGGGTTCCACATCAATCCTGTCTGGTAATGTCGGTTGACGGCTTATTAGGGTCTAGCCTATCCAACCCCACTACTCCTCTTGATCTCCGCTTCTACCGGAAGCTGAGAGGTTCTCTGTTACAGGTTGGAGATGTTGATGGTGTCTTGCCAGCTAAATGCGCCAAACGAAAAAAAACAAACAGCAGCTGCTAAAAGAATTATCCAGACCCACTGGCCAGACTGATGTATCTCACTTTACACTAATATGTGCCGTAGAGGCCAGGAAATCTAATCAAGGCTACCATCAGGATAGTGTTTGATGTGTCTTGCTCTACACTTATACGATTGTTATGTTACAATGGTACACAAAGGAAAAGAATGGAAGCATCATAATGATTATCACCGTATATTGAAGACGTTCCTGTCAGACTAAATGCACAATCGTATCGATTACAAAATTACATTGATTACACATTCCAAGACTGACAAAGGCACAACAATGATTATTTTTAAAATATTTTGTATCCTACAGCGTGAAGGTTTCGTTTCACTTTGTTAAATCCTACGTGGAGACGGATAGTGTACACATAATGAGTAACAAAAAAGATAAAGATTAGAAAATTTCTTACTGTTTAGTACTTTGTTTCGAAACAAAGTGGTTTCTAGAAAAGCTTTAATCAGTGCAAATGCTCTTTTCAGTTGCCTTTGTTTTTGTGCCACATGCATTAGTTCAGTGCGTATGAGAAAAACACAATAAGCGTCATTCCAATTCTCTGTACTAAATGACCATGTTGATATTTCAGTCAATAACATCAAGACTGCACCCTATCGACAAAATTCGGACTTATTTGTGAATGCGACTATCACTGGACGAATACTTGTGAAGAAAAACCTCATATATGTAGTGTTTATTTGGTAACATTTAACGATCGCCTCAATTATTTTAATATCTTAACGCTACAGATTTCGTCTTACCAACCACTTAGATGCACTAATAGAAACAGGCAAAAACAACTTATCCATGATGGAGACTTTATAACCCTTGAATGATTCGCAACGAAATTCAATAGTACAATAAAACACAACTTTCTGGCGTGTACTAATGTTTCCATTATGCGTGAAATTTACTTTGTTGCTGGTGAACAGTGATGATTTGCAGACCGTAAAAGTGCGAGTGACTGGTTCAAGTACTATGTATCGTTAACCGAAAAATAGTAAGGGATATGACTGGCAAGAATGCATTTATAGGAGATGTGCATTTTTGTCATTTCTTTTTAATTGACCTGACCTTAATGGAGATTGGCTATCATACAGGAATTCTAGATACAGACAGCGAACGTGAATGTTAATTATAGCAAGTCTTCCAAGAGAACAAATCTTCTAAGATCTTGGCATCGCGAGCTGAAATGAGCTTCATAAAAAATTGTGTATCACTTTCATCCCGTTAATTAGCATAGATGTTTATGGCTAAGTAACCAGAAGCTGATTCCATTGGTTCGTTAATACAAAGGATTATTTATGAATGGCGCAATTAATCTCTTACGTATGTTGATCATTAAGAAAAAATAATTGACAATTTTCCATTAAAAAAACTACCGTGTACAAATATGAATTTTTTAGAGTGAACCTTTGAGGTTATAAATTAAAATTTACAAGGAAATTATAAAATCTGTATTTTGCTGCTTCTCTAAACAGTTATTTGCTATCCGTGAGGAATTTTCGCAAAAACATCCAAACGATTGAAACTAATTCTAAACGAACATGGTACTCATCTGAACCTATTTTACACTACAGCGGTCATCTAGAGTCTCTTCTAATTATTCCTTATCTGTAATGTTTTGTAACATGAACATGGGTACACATTTCTTACAATATGGAATTGGTTCTCGCCACCAATATGAAGGCACTACCGCGAAAAGTCAAAGTTCAATGTTTGTATTTTTGCAATTCGCTAAGCTTATTAGAAAATGCACTAAATGATGCCAGTTTAAAAGCAATATACTCCATTAAATTTAAACTTAGGATTTAACCAAATCGTCTGATGCAGGTTCAACGATCTTCTATCCGTGGCATCAGGTCCGAGTTCAAAGGCAATGACAACAAATGCTGGCCTGAATTTTCAGCTCTCTTTTGAGATTGAGATGTTAACTGAAAAATATAAGATGTGTGTGTGTGTGTGTGTGTGTGCGTTGTTTAGTGTTTGTGGGTGTGATTTGGATTTTAACGTAACTTTAAAAATGTTTCAGTCATATAGCTACAATGTCTGCACTGTGACAAAATATAGTGATATCTAGCGCTGGGGTATCATCCGCAGACATGTAGCATGATGTCCCACCCAGTCACATTATCCTGACACCAGGCTGACCAGTCCTACCACTAACTTCTTAATGCTGAGCGCCAAGCGAGGCAGCTGTTTATACCAGTTTTGCATGTCTTTGGTATGATTCGGCCGGAGATCAGACCCACGACTTCCCACATCCGAAGCGGTTGCTCTAACCACTAGGCCACCGGAGCGGTAGATTGTTTGTAACAACGATTGTATCTGGTTGTCTCAAGAATAATATGGTCTCAGTATTCAGTAGTTGTAAGGAAATAAAGGAAAAAAAAAACCAGATCATCAAGTATTTCCTAAACAAATTTCAGTGATACTAACCCAGATCGTTTTCAAAGAGACCGCCGGTATCCAATTAGACCAAAGATAGTAGAATAGTGGGCAGATTCTCACACAATCAGATCACGTTTGGATGTGGACAGAGTTGGAACATACTAGACTGCGCTCCGAGTTCCTAAGATGTTTGCATGTTAAAAGAACGGGAAAGTGAGTCCTGGGAACTTGGGACGTGGTTAGAACAAAGGCTTCTGATGTATAATATCTACTACCAAATCTGTCTCACTTTCCTGTATGTATGTATGTATGTATGTATGTATGTATGTATGTATGTATGTATGTATGTATGTATGTATGTATGTATGTATGTGTGTGTGTGTGTGTGTGTGTGTGTGTGTGTGTGTGTGTGTGTGTGTGTGTGTGTGTGTGCGTGCGTGTGTGTGTGTGTGTATGTATATGTGCGTGTGTGTGTATGTATGTATATGTGCGTGTGTATGTATGTATGTATGTATGTATGTATGTATGTATGTATGTATGTATGTATGTATGTATGTATGTATGTAGGTAGGTAGGTAGGTAGGTAGGTAGGTAGGTAGGTAGGTATGTATGTATAAATGTATGTATGTATGTATGTATGTATGTATGTGTGTGTGTGTGTGTGTGTGTGTATGTATGTATGTATGTATGTATGTATGTATGTATGTATGTATGTATGTATGTATGTATGTATGTATGTATGAAGCTTTCCGGGTTGGAAGGGATGCCATCAGAACAGTGGTGTCACTAGGGCTGGTGTCACCCAATGTCGTAACTCATTGTGTCACTCTGTGGACCTCAGTCCTAATCAACAGTTTATTTGTTTTACAGAAAGTCATTTTGTGCCACCCCCACTGATGGTGTCACCTAGTGCAGTCCGCAAACCCCGTATCCCCCTAATACGCCACTGCACCTAAGATTAGAGAGGAGAAAAGATAGAGAGCACGTATAAATAGACTGTTGTGTGAGGAAGTAGGGCCGGAAACGGAAATGATGATACCGGACGTACTGACAAGGAGGGCGAGAGATCGGAAACAAGGGTACCAGAAGAACCGACAAATAGAGTAGGGGAAGGAATACAAGGCGGAAGTTATAGATGAGAAACATGGAAGGCACAGGGGAAGGAAACCCTCTCACCTTTAATTTCGCGGGATGAAATAATTGTCTTTTTGTATAGATCGTGTAGTGATTGAATGTAATTAAATTGAAAATTGTCATGCTATTTTAGAATACTGTGATATAATTTATTAAATTGTTATAACTTTCACCTTATTAAGTTTATAGTTTAACACCTAGACCGTCGGGTTTGCTGATTGGTTGCTTGGAGCTAGTTAACCTTAAATTTGTCATTCCTTCTCCGGGATTAGTAATAATTTCGTTAGGGGCATGTGGCACCGCACTATTATAATCGACATTACAACATTTGACACTATTCTAATCGACATCAAATTATTGGGCAGTATTATATCCGACATCAAAACATTGGGCTCCACATACACAAATTGTTTTAACAGTTTTTTTTCTCCAAAGTTGGTATATTTTACGCAGAATTTTCAATTAAGTTTAGCAGCAGAGGGGGTGAACAGACCAACTGTTTAGGCGTCAACGAGGCTTCCTTCTCGTTAATATTTACTAGAAAGGTCTATTTGACAAATTGAGGCTTCCTTCTCGTTAATATTTACTAGAAAGGTCTATTTGACAAATTGAGGCTTCCTAGTAAATATTTAATAGAAAGATCTATTTGGTTCCTTGTAAGGGTCCATTTGGCAAAAAGAAAAAAAACGCCATTGTCGTTGGAAATCACCCCCTCTGCTGCTATGGGTTAACAATTCTTTTACGATGAAAATCGCTACGATGAAAGTTCTTTAGGACTTTACAAACAGACTAATTTGTAAAACTTCACCTTGCAGATCAATTAGATTATTGGACTGGTCAGTGAGTTTAAAGTTAATTCTCGTTAGCGAATTATTATGACATCGCATATAGACTGGATTAGTTGGATCCTCAATAATTAGAAATCCCGGAGGAGCTGTTGGTGCAAAAGAGTATAAAATGTATCCCTGCTGAGCTTGATTTGATCTCTCGAGATTTATTTGATACCTTCCTTCGATAACATCACATACTAAATTCAATGCAATCACCGAGGATATATTCACATTTTGAGGAGCGATATGCCTACCACCGCCGTCTGGGTCATTATTATATTTGAGGATTGTTTGCTGTGATTTTGTTTTTTTTTTCATACATCGTGAATCATTTTAAAACCATCATCGATAACATCATTGAGAGATTTTTTCATCTCTAAGACACTATATCCAGGAAATTTATAGTTAGGTAACGTCTTTGTTGTTAGTGAATACGCGGTTAAAAATCGTTGTTTGTCTTTCAAATTTTCAAATTATATCTCTCTTTAATTATTGCTTGAACAAATCTTTCATTGAGATACTCCATATCGTAGATAAGTTGATTTAACATTTCAACTTGCTTGTTAATTTTATCGCGTGGAGTTGTTGCATCGCTGAAATATATTATTAAACTTTGTAAGTGTTTTCTGTATTCAGATGATATTATATCAAAATACTCTTTAAGGGTTTTAAAATTAAAACCATACATGATGGAGGCTTCGGGTTTCCCCCTAGTTCAGCAATTGTAGCTTTCATTTCCGGGGATGTATCTATATAACTAAGCGTCCAAAGAAATAATTCCTCGGTTGTTTCACTCGACGCTTGATAGTGACAATATTCATCTACAGAAATTTTTATTTTATTTAATTCCATTGAGTTAACACTACCACTAACATAAAAATTTGGATACGGTGATCGTTTATTCGTGACATAATCAGATTTTTGTGGTTCCGGTGGTATATTAATAGATTCACGTCGAGGTGGTATTTCAGGCCATCCTAACACGGTACTTAACGAGCTGTTATATATATCTACGACATAACTAGGTGAGTTTATCTCAATGGCAGATGATAGCGTCGGCTCGTGGACTGTTATAGCGATTTTCGATTCTGCTCCAGTAATTGATTTTATTCTACGCGCTAATTCAGCATTGATTTGTTCAATTTGGTATGACCCAGATGGCAGCGAAACAACGTTCCAGTCTGGTGTCCTATTTTCGCGATTCTTATTCGCGAACACTAAAGAATTATTCGGTTGTTGGCCGCCAAACGCTACCGATCTAATATTAGGCCAACTATGGTACACTCGTAGTTTTGCTAGCGCTATCTCCTTCACGGGAATCGGAATAGGGAAATTCACAAAAAATTCAGGATTTGTTGATGTTATTGAGATCATGCTGGTTTGTACTGGGTTTGTGTTCTCCACTATACGTCGAAATAATTCCTGCGGTGTTGTCATTGTTATTATATTCATGTTGTATTTCTAATTTTGACATCGCGGAATCATAAATACTTACCATCGCTGAGAACTCACTATTCGATATAAATGTATCATCGAGCGACGACGATATCATCGAGGATAATTGTGAGTACGCGGTTGATGAAATTTAATTATATAGTCTTGCAGTTTGCTCTGGCTGCATGATGATATTTTTTTTGTTATTATCGAAATAATTCCAGCGATTGTTGTCGCCGCTGATATACAAATTGGAACAGCTATCGGAGCAATCATTGTCACCGAGGATAGTATTATACCAGCTCCGGCGATTACACCACTCACAGAGTACACGGTAACATCAACTGCGGTGATTCTTTGTCGGTATTTTTTTTATTTTTGTTTGATACTCCTCAGTGAGTGTTTTGAGTTTAGGCTGAAATTCTCTGACCTGATGATAGCGATATTGAGATACCGAAGGTACCGTTGATGACGAATTTTTATTTCCAAATCAGTTTACGATTTCAATTTAGCTATTTACTCAAATCCGCTACGAATTCCATATACCATGATACTGAAACCCTAGCCAAATTCTTATCAGTGGATGTTATCGTGAACTGTTCAGTTGTATCCTTGTCGATGATCGTTGATATCGTATTGTTGACCCCAGATGAACTCGACGATGATATATTAAATTGAGTCGGTGTTATTAGTGTTAATCGATAAATACCTTTGACGGTTGCAGTGATACTTAATATATTGTCTTTAGGAGTCCACGTAAATGATCCGTGTTGGATCGTTTATACTACGTTGTTGGTTTTCTCATGAGGAATTTTTGTTTTTTCAATAATTGTTATCATCCTCGGAAAATCATCTTTGATTGCTTCGATGAAGTTTTTCTTCTCGTGGATGGATTTTTTAATATCAGGGAGTTTTATTTCAATTTTATCCAACGTGGTTCCAATAAATTTCTCGATGATATTTTTACGAAAAACTGAAAACTGTTTTCCGTTATCTTCAATTTTAGATTGAAGTGTTGCTAGTTCCAACATATAATTTTTTATGTCTGTGAGATTTGGTGACGTTGCCGCTGGTTCGCCGAAAAAAGCCATAATTGATTTTAATTCGTTATAGACAGTCTTTATATTGTCCGTAGAGATTTTTATTAATGATCAATTTGGTGAAGTTTTTTATGGGCAATATTTTAGCAGCATCGAGTAAATCAAAATTGGACAATGGAGTCAAAGAGTCTCCAGCTAGTAAACCGTTCCTGGGATTCTCAGGCCTTTCCCGCTGTACCATGAATACGGGGTTTCTGGTAGTCTTAGACCTTTTCCCTTCTTTTATTTATATCCCTTCCCAGATGCTTTCTTTAGTGCCATTCCTGCCGCGGTATCAACGGCTCCTAACGCCGCCGCTTTAGCCACCACTGGGGCCGCTGCCGCAATCAAAGCCGGAATCTAAGCTAACAACGGAAATATACCGCCGGTTATTTTTCATATTGGCAATTGCAGCCGCAGAGAGTTTAATTCGAATTCCTTTTTTATTCTCAAACGCGTCATTGAAACGTTTTATTTGATTAGGTTTTAATGATAATTTATTCGCCCCGCCTGTCATCTGATTGGGTGGGTTTCAACGTGATTGTAGTTCCGCATTTTTCAGTTGCTAATGACTGTAGTTTCTTAATTTGATTAGGAGTTAACGCAACACTAATAACATCATATGGCATTATACAATAACAGATTGATCTAATTGTTACATGTTTTCCACTGGCGCATCTATTACTCTCATTCGTCCGCCATCACCTTCGAGTATCATGATTTGTCGATGAAAATGACAGCAACCGCTCTATAATTGGCAATACCACCAGGACGGGTTACACGAGCTCTAAAGTGTATATCAACGACGGATTGTCTTGATAAATCAAGATGTTCTAACGAAAAGTAATAAATCGGATATAAACTTTTGAAATCCTATTGTGATATTTGCAAACCAGTATCAACATTTTGATCACGTGTCATATATGACAACATGTTATGATATACACGCGCAATATGGTTAGTGGTGTAATCAAGTTGTATATCCTCGGATGGATCCTGTTGTCCGTTTATTCTCAGCGAGACTAAATTAACGCCTATCTGATCAAATATCATATGACTTCGTTCTTGATTACCAACTCGCGCATTATTCTGTAACGCAATAAATATATGACGTGGAGCTGAAACACCTTGTTTTGATGCCAGGTGCCATGTAAATGTACCATCGATATTATCCTGTTTAATATCCGTAGTCACTGATAACCAACTCAGCAACGACTTTTTTCCTTGGTCCATAAATGATAGTAATCGCTCCTCTGCGGTGATTGATGGAGTTAACACTCGCATCCATAATGATAGTTTTGATAAAATAACTTTACCCTCGGGGACACCAGCACCGCGCCAGATTTCATCAGCATCAGTACCCTTCGCACGAGTGCTACTGTATGCTTCGCGCCATAGATAACTTTTCTAACATTTCGACAGAATCCAAATATATGATGCAGTGGAATCGCGCTTGAAAATTGTCGACGCTGTCCTTGTAACGTTGCAACACGTGTAGCAAATCCTAGGTTGTAATTAGTAATAGTATTTATGACATCAAAATCAGCAGCTGGTCTTACATATCCTTCTGGTGCTGGATTAACTGCAGTTGCTTGTGCTGCCTTTACTCTGGAATACTGGACGTGTTCAGGTTGATCAGTGAGATCTTTTGCGAACATCATAGAGATGGACCCGCCGATCTTGTATAATCATCAGAATATCTTGCTAACCCTATTGTTGTTGTGGCAACATCAACATCACGCTCTATAGATTCAATTTCTTTTCCATCAATGAGATATTTAGCGCTTTCGAATAACGCCATAATACCATTATTAACAAAACCAACTCGGATAGTTGGGTTATTGTCATATGTTGGATCATTATGAGCAGCATCGTTTGTTAAAGTTCTCCTTCCACTTCGATAGATGCTTCACAAGGCAAAACGTATTTACTGGTATCATGAACTTGAAGTTCAATTCTTGATCGCAGATCTGGTTGTGTTGAGTGATAAGAATAAAATTGATAATCACGTACCGAATCATTCTTGAGCACTGGGGCTTCCGTATAAAACGCTGTATCAGGTGACCGTTTGAACATTTTATTATATACTCGTTGGTCTAAATCATCGTCGTCGACGTCGTCGTGGTTTTTTTTTAAGCCGCTTCCCGCTATCATATTTGCGGTTATATTATCCTGATCACTTGCTGTCAACGAAGTCGCCAGTGACGCTTGCTTTTGATCCACTGCGTTATTTATTATTTTACTAACCCGCGCAGGCATTTCTGCTGTAGATGGCAGTGGTCCCAATTGTGGTCTCCTTCGTCGTCGAACTAGCGCTATTAGTTTATCCTTCGTGGCTGAAAACGCTTTTCCGGCAGCATTTCCAATAGGGCTAATACCTTTATCACGAATAACATCAATAGCTTTCATCGATAATTGTTTTGCTAGCGGCGCTACTTTTGGAGCCATTCTTGCAAATAACCCTGCAATTGTATCACCGAGACCATCACCATAGTACGCGCTATAAACTGGAAACCGTGAATTACCTACATAGACGCTGGCTGGTTTGTCATGGTTGTAGTGTATGATCATCTTATTTAAATGATATTATCTAATGCGATGACTTAGTCGCTGTGGTAACCATCCGTAGGATTTTCCACTAACTCGTCAGTGAAATCTCGATATGTTTTGATATCAATAAAACCACCTAGAAATAACCGCTTGCAGATATCAGCTGCTTCATTAATTATTTCCGGTGAGTTATTTCCAGCTCGTTTCCCTCCAATGAGTACTTCTAATCGTGCTGTATCACCAAGAACATTACCAGGACAACTAGACCACTACCTGAAATTCCACTCCCAGAAAATCCCTCCTCGCTACTATAACCAGTTACTGCATCCAGTTTTTCTAACTCCTCTCTACTTTGTAAATAATTAAAATCATCATTATCATCTTCATCTCGATAAGATGATATATTAAATGGTCCAAGCAAAGCTTGGGGTGGTAGTTGTGGTTCCTGTTGTTTTTTAGGCGAGAAAGATATTTTTTTGAAGGTTGTTGTCGCTTTCTTTGCAATTTTTGCGGTTTTTGTTGTTGTTTTAGTTCTTCATATTGATTATACACTGTACCCACCGCATTGATATATCCTATGTATGATGTATTTGTTGTGTCAACTTGACTTTTGATAGTTTTGATTTTGTAGAATACATCAGCCCAATGAGTTATACTTCTAATATACTTATGATGTTCTGGTTTCAACGTTTTTTTTTCTTCTGTTTTCATAGGTCGTAACAACAAGCGCAGGAATTCCTGCTGAATCAGTCTTATCAATTGCTGCTAACCCTTCCTCGTTAAATATCGCGCGTAAATCATCTACTGTTCTTTTTGATTCAGGTGGTTCACTAACATCAATATCACTGTGAAGTTTTTGTACAGCTTGTTTTGTTTGTTCAGTTTCCGCTGCTATTTTTTCAAGTTCACCAATAGGAGGTTTTTCTTTTCTTTTTTCCCCCGTCTCGGGGATATCCCCCCATATAGCACGCTCAGTAGCTGATATTACCCCCTTCGTTGCTGTGGTTATTGGTTTAAACAACTCTTCAGATCCCGCAGCAAAATCCGTTTGTAAACTCTGTCTAGCTTGTAGTTTATTTCTGACAGAGTCGCGGATTGGTATAAATCTCTTAATAGCATCTAATCTTTCACGAGCTAATCTAGTTGTTAAAGCCTTGTTGACCATTATTGAAACAGTAAAGCAATTTCCAATTTGAATCTCGAAGGGATTTTCATGTACGATGTAATGATTTTGTCATCAGATAGACAAGTAACAAAAAAACTACTCACTAAAATATTTTTCAGTTAATTTAATTCCTTCTAACGCGCTATACTGTCAAATCGTTAATTGTATCCAACGGATTTTTTTTCATTTTCTTGAATTAACACCCGTATATTTCTAATCTTCGAATTAACTTCCTTTTTCAATTCATAATCTCGACCCAATTCTTTTCGTATTCCTTCCACGATAGCAAATAACGGGACAAACACACTTACGTCACTACAGAATGCAAGAGAGTCCCGAATAGAATTCTGGATTTTTTTTTATTAGCGCATACTTCTTGGCAGCATATATTTGTTAGTAATAATACCATGTTCTATATCTTGACAGTCAGTCATAATTTGGTCAGGATTTAAATTGTCAGATAATTTAATCTCTTGTTGTTTTCAATTTTGAAATTTCAGCTTTAATCCTATTCATATTTTCAGAATTCATATATGATAATACATATTTCTAATACAAAAAATATATTTTTTTCAAAAATGAACGCCGTTCGTGGTAAGTTGTTGTATCATCTTACTCACGCCAAGGGATATTATGCGATGATATATTAACCCCGTTCGTGGCAAGTTGATTTAGCATCTTACTCACGCCAAAGGATATTATGCGATGATATATACAATGAATGGATATATGAACCCCGTTCGTGGCAAGTTGTTTTAGCATCTTACTCAAGCCAAGAGATATTATGCGATGATATATGATGAACCCCATTTGTGCGCCTCAGGTGCTATTCACATCAAAGGCGCCCATAGGTTACATATAAGACAGCACATCTCATAGGGTCCGGTCAGGTGTCTTCACATCTAACCAGACCCAGAGTTATCACGAAGCATATTCCCTTAAGAGTGAATCTAACTCGTCAAATAACGGGTTAGAATCACAAGAGGATATGTTTAGTGAATGGATAGCACAAACAATAGATTATATAGAATGGTACAATGAATTGGATGGATATATACAATGAATGATGGTATTTACAATGAATGATGGATGATGGATGAAATGAATGATGGTATTTACAATGAATGATGGATGATGGATGAAATAAATGATGGATGAAATGAATGATGTTACTCCTACATTCATGCAATCACTATACCCCACCACAAAATCACCCTGGGTTGAATGAAAAATCATTCACACCACGGTGTGGTGTGTTGATATAGTGGTTGCAATTTGAATTTCGGAGGTACCCACCCCCCAATTAAAACCATCTGTCGGCCACCGTTAGCAATAATGCCTGTTACGGGTTTCGAACCATGACCGTCAGTATGGCACCGCGACACGTTACCGATTGAGCTAATGGTTCTTATTATAGGTATATGTTTTTGAATATAATATATAGGTAAGCTAATAAAATCAATAACGAACAGGCGTGACGACGTCAATGGATTGATCACAAAGCCACGAACAAATCCATATACCTTTTTTGTATGAAACAGAACCGAATACTTGAAAAAAAAATATAAAAAAAGAAAAAAAGAAAAAAATAGAAAAAAAATTACAAATAAAAAAAAATTAAAAAAATAAAATAAAAAATAACAATTATTTGGAAAACACTACATATTTTATTAGTTTTCTTACAAAAAATATTATATTTCCACTGAGAAATAATCGAAAAAACCAATTGAGATCCATAACTCTTTCATATGTCGTAAATATACCTAAACGAGTTATCTCCCTTGGTGTTATATAGAATAATGCAAAACATGATTAGACATAAACGAACTGTATTTTTTGTCCAGTCCTTTTTGAAAAAGCCGTCTTGGTTATTCCCTCTGCAAAAAATCGTACTGATGGTATACAAATATCAAAATATCTACCGGCTTCGGACATAGATTTGAATACAATTTGTTCGTTAGTTACTATATTAAATGATTTTACGGGTCATTTCCCAATTGATTTACAAGTGCCAGTTCCTCCTCGTTTTAAATCCTCACTCTGTGTAACAGCTTCTAGATTATCCAATTTGTTATTATGTGGATTTTAATCAATGTGATCAATAACAAGACCATCCTTGATCAATCCGTTATGACATTCATACACGAAACGATGACAGTAATAATTCTTCTTTCCAACACTAAACATCAAATACCCAATATTATTCAGAAAACCGACTGGGTTCTTCAGTCTACGGTTTCTGATAATGCCATTACGGGATGCTTCATAATCGCTTATCACAGGATGAGGCTGAAATTCTTGGTTCATTTATATACTAAATACTATTTGTCTAATTAATTAATTGCTTGAAGTATTAATTTGGAATCTTTCAATGTAGTCTTGAGGTATTCTTATGATTTTGTCGTTGACGCTCTCGGAGGTAGATTCATTCATAGAGTTCTTAATTCGTTTATCATAGTAGCGCTTCAACTCTCTGTATCTCTTACCACTACAACCGAGACACAATTGTGATATTCCTCTAACCCCTACCCCACATCGTATGCAGGGTAAAGGCCCATAACTCCCGTTGCGAACGCTTTGCATATGGTACCCATAGAACTCCTTTCTGTATGATTTGTTAAACGGGGTTACTGATCCAATCATAAGCCATTTGCAATGATTCATTATAATATATTCTCTATTTAAATACTTGTTTTAATTATAATATG
Organism: Unio delphinus; assembly: GCA_029339505.1. Lineage (NCBI taxonomy): Eukaryota > Metazoa > Mollusca > Bivalvia > Unionida > Unionidae > Unio > Unio delphinus. The sequence continues at coordinate 11,274,546 of JAQISU010001238.1, forward strand.
AAGGAGTTTAAAAGATTATCGAAAATTACGCCTTGGAAAAATGCTAAATTCAATCTCAATAGAGTCTCTGATAAGCCAAAGAATCTAATAAGTGATAGAACCATGACAGGTAAAATCCGTGATTGTTTTAATGAATTCAAGCACGATGGAGCATCTCATTGTTGGTCAACATTTCGAATTGATGGTAGTGTTGATGCTACCATGAACGATAAAAACGCAGCAGTGATAATCTCACATCTTACGCGGAAAAGGTATTTTTTTAGAATAAAATTCATTATCCGTTCAGACACTGGAGATTGGATTATCAGGGATAAATTTGAACCCACCTTGAAGGATAAAAAACCGTCGTTGTGAGTCAAGATTCAAAACCAGGAATTCTGACTGGAATTGACAAACCGTATTACGAGAGATCTTATCCTGTAACAGCAGTTGTTTATGGGATATATCCGTTAAATGATAAACCGAGTATTGAAAAACTAGCAACGATGAAATTATCATCGCTCAATTGTGTAGCAGAACGAATATTAGAACACTTCACAAATGCGCTGAGTGGAAATAAATTGACTGATCTAAGACGTAAAAATTAAACGAGTGGGGACTAACAGTAAAGGAGCGGGGGGGGTGGGGGTGGGGGGTGGGAGGCAACAATTCAAAATGTGGCAGCGTTAGAACGAATACTAAAATTCCCAATATTAGTAATGACGATAACAGGCGAGATATTATACGAACCGAAATATAAATCGAGAGGAGCTCCAATCAAAATTTTTGATCATAACGAACACGCATGGACATCTGCAGTAACAATATTTCCTCGGGATAGAACCATAAAATATATACCCGCGGAATTTTCTGGAGAAGAGATACTATTTGATTTTATTCACCAGTTGAGTAAAAACGATCCCGTGTCAGTGTGGTTAACTCCGAGGGTGGATTTGATCAGTTTGTAAGACCCAATGGAGAATTATACCGCACTGAAGCCCTCCAACAGGCAATGAAAAAACTAGCTAATAGTTTCTCGAAGAGTTTAGCCGACGAACAATTACTAACAAACTGTTTTACAATTCCGTCGGTTGCAGCTCATTTTGCGAGAAAGAAAAACACGTGGAGACCAGCGCGAGGTGAGTTTCTCACAGACATCAAATCAAGTTGTATAGAATTTAACCACGGTGGATTATGGAATACAAAATATGACCGTGAAAGTATTATTTCAGTTGATATAGTCGCGTGTTATCCGGCGAGTTTTCTCGGGTACGGAGAATGCGCTGAATACTTTAAACGATTTGCCCGTGTTGCTATTAATGGACCACTACCCGATTTTGATTTAACCGGATTCGCTCGTGTGGTATCATTTGAATTGGCTACAGGACTTCATCTGTGCTGTTATGTTTGGCTTAGTAGACATATATCTGTAAAACATTGGATGCCAATATTGTTGTTACGGTATATGATTGATTCTAAAATGCTGATATCGCTGATTGTCAGTGAAGTGATTATATCCTATCAATCTCAGACTGAAGTCTGGTTACCACAACCCAATCTAGATAGTATATGCAGCGAACAACGAAAACAACTTTCCGATCTTTACGAAGAAAATATCGTGAAATGGTCCAAACTATTATTTGAAATCAGAAATAAAGACGCAAAGGATCTCGGTAGAAAAATAATAGATAAATTTACTCAAGGTGGAAAATACGGCAATAAACGATATTCTTCACAGTTGATTATAGGTAGTGTTGAATACGATTTTATAATCGCGGATATAAGATCTAAGGGTATATATGTCGATCGTAAAGACGCTTTCTTGTCCGATGGAACAAAATTTGGTACAATTGTTACTTACGCAGACGGAGAAAATCTTCAGTATACACATTTGAGGGCGTTTATGCTAGCTTATGCTTCTATCAATTTATTTTTGATGATAAATAGATTTCCTGACACCGCAGTTAGAGTAGCCACTGATTCATTTTATATAGACGCGAAACACAGCGAAGCAGTTGCTGAATTCACTAATTTTGATGAGAGTTGGGGATCATGGAGAATTAGGCGGGAAATACCTTGTGACTATTCCAAATCAGCAGATGTTACGATTCAAGATAAATATTTGAAAGGTGACTAAATATTAGAACTATCTAATGCACCGCAGATATCTGATCCAATATGTCGATATAAAACCAGCTACCTAAACCGCTGTGGCGGGTCAGGAAAGACGAATCGTGCGATTGAGTTATTTCATAGGAAATCAAATATGATTGTACTAACACCAACACACAGACTCGCCAGAGAGATGAAACAACGAGGAGTAAATGCTTGTACTTACCACTGATTCTTTCGATGGAAAGGCGACGAATGGACTACTGAACGAATGGATGAGAAATTAATTCCTAAAGTCATTATTTGGGATAAGATCTGCACGGTGTCATTAGATGTATTACAAAGATTTCTCGATTGGTTATTGTTAGCGAACATAAAAGTAATAATGTGCGACGATCATGGCCATCCACCACCATTTGTTGGTTTATCCCCACATGATTGGCTAAAGAATTTTGTAGACTATTATAAAGAAATTAATACTGACCATAGAGCACTTGATGAACAATTACGCGAGTTCAAAAGACTAATCAGATTACAACCGGATAGAATCCAATGTGAAATAGCGCGTGAAATAATTTCAGAAACACCATTAAAAGATTTTTGGGAAGCGTGGAGACCAAACGATTTGATAATCGCAAGTAGAAAAATAGTCAGAGACACACTTCAGATGAAGTTATTTGATTTGCATAAAGAAAAATTTGCAACACTTCCACTACCGTGGTGTTATAGGCCTTCGGATAAACCAAACCGGAATATTGAAGTTGATATTCCAGGACAGAGTGAAAAGCAGAATTTAGTGCTAAATGATATTGTGCTGGTTGATATCAGCGTCGTCTAAGATGCATTGCATGCTGATAAATCCCCATGGACGCTAGGATACGCAACGACGATACATTCTTCACAGGGATTAACTATATCCGATACAATTGTTTGTATGGTGGATAATCACATCGAGTGGTCAAATTTAGTTTATCTCGCAGTATCCAGAGTACGAAGAATAAATCAACTTCGAAGAGTTGTTTTAGATGATAATAACACTACAATAAGGGATATTGTCAGCGATGATATAATCAGAAAAAAACTTTCTGGTTATAAACAGCAGGATAAAAATAATAGAGAATTTGATATTGATGCTGAATTAATAATTACGCTGAAGCAACAACAGAATAATCACTGCGCGAGTTGCAATTGTATAATGCATAGGTGTTGGTCGGATAAAGATCCTCGACAATTTACCGTAGACAGAAAAGATAGCAGCGTATGTCATACCAGGGAAATAATATGATGCTGACTTGTCTTGAGTGCAATAGACGAAGAGGTGCTAGCTAAGACCACGCGGCGGTAATCGAGTATCCTCGGGTATCACTTGTATTTGTTCACGAGTAAATCCGCGTTGAGGAGCGGTCAAATCCAATCTATAGATTGCTGGTCTACCCGTAGATCGTGTTATACTAGATAATTTACGCATAGTAACGCTCCAGATAGGATCAGTAGCTCTTTTTTTGCCACCTTCAAGCTCTCCTGGTTCATATAAATACCTAACAGTGACATTACCGAGAATTGGTTGTTTTGAAAAATCTTTTAGTGGTTGTAAGGGTATAGACTTATTTTTAATGGCGTTGTTAGGTTTCATGTTGATTGTTCGAGTAATCTCGTTATTTAGCGCGGTAATTACAGCTGGTAATCTCCTGACCCATTCACGAGATCGTTTATCCTAAATAAATTCCTTCGCGTATTGATATCCAAATAACCGCTCAGCAAGTGTACGATTAAATCGTTCAACAATTGCCTAATCGCGATGTAGTGCAGTATGCCCTCGTCTGATAGTGACATTATGATGCTTCATTGTTGATAACATTACACCCTGAAATTCCTTGCCAGGATCAACTTGTAATAGATTTGGCCAGCGCAGAGGACACCTTCGATAAATCCTTTCAAATGCAGAAGCCACGTCAGTTGATGATTTTGTCTTTAGCGGTTCTGCTTGTTTGTATCGACTCGCAATATCAACTACAGTTAACGCGTATTTGTAACCACCATCATGTGGCAGAAATAATATATCAGCCTGATGAACTTCATTAGGAACGGTCACATCAAAATGCGAGTAGTTAACTTGTTTAGGCGCTGGTAGATAAATTTGCCATATCGCCTGTTTAGATAACCAATCCGCTGCAGTGGTATATTTCACCTTCTCGGCGCTAGCGAGTTTACCAATTGCTGCTTTGCCCCTCCAGTATCCTTTTTGGAGAATAATAAATAGATTCCATGTTGTTATTAATTATCAGCACCTAACATCAATTTACCTTTCATAGTCGATTTTACTAACCATGAAACCAATTTTTCTTTGAAGGATTTATCAGTGATAGAATCCAACGCTTGAATCAATTTCACATCTGCTATATGCCTATGTTGCAGATTACTGCTTTTATAAGCGACATCATGAGCATGACACGCTTTATCAATGGCGTTTATTGGTTCTTCACCACGTCGGGGTTGGTTTTGATTATCGAGTCTGATATCGAGTCTAGTCCCGGGTCCACAATAACTATATTCTGGAAGATGTTTTTCTCCTGGATACTTTGCCCATGGTGTTCCCGGGAGTTTAGCTAGCTTGGCTGCAATATCACCTCCTCGTTTTTTTTTTTAAATTATCCACAGATCTCATTGAAACAAATCTAAATTTCTTTGTACTGCATTGAACGCATTTACCGGAAAGTGATGATCGGTTATTTTTAGTTGTAATCGTCGTCAAGTCGTTTGTGCCAGTACGCTTTTTACATTTCACGCAATATAGATCCATAATTTATTTATAATAACATGAATGTAATTGATTATTCAGCTACCCAACGACGGAAACCTATTAAACACCATGCGATGTTGCCGAATTCAATTAGAATGATTATAATCGGACCATCTGGAAGTGGCAAGACACAATTGTTACTTAATTTAATAACGAGATGGATGAAATGGGACAAGTTGTATTTGATAGCTCCCAGTCTAGATGATCAACGATGTTACAATGTATTAAAAGATTTTAACGACAAAGCGGTAGAAGAATCCGGCGAGGGTATTATTGAGTTTATAACCGATATCGATGAAGCACCGAGCATTGATGATATTGATGGAGATATTAACAATTTAGTCGTATACGATGATATCATGTTAAACAATCAAAAGAATCCTGCTAGGATATTTTCCAGAGGCAGGCATAAAAAAACTGACGTGATATATGTCACGCAACGATACACACAAATACCAAAAGTGATCAGAGATAACTGTAATATTCTTGCCGTATTCAACGGAGTTGATACACATACTCTTAGAAATATTTGGCAAACTTGGTGCAGCGGTGATATGGATCATAATCGATTTAGAAATTTCTTTAGTTGCGCTCAGTCAATCCCACATGGATTTGTGACGATAAATGTATCAGATCCTCGGACGCGATATCGTGTCGGACTTGATAAAATATTCGGTTAAAATCGTTTACTGAATCTCATAAAGAATTGTTAACCCATAGCAGCAGAGGGGGTGATTTCCAACGACAATGGCGTCTTTTTTTTTTTGCCAAATGGACCCTTAGAAGGAACCAAATAGACCTTTCTATTAAATATTTACTAGGAAGCCTCAATTTGTCAAATAGACCTTTCTAGTAAATATTAACGAGAAGGAAGCCTCGTTGACGCCTAAAAAGTTGGTCTGTTCACCCCCTCTGCTGCTAGTTTTTTCCAAGGTTGGTATATTTTACGCAAAATTTTCAATCAAGTTTAGTTGGTATTTTTACGCCTCATCAATCTCATCAAGATTGTCAATAGTAAATGTTCCTAAGTTTACATGATAAGAATATGAAACTTAACGCTTTAATGAATGTTCGAGACTAAAACTTCTTCTCGGTTAAATTCGTGCACTTTCAAATCCCCAATGAATAATAAATTTAAATCCCAATGAAACTTATTCATTTCACAGTACCATTAGCGAAAATGATTCAATGTGTTGCTTAACGGCATAATGGCCTTACTTTTTCTTTCCAGAGTTAAATCCTCAAAGGCAATTTGGGTGAAACAAGAAAAGTAATTAACGTACAATAATTTGCTAATCACAACATTTCCTACCGATTATTAAGTCATTTCCAAAATTGCAATTCAGTTATATCAACTATTTAGTTGAAGACGGTTTATAGGGTTTACACTTGGATAAACAAAACAATAAAACACCATTTCAATATATTAAAATGGATTAACGTAGGGCGTTTATTTACATCACTGAAACTTTTGTAAACCCCGTATACCTTAAAATCTAATACAAAACTCTTTGTTATAACGTATTTAGTAACAACTTGTCAATAAACAAATGGTTATTCCCATATTAACAGTTTGCAGTGCAATGTTCTTGGTCATTGGACGTTGTTGCTTACTAGAAAATAAATACTCTGGAATGTGAAAACATTGGTATTCAGAAACGCCAAATATCATTTGAGATGCAAGTGGGAAAGCATGACCCTACCTCACCGAGAACGCGTGTTATTTGTTATCTTTGTAGGAAACTGGGCGTGCAAGCTGTTATGGATTATGAAAAAGGATCCACCAAGTTGCCTGAAGTTCAAAAATAGAAAACTCGATTGCTGTCTAAGTTAAGCCGTCAAGAAGTACGTTATAGAATACATCTCGGTAGAAGCTTTAGAAGCTAATGAATGAGAACACGTCGACCTTGAAATCGGATACGTCCGCCGATGGTGCTCCAATTCTTGGAATATATCCACGTGCGCAACTAATTTTTGAAACGCAGTAATTACAAAGCAAATACATTTTTGTAGGAAGTCACAGATCTAGCTCAAGAGTAGATTTAACATGCAATTTTTTTAAAATAAACTTTATATACGCAATACAAGTACAATTGACTGTTTTAACAAGATAAATTTATTAGCATAGGTCATACTCAACATTTTCGTATTAATCTAACGGTTGAATGCGCTACTAAATGAGAAATAGAACATTTCATATAGTAAACAACTTAATAATTTTCATTAATTTTCGTATCTTTCTTATCATAGATATTAACTGAATCAAAACTGAAAAAGAATAATAGCCTGTTACATGACTACAATTACAGTATAGCTTGATTTACTCGAACGATAGTATGTCATAGGCTCGTGAATTGTTGCATTCATACAAATATTCAGTAACTATCCTTACAACCGTGTACTCCTCTTTCTAGTACAATATCATTGGATTTATTATGTAAATAAAAGAGAGAGAGAGAGAGAGAGAGAGAGAGAGAGAGAGAGAGAGAGAGAGAGAGAGAGAGAGAGAGAGAGAGAGTATAACGTTTTACCTTGGGTATTTAAGTGCGATTCCAGAAAGAGCTTGAACAAGTATTTCATACAGGTAATGCAACAATCTAATACTAGAATAATTAATCTTTTGGGTAATGTAAAATATTTTAATCCTGTAAGCGACTTCTGCTGGCTAAATAGTTTCGTGAAATTGGTTTGGATACTTTTCTTTTGTTTCTTTCAGTTGGAAGGAAGAAGCTGAACAATATTAGCATATACCATTAGAAAACTATTTTGTGTTGTCATATTTTCAATAACAAACCATTCAGTTACAAATAGCATCGTTATGTTCCGTTAAGTAAAGACCAGACAGGGTTTTTTATCGATCTCGAATCATCCTTAACCCAACTCGTATTTCCATGATATTTCCTAATTGGCCGCATGCTTCCACCCAATTCACTCAATGACAGCAACCGAATACAGGGACAACGTTTCTGCTTTCTTAATACTGCAAATGTTGTTGTAAATAAAACAAATGAATAAATAAGAAGGGACTCGGCAGATACCGTTTATGTCGCCATAGTGGCAAATGTGATGTAATTTTACAGGCGAAACGTGGATGGAAACCATAATTTGAGCGGCCTAAAATGGCGAAGTAAATATAATTAGGTCATAGTTGTATAGTTTTGTAACGCCTCTCTCTCTCTCTCTCTCTCTCTCTCTCTCTCTCTCTCTCTCTCTCTCTCTCTCTCTCTTAGTAAAAGGCTTTGATTGTTTGTTTGATTAGGATTTTTGACGTAGATTTAAAAACATTTCAGTCCTATCGCTACAATGTCTATAGTTTATAGCTATGTCTAACATGGGGGCATCGTGCCGCAGACATGTAGCATGATGTCCCACCCAGTAACATTATCCTCACACCAGGCCGTCCAGTCCTAACACTAACCTCTTAATTCTGAGCGCCAAGTGAGGCAGCTGTTAGTACCATTTTTGTAAGTCTTTGGTATGACTCGGCCAGGGAGTGAACCCACGACCTCTCGCTTCCATGGCGGACGCTATAACCACTAGGCCACCAGAGTGGTCTTAGTAAGAGGGGTAGTTAATTGGATTTAACTGCGCTATATAGGGAATAACCTCCCTTGATGTTATTACCCGATGTGAGGGAATAGATAGAACATCAACATAGAACTGGGCATGATTATTGGTGAGATAAAATGCAATACGATCCCCTTAGACAAGGAAAAAAAAAACAAATTGAATAAAACACATTAACAGTGGTAATTTCAATTCAACATAATATAATAGAATTTGGATTTATTTCATCATCATAACGAGTGGGGAAAAAACCGCAATGTCCACGATTAAGTGCATCACCGTGTTCCATTGTTTAATATTACCTCGAGTCTTCCTGTTCCAACCGCGTCAACCTTCTTGGATTTCTTACCCACTCCTCCTTTTTCAGACGTCACACGTCATTTCTCTATTTTCTTGACTTAACTTGTCACTTCTCTTCATTCCCAGACTTCTTCCTTCAGACTGCCCGTCTATCTCTCACTCCCTCTCTCCTCTCTCTCTCTCTCTCTCTCTTCTCTCTCTCTCTCTCTCTCTCTCTCTCTCTCTCTCTCTCTCTCTCTCTCTCTCTCTCTCTCTCTCTCTCTCTCTCTCTCTCTCTCTAAATCTATGTATGCGCCACTTTCAAGATGAACAAAATTCTTCCTTCACTTACATTACTCAGGACACACTAGCTCTCCGGACACTGCGCAAAACTCTGACTTATTGTTGTAGTACTTTGCCCTCGCTTCCCAGCGACATGTAATAATTTACCACATGAGCGGTCTATCGAAAATTACCGTATGCTACTACATGTTCGATTAATATTGCATAAAATCCACAGATCCCTACTCACATCCAGATTATATAAATATTATAAAACCAAATATAATAGGTTGCAATCGTTAACTTATGATAATCAGTATCATAGTAACGGACAAAGGAAATTATTTCATATTTATTTCATATAACCCAATTAAATTCTACACATGTACAAATTCGGATCACATGTAATAAATTCTGATAATGACAAAATAGCTGTAAAATTAAAAAGATTGCATAGCAACTATATTATCAACACATTTCCATGCAACTGAATCAGATCAGTTGCATAATATAGAACTTAATCATATCAAACAACAAAAATAATTATAGAATATTACGTAAAATTAAAATTGCGTCCCCTTATGCGTCCCCTTATGCTGTTATCCATTGACACTGCGTCCAAGCACTAAACATTGTCTCTTCTCACAACAGAGACATCTGGTCCCTTTCTTGTTTATCGAGGAAAGCAGTATTCCTTTTCTTTTCTTCCTCGAAGTCGAACTTCTACTGTCTCAAGAGCTTTCGGACTAAATAATTGGGACTAAGGTTGTCACTTTCTATTTCACATTACTTAACAGGTGAACGGCTTAACTTCAATCTGGCCAATCATAAGCAGTGGTTTCTAAAATGTTTCCTTAGACAATCATTTATTTCGTCAGTCAGAATCTCTGAATTAATTTATATGACATTTCCCTTTCAGGAATGACTATTTGACATGGATCGGAATTTCAACTGTCTCCTTCTCAAACCCGTATTAAGATGTTAGGTCAATTTATTGAATCGGAATTCTGGCTCCTTTACAGTTTTAACACTGACATGGGAAACGTTGAAGAGGTAAGGTCAAAGTGACCCCTTGACAAGACTTTTACGGTTTAAATGTAATAAAATCTTAATGCTCAATAAATTCACATTTAGGTTCCACTTCCACAAAATTGAACACTTCAAATTTTTTACGGCCTGAACTGCCAACGGTACGGAAAGTTGACAAAGAGAAATCATGCAGATCTGCGGTTGATATGCAGTTGGAAAGTTGTGAGATATGTGGTATTGTAACGACGGGAGTAAAATTATTTATAAAGAAGACACGTTGGGCTTTCTATTTTACAACATAAGTTGTGTAGAAGTCTTTGGATTAGGTCAAACGTATGACTACTAGCGGAATCGCGCCTGGGTTTGATACCGTTTGGTCAAAGCAAATTCCACTGGTTTGAAACACGAAAGAGATTCTTTGACCAAATTCAGATTACAACCAGTCCAACAAAACCGACATGTCATTTTCTGACCAATGGAATCCATGCGTAAGGTTTAAATTGCACACCCGTATTTAGCTACTGAAACCTTACTAGTATCACATAGTTGTTTGGTTAATTACAGCCGATATTTAAAAGAAATGAACTTCATGATATAATATTTCGGTCATTCTTATACATATGCTTGTATCTCCTCTCCTTATTAGTTTATTATTCTAATCCTTCCACATGTATTATTCTCCTTTCATTTATTCTTCTTCTCCTCACACTCTGGCACACATTCTGAAAATTATTACATGGGCTGAACAGTTATTGGGAACGTTCAATTATTTCCTTATATGTAATCCTATCGTAAACCTAACATAAAGTATTTGAATGCTATTATTGTAGTTCTATAAATAAATAATAAAACTAAAAGATTGATAAGGTGCACTGAATATCATGTTCTTGTCGTTCAAACACTGAATGATTCATACGGAGCATGTTTACAAGTCATGCCATTTACAAGCAAACTGTCATCATACGTAATAGACGAAAGGCACACACACACACACACACACACACACACACACACACATCCCACCTGTACTTTACAAATAAACACCAGATGTTGACCTCATTTCTGACCTGGCTTCAGAGTTGTAAACAAGCTTTTAAAATGATTGGTTGATTCCAAGGACATTATGGAGCTTTGTTATAAACTACTTTCTTTTTTAGTTTTTTTAAACGTAAATTTGTCCTAAAGATTTTATAAGATCATGTAACCCCTTCCTTGTTTACCTAAAAACAGGTATATAAATTATGTTTTGGAGCAAACTATTTAGTATAAGTTGGGCTGTTAGAATATTAAGTTGTGATGTTTTGAGTTATTTTAAATTGCCTTGTACTGGAATTTATTTCAATTCGTTTGGATCAAGAGGATTTATTTTGTTATTTATCGGAAAAACAATTGTGCTCATTGAATTTCATAAGACCAGAACTGACTTCATCAAGTGACATCGTCTTCCATCTTGGATGCTTTACTAAGATTCGAACTGGGAATTATTAGGACATTTTATTACCAGGACTTTTGCAATTTCACTAGTGGATTATATTTTGAATTATTTTTGGATTAATTTTGGAATTGATTCTTAAGACCGTATGTTTATTTTTCTTTTCTGGAAAATATTTGTGCTCAATAAATTGTTTATTAAGTTTTACAAGTTTGTTATTTTCACTCTTTCTATGTTACTGTTTATTCGAGCGTAAGCACGTAACAATATATATATATATATATATATATATATATATATATATATATATATATATATATATATATATATATATATATATATATGAATGTTTGTTTGTTTGTGTCGTATGCGTTCCTATACCGTTCATCCGATTGCGATAAAATTTTGGTGAGTTGTTCTGCGCACGCCCGCGAAGGTTTCTGAATGGTACAACCATTTAAATTGTACAATTAACAAATTTGTGTATTTCATATAGTTTTGCGACATTTACCGTGTTCGCTGTGAACTGTAGGCGCCTTAGATACGTCACGTGATCGAATACGGTTTGTAGCGATATCAAATCTCGCATGTCATCGGTGTGAACTGTAGGCGCCTTAGATACGTCATGTTTACTTAGTTAGGTTTGGTTCGCGCCTTGGTTTCGTCAAACAATCGCGGTGTGAATTTGTAATAGTTGAAACAGACGAGCAACGGGAAGCAAGATTGGAAACCGTTCGAGTTCGCACTGCTCAAGCCCGATCACTTTCACAAACACTTTCTTTCTTTCAGTGGCATTGCAACTCATGCCACGATTAAAACACAAACACTTTCTTTCTTTGAGTGGCATTGCAACGCATGCCGGGTACATGCTAGTCCTGAATACATATCGTCGTGTACGACACGCCCCTTTGTCATTATAATCCTTAATACATATCGTCGTATACGACACGCCCCTTTGTCATTATATTCCTTAATACATATCGTCGTATACGACACGCCCCTTTGTCATTATATTCCTTAATACATATCGTCGTATACGACACGCCCCTTTGCCATTATAATCCTTAATACATATCGTCATAAACGACACGCCCCTTTGCTATTTTCATCATTATTACCTTTCAGTATTTATTTATTTTTGATGTTTGTCTAATCTTACAAATATTGAATACCGAGGGAATGATCTGGATGTTTCTACCACTTCCATGATATCATTTCATATGGCCACTTCCTTGATATCATTTCATATGGTCAGTTCATTTATATCATTTATCTACTTCCATGATATCATTTCGTATGGCCACTAACATTATATCATTTCACATGTTCGGCTCATTTCTATCATTTCATATATCCACTTCCATGATATCATTTCGTATGGCCACTTCCATGATATAATTTCATATGGCCACTTCCATGCTATCATTTCACATGGCCACTACCATGCTATCATTTCACATGGCCACTTCGATGATATCAATTCACATGACCACTTCCATGCTATCATTTCACATGGCCACTTCCATGATATCATTTCATTTGGCCACTTCCATGATATCATTTCACATGGCCACTTCCATGATATAATTTCATATGGCCACCTCAAAGATATTTTATATGGCCACATCCATGATAACATTTCATATGGCCACTTCCTTGATATCATTTCATATGGTAACTTCCATGATATCATTTCATATGGTAACTTCCATGATATCATTTTTATTTGGTTAATTGCAAACTATACGAATAATAATGTTTAATTATAGCGTATGCCATATTTAATATTAATTTTGTACTCTATGCCATACTTATAGTAATATAAGTAAGAGAAGAGGATGGCATATTTTGTTCTAATATATATTTTGCTACATTGTGTAGCTGGACCTGATGGCTTTGGGTTTATAGCCATCTTATAGAACTATTTAGGGTCTTAATTAGTTAATGAATTATATATATATTTTGCTACATTGTGTAGCTGGTCCTGATGGCTTGGGTTTATAGCCACCTTATTGAACTTGAACGCTTGCATGCATAGTTGCAACCTCCCTAGCAACCGCAATTCTTTCAGTACCATTTTACCCTATCATTGGTTTGCCACAGTTTATCAATTCTAGAACTGTTGTTCTGCTACTGAAAACTATATAAACAATTAGGATATAGAGTTTTTATCTCACAGCTTAGTACAGAGTAAGATATAAGATGTGACAATATTTTGTATACTCAAATATACTGAACCTTGGTTGGTTGGTTGGTTAGTTGAATTAAAGTCGTTTTCGCCCGTTCGGGCATGCACGACTGTTTAGTGCAGCATTTGGTGCTACTTATTTTTTTCGGGGGAACGGAGTGGAGCCACATCCCCCACGCATTTATTCACGTTTTCGTGATGCTTAATTATCAGCTAGTGATTGGGAAACTATTTGCGCAATCATTTGGTCCGGAATCCGGACGCGGAGAGGGGGTTTGGTTCATGTAGGAGGATTGAGCTATTCGTAATTAGTCTTTTTGTTCCTTTTGTGTGTGTAAGATTCAGAGTAGGATACAGTGTTAGATGTCAGCAGTCTTGTCAATGTCCCTAAGATAATTGAGGATAATTTCTAGACTGTGTTTAGGATTTGGGTTATTTTGTTGATGGAATTCTGGGTAGGTTGCTGGGGATTTGATTTGCTTTAGCTCTTGTATAAGTTTTTTCCTTTGTCCTTTGTATTTGGGGCATATGTTGAAGACATGGTTGAGATCTTCCTTCTCCGGGCAGTGTGGGCATGTTGTTTTCCTTGTGTTTTTCTTAGAGTACTGTCCCATATTGCCAGTTAGGAGGGTTTTTCCTGTTTTTAATCTGTTGACTATTCCCTGGTTGTGCTTGTTGTCAATGGGAGGTGCTTTGTTCTTTCGTGAGACTATTGGTTGTATAGAGTATAGGATACGTCCTTTTGTACAGTTATCCCATTCTTTTTGCCATTTGGCTACGATTTTTCTGTTGATAATACTGTAGAGTTCTGTTATCCCATACTCTATATTGGTGATGTAGTCTTCTTGCAGTTTTTCTTTTGCTGTTATGTCTGCTAGTTCGTTTCCGAGTAATCCTATGTGGGATGGGACCCACATGAACTCGATGTTGCAGTTTTGTGAAATGAGATTGTTAATTTCTAGTTTAGCTTTTTTCAGGAAATTTTCCCTCCCCTTTGATTGCCCTGTTTCTAAGGATTTTAATACGCTTAGTGAGTCGGTAATTATTATTGCTTTTTGGATCTTATTGTCGGCTATTATTTTAAGCGCTTCTAGAATAGCCCAGAATTCAGTAGTATATACGGAACAGAGGTCTGGGAGCCTACTACCAGTTTTAATTTGTAGGTCTGGTATTACTACTGCTGCTGATGTTTTGTATGGGCTGGTGGCTTTTGATCCGTCCGTATATATCTTGGTGTAATCCTTGTAATTTTCCTCCAGATTCTGTGGATTTTGGATCTTATTTCATGAGGGTTTATTTCTTTAGACCCGAAGTTTAGGGCTGTAGTGTTGATCTTTGCTTTTTTGTTGTTCCATGGAGTTTTGTCTGGAAATGTGATAATTTCCGCTTGGAGCTTATCAATTTCCATTTCTTTACATAATATGTGTATGATTTTTCCAGACGGAGGGCGTGGGACTAGTTTTCTGCTAAATGGGATGTTACATTTGTTGATTGTTATTCTTGTTGGATGATTTGCTTGGTGAATAGATAATCGTGCTGCGTATCGTAGGGTTAGTTCTTCTCTCCTAAGCGATAGTGGTGATTCTCCTGTAAGTATTTGCATTTCTTCTATTGATGTATGTTTTCTGCTGTTTGTGGATATTTTAAGGGCTTGTCTTTATATTTTGTCAAGTTTCTTTAGAAGTGTGATGTTTGCAGTGCCATGCAATTGGCACCCGTAATCCAGTTTGGATCTAATTAGGGCTATGTATATGATTAGTAGAGTGTCCTGGTCTGCTCCCCATTTTAGTCCCTTAATGTTTTTGAGTAGGGTTATGTCCCTGTCGCATCTAATAATTAGTTCGTTAATATGTTGTTTCCAGGTGAGGTTCTGATCATAGAGCATTCCAATGAATTTTACTGTTTTTTCAAATTTTATTGGGTCTCCTTGTATAAAGAGTGTAGGTGGACTAATATTGTATCTGTGTCTTGGAGAGAAGATTACGCCTGTAGTTTTTCCTTTGGAGAGCTTAAATCCCCATTTGTCTGCCCACTTCCCAATGTTGTTAAGGTTAGTTTGCAGTTCAGAGATTATTTTATTGCTATGAGGATTTCCAGCTTTCCATAGACCACTATCATCTGCGAATTGTGATAGGTCCACTTTACTGAGATTGATTGATGTTTCCATGTCGTTTACCATGATGTTAAACAGTGTCGGGCTGAGGACACTCCCTTGTGGTTTGCCATTATCTAAAGTGAGTTCGTCGGAATATTGGTCTTCTACTCTTACTCTGATGCGCCTGTTGGTTAGAAAGTTTTTTTATCCAGGCATGCGTGTTGCCATTTATTGCATAATAATTTAGCTTGGAAATTAGTCCGTTTGTCCAGACCAGGTCAAACGCTTTTTCTAGATCGAGGAAGATTGCTATGAGATACCTATCGCATTTCCTCTTAGCATTTAATGCAAGTTTGATATTTGACTCCAATCGGACTAATTGGTCAAGAGTAGACCTTTTATTCCGGAATCCACTTTGATTACTTGAGATGAGATTGTTACTCTCAAGGTGATGTTTCAGCCTATTATTAATCATGGTTTCCATTAATTTACAAATTGTATCTGTCAGTGAGATTGGCCGATATGATGTAATTTCGGTCGGGTCTTTCCCTATTTTTGGAATTGGGACGACTTTGGCTTGTTTCCATTTGTTTGGTATGGTTCCTGTTTGCCATGATTGATTGATCAAATTAAGTATTATGGTTTCGACGTTATATGGAACGTTTTTATATATCTCATAACCTATATTGTCCTCTCCTGGTGATGTTGATTTTTTGTTTTGGATTGCTGTTCTCCATTCTTCCAGGGTAAAGTTTTCATTTAGATGTGAGATGCTGTTATCTTGGTCTATAAAAGGTGTTTAAGTTTGTCTTCTACTTCTGCTCTGTGTTGTTGGAATTTTTTGGTGTGGTTATTGTTTCCACTCATGCCGGCAAAGTGTTTTGCTATGGCGTTGGCTTTATCTATATTTGATGTTATGCCTTTGATGTTGGGTGCACTGTTATTTCCGGTTCCTTTTATGGATTTAATTTTATTCCATATTTGTTTGGCATTGCAATTTTTAATTTCAAGAGTGGAGCAGTAGTTTCTCCATGTTGTTAGTTTGGCTTCTTTTATTATTTTTTTTGTTAATTTTTCCTTGGATTTGTATTCCAAATAGTCAGGGGATTGTCCACTGCGTCTAAATTTATTGAGGGCTTTCTTTTTCTCTTTTAATGCTTCCTTGCAGTTATTATTCCACCACGGGACGTGTTGTTTAGTTTGATCTTTCTTTTCCTTTCCAGTGGTTGGTATGCTTAGATTTGCAGCCTTTTTAATATTGTTCATGATGTTTTCGTTAAAGATGTTGATGTCGTCGTCATGTGTGTTGGCCATAGATACGTCTTTGAGTAGATTACTGAATTTACTCCAGTCTGCTTTATTTAGGATCCATTTGGGGAGTTTGCCATTCGTGTCAAGAGGTGATGTCAAGTTGATCGTAATTTGTATAGGGAAGTGGTCACTCCCTAGAGTAGAATCAGTATCCACTTCCCAGGTTGTCATAGTTGCTAGTTTAGGGGTACATATTGTCAGGTCCAGCGCTGATAAGGCACCATCTTCAGGGGAGATCCTGGTTTTGGAGCCGTCGTTGAGCAGTACCAGGTTCTTTTTCCGCATCCATTCTTCAATCAATGCTCCTCTTTTGTCCCGATGGTTTCCTCCCCACATCTGATTGTGGGCATTAAAATCTCCACAGATGATTAAGTCACCATTACACCCTAAATTGTGGTAGTTTGTTGCTGCTGCTGGATGGTGTTTTCCTGGGTCGTAGATATTAAATATTGTGAAAGATAATGATCCTGTTGTAATGATGACTGATTGGTGTTCAACTGGATTTTGGCTTGATGGGACTTTTGGGTCTTTTAGGCTGTGTGAGTTTTCTACTAAAGTTGTGTTTGGTAACAGGTCGTTAACGAAAATTGCTAGTCCCCCTCCTTTTTGCCCATTTTCTCTGTTTATGAATTCACGAATTGAGTATCCTGGTAATTTTGGGATGTATTGGGAATCTGTTTTAAGGAAGGTTTCTTGGATACAAAGGATATCTTGTTTAATTTTGGAATTTTGAATTTTAATTTCTAATTCGGATTTGTTGGAAAATAAGCCTCTACTATTCCATTGCCAAATTACTAGTCTGGTTGATCTACCCATTGCAATAGTTGTCCTTATTTATAATATATATGTATATATATTAAATTAGGTTAACTATTTGTTTTTCCAAGGTGTTTTTCTAGTACTTCAGTTAGCAGTTGGAAGTAAGGTATACTGGGGGTTACATTATCATGTGAAATTATTAGTATCCCATCAATAAGGTCCCTTATATACTTGAGAATGGTTATGCTAGGAGAATTTTCTATTTCATGTTTCGTGTTTCATGTTTATATTGAACGCTTTATATGCTCATGCTTTATATTTGTGAAGCACGGACGTGAAGGACCACCCTGAAAAGACTAACAATACCTTCACCACAACCAAAACATGTTACGCGCGGACCTAACAGAAAATCGCATTTCTGCAATTTTCCTACTGTTACAAGCACAGGGGTATTCACTTGACCGAGCGGTGTCAAAACCCTGGCGCGAGTCACGCTGGAAGTCATATGTTTTCCCCAAATTTCCAAAGACTTCCATACAACTTAAGTTGTAAAATGGAAAGAAAGACGTGTCTGCTATAATTATTAATCTTTGCTGTAATCAATGGGCGACCCAGAGGAGACAACTTGCCCAAACGTCCATTAACTGCACCTTTACATGGTTTTTCTTCATTATCATCCGTTTTCCGTACCGATAGCTTGTCATGCCATAGAAATTACACCAGTATTCCCTTACTAACTGGGAAATATTTAACTGCGCGACCCTAGGCCAGTCCATCCACAGAATTTCCGGCGTATCACACTCATATACATACGCCAATTTTCCACTATGGCCACATAAACGGTACCTACCAAGTTCCAACTTATTGATTCCATTCTATAATTTACTGATTTCCAACCATAAATGCTGCCTTTTCAATCACACTACTTGTATACACCACTTAATTTTAATATGGACTATGTTACAAAAAGGGACAGTCATTCGGCTTGTACCCAAAATCACTACTAACGACCCAAGCATGGTTCAAATTCACTAACACTTACTCCAAATTTATTACATTACAAACACACTCACTTTCCAACAAAGCCAGGCAAATCAACATTGTATCGTCTCATGCATTAATACAAACCAAATACATACACAGTGACACACACACACACACACACACACACACACACGCACACACACACACACACACACTATCTTACAAGGCATGGAAACAAGGTGTTTACAGGCACACTTTGATCCTATTGCAAATTACAATCATACTCACAGACCAACACACAAATACATACATATTTGGCAATAGAGTAGTATGTCTCTAGAGTTTTGGGTTAGCCCTGAAAAGTGATGTTTTGTTGGTTAAGAGTTTGGCATTTTTTTTAATTTCTGTTATTTATTTTCAGTAAGGCTGCTGCCTTTCATACGGGATATCCTCTGCTTCTTCGGATGGAGAGGGAGAACTCGTTATTGTCCACTCTACAGTCCACAAAACTACTTTTTGGCTAATGTTGCAATTTCTGCTGCTGTTTCTGTTTCTGAAGTTTGTACTTCTCAGTCCACTCTTCTTGCTCCTTTTTTATTTCTTCTCCAATGATCATCTTTATCAACTCTTGGGCCACTTTCAGCATCCTGATATTTTCTATCTCTTCAAGAATTGGCATCAGGTTTATCCTGACACGATTTAAACGTACGTGAGCTTCATTCAGATTAGCTTGTTTTGAAGCCATCTTCACGACATGATGAGTAAATACTGGAATGTCAGATTCTATCTCTCACTCTCTCTTTAATTTAAGTGCTTCGGCCACGGTGGGTCATTTAGCACTGTTTTATCCAGCCAAGAATGGTTATTTGATTTTTCCTGATGGTGGGAATGGTGCCGCCTCTCTCAGGCGTTTCTGCGTTCAGAGAACACTAATTGATTAGGCCGTCAGATCGGAGTCGCTAAATAGCAACTGTCGATGTGAATGGTAGGCCGAGGTGAATGGGAATAGACCCAGCACACACTCACTCTTGCTCACTCGATACCGCTGTGTTTAATAATGGACATGCTCCGCACGTGTGCTTGATGGTGGTGTCCGGCAGTGTGAAAGGTGGAAAGGTGGCTTGGCAAGGCCGGAGCGTAGGTCGGTCAGTGCTGCGTTCTTAATTCCAGGGTATCTTGGTCTAAAGTTTTCCTTATTAATTTTCATAGACTCTGTGCTGTTATGAGTCTAAAGTGTATACAGCCCCGTATGACAGCCTAGTTGGGGTTTGTGTGTTCCGCTGCCCTGATGGATCGAGGTTCGATACCACCTTATTTTTCTTAGATTGAGTGGTTGAGTATTGCCTAATTGCATTGTTTGGTGCAGCACTGTGCTGCTGTGTCTGATGACCATGGGTTTTGTTGGTCACCTTATATTCATTATTTTGGGCCCTAGGTTCTATATCTTAGTTTTAGATGCAGCCTTGTGTTGCTGGGCCTGATAGTCTTGGACCTTTAGACTACCTTATTTTTATCTATTTGGTCTTATCGCGGGGACTGATAGTCTTTTGATCTTATCGCGGGGCCTGATAGTTTTTTGGTCTTATCGCGGGGCCTGATAGTCTTTTGGTCTTATCACGGGGCCTGATAGTCTTTTGGTCTTATCGCGGGGCCTGATAGTCTTTTGGTCTTGTATCGCGGGGCCTGATAGTCTTTTGGTCTTGTATCGCGGGGCCTGATAGTTGTTTGGTCTTATCGTGGGGCCTGATAGTCTTTTGGTCTTGGAGACTACTATATACTTTCTAAATTGGGGCCCTAATATGGGTTTTAATAAATTTATTGTGTACTTGTCTCAGTGCACTGTTTGCAATTTAATTTGCGGTACTTATCTCTAATTGGTATTCTACTGGTTAACGTTTGATGCTGTCAACGAGGCTGCATATAGAGAAAAAGTTTAGAGATAGTTGTAGAGGTGTTAGTCCTGACTTATTCGACTCCTATTGAGTATGCCTTATTCTGATGAGATCGTTAGCCACCCCTGCTTAGTTTTGATGGATGTCGTTAGCTATTCAATATTTATGTATTATCCTAGATGTTGTAAACTATTGATGTTATTTATATTCTCCGTTTCGATAACCTACTCTTTTTTTATTCGAGCTAGTTGTCTTTCATCCCATTTTTGGATTTATGGGTTACTGGCCCCTTTATTTTTGGTTTGCTCGCTTAGGTCACGGTCATGTGTTGATAGACCCAGCGTAGTGTAGGTGGGCTCGATTATAACGTCATCAAACCACTGACCGTTACTAGATGCCTCCATTCCTTGAGGTAGCTTTTGTTCCTAGATTGGAGAATAATTTCCTTATTTATCCTGTTTGCATAGATCTGGTCCTGGGAGGGTTTGTATCCTATTTTCCAAGTTTGTATTCTGGGTCTATATAAAGGGGTGTATGCTATATTTTTCATATTAACCCTGTTAGTTTGAGGTATTCTATTATGTTCATGTCAGACTCGATATCGCAACGCTTTATATGTCTGAAGCGCTGACGCGACAGAAAAGATCCCTTGGTAAAAAACCCTATAGCTTATGACAGGCATACAAGAAGTCAAAGAGCATATATAGTGATAACATATTTTTAAGACAAACCAAAAACAATATTTTTATAATACTTTTATTCAGCTGTCAAATTACTAGCAAATACTATAACATCAAGGCATTGTTTCTAAAAGAAAAACAAATTTGACAAGGTTAACAACGTTGGGAACTCAAGTTAGACTTCAGCTGATAAGAGTCATTGGACCACTGATGTACACTACGTTTCCTAGCTAATAAGTACGAGATATCCATAATGGTCACAAAACCCATCTATTTTCTTTATGATCGTTTCTAGCAGAGCCATAATCAAAATAAGTCTACATGTTCTAAAGGATATTCAAGACTGCGTTGATGAAATAAAATACACACAATATTGTCCACACCGTGAAGTCTGTGTCTTGTAATTTCGCATTCGTGAATTGTGTCGTCTGGGAATTTCTTCCCATAAAGTCGATGATGTCGTCTTCCAAATGCGGTAATCTATACGAATCAAAATACCCCAGAAAGGTATCATGGGGAAAGTATACAGATGAATGTCGTCCGTGTTGTTCACATAAGCTTGATAGTCTTTGGGTGTGCGATGAGGAAATTGATCTTTAGTGCACACGACAGAATTCCAATAAGCGGTGTACGAACTGTTTTTCGAAAGGTAATACAATTCATTTTTGTTTCTTTTACAAGCAATGATAAGTCACCAATTCATTCCTGATATATTGCTTAAAACTCTTTCAAGTAAATGTCTCTTCGCTTCGTCTCGGTACTTTGCGTCAAGAGAGATTCGATGCAACAGATCTCAAGAGCAGGCTAAAAGGAGGGGAGGAATGATCTTTATACCACTAATGCGACACTGCATCCTCTGAGATGAGACCACAAGCGTCATCCATATTCTTGTCAAATTTTATCCTTGACTCATCATTAGGCATTTTTTGAGTTGAATTTAAATGGGAAGATTCTTTTGACATCCATAGCAATCTTTAGAGGTCAAAACTTCTTCTTGACCCATCATTAGGCATTTATTTCGTTGAATTTGACTGGATTACAATGATACCCTATGCACGTAAGCGACAGTTCGATTTCTTCTTCGTCTTCTCCTCACATGTCGTCGAAGATGACCAGATGGGTTTCACTGGGGTCAGACACGATCACGTCGTCTTCGCCAGGTACGAATTCCACAAACAAGATGGAATCTCATTAACATTCACGCAGGAGGATGTACGCCACTCTTTGTAACACCACACGATACGTGGAGGTGGACGGTCAATCAAATTACGTTCATGTTCGATCAAGCGTTTGACGTTCGACAAATTCTTTTGGTCTGAACTGCACGATTCAGCAATTAACATGTTAAAGAGATAGAAAAAATACAAAGCCTCCCAACTAGTACGATACACCTTTAGGTAGATGATTTTGAAAGTGTTGTGATGTAGCATTGACAGGCAGAGGTAGCCAAAGTCAATGTGATGTTAACTTTTGAAATAACACGGATAAAACACGAGTTTTTATACTTGTTCAAGAAATATTTATTCCAAAAACATTTCAAAATTGAACACGAAAGGCAAAATACAAAAAAAAATCAAATCGTTAAGTAAATCGATAGATTACACTTCAAAACGATGAAAGTGGAATATAAACAAGTGACTTTACAACATTTATTATGAAGAAGGTGTGGTGCCCCAAGGGACACTTGGTAGTGTTCTTGGAGTCTCTACACTTGGCACAGGCTCACATATGTCCTCCCGGACATATATCTTTTTCGGAGATATCCACGTCAATGACGGTCCTATCCTGCAGGGAGTAGTATCGGTTTTTTTTTAAACTGCGAGAAACACAGTTTAAAAGCTACGTTTTCACTGAGCGTTTGAAGCCATGAACACAAATCTGTGGCATAGTTTGTCACTTCGTTTGTCCAAATCTCGAAACCAAACCTGTTCCATTCACATACGTCTTTCCAGTGAGGGTAAAAGTCACAAACTATACACACATCTTCGTAAACATTTTCAGTGTTTAAAAGTTGAAGAATGTTGTTTTGCCTGCAGAGGTAGATAAACGCCGAGATGACAGCGCAAAGCTTTCAACAGATCCTCTCGTGTACATTTAAAGGTATTTCCCTCATGTTTTAGTGGCAGGTACTGTTCCTACAGAGTGCTCAAGGAATCGGCTGGTAAATGAAATCCCAGAAAGGAACTCTTTAAGGTACACACCACACGACGACCCCTAATCAATGGACAGTTTTCCTAAAATGGGTTGGTCATCCTCCACAGTTTGAATAGAGTCAGTGCCTTCCTTCAGCGGAATATGCTTTATAACGACTGTAAAGGTTAGGTTGCTTGCCGTTTTGGAGTGGGGTGCTTCCAATTTATTTAAATCAATACAGAAAACCCACCCTGGCTCATTTTTGTCAGATATTGAAGTAGTGATAGAGAGATACAAAGCTCTGAGCCCCCAGTCAGCGGTGCCGACAGTTAAATTAATGACTACACAAATTTGAATTTTTTAATTTACAACAATTTAATATAATTTAAACAGTAATCTCTCAAATACAATTCAGCTAATATCATATCCTTCACCCAAGTGACGGCCTAGTTCATCCTTTGAATTAGTGTGTAAAATTTTCCCTTCTGTCCTGAGTCCTATTCATCTGTATGTTTCTTCTTCTCCGTTCCTTTGTCTCCCTCCGTTATCCCTACAACTTTCCTCTCTGTCCTTCCTTTTATCTTGTGTATCCCTAAGACTGGGGCCACAGCTGAGGCAATTCCCTCTGGTCCCGACAAATTCCTTCTAACTTCTCTTTTGTCTCCCAGAGACTTGGACCATATCACTGAGTACTTCCCTCTGGTCGCTACAAGCTTCAAAAGAATATATACACGGACATTAGCAAAGCATATTCCTTTTGCTACGTAACTCAGACTAACAATGATATCATCACATAGGCCATTACCGTTTTCTGGTGACGCATGCGTGTCCATCGAAATACACACTCTCCCTGCTAAGTGTACACGATATACATATAAATTCTTAATCTTTTTATATGCAAAACAATATGATATAATCAGACGCATTTATGTACATTACACTTCTACAAGTGTACACATATATACACAACCATGTTCTGATATATCCTTACACCTGATACTCCTTTAAGTATACACAAATCGACAAATACCCTTACTATTGTTGCATACCGAAACATTATACACGGTTTATTATTCAATTCAACATTTGCAAATCTATATCAAAGGAAACCATGCATGAGGTTACTACGAATTAACCCAATAACGCATTACAATATTAAAGCTACACATTACATTGCTCATATCTCAAAATACGCATGTATATCAAACACTACGAATGAATCGATCCACAATGGTGATTTTATATATACTCAAATATATAGATAAACTGCAAACATTAAAGTACACTTAATTTGCAGTAATATTTCACAGCAATCGAGCAAAATTATAACTGATCTGCTTCGAAGCTCCCTTATTATTCCCAGAATGATTCAGCCATTACGAATTGTCTCGGAGGACTTTTATTTGCCTTGTCCGTCTCGCCATAAAATTATAACCGTCCTAACGCTTTGGTTCTAAAGATGACATATTTAAACTTAAGATTCGAATGTCTGGCAAACCTAACTCAGTTCCAATTGGAAGATGGTTCCTAATGATCAGAGATCGCCCCTGCCAACCATCTGTCAAAGATGTTTATGATACAATTTGACGATCCCTTGTTCCAAACAAGAAATCGTCATTTACCTGTGAACAAGGTTACGTAACTGACTTTGGCAAAAATAAACTGCGCGTCTCGAGTTTATGGGTATGTCAATGAATGGGTTGGGCACCTCATACATTTTTCCGGCGAGAAATTATAGCCTCAAGGTATAACATTCCCGTGCGAAAATCTGGTTTCTTCTATTACGTGACAACGACTAATACAGTTTTTTAAACCTCTTTTGCTGAAGGTAATACATGTAATTTTGAACCAATGCAGTGTTATTTGAGTACTGTACCAAACTTATTTAGTTACTAATTCACATACTACACGACGCACTGAAATTACCTCTTGAACAAAAATTTGATTGTGTAAAAGTATTTAGTAATCTTCTAACTCTTCCATTGGAATTCGGCGTACCATGTCACTTTGTAAGTCGAATCAGTGGCATAAAAATAGGTGAATCTCACGTGACTCATCAATGTCTGACCAACGGAACACATTGAAATGAATTGATTCTCTGATACCATTCCGGTACCAATGGTATCGATATCGGTGACATAAAGGATGCAATTATTCTTTGCATTTGACTTGTATTTTGACAAACTTCTGGTAAATGCGTTCTCTCAGCTCCAGAGGTAGATAGTAAATTTACTGTCTAAACTAAATATTCGCAGTAATGTAATAGATGTACCTTTTGCACAGAACTAATCGTAGTCCAGTGGCGTATCTATGTTGTTTAGTCACTATTTCACACACCACACACCTAAGAGAATTTTCCTCCACTGACAATATGTGTTCGTCTAAAAGATTTTTGTAATCCTCTAATTATTCCGTTGAAATTCGTTGTAGTAGGACACCTTGTAAGTAGAATGACTAGCAACCAAAGTCTTCTGACCCTTGTATAGTTTATCAATGTCTAACCATTGGCAAGCTTTCCAATGAATCAGTCTTTTGATATCCTTTAAGTTTTAGCATTAATTTAAAAAATGATGATTGTTTGGATGCAATTGTTTCTTGGTTTCACTTGTGTTTTGACCAATTCTCGGTAAATGGCAAACCACGAATGTTGTCTTGTAACGTATTCAACCATAGATTACTGAATTCATCCCACAAAGATAGGTAGTGGCAGTGAGGAGACCATCAACCATGTTCTAGGTAAGCGGAATCTTTCTGCAGCCACTCGTGAAGTGACACGCCGCATCTGAATCACTTGACTTTATCACCTTCGCCCTAGTAGGTAAATCCGATTCTAGCTAATTCTTCGGGGGCAATTCCTCATAGATATTTAGGCTACTTTCCTTTGAAGGTTTAGAAACGACTTTCAAAGTCGCAGTCATGAGAGGAACGGACATGGAACGAATATTCTTCTTTCACAGGTTCATTTCGACAAGGGAACGTAGAATCCCGAAGTAGTTTGCTCAGGCAAGAATGACATCCGTAGAGTGGTTGTCGCATGGTAGGTGAAGTAATAGCATTATCAAAATTACCATCATGTTCTGCTTAATTGTTTAGGTCACAGGATATGATATTCCTGAAATCTCTCGGCACAGCAACGCACGCTATCCACAAGTGAATCACCGAACTTGAATTGTGTCTGTTTAAAAGCATTTATATTTCTCGCTTAGCAAATTTCATAACAATGAACTATTATTCTTGATCGTTTACCCTTATTATTTTCTAACAAATGTCGACGTATATGTAAGGTAAACTGAAGTGATTGAGAAGCCCCACTCGCTTTTGGTACGCGATTTGATACAGTTTTTATCCAAAGGTCGACTTACGATTTGGTATGTGGTTAAACGTACAATCTTGTGAAGCTCGTAGTTGGTCACTTTAAAATGTTGATCCTCTCCAAATGATTCTTTGAAACCAATGTTCACCACTTGAGTGGTTCGACAATGTACAATCCATTCTTTCACTTTACACTGCTTAAGATGTCAGGGAGACGGGGACCAAGGCGCTCGATGTTGATGCAACGATCCAAGTACAGGACACGATCCTAACTGGTATAAGGCTTCATATAATTTTAAGTGAGCATGGACTATCAAAATTCGTCAGCCTGTACAAGTCCAGTTCTTCTTTGTAATTAACCAGGATCAAATCTTCACGAAGGACATCCACGAGTTTCCTTTATTTGGCCTTGTCGTGAATCATGTCGACGTAGCGGAAATGTTCTGTCAAATACTCCGTCATGGGTAATCACGGTCGTTGAACCATTTTGTTCCACAAGCAATTCAACATTATTTTGGCATACAATCGTCGACCTTCGTTTTTCTCGATGTGATCTAAAGTGATGCCTTCCTGCTCAAAGTATTTCTCTTTGAATTTCGTTTGTGTCTTTGGGAGTGTGGCATCATAAAGGGGAGTGGTTGGCTTCTCGCTTGAGTTTCAAAAAGGCATCCATGTAATCTGCGAAAATGCCTTTCTCAGTCTGGTTGCTCTTGTGGTGTTGTTCTCTCTTGGGAACGTGGTAAATTCCGTATACTTCTAACAATTGGTATCCCAGGTCCAGAGCTTTGAACAATTGCACACTGATAAACGTTCCTGTCAAGGCGCGTTCTGCCTGTGTGTCATAACAGGGTTGGTCTTAGTTGCAGGTTTCGGCACACAAGTACGAAACAAGATAAACATCATTTTCCTTGGCAATGGTGAGGTAATACAGGATGGCGCAAGTTAGTGATATGCATTACATTACATTAAATTAATCATTCCTATTGCTGAATGTTTTCCGTATCGATGTTTTACACCAGCATAGTCGGTGCTCTGTAGGAAGGTGACAACATTTGCACACGTACGTAAACAGTGGACACACGTCCAAGTATTTAATTTCTTCTCCTCGGCGGAGTGGTACAATTAACAGGTGACATTTGTCTGTACTCCATACAAACTAGCCCGTGGGTTCATAGGGTCCAACAATTTGTAAAAGGGTGATCGCCCTCGTGTTTCAACATTTCTACTACTTGGTACCCTTGCTGTTTTAACTTTATGCGTCGCTGACAAGTGGATTGTACACGTTTCCATGGTATCTTGTACAACTGACTTTTGGTTGCCTGCTCAGGGTAGAATATCGGACATCCGTGAAATAAGTATCCATTAAACCCGTACAGAATCCTACGTATTTATAAGTCCCAGCCATCAACCCATAACGTTCCGATGGTCTTTTCACCTCCTGCGTTTCGGGTATGTTGAATCCATTTGACTTCCGTGTCACACAAATAAATTTGCAAGCGTAGTGTTTTGACAGAGTACTGACGTTTGACAAAGTTCGTCGTTTGAGGGCGGATGACAGCCATAGTCTTCTCGGGCATGAATCGTTTGCGGTACACTAAAGAACACGCTTTGGCAATGATTATTTCAAAGGATGAATCCGTCTGTGCTCCATGCGAAATTCTCGAACTTTTACACAGCATCGCCGTAAAATGTCCATGTATGAACGCCAATAATTTAACATTTCTTCCTGAACGTTGAAGGGATCCAAATCGTGGGTTTGATACCAAGCGTAGAAGCTTCTCGCTGTTCTGAACGCATGCTGTTGGGTCGTAGTAAATGAGGTAAAACGAGTTATGGATTGGCTTCAGTTTTTATAAAGTACGAAAAATAACTATTAACCATTTATATCATACCAAATGTTTTAGGCAATCGACTTAAAAGCTTGGTCGAGTAATGCATCAATTATTTACGCTGCATATTTCCTACTGCATGGAAATAATTTGGCTTCGTTCAAAGTAACTTTCTGACATTCGGTATTTTGGTACGTATGGTATTTCAAAAGAAATTGTCCATCATATCCCGGGAAATTGTGAGCCATCACTGTGGCATAGCGTCGGCAATCTCAGTAACGTTAGACATCCTCTTGACGCCATATGTCATCAAAAGAGTGTTAGATCCATTGGGCAAATTAGGCTTGCGTGTTTGGACCCCAACAGAGGGTTTTCACGTCCTTCATAAATCGTGGATGATGGATAAATTAAACGTGTCAAACAATAGTTTCATTTCGCCGTTTCAGTATGGGTAACAAAGAGGCCCACAATCGACGAAGAGCCTCTCTGTTTTCTTCAGCAGTACTTCTGACTTGAGGTCTTTAAATGTCCCAGAGTATATGGTTCTAAATTTATTGAAAAGCGTTTATCCGTCTCTCAAATGAGGTAGTAGTTTTGAGGTGTTATTGTATAACTTTGGTTTGACGAAGTCTCTCTGGGTCTATATAGTATGGCTCACTCATGTCATCATCGAATCGCTGGCATGGATTTGAGCCAAGACTTCAGCTACTGTGTGAGTTGATAGGTTTCTGACTCTTACTTTATTTTCCTTATTTCATGAAATGGTGCGATCGTTTCATCTTGATTGCCGAATGTCAAATGACTACATTATAAACGTCATGGTCCCTGTATATAAATGTTAAGGTCAGTGTTTACCCTAAATAAAGGGTCAATGTCTTCCCTCAAAGTACTCATTTGAATATTAATCTTATATGAAAGATGGAAGAGCCAATACATATCAAAATTCTTATCAAAGCTTTGTGAAGTGTCATAAGAAGGTTTTTTTTTCAGATACGCCGACAGACTACTCCCCCTTATTTCAAGACAAAGCCACGATGTTTGCTATCTGTCTGACGAAAGGGCATGGGTGTGTGATTAGGATTTTTAACGTAGCTTTAACAAGTTTTCAGTCATATCGCTACGATGTCTGCAGTGAGGCAACTTATAGTGATGTCTAGCACTGGGGCATCATGCCGCATACATTTAGTATGACGTCCCACCCAGTCACGTTATCGTGACACCAGGCCAACCAGTCCTAACACTAACCTCTTAAAAGAAGGGTATTGGTCTTTTGAATGTTATAAACGTCAAAGTAGGAAAAGCTTTTAAAGAGACAAAGATCAATATAGTTTTATCATTGTCAAGAGAAAGGACATTGGTCTTCAGACTGCCATAAGAAGAAAGAGAACCAATCTAAGAACATGACGAAAAACCCTGCTAAAAGTAGGAAGAAGCAAGACCCACCAAGAAAGAGAAGAAAATAAGACGAGAACAAAGTGAGGAAGAGGAGGGAAACCCCGTGACAGTGAAGTAATTCAGATAGGAGATTGAAAAGACAAAAAAGTATATGAACTTTGTTGATGTGTTGGGATAGTAGCGGAGAATTTATCAGAAGGAAATAAAAACGTATCTGATGGTTTTGATTTTTATAATCATAATATGAACGTACACTTACGGACTCAAACAATGTACATCATTCACAAAACAAATTGCGCTTTATTTAATTTTGGCAAACATTGAATAGTCTCTTTTTGAAAGAGGTGGGTGGCCCTGAAAAAGACCGTTGGTGTTTTATATTTTAATTTAAAAAAAAAAAAAACTAACGGAAGGTAATGAGCTTTAACTGCATTGTCCCTTTGACACGACCATGGACTACTTTGAGACCTGCTATTATCGATGATTTGGTAAAAGTCATTAGTGTTGGTATCTTAGACGTAGTGGGAGTGTGGACGGGGATTGAATATTTGGCCTGGGAAGGTATTTTTGTTTGGCTCGTATTGAAGTAGTTTGATACATTTCTTTCAGACTCCTTAACTCTGCCAAAATGTCTGAATACCCTCCCCGTCTGATTTTCACTATCTTCTTTCTCTCTTAGACCTTGTGTTTTCTCTGCTTCTTCTGCTCTCCGTCAGATTCTTCTTGCCACTTTCTCTTTTTCTCGGTGTTGCTGTTGAATGTGTAAAGGTTGCTGTTGCAAACATTTTTCCAATACTTCTTCTGTCTCTGTTTAAATACCTCGACGTACGGTAAGGAAGGAAAAAGCGGAGAAAGTGCTTGTACCGGAACCAATTCTTGTGAAGAGAGAAAATCCGTTCAATCCCAATTAAAATTGTTTTCGTCTGGTAGTAGGACTTTGGTTGTTTTAGTAACCGCTGCTATGCCATCAGTCTGGTCTTCAGAAGCAGGTCCATTTCAAATGATCGTCTTCGTAGTTTCCGTAAAGTTCTAACAATGTCACATTGATTCACTGCGCACAGACACTAACATTCCTATATAAGGAGTGTGACGTCACAGGCAGTTGTCTTCGGATTGGAAAACATAATCCGCGCTGTGACTGAATTTTGTAACGTGTGTTAAGATAGGTGAACGAACTCAATCCGCTTCGATCCGCTCTTCCACTATAAATAATCGCAATTCACCTCATGTCAGACAAAGGTCTGAAGAAGCGACAAAATTCCGTGCGATGCACTTAATGGTATTAACAAAACAAAGACTCATTCCAGAGCCCCTAAATTGTCTCGAAAATATACATATTCTCTTTTGCCTAAACTTTTCTTTAGTCGATTGTATAGTTGTTTACTTGATATATTTATGTCAATAAATATATGTATGGCTTTTTTATCTATGTCTCTAACCATATCTCTAACCATTCTCTATGTCTAGGTCTCAATTTGTCCCTTGAATAGCGCGTATTCAGGTCAAGCCCTTGCAACACTGTTCCGCCTGATTAAGGTCAGTCCCTTGGAACATTGTTGTCAATGTTTCCCCAGTGTCCAGTACAGTGACGTCACCAATCTCTAATTGTATTATCCGTAAAACAAGCCCAATACATGGTCGCTAAAGATTCCTTATGTGAAATTTCCCTTACCCGTATGGTATCCCACCCCTTTTCTTGTCAGTATAGTGTCATGGTACTTTTTAACATGTTAGTCCCATTGTCTTTATTTCACCCCCATTCACTACGTACGTATGTATGTATCTGTACAGCTCTTAGTCAGAGTTTCCTCTGATCCTTGCCTCCCCATTTTTGGTATTTGGACATTTATGTTGGCGTGTAAATGTCCAAATATTAAAAATGGAGTGACAAGGGTCAGAGGAATCTCGGACTGTACATGTATGTATGTATGTATGTATGTATGTATGTATGTATGTATGTATGTATGTATGTATGTATGTATGTATGTATGTATGTATGTATGTATGTATGTTTATTTTATCGTTTAATTACATGCATACTTTATTATTTATTCCTATTTTCTAGCGCGTTTATCTTTTTCAGATATGCAAAAACATTAATTACCAGATTTTAAAAATTTCAAAGAACTTGACCAGAATGTCTGAATTTTATCTTCTCACAACTTTAATGAGGTATATATTATGTGGTTATTTTGCCATTCAAATGAATTATGTACGCAAGCCCATCCCAATTCTTTAATGTGTTGTAAGACATAAGAACGTAGCTAATTAATCACAAGTAATCCACAATGCTTCCTTATCATCT
Source organism: Unio delphinus (assembly GCA_029339505.1). NCBI lineage: Eukaryota > Metazoa > Mollusca > Bivalvia > Unionida > Unionidae > Unio > Unio delphinus. The sequence continues at coordinate 11,306,909 of JAQISU010001238.1, forward strand.
GTTTTTCTCCCTTTTCCCTTTGCCAGTAAACATTAAAGACAGAAAAGTTGACAACTGGTTTTGTAACTTCATACTTCGTGTAATTTATGATGCAAAATGAGAACTGTAATAATTTCGGCAGAATAAAGTAAGACAAAACATGATGTATCTTTACTAATATCATAATCGGATTTTATAATCTGGAAAAATAGTTTTGAGACAGTTTGACTCTTTTATTCAAAACAGTATTACTTTGTTTAGGTTATAAACAACGAAAATCAAGTTCCACAAAAAAATATACAATGCGAAGAGCTTTGTTTAAGAAGAAGTTATGCTGACAAAATTACGAAAGCAATTTTCTATTAAAACTTTAAAAAGATGATTTCAAATTGGATAATGATATATTAGTAATCATTCTCAACTGTTAACCTCTCGTGTTTAACTGCTTATCCAATCGTCTCTCCACATATTTGCCCTGTGGATTAAGCTCGTGGACAATGGTTTCTTCGATGAGAAGAAAATATGACATGATAGCATTATTTTTCCCTAAGCTTAAAGAACGGGCGAATAGCCCTCATATTAAAGAAAAAACGAATAGCCTTGAGCTTAAAGAAAGGGCGAGTAGCCCTCAACTTAAAAGAGGGCGAATGGTCCACAGCATAAAGAAAGGTCGAATAAATGTTTGACTTTTGAAAACATAAATGCCATACAAAAGGTACTTTACAGTGTCATTTATATTTATACTTCATATGAGGAGATTCTAGAGTCACAATCAGTCATCTTTTTTTTTAAAATTCCGATTCCGTCTGAAAGTCATGATTATTAAACCGTAGCCCAACTCTTTTTCGTTAATTGTTCTTACAAACACATATAAACTAACGTGATATAATAGTTTTTCGTTAATTGTTCTTACAAACACATATAAACTAACGTGATATAATAGTTTTTCGTTAATTGTTTTTACAAACACATATAAACTAACGTGATATAATAGTTTTTCGTTAATTGTTCTTACAAACACATATAAACTAACGTGATATAATAGTTTTTCGTCATGCTACACATTTTTGAACTCAGATTAAGTGATACAATATTGGTAGGGAAAGCAATACAGCGATGTCCAGTGTATATGTATGTACTCGCTTATAGGTCGAGTCAAAAATCCTCATCTGCCGTAGCATAATGCGCCTGCTAATCAGTCTATGTTGTTTGTTCTACTGATTACAAACTGCAAATTTTGCTACTGCAGATCAAGGTATGTATAGTTTGCAGCCTGATTTATCGTAGCAGCGAGAATAAAAGGTAGTACCCAATGATTTAACCCACTCGAACGTCTTTCCAGTGATTAAGAACGACAATTTTGTGGTGATGTGGTTTTTGTAATAAAATATCCACTCAGGAAGTATGAACAATAATAAAACATAATCTGTATTAAGTCTCTGAAGCCTTGGCCGTGAAAAGTATATACAGTGTATTAATATTCTTTACCGATATACTAATATCTGACATAATGCATTGTCAGTTTGATTTACGGTAAACGAAGCATAGAAGAAACCACAAAACTGATCAACTTTTTGATAGGTTCGCATCCCAATATATATATCCGGTTCTCAGTAAGTATCTGTTACAGGTGTTATTCGCTTTGTATGTGAAAACCATATATCTGCGAAGTGGCTATTATTCACCAGTACAATAAATACGTTTTGTGACAAGTCATATTCGTATTCATTGCGTTATTTTACATTTTAGAATGGACATATAGCTAATTGTTTTAGTCGATGCGAAAAAGATCTAAACAAACTTCGGAAAAACTTAAAGGGTAATATATGTAGGTTACGTCATCTTGTGGCACATACACACACACACACATGCAAGCACACACACACACGCAGACACACACACACACACACACACACACACACACACTCTGCCGGTCTTGAAGCCTGTTATCTGGTCAGGTCTACTGTAGTGTCTCCAATGGCAAGACAGTTTAGTCCATTTGTCTCTGCACTAAATAACCTGATAGAGCCATACAATACAACAACTCTTACGTTGTTTATTAAAGGTGCATTGTAAATTATCGAGTGTAGTTGTTAACATACAATTGCTAACATATTTATTACAATAGAAATGGCATTATTGCACGATTGTCTTTCATCAGCGCGATATCAACGCATAGATATTTGCACAGTGCAGATTATTCAAAGTTCAGCCCTGAAGTAATCGGTTGACAAATTTAATGCAGAAAGAGGTTTATTTTTATATCTGCAGAGTGTGTCATTTGCACTGGATGTCCTTGTAGCATTGTAGCCAAAGGCTTGAAGCAGATCGTATTGTGTACAACAAATGTATAATTAACACTAACTTGAGGTGTCAGGTTAAGTAATGTTTTATTTGTAAAGCAAGGGCAATTTAGAGCGTTATTACGATATGCACTCACTTGACCCTTAAATAATTTCTCTCTAGCTCACTCAGGTACGACAGAGAGATATATGTCCTTTCTGTTAAGAACTGAATTAGTGGTTGTCGTTTCTTTATTATGGATAGATTTTAGTTAAACTTGCTTCTGTTTTTATTCTTGTCTTTCTGTGTGTCCCTGCCTGTCTCTTTTTGTACTTAGAAACATATGACAACAAAGCGTTATTGTTTAGTATAATTTAATTTTCTTTTTATATGACCCGTTTATTATTTATTTTTTAAATTCTTATCTCGTGATGTAAAGAATCATTAATGAAAGGTCATAATTGATGTATTAAGTGTAATGATGGTGATCGTTTCGTCAGTTGCGATTACAAAATGTTTTCAATCATGTCGATATCAATTTAGCTCTTGTACAATTTACAGACCACATTCGATAGATCTTGTTTTATTTATATATTTTGATTTTCAACATTTTATAAATATTCTCTCTGTGTCTCACTCTGTCTGTCTGTCTCTTTCTCTGTCTGTCACTCTCGCACTGTCTGCCTGTCTCACTCTGTCTGTATCCCTCCCCATATCTCTCTCTCTTTCTCTTTCTCTCTCTCTCTCTCTCTCTCTCTCTCTCTCTCTCACACACACACACACACACACACACACACAAACACGTAAACGTAAATTCAAAATGCACACTTCACAACTTGTAAGCAAACATCAGTAGAACATACATTTAAAAAAACATAATTTTTGATATTTCGGTGACGGCCGATGAGGATCAATGTTATTTGAAGTTGGAAATTTATTAATAAGAGATGATATACGATGACTGCACTTGACTCGCAGTTCGTCATTTTCTTGCAATGCTTACATTATGTACTGTTAATGATAGTTTATTATCATTTCTCTGCCAGCAGAATTGTATGTGTAACATTTGTATCACCTTTCCACTTTCAGGTTTAATTAACATAAAATAATATTCTAGATTGGCGTATGCTTTTGATATCAACCGTAGATTAAAACTGTGGCTAAAAACGACTCAGTGCTAAGTTAGTAATCTGAAAAATAATTGTATTTTCTTCTCTCACGCTTATCAGATTCGAATAATTTGAAAAATGAATTATGTATGCAAGCGTTAGAAGATATTTTAGGGATATACTTATCAGTCAATTAAATATACTTAAGGTATGATCTGTCTACACTAATTCGGTCGCGTTTTATTATGTTATGTTATATAGTTGTTGCCTAATATTCATATAGTTCAGTTCTTTTAAAAATGAGGACAATTCCTAAAGATTATTTGCACCTGTTTCCCAAAGACGAATTAGTTTCTGAATAATTGTACCAAATGATTTTGCAAGAAATACCTTATTTGAAACAAGCGACATTTTGAATGTGAAAGAGGTTCAAGATATACCAATGATTCATGAGACTAGTACCAGGATGCATAGCGTCAATGTGACTATTTTTAGCAACAGTGGGTCATAGACGACACAATTCTATCAGCTGTTTTGCATAACTTCTAATCCAGACTACTCACCGCATGAAAGGCGACGAAGATATTATTTTCCCAAGATGCAACCGCGGCCAGCTTATTTTTCGAGATGAACTGCGATCTAGTGTTTTTTACTTTTTTTTTCTTCTTTTTTTTTAGACTAAAAACTGGGGCTGTGTTGATGAGTCGATAGTGCAGTATATATCTATGAATTAGTCAAGTAGCTATTGGCATGGCAACAATTGGCAGTACTTTTTGTCATAGTTAACAAACCTTAATTGCAAACGATCATTCGTTGTAATTAGACGTGTGTTGATGCGAAGTAGCTGTAGACATTTTTAGGCGATTGTTCCATTCGTAATATCCGGGAATTCGTGAAAGCAAAGTTCGAAATAGCGCATTACACAGAATTCAGAGGCACGTTTATTTGTACAAAAACTGGCAATCGAATTATTCAGTATAAATGTAATTTTAAACGCGAAACCATAGATTTACTTCTACTCTCTTGTCTTAAATAAAGTAAGAAAAAGAAGCAAAGGCAACACATTTTGCAAAACGTTACAAATAATTTATTTCTCAAAGTTATAAAAATGAAACTTTAGAAAGAAACTTAGACTATTATGAATTAAATCCAAAATAATCCTAAAATTTCTATTACAAATTCATAAGACTGGAGTGTTTGGAATGAATTCCAGTTCTTAAATGTGCTGATATACCAACAGCATGAATGTATTACAACGACATTGTCCAAACAGGTCTTTGCATAAAAACGTTATAATCTCAAAGTCTTTCTCTAGTCCAGAAGTCACAAGAACCCTTTGCAACTCCGTTAATTAAATTAAATAAATCTTTCCTTTAAAATGAAATCGAACACAATATTAAATACATATGTAGCCTCGTTTTGAAACAAGAACACTACGTGGAATAGCAATACGAATACTTGTTCAGTTATCTCTTTGGATTATATGTCGCAATTCAGCCATGTGACATACTTCATAAAACCCGACTTATATCACAATACAACCAACATGACATATGTCGCAATATTCAACGGATCAGAAATATACCCCACAAATGAACCACTCCAGTGGCCTAGTGGTTAGAGCGTTCGCTGCGGAGGCGGGAGGAGGGGGTCCTTGGTTCGATCCCCCGCCGATTAATACCAAAGACTTACAAAAATATTAATAACAGCTGCCTCGCTTGGCGCTCAGCATTAAGAGGTTAGTGTTATAACTGGTCGGCCTGATGTCAGGATAATTTAACCGGGTGGGACATCATGCTGCATGTCTGAGGCATGATGCCCCGGTGCTAGACATCACTATAAACTGCCTCACTGCAGACATCATAGCCATATGACTGAAAAAAATGTTAAAGCTAAGTTAAAAATCCAAATTAAACAAACGAACCCCAATATTAAGGTTTAGTTTACACACCTTAAACACCTACTTTTATCTCTATCTAAAGATAGACTCTTCATAAACCAAAACTCAAACACACAATACATATATACATACTACCTTGTTTACGCTGTATTGTAAATGAATAAACAGTATCAATCGTTTTGATGAGAGAATTACTCAGCTTGGATAATTTCTAGTTTTTGTATCACATAAGATGTATCTACCTCGGTTACATTTCTTACCAAATAAAGCCAAAAACGGGCATGGTAGTTATAGTTAATGGCATACTCAGAATCTAGCACTTGTGTGTGTGTGTGTGTGTGTGTGTGTGTGTGTGTGTGTGTGATTTTTAACGTAGATTTTCAAAACGTTCAGTTCTATCGCTACGATGTCTGCAGTTAGGCAGTTTATAATGATGTCAAGCACTTGGGCATAACGCCGCAGACATATAGCATCATTTCTCGTCCATGCAACAGAGAAATCCAGCTGTTTTGCTAACCTTACTTTTCATATCTCAGTCTAGTCATCTCATACCAGTTGTCTGTCAAGGTGTCTAAGTGCTCAGAACTACTTTTAAAAAAATGAAACCCTTGTTGTCTTTTGCTGTGTTTGACGTCGTTATTGTAAAATCAAACAGCAGCAAGAAGAAATATATAACAAAAAACATCGTAACTTATCAACCCATTTTTGAGAACACACCATACAAAAACGTTTAGAGAGAGACACACATGCCCGTATACATGTCGAGCTTTTTGTGTATGATGGTAGTTCGTGCCACAGAGCATGGCCAGTTTTATCCTATATGCAGTGCTAGCTCAGCACATTTTCATGTCAGCGTCGTTAAATGTAGCTAAAGCAAACTAACTTTAATTAAAATACTTCGTGTGAAATAAATTATATGCTGTTAGCTACATTTAATGACACAGATCGGAAAAAGTGACAGCGCTACAGATATGATAAAATTATCAATGCCGTGTGAAAGGAACTAATACAGAAAACAATGATCCATCCACATATACTGTAGACCTATATACTTCATGACCTCCAAACTCTCCTTACAAATACGGAAAACTTAGTTACAGTCAGAAATGTGTTATGTCAAACATGCTTTATTCAAATTTTGTTAAGCATCTCCACTGTCCCAACTGAATAAAAAATATACCTGAAATATTTATCGAGAAATAATGCTCTTACCAGCCAGAAGGAATCACTTTGGCGTCAACACACTAATTAAAAAGCCAATTTCACTGTAGCACTTGCCATATGTCCAAGACAGAAAAAATAAATTTTCAACGTATCCGTGAACTTGAAAGTTTAGCACATGGTTATCAACTAGGGTTCATATATGGAGGGTCTTTTATACTATGGGGGTTAATTGATTCAAAATTTTAACTGATGAAATGAAACAGTTTCTTGTAATAACTATTAATTATTTATTGTAAATTTCATATAACATCCCGTGTTTTAAATGTTGATAATACCTCATTACTATGCGATGTTTTATGTTGTTATGGTTCTTTGCTCACGCGTATAAACTTTGTACTTCGGATGCAACGGTCACACCACAGCCCTAATTAACATATTTGTATTCATACACAGCACGTATAAATTTGGACGTGAAAAGTAGTGAAGAGTTATTTTTACTTTAAAGGAAAATATTAGGTGAGAAAATAATCTACTTTGTTGTTTGAACTGAGAGAAGGAATTCACAGTCGCTGGGGATACTTTTTTTGCCTCATGACTCAGACAAGCTTCGTGGAGAGAAAAATAATGTTATCCCTATCCTATGACTGGGATTTCCATGTCTCGGTCAGATCCCCAACATAGATTATATATGTCCCACCCAGTCACATTATCATAACACTAGGGACGACCAGTTCTAGCAATATTTTCTTATTGTTCAGCACCATGCAAGGCACTTGTTAAAATCGTTTTTATTAACCTTTGGTATGACTTAGCCGGGGTTAGAACTCTTAACCTCCAGCATCTGAAGCGCACGGTCTAACGGTTGTCATTAGGCCACGGAAGCAGTCCAAAAGGTGTAGCATTTGTAAATATAAAGTATATCTTCTCCAGAGACTACTGACGGATCAGTGTCACATTTTAATCAGGTCTTGCTTATATCGCCCGCAATTAGTCTTCAACAGTGTTAAACCTTCAGTTCCCGACCATCTGAAGGTTCAGAGAGAGAGAGAGAGAGAGAGAGAGAGAGAGAGAGAGAGAGATAGAGAGAGAGAGAGAGCTCTTACGCCGTAGATGTCAGATTAACGTGTCAAATTAGCTTCAAAATCTATATCCTTGTTTAATGTGTACTAATTTATAAACATCTTCAATGATAGTTTTCGAGACACTCTCCAAAGATGAGATTAAGGGTGATTAATCAAAGGAGAATAATAAAATATGACGTTGCGCTAGCATACGTGTTGAGACGATAACCTGTCAAGTGCCAAATTTTTCGTCAGTGACATCCAGTAATTAATTCGTAGGCTAGCCGACAATCAACTGTCTTGGGGCAGAGTTTGGAACGGAAAAAATGTTTTCTTAACTTAGTCAGACTTGGTACAATAATTAAAGTGAAAACGGACTGAGTGTTTGACACGTAAAATTATGGGATTACTCACGTAGAGCTTTCAAAATGATTGAGACAAATGATAAGGGGATATTTCGATCCTAAGTAGCATTTTTGGCATCGTGAGAGACGGTTTCCATAAGGTCAGTAAGAATAGCGTTTATGCCGATTGGTCAAATGTACAGGACAGAGGGTTGGGTCGAAATCCAGAATTGGGAAATATATTCTCTGAGCTAATAAGTTTAGATCAGTCTTCTGGAAGGCGCTTTGTAAGAAAGTGTGTTGAACTACTATCATTAATTCCGGAATAAAGGCTCCGGGGGTAATTTTACAGCAGTGCCTTCGTAATAATAAGCTCAGGAAAGTCCGCCGGGAAATCAAACGGTAGAAGCACGTCAGAAACACAAGGTATCTAACTCAAATTCACCTTTATTATGATGTAATGTATATGCTGTTTATCTTTGTCTTAGATGCATAATGTATCGATACTACGCTACAAATAGTTCAGTATTATATTGATTTAATAACGTACTTTGAGATGTTTCTTTGTTACAGATGCATGATGTGTTCATATTTTGTATGGATAGTCGGTTTACAGTGATTTAATAATGTATTTTTAATTCTGAATTAGCATTTTTTACCTTGTATACTTAGGTAGGTAAATGAGTGGTGTAGAAAACCCACCGTGTACATTTATGATTGGAAAGTGTGACATTAATTTGAATTTATCATATTAGTAAATGTGGATTGTGTGTTATGTTATATTGCCTCACTTTACGTAATGATTTACGGGAATATATGACTTTCCCGAATTCTGATGTCGATAATTAGCAGTATAGCTTTATTGATCTGAAAACATGTATAGAATTTGTTAGCCGTATGAATGATAACACTGATAGTAAGATCTGATTGTTCGAACATGAAGACGGACGAACAATCGCAACTCTGAAAGTAGCGAGATACTTAGGGCGTTTTACCCTTTCTTTTGCAAGGAAAAATAGTTTACTTTGGCAAGAGTGAGAATCAGCGAGAAGTCAAAGGCAATAGTTTATTTTGGGCAAGAGTGAGAATCAGCGAGAAGTCAAAAAGAAATAAGAAGTCAGAGTGTGGAATAAGTTCAATCAAAGGGCAAGCTGAAGACGGACGCACGCAGGGGAAAGAAAGAAAAACCAGTCGACGAAAAAGGTCATGTTGAATCATTCAACAGTCCAATGTTAAATGAACATTCGATTCGTTGATGAAATTTACTCTCAGTATTAATGGTTTACTTCATTTATTTTCATTAGTGTTTGGATTCTTTGAATGTATCCATTATTTTAAAGCTTCAGTATTTGTATTTTTCTGAACTAAGTGTATTCAGAAAGAGAGAACGTGTAATTCACAGTGTCATTCTTTTCTCAATTGTATTTTCAATTAAATTCATATTTTATCTTTACGGGGGCTCGTGTATTGTCTTGTTCAAAGTACCATCTCAGATTACTATACTCACTGACCGGGCATATCACACCGTAGCAATCATCTCCTAGATAACGCCAAGTAGTGGGAGGCGGTCTTCAAGTGTTGTTTCCAAGTTGCGCAATACCTCTGACCAGGCCTTGTGCAATATTGTCCTAATAACACTTTGATCACCCGCAGCGCCCACGTTACATAACCTTAACGTCTAAGTTTAAGTAAGATATTTTTGAGTGGACTTCATTAGAAACAGGAAAACTTAAATTATCTTTTATGTGCAATCTATGTTCTAGTTTGTGTCCTTTAGTATTACATTCAGTCAATACTTTCGATATCACATGGTCTTCATCTGTGGAGATGTAAACTGCAGATAATCTAGGCACTTCAAGGACACTGTGCCTTGCAATGACGTAAATGGTTGAATCTCACCTGAATCTAAACGAACTTTTATTTCACTTGTTTCTCGTATACATATGTAATATGAAATATATTATCTCACTTAAATGAAACGTTAAAGATGATATATTATTAAACACACTTTTATACCGTAGTGGAGAAATATTGAAGCCAATGTGACATTTTGTTTCCAGAAATCGAAAACCTATATTGTGTCGCGAGTCAACCGTACGTCTATTTTAAATTGTTTTGTCTGTTTGGTGTGACTAGACAGATCTACATATACATTTCTGTTCAACTCCAAGATATTCATCTGGTTTTAATTAATATGTAGAAAGTAAATCTGTCTATCATCGCATCAACCAATATGCTCTTCCATCCACCCACTTCACCACCTAACAACCTAACTATCTACCAGCCTACCAGCCTAACTATCTACCAGCCTAACTGTATACCAGCCTACCAGCCTAACTATCTACCAGCCTGCCTGATGACTCGACATAACGCGCATCTTTTATAATGGTGTTGTTTTTCATCATTGTCATTCGAACATTAAAGAGACCAGTGACGTAATGAACATGAACCCAGTGATTGATCAACATTGTCTAAATAGAAATGACAAGACACTTCTGAACTTAAGGTTGCCTTTTACGAAATAACATTTATATAACTATTTTTAAATTAGTTTAACGTCGCATGTTTGTGACAAAGAAATCGAAGTCTCAACAGCTGCAATTGCCACGAGTTCCAAAAGTAATACGATGCGTATCAAGGTACGACATATCATTGCCGGATTAGATCCAGTGTTGACGGTGGAGTGGTAATTTCCAAAACTTAAAATGGGCCCTGACTTTCCTCGAAATTGCACCAAAGCAAAAATCGAAGTGTGCATAATACCCAATAATCATGTACAAGAGCAAAAAAAGGTTCAAATTTCAAGTAACAAAAGAGTGTACCTTTATGTCTTTGTAATTCTTTGTAGCCGCGGGTGGAGAGGGGGTAGTCCTTATTCCCTGGATTACACCCCATAGATCCGGCCGTGCACAATTAATATTAAATGCAACGGAGTTGTTACGATATTTCTCATTCATGAATGTAATACAGATTCAATATTTTTTTTTTATTTCTTCAGGTTCATCATGGATAAGAATTTGAAGTTTCCTGCTTAAAATTATCCAATAGGACATTTTATGAAATGGCATGTTTCGCAAACATTTTGAATAACCGTTTTAGCAGCTTAGGTCACAAGAACCGCAACTGACGTTTCACAAGTCCTAACGAAAGTTATAAAGGTGAACAAGGCGATCAGATTACAAGACATAAACATATAAACTATTTGGTCCCTTAAGGTTTAAAACTAGGTCGTAACCTTTTCTTGCCAATAGTAGTGTCCTCAACGGTGAAAATACCCAGTGGCGTACGAAGGGTAAATGACGCCGGGCACCCCCACCCACTTCCGTTAGTACACTGCTGAAAGTTCCGTTATATTTCATCATTGTACATACACAAGTGTCAGAGAAACAGAGCTAACACAAAACTGTAACGCAACCAATGAAATGTGAAAAGTCCACCTTGTTTGTAAGTGGACATATTGATTCGATGAATGCAGCTGCTTTCATGTTTTAGGATTTTACATGTGTGATGGTGTCATAAAACCAGAGCCGAATGCAAGTTCTGAACATATTCATGGAAATATGAGATGCACAACCTATGACAAACTTTTGCGTATTTATGCATACAAAAGAGCCTTAAATTATATCATGCATACGTAATAATAATTTATGACTGTATTCATCAATGCCACATAAAAGATTAACAAGTATAAATGTATTATTGACTCGTGTGACGACAACGCATTCGGTGAAGAGATGCATGAGTCACCACTGCCTTGATTAAAAGAGAAATATGTTATAAGGTATCAATATTGTCGTCTTAGATGTTGTTTTTGTTATTAATACCAAACTGTTTACTGTTAATTACGTTTCAAAATGGTAGACATTTTGTTAGGTTTCATGTTTGATCAACCTACCAAAGGTATAATCGCTAAATTCAACATCACATTTCTTACCAAAATCTAATGTTCATCTGGGCTATTCGGGTAAATTTATACCTTGTTATTAGTAAAATATTGCAATACATTTTTCATCTCAGAAACAACAACTATTACCCATGATCCACTGCTAAAGAAAACTAAAATACGGAACTACCAGTTTTCTTGCTGGGTAGATAGTTTGAATACCAGTCCGATTATTGGACCAAGCTATACTTGTGGGGTACACTGGTCTTTTTGTCTTGTACGTATCTAATAGAACATTACGTATCTAATAGAACATTACGTATCTAATAGAACATTACGTATCTAATGCAAAATTACGTATCTAATAGAACATTACGTATCTAATACAACATTACGTATCTAATACAACATTACGTATCTAATACAACATTATTATATCGTAGTTAGCTTGTCTTATATAAACCGTGAAAAACCGTCCATTTAGGAAGTACTATTTATTTGAAGAACTAAACGCTCCATACATCTAATAAACCAAAATCTAATATAGACGACACATTGGCGTCATCTACATATAGACGTAAAACAGTCAAACGAATGCACAAAACGTAAAGCTATTACTGTGAGAATAGAATTCCCATCCAACTGAGAAGAAGAAAAAAAAACATGTCAACGTAAACAACAACTATTAAAGAAATAAAAGAACTTAAACACATAAATGCACAAACACCCGCAACAGATAATTTGTATCCAATCATCTGCTTAATGTATACAAGACAAAGCTGAGCCTTTTGATGCAAACCTTTGATCTACTGATATTTAGCGGTATTATACTGCACTTTATGTTTTGCATGTTTTCTCAAATGTGTTAAAATAATCATAACGATGGTCACCATGTCAGAAAAAACGGACCTTGTGTCATTTATTTAGGCAGTTTTAGGCTCCAGTATGAATTTGGAATGCGAATGAGTCAGTTACAATTACGTCACACCTTTATAAAACATAATGTATCAGATATCTGTACTGAGAGCAAACTGTTTAAAATTCGGTTGTATGCTGATCAAAACTGGTATCGTGGCATAGCCAGTTTCGTAAGTTGGCCCCTAGCAAATTTTTTAACTTTAAGGCATTTGTGTGACATTTTCAACTTTTATTGTTTACTAATTAATGCTATGTATATTTGTTTCCGGCTTGTTTTATTCCTGAATTGATGTCAGTCATGTACACCTTCCATACCTACTATGCAGTATGTTGATGGTGAAATACCAGTTGTTGCTAGCATCTCATTGCAGTAAACTCGTGAGATTGGGGGAAGTATAATATCTCAAAAATGGCTTGGATGACAACTATTTTCAATTGCATCAGCCTGTTTAGTACACTTTTTCGCAGAATTGAAAGAAAATGATTTGTGTTTCCACTGTGAGCATCACATGGTATAAAAAACTACCTTCGGACATAAAAATTGCAGGATTAAATTTGATGGTGGTGTGCATAAACTTCTTCTGCTATGATCTGCCCTTGATCTCTCTGGACATGTGGATAATGATCATATGCTTTGCTTAAATATAGGTATAAAAAATATGGACCTTTTTAACCTCAGTTGTGTATTTGATATTGTGCGATTTTTTAATACTAGGTCGCTGATTGCGGCATTAAATTTGTACATATAGACTGGACCCTGCCTTATGTACGATAAGCCTGGTTAGCTTACAAGACTGGTAAAAGTTACTGGACCAGTCGGGTGAAGACATGCACAAATCACTGAACCAGTCTCTTCCCTCGTCCAGAATGTCACAGGACAAGAAAAGTCAATGGACCAATCCGTAATTCGACTTGTATAAGTCACTGGATAAATGTCTTTTTTAAACGCCATCTATTATTAGTACATATATGGATAGAAAATGAGCTGGAACACTTTACCATATAATTTTAATAAGGTTTCATTAACATATAAATCTTTTCGTATCTCAATAAGGTCACAGTTTACTGTCAATTTCACTGAATTTCCTATTGTACTTAATTTTCTTTTACACAATAATTAATTTGAAATGTCAGTGATCAATAGGGTTGTTGTGAATTGGTTTGAATCCAGATCCCCCAACCCCCATCTAGACGCATGTCATCTCATAAATTAATGCAAATGTGAAGTGTGGAAACTTATCATTGATCTTTAAAATTATTTCAAAAATAATTGTTCCAAAACCATTAAGATATAACAGATTGATGGATTTTTATATTCATACAGTCTAAGCTAAAAATAAGTCGCTTTGACCTAATGTGAGCATTCAATAAGTTTCTGTACAAATTCATATAAGGTATTAGGGTTTAACACGGTCGGTTCTAAAAAATTAAATGCGAGGTATCTTCATTAATTGAGAATCAGTGTACAAAAGAAATAATGTTACTTATCATTCTTATTTTATATTTTTGTAAGTGAATTTAAATTGGTCAAACCTTTATCTTAAAAAAATCGTTGCACTCTGTGATCAGTGAGCTTTCATATTAGACTAATTCAGACTAATATGGATCGACTGCGGTGACGAGTCTCTGAAAATGCCTTTAAACCTACCTCCTTACAATTCAATCGTCTCTCACACACTGACATTCGCCCAAACACCTATCTATCACTTTAACAAATTAGATGCGTAGACGCATATTTTGCTGTCTCACGCCATCATTCAAAATTAGGCCGCTATTGCTTGCACCTAAATCACTATTGTTAATATTTAATTATATATATATATATATATATATATATATATATATATATATATATATATGTGTGTGTGTGTGTGTGTGTGTGTGTGTGTGTGTGTGTTTGTGTGTGTGTGTGTTTCATCTGAATACGTTTTGACCTGCACATGTAACATGTATTTATAATATAGTGCATTGAGAATAGAATCATATGTATTATATGAATCATATGAACCATTAGTCTTGCATGTCTTGATGTACCAGTTGTCTCGAATATACCAAAACTGAAATCCAGATTATCTTAGAGTACTTGGTAGTTCCAATGAATGATTTAAATACCTAATTCTTTTTCAAGAAGTGTATGAACACAACTATAAACTATGTCAAGATAAGGATTATATACGCTGATCCAAAGATTGGAAAAAATTCTTTTTTTTAACGCGAAAGAATGTATGGAATTCAAACGAATCGTGAAAAACCAGTCAGGAATAACGACAACTCTTAAACAAAGTTAGACCTTGAACTAAAAATTTAGTAAACATCTTTTTTACCACTTAGAATCTTGGGAAAAGTCAGGTATGCAAAATCTACACTACCCTTAATTACGAACAAATATTATTCACATAATTTGAACATACATAATATCACACCTGAAATAATATACATGGCTGGACAAGTTTCAGAATAATCAGCGAATCGACTTACTGTTGACTGTTGTACTAGAAATAGAAACTGTTCAATTCAATTCCCCTTGACATTTTCAGGCTAAAGCCACTTGATGTAAAATTCATGACATGCAAAGTTGGCAGTAATTTCCATGTAGGTAAATACATATTTTACATGTTATTTAATGACATATTGTACAAAACTGATTAATAATCATAGCGGCATATCCAAAAGTATGTACAAAGCATCCCCAGCAGGTAATTGCGTGTAAAGACTCATACATGTATAATATTAGATCTTTAGTCCTCGATGTATCTTTCAAAGTATTGCACTCCGAAATGGTACCTACGTTGAACAAAATATATTATACGACCAACATAATTATCAAGACCTTCTACTGACACGTCATGTGTTCACTCACCTTCATAACGTTTGTTAGGATTCCTAAATGCTCATTTGTGGTTCTTGTCCTACGTTGCTAAAATGATTACTCATATATTTTGTACCTGCGAAGCAATTTGAACAGACTCTTTTACAAACATTTGGTTTTCCCTGAGAAGGGTTGTTTTGTTTGAACTTTAAATGCACCTGGCTAATGGTGACATCTCCCTGGTCTAGCGCCACACACACACAACGACGGCTAAAGTCATTGTTCCAATTTATTTGAGTGGTTGGGATTGCAGAGGCAACTTGAGTGGCTTCATTATCCCAATCTTCCGTTTGAGGGATATTGACGGCCTGTTCGTATCTTCTTCCTCTATACAACAACCGTTGATGAAGTTGTGGTCGTTGTGGCTGTGGCTGTGGCTAGGGATGTCGTACTGGGCCTGGTTGTATAGATGTCCTCACCTCAGGTGTCACCTGACAGACTGCACTCATCATGAGGTGAGGCAAAATTGTTTCATTCATGTCCTCTTCTTCTTGTTTCTTTCTCTCCTGCTCCTCCTTTTTATATTGCCCTGTTCAGATATGTCCTCCATAGTCAACTCGTCCTGGAGTCGCCTAGCATGCTCCAGGTGCATTTGGAGTTCTAAGAGTTTGGATATTCTGCTGCTCATCTTTCAGTTGATGCGACAACGATAGGTAGTCAGACATGTTGATTTTGTTGTAGTTGAATTACAGGTATGTGCACTTATAAAAAGCACGTATCATTATTTAATTCCAGCACAGCTGGATTTTTAATTACTCCTGGGGGAAGGCCGGAGAGCCAGATCCCCCAGGCTTTTATGTGTTAACAGAACACTTATTAATTAGGCCGTCGGATCAAGATGCTATTAAGTTTCTAACGATCCGAATGTAGGGCCGTGTAGAGTGGGATTGGACCCAACACACACTCAACTTTCTCCAGTCGACCAAATGCTTTTTGGCGTGCACTGCATATTTGGCGTCTAAGTCCGGTGTGAAAGACAGGGGCAGCGATATCCAGCTCGGGAGGCGCTTGGTGTAGGTCAGGTGCTTCCATACTCCAGGGTATTTTGTATTCTAAAGGTCGTCTTGCATAGTTTAGAAAAGAATCTCATTGCTGTTTTTTATTATAGAATGTTAAGAGCTGTGAGTTAGAGTTTATTGTTAAGTTTATCAAACATAGTTATTAATGGTGCCACTGTATGTGGCGGGCCCGGATTTTCTTGAGCTTTGTATTAATACCACCTTATATGGTACATGTTTGGGGTCTTGTTGATCTATTTTATGTGTTTTATTGTTGCGCTCTTGTGCCACTGGTCCTGTTGGTCTTGGGGGTTTGGACCACCTTATATGTCTTAATTTGGGGTCCTATTTCCTAGTTCTAGTGTGTTTCTTGCAGCTTTGTGTTGCTGGTCCTGATAGTCTTTGGGATTAGACCACCTTATATGTTTTTATTTTGGGGGTCTTGTTCTCTGCGTAGAGTTTGTGCTGTTGTGCCTGATAGTTGTGGGATTTAAGACTACCTTATATGTGCTAATTTGAGGTCATTGTGTGCTATGTGGTCCGCCCTGGTGGTCTGTGTTGGGACCACTTTGCTTTCCAGTTTGGATAGGTTATTCATTTGTTGGGATGTCAGCTAGGTTTATTAGACAAGGTTCAGGTGTTAGAGATAGTACCGAGGCCGGTTGTTGCCTAAGAAGGAAGTTATTTATATGTATTGTGTTCGCGCCTTTGTTGCTACTTATTTGAAATATCCAACTTCTGGTTGTTTAGAGCTTTTCCATTGCAATGTTGTGATCCTATCCTTTGTGGTCTTATTACTATACAAACTTAAGAGTTATCCATGGTTTGGTCCTGTTTAGGAATCATTTTCATGAAATCCGCACTCATGTGATATCAATATTATTGTCTATTTAATTTGTGGTTTTGTTTTGTTTTTATGATCTTATATTGTGTTAGATTTTTAGTTAACCCTTCTAATCCTTTTCTTTTTAACCGTACTTGACACTTTTTACACCTCAATGAACCCATGTGAAGGGCCGGGTCTGCACGGCGTTCATTTTTTTAATTTTTTTTTTATTTTGAAGGTGTTTAGGGCTATCCATTGTTGTCCTACCATATTTCATTCCGTACTGAACACCTCTTACGCCTCAATTAACCCATGTGAAGGGTGGTGTTCGCACGTTTTTTAATGCTATCGTATTATATTTTGTTATATAGCCCTTTTTTGTAAATACATTAATATATTTTTGTAGGTGGTGTTTAGATTAGGATTAGTTTTATTTATTATTTCTGGGTATGTATCTGGGGATCCAATTTTCTTTTGTTCAAGTTTAAATTCTTCCCTGTTTTCTTTGTTTTGTGTCACATTGAATATATCTGTTAGGTCTTCCCGGATCCGGCAGTGGTAGTAATTAAGGTTGTGTGGAAAGGGGCCTATGTATTTCTCAAAGCTGCTGGCCAGTTTGGTTTTGCCTGTGTATATTCTATTATTTTATTTAGCCTGTGTATATTCTATTTTTTTATCTTTACCTTTCATTTTGGGAGGATTTCTCCTTCTTTTCATTTATTTGATGTTATTAAATAAAGTTTCCTCCCTTTTTAATTGTCAGTCCAGTTTTCTTGCCATTTTTTTTATTTATTAATACTGTCGTTAAGCCATATAGTTCGCTAACACTGTATTTTAGTTGTATGTAATTAGGTTCATCGAGTTTAAGCTTGGCTGTTAGATCCGCTAAATAGTTTCATTGTATATCAATTTGGGATGGAATCGACATAAATTCTATTTGTTGTTTATTGTTGTTCAGTTTTTGTAGAATCGAATTGGCAGGTCTGAGGAAATTTTGTCTAGATTTGGTGTTATTGTTATGAACTGAGGAGAGAAAGCTGAGTGAGTCGCTTATTATTACTAACATTGGTGTTTAATTTTTCTTAATCCATTTAAGTGCCTCTATGAATTCTGCTGTGTAGATGGAGCAGTAATCCGGTAATATATGCCCTATTTAGATTTTTAATTCTGGAATGACGAATGCAGCTGCTGTTTTTAGGGTGGGTAGGTTATTTGTATATATTTTAACAATTTGTTTTATATTTGGTGTTAATTTTGTTTTTTACAATAGTGTTTAGTTGTTGTTCCTGTTCTTTTTTACTTCCATATTTGGTAAAGTGTGATGCTGATTGTAGGGTATACGTTGTTCCAAGGTTCAGCATCATACTGGTCTGTTGTTTCGGATAGGAAGTTGTCAATGGGGAGTTGTCCCTTTAGTTCATGTACAGTATTAGTGTGGCTAAGTTTGGTACGGAATTGTTTATTACACTTCTCTATAGCTATACGAGTGGGGGTGTATTTGAGTGCGTTGTTACATATTTAAGAGTTAATTCTTGCCTTCTAAGGTGGAGCGGCAGTTATCCTGTTGTTCTTTGGAGTTCCCTTAATGTGGTTGATGATATTGCGCCATTGCTTAGTATTAGGAAATTTCTCTGCAGTTTATCTAGTTTGTTAAGGAATTTTTTATTGGCTGAATTATAGATTTGGCACACGTAATCTAGTTTAGATCTAATTATTGCCCTATATATTACTAGGATTGTTTCTTGGTTGGATCCCCAGCTGGTTCCGTTAAGTTTTTGTGGTCAGTTTATGTCTTTATTGCACCTTGTAACTAATTCTTCAATGTGGGGGCCACACTCTAGATGTTCATCATAATACATACCGAGAAATTTATTTGCTGTTAAGAATTTAATATCTTTATTTTGAATCGTTAATTTGGGATATTGTCGGTTATACTTTCGTTTGGTGGTAAAATAAACTGCTACATTTTGTTCTTGAGATAGTTTTAATCCCCATTTGTCTGCCTATTTCCCTATGTTATTTAGACTGTCTTGCAAATCTATAATTATTTTGTGGTTGAAACTTTCCTGCTCTCGATAGTCTACTGTCATCTGAAAATTGTGAGAGTTATATTATGTTGGATGCCAAATTTCGATCGAGGTCTTTGATCATGATGTTGAATAGAGTGGGACTCTGTACACTCCCTTGAGGGGTGGGGGTTTAACTCAGAGTATAGGTATCACCAACTCTAGTAATTATCATACGATTTGTCAAGAAGTTAAACATTCAACGATTTATGGAGTATTGTTTTAATTTTGCTAATAAGCCTTTTGGTCCATACGAGATCGAATGCTATTTCCAGGTCTATGAATACTTCAATTAGGTTTATATCTGCTTTGTATTTAGAGTAAAATACTAAGTTGATCCGTAGATGATCTTCTGTTTCTAAAACTGCATTGGGGTTTGGTGATTAGCTTGTTTTTTTCTCTCTCTCAAGGTGTTGTTTTAAAAACGATTGTTAATGATAGTTTCCCTAATTGTGCATATGTTGTTGGTTAATGATATGGGTCTATATGAGCTGACGTCACCGGAGTCCTTTTTTTGTTTTGGAATTGGGAAAATTATTGCCGTTTCCACTTGTCTTCCGTATTGTCCATATTTTATTGAGTAGTTTAATGGTTGAGTATTATTTATGTTGTTTGGTAGGATTTTATCCATGATGTACCCTTGTTGGTCTTCCCCTGGTGATGTTTCTTATTTAGAGTTTAACGTTAGGTCCCATTCATAGTCTGTTGTGTCCTTGATTAGGTTAGATTCTTTGGGACCAAGGTCATATAATAAGTGTTTGTGGATTTTTTTCTACTTTAATCCTGTGTTGTTGGAATGATTCCGTGTGATTTAAGGTACTGTTCATATCTGATAAATATTTAGCAAATTTGTCGGCATTTTCATTGTTGTTGCTTTCAGTGGTATAGTTATTCGTTTTACCTCTAATCGTTTTCATCTTATCCCAGACTTGCTTGGTACTGGTATTTTATATTAATGCTAGAGCAATAATTTTGCCAAGTTGTTTCTTTTGGACTGTTTGATTAAATATTTTAGATCCCCCCTCCTCTTTTTGTAAGTAGTAAATTTTATGGAATTTCCTGTTCGTCTAAACTTATTTAGTGCCTGTTTCTTCTCTTGTCTTGCTAATTTACATTTGGGATTCCACCATGGCACTGCTTGTTTGTTTTGATTACCGCTAGTTTTAGTTTGGTATGCACACGGAGGCTGTTTGTATAATGGTGTCGATTAGGTTTACATAATATTTATTGATGTTTTCATTCTCCATGTCATTGGTATTTACTTTATTAAGATTTTCTTTGAATAATTCCCAATCTGCCTTTTCATATTACTACTAAAGGGGCGTTTTAAGTGGGTCAAGCTGTACTGTCATATGTAAGGTGATTTTTACTGGAAAGTGGTCACTTCCTAGTGAGTCTGTTTGATCCACTCTCCAATCCGTCACCTGTGCTATGGAAGGGGAACATATGGTGAGGTCCACTGCGGACATAGTTTCATCCTTCATCACCCAACTTGCCCCTTTTGTTTATCCTGTTACCCTTTCCCCAGCTCGTTATGGGCATTGATGTTGCCACAAATGACAATCGGATCCACTCGCTTATGGTTGTTTAGTTGTCTATATGTGTTTAGGTTTATTATTCTACTACCTGGGTCATATATGTTAAAGATTTGAATAATACCCTTCCCCGTGTGGATTATTAGAGATTGCATTTCTATAATTATATTGCTACCTGATATTGGATTGGTGGGAACGAAAGTTATATTGGGTATGCTGTTCATTGTTAATGATGAAAATAACTAATCCTCCCCCTTGCCAGATGTTTCTATTTTGTAAGTAGCCTGGGGCATAGCCTTGGATTTTTGGCAATAATCTGTTGTTATCTGTTAGTTTGGTTGATTGGATTCAGATGATGTCAGGATTTTTGAGCTGAGTTTTGCACCATGATTCTCAGCTCGTTTATGTTACCTGACAATCCTCTTGCCATATTGCTATATTTGTATTATTTGTACTCTTCATGGTTATGTTGGTCATTTAGCACTTTCTTGGTTTCTGGGGGTTGTGCGATCTTTTTTAATATTATTTCTAGTTTTTTGTTGTTGTTAATTAGCTCAATTTATTTTTCTGACAGTAGGGGCCTATTTGTTAGGTCCGTTTTTATTTCTCCAATACGTTTCTTTATTTCTTCTTCATCTACATTTTTGTTGCTGGGCATGCTGTTGGTAACTTTCGATTGGATGGGGATTTGTGGGATTTCCTTATTTATGGGTTGTTTATTTTGTTTATGGTTACTGAGTTTACTTTTTGTTGGTTTTGTTTGTTTTATGGTAGAGTTTTGTGTTGTTCTTGTTTTTTTAGTACCTTGATATGGGGATTTGTTGTTGCTCAGAGGAGATGGATGACAATCGACCCATAGGGATTCCTGCATAGTCATCATAGTAAGTAGCATCGCAAACAGATCCAGTTCCGACGTCGAAAAGGCACAAGACTCTCGGTGATTCATTTTTGTCTGTCTCTAGGATTTATTTTTTGATAATCAAAAACGTCTAAGGCTCGAACGGTTCTTTACCTTAGTCTATCTAGCTTTAAGGTTATGAAGGCCTCTGGAGGGGTGTCTTTGTTGTCTCCTTCTGCTTTGTCCTTGCTGTGTCGTCAGGGAAGCAGGAATGGTTGATTTTGGTTGCACAGTTTGGCACAAGTACGACACAAAGGAAACACCAGTTTTCCTTAGCAATGGTGAGGTATTCTGGGATGGTACAAGTCCGTGGGAGGTAAGACTTTGCACTTGATCAAGCCTTGATATTGTCGAATGCGGTCCAGGGCAATGTGTACTGTCATCAATAGCGGGTGTCCTACGGGAAAGTGACGATATTTGCACACGTAAGGATACAGTGAACACACGTCCAAATATTTGATTTATTCTCCTTTCTCTTCGTCCGCTTCATAAAGTAAACATGTTCGTTCGTCCTCCGTACAAACTATCACGGGTGCTCAGTTGGTCTACCAGCTTGTAACTTTCCACGATGCGTTTAAATTCGTTTTCAAACGGTGATCGTACTCGTGTTCCCACATTTTCATCACTTGGTATCCTTTCTATTCTAATTTCATGCGTCGCTGACATGTAGTCTCGTAAAATTGTTCCATAGTCCGATGTATAAAATGGTTTTTGGTGCCACGTTGAGGGTAGCAGAGGGTACATCCATGAAACAAGCATTTGTTAAGCTCGTACACGATTTGAGGGTTGTCTAAGTCCCCGCCATCTACCGAATAGAGAGAATCGCTTCTTCCGTTGTTGGCTGTTGGATCCATTTGTCTTCCTTGTTGCACAAGTAATGTAGCCAGCGTAGGGTTTTGACCGAGTATTGACGTTTTACAAAGTTCGTCGTTTGAGGACTTATGACAGCCAGGGTGTTTTCAGGCATGAATCGTTTTCGGTACACCAAGGACCATGCTTTAGTAATGATGCAAGCCTCTTTCAAAGGATCGATCCCTCCGTGTTCCATGAACAATTCTCGAAATTATCCATAGCAACGTCGTAAAATGTGAACGTCAGATCGACAATACTTTGACATTTCTTCTAGAACGTCTAAGGTGTCAGAGACGTGAGACTGGTACCAAGCGGTGAAAGTTTCACTTGTTCGGTACGCATGTTATATGGGTCGTAGTAGTTAACCTCAGGTAAATGGGGTAGAACGGCATATTGATTAGCTTCGGCATTGAAAAAGTGCGGAAATAACATTTGGCCATTTCTGGCACTCCAAACGTTTTAGACATGCGACTCAAAGGCATGGCTAAGTAACTCATTGAATCTTTAAACTGCACTTGTCATACTTGCATGGAAATGATTTTGGCTCCGTTCAAAGTCACTTTAGGACGTTCGGTACATTGTTCCGTATAGTATCTGAGCCGAAATTACCCATCGTATCCCGATAAACTGTGAGCCATTACCGTGGCATAGCGATGACAATCGCCGTAACGTTCGCTGTCTTCTTGACTCCACGTCTGGTCGATGGGGTTTAAGATCCATTGGGCAAAATCGACCAACGTGTTCGACCGTCGAACGATGTTTTCACGTCGTCCAGGAATCTTGCTCCAGTGAGGGCAGTGACTAAAGATAGGCTCTTGGATGCACTTCTCGTACGCCCGGTGAGCCACACAGAAATTGGGAACGTAAATGACAGTCTCTTGCATGCATTAAAAATCAAAAAAGAGAAAATTCCGTTTCTGCAATTTGTTGCTGCGAAGGTTGTCGACCATAAAAACCTTTTTTGCGTCCTGTCCCTTGGGGACGAGAAACGTGGGTCATGAACAGTGTCACTTTTCCATCGGCGATGTGAAACAATATCATTTGATTGTTGCACGTCTTTAATGTTTTTGATGACTTTGGCAGGTTTCAATTCTGATGTGCCACTAAACTCGATCCAAACGGGAGACTTCAAATTATCGTGATGAATGGAAAGTCTTAAACGATTGTCTTGTTTGGCTTGACATTGCTGTTTCAGTGTAGTTAACAAAGAATCCCTGTATATGTAAGACGAAAAAACATTGGGTTACAGAATTTCCAGACAGTGAAACAAAAGCAGGTGCCAGAAGAGACAAAAGTCAAGATACCTATTATCATTGTAAAGAGGAAGGGCATTGGTCTCCAAACTGCCTTAAGAAAGAATAGCAGCCAAAGGAGGGGGAGAGGGATTCCGAACAGGGAAAAAAAGAGGTACACTCCCCAAAGGGAGAACCCCCACACGTTCAGAAAGACAAGAAAAGAAGACAAGACGAATGTGAGGAAAAAGAAAAAAAAAAACAAAATGTGCCGGGGAAGAAATTTAAAAAAACCCAGAAAGAGTGAACAAAATAATCCACAGAAGAAATCTATGAACTTTTTAAAGATGTGTTGTGCTATGTTTTGTTGTGAATTTGGATTGTAACATATGTACCACAGTAGACCAGACAGAAACAACGCAAGTGTATCTTGGTTTTGATTTTTTAGATAATGGACTTACACCACACACTCACGACTGAACATCATTAGGTTTAAAATGGATTTTGAGTTTTAATGGATTTGGCAAAATGAATACTATCTCTTTTCGAAAGAAGTGAGTGGCCCTGAAAATGACCGTTGTGTGTTTGTTTCCTTAATATTAAAAACAAACAACTCAGGAAAGGGGAAAAAATCAACTTTAACTGTCTTAAGCATTTGAGAAGGCCAATAGATATCACAAGGTTTGGTATCTCAGGCATGGTAACTGTATCAAGCTGCATGACTCGGGAAGGTCATTTTTTTCTTTTTTTGGGTTGTATTAAAGAAATCTGATACATTAGTTTCAGACTCCGTAACTCAGCGAAAATGTCTAAAAGTACCGTTACCGTTTAACTTGCATTGTCCTCCTTCTCTCCTAAATCTTGTTTCTTTACTACTGCTGCTTCTTCTTTCTGTCATTACCATATTGCTGCTTCTTCTTGCTGTTGCTGTTCAAGGATAAAAAGGTTATTCTGCTTTTTTCTGTTTCTGTCAATTTTCTCCAATTCTTCTTGATGTCTTTGTTTAAAATCCTCGACGTGTGGTAAAGATTTAGAAGGTGGCGAAAGTACTTTTACTGGCACAACTCTTGCGACAAAGATAGAAAATCCACTAAATCCCAATTAAAATCAGTCTCTTCTGGAAGTAAACTTGTGTTAACTTTAGTAGCCCCTGCTATATCATTTCTCGTCTCCACAGCCGGTGGACCGCAATACATTGTCTTCTTAGTTTCCGTCATGATTGAACACTGTTGCATCAATTCATGGCGCACAGACGCTAGCGCACATATATAGAGAATGTGACATCACAGACCACTCTCTTCTGACTGGAAGATAGACTCCGCACTGTGACTAGTTTGTAACGTGTGTTTGGATTGGTGAAGGAACTCAATCCGTCTCAATCCGCTCTTCCACTATAAATATACACAAAACACTACATTGCTTCACCCGTTCTCGTCACAAGATGTGGCGAAACCTAGCATCTTCTAACCTCGTTTCGACAATGCTCTTCCACCCAGACTATCCCATGTATGTCAGATCATCAAGGACAATCACTCGAATGACTGATACAGCCCTTTGGAAAAGAATGATCTATGTGTAAAGGCAAGGCTGTTTGAAGAGAGTCCTTATCTACTTACCAGCAGTTAGACGAAGTTTAAGGAAGAGAAGAAGATCCGTGAGATGCCCTCTATGTTAATGTAATGTTAAAAATAATACTCAATAGCCCTTTTCGGGGCCACTAAAAGGTCCATAAAAGATGGTTTGCTTTCTTTGCCTCAACACACAAACTAATATCATGTGAAACCTTTGTTCCTGTATGTTATTGTATGTATGTTGTATGTGTTCTATCACTCTGTACATTTTGGGAGTATATCTCTACTCCCGACAGTGGTTAACCCTGTGTATACCTGTTCCTACCATTGTTGTAATATTGGTATCAATCTTATGTAGCCTGAAGTCACTTCATCTCTTACATTCTCATTGTTCCTATACAACCACTCCACTTTCCCTTCACGCTAGACAGTCCCTATATACGCTATGTTAAATTCCCTTTGAAGCCAGACGTTCCCAAGGAGTGGGTCTCTAATGTATTTCTCATTGACACCAAGGTAGCCCACTAGATATATACTACTCAGGTTAGATATTATAATTGTACGAATGAAATGATTAAGTTTTGTCACTTTTTAAATATTTCATAGTTTTCGTGATTAAAGTATGCGTGATGGCTGCGAACACACGGTAGTGTGGGCGAAATATATAATGTGTTTCAGTATTATCAGGGTGACTGGGTTATTCTGAGAAACAGAATTGTTTAAAGGGGGCTTTGTTATACAACTTTGCTTTGTCAGCCAGGTATGCCTAAACGTACTTGAACATATAAATACCTCCAGCGAGGGATAATGTTTCTTAATTGGACTAGCATGATAACATATTTATTTCAGCATTTATTGTTTACGTAAACACTCGAGTTTACTCAATGTGAGGAATCTCACGTCAAGAATTGTGATTCTCTGACTATTAGTAACTTGTATGTCAATGGATGTTACTGTATTACACATCCTAGTCCACATGTCATTTCACAAATGAATTTCATTTTTGACCGACATGCAGCTGTATAAAGCGCACGTACGTAAAAGAAGGACCATCATACTGCAACAGGCATCTGTTCAAGAAATATCTGATATTATTGTGAATTCTGTGTGTTTTTCAGAGGGATAATGTTATGTACAAAGTTATATAATGAACAGCATAACATGATGAGGAGATTGAAGAATCTTTCTTTTGATCAATTGAGTGTAAATTATGCCTTGAGATTATATTATCAGAATAAATCAATCAATGCTCAGGAGAGCATTGTTATTCCTACTCTCCCATGCTCCCCGAAACCGGAACCGTATTCAGTATATTGAAATTTTCCTAAAAGCACTAAGCCCCCCCCCCCCCCCGTATAAGTTTCAAGTCATTATGACAGGCGGGTGAAAATGATTCGCGCAACATTATATACACATACATCAAACCATTTACTAAGAGGCAGGGTTGCATATTTTTAGCTTCTTAGACATGCGTGGGCATAAGTGCACATTCCTAAAAGAATCAATTCCCTTCCAGACGAAGAACACCGTTCTCTTACAACAGCATAAGTGATTAAAACAATTTGCAATCGCCCAAGAAAACTACCATGTATGACTTTAAATTTTGAATTAAGTTAACTCAAGGAGACAGTTATTCAGAATAGAATTTGATTTTGCAAACACAGTAACGCCTTGTTTAATATTATATTTATAGAAAACTGAGTTAGACAACACAAAGGTATACAGTGATGGCAGAATCTTTCGACGTGAAAAGTCTATACAAACTTATGACAAAAAGAGGTTCAGGAAACCTAGTCCTAAACAAATGCATTTGTCATGGCCGAAGGTAATTTTTGAAATAAAATTAAATCGACTGCGCAAAATGCAGGCCCTGCCTTCAAGCATGCAATTGTTATATCCGAAGATAATGTATAAAGTAAAGTGGCGTTCATGGTGTGAATAAGGATTGTGAAACACATTCTGTACTAAGCCTTTACATGTAATAATAAATGGATGCAATCTTGGCTATGTAGCGATATTTTGCTTGTATTGAACCCAGCGTACCCTTATAGTTGGATATCTCTATTTCCTTTTCTAGCTGACTATCATTATTTTAGTCAGGGACATCATTTCCATTTTTGTCAAAGGGTAGGCGGTGCGAGGGGATGAAAACTTGACGGGATTGTTAATTTTGGTATATAGGCTACAACAATTGTAGCGCAAAAATGCCCCGAACCAACCCTCCCCCAAATGACGTACTTATGTCACTGTTCTGAATTTCACTGTTCTGAAACTGTGAAGGAACTATTGGAGGTGTACAAATCACATTACTTTTAAGATCAACACAACCTCAAACACCTGGTTCACAAATATATCCATAACTAAAATTGTTGGACAATAATAGCTGATTCGTATTCCCCAATCCAAAATTTTAGTTTTTTCTTTCAGGGGTTGTTCGCAAACGTAAATCCATTAACTGGAACAATCTGTCGTCACTGTTTTTATATCCGGCGACTAGATATTTTGGCGATTTCAACACAACTCTTTTATTGATCAGTTGTCAATAAATGCTACACCCATCTTGTACAAATCTTCGTTAGATTCAAATAATTCGCTAATATAATAAAATATCTGACGAATTAATTTCTATGTAATTTCAATATTTTCCACTGCATATGAAGCGAAATGCTGTAATAAGGTGAAAGCACCTCAACATTGTATGATACGACAGAGAACAGCAAGTCAATCATAATATCATTCATAGAGTGGTGCAAGAAGGCCCTGCTTAACAGTGTAATCTTGGCACATCATCAAAAGTTCTCTCCATCTCTGTCACTTACCTATGGTGCATCATAAGTGTTATGATTACAGGTCTTTAAATATATCGCAGATAAATCAATGATTTAAATAATTTTCATTTTATCAGCTGAGAGCGGTTTCTACGTTTTGATTGGATGTAAATGGTCAGATCATACTAATCTGAAATTTGTTAATCATCGATAAATTTCGCTGACTACTTTAGTTCCCTGTTTCCAGGTCATTTAATGTGAAGTTTTATTTATATGAAACTTCAACGGATCACACCATAACAATAAAATGCAACAAGCCTCCTCCCAATCCTGTGATTTCCGATAAAATTTATAACCCCAAGGTTATCATCAACTGTTAGAAGTTAAAACAAAGTAACTGCACAGCGCTTCCTGCACTCCAATACACATCCGTTTTGCAGAAGAAGGCTTATTACAGGCTTTAGAAGCCAAACTATAAGGTTCCGTCCCGCCACAGTTCGCCTGCCTTGCTGGGTGAGTTGGGCTTAAGGTACGCGAGTACCTGAAAAGAGGACTGCAACTAATGCACCAACAAATAACAAAATAAAACAAAGAAACTTCCAACCCTCAATATAGGTACATGAAATGTCCTGACCATGTTGAATGGGCTCTCAGATGACCTCTAGACAATCAGCGATGGTCAAAACATCTACGACAAAACTGCAAGACTCAAGGTAGGCTTCGTCTCACTACAGGAAATACGTCTACTAGATTCCAGGTCTACCAGAGAAAATAACTACCTTCTGACAAGGAAAGAGAGCCGACTAAGCAAGATAGTTGCATCTTGAATACGTTGCATGGAAATTTGATTGGGATGAAATAACGCTGCCAACTTGGAAACTAAAGACGCTTCCCCGCCACAACCGGCCCCGTCAACCGGATCAGCGCTTACGCTCCCACACTTAAGTTCCACAACAGATATTTACGATGAGTTCTACGACGAGTTAGACTCGCTCGTCTACAAAATTCACAAGGACGAGAACTTGAGATTACCCGACAACTTCGACGCTAAGGTGGGTGACAACCATACTTTTGGCCTTCCTGTATTGGCAAGTTTGACATTGGGAAGATGAAAAAGAGCGGACAGCGACTCATGGAGATGTGCTAGTAACACGAGCTCAGCATCACCTTAAAGAAAGCGAAGTTTCCCACAAAGAAAATGACAGCATCACTGAAGTCTGCCGCAGGCGATACTGTAACAAGGGCAAGCAGATGAAGCGATGGGTTGAGTACTTCGCTGAACTGTACTCCAAAGAGAACCACGTTACCAAAGATACCCTCATTACAATTAAAAACCTCCCTCTTGTGGCAAAACTGGACGAGAAACTTACTGTGGCAGAACTAAACAAGACGTTAGAGAAACTGTCCTTAGGTAAAGCCCCAGGGAAGGATGGCATCCCAGCAGTAGTCATCCAGTGCGGCTGAAGCGTGTTGATCACACACCTCACTACAAACTCTGCCAGTGCTGGGATGAAGGTGAAGTGCCCCAGAACAGGGGCTACAGAAGCGACTGCAAACAACTACAGGATCATATCCCTTCTCGGCATCATGGGTAAAGTCTTCGCACGCGTCATCCTGAATACGCTAGCTGACAGAGTCTATCAAGACTCGCAGTATGGATTGTAAACATCGATATCAATACTCCATGATTGTCTTCCTATGGTAACTGCAGAAGAAATGCAGAGAACAACACAAATCGCTCTTCCTGGCCTTTATAGACGTTCCTCAAGGTGTTTGATCTGGTTAGCTTAGACAGACACTTCACTTTCCTTGCCAAGATCTGATGCCCTCCAAAGCAGCTAAGCACGATCCAGTCCTTCTGCGATGACATGATGGCTCAACGTCCGATCTCATCGACATCCTCAGCGGAGTGAAACAGGGCTGTGCCCTTGCCTCAACACTCTTTGGCACCTTCTTCGCTCAAATGATCCAGGACGCATTTGGGAGGTCCAAAGAGGGATCTACCTGCACAGGCGGCATATTGTTCACCCTTCAACGATTAAAGGCAGAGAGCAAAGTGTAAGAAGAAACCATCAGGGATCTAAGCCGTTTAAATACACATGGTATAACTAGACATAAGCCATTTAGATACACTTTGTAGAACTAGCCAATTAGATCTATGTCGTAGAACTAGCGATTTATATTCATGTTGTATAACTAGTCAGATATCATTTATAAACATGTTGTAGAAAAAGCAGAATCTGTTTAGATACACATAGTATGACTAGTCAGAAGCCATTTAGATTAGTGTTGTAGAATTAGTCAGACGCCATTGAGATACATACATTTTATAGGATTAGTCAGAATCCATTTAGATTCATGTCGTAGCACTAGTCATAAATGATTTATATACACGTTGTAGAACATGTCCAAGGCTATTTATATACTCGTTGTAGAACTAGTCAGAAGCCATTTAGATATTCGTTGTCGAAATAGTCCAATTAGATACTGCTCGTTCAACTAGTCGAAATCCATTAAGTGTCGTGTTTTAGAACTAACCTAAAACCATTAAGTGTCGTGTTTTAGAACTAACCTAAATCCATTAAGTGTCGTGTTTTAGAACTAACCTAAATCCATTAAGTGTCGTGTTTTAGAACTAACCTAAATCCATTAAGTGTCGTGTTTTAGAACTAACCTAAATCCATTAAGTGTCGTGTTTTAGAACTAACCTAAATCCATTAAGTGTCGTGTTTTAGAACTAACCTAAATCCATTAAGTGTCGTGTTTTAGAACTAACCTAAATCCATTAAGTGTCGTGTTTTAGAACTAACCTAAATCCATTAAGTGTCGTGTTTTAGAACTAACCTAAATCCATTAAGTGTCGTGTTTTAGAACTAACCTAAATCCATTAAGTGTCGTGTTTTAGAACTAACCTAAATCCATTAAGATCCGTGTTTGGACATAGAATCCGTTTAGACACACGTTGTATAACTAATCAAACATTATTGATATTCATATTGGAAGCCATTTAGATACACGTTGTAGAACCAGTAAGACGCCATTCAGATACACGTTGCAGAACTAGTCAGAAGACATTCAGATTCGTGTTGTAGAACTATTCGGAAGCCATTCAGATTCCTGTTGCTGACCTAGTCAGAGAGCATTTAGACATATGTTGTAAAATCAGGCAGAAGCCATTTAGATTCATGTCGTAAAACTAGTCAGAACTCTTTTTGATAACAGTATAAAACCAGTAACAAGTAATTTCTATACACTTTAAAGAACTAGCCAGACGCCATGTTTATATTCCTTGTAGAACTAGTCAGAAGCCATTTAGATTCGTGTTGTTAGCCTAGTTAGAATCCATTTAGATATACAATCTAGAACCAAGTCAGATGTCATTTAAATACATGTTGCAGAAGTAGCTATTTAGAGACAATGTGTGGAACTAGTAGGAAGCCAGTTAGATACATGTCGTAGAACATTTCAGGCCCGTGCATTCAGTACATTTGGTATGGATATTAACAATATTTGTTCTTGCAGGTCTTGCTTGTACCTTCTACAAGAAGAAAAACATTGTATTTGTCATTTATAAAATTTAAATGAAATGGGTTTTTAAAAAATATATTTCCGAAGGCAGTTCTGATCGACGGCATCTACAAAAGGGACCAAAAGAAAGCAGCATACTTATTTAAAGACACAAAAGTGCGTTTTGACATTAAGTATGTGTAACCATCTTAGCCATACGGTGGGTTAAGATAAACACGGGAAAGGAAGTGATGTTTGCAAAAGCACATAACATTAAACTGACTGCCACACCCTACTAGTTACTCTTGAGTAAAGAAGCCGAAATCTAATTTATTTTCAAGTTTGCTAAAATTTGAATGTTCTCATCTCTATATACGTTATATTATTTTGCCGTATTAATTGTTCAATACAAGAAAACTTTGTTTTTCTATATACGTTAGTTTTTGCAGTGTTATGTGTTCGATACAAGAACACATACGTTTTCTACATAGGTTAGATTTTGCAGTGTTAATTGTTCAATACAAGAACACTTAGTTTTTCTATATACGTTAGATTTTATAGTGTTATGTGTTCGATACAAGAACACTTAGTTTTTCTATATACGTCATATTTTGCAGTGTTTATTGTTCAGTACAAGAAAATTAGTTTTAAAGCTGTGATGGATGCATCATAAGGAAATTTACAGAAATCTTCAATATTTTACCTGAGTATTTAATCTCTTCTATTCTGTACGTGAGATCTTTGTTTAATGATATTATAGCAGCAGCCGAGACCCTGATTTTCCAAATGCTACAAGATCTTATAGTCCCATATCTGTATATCACAAAGTTTGTTGTTGAAGTTACAATATCCTCAATCCAAGACACATTATTTTACCGTTTCTATAGTAACTATGAAAATGTATAAAAAGTAATCAATTTCTAAATGTTCCGCATATTGGCTCGTATTGTAATCAAAACTGATGTGGCTTCTATTATGAAGTGAGATCCTTTGTGGTGTGCTTGTTTATATCAACAGAAGCCCTACCCAAGAGAATAAAATATAATGAACAAGACTAAAAGGGAAGAAACTCACATCGTCGACTCCAAATTCACTGTACTGTTCATTATTATATCTTGTGTTGTCAGCGAGATTTATGTTACCTATTTTAAAGAGAAATATCTTGGAGCGCTTATTGAATCGCAATGGTTGACTCTACAGCAAACGTTTCATATACCCTGTTCTAGCAGCTTGTTAAATATTCATAATTTTTGCATGTTTTTATGTGTTTATTTAAATGCACAAACTCACAGAAACAACGCATAAAATCATCTTGTAAGTGGACTAGGCCAGTTGAAATTTCACCCAGACATAAAAGGAGCAATCAGAGATGCACTTTGACCAGAATCTAAAGAAACAAGTACGATCTTTCTTAGGTTTGATTGTGTTTTTTGAGAAAAGTTGTCCCCATTTTTGCGGCTAATGCCAGTCTATTAACACACTTGACTAGGAAAAGGCAACCGAATAAAGTTCCCTGGGGGGTATACTAGGAAAAGTGGTTAACACTGAAACTGGTAAGTGCACCAATCATAAAGTTACCAGAATTGAGCAAACATTTTGTGCAGAGGACTGATGCGTCCGATACGGAACTTGGGGCTATTTTGCTACAGGAACAATAGGGGATGAAATTACCCATTGCTTATGCAAGTAGAAAATTGCTCTTTAGGGTGCAGAACTACTCCGTGCTTGAGAAGGAGTGCTTAGCCTTAGTACGGGAAATATAAACATTCCGTGCGTACCTTTTTGGGAGGGAAACGGACCATCAGCCGCTCTTATAATTCAACAAGGCAAAGATTGCCAATGCAAGATTGATGCGTTGGGGGTGGTCTTTGCAACCATATAGTTTCCGAATCGAGGCTGCTTTTTAATAGGGTGTAATTAGCAGATCAGCTTCGTTTAGTATTCCAAATTTAATGTTTTAACAAATATCACGGAATTGAATAAATCCTAAATCCTTTCATTTATTAAATACATGTACTCGGGTTTATATTTTGTATTCAACGATATCCGAAGGTTATATATATATATATATATATATATATATATATATATATATATATATATATATATATATATATATATATATATATATATATATATATAATATCCTATGTGGCACGTGCGAAGTACTTTTGATGGGAAGAATGCTTTCGGTGCACAGACGATATTTGTGTATCAATGCGTCACCGTAGGTAAAATTCTTCACATTAGTCTCAGATTCGGACAACGTGGTTATGTGAAAAAGCTTGTCAGTAGCTGTTCGTGGGTGACTGGTTCTTTCCGGAGGGGGGGGGGGGGGGGGTCCCGGGTTTTTCTCCACCATTAATTCTGGCCGCCTTGTAAGGAAGCGTGGTCGAAAACCGCCAAACCAACGGTTGAGTGACACACCAAAAACACAAAGGTACTGTCACAATTCCATGTATATTGTTGATTCAATTTATATGATTTTTGCTTAGTTTACATGTCTGCATGATTTCGTTAGATACACATGTATAATTGATTTAATTTGATACATTTGTATAATAATGTGTTTTGTATTATGTATCTGAAGTTCTTGCATGAATTCATTTGATACATTTTTATAATAATGTGCTTTTGAATTATGAATTGGAATACTTACCTTAATTCTTAGTTAAGAATGACGTAGTGTTATTTATGTCGTAAAAACACTATGCTGAGTATGAATAGGGAGTGTTACGTTAATTCTTGAATTTATCATATTGTTTGAATAATGATTATGTTCTAAGAATTTAATGCATTACGTTAGTAAGGGGTTACAAGAATACATGTTAATTCACCGAATTTTTATTTCATAGATAATTTAGCGACAGTGTATATGATTCAACGCCTCGCTGTGTAGCAAGTTAATGTATTAGGTCAAGGCAAAACGAATTAACAATTTGTTTAACTACGGTATTTTGAGGACATGTTACTAGCCGTAAATTTGTTATCACTGATAGAAATATCTGATTGCTCGAACCAGGAATAATGGACAGTCTCAACTGCAACCATTGTAATGAGAGACTTAGGTTGTTTTAATTTTCTTTTGAAAGGAAGAAAATGCTTTTTTTGGAAGATCGTAAAGTTACGGGAATAGCGACATAAACTTTGGGAAAAGAAATTGGGAGAGACGGAAATTGCAGTGTATGTATGAGACAGTGAACAAGTCCGGAATCAAGCGGAAACATCCACGAGTGCAGTGCA
This sequence comes from Unio delphinus, assembly GCA_029339505.1. Taxonomy (NCBI): domain Eukaryota; kingdom Metazoa; phylum Mollusca; class Bivalvia; order Unionida; family Unionidae; genus Unio; species Unio delphinus. The sequence continues at coordinate 11,341,915 of JAQISU010001238.1, forward strand.
GATTATCTAGAGAGAAAGGGACTTCTAGAACAACATTGGATTGAGCAGTGAACGAGGACCGCGAGATAGCAGGTTATGAAAATCGAACAAAGCATTGATTTCCATTGAACCACTCGATTCTATGATGATTTAACCTATCAATAACAGAACGGCTAATTTGTTTAATTCTATTTCAAATCCTATTGTAATTCGGTGAAAGTTGTATTTCTAAACCGCGTGCATTCCTAATGAAAGGAAGTTTCATAATTGTGTATGTAATTGATTAAATTGTTTATTTATTTTTACGGGGGCTCGGAGTTGTTTGTTCAATATACCTGCTCAGTTTATCATATTTACTACTCTCCTACTCGAACCGGGCAATTATATCGAGGGCGGTCATCTCTTAGTTAACAAGTATCAAAAGGGAGTGGCTTATAGTTATTTATATTATATGTTGTACAATAATCCTTGACAAAGTGGGACTTAACACTTACCCTTTGACAAGTGGGGCTTGTGCAATACTATAGAATAACGCTCATAACCCGCGAGTAACCTGACACTGTATCAGTTATATGCCACTCGTTTTTAAATGTTTCATATATATATATATATATATATATATATATATATATATATATATATATATGAATGATCACAAAAAAAGAATAACCTTGAATATAATTCAATGTAAGGAAGCAATGTTGAATCTTATGAGTTATGAGTTAAGTCGTCAAACTAGGTGCGTTTTATTAAATCGGATAATTCAACATTCGTTCCATGTACGTTTGACATAGAACAGTTGCCGGTGGCCTTGTTTTTATTAGCTGGAATAAGGAGAATACGAGCACCAGAGGTGTGGCCTAAACATTTAGAAGGGGGTGTAGATATGAATGAATTTAAACTGGTGTTTTGAACTGGAGATAAAGGATAGAACTGAGAAAAAGGTAATCAGAAAGTCTTAGTGTTATCAGCATTCGGACTGTAAATTAATACAAGGACTATTTACAATGTAGAGTTCAAAGTAGAACATATCAACATTTTCCAATACTTTTTACATAAATGTTAGGTTAGAAACGGTCGCTTTTTTCAATATTGTGAATTTACCAGATGTGTGTGAGAGAGAGAGAGAGAGAGAGAGAGAGAGAGAGAGAGAGAGAGAGAGAGAGAGAGAGAGAGAGAGAGAGAGATTAATAGCACTAGACAAGCAGCAGTAATGTCTGAATCGGATCGAATTCACGTGACTTTGGTGCGTTATTAGTCAGGATTGTAAGGACGATATCGATAGAGGCAGATTTATATGTTTGCTTTTGAATTTTTTTAGTACAACTATGTGGTGACTATGATTCGATTGAAATTAGTCAAGTTGAACTCTTGTTCCAACGAATTGTACTTTGTCACGAAAGAAATATGCAAACAGTTCTGAAAGGTCGAGTGGAAAGAAATTCATTGGAAGTGGTGTATATTAATTAGTTCCTTTACAATTTCTTGTTTGTAATATTGAAGAGATCTTTGCTGCAGGAATATTCAGTAATCTTAGCAATGAAATAGGCTAATTCTGCTGTGTGAACGTATGCATGTTCGTGGGAAATGAATGAAGTTTGTAAAACATTATCATCAGGTCAATGAAGAATCCAATCCAGAAAAGACCTTGTTTAGGAGTATCTTGGCTAACTGATTACTTGAGGTTACAACATGAATAGGGCTTAAGAGTGTTTGTTTTTATGGGTTTCCATGACTGTCAAAATAAAAGTTGAACTCTTCAAGAATAAACAGGCTTCGTATATCAAACTGACCTTTGTTCCTTTGTGAGGTCGGCTTGAACCATATCATATAATTTATGGTCGAAATTGAAGGTTACAGTCTAATTACGATGATCATGTATGTTGTTCTGTGTGATGACAGTAATTCCACTTGCACTGACGGAGTAATGACTTGGTGGAGTAATCATGAAATATTCGTTCCACTCATTTTGGTCCACTGGCTGATGTTTATAGGCATGCTGATATCCAGACCACTAATACATTTAACTATTTATTTTCCTTTCTTGTGGTCCAACTGATTGGTTGTTGAATAATACAATGCACAGTAGCTGCTCTTATTTAATAGTTCATGATTAAAGTGGAATTTGACGAATCGTTAAAATAAGATGGTCAAATGTTTCAAATCGTGAAAGAAAGGGTGAAAGAGAGAAAACTGTATAATTTTCTGGTTCAACGCTGACCGGCTCGAAACAGTTTTGTTTTAGCTCCTGTTTTGAGAATATGAATGTTGTCCAAGGTTGTTTATTTCCCATTTACAATGCCAAATATGGCCTCTAGGAGTGGTCATTTTATACAATTAGGGTTTATCATAGCATAAACGAGTTTCATGTGATGGTGGTATGTACAAGAACACTGCCGTTTGTAGCAGTCGGCTAAAACGACTGAGCAAAAAAAAAAAAAAGAGAAAAATTTAATAGATTTCGTTTCCAAAAGGAAGTTGATGAAAATTATCATGCCAATAGAAACGTGCATGCAAGCTGAACATTTACGTAGATAAAGACAGTGAACGAGAACATATATTATGAGATACAGCACAAAACCCATGTGCAGCTATTTCAAACCTGTGACGCCAAGGCGGCAATTAATACATGACTACCAACAAATGTCATCCCAAATTTGCTTTTGTTGATCCAGTGTGACTTGTTGAACTATGCCATTCAGTGTTCACTGCATCATAATAATCTGAAGCGCACGATCGTGGTAAAATCTAATATCGTATTGTGTAAACCTCTTGTTTGTTTCTAAATATGTTTGTTTTACCAGTTATTCTAATATGTTGATGATAAAGAGATAGAAATTAAGCTAACAGCTGAAAATTTATTTCTGTATGGAAAATTCTACATAAAATACGATTTTTGTCCGAGAAAATGAGCAGATTGTCACGATAATCATACTAGATCTTCATTAGGTATCATTTCATGTTTGAGATGAAAATGTTAACAAGTATTTAGTTACTATGCTACTCGTTTTGATCCAATTTTGTTTTCTATAATGGACCAATCATACAATGACTTCTAGATTAATGCAAGCAGTACACCTAAAGAACATTTCTAAAACAAATTTTTAAGAGCCAGGTAAGTAAGATTTACGGAAGTGAAATAGATAATTGATAAATCATATTATATATGGATACACAGAGAGAAACAAATTTAATTTAATTAGGGCAAAAAAGAATACACCATTCTGAGAAAGAAATGTGCTTTTCATCCAAGCGAGTTCTTGGTCACGTTTTAAGAAACGTAATTTGTAATTAACAATGGCATCAGTGACACAATTTTTAAATGATACACTGTATCATATATTCGAATTAGGAAGGTGAGTCTTTAAAATTGCACTATCATAATTAATAACTAAAATAAGGAATAAGTATCGATTTTTCTCCGGGGTGGCGGGGTACGTCTACTCTTTTGTGCTGAAAGGGGAATGACCTTTGATTGAATTTTCAAAGAACATTAACCCTGTCTCTGGGAATTTGAAATAAATCTTACGTTGCCTTTTTCTTACCAGGGCTCTAAAATTAGACTCCGTGTATACTCTTCTGTTTTCGTCTTCTAAAGGAGTGAACAATATCTTGTGTGGCGTATTATTTGAAACATAAATACGAGATTGCATTATTCCCGAAGAAGGTGTTTATAGTTTATCTTAGGTTTTAATGGTTAACTATTAGTATCAAAACATTCTAAGATATTTTGATCCAAAATAATAAACAAAGCATCATGATCGATGCCATAAACCCGAATACGGTCTAACCCCATCAGCCATGGTGACTACATTTATATATTTTTTATCGATATTTTCATGATTAATGTGAAGCTGTCGTATGTAAAAACATGTTTATACTCTGTACTACAGAACACGTTGAATCGAATCTTGAATTGGCATGTTGCCTATACTTTGGTCTGAAGCAGTTGGTCAGATATGTATATTTGGATGATTCTCCCACAACTTGATTATTGCATAATTTTCAGAGATTAACAATTAAACTAGGTTGTTACTGAAACCAAAAACACACTAGGGAAGCCATTTATAACAAAAGGTAGGGGTATGCCATTTCACAAGTATTTGCCTTATTCTATATGTGTTGCTTTATATAAGTTGTTTTTGCCTTCTAAAAATGAACAGCAAAACAACAATAGCATCAAAGATAACATTAATCAATGCAAACGATCAACCGACTTGTCTGTGTTTATGTCGTTACTGCTCACTTTTTTTCTATGTCATGAATAAAACGCTAATTAAGAAAAGAACATTTCTAATTTTGCATTGCATCACATCATATTCATCGTTTGTGATAATAATGTTGTACTCTCCACAAGACAGTGTAATTGTATTTCAACATACGTTGGACTATTTAAAAAGACCCAAACGTACGGAGTTATCACACTTTAATCAACGCACTCTCTCACTGGCAAAATGTTCGTGTCGTATAGATGAAGAATTGAATAAATACTTCTTTCAATGCATCTAATATACTATTTTATAACAATTAGATGGCATATGATGTCCAGAATATATATTAATGTGGTTAAGGCATGCGACAATTGGAAAGCTGTGAGACAGGTATCCATTGTGGTAACATTGCGTACTTTAGGGTTGTTAATAAGTAACAGGAAAGGTTCTAAATATAAGCATAGTTTTGATGTTGCATAGAACGAAATACAATGTACATTTTTTAATACTACTCTACTCTACACTTTAGTCTTTATCTTTGTTTAGGTATACTCAATGCATATCCGGTTTTATTTCCAAATCCACGAAGTCAAGATTCTGGAACAAGTTGAAGAATAGCAGTTAGTTTTTAACCTGTAATATTTTTCATTCATTTCTTCCTTCTTTGTCTTTATTTCGGTCCATTTTCTCTATTTTGTCTTCCCATTTAGGGATATTTGTGACAATTTGATAGACCGTCTGTTGAAGTCTTGTAATAGTGTTCTACATATAAATCAGCAACATACTCAAAGATTTATTCAACTACATTTCCATTTTGTCCGATTTTCTTCTCATTGCTTTCAAGCTAATATACAAGAATATACTATGTCAATGTTGATATACAAATTTTTTTTTGTTTGTTTTTGTTTGCAAAGTCTCATTCAACGTTACCATGGCAATTTCTACCAAACGAAATATGCTTCAAATGTATGCCATCACAGTAAAGTATAGAAACATTATACATATTGATCACCTAAAATGATCCATTTAAAGAAACAAGAACAATTAAAATCACTCGATTATATCTACCATTTGCTTAACTGCAGATTCGACTAGGAGTAAAAAAAGAAACAAATTATTTGCTTATTCGTAACATATCAATCAATTCTTTTTTCGTAAATCGCCGAAGTAGTCCAAATGGAGGTATGATCGTTTGACTGAGCTTGAAGTTACGAAATTCAGAATATTAACGGACGCGTTTAAAGCACAACATGAAAATCTAATACCACCCATGAATATCATCTGATTTTAATTACTTTCCTTCTCTTCAGCGATGATTAATGTCCTTGTTGTTGTAGTAAAACTGGATTCATTACTTGTATTCAAAAGTATCAGCTGAATGTTGATGTATACCCTCTCTAAACTCACCTTAATAATAATAGATGTACGATTTCAGTTAAACGGAATACTACATCAAAAACTGTATTATACTGTATTATGCTGTAAATATTACATCAAAGACTGTATTAGATTTACAGAACGAGCTCATTAGAGCCGAACTACATGGAGGTGCCTTTTTCTCATAGAGGCACATGACAGCTATTTCTATCTAACAAGAAGAGGGAAGACTTCTAATGCAAAAGACCTATTGCTCAAGTGTCAACGCATGTCTTTTCAAACACGATTTTTATAATTTCCCGTACATGGGTTTGCATTTTGAAACCTACCAATGACACATGAAGAATAATGATGCAGTTGTACATAAATTTACATGGACAAGCTATGAACGCTTCAGTATGATGTTAGTTTAAATCTGATTTGAAAGAATATGTATATGTCCATGGATATTGCTTGATACGTATTATGTCGCCTTTAAATAGATTTTACAAACTTTTAACTTGAGTGGACACTAAACCTCGGTTAAACAAACATTAACATTAGAGGGACGATATGGTGACCAAGTGCGATTTCTTATAAAGATACGTTTCGTAAAATAAATCGGTAGAACTTATTGATAGTTTAAACAGAAAGTAATATTGACTCATGAGAAGACCAGCGACCAGCCAACTAGTTGAAAATAGTCATGTATTTAAGAATACAATTATGTAAAGCACGTTACATGTAAACACAAATTAAATGCATATTCCACAATTGTAGCTGAGATCGACATTTCTATGACTGATTGGGTATTGATGATGATGCATGTAAGCAGATGTCGTAGTACTTACAAATATTACAATTATTTTATCTTTTGCAATGTTGCTTCAATTCAAATAACACAACTGCTGCCAACAAAATAGTTCGGACTAGTACTACTAAATTCTAGTCTCTTTCACTCGTATATTTTGCTGTAATTTCCTGCGACACAAATTATTACTTAATAAAAAAATATTCTTGTATATCTGAACCAAAATCCTGTGTCTGTGTAATTCGCAGTTCCAAAACATCATTACAGATTCTGGTGTATGATGGAGATTCAAACTACATTTTGGTTTCCATTCAGAAACACTACATCTGATAATTTTACATGTAAGATAAATACTCTCTTTATTTAGATAAACAGCTACGTTTAAAATTCTAGCTGACAGATAGGTTTGATACTGTAAAAGCTATCAATTAACAGTTTTGCTATTGCCAACAATCTAATAAACAAAACGCAAACTTTTACATACGTTGGTTAGAGCTGTCATCGTTACTTAAATAGAGGTGACACTAAATGTAAATAACAAGTCTAACTCGAAAACAAATTGAAATATTTGACGAATGTTTTTCAATGTGTCGTCGATGACTCTTGTCTAGTGTCCGGTTGGGTATATGAGAAAATTTCTACTATATTGAAATCAGAAACACATGTATACATACATACATACATACATACATACATACATACATACATACATACATACATACATACATACATACATACATACATACATACATACATACATACATACATCTTAATGCCTTAATGGTACAGGTAGCTATGTCATGCCCTCTCAGACGTCAAGATTGTTATGACGCCAATTCTGTGTAAACCATGCCAGGTGTTATATACGGTACCTCTCTTAAAGTAACGCCAATTCTGTGTAAACCATGCCAGGTGTTATATACGGTACCTCTCTTGAAGTAACGCCAATTCTGTGTGAACCATGCTAGATGTTATATATGGTACCTCTCTTAAGGTAACCACTGACAAAATGGAAAACATTGGTTGATGCTGGATGGACATGAAAGATCTGCTGCTTTAGTGTGTGTGTGTGTGTGTGTGTGTGTGTGTGTGTGTGTATACTCCCTCCTCCAAAAGTATAAAAAAACATAGGCGGAACAATACTGAAGGAATGCTTTCGAGTTGCCGGAGAAGACAAATCGCCTGTAATGAGAAAGTAGCCGTTGAAATTTCAATGTCATGTGTTTACAATGGCTGTATCACATACTTAATCTAGCATGTTGGTGATGAAAGTTCTATTTCTATTTCCATAGTTTTGAACATTTTTGTAATCTGTTTATTTGCTGATTTACTAATAAATGGCTGAATGTCAAGATTTAAAATTTCAAAACTTGGAAAAATTGTTTTTCTTGAAAGTTCATATTTTAGTATTTTACTTGCTGAAATGTACATCGGTAGTTGAACGTTCCAATTTCTATATCGAGAATTCCAATGTCAGAAGTTGAATAATAAATGCTTGTGTTTATATTGTCTCTCATCCATATATATATATATATATATATATATATATATATATATATATATATATATATATATATATATATATATATATATATATATATATATATATATATATATATATATATATATATATTGTTTACTTGTATGAAGCGTGTCTACTGAAGTACGTCTGTTTTCTCTGCGTGTTGTATTACAGGTCGATCGTCAAGTTTTATCAATTTTAAGCTTTCATTTTGGCAGCCAAAACCAACATTTAGCGCTCTCGTGTAACTGAGAGAGCTTCGTTCGATATTTGATGTTTTCGGACAAATTAATAGGAAATCAACTGTTGGAGTGAACTGTTTTATTTTTAAGCAATTCGGCATCAATATATCACTAATTGAAATATCATCATCTATAGCTCGAATATACTGTATCATTCTAAGTAATCACTCAATCCCGCTTATACATATTTCATATGTCTGCGATTAAAGAAATCTCTGAACCATTGTAAACTCAAACATGAAGCATGGACCCCCAGTTAATCGACTTTTGGAAATTCATTAAATATCAATTTAATTAATTATCACGTGTGTTACATAATGAAAACATGCAACACTCATAATGAACATCAACCTACACGGTCTCTGATCACTTAAACCATGTTAATACAATCTCTTCAACACCTTTTGAATAGAACAAGCCTAACATTTCATATGGAATCTCTTTAATCTGAGTCTTAAATAACGCGTGTTATAAACTGATATCACGAAACGCCAACCATTCTAAGAATTTGATTTGTATAATTACATATTAATACACCTAGTACATACAGTACCATGAACTCTCATAACCCACGCCTTCGGAAAACGAGCTAAGTTTACATATCTTGATAATATTTGGCTTGTATTGATTGTTCATGGGGGAAAGTGTTCGCAAAGATATGGTTTTTTTTTGTTTCTGCACTTAGAAACCAGGTCAATGAATCTCCCATCGGCATTTTACCTCCTACTAAGTCTGTAAACAACTCAAGAGGATTATGCAACAAAATACATGGATCCAGTTTGTTAACGTCTTCTCTCCTGGCTCAATGTATAATTTGCTGATACGATCGATAATGAATCAATGAATCATCATGAATAATACATTTGTAAGTTAATGTTTATGTTTAAAGTCATTATTAGGGGTTACAAAATTGCATCCAAATGCTATATAAAAAACGAAGTCGACCTGAAAAAATGACATTGATCTTTTGCAATCAAAACAAATTTCTTATTATACGTAAAACACGTTAGTTCAAAAGGCATAGTGTAATTTAAAAGAATGCAATTTTACGGAAATTTCAATAAGTTTTGCCTCAATCCACACAACATCCATACAGAGAGAGAGAGAGAGAGAGAGAGAGAGATCGAGATCTGGATTATAAACGTCGCTTTAACAATTGTCAGTCACTTCGCTACGATGATTGTAGTGTAGCAGTTTACAGTGATGTCTAGCCGACATGTAGCATGATGTCTCGCCCAAGTACATTCTCCTGACACCAGGCCGACCAATTCTAGCACTAACTCTTAATGCTAAGTATGAAGCGAGGCCGCTGCTAGTACCATTTTTATACGGCTTTGGTATGACTCGGCTGGGGTTTGAACACGCGACGTGCCGCAGAGGAGGCGGACGCTGTAACCACTTAGTCAACCGGAGTGGTGACATCTGTTTGAAAAGATGCAGATCTGATGACTTACTTCTGATTAAGAATCATTAATATAAGTTAAGATGGCTGCTGTACATTAATTTTATTTATTTATTTATTTTTGTTGTTGTTGTTTGTTTGCATACTCTGGACAAATACTACACAAATATGAAATGAATGAAGTATTCTTGAACAACACAATGAGAGAAATGTAGGGATGACAGACAACATAAACACATCCAATTTGTATTCAACTTCTGACACTGGAACTTCCGATTTAGATATTGGAACGTTCAACCACCCATGTACATTTCGGCAGATAAAATGTCAAAACTCGACATATGAAATGGACTTTCAAGAAAAACTATTTGTTAAAGTTTTGAAATTTCAAATCTCAACATTCAACCCCCTCTGTGTGCATCAGCAAATGCAACTGATTACAAAAAAGGTCAAAATTATGGAATTGGAAATACAACTTTCATCACCAACAAGTTAATTTAAGCATGTGTCACAGCAATTCTAAACACATGACACTGAAATTTCAACAGCTACTTTCTCTTAACACGCCGTTTGTCTGCGCCGGTAACTCGAACTCATTCCTTTAATATTGTTCCGCTTTTTTTTCTATATTTTGGAAGGGGTGGTTTTTATAGACACACACACACACACACACACACACACACACACACACACACCCTAGAGCAATTGATATTTAATGTCTTTCCAGCATCAGCCAATGTTTTCCATTTTGTCAGTGGCTACCTTAAGAGAGGAACCGTATATAACATCTGGCATGGTTCACACAGAATTGGCGTCATAACAACCTTGACGTCTGAGAGGGCATGACATAGATAGCTACTTGAATCATTAACGCATTAAGATGTATGTATGTATGTATGTATGTATGTATGTATGTATGTATGTATGTATGTATGTATGTATGTATGTATGTATGTATGTGTGTGTGTGTGTGTGTGTGTGTGTGTGTGTGTGTGTGTGTGTGATGTTTAACGTAGTTTTATCATATCGCTACGATCTATATAGTATGGTAGTTTGTAGTGATGCCGAGCACTGGGGCAGCATGTTGCAGACATGTAGCATAACGTCGCAATCCAGTCACATTGTCTTGACACCAAGCCAACCAGTGCTAACACTGACCTATTAATGAGTCAAAACAGGCAAATGCATGCAAGATATATTTTCCCTAACGTAATCATGTGACATTCGCCAAATATTTAAAATAAAAAAATACAATAAAATAACAAATTCATTATACATGAATATTAATATAAATAATATTACTGCTCTGTTAATTTTATATATTTTATATGTTTTGTAAGCAATCATACCAACAAAGATGCTGACTGACTGCATTCACAAACTTGGTCACCAGATTGATCAATGGTACAACATGTCATTTGACACTATTTACTTTGAAGAACATGGCGTTGAATAATAAAAACGTACAAAAAATAAGTAAATCATTAAATATATAAATAAATAAACACTCATCTGTTTTACCTCGTAAAAAGCATGCTGGTTTGTAATTAAATTGTAAATTCCACATAATTTTCAGTGCGTTTTTTTTACTGACAGCTACGTATGTAAGTGTTATGTCGTCTATGATATCATAAAGTGAAGTACTTTTACACTTATTAAATAAAGTAATACACATTCTTTGCAACACAGTGTCGCTAGTTCATTATAATGTAGCGATTCCCAGACAAAATATGAATTTCAGACTGCAGTGTGCTAAATGTGTTAATGTCAGATAACTATATATTTTGTATTTCTTTCCACGATGATATCAATGCCTACTGCTGTCAATGTGTTTAGTTTAGTAGATATCAAGGTTCGTGCATGGATTTAAAAGGAAAGCAGAAAGAAACACTTTTCGTCTGTACTTAATTTTATGGATAAGAGAAAACTTTATATTCCTCAAAAGAAAGAGTGATATTGTCAACGTTTGCCCCTAGGATCAGAGTAAAGGTGGACGAAACTAATTATTCGCCTAAAATCCGTTAAACTGTTAATTCAGCCAAATTTGAGGCGTTAACTCCATTTGGAACGATAATTGTGATCAACAATATAGTTATCATAAAATAACCATCTATCATTGTCATGAACAAATTCATCTCAACCAATTCTGAGTGCTCGAAGTACACCCTCTTACAAGTTTGCATGTCACTGGTCAAAGGACAAAGTCAAAAGAAATATTTTCGTGGATGGAATGATCAAATGTGAATGATACATTTAAAGTAGTAAATACATTGATAATCTGATGACGTAAAAGAACGATGTAATGATGGATAGAAATTGTAAACGTTTGTTCCAATTTCAGTATCAAATACTGATAATGTTTTTCCATTATTTCTTAACACGTTGAAAAAAGATCTAAATGCTATCTTGATTATTGAAATGGTCACAGCTAAACATTTTTGGAAACAAAGATATATTTTTATTCCTCTATTTTGATAGATGGCAAAAGTCTACATTACAAAACATGGCTTCTAAAAGACAAAAGGCAACATTACAAAACATGGTTTCAAAAAGGCAGAAGTCTACATTACAAAACATGGTTTCAAAAGGGCATTATAATTGTTAATGATGATGTTAATGTAGATAGTTCTTTGATAAATCTCGATAGTTTTATAGACTGGTTTTCTAATAAAATTAATTTTCCAGAATTTCTGCAGTTTCAAAATTATTTAATTGAGATTAATATAAATTACAACTTAAATCTGCAAGAGACATTAACACACATTGCTGTGAATACCATTATAAGAAATTATAAGGGTGTGCAGGTATATATGACAACTGATTTTAAAAAATAAAAAAATATCAACTGGTTGAAAAAATTAAAACATGAATCGGTAAATTTAGAAGACGACTTCTTGCATAAATATTTCTTGTTGCCATATTAAATTAATATTTTTTTTTAAATTTCGATTTCTGCAGCTATTGATACTACACAGAAAGTACGTATGAACTCATTCCTCAGTAGAATCAGAATTAGTGGAAACGAGCACTGCTCTGTTTGTGTGTTAAATACCAACAAATATTTTTCATACTTTTGGGACTGTAACAAAAATACTTGTTTCAAAGCATAAGTTACGATGCACAATGGATGTATGAAGCCATGCAAATAATTTGGAATTCACAATCATTAATCTTGTCTTTTAAATTAAAGAAAAATTTAAGCTAATGATATTTATATGTGTGCAAATTACTACTATACTGATAAATCAATATTTAATAGAGACATACGCAATTCATTCCAATTCATAAAGTGTAATGCATAAAGTATATAGCGCTTACAGAAACTCTAAATTGGACATTTTTGACAATAGATGCTACCTGTACATACCGTTAACAGAGTCGCATAAATATGAACGCTGTCATATTCAGTTTGTAAAATGCTAATCAATATATATATATATATATATATATATATATATATATATATATATATATATATATATATATATATAAACAATATGTAGGTGAGTAATACCTATAAAAGCTGTGGGCGAAACTTTCTCTTTTATAACTGGCTTAATGAGGAAGCGTTCTCTTGTTTAACTGCCTTCATGAGGGAACGTTCTCTTGTTTAACTGGTTTCATGAGGGAACGTACTCTTTTTTAACTGGTTTCATGAGGGAACGTTCTCTTTTTTAACTGGCTTCATGAGGGAACGTTCTCTTTTTTAACTGGTTTCATGAGGGAACGTTCTCTTTTTTAACTGGTTTCATGTTATTCCGAGCTAACTAGTCGCTTAGCGAGATTAACCAATAGTAAGTTTGCTTTTCCTTCGTTAATAAATAACTAGGACTTTATTTGTCTCTCTTTTCCATCTTATTCACTGTTTTGAGGCTGTATATTTACACGTATTGTATATCTCGGTTTACGGTTTATCATTGAACTAGAAATCTTACACTGCACAATGCAATAGAAAAATGTTTCTAAACCTTTTGTTGAAAAATTGGGGAATTTAAACCTATAATCCTACATATGATTGTAGTAATGATAATTAATCAATTATATTTTTTTGTGAAGTAGAATAGTATATATTAGGAAACTATTTTTGTAAATTTTAATTCATTGCATTATAGACTCTCTGTGACAGACTACATTTTTCAAGATTAACTTGTTAACTCTAAAGGTATTATACATACTCTCTCTCTCTCTCTCTCTCTCTCTCTCTCTCTCTCTCTCTCTCTCTCTCTCTCTCTCTCTCCGTGATAACGTGCTACATAAACAACATTTCGACCTTGTCACACGCACAGAGATAATAGTAACATATTTATCACTTTTTATCATGTCAATCTCCATTTAAAGATTTATTACCTGATGTCGGTCATAAATCAACTCAGTCATACATCACTTCGACCAATCGGTCATACATCAATCCGACCAATCGGTTATACCTCACTCTGACCAAATCTTTATTGGGCATTTATCTTGCAGGAATTATCCTAAAACAGCTGTTTATTCACAGCAATGGTCAATGGCCTTTTAATGCACAAATGTCTTTTGACAATATCGAAATAAATTTTAACTAAAAAGATCGTCTAAAGTGTAATTAACTAATGATGGGAAAAAAGTTCGATTATCGGTGCATGTCGCTGAGGGAAGTAATGGATGGACAGACAATCAATCAGGTAAGTAGATTGATTTCTTTGTAACTCGAAAGGGTTAATTGGTAAGCAGATATTGATAAAACTAAGAATAAATGTTCATTACGTGAAGTGATAATGGAACATTTATAAATATATATCGTAGTATTGGATTTGTAACACACGAGCTATAAGTAAAATATGCAAATGGTTAATAAAAGCAATATAAGTGATAAAAAGTTTAGTAAATTCGATTTTCCGCGCTTGACCGATTGTTTCGGTCATACAAGTACAAATTAACATGATGTTGTAATGATTACGTTTTCTTTATCAACCTGCAAGGATTGTTTTTCTCTAAGAATTCGACCTCTCATTTACCCGTAGTATCACTCCTCAGGTAAGAAATTAATGCCGTTCGTGCAGTAACTAGGTTATTAAATAAGAAAATATAAATTAGCACGCATATAGATGATCTTTCTAGATACTAAATGATCTTTCCAGATACCCGATGATCTTTCCTGATAATTGACTACTGTGAAACTTGACTCAGAGCTATCTTGTGGAATTATTTTCTTACTGGTTATTGTGATGAAATTCCCGATTGAACTATATCATCATCATCTTTAGGTCTCCTTTGATATATGACCTCATGTGAATAATATTCGTTTTTAGGGACCGAGAGCAATATCAGTTGGATCATCTAGTTATGCCAAACATCATGCAAAGCCTTATAGTAATTGTAGTTTTTTTAAACGTATATGTGAAAGCCAAAACTTGAGTTTGTGACAAAAGCACCGTTGTTGTCGGGCAATTGAGTTCGAGCGGGATCGATCAATTAAAAAAAAATCTCACCAGAGGAATACAGCGAGACAGTGGAAAATTAATCATTTAAAGTTTCTCATGAATTATATGTAATAAATAAAAGGAGGACAAATATTCAAAGGAAAGAATATGTTCTCATGTCAATTTTTTTGAATGACAATCGTAATTGCAGTAATTTAGTTTCCATTTCGAGGAAACACTGCATTAGCAAATACATCCGATCTTATCTGTAAAGGAGACTCTCTCTCTCTCTCTCTCTCTCTCTCTCTCTCTCTCTCTCTCTCTCTCTCTCTCTCTATATATATATATATATATATATATATATATATATGTGAGTGTGTGTGTGTGTGTTAATTTTTAAGGCCAATTGTGTGTGTATATATATATATATATGCAACCCAGTGGAACATCACAACCGTAATCTCTAGGTTCAAAAAGGAGACAAATCCAATATATCACATTAGAAATTATTGTCTTTCTAGAGTGCATTGGACGATATTTGCAAAAAAAAAGTTTTTTAGCATACGTGTCACCATCTTAAGCTCTTATACTTTTTCTTCCTGTTGCTGTTACTGTTCTTGCTGCTGCTGCTGATGATGTTTCATTTCCCATTCTTATTTTTCACAAATCATTTCCTCTCGTAGGACATGTTTTATTTGATCTGGTACCATTTTGAGTGAAATTATAAACATATTCTCCGTGTTTTTCACTATCAAGCAAGATCTTACCCTATTGATATGTACGAGGGCTTCGTATGGTGACTGACAATTCAACGATTGGTGGGCAAGAGTGGCGAACGCACAGCTTTCTATAGGGAAGATTGATAATGCAGATGTGGAATAGAAAATCAACACAATTTCATTGCTACAAAGCAAACAAATTACCCCGTTTTTGAACTGAACACGGCTAATAATAAGACGCTTAACTAACTCAAACATGAATATATATATATATATATATATATATATATATATATATATATATATATATATATATATATATATATATATATATATATATATATCATAAAATACAAACGTATCCACCAGGCTGACGACGTGTGGAGTCGATTCTGAGCTAATAATATAGACAGCTTAATGTTAACAAAACCATCTTTCTATTTTTTTCATCGTTATCTAGATTGCTAGTGTACATCGACCCTTTAACGTTTTAAGGGAAGTCTAAGACTTCGTGATGAAGATAATACAAACGGTGTGTATTATTTACATTACTCACAATTTATTTCAACAAAGTAAATCGCTTAACACCATAAATCTCAATGACCATTATTCGTTCTCCTTTAAAAGTCTTAGAGTTAAATTTCAAGTGCACGTTTTAGCAAGACATGAACACCTTGGCTAACTATACGTATAAGAATGGCACTCAAATACGATCTTCGATTTAAAAACGTACAAGTCCAATTTTTTTAAATTGCGTACCAATATGTTCCACAAATGGAGTCAGGAGGTGCAGTCATTTCCGTGTCATCTTTTGGCGTCTGTCTGCCAACGGTTATAAAAACATTTTTCACTTTTCTTTCTATTATTTAACATCCTTTCACTTTCATTGTCCTGCCAAACTGAAGAGTACATTGTATGCCATAAGTCACCAATAAATACATAAATGCAATTTATTTAATTTATTAGCAGCCTTTGTGTGGATTACATTCAATGTCTTTCAGCCGACCCATTTGAACAGATTCAATATAATCAACCCTTGTATAGCATACAGGTAATAATGGTTAAAATGTTGACGTAGCAAGGATGTAAGATTAAAGTATACACGTTTTATGCAACCATACGGATAATACTTACATCCCACAAACGGATGATAATTACAGCACAGAGACCATGTAGAACGCTCTAGGAGCGCTGATGTTTCCACACTCCCATTCGTGGATCATCACACCACAATGTAAACACTGTACATCGTCTCCTCGTAAACACCCGATCAGATAAATCCTGCATTGGATAGCAGTTTGATAAACATTCGTCCATATCTTTAAGCCATTTATTGTACATACTGAATCGACTTTCAAAGTCACAATAATCACGGCCAACACGTATCCTTCTTTTTTGATTTGTAAATCTCATTGAGCTAGTTGTATTACTTGCGGTTTGCGAGCGTATAGATGTCGTATACAGATACATGCAAGGTATCACGTTGCGCGTAAAGCAGAAGTTTGGTGTTGCATCGCCTTCGGCAAAATACTCGAAAGGCATGGTTTAAGAAAGTAGAGTTGCAGTAAAGGTCATGATCCATCGCAGACATCGCATAGTAAGACATCAGACTGATCGCAGGGCACATCACCGCACTCGAGATAATTGAACTTAATTATATCGGTGAAACTGTTGTGCACAAACTTGATCTTGAAGTGAACAGTAGGTCCTTATATTGCTGTGTTGAAATGCATCTTTTTAGGCAGCTGTTTGTATTCACAATGATTCGTTTTTTAGTTTGCTGCAACCTTGTTTATACTAGATATCGGTGTGTCCGTAAAGGAATATGTTGTTGTCTGGTAGAGAATTATATATACGGACCCAGCAATTTTATGAAATCTGACGTCCGTCGCTAGCCTAAATCCTAAACATTGTATCATGAATGTTAACGCGGAATGTGGCAAAGCAGCTGATATGTGATAGTCCAAGAAACATCTGCTTTAATTCATTTAGGAAAAATATTAATCAATCAAAACGTAAAGCGCTTACTACATGAGTGTACATGATTTGGTTACAAAGTAGTTCCTAATACACTAATAGGCACATGTAAATGCAATATGAAGAACACGTGAGAGCAATATCGTAAAATACTGAACTATTCTGACAATGTAAAGTTAACTGAGAACAAATGAACATATACTAATGTATTTGTTCCCACCTTAATTAACTTCTGATATACAAGATATGTAGGTTTGGGTAGATGCACGGAAATATTTCACGAATGATCTGAAAACACTAAAAAATGCACAATGTTGCCAACTCACGAGCGAAATAATATAGGCCTAAATTTAATTATTTCAGATGCTATGGTTAATGTTAAAGTTTTAGAAAAGAAGATATATTTGTATATAAGTTTACTAACTTCTCTCTATAAATGTAATAATAATATGTCTATGATAAAGAATTTCACCCAAGATTGTCCCTATACATGCTCATTAGTTCCAAGGTGTACGCATTAACTTCTCTCGGCCAATCATAAGTAGTGCTTTCTAAAATTATTACCTAAAATAATCATTTGTTTCGTCAGTCAGAATCTCTGAACTACGTCATATAACTTTTCCCAATAAAGAATAACTATTTGACACGTTCAATGTTATTGAATATGAAACACTAGCCACTTTGAAGTTTTAACACGGTGATGGACGAAATTAAGAAAAAAGGTCGAAATGACCCTTCCCAAATACTCCCCTGGTCTAAATTTTATAAAATCTTAATACTCTGTGGATTCAAATTTAAGGCTCACTGCTTATTCCAATTATTTACTTCACAAAGAGCAATATATAACGTTCAAGGAGGCAGAGGACGATTTCGTTTACTAAACCCCACAAACAAAGATATAATCTTAAAGCCTGGTAAAACAGTAGCAACTTTGAAATTTCTTGAAGATGATGACATTGCACAACCTGATTATGAACCTAAGATATTTCAAGACGATCCTTTTAGTGTGAACTGCACACACTCAAGCTTGATCAAGAGGCTAAGAAAGGTGTACAGCATGCAAAGCTAGCGGTAACAGGTATTCATTAAATAAAGTAAAGAAACAAATCTCGTGCTTGTGGCTAATTCCCTATAGCGCAGTTATATCAAATAGGCGCTACTACAGAGATATGTATGTATATTAATTGTAGAGGAAAGTCCTTATGTTTTAATGATATATTGATAATGGTAAAATAGCCGATTTAGCATGTATTTACTCCATTTTGTGCTAATATAAATATCGCAGAGTGATGATATCTGAAGTAATTAGAGCATTATATCTTTAAACAATGATTTCAGTGATTGTGATTTATAAGGATGTTTTCCATTATTTCAATATTCAAAATAAATTTGCCTGGTCTTAGAAATATTGCAGTTCAGTAGCAAACGCTGCGTCCAAAAAATTCCGATTGTTATTTAATTTCGGACTGCAATTAACACTAATCAATGCACTATTTACTCATTGTTTTAAAACACAATTGCCATGACAGCTATAATGGATTCTTAAAATATGTTGCTATTTATACCATGTTTGTCGTAGAGTATAACAAAGCAACAGGTTTTGTTTCTCATTTACCGTCGCTTCCATGATTCATGTGGAAAACTAATTTTGAAAAGTGAATAATTGAAATGCACTTCCTGCTGTTTGTTTGGAATTCGTTTATTGCCACTTTTTGCTGGCACATCCTGGATTGTGTAAATGTACAACCACGGGTCTAGAGTTAACATATTTTAAGAGCTGTACATACTGATGTGTGTGCATCTGCTTGTGTGTGTGTGTGTGTGTGTGTGTGTGTGTGCGTGTGTGTGTGTGTGTGCGCGCGTGTGTGTGTGTGTGTGTGAGAGAGAGAGAGAGAGAGAGAGAGAGAAGGAAGAAGATGAAGACGAAGAATGAAATAAACCTAAATTCGGAAATAACCGTTTGAATAACATGCATAAGATGAGATATATTTCATAATTGGGAACAATAGTGAGTTCAGAGGAAAATATTATGAGTTAGAGCTTAAAAAAACAGACAAATTGTTATTGATCAGACTAGCTTACTTGTTAAATGAAAGATTATCGCTGTCTTTTTTTATCAGCACTTAATTATAACAACAATGTATAATTGTGTATGTGTATGTTTATCATACAGGTTAGAGAATGTTGATTCGTCTTATGAATCTATTAGCCTCTATTGATGAAAATTCTGTTAGAATTATCAAGCATTGTCCTCTACAATAGAGGGATAACACTTTACGTTCTACTTTATCTATATATTTTAATCGTCATTCTCTCTCCCTCTCCCTTTTTCTCTCTCTCTTTATATATATATATATATATATATATATATATATATATATATATATATATATATATATATATATATATATATACATATATATATATATATATTCTACAAAAACAAAGATTATATCGTAATCGAATGCGCAGCTTCGAAAAAATATCACAAATTGGCGAAATTAAGATAAAGGCGAGGGAAGGAATCGCGTGATCCTTTATACCACATACTCCTAATGTGACCCTGATAAGAACCAATCATGTAAACTTTAAGATTAAAAGTCGTGTACTTCTTAATTCACTAGTACCATCTTGACCTTGATAACAACCAATCATTAAAATAAAAACCTGTTGACGTGGGTGTCACTAACCTTGAATCAAGGTCAGGATCAGGGTCAACATTACTTGTTAAGCTATGAATAATTAAAGTCAACCGATGTTCTGAAAAAACATCATCTCTAGTGAAACGATTTACATTGCAATATCATGGAATGAAAACTGAAAAGAAATTAAAACTGACAAATAAACAGTTATATATATATATATATATATATATATATATATATATATATATATATATATATATATATATATATATATATATATATATATATATATCCTAGGTATCTTCGTACACAACAGACATTCTATTTGCAGAATCCAACTGTTATGTTATGATATTATCAGAGAAGTGCTAGCCTTATGTACAAACATGCTATCCAAACAAGCATATCAATCAACAAGCAAATACCGACTTCAAATGCTGAAGTACCATTTAATTATTATATGTTGCCATAGCTGCTTACATTAAAACAGGTACTTAGCAGAATAGAAAGCACCATGATTCAGGGACTGCCAAAATAATTTGTATAATTGGCACCTGAAAAGCATCACATACGTTATTAAGAAGGTGTGGGGACGCTTGATAAAGGATGTTAACTTCAACTTGGCATTGCAAATGAAGAAAAGGCATGAAGGGTCTGAGGGTCCAAAATAGAACACTCGTGTCGATAAAATGCAGAAATAAAGTTGAGAAGACATATTCGTTTTATTTGAATGCTATAAGCAATTAACCGAGAACTCGGCAAATCGGATCAAGTACTCCAAGCTATACACTGACTTGCATCAGTGGAATCAAACCCCTACCGCACACCGTTGTGTAAGGTAATAGAAGGTAACGTAAGTTCATTTAGATTGAAAAATATTATAAATTATACAAAGTCTCAAAGGATGAACTGTCAGAGGACACGGGCTTTGAAGAAATTATTTGTTAAAATAATTTTTTTATAAACTTAATTAGTAGTACTTGACCGAATATAGTTTTCCCCAAAGTTCTGCATTTATTTTGTTGATCTTAATCTTCAGTACATTAATTGAGATACATTGAGATTGATCCTAATTAGGGCGAAAGAGACTAGAGACCGACCGAATTTCGGTTTCGGTTTCGGTTTCGGGGCCGAAAGTTCCCATATGACCACTTTCGGCGTAGTTTCGATTTCGGCCGAAAGTGATTTAAGCTTTCGGTCCACTACCAGAACGTCAAGAGACAAACTGTCACTCTGCTTATGCAGCGGCACATGTAAGGCTGTTAGTCTGTAAACGTATATAACACGTAATCCGTATAAAAATTGTAAATCATCGTTAAAGAATGTCGAAGAATGCGGTGTGGAAGTATTTCACAAAAGTTGAGGCAGATGCAAGTAAGGCAAAGTGCAAAGAATGTAACAAACTGTTTTCATTAGGCAGCGATAAACCAAAACTTCAAACAGTTTCAGACTTGAAAGGACATCTGGCCAGCTGCCACAAGGAGCTTCATGGCACGTACTTGAAGATGGCCATGAATGACGAAGCAGAGCGTGCCGCAAAAAAAAGAAGATAGAGGAGACAGTGATGAAACATGCACTACCAAATTTTGTCCAGCCCTCGTTGACGTCAATGATTGAGAGCAGAATGATCTGGCCTGAAGACCATGTATCTGTTCAGCGAATTGATAAGTGCATCATGGACTTAATCATTGTCGACATGTTGCCCTATTCAATTGTTGAAAGTGATGGATTCAAAAGATTGAACATTGGTGATCCCCTGAGCACTCGTCGTTATAACGTCAAAAGCGAGAAATATTATAGAACAAAGCTTATGCCTGCCACATATGACAAAGTCGTGAAACACGTCGCAAATCTACTGCAAGAGGCTACATGGATTTCGTTTACAACAGATGGATGGAGCAATCCAACGAAATCATGCTCATTGCTGAGCTTCACGGATCATTTCATTCATGCAGATGTGTGGTGTAAAGTTATCTTGAGTGCGATGGTGCTGGAACAAGACCATGATGGAAATTATCTTGTATCGAAACTTCTGGAAGCCATGGCGAAATGGGGGGTAGCCGAGAAGATTCACGTTGGAGTAAGAGACAGTGCCGCGAACATTAAAAGTGCAATGAGACTCGCAGGCGTCACTGATATTGGCTGCGTGTCCCATACTTTACAGTTGGTTCTGCATGATGCACTGTTTACGCAAACATCAGTACAAGTTGTCATCAAAAAAGCTCGTAAGATTGTTGCCCACTTTAAGCATAGTGAGCAGGCTTGCCATAATCTCATGGAACATCAACTCACGATGAAAGTCCCATCACACTCGTTACTGCAGGACGTTGAGATGAGATGGAATAGCACCTATCTTATGCTGGAGCGTCTGGTCGAACAGAACAAGGCAGTTAATCTGTTTAGCGTAGAGCGAGGCGGAATTGACAGCCTCTCGAACGCAGAATGGGAACTGGCTGGAATAATTGTGAAACTTCTAAAACCATTCTACACAGCAACGTTGGACATTTGTGCTGACGAATCGTGCATTTCATTGGTTTTCTCGCTCGTCTTTAATCTGAATAACATGCTAAAAACTATTACAGAAGCAGATCAGGGCCTGAAGCAGATGAAAGCGTCGCTGCGTGATGCAATGTATCGTCGATTCTCTTATATTGGTTCCTCAGCACTCTTTCTTGCTGCCACGCTGATTGATCCACGCTTCAAGGATACTTACTTCAGCGAGCAAGAGAAAACGTTAGCAACGAAAGTAGTTCTGGAATTTTTACGTTCGGTTCAAGAATATGCTACGAGTAATGTCAGTACGCTAGCCGCAGCTTCATCAACTGACAGCGTTGAGTCCAAACCTGAGAACAGCGAGGCGTCCGATGCCGAAGAGGAGGTGGATCTGTGGGCTGCGCATGACAGTCAGTCTTCTAATATCGATCTATCAGAAACTAATGACAGTCGAAGTCAAAACAATGACATGCCGCTGTACGAACAACAGTTAAATAGTTACCTCAAGGAGCCACGTCTGCCTCGAATGACGGATATATATGCGTATTGGCATTGTAGTCAATACCCACTTCTGAAATCCGCTGCTCGCAAGTACTTGTCTGCACCACCCACCAGCGTCGCAAGTGAGCAGTTGTTCAGTGCAGCAGGGCAGCTGTATGCCGACCGACGCAGCAACCTACTGGGCGAAAATGCAGAAAAACGTTTGTTTCTGAACTACAACATTCGTTTGTTTAGATTCAACTACTAACCAATGAACGCTGAACGAACAGCTATTTAACAACTGTTACTGCAAGACTGCAAGTGTAGGCTCGTATTGATTATTTCTGGATTACGAAATACTTGAGTATTAAAGTTTTATTGATAAAGTTTATTTTTGTATTGCATCTTTAACTTAGTTTCACAACATAGCTTTTAAATCTTTTGCTGGGTTACATCTTTCGGTTTCGGCTTCGGTTTCGGCCGAAAACTCATCTTTAACTTTCGGTTTGGTTTCGGTTTCGGCCGAAGCCAGAAAATCACATTCGGTCGGCCTCTAAAAGAGACGATATTTATGAACAAAGTTAATGCCTCATCCATCTCTACAACATATACATATTAATATCGTAAAGGTCTTTAGTTTTGAATACATATTATTTATCAGAACATAAGAATATCATTCACTTGACCTGACTAATAAATGAAAGTTCGTAACAAAAGAATTTATATGTACTACAAGCCCAAATTTATATATAAATTGTTAACGTCTGAAAGTTTTCTTTGACTTAACGTGATGCGTATAATGCAAATGGAAGCTCTTTCCACAGGTGATAATTTTCAAAAGCAGAGTACAAAACAGCTTTACGATTTTCAATATTTGCCATCGAGGCCGTTATCAGACATTTTACTTGTCTGGAACCAACAGCTCTGACTCCAAGCCGATAATTGGTATTTCACGATGGGAGGTGAACATGCCTTATATTAATTTCACATTCGAAAACACCTTTTTCTTAAATGTATCCATATCTGTAATATCTACAAATATCAAGACAACACATTCAAAACATTATCTTCAAAAATGATATACAACAAACAAATGTGTCGAACTAAGATAGTGTAACTTGTTCTCACCCCATCACTCCTCAGAATCGTTTCGTTACCCGTTACCCTCAAGACTTCAAATACACGTCCCTTGGACTATTGTTTAACCAGACACATATTTCTAGAAGTTAAATTTAATCTAGCCTCACTAAATTTGCGATGAAAAACATTTATAAAATACAACATTTCGCCTGTGAATCCCACTCCAATTTTAGCTTAGCCAATTAGGATACAATTTATCTAACCGCTGTTAGGTAAAGCATGCACATACCTATTTCCGCGCTTTCTTAATATACAAATTCCTGCATATTCCCGTCATTTTAACTTTCAGCAATTCCTGATACATTAAACCAAATTAACCTCGTCTTGGGCAAATGTCCTGACCGTTATCAAACATCCCAACTTTAAAAATCAATTATATAAAATCCAATAACATTTATTCTAGCTCAGACTCAAGCCTAAACTCGTAACCGAAGCACATCTGTCTACTTAACTGGCTATATGTTATGCTGAACCTGCAACATTCACTCACTTATATGTTACCTAGTTCGCACTGCTACACTCGAGATAAATTGTGAAAGGTGATTATTTGTAAACTAACATCGAATACTAGTATTTAACCTACGTTTTGAAACACATTCGCTATTTAGGGCATAACACTGATATAATAACCCTAATTTTGATCTAATAGAACTGTTAATGTGGGTACAAACGTTTTAGATGAAGTATAGAATGCATATGAATGTCCGGCCAGATCTATACTTAAATATGTTTATATGTGAAGCAGAAGGAAGGAAAAGATCATATAGTAAATATTCGTTTATAAGACACGTCCAAAATGAGAATTGCATACATCTAAATTTATCCTGTGTCAGCAGATATATCCAGGTGTCATAAACCTCCGAATTTAAATTTGAAACTGAGTTTTTGCTCCCTTTGATGAAAAGATAACTAACGTCAGAAAATAGTTATTTGTAACTGGCTTGGACACATTTTCGAGAACAAACAACAGCTAATTGGTTGTATTATTTCCAGGTAGATATATATTTACTACACGGACATATACCGTACAAAATGAAGCATTCAATTATCAACGGATGCATAAGGTACGAAATGAAGCACATAATTACAAATGGATACATACGGAACCAAATGTCATTTCTGTAGTTACTTGTAGTGCGTCTGAATCGTAACATTATGATGAACTAGAATGTGAATCTGAATTTGAAACTCGGTGCAATGTTCCGAAAATTAAGTCAGTTTATCTGTGCAATACTATCAAGGGGAATGTATTTTTGTCGATACTTTTTACGTATTACATCCATTAATAATCTGTAATCTAAACGCTGAGTTCTAGAAAGTAGTAATTAATATCAATGTCGCTTCCTTTTTAAGTACGAAGTCAGTTTCCTCTCAAATGTTATCCTCAATACTTGAAAAAAAAACATCTCTCTCTCTCTCTCTCTCTCTCTCTCTCTCTCTCTCTCTCTCTCTCTCTCTCTCTCTCAGACTTTTAATCAAATTGTAAGTTGTTCAGTCTTATCACTACCATGTCTGCATTGTGAAAGTTACAGCGATGTCTAGTAGTGGAGCGTCATGCCGAAGATACATAACATGATGTCCCACCCAACACATGATCTTGACATTAGGCCAACCAGTCCTAACACTAACCTCTTAATTCTGAGCGTAAATTGTTCTTTTGACATATACTCTCAAGTGTGGTTAGGTGAATATGAGGAGGTCAATGTCGTGAATTAAGTTTTCATTGAAATCTGTTCTTCTCGTTTATTTCCCATGAGGTAATCAGTAAAAATGAGATTGAAAACGGGTTAGAAGTTTTGGACACTGTGTTCAAGCAAAGATTATTGTTCTTTGATAAACGTTCTTGTAAGCAATTATATATATATATATATATATATATATATATATATATATATATATATATATATATATATATATATATATATATATATATACACACACACATTTAATAATTAAAAATATATACCATCGCTTTAAAATTATTTTCTTCCTATATATATATTATATATATATATATATATATATATATATATATATATATATATATATATATATATATATATATATATATATAATTGCTAAGGCTAGGTTCGTCATGATTAAAGTAATATAATATAATTGATTTCGTTCGTCATGATTTAGAAAACATAAAAGTTTAGAACTACAGCCCATCCTTATGTGATCAAGTAAACGTAAGCGATATCCTGGTTGTGGTATCGTGTCTAATGTTCTATAGTAAATTAAGAACGAAAGCGAAATCTTGTACCTGCAAATGGAATACACTCTAGTCCAATTGGTATATGTTGTGGTGTTCCACAGGGGTCTGTTGTTGGATCTGTTATCTTCATTATATACACTCAGCCTGTCCCACGTATCATAGGTCATTACCCAGTATCCCACCATTTGTACGCTAATGACGCCCAAATATACAAGTCTAACCATGCAACTAAAGTTGATGTTACCATCCAAGGAGTAGAGATGTGCATTTTTGATGTGAAATCATGGATGATTTGTAACAAGCTGCAGATGAATGACGATAACACTGAGGCCATTCTGATCACAAGACAAAGGCTTTCCTATTTGCATCCTATATCTCAAACAATAAATATTAGCACCACCAACATTCAATTCATACAGTCAGTATGAATCATATGTGTTACTCCGGACAGTACTTTCACATTGCACCAACATGCCATGAACGTATGCATGGCTGCGGTCTGTCAAGTGTTTCAAAGTTGCTCAGTAGATATAATGTAAACTGTAACAAAGTCATTTGATAATTTGTCAAGTTAAAATTATTCTGGACCTTCTGGAAAACAGCAATCAACAAAGTAAGCATTGATTTTAATACATAATATATTTAATACTTATACTCCTCATAAATAAATATGTTGAATAAATATGTAATATGTTTTATACAGTTTTTGTTTCTTTAATGAGAAACGTGCTGTAATTATATTGTTGCTGAAACAAAGGATAGCAGCCATTGAATCCAAAATCTTGTCAGCATTTGGAAGTCCTGTACAGATTCATCAGTGAGATCTAATTGATAGATATATTCGAAATTTATCATCCCGACCCTTTATGCGCACCTGATGACTTCAACATTGCAACTCATTTGATCAAAACATCAATAAGTAACCTTCAACGTTTCTTTTTTAACTGTTCAATCATTAATTTAATGCGTGGATACGGACCACAAAGCGTAACACTAATATATCCTTACAAGTGTATCCACGTTCATCTGAAGACAGGAAGCATTGCTTTATTAACACATCTCAGCAAATTGTCTTGTGATCGTGATACATGGTTCTTGTTCTGTTTTTAACAACCGAGGTAATCACGTGTCCGCCTACACCTGGCTGTGTATGTCGTATATGACATTTTATTAGTTGTGAAATTAATACCAGGCATTGATGTACTGTGTAAATGTTCGCTTTTGCTGCTGTAAATTTCGCAAAACAGCAAGGGAATATCATGTACTTTATATATGTAAATAGAAAATGGTGTCTATAATTATGCGGGGGTAGATTATTAATTATCTTATATATTTATTGCATCGTAAAATTGCTACAAATATCACACTAGCTGTCTAGGTCATATAATAATTATATCAGATTACCATAAGTCCGTCTTGGTTTCTGCTTGGTTGTGTGTGACACAATACCACCTTTGTTGTATAGTCCAAGTATTTCGACATGTGGGACGTATTTTTATTTCATGCAAAAGCATTATATTTATAAAATAAAACAAGGCAATGAGAAAATCGCTCATTTTTACTTCGTATTGTTCCAGTCCATTTGTACCGTATTCGTGTTACACGTCCGTTTATCCTTAAGCGTCCTTAATTTATAAATTTGACAGTTACAATATATTATTGATACATGCATATCATAATACGGCCTTCATTTCATGAAAAAGTCTTAAAGGAGTTAAAAGCGAATTAGTAGAGTTCTGACTATATGATGCCGATTGAAAGTAAACTTATAAAATTATTACCGTAAGGAATTGTAATTTAAAAAGTCTTTAGGAAGATAAATTCTAAAGATAAAGTCTTTTAAAGGCACAGAACGTAAACTCCTTAAAGCATAGGGTAACCATTAATTAGTTATTTAGATGAAATTCTTTCACAAATTCCAAACTTTTCTCTGGTGGTACATAAACATGAGGTTAAACAAAACATCTTTTGTTTCATAGGGTGAAAATCAAAGTATTTTTGATTAAAATATATCCCCCAGTTAGAAGAAAATTTCTAAGTATGCACTCTTATCGACATACTCAAGAATAATAAAACACTCATATGTTTATATCGAACTCTATATCTTAGCATTTATAGTTCCACTTGAGAAACACTTAATCAGACTTTGAAGGAAATCTGTAAAGGTTCCAAAGTACACAGAGCAGACAATTTCGTTCTAGTATCATAGTTTCAGTATACATCCCAAAGTTTAGGAAAGCTCCGAATGTACTCAATTTGGATAAAATGTACTTTTGGCTGAATCATGACTATTTTAGACTAACGTTAGACCTGTATATATAAATATATGTTCAAAATTTATTTTCGTAAAACTTAAGACTTTGAACTATAAACAAGGTCGCTCAAATGTTTTTGTATAAATTGTCAATTTCTTGGTTTTAAAATAACTTTGGTAGAATGTTGTCTTTGCCTTTATATACAAACTAGTAAGGCCCAGTGTGTTCATAATTATAATATAAATCAATCAGCATAAATAGGGATTATTAAACTTTCACTAAAGGTGATGTTAATCAATCAAGTTAGGTGGTTTTTTTTCTTGTTGTTGTTGTTGTTGTTGACACTTCTTAACCCCATCCCGGGCAAATATAGCTGGTTAGGACATAGAGGTGACACCCTGTTTATATCGAAATGTGTGTGATGTAGGTGTGTCTTGTCCACCCAATAAGGTCTGTAGGTGTTTATGTTTATAAAACAATAATGCGGAAATAAATTTTGACAGGGTTGATTTTTGTTTTATCTATCAAATCTCATGTAGTTATATTATCCCATATGAATCATAGCTCTGTATACATTCTTCCCTTTGTCCGTGCTGACAGTGGGTCTGATTTCCATCAGGGTATCTATTATAGGCTTGTACTATTGTCCCGTTAGTAAATTTTTGCTAAGGGCCAATTTCCTTCCCTTAGTTTTGTTGTGATATATTTGTGTTGACTTAAAAAAGTCTAAAGTCTTTTCATTCACACTCACTCTCTCTCATTTGTTGTTGTTGTTGCCATTGCTAGAGTGGCGTGGGTCAAATGTATGTTTTTTTTCTTTTTTCCTGTATAATAAAGTGTTTTTTGTTTGTATGTGTGGGATGTCTTTATATAGAGAAATATGCCTTTGCATATTATAGTTAGGTTGAATATCTTCTAACAAATTAAAATATTAATTTTTATTTGATACATACCTTAGTATGTAATATGTGTACTTTTCTTTTAACAAATCTGTAGTATTAAGTTCTTTTTGATACATACCTTAGTATGTAATATGTGTAATATTTTCCACACATTATATTGGTATAGTTATGGGTATTTTAAGTTTTACTTGTTGGTTTTCTCTTAAAACAAATTGTATGGGCCAGTTTTATCGTATATTTTTATTATTGAGATGTCAGTACCAATATTATAGATCTTTAAAATGTAATGGATGTGACTGTATAATATTAGAAGTTTTACATTCTGTGTCCTACACATTAAATATAGAAGGATCTGGTAAATTTCGTTATGTTTGAAATTGTACTAAATGACCTGTATTACGTCGATCTTGAAATCATACGAGCAATCGATCATCTATATCCCATAACATCTAGTTTGGGGTGATGTTGATGTATGGCTTAATGCGTTGTTGTCTTGGTAATTATGTACAATATTATGGATCCCTGTCTCCCAAGATCAAACTGGGTCACTGGATGTCTCAAATTCATCCACATGATGTATTAAACTGCAATAGCATATTCCTCTTGCACCCTTCAATGCTATCATTCGCCTTTAACGCAAGAGTCCCAAGGTGGGCATTAAACGTATAGGCTGAGATTCAAATGTCCGCAAATTCAGTTATCTCCCTTCCCCAGTCTTATACATGAACCTAGAAGAAAATTGGATTTATCAATAGTTTGTTCCCTGGAATATAAGGCAAATTATTTATAATCATAAAGTACACTCAACAAACTACATTAAACATTTGCACCGTATTTTAATGATACAGTAGCCATGTATAAAGTGAAAAAATAGAGATGGAAAGAAGAAAGTATGGATAATAGAACGACCACAACGTTTTATAAAATTTCCCATCGATACAATAATGATTGATATTTTTGGCTAAAGCATGTATTATTTTTATAATTATTCTATTATTCGGTGCCAGAAGAGTCACATAAGTATTCTACACAAACATTATTTGATAAATATATGAATACAAGTTATAATTTGTAAATTAATATTGTGTCGTCTTCATTTCTGTGAATTGTCAGAGGGAACAAGTATACTAATGGTAAGTCTTTTAACATATATACCTTATTTGTGGAATAAGAACAGGCTGAGATAATGTTGTATGTATTTATGTATGTATGTATGTATGTATGTATGTATGTATGTATGTATGTATGTATGTATGTATGTATGTATGTATGTATGTATGTATGTATGTATAGAAAGAGAGTTAGATAGTGAAAAAGACAGATTTTGATAGACGGAAAGACAGAGTTAGATTGACATAAAGCAAGTTAGATAGACATAGCGACATATTTAGATAGACATAAATACAGTTAGATGGACAGAAAGACGGATTTGTAGTTAGATGGACAGAAGGACAGAAACAGATAGATAGATAGATAGATAGATAGATAGATAGATAGATAGATAGATACAGTGGCGTCGCTAGGGGGGTGCGGGGGGTGTGGACCGCACCGGGTGACACCATCTCAGATGGTGATACCAAACTGAAAAATTGCAAATTTTACAGAGCACACACTACTCGGTCTAGTCGGATTATATAAGCGGATAACCGACCATAGTTAAATACATGACTAGCAGGCACAGGGTGCCACTATGCAGTCTGCAGAGCGTCTGATGCTTATTTGAATGAGATTCAGAGCTTACTTTGTTTTTGTTCTTGTCATTTTTATACTGTGGACTTATTTTAAAAAGAAGAAATCCATGGTGGAAGTCTGTAAGGGTGACACCATGAATTTACCGCACTGGGTGACACCAACCCAAGCGACGCCGCTGGATAGATAGATAGATAGATAGATAGATAGATAGATAGATAGATAGATAGATAGATAGATAGATAGATAGATAGATAGATAGATAGATAGATAGATAGATAGATAGATAGATATTTGTTCTAACGGTAGTTGTGAATCATTGAAACATGGCTTCTGATTCGCTTCGGTAGAATAACAACTCTCATTTAAATATTTATCAGACAAGTGTATAATTTCCATCCAAAAATCAGATTGAAACAAAACATTTCGTCAGCTATCTCAGACGATTTCGATTTAGTTTTATTCACTTGGCCGAAAGACATGCTGTTCCACGTGCAAAATGTCAACTCTCCTCATATTTTCCAACAGTTCCATCTGCCACTGATTAGACTCTAGAATGCTACAGTTGTTGAAAATTCGACTGCATGACAGCTGTATCAGGATGCTTAGTCTTCACGATTTCAACCGTGTAGTTGTTGTTCTTTTCCTTCAATCATCTGGTGTTGGACATCAGAATTTCAGAATATTTAAGATCCATGTTTCCGTATTGGTCCTCAATTTGCATTGAATCAGACAAAAGTTTACAACATACAGCCATCATATTTAGTTTAGGCCGTCTCAGATACAGTCTTATTTAATTGTTTAACGTTACAGTCTTATATTACTTTTTATCTGAATTAGTGTGTGTGTGTGTGTGTGTGTGTGTGTTTGTGTGTGATTTGGATGTTTAACGTAGTTTTAACAATGTTTCAATCATATGGCTACGCTCTTAATGCTGAGCGCCCAGCGATTCAGCTGTCAGTACCATTTTAAATAAAAAGTAATATACGAAAAGGAACTTACATTATAGCGATAGAAGTCCAAATAATCCAAACATTAAAAACAATTAACTCATCTCAATTAAAGATTCCAAGTAAACCAGAGTTCCAATCCCAAATGAATTCAAGATTGAAGGCTATGACGTCATAACAGTCAGCATTGCACTGATGTGTCAAGAGTTTCTTGTTGAATCACAGAAAATTTTATACAAGCTTTTGAATTTTGTATAATTTCTAAGGAATGTCTTTGTCCATGAATTATCAGAGAACGTATGTATTTGCAACGAAAGTGATCACTTTAAATTCGTATTTCACAGGAAAAGAGTCGCTCGAATTTCAATAATTTGACAATAATAAAAAAACTGGACAAAACATTAAACAACTTGACGTCTCAAGTGTTAAGGCACAACTAACATAAGTCTTATACTAATATCAGCTATAAAACTAACTACAACGCAAAAGAAATAACCCGATGGAGACAGAGAGTTCAATCTTCTGAAAGGCATGGAAGCTCGTTACCTGATAAATATCACGTGGACCATTTGTGACATTCACTTAACGTAATAATTCTTACTCTGAAAAAGAATTAAAAACAATAAAATGGTTGCATACCAAAACTGTCACTGAGTGCTAATCAAGGTCAGCAACTAGATATAATGTTTCATTTATTAATTGTTTACGTTGAAGAAATAAAATTTGAAAAAATACCATTCAGAACTGAACTCTTTTCTGGACAATACCAAATCCAATAAACAAAAGTACATTACAGTAGCATGTATTGGAATAATTTATTTTAATCTAGCAGAGAAACAATAAAATTAAATATACATAAATTATTATTCTTGTTAAATATAAATTAATTATTAATTGCTTTAATATAGTTGTTCTTTTTATAATATGTTTTTGTTTTTCACGTGGTGTTTTTGTACAAGCGAATCTAGTTTGGTGTTTGTACGAAAACATACTAGAATGTATAATAATTAGAGTCGGTTCATCCTTCCTTTTGGGTCTGCACTTTAGTAAGGTTCTTGGGAGCTTCTTCGGCAGACAGGGCACGAGTATAATATATTTTTGTGTAAGGCAATATTATAGTGAAATAAGTTTATTTCATATCTTTCGTTGGATGGTGTGTTGTTATAATTTCATGCTATCGCAACTTCATATCCGTTAATGAACCATCTATTGTCACATTCTGAACCTCCATCGCTAACTGAAACTGAGAAAGCAAATTGACAAATGGCAAAATAAACCCACCAGAAGCAGATGTTATGTCAACAGAAGTCAACAATGCTGGAGGCTTGCACATGGGTCAGAGACTGACTGAACCCTTCCAATCGACGAGGACTCATTCATAGCCCAAACGTATTAGGATGGATCCAGCATAGAGTCATACGTCTTTTTGCTTTTAAACACTGGCAAAACCATCACCAGAACTCTTAATGATCACGTGCAAAACATTGATTACGGGTTCATGCCTGAGGTCAGTGTGGATTCAGGAAAAGACAATGGTTCCAAGGTGTTGCTCAACGTTGATCATCCTGACAAAGCCTTTGCCATAGTAATCATGGTGGACTTAGGAAGGTGATGGCACAATTTCGTTGTGCAGAGGACTTCTTTTTTAAGGTTCTTCTATTCCAAGATCGCTTAATCGCTGACATCTTGAACCATAGAGAGTCAACTGATCATTCCCACTCACCAATAGTCACGCAAAGCTACCGTTGCCTCCCGCCCCCTTCATCGTAATGTTCTCAGTCATCTAAACAGATTACTTTCGTAAGTATGAGATTGGGATATATATATATATATATATATATATATATATATATATATATATATATATATATATATATATATATATATATATATATATATATATATATATCGGACTGGTGGCTAGCTCTTCAATCTGATAAGACTACGGGTATCAACGATGGTATAGAAATTACTGTTCGTGATCTCATTTTTTGCTGATGACTGTTTCCTCAACGCAAAATCCGAGTCTGACATACAACAGAGCATGCGACATTTTTGTATCAAGTGTGGTCTCAAAATGAATATCAAGAAAATAAAGCCGATGCACCAAACTGCACAACGAAAGCTATGCATATCGCCTACCGGCACTGGTAGCAGACAAGATCACTTTTCTTAAAAGCACAATTTCACGTGCTGTAAATTTGCGCTAGAACTGCCAAGCAAGTGTTGTCTTTGTCAGACTACTCGCAAACATGTTGAGGCGTAAAGAACCCATGTTGTTGCCGACCCTGCTGCATGCAACAATAGTCATCTTCAAACTCGACGGACGAAAGAGAGCAACATATTAGATAGATTTGTCTCATGTGTGAATTTCAAAGTTTCTGAAGAATTTCTTAAATCAGCAGAACAGTTTAACATATGTAAAGTGACAAGAACAACATCATATATGCTATGTTAACAGAATATGATAATACATGCCGTTTTATATACACAAGCTACTCTGTGTACGATTAGCATTTTTAAGGTAGCTTTAACAATTGTTCAGTCATATCGCTACGATGTCAGTGATGTCTAGCATTGGCGCATCATGCCGCAGACATGTTGCATGATGTCCCACCCAGCCACATTATCCTGACACCAGGCCAACCAGTCATAAAACTAACCTCTCAATGCTGAGCGCCAAGCGAGGCAGCTGTTAGCACCATTTGTATGTCCTTGGTATGACTCGGCCGGGGATCGATCCCGCGGAGGATCGATCTAACCACTAGGCCATCGGAATGGTCACACACAAGCTAATGTATATAGTCAAATGGGCAAGGAGTGAAAAGGATTACACAGTAATTTATTCTGAATTCATTATGTCGTTGAAATATCAGCATTTGGTGCAAGGGCATGCATTTTGTTTTAGTTTTTATTTACTTTACGCCATATACGCTATATATGCCATAAACTGACAATGAACAGTGCAAAACTAGTATCCAACTATCTAACTGGACATACACAACAACTAATTTTACTCTCTGCTATCTACATTTATTTCTCACCACTAGCACTGACCTTTCTACTGTGGAACAATCAATACAAATCATATATTAATCTGGAATACCTTCAAAGTTGACTTCACGGTGAAGTTCTTGTCAAAGGTTCACTGGCATTCTTTGAGAGTCTGCACTGCAGAGCAGCATGTAAGCAGAACGCAGATTTCATTTCCTGTTCTTCACCAAGGCCTTATTACTCACTGTGCAATTTCGCCGACATACACACAGACAACCACTCTCTGAGCTCATATTCTCAAGAATAAACAATTACCTTTAAATCCATACCCAAAAATGCATAAATATAACTCTTCTATCACCACCAAAATGAGAGAGGAAAAAAATGTTCTAAAACTAGACTAGAAGTACACTAATGGGTACTGAACTGGAAATACTAGTTGTGATGCGATTCCAGCTAACCTAAGCTAGTTTGGACTCTTAATGAGTCTTTTTCAAAGCCGAATACCAACCTTAGACAACAAATAAAACACAAAAACCGTTGTGTTTGCAAAACTTTACATGGCTGTTTCTACAGGAATTAAACCTTTAAATGTATTATATTTCAATTAGTTTATTTCAACTTGTTGCAGATGCTGTAAAATATTTGTATTGACATAGAAGTCGATGAGCCATAATGGCATCTGTTGTTTTATGTACATTTATGTAAGCACAAATTATATCCAGGATATTTCATTCTTATATTAGTAATGAAAGGGTATTACGAAAATTTAGGGAATTATTTAAAAGAAAATGTGTCAGCTGGAAAAGATAATTTATTTGTGCAAGGCTGTCTTTTTCATGTCTTCTTGTTTTAAACTGCTCGGTTTAAATGTCCTAAGGCGGCGTATCCAGTAAGATTCCTTTTCTTCCCTGGTTTCGGAAGTCCAGTTGGTGCTGTGAGCAATTGCAATAAATCTAATTGCACTGAAAGTGTGGCCATGGGAGGAAAAGTGTGGCCATGGGAGGAAAAGTGATCTGCGTCCGGGCTTCTGTACAGCCATATTTGATACCCAATGAAGGTTGGACCTGTTGTGTAGCTTATCAGTTTCTCCGATATATTGAAGGCTACAGATCTTATATGTGGCGAAATAAATTACATTCTCTGTTTGGCACGTTTTGTTTGGATCATGTATGTTTAGTTTTTATCTAGTGACTGTGCTAGAAAATGTACTGGTATCTATCATATTTTGACATGTTTCGCACCTTTTATCGCGACAGGTCTAGATTGACAAGGGTGGTCTTGATTAGTGATTGACGTTAGGTTCGCCCTGATTAGGATGTCCTTGAGGTATTTTAGTCTCTGGTAGGCCACTACAGGGTTTGTTCGGGAGGATTAACTTTAATACGTTATACACGTAAAAATGGGGATGTAGCTAATGCAGCTGCCATCTATATCCAGTGAATGACGATGTTCGCTTTGAAATCAGCTCATTTGTCATTTAAACTGGCCGTGCAGTATGTAAGCGTTAGGCAATGACACAAGGCAAATGAGTGCAGCCTACAGGGCATATGGCATACATGCCAAGTACGATTTAAAAAATCTAGCGTTAGTGTCAAAATTCTTTAGCTGTCATTCCCGTAGAGGTTTCCAGAATACTGACACTAAAGATAAATTTCATATGGAAACGATGCTATACAAGCCTGACATTTAATGTGATGTGATAGATGATGGAATGAATGCTTGTTTGACAGGAAGAACTAGAAAGTGATTTATAGAGATAATTGTGTTTAAGAAATGATTGGTACAAAATAGTTAACCGAAGATACATGTTGCTTTATGCAGGAGTAGTGTTCATCATCAGCATTATCACCATCATCATCGTCGTCAAAATCATCATCGTCATCATCATCATCATCATCATCATCATCATCATCATCATCATCATCATCATCATCATCATCATCATCATCGTCATCATCATCGTCGTCGTCGTCGTCAAAATCATCCGCAGCATTATCACCATCATAATCGTCATCAAAACCATCATTATCATCATCGTCGTCGTCATCATCATCATCATCATCATCATCATCATCAATTTGGTTTTAAGTTTATTACCTTGATATTGTGCATTTAATCTCCAGTTACAAATGTGCAACTCGAAAATATGTATGTTTATCGTGGTCGCTTTTTCTGAACTATGAATCTTAAAGATAAATTGTTTAACACAACCTATTTGATGTACAAATAACAACCTATTTGATGTACAAATACACAACCTATTTGATGTAAAAATATGGTATTAACTGCTTAATAGTACATATGCTAAATATAAATATTTGCTTAACTTTCTAATACTACCTGTTGGAAGTACAAATATTGTATTTACTGTTTCATACTATGTATTCTAAGTACAAATATTGTATTAAGTGTTTAATACAACCAGTTTGATGTTAAATATGGTATTAAGTGTTTAATACAACCAATTTGATGTTAAATATGGTATTAACCGAAGCATCAAAATATATATAATAATATAAGAATTGAAACACGGAAAACCAGATTTAAAAAATAAAATAAAAAATTGCACTGTGCATGTTAGGCATAATACATCAACTGATTTCCAAACAGTGAATGCAATTAAACTTCTTGTAGTACCTAGCTCGCATTGTGTTAATTCAAAATAGGCAACTGTATCTAATAAATTCAACCAGAATAAATAATCTAGTTTTAGCTTCTACAGCTTCAAACATTCAAATATTGACAGGTTTATAAGATTCGAAAAAGCTTTCGAACTTTCTCTTTGAACATATAGTTAGAGACTTAAAGTTACAACTATTTAAATCTATTCTTATAGGAATATTTATTTGAATGAGTTTAGTTAATATCTGTGTTTATTGTGTTTATCGTGATATAAACTACAAACTGACGAATGGCAGATCAAGAAACGGCAGAAGGTTGTTGGAAAACAAGCTTTCTGAAATCAGACCAAAAGTGTGTGTGTGTGGGGTGGGGTGGGGGGGGGGGTGGGGGGCTGGTTTAAACGTTTCATTGTCGTTTCGTTACAGTGTAGTATTAACAGAGTGATCTAAAAATAACAATAACCTAATAGATAGTTTAACATCTTTAAGTTCTTTATATTGCACCATAAAACTAATCTAATTTTCAACCCTTTCCCCCCCCTTTCTAATTTTGCTATTTTACAGTATGTTCATAACAAAATAAGAATCATCATGCATGCATTGGTTAATTATTTTTTAGAGTATTCAGTACCTAAAATACCTAAAAAAAAACTTTTTTCGTCAACTAGATTGATAGTACTAGTGCGTTTTTTTTTCTAAACGAGAAAAGGGGGTTAACTTAATAATCTTCAAATCAGCATGCTGGCTCGATGAAGAGAAAGAAGCATTTTTATAAAAACATACAAACTGTGAAACTTTTGTTGATGTTTCACAATTCTGCGTAAGATAAATCTAATACTCATTATTGGCCTACTCGGATTGACAGTTACTAAGCTTTAATTTCACCTCAAACTTGCCAAAGGGAAAGTCATTTTCAACACTTTAAAAAGAATATATATATATATATATATATATATATATATATATATATATATATATATATATATATATATATATATATATATATATATATATATATATATATATATAACTCCTTTATTAGTAGATGATAACGACATGTTTTGGTTCTGAGTTCTGAGTATTGTATCTTAATATTACCGCATTATACATATTTTATTAAAATCTAATTGACTAATTAATTAAATGTTCTATGTGATAGATTTGTCGAATACAGTTGGCACAATTGAGAAGGTCTTGTCGAATATGTTTTATCTCCTTCCTACGCCTGTATGATGGCGTTTTCTGGTGTAAATAACGACGAGGAATGTTTGTTTCTCACATTCCAACCTGTGTATGATATAATAGAACAGCGATGACAAATATCCCCATATCTTTAATCACACCATATAACCTTATATTCCGATCAAAGTGTAGCCAATGTGGTAAAATCTCCCCGATTTTCATTATCACGTGGTCATTAGTTGAACATAAACATTCATTTCAACACATGCTGCATCCTAAAACGTGCAGCAGATGAAGTTCATGGCTCACAAACATTGCCGATCACCCAAGCTGCAGCTACAGATTATGAAGTCCGGTTTCAAGTCGAGAAAAAGTTTTGTTGTAGTTTTTTAAGTTTATCTCATTGATATTAATGAAGGTAACCTCGTTATATATGAAAGTTGAGAGATGAACTCTAGCTCAAGTTTCCTTCTGTCTCATTTAATCTTTGTGATCTTTTGACCTGTTCCCATTTGTATCATTGCTCAAGCTACGAGTCCATGGCCAATGAGTCGACCATCTCGACCACAGTTCTTTGAGTGATGATTTGTGCTGAAGCTTCGTTTAAAGTTTACACTGAATTGTAAAGAAACGTTCTATGCTCTACATGAAGACGATTGATAATTTAGCGAATCAATTAGTATTCTAAAATGGCATCAGTAATCAGAATACATCCACTTTCTTTCGAGGAAACATATTTCATTATGCCCTGATATTTGGAAAGGAAATTTTAAGCCTACGGATCTCAATATAGTATGTCAAGGTTTCTGACGTAAAGTGTTTACCCTCGGTTGGAATGTCCTTATCTGACACAAATGCATGAAAGGATTAAATATAATATATGTACGATTACATTTTCAAGTAAATGACGCCGGTTGAGAATAAATCTAGCTTTCATCTCGTGATCTTTGTCTTTCTTCACATAACCGTCAGCATCATGCATAGTTCATAGTTCATACATACTTGCAACACTCCTTGATTTCCCTCATCACTTGAGCATTCATTCGTAATGATTTCCACTACGTGATTTTCAGATATATACATGATAAACAAGGCAAAGTAAAAAAAAAAATCACTTGCAAGTAATGCACAAATATGCATCGGTTACCTGGAGTGACTGTGCAGTAAAATAGAATAATTAGAGACTTTTATGAAGATGTCTGAAAAATTAATACTTGCATATATATATATACCGTATTTTCGCGCATATAAAACGCACCCAATTATAAGACGCACCCAATTATAAGACGCGGGTTTTGACGATTTGTGTAAAAATATTTTAAATAAGACGCACCCATATATAAAACGCGGGTTTTGACGATTTGTGTTTTAAAAAATTACATAAGACGCACGCGGCCTAGCCATCTGCCGCACTGAGCAATTTATATCCAGTGGTTTTATTTCTTTTATCATAAATGAAATTTTGTCCAATGTTTCATCACCCGTCGGATGTAAACAAGGCTTCATTACCATTTTTAGTTTAGATCAAAGAATTGTCTGAGGCAAGACAGCAACGATTATCGTTAATTCTTATCTGCCGCCGGGCCAATAGCGGATGTGTTGAGTACCTGGTATCTAGATTCTAGAACAATAAACGTAAGATGTAAAGGCGGCTTCATTTATCTGCTAGGCCAAGTCTTCAGCGATTGGGATTAGTACCGTACAAAGGTCCTGGCTTTTAAAAATCTGTCGCCAAAAAAAAAAAATCGCCAACCTCATTATTTTGTCGCCAATTTTCAAAAAGTATCGCCTGAACAAGTAGTGTACATTTTTCCAAGTGTTAATTTACTCTATTAATGTATCAGACAATGAAAATTACAAAAGATGGGTTAGTTAATAATTTAATTACAACAAGCATTAACAAAATGTTAAAAAAAGTGCTACATGAAGATCCGTCGCGATTTTATGGCTGCCCACTTTTTGAATGCAGTTTTAAAGTCTATTTTTTCACATCTGTACATGCTGATTCTCGTTAAATTCTCGAGAGATGAGATGCAGAG
This sequence comes from Unio delphinus, assembly GCA_029339505.1. Lineage (NCBI taxonomy): Eukaryota > Metazoa > Mollusca > Bivalvia > Unionida > Unionidae > Unio > Unio delphinus. Next base: position 11,383,144 of record JAQISU010001238.1, read on the forward strand.
TTTTTTTTTGATGTCAGCATCGCGCATCACCGTTTGTAGTTTGAAAATTGATGCTGATTATGAAGCGTTTGTCATGTTTTGCCCACCACCTATCGAGTGGCTATTGCGGTCAGCTGACGACCCGCCACGTGATAAAAATTCCGAGCAAATTACGAAGTCCGCCAAAATCTCCATTAAATACTCTATTGCTTCCTAAATCCCAAAAGAATGATCACTGAATGCTGTATTAATTTTCTCAACAAGCAAAATAGGATTTCCATTCCCACGTATGAAACTTGCACGAGTCAACACCTGGCAATATTGGACCGTATATATTAGCATAAGCTAACACCTAATATAGGGATTCTTTCACTCCTGTATTTTGAGAAATAAATAATTATTTTTAATTACGCAAAACTTGCTTATTTGTTGTTTGCTATTTCTTCTTGCGGAGTTTAAGTCTCTGTAACCGTAACACGGGATTGATGGCGAAAGGAAAAGATCAATGAGTAAAATGCACAAATACTATTTACACCGCCTGGATTCATGTTTGGTGACACACTCTTTCTTCAAAATATCACAGCCAGTTGTAAATGAATTGACGAACTTTGCCTTGATACATACATCACAGAACATCTGTTTTAACTTTTTATCATATCTCAGCCACGGACGCCCAAGTTTCCAACTGTCTAGAAATTTTTGGGAATTTTTGCCCTGTTCATCATTATGTGGTGTTGCACTTGAAGCACTACATGTATATGATGTTGGACTGCAAGGTTTATCATCCGGTTCAGTGACTGTATTGTCTGATGAATTTGCACTAAATCCGAACGCCGTTAATTTTGTTAACTTGGGAGGAGATGATGAGCACGTAACGTCTAACTTCCGTTTTCTCATGATAATGTTGCACTGGCGACAGATATAATTGTGATTGAGATTTTTTCCATTTGCTTTGTATGTATACACAGTAGTCGGTACTTCAAAGGTTATCAGTTTTCTATGAAGGTTCAGCAAAACTATTGTATTGGTATAAGCAGCAGAGGGGGTGAACAGACCAACTTTTACAAGCCTGAATTTAGCAAATTGAGACTTTCTCGAAATTGCTTTATAGACCTCAATTTAGCAAACTGAGGCTTCCTTGAAAATACTTAATTAAATTTTTCAGTAAATTTTTCAGTAAATTTAGCAAAATTATGAAAAATTTTCAGTAAAAAAAACGACGACGACATTTTCGATATTGTTGTTGGCGTTCACGTCGTTGCTGCGTTACGCTAACCGATACAGCTATAGATACGATGATGAATTAGCGATATATTTTTTTATATAAAATGTCAAACATAGGAGAAGCACAAATAACTAGATTAACACGAGAACGGTTGGCTGCAATTAAGAAATTTCTCCCGGTGAGAGATTCTTTCAGAGATAATCTTCAAGCGTGTCAACAAGCAAAGACAGATTTTACCGCTGATACTAAAGAATTATTTAAGCCGATAACTACGGCAACTGGGGAGGTTGTAACCGCGATAAAAGAATCTAAACCAGCGGTTTCACCTGTGGTTGCACCTGTGGTTGAACCTGAGGTTGAACCTGTGGTTAAACCTAAAAAAATCGACGGTAATAGAGTTCAAGAACTCCGCAATAGATTTACCGAAGAAACTTGAGCATATATCGATGAAACTAAATTAGAAAAATTAACAGATTTAGCTGCACTTGGATATTATCAAAAGGATAAGTATTTAAATCCTAAATATGTAGGTTCTATTTCAAATGTAAAAGAGTTTTCTGATGCGGTTTTTAAAATTAAAAATCAACTACCAAAAATTAATAATAATGATCCTTCATATCACGCGTATAAAACTGCCATTGGCACAAAAGATTTTCAATATCAACAACATCGAGGTTTATTAGAAACTGAACAACAACGACTAGTAACAGAACAACAACAACTAAAACAACGAGAAAAACAAGAACGAGCAGAAGTACGAAAACGTATACAATCAACTCCAAAAAAAACGAGGACGACCAAAAAAAACAATCAGATCCTGTTCTGGAGGATCCTCAACGAGAAGAACCTGAAGAAGAAAAATCCGGCGAGGGATATCGCGGTGGTAATTTGATGCCCTGTTCAAGAAGTGACCTCGATGATATATGGCGATTAGAAGTTCTTATTGGAGGGAAAAGAGCTGGAAATAATTCTCCGGAAATAATTAACGAAGCAACCGAAATCTGTCAGCGGTTATTTCAAGCACGTCTAACGGATATCGGACTATATCGCAGTTTCATCGATGAACTTACCGATGATTATTACAGTGATTAGACATATAGCATTTAAATAAAATGATAGTACATCGTAGTATGAACAGAGCAAGACCTGTTTATGTTGTAAACTCAAGATTGCCGGTTTACAAGCTCACGTATGGAAATGGACTTGGTGATATTGTCACTGGATTATTTACTAGAATTGCTCCAAAGATTTTACCTGTTGGTAAGGAAATAGCGTCAAAAGCTATTGGGGTTTTCGGTGATAGAGCTGGTATAGTTATTGGTAATAGCGCATTTGATATGTTAGGTGATGCTAAAGAAAAACTTATGTCGTTGGCAAAACGTGGAAATAGAAATTCAAAGAAAAGTGGAAATGGATTTCAACAAAGAAAGTTTCAATTACAATCTACGGAACAAATGCCAACTAAAATAGGTAACTCGATTAATAAACTTGCAGCGGCGCGGTTAAGAAGACGTGCTGGTTCCGGGTTGGCGCGGTTAAACATTTAGATCAACTACGTTAATATAAAATGTTCAGGGATGAGATTGATGATGCTTTTAAAGTAAATGATCCCGTATCAAGGAATAATTCTATACGCGATTATCAATATTTTTCATATCAAGCACAAGATCCGAATTTAAGGTCACAAATTGATCTTAGATTCGATGACACATCTAAATACTTTTTGCCGTGTGAAGCATTCATCGAAGTAGAAGGACAACTGCGGAAAAGGGACAATACACCGTATGCAGTCGGCGATAATCTTAAAAATATCCCGATTGGGTTTGTCAACAATGGTATAATGGCGTTATTTAGCAACGCTCGGTATTCGATTGGTTCTGCTAAAATGGAATCCATCGATAACGATGTTGATATTGCAACCACAGTTGTAGGTTTAGCAAGATATTCTGATGATTTTATTAAATCAGCTGGTCATTCAATGATGTTTGCGAGGGATACTACCAATAGCGCTGAACATCGTCAGTATATTAAAATACGGACAGCAAGAGATACTGCAGCAGACCCACAACCCGATACCCCTGAACACAGAGCAAGACCAGGTGCCGCCTTTGATATTATTGCAGACGATAATCCTAATTACAACGCAGGATTTGCATCACGAAAAAAGAACATCGACGCCAATGGTAGATTTTCATGTACGATTCCACTATCTCATATATTTGGGTTTTGCCGAGACGTCCGGCGAGTAATATTTGGTGCTAGTCATACTGTAACGCTTACACGAAGAAACGATGATGATTATGCTCTTTTACGTGGTCCTGAACCTGTAACAGATGGTCGTGTACTATTAACAAAATTAGCTTTGTGGATGCCAGTTATGACTCCATCGTTGACCGTTGAGACTCAATTGTTATCGTTTATGGATCAAGGAGGAAAGTCAATGATGAGTTGGTGTGAGGTTACAACAGCTACTACGTCTAGTCCAGGTCCTGGAGTTTTTACTTGGCAACTTGCGTTGACGAGAAATGTTTCCGCACCAAAACATGTTTTTGTTGTATTACAACACTCAAATAGAACTAAAAAAATAGCCGGTGTTGCGAATGATAGTCTACAATTGCGATCTCATATGATATTTGATCGTTTTAATGTCAGTGAAGTATCATTTCGGATAAGTAACCAGCAAGAACCCGCAGAAAATCTTATTATCGATTATGAAAATAATCGAATAGGACGAGTTTATCATCGATTATGGTCATTTATGGGTCGTGATCAAAACGTTGATACTGGACTTCAAATATCACAGGTGTATTTTAGGGAATTGTATCCGATTTATTACTTTTCGTTGCAACATCTTGATCTATCTAAACACTCAACCGTTGATGTAAAATTTCAAGCTCGTATCGGTGATGCTCCTGATGGATTTAGAGCGGTTGCTGTTCTTCTCAGTGATAAATCTATGATACTTGAAGGTGGTGGTGGAAGAATGAGAATCGTTGATGCACCAGTGGAAACTATGTAATTGAATCAATCAATGTTATATAAAAATGTCGTATAACACTATTAATGTCACATTGACACCTGGTCAGATAAAAAAACTTCAATCGAGTTCATCTAAAAAATGCGGAACTACGATTACGCTAAAACATAATCAAATGACCGGCGGATCAAATAAACTATCGTTGACGAAAACACAGGTTAATCATTTTAATAGCGCTTTTAAAGAAAAAAAAGGAGTTCAGATTACCTTATCTGCGGCTGCTATAGCAAATATGATAAAAATCGGAGGATTTTTCCCGATGTTGGCTGCAATTCCAGGATTGATTGCATCAGCAGCTCCGGCAATTCTTGGAGCGTTAGGAACTGGGTCAGCCGGAGCACTTGCTTCTAATGTTGTCAATAAGATAATGGGTAAAGGTCTAAAGGGAAAATCCACGAGAAAAAAAAAGGGAAGCGGATTCAGACTACCAGGAAGTCGATTCACGCGATACTACAAAACCAGTTAGTGAAATCCAACAAAATTTCACCAATGTCAAATTTGGATATATTAGAAGCTGTAAAAAAAACTCCCAATAAAGCATTTCAGAGGTGTATTCATGAAAGATCAATTACCAGCAGCGCCAACGATACCAGAAACTGGCATAATTAATCTAGATGATAACACTGGACCTGGAACTCATTGGGTTTGTTACGCGATATTTCCACGTTGTATTATCTATTTTGACTCGTATGGATTACCACCTCCGATTGAATTTGTCAAATATACTTCGATGATTTCATCGAAAATCCCCATTTGGTATTCAACGTTGCCCACGCAGACTTTAACAGATCCTCCAATATGTGGGCAAGAAACCCTTAACGCGTTAATGGTTATCTCGGCAAATCCTAAATTACCTCATAAAGCCATCCACGAGTACACAACGATGAAATCATCAATGGAAATTTCTTCAGAATTTGAGAGATAGATCTAATATAACAACAATGTCAGATATTTTTGGAAGATCAGTACCACGCGTTTCTACAGAAGGGGTTACTATCTCACAGGTAAAAAAAAATAATCAACAAAGCTATCTCATCGATAGCAAACTTAGATGAATTAAAAAAATTATATGATCAAATAAATGATATAACTGGATTACAAAAAACCATAGATGACGTTAAAGTCACTGCTGGTGACTCCGCCGCGGATACGAAAAAACTACGTGACGATTATAATGATCATATAACCAAGTTTAATCAGCTCCAACAAGATATCACTGATGCCATTAAAACTCCCATAAATAATTTCTTTGGTGTTCCGCGTGTGACTGCACCAAATCTCACAACGATAAAAGATTCCATGTTAGAACTAGCAACTCTTCAATCCGAATATGAAAAACGCGTGAAACAGTTTTCAACGCTTTGTAGAAACATCGTTGATAAATTTATTGGAACCTCATTTGATAAAATTGAAATAACCCTTCCTGATATTAAAAAAGCCATCAATGATCTTAAAACAACCACTAATAACATCATAACAGATGCAACAAGGATGATAGCAATAGTGGAAAAAACAAAAATTCCTCATGATAAAACTATCAACGTAGTATACACGATTCAACATGGATCATATACGTGGACACCTACAAATAACATTTTACACATTACTGCAACTGTAAAGGGAATTTATCGATTAACGTTAGTAACACCAACGTTATTTAATATATCATCATCGAGTTCATCTGGAGTCAAGAATACAATATCAACGATCATCGACAAGGATATGATTGAACAATTCACAATAACATCCACTGATAATAATCTAGCTAGGGTTTCAATGACATAGTATGTTGAATTTGTAGCTGATTTAAGTAAACAACTAAATACTTAACGGTTTCAAAGAATTGTTGACTACGTTAATAGATAAAATGTCAACAACGTCAACGATGATTTCATCATCAGTGACAGTGTTTCAATATCGATATGATACCGTCAAAGAATTTCAAAATAAATTACAAACGTTGATTGAAGAGTATACTGTAAAAAAGAAAAAATACCAACGTAGAATCAACGCTATTGATATTTCGATATACTCGGTATCAGGCGTAATTGCCAGCGCTGGAATAATATTATCCTCGGTGACAATGATAGCTCCGGTTGTTGTTCCTATTGTAATTTCCGCCGCGGCAACAATAGCCGGATTATTCACCGGGATAACAAAAAAATATCTTCGTGTTCTCAACAGAAATTACACAATTACGCGGTTAGACTTATCACCGCGTCAAATGCATATTCGGAATTATCAATGTTAATTTCGTAGGCGATTGACGACCAAATAATCACCGAAGAAGAATTTTCGAAGATGGTCCGGTTATATGATTCAACTATTTCAAAATTGGATTGTGGTAATTACAATAACAACAATGGCAACATCGTCGCAAGAAATCCTTCAACGAATAGCAACAAATACCACCACGACAAAAACAAAATTGATCTCGGTGGTAACGAAAACACCAGAATTCAGCATTGAATTTAATCCTCCGTTGGCGGTATCTGCAATCGCGTTAACACAATTAAGATGTTATTACAGTTGGCCCAATGTAAGATCAGAACCGTTCAATGGTAAACCTCCCAATAACAGTTTTACGTTTTCATATAGAAAAACTAACCCCGATGGTACAAAATCCGAACCAATCACACATACAATACATCTACCAACTGGTGCATACGATATCTAAGATATCAATGAAGCGATCATATAATCCATCGAGGGGATAACAGGACCAAATATCATCGAAATCAAAGATGAACCTGAGAAATCTCCCATTGAGATTCACGGGCATGAACCGCTGTTGTCAACGGTCATCGAAGTAAATTCACCGGATTACTCCGTGGATATATACAACAGATCAATTAGAACATTATTGGGTTATCCTGAGTTTATTCCAGGCACCGTCGACATAAAAGATCTACCACGTGAACCGTTGAAATCCGACTATGTATCCACGAAGGAGGATTATCATGAATATAGAGATAATTTTAAATCATTAGAATCTATCTTTAAAGAATTACGAGAAATTCAAGAAACAACTCAAAATTTTACCTTAGAAGAAGAAGGAATCACTAAACGATTTACAACAATGAATAATAATTTTAATCGATTTCTAGGTCATTCGATAACGACAATTAGTGAAACTCCACCACGTCGTGATGACGTTATCAAATTCAACGTAGTGTGTAATATTATTATCTCCAATATGGAACATTATAATTTGGGATTAATTCAATTAATTCTCAATGATTATCATCCTAAAACTAGAACAGATTTTGCAACAAAACATAAAATCCGCGTCGAAGATATTCCCACGTTTAAATTTCCAGGATATAACGTACCATGGATGCGTCAAAAACTCAGCGATACCATCGATGAATTCTTCCCACGGATTCACAAAGCATGGTTAGATAACCTTCCTGCGGTTCATTATCAATTACCGGAACCTAGCAAATCTGACTTTTTCACTAATGATCCACCAGTGATAGATCCTAAATTCAATTACAACTTTGATGTTAGTTTTCTACGACCTCAAGATATTTATCAAAAATATTCATATGATGTCTACGACGGAACAGAAACGGATACACTTAGAAAATACGAATACAACGAATATGGTAGAATAATATGGAGATTTGCTCTTGGTGATCAAGGTGTAATTGTGGTCTCAGAGAAATCACTTACTGGGATTTTCAACTCGATGAAGCAAATGTTCCAGATGAAATTGGGACAATTGAGAGATTATCTAAAACAATCTCTGATGCTAGATTTAACAACTCAGCGTGGTACAATCAAACAACAACAACAACAATTAAATCAAATTATCGCTGATATGAATTTCCTCAATGATAGATTACTCTCGTTGGTCTACGAAGATAAATCGCAAAACAAAGAAAAGTTCCAAAGAGTGTTTTCACGCACCAATGACAATTTAGTATTTATGAAATTCCAAGACTGGGATGTACCAGCGATGAAAGCATCAATGAATAAAGTCATCGATGAATTCTTTCCGCAGATTCACGCGTTATGGTTTAAAATAAATCCACCAAATGAAATTTTAACATCAACGAATTCAGTGTACCGCAACAACAAATACAGATCTCCCGGCAATGTTGATATATCATCTGTGATTGCAATACACGTTATCTGTGATGGTATCCTGGGAAGTTTCTCAGTTGACGTTTCAAAATCAAATAACGCCAATCAAGGATATATCATGTACACGTTTTCTCCAGACGTATCACCAGGAAGTCTTATAGTGAAAAACTCACCTAATTTGACTTATCTTGAGCCCATTAATTCATTTCTGTCCAGGATGAATTTTTCAATAACCGACCAAGAATTTAACCTAATTGACCTTCGCGGGGAAACACTACAAATAACGCTGGATGTAAAGTCTTAAAAAGACTTCAAAATCGTAAATGAAAAATTCCTTGAATTTTCACTTGCAATTTCAATTAGAAAATTCTAAAAGAATTTCAATAATGTATCAACATGTACTAGTATCTATCCATGATAAAGAACTCCTTGAACAAGCTATCGCAGAGGTATTCGGGGGCAACACAACAAATGAATTCTACATGGATATAGTCATAGATAACCTAGGTGAAAAATCCTTGTATTTTCAAGAGAAGTTTTTATTGACTGATTCTCAAATGTTAAATCTTCAGCAAAACGTTATAACCGTGGTGAGATTAACCCGTGATCAAATAATGCAATACGCCCATTCATGCTTATCCGTGCAAAATCTTAATAAAATCTTACATATTTTCTAAAATTGTTCATTGAAAATGAAGGATTTCACGATTTTGAAATTCTGAAAGAATTTTCAGCTAAAAAAAATACTACATAAGTATTATACTTCCTTGTTGTTGACCGCATACAATACAATTTTACTTCCCTGTTGTTGACACAGGTTTACAAACTTTGTTCTAGTTGAGTAATCGCGCTTCACAAACGGGTATTATACATGCGTTTCACATTACCTGTGTACACGAGGTTATATATACAACAAGGAGGCTCTCTACGCGTGGGACTCAGCCTGATCGATTAGAGTTTTTATCTGTCTAACCTTACAATTAATAATTTTTCTTAGCTCGTATTCAGAACTTAATTGTTTCCGTACATGTTCTACGATCTTACATAATGGTACAAACACATTAACGTCTTCGGTATTAACTAAACTTTCACGGATAAGTTTTTGTATACGCTTAATTAAATAATATTGCTTAGCGAGTACATATTTTCCATTATTTTGTGCAAATTCTATATCCTCGAAATCGGTCATTATTTGATCACAATCTAACCCTGAACATAGTTTAATATTTTGATTTTCGAGCTTGTTAATTTCAGAAATAATACATTTGAGATTTTCAGAATTCATATATATGAAAAAGTATATTTGTTTAATTGTGAGTGGAAAACTCACAAAATGAATTCTGGACCCGCTAAGGTGTTGGTCATCTTAGCATGTCCAGAAGCATAATGCGATTATAGGATGATGATGGTTATATACAATGGATGACGACGGCACAATTACACATCACCGTTTTGAACCTCCTTGTTGTATAAATATACACCAAGGGCGTCCAACGGTTACGTATACATAATCACGAAGTGTATTCCCTAGTAAGTAAGTCTAACTCGGATAGCGGGTTTGACCTACAAGAGGATACGTTTGGTGCGTGGACACACGGACAGCACACAACAATAGATTATAGGTGATTATGATTATATACAGATGCAATGATAATGGTTATATACAGCAATGAATGACGACGGCACAACAATAGATTATAACGATTATGGTTATATACAAATGCAATGAATGACGACGGCACAACAATAGATTATAATGACAATGGTATAATACAATGAATTGATTCAATGACAATGGATGACGCGGGCTATTCTACATTCAAGTGCAAAAACCAAACCCAAAATCAAACCCGGTTTGAATGTCAATAATAACATTCACACCACGTGTGACGGTGTGATTTGAGTTTGCACTTGAACTTCGGCTAAAGCCCAAACATATAACAGACCAGGTTGTATATAACCACTCATTACAACGAAGTGACATAGAGAGATGTGTGTTTGTAATTCCTTGTTGTGTATAATTCTGATTATTGACAGCGCAGAATTAATAGTGAGTACTTGTAAAAAACACTAAAAAAAATAATACGATTATTTGTAAACTTGATGATTTTGTTTCCTATGAATAAAGCGATTTATGATTGAAAGTCCTTTGAAATTGCAAAGCACGGATCTCGTCGATATTTATAACAGCCAATCAAAAACTACCTCCGCGTTCACCAACGGTAACTCTGTCATTGGTGATTTGTCGCACGCGTTATACCTAAGGGAGTTATTCCCCTTGAACAATGCAAGTTTACGTACTTATACATAAACAAATTGAATATTATTATTGAAGCGTTTTGAAAAAGCGGTCTTGGTTATTCCCTCTGCAACAAATCGTACCGAGGGGGATGGGGGGGGGGGGGCAAATATCGAAATACTTACCAGCTGAATACAAAGATTGAAAAACTATTTCCGTGTTATTTTCAGTATTAAACGATCTTACGGGTCTAGCATTTTTCGAGTGTTTCCCAGTCCTACCTCGTTTGGTGTTTCCACGTTGTGAAATAGCTTGTAGATTCGATAAAGAATTATTAGTCCTAATACCATCAATGTGATCAATAACAAACCAATCCTTGATCAATCCATTAAACACTTCATATATGAAACGGTGATTGAGATATTTTTTCCTTCCAGCAACAATCCCCAAATACCCCATACCATTATCATCCCCAACAGATTTCTTGAGTCTACAGTGTCTAACAACACCATCACGAGAGGCTTCGTAGTTGGTGATCACTGGATGTCTTTGAAATTCTTGGTTCATTTATATACATAATAGTTTATTTGTCTAAATCATTATTTTGTTGAGATATATTATTTGAAAATCTTTCTATGTAGTCCTGAGCAGTTTTTATGATTTTGCCGTTGGCAACGTCATTGACAACGTCAGGATTTTTTTTTTCTTCTCATAATAACGCTTCAACTCTCTATAACGCTTACCACTGCAATTGATACATAACTCTGATTTGCCTCTAACACCTACCCTACAATACAGGCATGGGAGAGGACCTTTTGAACCGTTTCTCACACTTTGCATATGATACCCACAGAATTCATTTCTGCATGATTTGTTACACGGGATTACTGATCCAATCATGAGCCATTTGCAATGATTCATTATATAAAATACTTTTTTATTTAAATGCTTGTTTTAATTATAATATGAAGGAATTCAAGAGATTATCGAAAATTAAGCCTTGGAAAAATGCTAGATTTAATCTCGATAGAATCTCTGATATACCAAAAAGTCTAATAGATGACAAAACCCTGTTGAGTAAAATCAGCGACTGTTTTAATGAGTTTAAGCGCGATGGAGCATCTCATACGTGGTCGACATTTCGAATTATTGATGAAGATGTCAATGTACTCGTAATCGATGCTACTATGAACGATACAAGAGCAGCTGAGATAATTTCACACCTTCGAAAACGGTATTTTTTCAGAATAAAATTCATTATCGAAGACGAAGGTGAATGGATTATCAGAGATAAATTTGAACCAATTCTCAAAGATAAAAAACTATTATTGTGAGTAGAGATTCCAAAACCAGGAATTCTAACTGGAATTGACAAACCATACTATGAGAGATCTTACCCTGTAACAGCAGTTGTTTACGGAATATACCCGCTAAATGATAAACCAAGTATTGCAAAACTAGCTCCTATGAAACTATCGTCGAAATCACAAGGTGATTCAACACTGAATTGTGTAGCAACACGGGTAATGGAACACTTCACAAATGCATCCCGAGGAAATAAACTAACTGATCTGCGACGAAAAAAAATAACCGAATGGGAACTGACAGTGAAACAGCGCGGGGCAACAATTCAAGATATAACCAAATTAGAAGCATCATTAAAATTTCCAATATCGGTAGCGACGATAACCGGAGAAGTATTATACGAACCGAAATATCAATCGCGAGGAGCTCCAATACAAATTATTGATCATAACAAACACGCGTGGACACCTTCAGTAACAATATTTCCACGAGAACGAATCGTGAGATATATCCCCGGGGAATTTTGTAAGGATGTTTTCCACGAAGAAAAATTATTCGATGTTATTCATGCGTTGTGTAAAGATGATCCTGTGTCAGTGTGGCTACTTCGCAGCGCTGAAGATTCCGAATCAGGATTTGATCAATTTGTAAGACCTAATGGTGAATTATATCGCACTGAAGAGTTACACTCGAAGATGAAAAAAACCGCTATAAAATACTCAGGTGAAAATTCTTTAGAATTTTCCAATGAAAAACTACTCACGGATAGTTTTACGATTCCATCAGTAGTAGCTCATTTTGCACGAGAAAAGAACTCATGGCGTCCAACACAAAGTGATTTTCTCGAAGATGTCAAATCAAGCTGTATAGAATTCGGTCATGGAGGACTGTGGAATACAAAATACCACCGCGAGGGTATGATTTCAATTGATATATCCGCGTGTTATCCGGGGAGTTTTCTAGGATATGGAGAATGTGCTAAGTATTTTAAACGATTTGGACACTCCACACATGAAATGACTTGTGTTTCTGTTAATGGTCCATTGCCTGATTTCGATTTAACTGGATTCGCTTGTGTGGTATCATTTGAATTAGCGTCAGGATTACACCCGTGTAGTTATGTTTGGATTGGTAGACATATGTCTGTGAAACACTGGATGCCAATAGTGTTACTACGATATATGATTGATAGTGGTATGCTGATATCGTTGATTATCAGCGAAGCAATTATATGCTATCGAGCTCAAAAAGAAGTTTGGCTACCACAACCCGATCTAGATGATATAATACGCGAACAACGAAAACAGTTTTCTGATGGAAAATCGGAGATTTTTAATGAACAACAAATCATGGATTGGTCTAGGCAATTATTTGAAAATGAAAATAAACTAGCAAAAGATTTTGGACGAAAAATAATCGGTAAATTTACTCAAGGTGGAAGAAATGACAATGCAAAATGCTCTTCGCGGTTGATCATAGACAGCGCTGAATATGATTTTATCATAGCGGATTTAACGAAACATGGAAAACTTGTAACTCGTAAAGATGCTTTTCTATCCAATAGTGAGAAATTGGGTACAATTGTTACCTATTGTGATGGATATAGTCCCCAGTACACACATTTGAGAAGTTCTATGCTCGGTTATTCTACTATTAATCTATTTTCGATGATAAATAGATTTACTAATACCGCGGTTAGAGTAGCTACTGATTCGATGTATATACACGAGAAATACAGATCAGCTGTAGCGGCATTCACAAATCCCGAGGAAAATTAGGGACGTTGGCGATTTAAAAAGGAGACGCTACATGAGTATTGTAAATCTGCCGATGTTAGCAACGACGATAAATACTTGAAAAGCAATCAGTGTTCAGAATTTTCTAATGCACCACCCGTATCTGATCCGATTACGCGATATAAAATCGTTTATTTGAATGGTTTTGGAGGATCAGGAAAGACAACACGAGTAATTAATTTATTTCATAGGGAAAGAAAACCAATTGAAAAATCCGTTGAAAAACCAATTGAAAAACTTACAGATGATCAAAAACAGATACAAGAAATCATACGACAAATCCTAGGGGAAAATTCTACGGAAACCCCTATAGAAAATTCTACGGAAACCCCTATAGAAAATTCTATAGAAAAGTCTACAAATTTCACAAATATGACTGTGCTAACACCAACTCATCAATTTGCCAGAGACATAAAACGACGAAATGTAAAATCTGGTACTTATCACAGCTTCTTTCGATTGAAAGGCGATAAGTGGACTCCAGAGCGAATGGGAAATAAATATATTCCACCGGTGATAATTTGGGATGAAATTTGTACAGTACCGTTGAAAGTACTAAAAATATTTCTTGAATGGCTGTCAACGAAAAATACAAAAATTATTATGTGCGGTGATCAAGGCCAACCACCACCATTTGTCGGTGAACCTCCTCATGAATGGCTCAAAGAACTTTAGAGCTCTAGATGAAGCATTACGTGAGTTTAAACAACTAATCAGATTACAACTGGATAGAATCCAATGTGAAATAGCGCGTGAAATAATTTCAGAAACTCCCATGGATGATTTTTGGGAAACGTGGAGACCAAACGATTTGATAATCGCAAGTAGAAAAATAGTCAGAGACAAACTTCAGATGAAATTATTTGAATTGCATAAATGTAAATTTGCAACACTTCCAGTACCGCTCTGTTATAGACCAAAAGATACCCGACGACAAAATATCGACGTTGACATTCCTGGACAACAACAAAAGCAGAATTTAGTGTTAAATAATATTGTGCTGGTTGCTATCAGCGTCGTCGAAGATGCATTGCGTGCTGATAAATCCACATGAACGTTAGGTTACGCAGCGACAATACACTCTTCACAGGGATTAACTGTCACAGACATAATTGTTTGGATAGTAGATAATTGCATTGAGTGGTCAAATTTAGTTTATCTCGCAGTATCCAGAGTACGAAGAATAAATCAGCTTCGAAGAATTGTTGTTGACGAAGTCAGTGACGATAATGACACTTCAATCAGCGCCGATGATATCATCGGGGACATAATCAGAAAAAAACTCTCTGGTTATAAACAACAGGATAAAAAAAATAATAGAAAATTTGACATTGATGCTGAATTAATAATTTCGCTGAAGCAACAACAGAATAATCACTGCGCGAGTTGCAATTGAGTTGGTCGGATAAAGATCCTCGCCAATTTACCGTAGATAGAAAAAATAACAGCATTGGTCATACCAACGACAATGTGATGCTGACATGTCTTGAGTGTAACAGACGCAGAGGTGCCAGCACCTTAGGTGCTAGTTAAGACCACGCGGTGGCAATTGAGTATCCTCTGGTATCACTTGCAGTTGTTGTCGAGTAAATCCTCGCTGTGGCGCTGTCAAATCCAGTTTATAGATTGCTGGTCTAGAAACGCTAGTGTTTCCACCAGTTGATCGTGTTATACCGGATATCTTATGCGTAGTGACGCTCCAGATAGGATCGGTAGCTCCTTTTTTACCACCATCAAGCTCTCCTGGTTCGTATAAATACCTTACAGTGACATTACTACCAAGAATTGGTTCTCGGAAATCTTTTTGTGAAATTCCTTGGATTTCCATTTTTGGTATAGACGTTTTTTTAATCGCGTTGACAGGTGTCATATTAATCGTTCGAGTAACCTCATTATTTAGCGCGGTAATTACGCCTGGTAATCTCTTCACCCATTCACGAGATCGTTTATCCTGAATAAATTCCTTCGCGTACTGATATCCAAATAACCGCTCAGCAAGTGTACGATTAAATCGTTCAACAATTGCCTGATCGCGATGTAGCGCAGTATGCCCTCGTCTGATGGTGACATTATGATGCTTCATTGTTGATAGAACCACACCCTGAAATTCCTTGCCAGGATCACTTTTGTAACAGATTTGGCCAACGTAGTGGACCTCGTCGATAAATCCTTTCAAATGCAGAAGCTACTTCAGTAGATGATTTTGTCTTCAGCGGTTCTGCTTGTTTGTATGGACTTGCAACATCAACTAACGTTAACGCGTATTTGTAACCGTTGTCATGTGGTAAAAATAGTATATCAGCTTGATGAACCTCATTAGGAACAGTCACATCAAAATGCGAGTAGTTAATTCGTTTAGGCGCTGGTAGATAAATTTGCCATATCGCCTGTTTGGATAACCAATTAGCCGCTGTAGTTTTTTTTTACTTTTGCAGCGCTAGCGAGTTTATTGATTGCTGCCTTGCCCCTCCAGTATCCTCTCGGAGAATAATAAATAGATTCCATATTTTTAATTACCAGCACCTAACATCAATTTACCTTTCATAGCTGATTTTACCAACCACGAAGCCAATTTTTCTTTAAACGATTTATCTGGAATAGCATTCAACGCGTGAATTAACGCTACATCTGCGAGATGACGCTGTTGTAGATCACCACTACGGTAAGCTATATCATGTATACGACATGCTTCATCGATAGCGTTTATCGGTGATTTTCCCGGATTAGGATTATTTTGACTATCGAGTCGTATATCTAATCGAGTTCCCGGTCCACAATAACTATATCCTGGAAGGTGTTTTTCACCTGGATATTTTGCCCATGGTAACCCTGGAAACGCTGCTAACTTAGTGGCGATATCTCCTCCTTTTTTTTTCTTCACAAATCGATACTTTTTGTACCGCATATTTCACACTTGCCGGTGACCGCGCTTCTGTTATTTTTTGTGGTAACAGTCGTTGGATCAATAGTCGGTGTACGCTTCCTACATTTCACACAATATAGATCCATAATATTATATATACTATATCTAATGGAAGTAATCGATTTCTCCGCGTTGAAAAAGCAACAGCCGATAAAACATCATCCAATGCTACCAAATTCCATCAGATTGATAATTATTTGGCCATCAGGAAGTGGTAAAACACAATTGTTGCTTACGATGATAATGAAGTATTTAACCTGGGATAAATTATATTTGATTGCCCCAAGCATAGACGATCAACATTGTTATCAAATGTTAAAAGATTACAATGAAACTGCTTCAGAAGCTTACGGTGAAAATGTAATTGAATTTATTACCGATATCGACGATGCGCCATCCGTTGAAGACCTGAATGGATTCGTTAATAATCTTGTTGTATACGACGATGTAATGTTGGAGAAACAAAAAAAACCTGCAATGATATTTTCTCGAGGGCGTCATAAAAACTCCGACGTGATATATGTAACTCAAAAATACGCACAGATTCCGAGTGTAATAAGAGAAAATTGCAATTTAGTATGTGTGTTTAACGGTACTGGAAAATACACATTACAAAATATTTATAATTATTGGTGTGACGGTGATATGGATTTTAATAAATTTAAAAACTTCTTCAACAACGCAAGAGCTACCCCTCACGGATTGATAACGATAAATTTATCAGATCCTCGAACACGATATCGAATTGGATTAGACCGTATCTATAGCTAATTCAGTTACAACCTCCCCAGTTGCCGTAGTTATCGGTTTAAATAACTGTTCAGTATCAGTAGTAAAATATGTCTTTGCTTGTTGACGCGCTTGCAAATTATCTCTGAAAGAATCTCTCACCGGGAGAAATTTCTTAATTGCAGCCAACCGTTCTCGTGTTAATTTAGTTATTTGTGCTTCTCCGATGTTTGACATTTTATATAAAAAATATATCGCTAATTCATCATCGTATCTATAGCTGTATCGGTTAGCGTAACGCAGCAACGACGTGAACGCCAACAACAATATCGAAAATGTCGGCGTCGTTTTTATAACTGAAAATTTTTCATAATTTTGCTAAATTTACTGAAAAATTTACTGAAAAATTTAATTAAGTATTTTCAAGGAAGCCTCAGTTTGCTAAATTGAGGTCTATAAAGCAATTTCGAGAAAGTCTCAATTTGCTAAATTGAGGCTTGTAAAAGTTGGTCTGTTCACCCCCTCTGCTGCTGTATATGTATAAAAAAAAACAGAAGGATTAGCCATTCAATTAATTTTATCTGTTCTATTCGCGTCTTCAGAAGTAGGTAGGTCAGTTGTAGGTATAGTACGGTAGCATGATTGACTGTATCACAGCATACAGTACTCGGCCCAGATGTCAGCATAAGCAGATTATGATGTAACAATGCACTGCTAAGATGGGGTTGTCGATGCAAACAAAGGATTATTTGTGTACAGATTGATTCCAATGCATTGCTTAGTCAAGTTTGTGGCTTCCTTTCGTTCTCCCTTTTAATTTATCCAGTCCAAATCCATGATTGTTTGTACAAATTAAATAACCCAAAAGTCTGTCGCCAAAAAAATCGCCAGATGGGACATTTTTGTCGCCAATAAGGGAAAAAAATCGCAATTTGCGACATTGGCGAAGCCCAGGACGATCCCAGCCCCTGCATTGGATTGGTACACGTGGTATTTACTAGGGCATAACCGACTTTTGATCCGGAAATCGGATTCCACCGGATAGTATGAACTTCCGATTAATCGGAGTCGGGCAAGGCAGGAACGACCGATTCGGATAATAAAAATAATAAAGTTGAATTTCTATAGCACCGTGTCTAACACTGCGTGTCATTCGATAGTGCGTTAATAAAGTTAAATAAGAAGTTAGAAAAGTCCAACATGGTCAACACAACCACGCTGTGAGACAATCTATTTAAACTGGCGGGTGAAAACCGGAAATGAAGCCGGATATGGTAAAGTACTTAGTAACATGCTAGAGACGGCAAAACTAGGTACCAGAAACCCGGAAATGGAAGATGAAATTTTTAGAAAAAAAAATACGGATTTAGCATTTCCGATTAATTGAATCGTATCCGGAATCGGAAAAATTTCATGCCCAAAATCCGGAATTGGAAATCGGTAGAAAAATGCTAATCGGTTATGCCCTAGTATTTACTGAACACTTACCCAATTGTTTTTACAACTAGGAATGAAAATCGTGAAACGTGAATATCGACCGCAATAATCGTCCTTCAATATCACACTGTACCGTTCGTTCGTGTTAAAAAATACTTACCATATATATATATATATATATATATATATATATATATATATATATATATATATATATATATATATATATATATATATATATCAGGTGTACGCCTTCGTTGTTTCAGCAGCTTGAACTCATTGCTACATTGAGTGAGTTCCTTTTTTTTGTTCTGTACAATTATAAAAAGTATTGGCAAACGAAGCATTATCTTTCGGAATGGACAAGTAGATGAAAGTAAGTTGCAAATGCATTGGCAACTGATGACGGGGTGTGGGTATGTTCAACAAATTTGCAGATTTCAACACCTAATTAGCATTTTCTTAAACATGTGTTTTCTAAGATGCCGGAAGAGGCGTAAGCTACATTCAGCCCTTGATTTTCTAATTCCTAATTATACGTTTTTGCAAGACGTTTCACGATGCAGATGTGGTCAATCATGTCTGACCCAATCAGTGCGAGCTTCTTTTATGATAAATTGAAGCGAATCATTCCAGTACGGCTATGTTTATTAGCTATAGCTTTACCATACAGCGTATCACTTCAAGATTTTAGTTTGCATTCGGTTAGATCGATACATCATTGGTTAATATCAGACGGTATCTCCGTAAAATGTTTTCGTGAAGTTATATATCTGTGTGATTTGATAATCACAGGTAGTTTTCGCTATCTTTATTACATGTTGTTAGATCTTGTGCTTTCTTTAACAACGGGCGTACACTATTGACGTGAATACGAAAACAATAACCACTTTCATGTACACTTTGTATCCATGTGATAAACGTATCTTCAGCTTGCATCCTCTGTATAAGCTTCGATTATATCTCAATATTATGATTCTCATTTTTTTATTTTTGTTACTGATTTAGTTGCCCTAACCGCCTTAATACAACCTAATAATTTTGTCGTGCACGACGATGGTACGTTTAACCGAGAAGACAACCAAGCGGGAACATATGCCCAAAGTGATGCGGAACAATTGAAACACGTTGATGATATCTCATGGCAATGATGCGCATGATCTTGCAAAGATTTATCGAACTTGCTGTGCCGCCGTCAGCTCATTTGTTTCCGAATATATTCGCAGAGGTCAATCATAATCCGCATACTTTTCTCACGATCAATTTGAGCGAAGCATCCGTTTTAATAAGATAACAGCAGGCAAAGAGTGGAAGAAATATGACAGTAAAGTTAAAGAAATATAAACCTTGACGGCGGAAACAGCTTTTGCAAAAATAGCAAGATACCTGATACAGAATATCATGTGAAGGTATCAGCAGGATGCAACCCTTTACCTTTCTTTTTACGCGACACAGACCCGCAATGGAGCGGCTGTACACGCTTGTTGTATCCGTTTGATTTAGTTATTAATTACCGGTAATCAGACGTTACCAATCATGCCGCATCACTTACTCGCCGATTTTCGGTTCGTCACCGACAATAACATGGACCTTGGGAAGTTTCGCGGGTTAATAACTGAACTCGTTGTCAACATGTACACTACACCGATAATCATTTTACCTACTCCTCGAAATTAAAGTTGCGATACAGCGTGTCGTTGCAAACACAACTCTGAAACCAGAATTTATTGTGGTTTTCAGAGGTCAATCAGAGCGGGGAAACCTCGTATGCACTAGCATTGGCATCGTTGGCAGTTAATCGAAGGTGGTCAAATGTTTTATCGCCAGAGTTTGGGATCTTCAACGTGAATAAATGGCTTGTGTATTGAAAACAAGGTAGCTAAGAAGGTACCTGGAATATTATTAGACTCCCTACAGGCATTTTCAAGTTTGAATCGTTCAATTATAAGACACAGCGGAGGATTTCACTACCGACGAAGCGCTATTCCAAACTTTAAATCTGCTAACACGAGTCACTACTCAGAGCTGTCATAGGTTGTACGTTGTGGTTAGTGCGCAGTCGCGAACGAATTCTGTGTGCATGACCCGATGGTGCAAATTACAATATAGTGTCAGACTTTGTCAGGATTACCTGGACGATTTCAGGTTAATTTCCCAAGTGACGTCCTCAGTAGGAGTTACAATTCCGGCTCTGCAGCTATAATCATAACCTTTCAGGGTTATATACAATTAGGATTTTCCCCAACTGTGAAACTTTCGTGACTGATATTAATCACTCCCTCAACTCCTGAGCATTAATCCCCGCTTAATGTACGTTCGATTCGCTATTGTGGAGACTGTACAGCTGTAAATCAGAGATGCACCTGATCAAATATAATGACTTTTGTAATTTTAAGTGTGAGACGAATGCATGCTGTCAATGAGAGGAAACCGGTTCGAGCAAACTATGAAGGAAATGGCAACAACTATGCTGCTCGTGGATTGTACAAGTGGACTCCAAAAGTTTCGGCAAAGCCTCCAATCTCTAAACAAGTTGCAATGCGAGTAGTTGATAGCATCACAAGCGCCGCTACGTCTCGTTTTAAAAACATTTGGGATCGCAGTAGGTTCAGTCGATTCATGATTTACTACGACGATTAACGACTCAACATGAAGGGTGGTTGCGCTTCTACTTCCATCGACGCAACAATACCAGATCCGGATAGTAAAATATCAGTAATAGCGCTCAACAATATCACAGGCCAGTGCAGATTCTGTGATTGTTGGTCGTGTAATGAAGAGCCCGTATTGGCCACCGACGAACATTTGACATAGACCACAGGGTATGAGGGAACATTTAAGATTTCATTTCTTTCGATGACTTCGGACTCGACACTAAGCACCGTTCAAGGAAAATTCTCATGGCAAAGAAGTACATATCAAGGTGTACGCGTACCACGTCACGTTTTTCTGGCATTTTGAATGTTGTACATGATGAACACCCAACTGACAAGTACGATGATATTTTCAAAACTTGTAATGACTGAGGTATAGGTGACTTTAAACGGTCACGAAGAACCAAATGAATACCGTTTTGTTCGCGTTCCAAAGCAATTAAATCGCGAGTGTGTATCATCGAGTGTTGAAATACATGAGTTGCTATTACAACCTTGACACGTGCTTGCAGATTGTTTATATTTATTCCCTTAACCATATTTAAGATAATAAAACACTATGAAAAGAGCTTAAAAATCACAAGATGTGCAATAAACAATATTCAGTTAACATTGCATTGTGGACATATTTGCTAGTTCCAATCCTGGCACATTCACTTCAAGTGAAAGAGTGTTAGATAAACATCATCCTTCACATACTAGTATTTCTTTCACTTACAGGCGCCGCTTATGTCTCTCTTGTCCTTCATACTTTCATTCGTCATTTTAAAGACTGTGAAAATGCAATGTCTTGCAGATACTATTCTAAAAGGAGCAACAAATTGACCCTGCCTCCAATATGTTCAAAATGTTCAGGCCCGGCAATACGGCAAGGCGAACGAGGTAACCGCCCTGGGCCCCGCGCTTTCAAGAAATCAACTCCGCAATGCAATTTCATTTTTCGCTCGCTGCGTTGGGCCTCGTACATCATGGTCCGGTACTGAAAGTGTTGAAACAAAGGCATAATCTGCAGGAACAAATCTTAAATTCTAAACAACGATTAAATACAACTATTCTCATGAATAAAGGGGCGTAACTTCTGAATACACTTACTGCTGTTGATATAGAGTTAGTCTTTCTTTCCTGAATAAGATTATTCAAATCTGTTAGCTGTATCTAATCAGAATTTAGTAATTGAAAGGGAAAGCAAAAATAGCCAAACATTGATTTACGCATCAGTCATCAACAATCAATTATTATTGAAAATATGCTGAGAAATAATTATTCAGTCAGTGAAGGATATACTGACCACTCGGATACAAATTCCATTACAACGAATCCCAACAAGTTACTTCTCCTTTAAATAAGACGTTTACACATCTCGTCTTACATCAATAATACAGCGTACACACACACACACACACACACACACACACACACACACACACACATATATATATATATATATATATATATATATATATATATATATATATATATATATACTTTACCATATCTTCAAATAAGTGGAATATCAGTGGCTAATTCTACAAACGAAATACACTTTAAATAAATAAATAAACATCGTCTGCTTACATATTTTGATGTCAAGACATAATGCTACCTAACAATATGGCTGTCCTAAACACTGATAAAATTGATAAACAAAATCGTGTTTTGCCTGAAAACAACGAAATAGTCTTCGTGCACGATGATTTCTATCTTGCAAGTGTGGATATTGATTTTTTACTGAAGTGGTGGCATGATTTTCATAAATGTTTTTCTCTGAATAGATATATTCACACACACACACACACACACACACACACACACACACACACACACATATATATATATATATATATATATATATATATATATATATATATATATATATATATATATGCAATAAACTGACAACAAACTGTGCAAAACTAGTATCAAACTAATATCTAACTAGCCTAGGCGTTTTCGACTCTTAACCAGTCTTTCTCCAAGCCAAACACAATCATAGACAAGACAAATCAATAAAACACAAAAACCGTTGTGTTCGCAAAACGTTACATGGCTCTTTCTACAGGATATAAACTTGTAAATGCATTATGTTTCAACAAGTTTATTTCAACTTGTTGCGGATGCTGGAAAACGATGAGCAATCTGTCTGTTTCCACCTTTCAATAGTCATAGTTTTTGGGACTTTAATTTCAGAAGAACGAGGTTGTCTCAGCTGAAAATATAATGATATGATTTCAGCATTATATTTCTAATTCTAAGGTCAGACTAAACACTGCTCTTTTCTTGAAGGTATATTGATATAGCCACGTGATTTGGGTTTGAACATTGCTGTATACAACGATGACTGTAACATATTTTGAGAACTTTAAACAAGTTCTAAATACTACAGTAAATAGGGATATTGCAATACGTATGAATCACAATGCTGATAAACAGTCAGTAATGTTTCGTCAAACGTTAGACAATAAAGTAGAAGAAAGGGAAGTGGGCAAAGAACAATGCAGAAAAGAATGATAGAAATGGTAACATTGTAATTTCAAAAGTACATGACATAACAAAAACACGAATAATCAAGTGGAATTGAAGTTTTAATTTTAGTTGTCGTTCTTGTTGATTTAGCACCAGTTTTCAGCACAATGATGGCTATGAATGGTGGCCAATATATCTAGTGTAGTAAGAATCACTGCCCAGCGGAAGTTACTTGCAAGCTTTCTCTCATATCCATACTGGCCAAACTCGAGACTTTGTTCCGTG
Organism: Unio delphinus; assembly: GCA_029339505.1. Lineage (NCBI taxonomy): Eukaryota > Metazoa > Mollusca > Bivalvia > Unionida > Unionidae > Unio > Unio delphinus. The sequence goes on from JAQISU010001238.1 coordinate 11,407,305, forward strand.
CGGACAGAGGTCATTTGGCAGTGTTCGGAAAAGGCAAGTGTTTTAGACCATTCGGACACATTGTCCCTCGTTCAGTTTAGTATTTTTAAACAAAATGAAGGCATTGGTTCGCATACTCAAACCTGATAAACCACATAAAGAAAAAAATCCATGAATTACATATAGACCGGTCAGTTAAATTATGTACTCTGCAAATGAAGAACAGTAAAAGTATATTCTAGACACTGTGTAAGATGAGCGTACACAACATCTTACAGCACCAAATGAGAGAAGTAATAAGCAAGATATTTTCTCTATGTCATGTCGCATTCGGTTCAAGTCTTATAACATGACGAAGTGTTCTTGCTTTGAAATAAAATGTTTTGTATGTTGACAGGTTCATCCAAAATACATCTAAATATGACGAATAATTGAAATTTAATTTTCCCATTTTAATTTCACTGTTTGCTTTTTACTTGTTGGTAGAAATTTAAATCCACCACCTGAAATAAATAATTAATTAAAAATGCTTTTATCACGCATTTCATACAAAATATATAGTAAATAGCAAATACAAATAAAAATTAAATTTCCAAAGACTGACACTAAGAAGTTTAGATTGCCGAGGAATGATCTTAATTAAGAATGATTTGGTTAAAAGGCTCCAATATTATCAATGTGCCGGACAGATCAACACAACAACTTATAAGGTTTTAAGCTGGTTAGAAGTACAAATTATTTTACCTCTGGCCATTACTGGATTTGGTACATCTTTATAAGTGAATGTTGCAAAAGCTTTGAAGTAAACATGGATTCGCGGCAACGTAATAAAAACGATGAGGTGCTAACGTTTGCTTTTAGTGAGGTAACAACAAATGACATAGAGGCAAGTTACGCGCAGTTTAAGTTCACAGTTAACAAGGCATGATTGGTATTACAGTATCGGGAAGACTGTACGATCACATATCAGATACTGATTGTTCAACGAGAGACAACTGCTGGTATTTACTATGCGCGGTTTTCTAGGATCAAAATACGCTTAATTTTGTACCTGGCGATACAAATTGTATATTGTTGCCTTTACCTGGCGATACAAATTGTATATTGTTGCCTTTACCTGGCGATACAAATTGTATATTGTTGCCTTTACCTGGCGATACAAATTGTATATTGTTGCCTTTACCAGGCGACTACAGATCACCACGCTTCCAGGGACCATCAAAAGCGCTTTCTGAACTCTAAGAAACTAGCATTTAGAATAGCAAATGGGCGAGTATGCAAGGATTCTTTATAGGTGATACGAGAACTTGAATTGTGGTAGATTATGTATAATGTAATCAGTGTACCGTTACCTTTGGTTTGAAATTTATTTCTTTGTAATGCCACCGAGTTCTTAATCTGATCAATATGCTATGAATATTGTATGGAAGTAAAATACATTTTTGTAATATTATTATTTCTCAGAAATGCACTAGTAGTGTTCATTCGAAAAAGACGTGGAAAATTGATGTCATTAATTAATTTATAGATAAATTAGGCTCTCTGTCAAACAATTTTAGAATCCTGGTAAAATTCTTAAAACTATTAATGAATCAATTACGGAAATCTCTGATGTAATTAGTTGCAACGCAAATAAGCTACTTCGAAAACGCCAAAATACCTTGAACATATTCACAAGCATAGACATTATATTATTATAGTCCATCTTGGTTGGGTTGTGAATATGAAATTGAGCAAACAACATAATATAAATGTCGAAAATGATAGAAACAAAATCAAAACAAATCAGAAGAAAACAGAAAACATTTGGTCCAGATGCTGTCATCCTGTCAGGCAAATATTAAAAACTGTCGGAGATTTGCAAACGGTCAAACAATAAAACTACCAGACGACCATAAGCAGATTTGTTTAAAATATTGTCATCTTTTGAGAGGATGTGTTATATTACTGAACAACATATTTGCTATATCAATCCATTCTTATGTGTACCACCAGTACGACATGATAACCACCATCGTTTTAGTACAGATATTGAAAAAGAACAGATTTCAGAAATGAGTATGTATAGAATGACATTCATTTTTATGAATTCAATACTGCCATTTTGATAATTAAAATGAGCAATTAAATAGGAAACGAATGGCAACAGTAGCGGCCCAGATAAATCATGTAATGATTTTATGCTAGGTGGCAAGGTTATTCTCGAACCAAGTTTGCTCACCGGATATTTGGTCGGAGGGTATTGTTATACCGCTCCTTTAGAATGTATCGGTAAATTAAGTAATAAATTATAGAGATGTCACTTTAATGAGTGTCAAGGGAAAATTACTAGAATTTTAAATAATAGGCTTGTTAGTTTGGCGAAGAATTATGTTTTTGTCGAAGCTGAGTCTGGTTTTAGGGAAACTATGTCCACAACTGAAGACCTATTTACTTTACATGGATTGAAAACTCATTGTATTAATTTAGGTACAAAATGTTTTGCGTTTGCGTTAATTTCGCTAAAGTGTTGGATTCTTTTTTAAAGTATAGTTTATGATATACATTATTTAAGTTAGAATAAGAGGTAAATATTTACTATCGTATATTCAAGATATGAAAATATCCAAACTATAGAGTGAGTTTCATTAATACATTGTCAGAAGAATTCGCATGTGTACCTGACGTGCGTCTAGTGTAATGTTTGCTAATTATTGACGTTGAAAACGTTATTGTGACACGTGACGTCTTGAAGTTAATACAAATAAACAAATATTTGTTTATCTAAGGGAGAAAGATTAACAGATGATTAATTATAGCTCTAAACAGGTTCGGAGTTAACGAATAATAATAATTTTGTTTTACTCAAAACTGTATTTACAACAGGGTTTCTTCACACTTGAACAAAAACTTAAGCCAAACAAGCTTCAAAGACATTGCTTGCAATGACTATATAGTTATGCAAGTTTGGAAATGGTTCAGAAATACGACCATGTATTGAAGAAAGGTGATGTCGAACGGTTACACTTCAATGTTTGCAAAAGGTTTCTCGCGGTTACAATATCGACCTGAAATGAATTTATATATGGCAAATTGAGTTGGACGTCCTAACAGATTAATGTATATTACTATACCCAAAAACATTCGCATGTTCGCTCGAAGATAGCAAGCAAGCAAGTTGGATTTTTATAGTTGCCGCCGTCCACGAAGGGATATATGGGCAACTTTTATAGCTACCATGTCGGTAGCCATTTTAGGTCCCTTGGGGAGGGGTTGCTACTCCCTCCCCTCAGGCATTTAAGTGCTTAATTGCACTATTAATATGTAGGGCGTTCTCCCGAATTACTAAAAAGTAACTATCGGGAGAAATGAAAGCCCATAGGGTGGGTAGGAATAGTACCCACACACACCCACCCCTATCAACCAATCGGAACCACTGGTAACGAGGGAAAATGTTTTCTCATTTCGCTAGTAATTTTGATGAGCAGTCGAGGAAAAGGAGAAAAAGGTCCCGGACAGCTGGACAGGTCACATACACCAAGCACACAAACAGCAAGACAGCACGGCACGGACGCAGCTCACATCTGAAACGACAAGGTCATACGAAAGGTCAAATTCAGTCCAGTTATACTAATGGACAGCCTAACATCCAATAATGTGTTAGCCACCTGTGCAATTGCTCAAATATATAAGTTGAAGAATTGTTATTACCATTCCTACTTCCAAAATAAACTAGTACATAAGTGTACATAAAAATAAGTCCCTAACAAATTTAGAAATTAAAATGTCTAAGCGACATATAGTAGTGTAGTCAATGGTAGTTTGTTTTTGGTCATAAATTTTGTTGGAGGCGGCACCAATAAGGCCAAATTAGTCTTTTTAGGGCCACGGATAGTTGTTCAAAGAGGGGTACTCGTAACCAAATGAGTCCCCTTTTATTCAGGCAAAAGAAATATGGCAATGAAAAATCTTTTCATTGTACGGCTTTCCTCATAGTCCGGTGGTGGCGGCCATGTCTGTATGACAGCTGTATCTTCTATCATACTCCTGGTTATCTGGGGTAGTATTTCGCTGACTTGGCAATATCATCTTATATCATCATGTAGTCCTGTGGGACAATCTTACTCATATTCTGTCATCACCAGTCAGCGCGCCCCAGGTCCGCCATATTGCTTAATTTTCCTTGGCTGGTTGCAATATGGTTCCATTAGCATGATAACGCAGCAATCAACATCTATAGAAGCCATTTCTCTTCAATTCGTATTTTGGTGGAAGTAGAGACCGCTATTTCCTCTCCATTTCTATCCCTGCCGCAAAACAAGTTCGGGACTTATGAAATATCCACTTCGAGAAGGTCGAGGTCGCTGCCGCTATACAGGTTTCCCTCCATTTCTATTCCTGCCGCAAAGCTAGTTCGGGACTTATGAAACTTCTATGTTGAGATTTCTGTATGCGCCACCGCTGTACAAGTTGATTTTTCCCTCTGGAGCTGTGACGGGATAACATCACAATATAAGTCCTTAGCAGTAAGCCCGGGATTTCATCATGCTTTCGCACTCCCATTGTGACGTCACCAGATCGCCAGCCCCAAAAAAGCCGTACTACTCGGTCCGCAGTCTTCCCCTGAATCTGATGGAATGATGATGATAGTTATTGTGGCATTTGACCACATGAAGTAAATAATTCATGTACCCCAGAATATTCGCAAGTTCGCCCGAAGGTAGTTTTGTAGCATTCAACAACATGAAGTAAATAATTCATGTACCCAAAAACATTCGCATGTTCACTCGAAGTTAGTTTTTGTGGCATTGACCAACATGAAGTAAATAATTATTGTACCCAAAAACATTCGCATGTTCGCTCGAAGGTAGTTATTGTGGCAATCGGACCACATGAAGTAAATAATTCGTGCACACCAGAACATTCGCATAATTGCTCGAAGGTAGTTATCGTGGCATTCGACCACATCAAGTAAATAATTCATGTACCCAAAAACATTCGCATGTCGGCTCGAAAGCACACTTCATATCCTCTTACTCTTTCGCGGAAAACTGAAAGATTTACATCTTTGTCTTAATTATGTACGCGTTCAAGTTCTAGATCGAAATTACGAAGCATTCCTTTTCTCTGTAATTCAGCATGGCAATTTAACAAAACATAATTGCTCTTGTGGTATTGAAGGGTTTACTTCCAAAAGCTTCAATATTCACAAGGGTATGGTATTTCCCTAATTTCATCAAGGTAATCTGAAAGCAAATATGGATAGCATGAAAGGAAATTAAACAGAGGCTGACGTAATATTTGCTATTACAGCCAGATTAATATCTGCAGGAAACATATCTACTAAAGAATACTTATGCTGAGTTTTCAAGTAGGAATGTATAAAATACCATTCATTCCATTCCATCTCTTTTTCTCATTTCGGAGATTAATAACATAGAGAATTTTTCAGAGGCTAGAATGACAAGGACAAGACTTACACTTTGCTAATATAAATGACACATTCATACCCATACTGTTACAATTACAAATGTAAATTACAAACTCATACATATAAAAAAATGAATGACTCTTGATAGCGTTTTCTAGCAATACAATAGATCATTCGTATATTCTCTAACTCCAAATAATGTTTGAGCTGCATAATACAATTAACAAATTTGATAACTAAGAGAGATCCAAATGTTTGTGCGGTTATACAGCGACGTAATCAAAACTGTGCATTTTATTTATCCTCGAAATAACACAGCGGAATAATATATAGTTACTACATTCATTTGTTAATGTTGCGTTAGTTAGCCTTAAATAATAACAAGCAAATAAACATTCTTATTAGTTATGCAATTCATGGTGACTCCCTGCAGAAAATAAAGCAGCTGCCATTGACCGATTTCTGCAGATTTCGGGACCCTACAGGCATATAGGAATTCCCTTCCTAGAAATGCTGAACAAATTATTCAGATATATAATGAAGATACACGCCTAATACAATAACAAAATAAAATATTTGACGAACATAGATTCATCATTCTTTGAGCTTTTGAGCATGCAAATATACACATAAACAATAGCATTAAGTATCGTAATGTTGGCAAGTAAAAGTGTCATACTGTATAGAGTTACTAGAAACATGACAAACCATTGGACCCGTTTATTTGTTTTTTTGTGTGTGTTTGATTAGGATTTTCAACGTATCTTTAACAATGTTTCAGTCATATCACTAAGATGTCTGCAGTGAGGCAGTTTATAGTGATGTCTAGCACTGTGGCATCAGGCCGTAGACATGTAGCATGATGTCCCACCCAGTCACATTATCCTGACAAAAGACCGACCCTTCCAAATACTGCCTTCTTAATGCTGAGCGACAAGCGAGGCAGCTGTTAGTAACATTATTTTTTTTAATTTGTAAGTCTTTGGTATGACTCGGTCAGGGAACGAACCCAGGAACTCCCGCTTCCGCGGCGGACGCTCTAACCACTTGGCCACCAGAGCGGTTTTGAACCCATTCAAACTCTTTGATGGGCCTAATATATGTTATATAATGCCAGGTTTAATATAATGATTTGTAGTTTTTAATATTTGAACGGATCGAGCATTACAAAAGCTATTATTCCCATATTCATTTATGGTGTTCCATTTAATGTTTGTCCATTTGTTTTTAGCCGGAAGCATTTTTTGTACAAATACGTAAGGTCTTTCAAGTCGTATTTGTGAATAATTATATATATTTAGGGAATAAATCCAATATGCTTCACATGGTCTGTCCTGCTAATGAAGGTATATACTATCATTAAACATATTCTTTTAGAGAAAGTAATCTGAGACATGTGACACAATTTGCAAAGAAAATAGTTTCCTTTTATAAATTTCAGGAACACTCAGGGAAAATTCTTTCGCAATACCAGGTCTGCAATGAGCATTATTTCGCTCCTTAGAGACCTGGTATTACGAGATAATTCCTGAATGTGTTTAACACAAATACATCTAATCTTTTAATGTTTAAATTTGTTATAAAAATTACCTTTCGGACTTAAAATGTTTTGGGTTTGTTTGCAAAGATACATCATTAAGTACCAGTTCGCAAAAATTGCATAAGTTATAGAAATTAAATTTTTCAGGCATACATGCATTCATTTGTAGTTGACATCAATCAATTATCATGTCCATTACAGCGATTATTCAAACGCTTTAGAGTAGTTTGGGTCTGTAGTGGGAGCATAAGTGTTTCACAAACATAAATCTAGCTCATTCTTATATTCACACAATCAGTCATTCATGTTTGTTCTCAGTCCATCAACTTTTCCTTTCGTGCATGGTAACATCAGCTCCACATCATCTATTCTAGCCAAATATTTCATACAATGACTTCTTAACAATATATGTAGCACTACAGACCCGAATGAAGACTAGTTCTGTATATCTGAACAAAATTATTTGGATAACTTGCATTTGAGATACGAAGCAATCAATATGTTCAAAAGAAAGGTAAGATCAATATGCTAACGTTTTAGTTTAACTAAAAATATATATCCATACAGTATACATGAAAATACTTTAGCTAGCAAACAAATCAAATTATATTTCAGTTGTCCTTATGTATTTAAACGTTCAATTAATTGCACTTAGTCTAGTCTTTTCATAAAAAAGAACTTGTCACACATTTGTTGATCATTTATCTACACATAAGAAGCACAATTTTTGGTTTTCAGTTAACAGGTGCTGTGACAAGAATGTGATCCGAAAGTCAATATATATATATATATATATATATATATATATATATATATATATATATATATATATATATATATATATATATATATATATATATATATAGTGGCAATGCAGGTTTAATGATGTCAAACTCTTCTACAAGTTATATATTTCATTCTATGGGGTTTCGCGTAGTTAAAACCTGCATAGTTATCTGACTATCTGCTAGTCAGACTCTTTCTTTCATGTTAAGACGGAATGATAATGATCTACATATATATTAAGTACTTCTTGAATAATAAACGTTTGTGAATATTAAGACCGCTATCACCTGAAACAATATTGTCAGGATCAAACAGATGAATTATTATATAGCTTTTCGCAAGTTCGTTATCATTTATTCTAGCTCATGATGCTTAGAAAAGAGCGATCAGTGCCAGCTTTCGTATGCAAGCACTATTGTTGTTTGACGCATTAATACGCAGAATAGATCTGACGTTTGGTCTTTGTCAATGATAGTCTTTCAATGAGTAGTTCAACACAATGAATGACAGCTTTGACATTGTGATATTTCTTAAAACAGTACTGATAATAATTATACATAACTACAAGTGAGCTTTGTATCGAGCGGGGGGAAAGAACAAGTTGAATACATCGTATGAATGTCAAGGCCGTCATGTGCTGGCAATGTACCTACGACGTTTCAAACGAGTTTTGCCCCAAACTTGTAGCAAAATACTTGTGTGGTTTTGTATTTATTATATATCCTCTTTTATTCGCACATTATTTAAAAAAATGTATATTTTAAATAAAATGAATTAGGTATTTTTGCGTTTACTGAACGATATTGTGAAATCCTCGATAAGTGCAAGTACGTAACCGTGGCTAAGCCTATATTTTCTGAGCAGTTGTGTCATCCGTCAGTCTGCATTTCAAATATTGATGTACTCTGTAGCTTTGAAATATTGCAGTTGATATATTAATGTATTTATTCTGTAGTTACAATCACTTTAACTGTTTCCCTATCTCTCAAATGGAACATAGGTTTCGGACCAGTAAGCTGAACATTTTATACCACTCTTCTTACTTTATATACACTCTACTTTCAAGAAACATTCATAGCAAAATTGACGTTACTAAAAGTGTACCTGGTGGTATCAACGTATCCCTGTTTCTTTCCGCAGACTCAGAACACAATATGTATGCAGTTTTGTGTCTGTAATTATTTTCTACTATATGAATGCATTAAATGACATGTTATTAACGTTGTCAAGTACACAGGCTAGATGTTTATCGTACATACATTGTGCACCAGACATTCTACCAACAAAATGGTATATACCTCTGATAAAAATTGGCTAAATAAGTGCTCTAACAGAGAGATTTATTCAAGACAGTTTAGAAGCATTTACGCTTGCTGCAAAGCTGTTATACATACAATAACTTCGAGCTGTTTACATTCGTGCCATATTTACCGATGTTTATTCATATTATCTAGTATTTTATTTATTTTTTTAATTACTTTTTGGGGGATCATCTATTCTAGAACGTGTTGAGCTTTTAATAAAAGAATTAGAAATTGGAATGGTTATGTGTGCTAATGATTTTGGCAGATAGGTAAACATAAGAATGGGTTTAGACGTTAGGGCCAATAATTAGTCTGCTTGGGGTAGGTGCTAAAAATAGTAACATATGTGCTCAGTGGACTTTAAACGTCTGTGTGTTACCAAACCAACTAGCTCAATGACATTCAAAATATGGTTGCACTTAAAACAATAATAATGATTTAGACTTTTTCAAACATTTATCAGACTATCTGGCTCATTGCCATACAAAATAGTATATTTGCTTTATCACACGAAAAAAGACAGAAGGGAAAATGAAACAACACCTGGCTCGGTGTTCCAGAATAAGGGTCAGCGGTAGGTGGTCAAGGTCCTGGGTAATAGTCATAGGGGGTAAAGTAAGTCAGAATATGTCTCAACTAAGAACGGAGTCTCTCTCTCTCTCTCTCTCTCTCTCTCTCTCTCTCTCTCTCTCTCAGACACATGCACATATATGCGCAGTACAAAACATTTGTCTTGATCAACCATGACTTGTTCGTCTTCCTGCTTGAAAACGACAAGACGTTTGTCTGAAACCTTTTCTCAAAATGAGGTTCGTTTTTTTCACCACTTCAGGTAATTACTCGCAAAGAATGATAATTTTTTTTGAGGAGGTAGTAAGCAGACATATTTTTAGTGTTGATTGATAAACATCGATCGTATTATATGTAGATTAATATTACGATATAATTTCTGATCACTTTACCGATGAAATGTTTGTTATAAATGGTTGACGGCAATACGGTCAAAATTTCGTAGTTAAAAAACGACAACAGATATAGTTGCAGCGTTAATTTACCATGTGTGATAATTTTTGACGAATAGTAGATTTTTATAAATGTTTTTATAGCATTGACATGAGATGCAAAGTTACTTAAAACGGTTCATGAAACTTATGTAAATGAAATAAATTTGCTTTTGTTGATTTATAAAATGATGATATATACGTTTGATCGAAGATGCATTAATATATCTTCAACAGTGGAAACATTTATTTGTGTCTCTTATTTGTTTCCTGTATATTTAACCATACAACATTTTATAGCAGTTTATTTTACCATACAACATTTCATTTCTTACGATGAAATAGGTATTCATTTCTCATTTGTTTATTTATACATTCATTCATATCTCCTGTACCTCTCAGGTGGCTAAGTGGTTAGAGCGTCCACTTAGGAAGCGAGAGGTCGCGGGTTCGAGCCCTGGTCGAGTCATACCATATTAAAATGGTACTAACACCTGGCACTCATCAAAACGAGGTTACTGTTAAAGTTACACTTAAAATTTAAAATCATACACACACACACACACATATATTTATCCCGTATTTTAATTTGAGATTCAATGGATTAATGTCATTTTAATGATCTCGCGAGAAGAGTAAAATAGTGCAATGGGGAGGTAAGAAAGTGGAATTAAAAAAGGGGAGATAATAATTTGAAAGTTATTTTCTCCATTCACAAATGAAACAGGAAACACTGTGAGTTACAGAATTAATTGTCTCCTAGATACTTTATTATTTGATTTTTCAATCTATTGATCTGTATCATCGTGAGTAAACTGACTGAAAGCATGCAATCTTGTTGGATTCTCCAGTCGCACAAAAGAGATAATTTTATAAGTAGAGATATACTTTGAGTCGCCCAAATACTTCTGACTTATTCAGAGAGGTAGAAATGACGATGTACATTGAGGGGTTGTTTCAACTGGTTTTCTCCAAATGAACTTGTGTGTATTCTTGCTTGCGTACAGGATCACAACAAGTTTCAGAATCTGAGTAAAGTTCATTTAAATACATGACCAATGTCTGGTAATTACCCAGAAATGACAAATATTATAATCAGTTATTCACTAAAACTGTTATTTACCAACAGGTCTTAGATATTAGACAATCGTATATTCATCATCCCCACAATGTAAATGAAGTCGTATTGACATCGTTTTGAATATCAAGGTGTATTTTTTGTTTGTAGTCCTATCATTGTAGATGAATTGGCCATCTTGCAAGACGATGGTCCATTGTACATCAGTTGATTGGGAAACATTAGGCAAAGTCAAAGATCTGCTTCGGTTCCATTTTAAGCTTCATATCAAAGTTAAGTTTTTTCTTGTTTGTTTTATATAAGAATGCCGATCTTACATGTTATTTCTGGCATCGACTTTCGCACAATCCTTCATGTATGTTGAATCTCTCGCCATTCGGGTTCAAGTTTCATCGACTCCCTATGGATTATGGGAATTTTGATACAACAACAATATGATGTCTTATTTAATATTTTACTGTGTTTTCATCACTAAAGATTATTAATACTTAAGCAATTATAACAAGTATGCTTGGTATTTCCAAATATATCATCCTCTTAATCTCCAGAGGCTATCTATTTATTAGTGTTTATCTTATCAAAACACCAAATAGATGGTCTTGGCTTAGCAGTTTGTAATAATGACGATATTTCGACTTTAACTTCTACACGTCCAATACACCAATACAAGACTGAAAGAGCTTTCATTTATTATTTTCTTCGTTTCGATATATTTCTGAATACGCTGTCATAGCCACATGGACGGAATCACTTCCCATGGTCGATGAAGTTGAGACAGTGGCTTTCTTCATTCAAGCAATTTGTATATTAACTTATGTGTCCACCTATAAAGGCGGATGTACAACCTGTGTTGAACATGTTAAAGCAGAAACAAAAATGTCTTATTTACTTGGTAACTATGCAGACATTTAGGTAACTAAGGTAATAAATATGGAAGCAAGCGAGAGCTAGTTAATCAGTTATGTTTACACTAATGTGTTTTCTGCATCTTTGTGTCTTTTTGGCTTTATGCCACCGCATTTCGATTTGTGTGTCAGTACGTGTATGTATATATGTATCAACAAAGAGAGAGAGAGAGAGAGAGAGAGAGAGAGAGAGAGAGAGAGAGAGAGAGAGAGAGAGAGAGAGAGAGATTAATTCGCCCTGTACTAAAGTTTCATATCAAGCTCCATATGCCGTTTCTTCAACTCGAAAATATAACACTCATACACTGACCGGTGTAGGCTGCCTTTGAGTGTTATCTGTGCATTGATTGATACACAAACTTTATATGTCCACTGACGTAATGTTAAATTGATCTACTTTAAAGAATTTGCATTACGAGTCACATGAGCAGCTTGCATAGTGTGTGAAAGAGCTGTTATCATGACCTCCAGGCTCTGATGGACACAATATTTCGATTAAGTATTATTCTTTTAGTTGAATGTTCTTCTAATGTAATTTACATTGATCAGTGACAAGATAATAAACCATGGCCGATAACTAACGTTTCCTCAACTCGAAAATATAAATTTATAATAATATGAAACTGCATTAAACCATCTAACAAATTAGAAAAGTTATAATATAAGAATGTAACTCGGTAGACCAAAAAAATAGTTGAAGTTGCTAATTGCAAATTTTATGTCGGCGTAGGACAATATTTTACAATACAATATCTTATCCAAATCAAGAAATATTTCTAACCTTATTTATAACTACATGTACATGGTTATTAATGCTGCTATAACACGCATGTCATAAAATGTTTTTTTTATTGAAACTTATATATTGTTTGCGCAATTGAATTAGTTTGGTTTCAATACATGGTAAAAACTTTCCCATCTGATTCCAGTAGATGAGGCTTTGGTACAGATTCAAGTTCTTCTTTGTTTCAGACATTGCTTAAATGGACGTTTATACATTCTGGCATTAAAGGATAAAACAAACAACAGCAATAATTATTCAAATATGGTTTCTTTTCTTTCTCTCTTTTGTTCATTCACAGTACGTGCGATTACGCTTTGTGTTTATCTATTTGAAAAAATAAACAATTGGACGATATTTGTGTTAAAGCCTAGCATATCAGCATCTATATCCATATACATCCCATTAAGAGGTTCCGTAATGTAAAGATTTTTACCTGTGATGAGGCATTTTTACAGATATATCGTCTGTGTACTGGAAGCGTTCGCTTTTCCCCATCGAAGCACTTCGCTTGTTAGGCATAGGATGAACCGAACTCACTATTTCGAAAAAGGGCAAATATTTTATATTCTTTTTTTTTAGCAAAAGATTTCTATTGTCAATACAAAGCTGCATTTTAAGAGTGATTTAGTACTGTAAGATTCTTATCGGTCACGGTTCAGTTCACTTCTGAACTTGTGTATTTTTTTGGAATTATTGTTCCGATAATGTAATATGTATAGCTTACTGTATGTAACATCTGTATGTTCCATCATAAACGCCCGTGTCATGCATAGTACACGGCGTTAGATATATTTTCAGCTGACCAAAGAGAACAGAGTGGCTAGAGTGACCAGAGTGATCGGAATCGACGTGGTATCAGCTGCAGAGCTAACTATGAAGTCGACCATATCAGTTGCATAAAGCAGAACCATAGCAGCCGTTAAGCTGAAGAGTGCTACTGGTCGAGTAGCAGGTGGTCGGGCGTTACTGACCGAGATTGGTGAGCGCTGATACATAATTTCATAATTTGAGTGAATACATTTTACATTTTTACTATGAGTAAAGTACTGTATTTTGTACTGTTTGATTAAAACGAGTCATTCTTTTCGTGGTGAAATCACCGTGAATCATTACTCCCTTGTCCTTTTACTGTGCAAGGTCATTTATTTGTATTTCATTTTTTTTACGTTCTTGCGTTTTATTTTAATTTATCCAGTATTTTGATCATATACGCGCATATTGTAGTCATAACGAATTTCTCATTCAAATAATTTGTCATTAAACATTGTATTTGTATCACCTTAAATTGTATTGTGTTGTAAATCCGAAATCCCACCCGGTTATCTTGTTACACTGTGTCACCGCATATAATAAGTTACATTTTGGCCGAAGTTCACACTTGTGATTTTGAAAATGAAAGTATTGATTAATATCCAATGTGATCTTCCTGTTAATCTTCCTCAAAATAGTGACTATAAAATTTGTCCAAACGAAAATCTTATGGGAACATCTGAGGAATGTTTTCCCGTTTAAAACCACTCACAAAGTGACTTCCAGAAAATGTTGAACTATAAACGTACACTGAAATTTAAAGAGTTTAAAATCCTGCAGAGAAAATGACTATATATATTACGAATTTAATGTAGTCTACGTTTGTCCGAGCTGAAGTGGGATATACTCGATAGGCAAATATCTAAGCCGATATATCGACAAAAAGTTAATTAAAACAACCTTAAATAATCATCAGCAGATAGTTTACTCTCAAAAATGCTTACAAATACGTTATAGGACCAACAATATTCAATCAATAATTTTCAAAGCAGTTACTTTTGTTAGAAACAATAGAGACAATTTGCAAAAGGAAAATAAAACATCGAGACGTTAGCATTTTGTGAATTTGCAATATTTGTTAATTATTTAAAACCTTCTACTCAAAGCTTACGTTTACAACATTTCCACTCCAAATAACAACAGCCTTTATGTGACGAGCTTATAGAGAAAAGACAGTTCGCCAACCATGTTTACCCTACCTTTCTTCTGCCGATCTCCTATTTATCAACTGAGGAGACCATTTTATTTGGATGGGGAAAGTGTTTTGCAAATAATTTTTCATATGCTTGCTTGTAAGCATCTCATTTAACAGTTTCTTGTAGATTTCGTACCTGATTACTTTCTTGGGAGCCTGTTAGGTAAGTCTACATGGGACAAAAAGAAGGATTGAGAACAAAGTCGAAATTATGTTGAGTTGTTTGTACATGTTTGTGACGATGGCGTATGAAAACTATTCTCTTTTTAATATTTGGATGGAAAATGGGAGACAACCAAAATAAGTAATAAACAATGGAACTACATTAAAAAAGAATAAACGAAACGCCAACCATAACAGTAATAGCGAGTATACACAATTTATTAATACCCGTTTTTGGTTGAGTGATAATGGGAGTTAAATTTTGGAAACTAAACTGGCTAGATACATCCATATGTATATAATCTTTTTGATATGGATGTTTCTCTTAGACAGACACACAGATGGAAGGACAAAAACATACAGGCTACAGTCATACAGGCGTGTAGTGGTAAAAACGAATTAGAGCAGGAGATTGGCGTTGGCATTGTACATGATAACAGCACCAAAAGCTTATTTCGTATTAAGGCAATTGCAATAAAGTAGCTAGACAAGGACACACCAAGATATGTGACCCAGGCCTGTATGGTGGTAGAATTCGAATCAGCACCCCTTTCGGCGCGAATCAGGCAAGCTATCCACTGCGCTAGCGGCTCCTGGAGGCTATGAACCAAGACGTTCGAGATCGAGATGAGCAAAATGATTTTTTCCATGTTAACATTTGTAATTAACACTCACTGAAATCAACAATATTCCAAGAAAACCCGGTAATTCCCAAACAATATTGATCATTAATGTTAAAAGTTATGCTGGATATGGACAGCGTTTGGGGTGGTAAGTGGGGCTACCGCCTCAGGCCTCGCGTGGCCAAATCCTCGAGTACTCATAGCGCGCTTCTGATGTTTGATATTGAAGGGCCTGATGATGTCCATTATAATAGAATCTCGAATTCTTATTTTCTTGCTCACAGATATGAAAGTAATCCTGTTTGCCATATTGTCATAGTGCGATCTCTCTCTCTATCTCTATGTATGTATGTATGTATGTATGTATGTATGTATGTATGTATGTATGTATGTATGTATGTATGTATGTATGTATGTATCAACCATAATTTTCTATCTATCCTTGTCCTTTTTGCATGCTTTTGTTTATTTCTTTCCCCTTCCACCGTTACCAAAAGCTAAGTAGTAACGTCTTGATAGACGAAATTGATTGTAATGAGAACGTGTCATTTGCAGTACGCACAATGACATCCATTGCATTGCTGTTTATTCTTCTTAGAACCTTATCTGAACTTGTTGCTTTTGAGAAATGGCCTTGTCGTACGAATATTTGAGTTTATAATATGCACACACAGACTCAGAAAAAGGTAATTTGTTAGGAACCATATAGTACAGTTTTATCCTAAGCTGCATTTTAGAGAGAGCTTATCTATCGTGCGTATCGTTCAGCTTTAGGATTTGTAAACATGTTTGCAAAGGAAATTCCGGACGTTCAGCTTCATGGGTCATCATAATTTAGAACTTTTATTCCATAACTGTCCGTTTCCGATTTTGATTTCCTTCCTGGTTCATCAGAATGTAGAACTTTTATTCCATAAATGTCCGTTTCCGAATTTGATTTCCTTACAAATATAGCCTCTTCAGATGGTGAATATGAACGCCTCGAACCTTTTCTCAATCCTCTGCCCATACAGCAAGACCTACACAAGCCATTTGACTACGTCATGAGCCTCCTTGGTCCCATCATTTACTTTAGTCATTGCCTTTCTACAAGATGGATTATTTAATCTGTCTAAATGTTTTAGCCTATCCGTTACGTTAGAAAAAATTCATTCAAAACTAAAGTTAATTTGCAAAACAAAACTAACTCCTTTCAAAGTGTTTCTAGTATTTATCAACTTATTGTAGAAGTTGCGATATCCAAGCTGTAAAGAGAGATAACCCACTTTGTGGACTACGTGTTTTTCGATCCAAAGTATCATATCCCTTTAAGTTGGTTCCCTTACCTCATTGCTCGATAACCTGTTCATGACAGATTTTTCTATTTCGAAGGTGTTATACGGCATGAAAGATATGACTGGACAATTGCAGCTAACTCAGATAAGTCACATTCTGAGTTACACTAGGTAATATAACATTGTGTCGAAAGCATGGCGATAATATAAGTAATAGAAAGTATGTTTACACATAACAAGACAAGAAAAGGAACGTTTTGGCCAAGCGATGGCGTCAATCGTTTGATGACTACAATGATCACAGATGCAAGACGTCACGTGGTGACATTTGGAATACAAAGCATATGTATATGGATTGTTTGGGTTTTTGGAATATTTCCGAAATTGTTCTTTTCTTTTCAGATCATTGGTGGGAATGAACTGGCTTTATCAGATTAATACATTATCTTCACCAATGTTCTTTCAATCTGTCTTAGTTCATCCATCTATTTATACTTTACTGAATTATCGGTACCGATTAAATATGAATCAGTATGCTGAAGGTAAGATACAGCTGTATCGACAAGATTTTCGCCATATGGCAGAGGACTACATGGGAATAACAGAAATAGTTTAGAATTTAAGGATATTGTTCTTCAAGACAGTTGCCATTGCAAAAATCATCGGAAACATTTCGGCATCTGAAAGTTTTATTCACCTTTGGCAAGCTGTCTCTCTCTCTCTCTCTCTCTCTCTCTCTCTCTCTCTCTCTCTCTCTCTCTCTCTCTCTCTCTCTCTCTGCTTAAATAAAAAAGGAATGTAATTGAAGAAATTATAATAGTTTTAAAAGCCAATAAAAACATTTTGATGTAAGTAATTCTATTCCTAAAATATTTTTTCTCAAGCTTCTGAAAACTGGATTTACAATCGTCTTTATTCCATAGGTTGTGGGGGGAAAAGGTAAGAGCGTCAATAGCTGTAATATCTCATGTTGGACATGGTGCACGATTTTCGTGTGCATTGTGGTCTTTTTTAAATCTTCATTATGTGACCTAAGTAATGGTCCATCGTACATATTTGTGTCTAAAAGCGTAAATTTGAGTTGCCATAAAATTAAATTACGTTATCACAAAAATGGGACAAATCGTTTCAATCATATAACATCCCTCTCTCTTAACCTGCCGTCTGTACCTATCATAGCTCGCGGTTGCTGAGTGGTCTACAGCACTCGCCTCTACCGATTACTGTCATCTCACCTCTGTCTGCCAATGCGGGTATGCGAGAAAACTTACCAGTAGTTTCACGTGGTTAGGTAGTTGTTTGCGGAGTCCCCAGGTTTATCCTAGACCAGATATTCTAGCCACCATGTCTAGCCAATCATGTGCTGAAAAATGACGTTAAGTCCACCAGCCTCAACCATGCATCCCCCTCTCTCGCGCGCAAATGCGTACACGGTACATCAATGGTGTGTTCATTCAATTCAACCGATCACCAGTAGCTTTCTTTTGCATCGCGCCGAGTTTATGGCAAAACAAGTTCGACCGTATAGCTATTGGAATTCGAAAGTCGCAAAAACAGTCTTTTTAACCTTAAATTAACCTTTCCCAAATGGTCAAACTTTTGTCCACAGAAAATTTCGTTTCATTAATTCATTTTTTTATGTACGTGGCTGCTGCCCGATTTTGGTCACATTCGTAATTGCACGATCTTCATTATTTGTAGTAACATTTGCATAACAATAACAGGACCTATTTGGCAACCAGTCTAATTCTGAACTTGTGTATGAATGAATGCATGCATTGCAACGGCACATTTGACTTTGTGTCCTTGTAGTTATGAAATTGATGGATATTGACATTTTAATTGATTTTATTTTTATGAGACTTTTCTTAGATGTTTAGCTGGAATGTTCTATAGATCAGTCTCATAAACTCAGGCCGGGAACTCAGGAAGATAGCAAGAAGAAAAAGGTTGAGTCCCCAGATAAAGATTGTCACCAGATGATAGAAATGATGAGGGAATTCAGGTACGGAATCGTAGCTGGAATAAAGAGTCAGACGTCAATTTCTCTGCTGATACGGAAAACTTTATTTAAATAATCAGCACACACACACACATATATATATATATATATATATATATATATATATATATATATATATATATATATATATATGTATATATATTACTACATTCTATTAACACATCTAAAAACTTTATAATAAAAATTCATAAAATACATATTACATTTTCATCATTAAGCTTTCCAGCTTCATTTTATTCATATAAATTCTGCACCTTAGAATATTATACACTAGTTAATTCCCAATCAATTTCAAGATAGCAAAAGCATTAAATGTAATAACAGTTAATGCATTTTACTCATTTTAACACAGAATAATAAGAATATTGATTTAGAATATATTGCTAGATATTACTCTTTCTTACTTAAGAAATACTTTATTTCAATCATTAAATCAAAACATGAAGTTGGTAGCTAATTCAACCTTTATAATAAAAGTTACATAAATATAAATTCTTTAAAACATTTAAACATTCCATTACAATATATTATAAATAAAAGAATTCAATAGTAATTTTGCACACAAAACAATTTTACCATTAAAATCTCAATCATTAAAAATACTTATTCCTTACAAGAGTTATAACATGTACAGTTGCTTACCTGGAATAAAGAGTCAGACGTCAATTTCTCTGCTGATACGGAAAACTGAATCTGACCTGATTCACGCATTTTTTCTATATATACGTGCGCGGCCAGATTCAGGGTTAGACAAGGTTATACCCTCTACGCATCAGACAGAAAAATGCTAACTCTCTAGTCCGGTAAGGACCAGTTTCAGCCGATGACAACCACCTTACTTACGTCATAAGACTCAATTCTGTAGTTATTTATATTTGTTTTAACGACGTCAGACCAAATATGGATACTCGTTAGTTGGAAGCCATTTTGTTTTGTGACGTATAGAAGCCTCTTAGAGAGAGAAGTTACTTCACCTTCATTAACCGAATCGAACCTTTGCCAATCACTAGGTCAGAGACATATTTTTACTAATGAAACCTAGAACTGTAGCTAAGTCAGCAAACGCATGTATTATGGTATACAATCTTACACAACACTGTACATTAGTTTTTTTTACTGATGTTAGGGAGTATACTTATACACACTGCCTTTTTTTCCACTTGCTCAGCAACCTTTTCTATTCTGTATAGTTGTACTTCAGAAACAAGTGAAATTACCTTTAATATATTTTAGAAACTACTTACATATAAATAAATAAAACATTACTTTAATACAATTCAAAGAAAATATCAATCTTTATTAATTTTACTAAAAATTTAATCCTAACATTATTATTATGACCATTTCGTCTTGGCCGATAAATTAAAAAAATCGAGAAATAACCAGCAATTGAACTTCTCGTACTGTACTTTTTATAAGTACATACGATTATTTTCAGTCTTCAAAATCTCATATATTCGTAAATTATAAATAGTCCAAATACACTAAAGTGCCATTATCACTTTTGAATTTATTGCTTCTACGTCGAGATGAGTGAACACTAATTGTACACAAATAATGCACACAGTTATGTCGTGACAGAAGTAGCTTTTAGAGAGACCATGTAAACAGTTCTTATATTGAACATATATGCAATAATATCAGTATTGTGTATAAGGTGTACTTATTTACATGTTTGTATGATACGAAAGTATTGTCAAAGCTAATAACATTCAGTAAAATACAAATGTTGATGTATTAATGTCAAATATCAGAATATTTACAGATTACAGGAAATGGTGATATCATTGAGAAAAACATGATCAATCACGTAAGACACTCCAGACTAGCTCAATATAACGCAGGCTGGATTATTTGTTTTTAACGGCGCTGTCAATACATTATTGACTCGCACATATTGAGGAAATGGAATAAGTGCCTTTCCACAAGCACGCACCAGAGCAGTTGACGCGGGCTGGTCTGGAATCGAAACCAGTGACCCTTGGATCAGTAAATTACTACTGATCCCAGTGTTAATAAATCCTCACAAACATATTACCTATGCCAGCTGAAAAACATTCGAATGATAATTAGGTGTTATTGACGACTTAAATTAGAACTGCAACTTGACATGTCAGTGACTACAAACGTGAAACAACTAAAGAATATTGATATTTGTAAGCCTCGTTTTCAAAAGACTACAGGATTGAAAATATTCCAATGTATGCTGACATGACTCCGATACAAAGCCTAATTGAATACTAATAATGAAGGAGACCCTGCATATTATTTTGGAAATATACTGTATATTTGATTACTCGTGTTGTAAATTGCTTTGATCTGCAAATGGGTTTATCTTTAATATCTAAAATAATCAGTGAATGGAATATATATATATATATATATATATATATATATATATATATATATATATATATATATATATATATATATATATATATATATATATATATATATATATATATATTCAAAGCTGCGTAAAGTGCTTCACAAATGAATTTTCATTACTTATCTATTAATAATAATAAGATCGTAAGCACGTTTATTTGCTAGATATTGAAGTATTAAACACATGTCATTGACCTTTGCAACAAAGAATTAGAACTTTAAACAATCTGACAAACGTACGCGACACTGCGTACTTCATTTAAAGGAACCAGAATGGTTTGACTCACTGCAAGGCACATGCGGATCAGAGCAGGATCAGGTTAAGAGTTGGGGGCAGGACACAACATTTCTAAAAGGCCTTGACGTTCTTTGAAAGGCCACCAAATTAAAGAATATGTCTATTTACTCAAAGTATGCATAATGCCCAATACACATGCGCAAGTGACTGTTAGTTTGTTAGTTTGTATGTGTTTACGTCTAGGGGTTGGGATGCCCACCACCACCCGCAATCTGTCCCTGCTAATATTATATTTTATGTCTCATGTATTTACAAGTATCTACATGTTGAGGAACAGGATACATTTTACTTGATTTTTTTGTTCGTCTGTATGATGTACGAGGTGCGGATGGGTTACAGTCTATTTTTACAAATGTTGGCATATGCAGCTTTTGATATTCAAAAAGATATAATCCACCTGTATGCTCTACGTGTAACATTCGTGTCATTACAAACACTCCGGTTGCCTAGCGGAAGCGAGAGGTCGTGGGTTCGATTCTCGGCCGAGCTATTCCAAAGACTTACAAAAATGGTACTAACAGCTGCCTCGCATGACGCTCAGAATAAAGAGGTTAGTGTTAGGACTGGTCGGACTGGTGTCATGATACTGTGACTGGGTGGGACATCATGCTGCGTGTCTGCGGCATGATGTCCCAGTGCTAGACATCAATATAAACTGCATCACTGCAGAAATAATAGCGATATGACTGATTTTTTTTTAAGCTACGTCAAATAACCTAATCAAACAAACAAACAAACGAACAACTACCATCATCAAAGCCATGTATATAGCCAATTTTGTGCTGTAAAATGACTTTAACAAACAATACAACAACTTCATCAAATCTACCTTGTAGGCTAATTTAACCGTAAGGTAGCCGATACACACGTAGATGGAAGAACGTACGTCATTGATGGCATGTTATTAATTCAAAAATATAGTGATACAAGGTTCCTCAAGTTCGCATAACGCGATTACTAATGAGATATAATAATGTTTACTTATTTTATTGAATATTTAATTTCCATACTTTACATTTTGCCAGGAATATTGTTCATTATCCTGTCACTCACTGTCCAGAACAAGTTACCATCTATTCTTAGAAAATGATGTCAGTCCTGTGTGACAGCAGTTATTGGTAATTTTGTACAAGCGCTATAAATGCAGCATTGCGGCGTAGATAAAAGACATTTCCTTCTTCAACCATGTGCCATCACTTACAAGGAAGTAATTTTAAAAATGTTGTCTAGTGTAGTAGTTGCAAGTATTTTCCTGATTATATATCAAGGTGTCAAAAGTGACGTCACGCTAAATGGTGCTGGGGCCACTCTCCCCAGCAGGGTGTACAATTCGTGGATACCATCTTATAGGTAATCTCAATCTCTGTCTCCGTCTCTGTCTCTCTGTCTGTCTGTCTGTCTGTCTGTCTGTCTGTCTCTCTCTCTCTCTCTCTCTCTCTCTCTCTCTCTCTACTATATATATATATATATATATATATATATATATATATATATATATATATATATATATATATATATATATATATATATATAAATATATATACTATCTCTACAAATGTTCACGTAAAAGAAACTAATATCCACCAATATGTGGAATATTCGTCTTGTCATCCCAGGTCATGTAAAAACGGCATACCGTATAGTCAGGCGAAAAGATATCGACGTATCATTTCAGACGATCATCAATTAAAACATTCTTTAAATGAATTAAAAACATATTTCATAAAAAGAAATTATCCTATACATATAATAGAGTCTGCTGTAAGTAAAGTCTGTATTCTTACCCAAAATGATGCTTTAAATACAGCAGAATGTACGAAAGATAAAAATATAATTCCTTTCATAATACAATATAATCCATCTTTGCCAAATATAGGCCTTATAATTAATAAATATTGGACTCTACTTAACTTATCAGAAAAAAAAAGCGTCAAAACACTTTACAAGAGCAAGCCAATTCTTGCTTATAGAAGACCTAGGAATTTACAAGATCTTTTGATCAGAACTAAACCGAAAAAAAATTTTCAAAGATGTTTTTCGTCATCTAAATGCAACAGACGTAGGTGCTCTCAATGTGCAAATATTACAGAAAGTACCCATTTTAGTAGCTCCAATACTAAAGAAATGTTTTCTCTACGTTATAACACTGATTGTATATCAACTGATGTAATTTATTTGATAACCTGTAAAAAATGTAACATGCAATATGTTGGACAAACACTTCAACAAGTTTCTAAGAGAATGAATAATCACCGCTTTCATATAAAAAATTATATGGATCCTCAGTTATCCTCTAATGTTTCAATGCATTTTAATACAAATAATCACTCATTAAGGGATTTTTCTTTCATGCCAATCGATATTGTGCACGGAGAAATGAACAGACTCATTAAAGAAAGTTACTGGATTAATCGGTTAGATACTGTTTATCCTAATGGCCTTAATACTAAGGCATTATATAAAATTGTATAGAATTTTTGTGGATGATTTGATATATTGTATTTATATATATATATATATATATATATATATATATATATATATATATATATATATATATATATATATATATATATATATATATATATATATATATATATAAATATAAAATAAACAACGCCAACACGTATTAATGTTGTGACCGGTTTCGCTTTAATGCTTTATCAAACTGAATTTGTTATGAACCATGGTTCATGTTAAAAACACAAATATGCATCAATATATTGAATATTCATCATGCCATCCTAAATCATGTAAAAGCGGGATACCATATAGTCAAGCGAAAAGATATAGAATAATTATTTCGGATGACACTGTTTTTAAATCATCTTTGATAGAGTTAGGTCAGCATTTTCTAAATAGAAATTACCCTATTGATATCATTAATGCTGCTTTCCAAAAAGTATCTTCTCTTACACAACTTGAATCATTACAATGTAAAATCAAAAATACAAATAAGGATATCATTCCCTTTATTATTGAATATAACCCAAGTTTACCTAATATAGGTAAGATTATCAATAATTATTGGGATTTATTAAAATTATCAGGTAAAGAAAATGTTAAATTGCTACACGAAAGCAAGCCCATGCTTGCTTATAAAAGGACGAAAAATCTTAAAGATTACCTAATTAATTCTAAATTAGAAAAAAACATCGTACAAAAAAGGATCAGCAACTAAATGTAATAGACCTAGATGTTCGCACTGTTCTCTTATTAATGAAAGTACTTCTTTCAGTAGTAGTAATACAAAAGAAACGTTTAATATGCATTGTGATACTAATTGTGCAACATCAAACGTTATTTATTTGATCACATGCAAAAAATGTGACGTCCAATATATTGGACAAACTAGTCAACAAATATCTAAACGTATGAACCAACATAGATCTGACATAAAAAATTATATCCATAAATCTTTTTCATCTCATGTTGCCGTACACTTTAACAATAGTTCTCATACTGTGCAAGATTTTTCCTTTCAACCTATTGTTATAGCTGAATCAGAAATGGAACGTTTGCTAAAAGAAACATACTGGATTCACCGTCTTAATACAGTATATCCAAAAGGTCTAAATTCCAAAGCACTTTACGACCTTCATTAATGTAATATATATATAAAAATAAAACTGTTTATCTCTATTTATTCATAAATTTTATATATATATATATATATATATATATATATGTATATGTATATGTGTATATATATATATATATATCTATATATATATAATATGTAGTTATATGTATTACTGTTAGTCTCTACATTATAATCTCACTCTCAGTTTTCATTAGAGACTCATGCATCATTCTGATCCAGTTGCACATATGATATTTGTATAATAAAGAATATAAATTATGATGTTATGTCAATTACGTAATTATTGACATATAGACGTCATCTGCTTCTTTCAAAAGCATGACGTTATGTTAATGACGTAATTGTTTATAACTTTATAGACGTCATCAGTTTCTTTCAAATAAAGTTTGTGCCTGAAGAAGCATAAATGCGAAACTAGTCGCACAAGTTTATCGGCGTTTGTGTTGTTTTTTTATCCCCTATATATATATATATATATATATATATATATATATATATATATATATATATATATATATATATATATATATATATATATATATATATATATATATATATGCCATCTAGGTAAGCCTAAACACATGAAGCGTACAATATCTTATATCTTAGATATGTACACATTCAATATATTTTGCTTTCCCAAACCCCAAAACATAATAATTATAATTCAATTTTTAAAAAAAATAATTGTGACAGAGGTCTAATTATGGTTTACAGGTATATTTATTCTAAGATAAAGCTAGGTTTTATATCAAATATATCTTACGAGCTTGGCCTGTCAGAGTTTTACATGTCTCCATAGAAACGTTCTTCAGTCCTTCAGTGATAAAAGCAATGCTAAATATAAAAACAGCTGTGTACTAAGAGTAAATAACGCCCAGGGCGACGATGAAGGCGCAAAAGGTTTATGGCGCCTCAAGACCTCTAGTGCCTGGGGCAACCCCGTTTCCTCATCCCTCGTTGGTACGCTACTATTTAGAAACAATTTCGAATGTAATGCATTCATCCTCAAAAGCTTTCTTTAATTTATAAATTATCTTAAAACAAATTCATTTAATTCATTATCATTGGTGATAAAGCATTAACTTGATTACAAATGTCTATGAAAAAGCTCATCAATTCTATATTGTATGATAGGATACGAATGCATTGCTAAACCTCACTGTAATTTGCAATACGTTGCTGTGTTCTTAATCCTGGTATAAAAATTACTTTATAGTTTGTATTCATCATAGTGATGCCTATATTTTCTTGCATACTCCAATATGTCATAGTTGTCATTAGATCTATCCTGTTTTAAGTTAAAAATATGATTTCTACTTTTTTTACATCATTACACTATGGTACATTCCTCATTATGTCATGATATATTCAACTTCAGATGTCACCTTCACTAGTATACCATGGTAAATCACACTGTGCAATCAGACTGCTAACAATATGCTATTAAAAGTAAATGTGAAGTAAATGTGAAAGAACATAATGTACAATTTTCACAAAATTTTATATGCACCGATTCATATTTGTTTGTTAGCACATACATTAAAGAGATACATCGATTCGGAAATACAGCGTGTTACTTCATTTAAGCTGAGCAGCAGAGGGGGTGAATCGGACAACTATGAAGAGGCGTCGATTTGGCAAACTGAGGCTTCATCGAAAAGCGTTAAAAAAGCGTCGATTCGACAAACTGAGGCTTCCTCGAAAAGCGTTAAAAAAAAGCGTTCGAGGAGAAACTGTGATCTGTAAAAGATGCGGTAGGGAGCGAGTATCGGGCGCTGTTGAGTTATTACGCGAACCGATCAGGGAAATACTACTACAAGCGCGAGAATCCTCCGACCGCTGAGGAATATCTCACGATGATAGAAAAGAAAAAAAAATAATAATTCACTCGTTGTTATAAAATAAAATTATTGTGATATAAGAATAATGACTAATCCAACATTAGCTGTTAGCAAATGCTCGTGGCTCCCTCAGGGTTCTAAAATTCACTGCGGGGAAAACTCGGTTGGACAGTTCTGCGGGGTTCATAACTGCACAGCAAAACAGGGTTGTAAGAAGGGCCCTCGACCTTGTATCAGTTGTGGCAAGGGAGTCCGAGGGAAGTATCAGATTTGTATTGAGTATGGTGGGTCGAAATATCGATCGATGATAGAGTATAACACCCGAGCGAATAAACCCATTCCGACCATTGAGGAGTTCTTGAAAGCCCGCGCTAAATCGTAAAACGATTTCAAAATTTGAAATAATAAAAGTGTCAAAGAAAAATGACAGAACGCCTTTTATATGAAAGCGGAAAAGTCTGTGATCTTTCATGGACAACAATTTGCTTCAATTTAACGCGAAAGAGAATCGCGGTGTTTTCAACTTTCGAAGCAGCGCAGAAAATATTATCTGTCAATTTATTACCACGGGGATGTGCTTATTATGGCGAAGCGTCGGATGGATCACAATGGATCTGTTATACGACATCCGATTATTCGAGATTCGATATTTACAGTTACCTAAAAAGAAACAAAAATAATTCTTTTGATCAGCTAGCATCAAGTCAGGGTATAAAAATTATAAATAACGACAGACCCGTGAATGGATTAAAAACTGGCGTCGAGCAATACTATTTGATGATTGATTGGCAAGAAATAAATTCATAGATGATTTTTTTATTATTCAAATCCTTAACTCGGTTGCCATGATCTCAATAACATCAACCAATCCTGAATTCAGTGTATAATTTCCCTGCTCCGATTCCCGTGAAAGAAATAGCGCTAGCAAAACTACGAGTGTATCACAGTTGGCCTAATATTAGGTCGGTAGCATTTGGCGGTCAACAACCGAATAATTCCTTGGTGTTTGCGAATAAGAATAAACCCGATGGGACTCCAGATTGGAACGTTGTTTGGATACCATCTGGGTCATATCAAATCGAACAAATCAATGCTGAATTAGCGCGTAGAATAAAATCTATTACTGGAGCAGAATCCAAAATCGCTATAACAGCCGACATTATCATCCGAGATTGAGATAAACTCACCTAGTTATGTCGCAGATATCTATCAGAGTTCTATAAGGACAATACTGGGTTGGCCTGAAAAACCACCTCGGACACCTTATCAAATACCCGAACCTAAAAAATGTCTGATTATATTACCGACAGAATAAAACCTGATAATCCAGTAAAAAATTATAACGAATACACCAAGTTGAATTTTTTCACTGGAATGATAGAAGATCGCGTTAATAGAAGATACTACACAACTCGACGAGATAAAATCACTGAAAATTTCACAGCGATCAATAATAATTTTTCATTGTTGTTAATATCTCTTAAATCCGGTACTCTCACCAGAGATGAATTTATCAGCGTTGTACAAACATGTAACAAAATCATCAATGACATGGAAACATTTCATTCACAAATTATTCAAGTGACAATAATCCTAAAACGAGAAAGGAGTTTGCGATAGTGTATAATATACGCGTAGAAGATATTCTCACATTCAAACTACACGGATATAATATCTCATAACTACAAAAATCTCTCAATCATGCCATCGATGAAGGTTTCCAAAAAATCCACGACGCATGGAAAAAATGCCACAACCACAAGCAACAATTCTCAAATATAATAACGACCCAGAAGGCGGTGGTAGGCATATCGAGCCGCTAAATGTAAATATATCCTCGGTTATTGCATTGAATTTAGTATGTGATGTTATCGAAGGAAGCTATCAAATAAATCTCGAGCGATTAAATCAAGCTTAGCAGGGATATATTTTATATTCATTTGCACCAACAGCTCCTCCAGGATTTCTAATTATTGAGGATCGAACTAATCCAGTCTATATGCGATGTCATAATGATTCGTTAACGAGAATTAATTTCAGACTCACTGATTAGTCCAATATTCTGATTGATTTACGAGGTGAGGTTTTACAAATTAGTCTATTTGTGAAATCCTAAATGATTTTCATTGTTAACCCATAGCAGCAGAGGGGGTGAGTGACAACGACGTTGGCGTCTTCGAGGAAGCGTTGGTTAGCGGAATCGACGCTTTTTTTTTTTTTACACTTTTCGAGGAAGCCTCAGTTTACCAAATCGACGCCTCTACAAAGTTGTCCGATTCACCCCCTCTGCTGCTAGCTGATATGTTCTCTAAATTTGTTAATTTTCTTGCGTCACATAGATTATTAATTTCAGTCATACCAGCCCCACTAACATTAATTGGTTACTCTTCGCTCGAGTTTGAAGATGACAATGACATCGCTAATTGATATGGTTTCTGCGAGAACATGAAACACTACTGATCACGTTAGTGTGTGCTCTCTAAACTGTCTGTGATACAGATGACATGAGCTGCCAATTGTGCTTGCTTGGTCAATAGAGGACGTGCAACAGTTCTGATATTTACTCTGCTCGCGCGTCTGCACTGCCTATGCAAGTCTTTAGCTGCAGTATGGATGAGGCTGCACCAAGTTAGTGCTTTGAACACGGGTAAATCCGAGTTGAAATGTCCCGTTTCGGCTATCGGATGAGTGATTGTGATTTCATTACTAAGGCCAGTCCAGAAATAGCTATAGCTAGCTCAAACTTCAGTGAGTTTCTCAAATATACGCGTTTCACTTAGGGCTGCAACCTAGATATTGAATCTGACAAGTTTTAATGTACATTGCCTTCCCATATGCATTTATGATCAATTATTTCTGAAGCTGAAGCTTTGTCAATTCCAATTATATTTTAAGCTGTAATTACTTTAATTTCTATCAATAGCATAAACAGAGTTACTAATTTACTAATTAAATTTAACTAATTAATTTATGTTGTCATCCAAAATTGATTTCCCACCAAATACGGAACCAAATGGTTCTTAATTTATTACTTTGTGAACGATGATTTCTTACTTCCATAATAATGTCCGGCAAGGTGAAGTAACTCGTCACTTTTATATACTCTAAGCCATGCTGGGAAAGACTGGAACATTTGTTTCGAGATTAGACGATATTGGGAATGCTTGTTGGCTTCACTAAGGATTTATTGCATGTGTGAAATAAAAATGATGATCTGAATTCCCAAAAAAATATCTATTTAAAATTTAGCGACAATTTCTTTTAGATCTTTTAAATATTTGTTTTGTTTTAAAAGAAAACAATTTAGATCACAGAAGAGCCACACCTTTTTGGTATGAGACTATGGTCCTGAACTATATAAGAGAAAAGGCAAACCTAACAAGTTTAGTAAAACCAACAAATGTTATACTATGGTGGTTCCTTGGCTGATGTATCTTCACTAACACGTTCAGGTTTTGTAATATTTAGCAATCAACAGTCAAAATATCGCAATTCATCTATCATGTTCAAATTTGCATCTAATTCTATGTTTATATCAACGCTTGTAAAAGTAAAGTTCTTGAATGATGAAATAAATGTTCACCACGATGGTATTCTTTTTAGTGTGTTGTTTGTTGTTATGATTTACATGTTTAATAAGAATAAGTTTGGCACTAACCTGATTTGTATTTTAAAAAAATTCCACATATATGATGTATCTAGCAATGCATCTCTTTCACATCAGCAATACCATTTCATTTTCACCTTTCAGTTTCATATTTATATATTACTTGCAATCGACGTTCATCCCGACTTAAAATTATATTGAATTAACTTTCCCAATCTCCATGCAAAAAAATGAACAAAAACAAGCATTAAGTAAAAATGAAAACAAGCTTCTCTCATAGGAGAAATTTTGTAGAGGAAGTGTTTATATTTTCCAAAACGAAAATGTTAGTCAATGTTTAATAGAAGACCAAGAGGATTTTAAACGTCACACGTTCCGTGTTCGGTGGACGAAACACTAGATTAAAGCAATGTTTTTAAGATAATTGGTGGTATATATGTTGTATATATCGTGTTAATTTGGTGTAAAATCAAACTTTCTGCTGTCTCCAAATCTCATAAAATGCAATACCTGTTAAAAAGAACGATATATAACTGAGATAATTTATACAACTAATTATTAGTGACAGCACATTTTTCAAGTGCATAATGAAAGATTTGGCATTCATAGAATCTTTGCAATGTTGCAATTAGGGCATAACCGACTTTTGATCCGGAAATCGGATTCCACCGGATAGTATGAACTTCCAATTAATCGGAGTCGGACAAGGCAGGAACGACCGATTCGGATAATAAAAATAATAAAGCTGAATTTCTATAGCACCGTGTCTAACACTGCGTGTCATTCGATAGTGCGTTAATAAAGTTAAATAAAAAGTCAGAAAAGTCCAATATGGTCAACACAACCACGCTGTGAGACAATTTATTTGAACCGACGGGTGAAAACCGGAAATGAAACCGGATATGGTAAAGTACTAAGTAACATGCTAGACACGGCAAAACCAGATACCAGAAACCCGGAAACGGAAGATGAAATTTTTTAGAAAAAAATACGGATTTAGCATTTCCGATTAATCGAATCGTATCCGGAATCGGAAAAATTTCATGCCCAAAATCCGGAATCGGAAATCGGTAGAAAAATGTTAATCGGTTATGCCCTAGTTGCAATACCTCCAGTATAAATAGCATTTACTTTACATACAGACAGATATCAAGTGAAACAAAACATCCAATTAACTGTTAGTATTGAGGTCTCAAAATGATACACGTTTACCGATGCATTTGTTTGTGGTACAGATTACTTTTGCACTGTACCCTTACTTTTGGTAGTTTGTGTTCATAAGTCATGATGATGAAGAAATAGAAGAGTTTCACTATAAACTCCAGGGTATTCTAAACATGGTAAGTAAACAACACATTGGCAAAGATGCTTTTAAAGAATGGGATGATCATTGTGGACTTTCTTGCAATGAGCTTACCAATGAAAGAGGGTGGCAGCTGCTCGAGTTCGCAAGCTACAATAACTTGGTACTAGCCAACATCCTGGGCCAACATAAACCTTTACGATGATAGACATGGCACGTCCTAAATGGAACACATAACCAGATAGACTATATACTGGTTCAAACCGTTACCGATCTGAAGAACAGACAGGGTTTCGGAGTGGAAGCATCACAACAAAACACACAATCAATCTCAGGGTTCTGTGAGAAACGTACTTGGAACATCAATAAGACATCTATCATGTGTTCATATATTTCATAAAGGACTTTGACAGTGTGTAGCATGAGGCATTGTGGGATACAATGAAGAAGTACAACATGGGTCCAAAATTTACCAATACCATGAAGAAGCTGTACGCCAAAGCTACCAGTGCAGTAGTAATTGATCATGCTTCTGTGGGAGACTGGTTCAAGACAAGAGATGGACAGTCGGTGTAGGTCAAGGCTGTCTCGTGTCACCCACGCTTTTCAACATGAACTTAGGGCGCATCATGAGCAAAGTCCTGGAAAACTACTGTGTGAAAGTCAGCATTGGATGGCGTAACATCAACAACCTACGCTTTGCAGACAGCATTTATGGGCTAGCAGGCAGTGAAGACGAACTTGCCACCTTGGTGAAGAATCTGAATGAAACAGCGTTCAGATTTGACATGGAGATAAGCGCTGAGACAACAAAGCTGATGACAAATAGTAGCAAACAAATCTCGGCCAAGATTGTTAGAGGACAGGCACTGGAAACAGTGGGCCAGTTCAAATATATGGGTTCCATAATCACCGAAGAGGGATCAGTAGCAGACATTTTGTTACTAGCAGCACGAACAACGGCATCTATGTCAAAGCAAAGACCCATCTGGAGAGACTAGAATATCTGTCTGAAAACTAAAATCAGACTATTGAGAGCACTAGTCATTTTAATCGTTTTGTGTTCATGTGAGGCCTGGACCCTGACAGCAGAATTACAACGAATAATCCAGGCACTTAAAATAAGATGATACAGAAGCATCCTTGGCATTTCTGACATGGACCACATCACAAATGAAGAAGTGCTCAACACCATCAGGCACAAAGTGGACCATTATAAAGAGCTCCTCACCACTGTCAAAAAGTGAAAGCTGAAATGGTATGACCATGTCACTAGAGCCAACAGTTTATCCACAACATTAATGCAGGGCAGCGTCCAGGGTGGAAGAAGAAGAGGTAGAAAGAGAAAAAAGTTGATTGACAACATCGCAGAATGGACCAGGAAACGTTTTGCGGAGACAGGCATTGGCATATGATCGAGACAAGTAAAGTTAACTGGTCAGATGTTCAGCATCACAGTGCCTTAACTACCATACTAGGTCAGGAGACTATGATGATGATGATGATGCTAAATAAGATGGTAAGGAAATTTTATTTCACTCTTGTCGCGACTGTATGATATTAACAATGTCGTTTTCTAATTAATGACAATATCATTTTCAAACAAATTATCTTTTTGTTCAAAATGATTTTATTTGGCCCAAATTATTATAAAATATTACAAATATAATTATATTTATGATCCTTTAATGACATGTTGGACACATGTCACGTATGCCAGTGTGGCGGCCAAATGGAATGTTATTAACGTTATTCCAGTCAAATCCAACTTTCATAAATATTTCGGATTGCCCTCCTCCGAAAAAAACAAAACAAAATTGTATATCATGTTTTTGTTATTTACTAGCGTAAACGTATGTGTGATGGATATATAAGACAGAAAGTCATCCTGTGATGTTCCGAAGCGCACTTGTTTACTGATCTTTTATAAACAGCATGCATCCCACACTAAGTTACCCTGCCTATGATATTAATAATATAGCTAGTAAATTAAGTATCAACACTTCCTATGTGTATCAATAAACTCTCCAATGTCAGCACGATGTTTTTATCAGTATCAACTTCAGTGTACGCTTAATCAGTTTAGTTGCAACTTTTATACTACAACCCATATAACAATTAACATAAACACAGCAAACTAATCTTCCATATGGTACTGCCCATTTAATTGTCAGGGATGGGAATGAGGTGGAATGGGATTGGGACTGTCATTTTTTACATTTATTCTAAGATAATTAATGAACGTCGAAATAATACCATGGAAATGATATGCTGTTATGTTGCCCTTAATCAATGCACGATCTTTTACCAGTTATAGATCGACAGAAATTAAACAAAAGAGTGTTGGGTCAGAGCCTCAGAAGATTGAGTTGTTGGTCCCTTATACAATTGTGCTTTACCGTGTTACGTATCGCAGCACTTTCAGAAACCTGTCTAGTGGTACCCAGCTCTAATTAATTGTTATACAGTACTTCAGAGTGCAGGTGAATGCTTAATGATAATGTGTGTAAGATATAATTAGGTCAACCGTCAAGCACATATATTAGAGTAAATGCAAACCAACCATTTCAGTTCACTTAGTTCATACTCAATAATATTGCAATATTCTCAATTATTTTATAACTAATAAGTAGAACATATTTTCTTTATATACAACATTAGACAAACTACATCATCAACACAATGCTTGATGCAGTATTATATTCTGCTTTTACGGCAGATCGCAGCGTCCTACTGAGGCTCACATCGAACATGGATACTAAAGGGATTATAATTATAAAACTTCTTCTTCATTTCAAATCTGATACAATATATCACATAGACTTTTTCATAACCAATGTTTTTTTCTTCCGGAAGATCTGGCCCAAGGAATACTTACCGCCATCAGTGAGGTACGCCATCAGTGAGGTACTCTATCATCCCATTCATGTTTCAGAACAAATACATTTACATGCAAGGTAAAATGACAATTTCAGTAGCTGTAGTCATTGAAATTTCACAAATGGTAATGTGACTGATAGAATAAAGCATGGACAGTGTCACTATTATTGACACGATTGCCAATTCCATATACAATGATATTTACAACATTGATTGATTCAGATTTAATGTATGTAGTGTATTATCGATTTATTCTGTAGGGGTGCATTTCTCTGTTCTTTTCAAACCACTTAGGGTAAACTACCCTCTTTTATGGTTATAATCTTTACCAGGTTTCTCCGAAGCTTTATGTGGAATTGCGTGTTATTTTCATATAGTCTGGGCAATAGTCAAGCTGCAGAAACCAGCGATAATTCCTTGATCCGATATTTCAGTGCATAGAAAAATAGAAAGAGGTACTTCTTTCAAAACAATTGAATAAAAATAAGAAATCATAGCATTTGAAAGTGTAATAAATTTTGTATGAATATTGACCTACAACAAGTGTTTTTGGTTATATGATACATTCGCTTTGCATATGAAATACTACATGGAAGAAACAGTATTTAACAAAATATTGTTGTCTCGTTATTACGGTTTATATATATATATACAACGTGTAAGTGCTATATGATAACACGTTGTTTGGAGATAAAACAGAGCATACATTAATCAGAAGGACTGGCGTTCACTTTTATGAGTTTACTAAACATTATTTGAAATCAAGAAATAGTATTAAAAGACAAAATTCACCTATACAAAATATATATTTTAAATTCATATGAATTGCAAGTGAAATAATACTGAATGAAATAATAAAGACAAAAAAGTTTCAGAATAAAATCACACTGTATAAGAAAACTAACGTGTTCTCAAAATATTTAAACTGATCTCATATGAACTGATACAACCGTTATGTTTCAAGCTTGAACGAGTTATCATGAATTATTAGATTAGCAACACGATTAACTGTTACGTTTTCTGCTTACATTTGTACGAAACGTTGCAGACAGAATACAAGATAAAACGATTTGAAAAACATTATGAATAAGAAATTAGTACAGCCAATGCTTTATGTAAAGTTAACAAAATAGATGAAACTTGTGTGCATTGCAGTAATGTCCCGTATAGCCTTTTTGTAGTATCTAAAGACCGTGGACAAAGATAATAAGATAAAATAAAATACCAGGCAACATAATTAAGTATGAAAACCTTTCATCAAGCAAACACCAACACTTCAGGAATTAACAGAGAGCTGATAAAGCAACAAATAAAAACAACATTTACACATATTATGTAATAAGATATGAATGTGTATCGAAATCAAGTGATACAAAATGTCTTTATTTAAATGGATGTCATAAAGAATATGAAAAACAACATATTTAATTAAATTAAAATATAATTATGTGACAAATACTGTTAAAATAAATTATGGGTTTCACAACATCTATTTAGATACAAAAATCTCTAGGAATGCTTATCTTGTAAAAGATGGATGCAAATAATATTAAATACTGATTCTAAAGTTATAAGTATAAAATAAAATAACTACACTACTTAGGGACTCCAATAGGCATCACTATTGTTCATTAACAAATATATCAATATCAGGTAAATGTTAACAAACACAACAATTACTTTGACAATTAGCCATACAAATGAACCGTGAGAATGATAATATATTAAAAGACTAATATTTTATGTTGTTATGCAAGTGAAATGTCGTGCTTCCTTTTGCTGTTCCTGGGGCAGACAACAATGCCGATCTTAATTTCGATAACTTTCAGCAGCAGGAAGGGCGAATCGGACAACCTTTTATATAAGCGTCCATTTGGCAAACCAAGGCTTCCTCCAAAATCGTAAAAAAGCGTTAAATTTGGTAAACCAAGGCTTCCTCCAAAATAAAAAAAAATATTTCCTTTGGGAATGCAAGGTCGTTGTCGCACTCCCTCTGCTGCTATGGGGATATAAATATTTTTTACTATTTCAGCCGCATATTTTATCAAGTCCGATACAATATCTTGATCCCGGGTCATGCAAATTTATCGTTACCAATCCATGTGGGATTGACTGAGCGTGACTAAAGAAATTTTTAAAGAGATTATAATCCATATCACCGCCGCACAAAGTTTGCCAAATATTTCGTATCGTATGAATGTCAACTCCATTGAATACAGCAAGAACATTACAATTTTTCCTGATAATTTTAGGTACTTGTGTGTATTTTTGAGTAACATAAATCACATCAATATTTTTATGTCTACCTAAGGAAAATATCCTGGTAGCTTTTGCTTGTTTATCCAAAACCACATCATCATATACGACTAAATTTTTAATACTTCCATCAATATCATCAATGCTCGGTGCTTCCTCGATATCGGTTATAAACTCAATAATATCCTCATCGATTTCCAATTTGGCTTTCTCGTTAAAATCCTTTAACACCTCGTATCATCGCTGATCGTCTACCGTCGGGGCTACAAAATACAACTTGTCCCATTTCATAAATCTCATTATCAAATTAAGTAGCAGTTGCGTCTTGCCACTTCCATATGGTCCGATTATAATCATGCGAAAAGAATTTGGTAGACCCGCATGACGCTTAAAATTATACGCAAAAGAGTTTATTCAGGATAAGCGATCCCGTGAATGGGTCAAGAGATTACCAGGCGTAATTACCGTGCTAAATAATGAGATTACTCGAACAATTAATATGAAACCTAAGAACGCGTTTAAAAAAATATATATACCCGTAAAACCACAAAATGAGTTTTCAAAAGAACCAATACTCGGCAATGTCACTGTTAGATATTTATATGAATCAGGAGAGTTCGAAGGTGGCACAAAAAGAGCTACTGATCCTATTTGGAGTGTCACTAAGCATAAAATATCTAGCATAACACGATCTTCGGGTAGACCGCCAGTCTATAGGTTGGATTCAACTGCTCCTCAGCGTGGGTTTACTCGTGAACAACCACATGTGATACCCGCACCTCTGCGTCTGTTGCATTCAAGATAAGTCAGCATCACATTATCTCTGGTATGACTAACACTGCTATTCTTTCTGTCTACGGTAAATTGGCAGTTTTTTTTTTATCCGACCAACACCTACGCATTATACAATTGCAAACTCGCGCAGTGATTATTCTTTTGTTGTTTCAGAGTGATTATAAATTCAGCATCAATGTCAAATTTTCTATTATATTTTTTGCTCTGCTGTTTATAAGCAGATAGTTTTTCTGATTATATCATCGATTAAAATATCACTTATTGTAGTGTCATTATAATCTAAAACAACTCTTCGAAGTTGATTTTTTCTTCGTACTCTGGACACCGCAAGATAAACTAAATTCGACCACTCGATGTGATTATCTATGATCCAAACAAATGTATCGGATATAGTCAATCCCTGCGAAGAATGTATCGTCGCTGCGTATCCTAACTTCCATGGGGATTTAGCAGCACGCAATGCATCTTCGACGACACTGATATCAACTAACATAATATCATTTAACATGAGAATCTGTTTTTCACTTTGTCCAGGAATATCAACTTCGATATTTTGTCTTCGTGTATCCTTAGGTCTATAACACAGCGGAACTGGACGTGTTGCAAATTTTGCTTTATGCGTGTTAAATAACTTCATCTGTTGTGTGTCTCTGACTATCTTTCTACTTGCCACTATCAAATCGTTTGGTCTCCACACTTCCCAGATATTGACTCCATGGTGTTTCTGAAATTATTTCACGGGTTTTTTCACATTGGATTCTATCCGGTTGTAATCGGATTAGTTTCTTGAACTCGATTAATTGTTCATCAAGTGCTCTACAAAATTTTTTAGCCAATTATCTGGAGACAAGCCGACAAATGGTGGTGGTTGACCATGATCGCCACTCATTATCACTTTTGTATTCGCTAGCGGTAACCACTCCATAAACGTTTGTAATACATCTAACGACACCGTGCATATCGCATCCCAAATAATGATTTCAGGAATATATTTCTCGTCCATTCGATCAGGAGTCTATTCGTCACCTTTCCATCGAAAAAAACTAATAAATGCAAACACTAATTCCCCGCTGTTTCATCTCTCTTGCAAGTAAAGTTGTGTTGGTGTTAGTACAGTCATGTTAGATTTCCCTCGAAATAATTCGATTGCACGAGTCGTCTTCCCTGACCCACCATAGCCGTTTAAGTAACTGGTTTTATATCTACATATTGGATCGGAAGACGACGGTGCATTAGATAGTTCTGATATCTGATTATTTTTCAAGTAATTGTTTTCAATCGTAACATCTGCTGATTGGGAGTAATCACGCAGTATTTTCTTTTTAATTCTCCATGATCCGCAACTATCGTCTGATTTAGTGAATTCAGTCACTGCTTCTTTATGTTTTACGTCTATATAAAATGAATCAGTGGCGACTGTAACCGCGGCGTCAGGAAATCTATTTATCATCGAAAGTAAATTAATAGAAACATAAGCCAGCATATACGACCTTAAGTACGTATATTGAGGATTTTCTCCATCTGTGTAAGCAACAATTGTACCCAATTTAGTTCCATCGGACAAGAAAGCGTCTTTATGATCGACGTATATACCCCTAGATGTTATATCTGCGATTATAAAGTCGTAATCAGCATCATCTATAATCAACCGCGAAGAATGTCGTTTATGGTCGTATTTTCCACCTTGTGTGAATTTACCAATTAATCTTCTACCGAAATCTTTAGCGTGTTTATTTCTAACTTCAGAGATTTTTTTGGACCATTTCACGATATATTCTTTGTCGAGATTGGGGAATTATTTTTGTTTTCGCTGATTATACTATCAAGACTATCGGGTTTTG
This sequence comes from Unio delphinus, assembly GCA_029339505.1. NCBI lineage: Eukaryota > Metazoa > Mollusca > Bivalvia > Unionida > Unionidae > Unio > Unio delphinus. The sequence goes on from JAQISU010001238.1 coordinate 11,446,995, forward strand.
GTAACCAGACTTCAGTCTGCGCTCGATATGATATAACTGCTTTACTGACAATCAGCGATGTCAGCATTTTAGAACCAATCATATACCGTATTGACATCGATATCTGAGAGAAATTCTGCGCGTGATGGTTTCCATAGATTTCTCATCCTCGTGAAATGAGCTGCAACTGATGGAATTGTAAAACAGTTTGTTAATAATTGTTCGTCGTAATCCATTGAAAAACCACTAGCTAGTTTTTTCATTTCGTTCTGGACGGTTTCGGTGCGGTATAATTTGCCATTGGGTTTTACAAATTGATCGAATTTACCCTCTTCGTCTTCAAAACTGTGAAGTAACCATAGTGACACAGGATCGTGTTTACTTAACTCGTAAAAAAAATGAAAATAAATTTCCCGTGTAATATTTTATGGTTCTATCCCGCGGAAATATTGGTATCGCAGGTGTCCATGCATATTCGTTATGGACAATAATTTTGATCGGAGCTCCTTTTGATTTATATTTTGATTCGTGTAATACCTCTCCTGTTATCGTCATTACGGTTCTTGATAATCTTAATTATGTTTCTAATTTGGCTATATCTTGAATTGTTGCTCCGCCCTCATTTACTGTTAATCCCCATTCGTTTTTTTTCTTTGTCTCTTAGATCCGTCAATTTGTTTCCACGCAACGCATTTGTGAAGTGTTCTAGTATTCGTTCTGCTACACAATTTATTCTCCCTGACAATTTCATTCGTTTTAGTTTTTCAATACTCGGTTTATCATTTGTCGGAGAGATTCCATAAACAACTATGGTTACAGGATAGGATCTCTCGTAATACGGTTTGTCAATTCCAGTCAGAATTCCTGGTTTGGAAGCCTGCCTCACAGTAACAGTTCTCTTACTTTTCAGGATGGGTTCAAATTTGTCGCGTATAATCCAATTCCCCGTTTCTGAACGGATAATGAATTTCACTCTAAAAAAATACTTTTTTCTGGTCAAGATGCGAGATTATCATTGCTGCTCTTTCGTCGTTCATGGTAGCATCTACAATACCATCAATTCGAAATGTCGACCAACTGTGAGTTTCTCTATCGCGCTTCAATTCATTAAAACAATCACTAATGTTACCCAACATGCTTCTATCACTTATTAGACCCTTTGGTACATCAGTGGAGACTCTATCGAGATTGAATTCACCCTTTTTCTGAGGCGTAATTTTCGATAATTTTTCGAACTCCTCCATATTATAATTAAAATAAGTATTTAAATAAAGAATTTATTATATAATGAATCATTGCAAATGACTTATGATAGGATCAGTAACCCCTTGTAACAGATCATGCAGAAATGAATTCTGTGGATTTCATTTGCAAAGTGTACGTCGTGAAAGCTTAGGTCCGCTATCTTGTATCCGATGTGGGGTAGGTGTGAGAGGAAAAGCGCAGTTGTGTCTCAATTGTGGTGGTAAGCAACACAGAGAGTTAAAGCGCTATTATGATAAGAGAATTAAAGATTCCGTAAAAAAGAACTCCATCAAAAACTCCGTCAATGACACTGCCTCTGTCCATGACAAAATCATAAGAACACCTCAAGACTATATTGAAAGATTTTCAAGTATAATTAAATCAAATAATTAATAAGACAAATAATATTTAGTATATAAATGAACCAAGACTTTCAACCATATCTCGTGATTACCAATTATGAAGTATCTCGTGATGGTATTTACAGAAACCGCAGACCGAAGAACCCATTTGGTTTTGTGAATAATCATGGATATTTGAAGTTTAATTATGGAAGGAAAAATTATTATTGTCATCGATTCGTCTACGAAGTATTTAATGGATTGATCAAGGATGGTTTTGTTATTGATCACATAAATGGTATAAAAACAGATAATTCTTTAGATAATTTACGAGCTATCACACAAAGTCAGAATACCAAATGGGGAGGGACTGGGAAATACTCGAGAAATGAGAAACTAATAAAATCATTTAATACAGAAAATAACGAGGAAAGAGTATTTCAATAAATGATTGAAGCCGGAAAATATTTCGATATTTGCAAACCTTCAGCACGAAAAGTGGCAGAACAGGTAAATCGATCGGCTTTTTCTAAAAAATTAAAAACATAATTCAATTTACATACGCCTGACTGGGGATAACTGGTGTGGGCTTGTGTTTGTAGACTGAAACAACGATAACTTTTTTGTTGTAGTCATGTATCTCAATGGGAAAATGGTTTTGTTTGTGTGGTTTAATGTTTCATCGGGTAGAAAAGTTTCGCATAGGGCAATCTCTTGTTGTCATCATTATATCAATTTCACCGCAACCAGATGGCATCTTTGACCCCCGAACTGATATAATGTAACAAAACGGCACTCTGCCTCAAACTAAGAAACTGATACAATTCCCCCCACAAAACGGGAGTGAAACAACACAACCTTGATTGGCCTACATGTACCCAAATTCCTCCCTAACATGGAAAGAAAAATCACAACAACAATAATAACGGATTTGTCTAAAATAACAAAGTGGATACAAAAATTGGAAAATATGCCACAGCATACAGAATAACTGTGATAAAACCCTTCACATCATTCACATATATCGTATTCAAATTTTAAGTTTGAAAAATCAAGGAATTTAATTGTGAGATAAATTGTAATCAAATTTTTTCTGAATTTCAAGATATTGATGATAGCGCTAGAAATAACAGGTGCATTCTGTAACAACATCAATACGTTCGTCTCGTTATTCACTGCTTTCGAAAAGGTCAGAAACGAATAGAGGAAACAGTATGAAATCAAACGCACAATTAACTCGAAAATCAAAACTATAAAAGAGATTATCAACCAAAATGAAAATTCCCCCTTGATTGCCTCAACACAGTAAACACACCATACATACATGAGTAATACAGCCAGGCATGCGCTTACTCAACTAGAACAAAATTCTATAGACAGGTGTCACTGGTGATTTATCACTACGCGGAAGTATAACAACACACAAAAGAATTTCGGGTGAGTTCTTTCACTGGTGACTTCGTCGCTGCATTTAGATCGTATACTATATTTATAATGGTGGGTGAAGCCCTAATAACTAAATTAGCACGACAACGATTAGCTTCGATTAAGAAATTTATTCCAGTGTGTGATTCCTTTCGAAATATGCTCCAAACGAGACTGGACCATCAAACAAACTTTATGACAGACACTCAACAGTTATTCAAACCCATTACCACAGCAGCTAAGGATACTGTACCAATACTTGAAAAAATAGCAAAAGAAACTGAAAAAAAACATCAGCGTTGTTAACAAAACCCCTCCTGATCCCAAAAAAATCCAATAAAGAAGCAGTAGAGAGATTACGTGCGAGATTTAATGAGGAGGGGTTAGCAGCAATTGATAAGACTGAAAAAGAGGATATTCCTGCGCTTGTTGTTGCGACATATGAAAACAGGAAACAAAATGTTGAAAACAGAACAACACACATATATTAAAAGTATAAAACATTGGGCTGATGTGTTTTACAAAATCAAAACTAACACAAGTCGAATTGATCAAGGCAATACATCATACACTGGATATCTCAATATGGTGGGTACAGTGAATGATCAATATGAAGAACTAAAAACAAACAAAAACCCCCACAAAGATTGCAAAGAAAAAGACAATAGCCTTCAAAGAAAATATCTTTCTCACCTCAACGACAGCTACCACCTGACGATGATGATAAGCAATCCTTATACATGCCTTCTGATCAAGATGAATCTAATAATGAACTTTTTAGTTATTTACAAATCAGGAAAGGGACACACAGGGTGCAACTGGTACAACTGAAAAATTTGCTAGTGGATATCAAGGGTTTTTTCAGGTAGTGGTATAGGTCGTAGTCCTAATTGTATTCTCTCGGATATATCAGGATTAGAATTTCTCGTAGGAGGGAAACGAACTGGAATTAACTCACCGGAAGTAATTAATGAGGCAGCTGATATCTGCAGACGATTATTTGAGAGTGGTATTATGGATAGTGATGTATATCAAGAGTTTATTGATGAGCTAGCCGAAATTTCAAGGGATTTTTACGGTTACCATAGTGATTAAATTGATGACTTTGTCACTGATGATGAATCACTGATTAGATAAATAGCATTTAAATAAGATGATCATTCACTACAACCACAGAAAACCAACTATGGTCTATGTTGTAAACCCACGATTGAATAGAGCGTACTATGGAGATAGTCTCGGCAATACCATTGCAGGGTTATTTACAAGAATGTCTCCCAAAATAGCACCAATCGCAAAACAATTATCAATGAAAGCTATTGATGTTACTCGTGATAAGGGTATTAGCGCTATTGGTGATATTGCCGGGAGGGCATTTTCCGCGGCTAAAGAAAAACTAGTAGCGTTAGTTCGGCGGCGAAGGAAACCAATGACTTCGTCATCAGTGATAAAATCACTAGGACCACTAGAATCTACGGAAATTATGCCCGCGAGTATTAGCAAAATAATAAACAATGCGGTGGAGCAGAATATAGCATCACGGATAAATGATGGATATGACACTCAGGGAAATATTACTGCAAATATGATAGTGGCTTGAAATCATTTTCGAGATCACGATTTAAATCAAGAAATATATAAAAATATGTTCAAATCGGCTCCTGACCCACCGTTTGATATGGACGTCCCAATGCCCAAGAATGATTCTCTACTTAATTATCAATATTTTTCCTATAATGCAACACAACCGAATAGTCGATCAAGAATCGAACTTCAAGTCCAGGATACCAGCAAATTCTTTCTACCCTCTGAAGCGTTTATTGAAGTAGAAGGAGAAATTGTAAAAACTGCTGAAACTCCTGCCGTACCAGCACCATATCCACTTACTACACAAGTCGGCTTTGTCAATAATGGTATCATGGCGCTATTTAACAGCGCTAGATACATGATTGATAACAGAGAAATCGAGTCTAAAGAACATGATATTGATGTTGCGACAACAATAGTTGGGAAGGCAAAATACTCCGATGATTATACAAGATCGGCGGGTCCAGCTATAATGTTTGCTAAAGATATTACTGATAACGCTGATCACAATAAGTATCTTAAATTGCTGACACCACTAGCTACTGCATCCGATCCATAACCACCAGTAGCTGATAGTGAACACGAATCTAGACCACCTGCTGCCTTTGATATTATAGAAGGTGATAGTACTTTTTATAACTTAGTGTTTGCAACACGCGTATCAATGTTGCACGGAACGCATAGATTATTCTCAAGCGCGATTCCACTACATCATATATTTAGATTCTGCAGAAATGTTAGAAACGTTATCTATGGAGCGAAGCATACAGTAGCCTTAGTGCGAAAAGGTGTTGATAATGATGCGATCTGGAGGATTCCAGCAGATCCTGCACTTCCGGATAATGAACGTGGCAAGGTGAATATAACAAAACTAACACTGTGGATGACAGTAATGACTCCATCAAACACCATAGAGCAAAAATTACTATCATTCATGAGTATAGGCGGCAAACCATTACTAATTTGGCATACAACTGCCACAGATACCATGGATAGTACTGTTAATTGTACATTTACTTGGCAACTGGCATCAAAACAAGGTATTTCTGCGCCGCGGCATATATTTGTTGTGTTACAGGATAAGGCGCGATTGGGTTCACAATTACACAGCCATATGTTATTTGATAAATTTAGTGTTAATGAAGTCTCGTTGAGTGTAAACGGCCAACAAGAACCAACCGAGGATATTTTACTTTATTACAATCTAAACCAAATAGTACGCGCGTATCATCGTTGCTATGATTTATGGGACGCGATACAAATGTAGATACCGGTCTGCAAATATCACAATGGGATTTTAAAAACCTATATCTCATCTACTAACTTTTCATTGGAACATCTTGACTTAACCAGACAATCCATCGGTGATATATACTTTCGAGCTCGAATAACCAGTACTCCTGCTGGTGGTTACAGAGCTGTTGTTGTAATTCTCAGTGACAAATCAATGCTACTCGAAGGTGTTGGTGGACGAATGAAGGTAGTTGATGCACCAGTGGAAAATATGTAATATTTTCAAAAATATGTAATATTTTCAAAAACATGAAATGTAGCAATTAGATCAATCTGTTATTAATATAATGTCATACAGTGTTGCTAGTGTTACGTTGACTCCTGGTCAACTCAAGAAATTGCAATCTGAATCAACTAACAACTGCGGAACCACGATATCCCTGAAGCACAATCAGATGTCTGGTGGTCAGAATAAACTGTCATTGATGCCATCAAAGATAAAAGGGGTGTTCAGATCACCCTCTCTGCGGCTGTGATTAAGAACATGATAAAATCAGGTGTTATATTCCCGTTGTTAGGTGCGTTGCCAGCATTAATTTCAGCAGCAGCCCCAGTGGAAGCAAAAGCCGCGGCGCTAGGATCTGTTGGTACTGTGGCAGGGATGGCACTAAAGAAAGCAGCTCGAAAAGGGTATAAAAACAGAAACGATCCGGAAAGGGTCTAAGACTACCAGGAACTCCGTATTTATGGTACAGCGGAAACGGCCTGAGACTAGGAAAATTATATTAAGAACAATATCTCCGATATCAAATTTTGATTTACTCGATGCTGCTAAAAACTAGCGATAAAAAACTTTAGAGGTGTCTTTATGAAAGATCAATTACCACAACAAAAAACAGCGTTGAAACCGGTATTATTAATCTCGATAACAGCACCGGACCTGGAACTCACTGGGTTGCATACGCGATTGATCCGCGTGCAATTGTTTATTTCAATTCTATGGGTTAGCGCCTCCTAAAGAACGTATACGTTATATAAACCACTTAAAAATTCCTATCTGGCATTCCACGCTACCAACACAGAAAATGAATGACTCACCAATATGCGGCATAGAAGTATTGAATGTCCTCAACGCTATTTCATCATCGGGAAAAACCGTACACGAATATACGAATAATCGCTTTTTAGAGAGAAATTATATAAAATAACATGAATGATATTTGGGGGAGATCTTTATCAAGCCTGAAAAAACCCAACGCGGAAATATCTGCGACCGGTGATGTAAAAAAAATAATCGAAGATGAAATAGCTGAGATGTTAAATCTCGCAAGTGTTGAGCCCAATGAAATAGTTGTATTTCAAGATCGTCAGGGTAAATTGAAAACTAGTAATGTTTCCCTTGATGATAGTTTAGTTAAACAACGCGACGCAGTAGAAAATACTATCGCGTTGTTTTCCTATCAGGGTAAACTCAAACCGGGTGTATTTGTTTCGACACTCGCAGATAAATTAACAGCGCTCGGTGACAATTATTCATCAACGATATAATTTTTAAAAAACACTACGCGATGAATATGGCGACCATATAACTAAATTTATTCGGTTTTCTGAATTACAAAGAAGTATAATTAACAACATTGACAAACCTATGTTGGATTTCTTTGGAAATCCGCCAGTGACCACAAAGAAACACACAGAGATAAAAACAGCTAGGTTAGAATTAGCAACACTACAATCTATGTATGAAGTTAATGTTGAGAAATTTTCAGCTTTTCGTAAAAATCTTATTGAGAAATTCTTTGGAACATCATTAGATAATCTCGACATAAAACTCATAGATGTAAAAAAAATCCATCGAAGAGATCAAAAAGATCAACGATATAATCAAAGATGATTTACCGAGGATTATAGAAACTAGAAACCTTGAAAAAACAAAGATTCCTCATGAGAAAACCAACAACGTAGTATACACGATTCAACGCGGATCATTTACGTGGACACCATCCACTAACATATTAGATATCACCGTAACCGTCAAAGGTATACAGCGATTAACACTAGTGTCACCGACTCAATTTAATATTTCATCAACGAGATCATTTGGGGTCAACAATACGATATCAACGATCATCGACAAAGAAACACCTGAACGATTCATAATAGCATCCACTAATTATAATTTGGCTAGGTTTTCAGTAACATGGTATGTGGAATTCGTAACGGATTTAAGTATACAACTTAATTGAATTCTGTTGTAATAAATAAATTGTCATCACAGCAATATCGCTATTATCAGGTAAGAGAATTTCAAACTAAACTCAAAACACTTACTGAGGAGTATCAAGTAAAAATAAAAAAATACCGACGAAGAATTACCGCAGTTGATGTTACCGTGTACTTGGTAACAGGTGTAATCACCGAAGCTGGTATAATACTATCCTTGGTGACAATGGTTGCCCCGATAGCTGTTCCAATTTGTATATCAGCGGCGACAATAATCGCTGAAATTATTTCGATTATAACAAAGAAAAGATCATCATGCAGCCAGCGTAAACTGCAGGATTACGTTGTTAAATTCCTTGTTGTGTCAACCGCGTACTCCCAATTATCCTCGATGATACCACACCGGTGAAAACCAGCATGATCTCAATAACCTCAACCAATCCTGAGTTCAGTCTGAATTTCCCTACTGCGATTCCAGTAAAATAAATAGCGAAATTACGAGTATACTATAGTTGGCCAAGTATTAGATCAAAATCATTTTGTGGTCAGCAACCAAATAATTCCATGATGTTTGCGAGTAAGAATAAACCCGATGGTACTCCAGATTGGAATGTTGTTTCGTTACCATCTGGGTCATACCAAATCGAACAGATCAATAATGAATTACAACGCAGAATAAAATCCATTACTGGGAAAGAATTGAAAATCGCTATAACAGTTCACGAGCCGATGTTACCATCTGCGATTGAGATAAGCTCACCCGAGAAGATAACTATCAGAGTTCAATAAGAACAATACTGGGTTGGCCTGAAATCCCACCTCAGGCATCTTATCAAATACCCGAACCTAAAAAGTCTGATTATGTCAGGGATATACAATCATATCATGAAATCAACACATCGTATCGAAATTATTTACTTGATATAAAAAATGCAAACTTAACTGACAGATTCACATTTCTTGATATCAAAACCATGCAATGGGAATTTGGTTTTGAGAAAACTCCTGATTCATCCATTGCAATTTTATTCACTCTAAATAATGTCATTGATTTTTTGAAAGAGATTAATCAATGACATAAAACACAATTCGAACAACTACGATAGAGCTTCCAAAATATCTTTTTGATATAAAGAGTTCACGCAGCGAGATCATAAAATATATTGAGATATTAAATCAGCTTGTATCTGACATCGAATATATCAACACACGAATAAGTCAAGTAATAATTAATGACAAAAATGGAGATAAACAAAAATTCCTAACCGGTTACAATATCACAGAAGCTGATTTACCCGATTTCAAATTCCCTGGATATAACGCAAATGAACTAAAAACAAAATCAACCAATGATATCCTCGATGAGTATTTCCTACAAATACTCGCCGCATGGAACAAAATATCACAAACAATTATCCTCAAACATAATAATGACCCAGATGGTGGTGGGCGACATATCGCTCCTCAAAACGTGAATATCCTCGGTGATCGCAGTGAATCTAGTATGTGATGTCATCGAAGGAGGTTATCAAATAAATCTCGAAAGATCAAATCAAGCTCAACAAGGATATATTTTATACTCATTTGCACCAACAGCTCCTCCAGGGTTTTTAATCATTGAGGATCCAACTAATCCAGTCTATATGAATGTCATAATGATTCGTTAACGAGAATTAATTTCAAACTCACCGACCAATCCAATAATCTGATTGTTCTGCGAGGTGAGGTTTTGCAAATTGGTCTGTTTATGAAATCGTAAAAAATATTTTCAATTCGTCTCCGCAGCGACATCGATGCCGGGTCTGTTGCATGAGAAACCGAAACCATTTCTCTTCTTTTTGTCTGCCTGAATTGGTTTCGGTTTGCTTGAAATAGTTTCGGTTTGCTTGAAATAGTTTCGGTTTGTCCACCCTCTTTGCTGCTGTATGTTTATATATATAATGTAATGCATCAAATGTCATGAACAATAGGTATTTTATTACTGTCGAATAATTTAGTCTTGTCGGGCAATTAATTGTCAATCATTCTTCCTCATTGTGTATTTCATTTTTAACCTTTAAGAGAATGTTTATATTGTGTGCCTGTCGGAGCCTAGCATTTCAAGCACTTGAGCTTCATTATGTATGTAAAGTAAGGCTAAAACATGTAGGTTGTGTGCATATAGAAGCTATGCCATTAACTGTAACTTTGACAGGCTTTGTATAACCTTTGACTTAAAGTATGTTTGATTTCTATATAATATCTCTACCGAAGTCACTAAAAGTGGCCAGCAGCAACACTCATGGAGTATGTTATTATTTCTTTCCTGATGCTGAACTCTTACAACAGTAACCTTGTAACAGAATTGTTACCGAGAGGATGGTGGATTAAATGAACAACACAAACACAATATGTGAAAGAAAATATAAATTTATGAAATAAATTATTAATGAAAAATAATGATGTATCAACACAATAACTCATGCGTTCAACCCACAATTACACTCACAACCATTCACAATACATGAATAAATTTAATATTAATGCAAAATAAAACACAGATACAAAGGAATCTCTTGGACTATACACAGATCCAAGCAACCTTTACAAAAGTTATATTAACGCAAGTATAAATTACGATAATAAACACAAGCATCAAACTATACTATCGCACGTATGGATTGCGACAACTAGCACGAACATATACATGTATTTAATCAAGTTGCTAACTTTTATTGAGATTCATGCAATCCCTTGAAATACTATTATGATTTGAAGTAACTATGTAAATACAACAATGTATTCAATTGTACTACAATTGCAACAAACACATGTGTCTCGACCCTGTATAACCGTCATATTTATCAGAAATATTCTGCCTTATATACCCTCAAAAAGGTGAGCAGAATTCACGACAGCATTACCATGCACCCCGTGATTCTAATGTTCCGGACTTCATGTAATTCGAAGTCAGGCACATGCAAATCGTTACACGCCGCTTACCTTGGAGAAAAACACTTAATCACCCCAGGTAACGCATGTACGACGAAACAACAAAAATGATGAGATTAGTTTGTAATTCAAGAAAAAAAATTCAATTTTCGCTTAATTATATGACACACCTTGCATGGTCATTCTTGATTCAATTACCTGTCTCCTCAGTCTTGCTGTCCCTCGGGCTATGAACAAACACCTGACCATAAAAGAAATGTATAAAGCGTCGCGTGTTCAATCTTCTGTATATGCCGAGTTTGTAAGAGACATTGAGAAGACATATTTATTTATTTACCATTGTTCGTTGCAATGGAAGTTGAAAAAATTTAATTCATCAGTGAATGCCTATCCGATTTGATTAATCTGCTCGAGGAATTGACTATTTTAAATAATTATTATTTGATTATATGAAAAGTTACAGGGCGTCAGTCATATTCTAAGTTCGTGGATTTATATTAAAGCTAAATTATTCAGATCTAAAAATGTCTTCATCATTAACTTTAAGGATCTATACATAACATTATAAGTTGTTTTGGATTGTGCGTTAAATAAATGCATTAAGAAAGAACACCGATTACAGCAATGAAAAACCGATGCTAGTGCCTTGCGCATACAAATATAAGTCTGGAATATGTTGTTATTTAGTTAGGAGTATGACATAGAGATAAAATGAAGAACAAAAGAATGGTCGTTCTCAGCCATTTTAAGTCTGTTTATCGTTGTCTTTTTGATACTTTTTAAAACGTACTTGACTAATTCCCAAGGTTCAGCCCCTTTTTATGAATGAATGACACATTATGAGTTACTGCTGTCATTTTCATTTGTAATCCATCCGGATGTGAACAGGTTTGACATTGTATACAAGTTGTTGCAACATTTTTTCATCTAGATTTTGTTGATTATTTGAGACCTTTAAGAAAAGATTTATAATCTTTTTCCAATACCATTTTTTAGGAAGCGCGTTTCAGCAGCTTTAAAGTATTAGAAGATTGAAATCAGGACTGCAAATAAGAAATATTTCAGTCTCCAGTACGGTAAAATTACTGAAGAATCAATAGAGCAATCAGTAAACGACAACTAAAACACTCATTGGGAAGAAATGATATCAAGTACAGCGTTAATGAGCTTCATACATCGTTCTTTAAGAGTGACTTACACGGTGTTTTCATTCATGCACAAAGAGAAGTCTTTTAAAACTCAAGGATAGACAATGCACAGCTTGTCTTTGTCGGACTATAAAATGGTACAGAATGTATTAAGCATTTCATAAGTGTTTAGACTCGTAACCATATCTGACTTGAAGTATAGCATATACACTGTACCTTTGTTTGATTGTGACCGTAAATTAACCATTGCTCAACAAGGTTATTGATTCACCTGAAAAATCAATGAAGAAAGAACATGTTGATGCCAGCAAAGTGTATACGTGTTTTGTTTCAGATGGTTACGCAAATATTCACATCAAATAAACATGTTTATGCTTTTAAAATTCTTCTTGCAAGAGGCAGTGACTGTTGGACGCAAATTATCTGTGTAGCTTTTGGTACGCTTTAAGTACATGATATGCATTTGAAATGTCTTATAACATGGGAATGCATTTTATTACAAAATATGTGGTTCAGTGGTTTTTACACTAAATCTGTCAGAAATAAAATACAAGAATTGTACTAGATCATACATACCATTACCAAATAATTTAGATAGTATTAACATTAGAATTGATTTGTGCTAGATGTATCATAATAAACAATGAAGAATATATGTTTTGCGAGATAAAATATGTTGGAATGAAATTATTGAAACGTTTCACGTATTGCAACTCGAAATGAGTTTGTTTCGTTAATATATGTCTCTTTTGTTTCAAATTATTGTTACGTGCTTAGGCTCGAATTATAAGCAGCAACACAAAAAGAGTGAAAACTAACAAGCTTGTACAACTTTAACAATGAATTTTATTAAGTACAATTATTTTCATAAAATAAATAAACTTACAGTTTTAGAGAATCAAATCCAACATTAATCCAATATAGAATTCACAAAAATAATCCACTAATGGAATTGCAAGTCCTAATAAATAAATGTTCTAATAGTTCCAGGTTCGAATCTTGACGATGTAATCCGAAATGGCTGACAATGTCACGTGATGCAGTTCTTGTTTAATTTATCATCCACATGAATTATGAGCACATGTTTTCTCCTCCGAATAAATAATAAATCCTCTTTCTTCAATGAATTGACACAAAGTCCAGAATAATTATAACACTCAAACATTAAAATACACAACTTAACTTTAAAATAAGCCCAAATTCTACTAATGTCAGCTTCTAAAATACAGCTATATATATTGTAATTCCCTCGTAAACAAGAGGAATCATGTGATTCTGGAAGGTCATGGAAAGAAGCTACCTTCTCCAAGTCACGTAATAATAGAATCCTCCAGAAGAAAATAAGCCACGAATTACTAAAAATAAAATGTTGTCCTTGAAATTGACCAATAGATTTAGAGGCTTGTTGACAATGTCTAAAGCAAGGTCAGGATTTAGGTCAAACAAGCCAAGGTCAAAACTTGTTTACAATCTAAGTCAGCCTATTTACAGTTAAAGTGATTAAACTGAACTTTCTAGAACAATTTCCCAATTAATGGATATTAAACCCTAAATGATAAATTTGGATTTAACAATTAAAAATAAATAATTTAAATCCAATAGCCGTAACACCTTCCCCCATAAAATAAAAAGAAAGGTTTATATGATAAAACTTTCTTTTTATCACAAACCAATTTACATCTGAGATTAAAAGAACTAATACAAATTACACAATATAATAAATTGCTATACACAGGAAAAACGTCTGCAATTATATTATCAAGAAATAGCCTCAACCTTTTAACTTGTCCATGTCCCACAAAATGTCCTAGGAAAGGCACACAATCACAAGAGAACTCACTTTTAGACAAATTAATTGTCAAACATATATTAGTGAGTCTGTTAAAGAATTATCGAATTGTTGCTAGATGTTCTTTCCAGGTGTCGTTGTAGATGATGACGTCACAAATCTTTAGACCAGAGATGAACATTTTTATGAGACGTTGAAATGGACTTTCTTTATATTGGTAGAGTCCATTTGGAGTCACAATGTTAAGTTTTCCTTTGCTCTCTCCGTAGTGGAATCTGCCAAAATCCTTTCAGAAGGTCAAAATTTGGTGACGTACTTGGCATTCCCAATTTTATCAATAGAATAGTCACTTCTAGTTTATGGGAATGAATCTGTTTTTGTCACTCTGTTCACCTTCCTTTAATCAGTGCACATACGGAAAGTTTTATCTGGTTTTGAAACAAGTATGCATGATGAACTCCAATCACTTTTACTGGGATTGATAAAATCATTCTCCAGCAAATATTGAATTTCCTTTTTCAAATATTCCTGTTTGAGTGGACTCATCCTGCATGGATGCTGTTTGAAATTTTCAATTTCAACGTCATGAAAATTTTGTTTGTCCTGGTAAGAATATCTGGACATAAGTGCTCATATAATAATAACTTTCAGTTCATTTCTTCCTTGCACTTTCAACTGTGAATGTTTCTGGTCTAGATTTGTTTATAATTTCTGAATTCCAACAATTCGTCGCTCCAATGTCAGTAGAATCCGACGATATTTTTTCACCGAGTAGAACAGATACAACTAAATTACATATTTAACATGACTATTTCTTTCAATATAATGGTACTCCTATAATGTATTTAGATCCCAGGAGCACTAATACTATACTTTAACTAATTCATTTTCTTCTTAACTTTGTAAGGGCAGTAATATCTAATTTGAAGTAAAGTAAGAAGAATGAACAAGAGTAACACAACTCCATTATCAGACTCAAAAGTTCTCTCCCTTTCAGTTCTTTCAAACAATAGTTTCATTTTTAACTTTAAATGCTTACTTGACTTGGTCTTAGGTAAGGGATCTACACAGTCTACCATAATTCCACTGAATGTTTCATCAAACGTAGGAATAGGTTGCAGATGAGCCTTAGGTATCTTCTGATTGGTTTTTCCTACCATTTGACAAGTATGACAAGATCTACAGTATTTGGCAACATCACTTTTGATTTCTGGCCAATAGAAGTGAGTCAAGATCTTGTGATACATTTTATTAATCCCTAAATGACCAGCCAAAGGAGTTTCATGGGCCAAATTAAGTATTTCCTGTCTGTAAGTTTTTGGAACTACAATTTGATAGTCCACTGACCACTCGTCACCAACAGGTACCTCGGAAGGTCCCCATTTTCTCAAAAGAACTCCATTTTTACATAACAGACAGGAACTTCAGTGACTTCAGTCTCATTTATGACCCTTTGAAACAAACAGGAGATCTCAGGATCTTTTTCCCGTTCGACGACAAGTGACTGTCGTTTATCACTCTGATTAAGAGAATGAGTTATTAAAAGAGGATCACTATGATCAATACCTTCTGATTGATCTAAATCAAGAGTAAAGATGATCTCATCAAAAACCTGACCTATACAAGCGCCAGTTGAAGGAATGCTGCCTTCTGTAACATCACTCTAAAAATCATCACCCTGATTAGAATAAAGAGAATGAGTTGTCAAAAGAGGATCACTATGATCAATACTTTCTGATTGATCCAAATCAAGAGTAAAAGTGACCTCATCAAAAGCCAGACCTATACTAGTGTCAGATAAGGGAATACTGCCCTTTTCAACTTCATTCTCAAGAGCTTTCTTTACCATAGCTCTAGTAACCGTACAAGCTTGAAGTATATCAGGGATTTCTTTTTCAATTGGATCAACTTTCTGATCCAAATTAGGCTTGTCAGTTACAAGTGGATTAACCACAACCTTCTCTCCAGCTAAGTCGTTGCCTAGCAATAAATCTATTCCCTCAACGGGTAAAACCGAGACCGTTCCGATTGTCACAGGTCCTGATACTAAGTCTGATGATAAATTTACACAATGGAGAGGAACATTAACAACGCGGCACTCTACTCCCTGAACAAGAACACTTTCATTAGAAGAAGACTTCTCAGATAAAGGCAAAGTACCTGATAATAAAAGACTCTGAGAAGCTCCCGTGTCCCTTAAAATTTTAATAGGGGTGGGATTGGCTGAATCACCCAAGAGTGATATAGAACCCTTCGATATGAATGGTTCTTAATTCTCCATATCAAAATCAGACTGGGATTTATTAGACCCAACAAATGTATTGCTTTCAATACATGACTGTGACCTTGACCTCTTGTAAATAAGAGCATTTGGAACAGGCCTGTCTTGATTCTGATGCCTATTTTTCAATTTGTAGCAATCAGAAATAACGTGTCATTTTTTCTTGCAAAAGTTACACGTCGGGAGAGACAAGGATCTAGAATCAAACTTCTCTGAAGTCTGACTCCTGAAAGTTGTGTTAGTTTGAGTTTTAGAAGGACTTGAATTAGGCGGAAATACTTTTCTGCCAGTAAATTGTTGAGTAGAAGTCTTGTTAACAAAAGGAACTTTATGTGTCAAAGAATATTCGTCAGCAGCTCGAGCAGCATTTTCCAAGGTTTCAATCTGATGCTCCTCAAGATAAGTTTTAACATCACTATGAACATAGTTTTTGAACTTTTCAATTAATATAATTTGCTTGAGATTTTGATAATCTTGCTCAACTTTCTTGGCTAAACACCATCTATCAAACAACTGCTCTTTTTGTCTAGCAAATTCGACATGAGTTTGTCCAGCTTCTTTTCTGTAATTTCTAAATTTTTGCCTATAAGCTTCAGGGACTAACTCATAACCTCTTAAAATGCATTCTTTAACTACGTCATAATCACCACTTTGCTGAACAGACCGTGAAGTGTAAATCTCACTAGCCTTACCAGTAATTACACATTGTAGTAACTGAGTCCAATTCTCTCTTGGCCACTTTAAATTTTCTGCAACTTTTTCAAAAAGAATAAAATATTTGTCTACTTCTTTTTCTTTGAAAGGGGGCACTAATCTAATATTCCTTCCTAAATCAAAATTCTGATTTGAAGTATGATGGTGATTCTCACTTGCCAGCTCTAATTCTTTCATTTTACACTGATATTCCCTTTCTTCCTTCTCTTGCTCTCGTTCAATTTGTTTTTCTTGTAACCTTTCCTGTAATTCCAGTTTCTTAAACTCTAATTCAGATTGTAATTGTCTTTCTTTCTCCCTTTCTTGTCTCTCTCTCCTCTTTTTCTCTATCAATCAGCATCTGCTCTTTTTGTAATTCAATTTGCTTCTCTTTCTCCTCTCTCTCAATTCGCATTTGCTCTTTTTGTAATTCAATTTGTTTCTCTTTCTCCTCTCTCTCAGTTCGCATTTGCTCTTTTTGTAATTCAATTTGTTTCTCTTTCTCCCTTTCCTGAAACTCCAGCTTCTTTAACTCTAATTCCATCTGGAATTTTAATTCTAATTCCTTTAGTTTACTGTCAGAGTCTGTTGCAGACTTACTGACTGGAATCAAAGTACTTTGTTCCAAAACATCCTGTTCTACCAAATACTGGACCAAAATCTTTTTGATATCTTGTTTCGTTAAAGAAGCCTTCACTTCGGAAAGATCGTATTTCCTGGCAAGTTGAACCAACTCATCTTTTTTGAAAAGATCCAATTGCTCCTGGGTAGGATTAGAAAGAAATATTTCTACCTTAGATGTCATTTTGATACAAGCGTGTTAGCCTCACTAAAGATTTAATATTTTCAAAAACTAGGGGAAATTCAAATTTAAATTCAAATTTATCTCAAATCTCAATCCCGGACGATAGCCACCAATTTTTATGTCACGTGCTTAGGCTCGAATTATAAGCAGCAACACAAAAAGAGTGAAAACTAACAAGCTTGTATAACTTTAACAATGAATTTTATTAAGTACAATTATTTTCATAAAATAAATAAACTTACAGTTTTAGAGAATCAAATCCAACATTAATCCAATATAGAATTCACAAAAATAAT
Organism: Unio delphinus; assembly: GCA_029339505.1. Taxonomy (NCBI): domain Eukaryota; kingdom Metazoa; phylum Mollusca; class Bivalvia; order Unionida; family Unionidae; genus Unio; species Unio delphinus. The sequence goes on from JAQISU010001238.1 coordinate 11,464,971, forward strand.
CCACTAATGGAATTGCAAGTCCTAATAAATAAATGTTCTAATAGTTCCAGGTTCGAATCTTGACGATGTAATCCGAAATGGCTGACAATGTCACGTGATGCAGTTCTTGTTTAATTTATCATCCACATGAATTATGAGCACATGTTTTCTCCTCCGAATAAATAATAAATCCTCTTTCTTCAATGAATTGACACAAAGTCCAGAATAATTATAACACTCAAACATTAAAATACACAACTTAACTTTAAAATAAGCCCAAATTCTACTAATGTCAGCTTCTAAAATACAGCTATATATATTGTAATTCCCTCGTAAACAAGAGGAATCATGTGATTCTGGAAGGTCATGGAAAGAAGCTACCTTCTCCAAGTCACGTAATAATAGAATCCTCCAGAAGAAAATAAGCCACGAATTACTAAAAATAAAATGTTGTCCTTGAAATTGACCAATAGATTTAGAGGCTTGTTGACAATGTCTAAAGCAAGGTCAGGATTTAGGTCAAACAAGCCAAGGTCAAAACTTGTTTACAATCTAAGTCAGCCTATTTACAGTTAAAGTGATTAAACTGAACTTTCTAGAACAATTTCCCAATTAATGGATATTAAACCCTAAATGATAAATTTGGATTTAACAATTAAAAATAAATAATTTAAATCCAATAGCCGTAACACCTTCCCCCATAAAATAAAAAGAAAGGTTTATATGATAAAACTTTCTTTTTATCACAAACCAATTTACATCTGAGATTAAAAGAACTAATACAAATTACACAATATAATAAATTGCTATACACAGGAAAAACGTCTGCAATTATATTATCAAGAAATAGCCTCAACCTTTTAACTTGTCCATGTCCCACAAAATGTCCTAGGAAAGGCACACAATCACAAGAGAACTCACTTTTAGACAAATTAATTGTCAAACATATATTAGTGAGTCTGTTAAAGAATTATCGAATTGTTGCTAGATGTTCTTTCCAGGTGTCGTTGTAGATGATGACGTCACAAATCTTTAGACCAGAGATGAACATTTTTATGAGACGTTGAAATGGACTTTCTTTATATTGGTAGAGTCCATTTGGAGTCACAATGTTAAGTTTTCCTTTGCTCTCTCCGTAGTGGAATCTGCCAAAATCCTTTCAGAAGGTCAAAATTTGGTGACGTACTTGGCATTCCCAATTTTATCAATAGAATAGTCACTTCTAGTTTATGGGAATGAATCTGTTTTTGTCACTCTGTTCACCTTCCTTTAATCAGTGCACATACGGAAAGTTTTATCTGGTTTTGAAACAAGTATGCATGATGAACTCCAATCACTTTTACTGGGATTGATAAAATCATTCTCCAGCAAATATTGAATTTCCTTTTTCAAATATTCCTGTTTGAGTGGACTCATCCTGCATGGATGCTGTTTGAAATTTTCAATTTCAACGTCATGAAAATTTTGTTTGTCCTGGTAAGAATATCTGGACATAAGTGCTCATATAATAATAACTTTCAGTTCATTTCTTCCTTGCACTTTCAACTGTGAATGTTTCTGGTCTAGATTTGTTTATAATTTCTGAATTCCAACAATTCGTCGCTCCAATGTCAGTAGAATCCGACGATATTTTTTCACCGAGTAGAACAGATACAACTAAATTACATATTTAACATGACTATTTCTTTCAATATAATGGTACTCCTATAATGTATTTAGATCCCAGGAGCACTAATACTATACTTTAACTAATTCATTTTCTTCTTAACTTTGTAAGGGCAGTAATATCTAATTTGAAGTAAAGTAAGAAGAATGAACAAGAGTAACACAACTCCATTATCAGACTCAAAAGTTCTCTCCCTTTCAGTTCTTTCAAACAATAGTTTCATTTTTAACTTTAAATGCTTACTTGACTTGGTCTTAGGTAAGGGATCTACACAGTCTACCATAATTCCACTGAATGTTTCATCAAACGTAGGAATAGGTTGCAGATGAGCCTTAGGTATCTTCTGATTGGTTTTTCCTACCATTTGACAAGTATGACAAGATCTACAGTATTTGGCAACATCACTTTTGATTTCTGGCCAATAGAAGTGAGTCAAGATCTTGTGATACATTTTATTAATCCCTAAATGACCAGCCAAAGGAGTTTCATGGGCCAAATTAAGTATTTCCTGTCTGTAAGTTTTTGGAACTACAATTTGATAGTCCACTGACCACTCGTCACCAACAGGTACCTCGGAAGGTCCCCATTTTCTCAAAAGAACTCCATTTTTACATAACAGACAGGAACTTCAGTGACTTCAGTCTCATTTATGACCCTTTGAAACAAACAGGAGATCTCAGGATCTTTTTCCCGTTCGACGACAAGTGACTGTCGTTTATCACTCTGATTAAGAGAATGAGTTATTAAAAGAGGATCACTATGATCAATACCTTCTGATTGATCTAAATCAAGAGTAAAGATGATCTCATCAAAAACCTGACCTATACAAGCGCCAGTTGAAGGAATGCTGCCTTCTGTAACATCACTCTAAAAATCATCACCCTGATTAGAATAAAGAGAATGAGTTGTCAAAAGAGGATCACTATGATCAATACTTTCTGATTGATCCAAATCAAGAGTAAAAGTGACCTCATCAAAAGCCAGACCTATACTAGTGTCAGATAAGGGAATACTGCCCTTTTCAACTTCATTCTCAAGAGCTTTCTTTACCATAGCTCTAGTAACCGTACAAGCTTGAAGTATATCAGGGATTTCTTTTTCAATTGGATCAACTTTCTGATCCAAATTAGGCTTGTCAGTTACAAGTGGATTAACCACAACCTTCTCTCCAGCTAAGTCGTTGCCTAGCAATAAATCTATTCCCTCAACGGGTAAAACCGAGACCGTTCCGATTGTCACAGGTCCTGATACTAAGTCTGATGATAAATTTACACAATGGAGAGGAACATTAACAACGCGGCACTCTACTCCCTGAACAAGAACACTTTCATTAGAAGAAGACTTCTCAGATAAAGGCAAAGTACCTGATAATAAAAGACTCTGAGAAGCTCCCGTGTCCCTTAAAATTTTAATAGGGGTGGGATTGGCTGAATCACCCAAGAGTGATATAGAACCCTTCGATATGAATGGTTCTTAATTCTCCATATCAAAATCAGACTGGGATTTATTAGACCCAACAAATGTATTGCTTTCAATACATGACTGTGACCTTGACCTCTTGTAAATAAGAGCATTTGGAACAGGCCTGTCTTGATTCTGATGCCTATTTTTCAATTTGTAGCAATCAGAAATAACGTGTCATTTTTTCTTGCAAAAGTTACACGTCGGGAGAGACAAGGATCTAGAATCAAACTTCTCTGAAGTCTGACTCCTGAAAGTTGTGTTAGTTTGAGTTTTAGAAGGACTTGAATTAGGCGGAAATACTTTTCTGCCAGTAAATTGTTGAGTAGAAGTCTTGTTAACAAAAGGAACTTTATGTGTCAAAGAATATTCGTCAGCAGCTCGAGCAGCATTTTCCAAGGTTTCAATCTGATGCTCCTCAAGATAAGTTTTAACATCACTATGAACATAGTTTTTGAACTTTTCAATTAATATAATTTGCTTGAGATTTTGATAATCTTGCTCAACTTTCTTGGCTAAACACCATATATCAAACAACTGCTCTTTTTGTCTAGCAAATTCGACATGAGTTTGTCCAGCTTCTTTTCTGTAATTTCTAAATTTTTGCCTATAAGCTTCAGGGACTAACTCATAACCTCTTAAAATGCATTCTTTAACTACGTCATAATCACCACTTTGCTGAACAGACCGTGAAGTGTAAATCTCACTAGCCTTACCAGTAATTACACATTGTAGTAACTGAGTCCAATTCTCTCTTGGCCACTTTAAATTTTCTGCAACTTTTTCAAAAAGAATAAAATATTTGTCTACTTCTTTTTCTTTGAAAGGGGGCACTAATCTAATATTCCTTCCTAAATCAAAATTCTGATTTGAAGTATGATGGTGATTCTCACTTGCCAGCTCTAATTCTTTCATTTTACACTGATATTCCCTTTCTTCCTTCTCTTGCTCTCGTTCAATTTGTTTTTCTTGTAACCTTTCCTGTAATTCCAGTTTCTTAAACTCTAATTCAGATTGTAATTGTCTTTCTTTCTCCCTTTCTTGTCTCTCTCTCCTCTTTTTCTCTATCAATCAGCATCTGCTCTTTTTGTAATTCAATTTGCTTCTCTTTCTCCTCTCTCTCAATTCGCATTTGCTCTTTTTGTAATTCAATTTGTTTCTCTTTCTCCTCTCTCTCAGTTCGCATTTGCTCTTTTTGTAATTCAATTTGTTTCTCTTTCTCCCTTTCCTGAAACTCCAGCTTCTTTAACTCTAATTCCATCTGGAATTTTAATTCTAATTCCTTTAGTTTACTGTCAGAGTCTGTTGCAGACTTACTGACTGGAATCAAAGTACTTTGTTCCAAAACATCCTGTTCTACCAAATACTGGACCAAAATCTTTTTGATATCTTGTTTCGTTAAAGAAGCCTTCACTTCGGAAAGATCGTATTTCCTGGCAAGTTGAACCAACTCATCTTTTTTGAAAAGATCCAATTGCTCCTGGGTAGGATTAGAAAGAAATATTTCTACCTTAGATGTCATTTTGATACAAGCGTGTTAGCCTCACTAAAGATTTAATATTTTCAAAAACTAGGGGAAATTCAAATTTAAATTCAAATTTATCTCAAATCTCAATCCCGGACGATAGCCACCAATTTTTATGTCACGTGCTTAGGCTCGAATTATAAGCAGCAACACAAAAAGAGTGAAAACTAACAAGCTTGTATAACTTTAACAATGAATTTTATTAAGTACAATTATTTTCATAAAATAAATAAACTTACAGTTTTAGAGAATCAAATCCAACATTAATCTAATATAGAATTCACAAAAATAATCCACTAATGGAATTGCAAGTCCTAATAAATAAATGTTCTAATAGTTCCAGGTTCGAATTTTGACGATGTAATCCAAAATGGCTGACAATGTCACGTGATGCAGTTCTTGTTTAATTTATCATCCACATGAATTATGAGCACATGTTTTCTCCTCCGAATAAATAATAAATCCTCTTTCTTCAATGAATTGACACAAAGTCCAGAATAATTATAACACTCAAACATTAAAATACACAACTTAACTTTAAAATAAGCCCAAATTCTACTAATGTCAGCTTCTAAAATACAGCTATATATATTGTAATTCCCTCGTAAACAAGAGGAATCATGTGATTCTGGAAGGTCATGGAAAGAAGCTACCTTCTCCAAGTCACGTAATAATAGAATCCTCCAGAAGAAAATAAGCCACGAATTACTAAAAATAAAATGTTGTCCTTGAAATTGACCAATAGATTTAGAGGCTTGTTGACAATGTCTAAAGCAAGGTCAGGATTTAGGTCAAACAAGCCAAGGTCAAAACTTGTTTACAATCTAAGTCAGCCTATTTACAGTTAAAGTGATTAAACTGAACTTTCTAGAACAATTTCCCAATTAATGGATATTAAACCCTAAATAATAAATTTGGATTTAACAATTAAAAATAAATAATTTAAATCCAATAGCCGTAACATTATTATTATATGTCTCTCGTATCTTCGATTAATATAAATTATCGCAAAGCGGATGATGGCAATAGTTGTTGGTATGGTATTTGCTAAGCAAACTAATTATGGAAATCTATCGCAAAGTTTTCTATTAAATGTTCCCTTAGTCCTTCTTAGACATCATGTATGCTAATAAATTACAAAAGGAATGTAAAGCAACATTAATATTGTATAACCTTATTGACAAAGTATCAGTTTCGTTCAATGCCTCAAGTCAAATGCCTTATTTAATAATTTTTTCTTTAACCTTTAGGCGAAGAAAAATCTATATTTAAGACTGAGTTAGTATCGACATCAATCTGTCGGTGATTTTTATTCGTGTAGAAACTTCCGTTAGTAAATCAGATATTTTTATTTTCATTGTTGAAATTAATCCTTAGGTTTAAGTTTTGTTCATAACGTAATATACATATTCATTAGCTCCTTAAGTTTAAGACACTTCAGTTTTAATAGTATCTGTCACACGTATTACGATTGTCTGGTCTTATACTAACTAACATAAAAAAAGTTTTGTAAATTTCAGTAATAAGTGAAAATTAAAAATACAATTAAAGCAATGTGAATTAAATTTCAAAAAGGTTCTAAGGTTATATAATCAGCACATATATATTTTGAATGCGCCTCGTAATGTGCAAACAATCTTGTTATGTCACAATGATGCAATCATAATGGTCTTTGAATGAATTCTCATTAAAGTCAAAATAGTGATTTTGTCCGCAAATTGTGAACACTTTGTAATTCCAGCAAATGATTTGAAAAAATCCATCTTCTAAAGAAAACAACAACTGAGCAAAAAAATAAAACTAATTCAACATTGAACGTCAGTATAAGAATTAGTATAAGAATTAGTGATTTCAATATATACAAATAAAAAGCAAGACACAATATAAATTGAACACATATAGCAAAGTAATCATGAAATTCTTTTTTTTTATATTCGGTATTTTACACTAATGGATAACTTTTAACAGATCCTGGGCATATATTATCTCTCGTCTGTTCTCATTTATAAGTATGTATATTTCTTTTTTCATTTGCCGCATCTTTAAGTACTTTTGCTAAACGTTTATATAATGTCTGGCCATTTGTCTCTTCAAATACGTTTTATTTAATGGATTTTATTCTACGCTGTAATTCATTATTGATTTGTTCGATTTGGTAGGACCCAGATGGTATGGAAACAACGTTCCAGTCAGGAATACTATCGGGTTTATTCTTACTCTCAAACACCAGGGAATTATTCGGTTGCTGACCACCGAATTGTACTGATCTGATATTGGCCAACTATGGTATACTCGTAGTTTTGCTAGTGTTATTTCCTTAACTGAAACCGCAGTAGGGAAATTCACACTGAATTCAGGATGCGTTGAGTTTTTTGAGATTATGATGGTTTTCACTGGGCTTGTATTTTCCGCTACTTGTTGAAGTAGTTCTTGCGATGTTGCCATTGTTATAATACTCATGTTGTTTTTCTAATTTTGATATCGCGGAATCATAAACACGTTCCATCGCTGAAAACTCACTATCGGATATTAATGTGTCATCGACGGAGGACGATATCATCGAGGATAATTGGGAGTACGCGGTTGACACAACATGGAACTTAACTAAGTAATCCTGCAGTTTGCGCTATCTACATGATGATATTTTCTTTGTTATTATTGAAATAATTCTAGCGATTGTTGTCGTCGCTGACATACAAATAGGAACAGCTATCGGGGAAATCATTGTCACCGAGGAGAGTATTATACCGGCTCCGGTGATTACACCTGATACCGAGTACACGGTAACATCAACTGGGGTCAACGAAGGCCGCGGTGATATTTAATATGTTAGTGGATGGTGTCCACGTAAATGATCCGTGTTGGATCGCGTACACATTATTTACGATATTTTTTGTTCTTGAGGGATTTTTATTTTTTCAAGTTTTTCTATCATCCTCGGTAGATCATCCTTGATGACATTTTTAGTCGTTTTAATATCTTCGCGAACAATTGTAAATTGTTCGATATGAGCGTCATAATCTGATCGCAACTTTAACAAATTATCCATGGAGGTTTTTATCTCCGTGAGTTTCGGTGTGGTCACCGGTGTTTTTCCAAAGAAATCTAATAGAGGTTTGTCAATATTGTCAGTTATACTTCTTTGTAATTTAGAAAACTGATCGAAGTTAGTTACATGGTCGTCGTATTCATGAACCATGAATACGGAGTTCCTGGTAGTCGTAGACCCTTTCCTGTTCTTTTTTTTTTGTATCCCTGTCCGGTAGCTTTCTTTAGTGCCATCCCTGCCGCTGTAGCAACGGCTCCTAGCGTTGCGGCTTTTGCTACTGCTGGGGCCGCTGACGCAATCAACGGTGGTAACGCAGCGAAAAGTGGGAATATACCACCTGATTTTATCAAGTTTGTGATCGCAGACGCAGAGAGAGTGACCTGAACACCTTTTTATCTTTGATGGCATTATTGAAGTGTTTTATCTGACGAGCTGTCAATGACAGTTTATTTTTACAACCAGACACCTGATTGTGCTTCAGCGATATTGTGGTTCCTCATTTTCTAGCTGATTCCGATTGCAATTATTTAATTTGACCAGAAGTTAACGTAACACGAACATAACTATATGACATTTTATTTAATAACAGATTGATATAATTGTTACATTACATATTTTCCTCTGGTGCATCAGCTACTCTCATTCGTCCACCAACGCCTTCGAGTAACATTGATTTATGACTGAGAATGAGAGCAACTGCTCTGTAACCACCAGCAGGAGGAGCGGTTACACAGGCTCGAAAGTGTATGTCAAAGACGGATTGTCTGGTTAAATCAAGATGTTCCAACGAAAAGTAGTAGATGGGATATATTTTTCTAAAATCCTATTGTGATATTTGCAGACCGGTATCCACATTATTATCGCGTCCCATAAATGACAACAAACAATGATACGTTCGTGCTATTTGGTTTTGTTCGTAATTAAGTAAAATATCCTCGGATGGTTCTTGTTGGCCGTTTATCCTCAAAGAGACTTCATTAACACCCAAATAATCATATATCATATGGCTGCGTGTTTGTGAACCCATTCGCGTTTTATCCTGTAACGCAACAAATGTATGCCGGGGCGCAGAAATCCCTTGTTTTGATGCCATGTGTCATGTAAATACACGATTAACAGTACTATACATAGTATCAGTTGTTGTTGTTAGCCATGATAGCAATAATTTTCCGCCTGTATCCATAAATGATAGTAATCTTTCCTCTGCGGTGATTGATGGAGTCATTACTTGCATTAACAGTGATAGGTTTGTAATATTTACTTTACCACGGTCATTATCCGGATGTGCAGGATCTCCTGGAATCCTCCAGATTGCATCATTAACATCACCTTTTCGCACTAAGACTACTGTATGCTTCGCTCCATAGATAACTTTACTAACATTTCTGCAGAATCCAAATATATTATGCAGTGGAATCGCGCATGAAAATAATTTACGCTGTCCTTCCAACATTGATACGCGTGTTGCAGCTCCTACATTGTAATCAGGATCATTATTTATAATCATATTCTCGGTATCAACACTAGCAGCACCAGCCTGATTTCTTGGCTGTCTCAAGACTCACCTGTTTCGATTGCAAGGACAAACTTAGCGACCTAATCATGTTTTGTATCTTATATGTTTTCAGTATTTTTTTATGTTTTCCAATTTCATTGTTTTACAATTTCTCCTTCTACTTCGATAAATGGTTCAGCGGGTAGAAAGTATTTGCTGGTATCCTGGACTTGAAGTTCGATTCTTGATCGACTATTTGGTTGTACTGCATTATAGGAATAATACTGATAATTGAGTATAGAATCATTCTTGGGTACTGGGGCATTCATATCGAACGCTGTATCAGGAGCCGATTTAAACATATTTATATATATTTCTTGATTTAAATCGTGATCTCGCTCACGATTTCAAACCACTTCCCTCTATTATATTTGCAGTAATATTATCCTGGGCGCTGCTCAGTGATGCTATTGTTTGATCCACCGCGTTGTTTATTATTTTGCTAATACTTGCAAGCATAATTTCCGTATATGGTAGTTTCTCTAGTGATTTAATCACTGATGACGAAGTCATCGTGCTTTCTTTCCTTGCCGAACTAACGCTTGTAGTTTTTCTTTAGCCGCGGGAAAAGCTTTCCCGGGAACATCACCAACAGCGCTGATACCCCTTATCCCGAAAAACATCAATAGCTTTCATTGATAACTGTTTTTGCGATTGGTGCTATTTTTTGAGCCATTCTTGCAAATAACCCTGCAATGGTATTGCCGAGACCGTCTCCATAGTACGCTCTATAAAAGGAAGTCATGAATTTACTACGTAGACCATGGTTGGTTTGTTGTGGTTGTAGTGTATGATCATCTTATATAAATGACATTCATCTAATCGTAAATTGCTAGCAATTTCAGTGATTTAATCACTGTGGTAACCGTCCGCTAGCTCATCAATAAACTCTCGATATAGACTAATATCCATGATACCGCCCTCAAATAGTCGTTCAACAGATAACAGCTGCCTCATTTATTATTTCTGGTGAGTTATTTCCAGCTCGTCTCCCTCCTACGAGAATTTCTAATCGTGATATATCCTCGAGAACACTATTAAGACGACGAACTAAACCACTACCTGAAAACCCTCTTGAAGTTCCACTTTGAGAAAATCCCTTTCCATTTGTTTGTTTAGTGATACCAGTTGCACCTTGCTCGCGAGATAATTGATCCAGTGATCTGTTAATTCTTTCTAAATCATCATCTTCGAATTGGTCAAGTGATGTATCCCATTGAGGTTCTTCTTGTTTTTTTTTTGTCTCCGTGTTGGTGTATGACGTTCCCTATCTATATCATCTTCAAGTGGTATATCCCATTGAAGTTCTTCTTTTTTTTTCTCTTCGTGTTTGTCTCCGTGTTGGTGTTGCACGTTTTTTTTTTCTTGTTGTCGTTCTTCTATTTCCATTTGTCGTTCTTCTATTTGTTGTTTATCATGGTTATCAACTTCTTTTTTTAAATTCTTTATACCCCAACTCCCTCTTTTTAAACGATCAATCACCTAGTTTATTTTATACAACCCATTAATCCATTCCATATCTCCAGCTATCTGTTTTAACAAGGGGAGAATACCCTTTTTTCCACTTTTTCGTCAATAGTCTCTCAAAAAAAAAACCTCTGTCAGTAGTTGAAGTGACAGGTTTAAATAACTGTTCAATATCCGTTGTGAAAACAATTTGAAATTGTTGTCTTGCTTTTAGTTTGTTTTGAACGGAATCACGAACTGGAATAAATCTCTTAATCGCAACCAATCGTTCACGTGCTAATTTAGTCGTTAGTGCTTCCTTTACCATTATAAATTAATGTACGATTTAAATTGTAGTGAAAAATCCGTGGATGTGCTCACCCACCCCGACAGTGTGTTCATTACTTCTACGTAGTGATAAATCACCATGCAAAAAAATTACACTATCTTACATGTCTATAGAATTTCAACTCATACAAATTCGTTCTAGGTAAGTAAGCGCATACCTGCCAATAGAATTATTTATCTCGGTGATTTAATCACTGGGGTTATAGAATTTCTGTTCCGTACCTGTCTATACTCATACTTGCAACAGGTATGGAAACCAACACGCGCAGAATTTCTCTCATATATCGAATCAAGCTGCGTTAAATATGGCCATGATGGATTATGGAATACAAAATACGACCCCAAAAGTATTATTTCGGTTGATTATTATCCTTATCCTTTCAAACGCAGAAGCCACTTCAGTTGATGATTTTGTTTTTAGAGGTTCTGCTTGTTTGTATCGACTCGCAACATCAACTATGGTTAGCGCAAACTTGTAAATTCCATCATGCGGCAGAAATAGTATATCAGCCTGATGAACCTCATTAGGTGCGCTGACATCAAAATGCGAGAAGTTAATTTGTTTAGGCGGTGGTAGATAAATTTGCCATATCGCCTGTTTGGATAACCAATCCGCTGCAGTGGTATTTTTCACCTTTGCGGCGCTACGGAGTTTACTGATTGCTGCTTTACCCCTCGAGTATCCTCTTGGAGAATAATAAATAGATTCCATGTTGTTATTAATTACCAGCACCCAACATCAATTTAATTTCCATCGCCGATTTTATCAACCATGAAGCCTATTTTTCTTTGAAGGATTTATCAGTCATAGAATTCAACGCACGAATCAATGTCACATCTGCGATATGTCTGTTTTGCAGATTACTTCCTTTATAAGCAATATCATGATCATAACACGCCTTATCAATGGCGTTTATTGGGTTTTGACCGGGAAGGGGTTAGTTTTGATCATCGAGTCTGATATCGAGTCTGGTCATATCTTGATCTCGGGTCAAAACTAACCCCGTCCCGGGTCCACAATAACCATATCTTGGAAGGTGTTTTTCTCCTGGATATTTTGCCCATGGTGTTCCTGGGAGTTTTTCTGACTTGGCTGCAATATCACCTCCTCGTTTTTTTTTTAAACTTGTCCAGATTTCATAGAAACAAATCTATATTTGTTGTACCACATTGTACACACTTACCAGCAAGTGCTGATCTGTTATTTTTAGTTGTAATCGTCGTCAAGTCGTTTGTGCTAGTACGCTTCTTACATTTCACACAATATAGATCCATAATTTATTTATAATAACATGCAGTTAAGCATCATGCAGCGCTATGGATTATAATCTCTTTAGAAATTTCTTTAGTCACGCTCAGTCAATCGCACATGGAATTTTAACGAGAAATTTGTTTGACCCGAGATCAAGATATCATATCGGATTTGATCAAATATTCGGTTGAAATCGTAAAAAGATGTTTACCCCCATAGCAGCAGAGGGTAGCGACAACGACTTTGCGTCTCCAAAAGAAACTTTTTTTTTCGATTTTGGAGGAAGCCTTGGTTTGCCAAATGGACGCTTCTATAAAGTTGTCGGATTCGCCCCTCCTCCCCCCCCCCCCACTACAAGATTTAAAATTCTGATTGGAGGAAAACGAGCCGGTAATAATTCCCCAGATATATTAATGAGAAATCTAATATATGTCAACGATTATTTACAGGCGCCATCAAGGACATAAAATGTTTATCGATTGTTGATGATTATCACGGTGATTGAAAGTAATTTAAATCAGTGACAATAACATTTAGATTTAATGCTAAACGTGGACCGATCATGGGCACGGTATTAATTTCACGATTAATGACTTATAAAGCAATCTACGATGATGGACTGGTTGATGTTGTTCGGCTTTTGTTTTAGAAGGATAGCGCCAAAAGTTCAAAACACATCTCCTCGGATCATCTGTATAGTACCACGATCAAAGCTCACCTCCCCACCGTGCTGTACCCTACAATGGTTATACATTCCAACCAGAATCAAACAAACAATTTGTTCTCCGTGCTACATTTCACTGATGGACTCCAGTCCAGCATACCTATCCGGCTTCACCCATGTATATACACCAGCAAGATACTTACGCTCCTCTTCTGATACTCGTATACTCATTAGTCCCACTATGAAAACGAAGTCATATTGACAAAGGTCTTTGCATACAAGGGCCCAGCAACCTGGAATTAATTGCCCATTGAATGTAGCCACTAAGAAAGAGTGATCTCTTTCAAGAGTGTTTTTAAAGACATAAAAATGTTTCCTACATTAAATATTTTCAGATCTTTTTCCCTCCAATTTAATGTTGTTCTTTTATTTTAATTAATATCATTATAGATGTTGTAGAGCGCTTAGAGCCTCTAAAGATTAGGTGCTATACAAAGTCCTCATTATTATTATTGTTTTTATTATTAGTAGTAGTACTAGTAGTAGTCGTCAGCTGTTATTGCTGTAATCAGCGTATTGCTATCAACAATAAGAACGACATCACCAGCATTTGTAACAATTTGTGTGTCAGCTGCATCAACATTTACCGGTGTTCTTTATATCATCCCAAATCATATCCATGCGCGAAAATGCAAGATTGCGTGAAGATATAAAAGAGTTTCATACAGCGATGACAGAATACTCCAAATTATGATCGTTGATGACCTCAGGCCTTAGTAATAGTTAATATCAGATGGCGAATGATCAAGATTTACTACGAGGCAATGACTACGTCTGATAATAATAATAATAATAATAATAATAATAATAATAATAATAATAATAATGTCGTCCTCGTAGGAATTACTGCACCAGATCGTCGTTAATACAACTCCAGCGAAAACGACCATGATAACAGCAAGTTGGACCAATCCTGAATTTAGTGTCATCTTTCCAACTGAATCTCAAGCAAAATAAATTGCCCTTGCGCATTCGTTAAGTTGCATGCGAATAATTCAGTCGTATTTGTAAATATAAACAATGAAGATGGACTCCCGATTGACATATTGTCCGTATTCTAACAGGTAATTATCAAATTGAACAAATCAATAATAAATTTTAGCGCAGAATTAAATATATTACAGGAAAAGAATAAAAATATAGCTACCGTTCAAAAAGCAATATTATTAGATTCGATAGAAATACGCTCTCTAGATTATGTTGTAGATATATATCACTCATCAATCGGAAAGGTTTTAGAATGACCTGAAATTCCACCAGATTATCAATGAACACCGAACCGAACTTAGAAAAATACCTCACAGTTGTGAAACAATTTGTTTTTTAATATTAAAAAAAACAACAAAGTATTGAGTAACTGTTCCATGTATTTGTATTGTCCATCTGGTGCAGGAGGTGGTATAAAATATGTTTGATTCAATACATTTGATGGTAAATGGCTTTTTAATAGATTTTTTTCATTCATCATTGTTGGCACCTGACGATATAACTCCATATAAGGATTAATTTCTAAAGCACTATAAAATAAAAAAATAAAACAATGAAAACAATTATCAAAAATTGTACCTGGGATTAAAACCGACGAACTAAAAAAAATACTAAACGAATATCGTATATTCGTGTGAATTTCAAAAAGGCGTGTAGTCATGGAAACCAATCGACCCACCATCAGGTATTCTCAGAGATAACATTGATCTATACCGCTGAGGCGTTCATATTTCACCAGGAAATGTAGAAGAAAAAAACTATTGGAATAGGTCTTGCAATTTAATATGATGTAATTTTTATGTGATGCAGTTTCACAGTTCCGATAATGAAAAATATGATCAATGTGTACGATCTAATGGATATATTTATCGTTCAGAATCTCTTTATAAAGAAATGAAAGATCTTACACAGAAATATAATCCTGACGGTGTCAGGTCTAAACAATTACTGAACAATTGTTTCACAATTCCGGCAGTTGATGCTAATTTTGCAGGGTAAAAAGATTATGGAAGCCAGTGCGATTTGAATTTCTTGAGCATATAATCAGATTATCGAATATTGACAGGATGGATTGTGTAATACTTATTACGATTATAAGGATAATATCTCGATTGATATGGCAACGTGTTATCCTAGAATTTTTCTTAGAATGGGTGAATGTTTTCATGAAATGGAGCAATTATATCATATCGTCCGGAGAATAAAGCTTGGCTTGCTTCAGCAAAAGATATATTAGGATGATGAAAATCCTAATATAATCGATTTTGAGAATAAAATCGCAATAGATCTTCGAAGAAAAAAAAATTGCTAAATTCACACATGTAGGATTATATGATTATAAACGATATTGTACAATATTGATTATAGATGATGCTAAACTAGATTTTATTCTCATATAGCAAAGAGAAACACATTTATAATTCGCAGAATTTAACAGACGAAAGTAAAGTAGTTAGTTACATCGATGGTGAGTGGCCGCAGCTTTTCCATTTTCGATACATTGTTAAAGATGATAAACACAGTTTCTGAATTTGCTGTCAGAGTTGCTACGGATTCATGTATATCCATAAAAATAATACAGGATGGCTTAAACAACTACATATCGGAACGTATGCATCATGGCGTGAACGGAGAACATACATTATGTATAATTATTCTGAATCCGCCGATGTTGAAATTCAGGATATTTGTTTTAAAAAATGATTGTTTATCTCAGTGGACTGGGCGTTTTTAGTAAAACAGCAAGTGTGATCGAATGTTTTCGAAATTTTGAAATGGTTATAATAACTCATACATACAAAAATGAAAGAAAGAAATGTTAAATATTGCACTTATCATACATACAGAAATGAAAGAAAGAAATGTTAAATCATGCACTTATCATACATACATAAATGAAAGAAAGAAATGCTAAATATTGCACTTATCATACATACAGAAATGAAAGAAAGAAATGTTAAATATCGCACTTATCATACATACAGAAATGAAAGAAAGAAATGTTAAATCATGCACTTATCATACATACAGAAATGAAAGAAAGAAATGTTAAATCATGCACTTATCATACATACAGAAATGAAAGAAAGAAATGTTAAATCATGCACTTATCATACATACAGAAATGAAAGAAAGAAATGTTAAATCATGCACTTATCATACTTACAGAAATGAAAGAAAGAAATGTTAAATCATGCACTTATCATACATACAGAAATGAAAGAAAGAAATGTTAAATATTGCACTTATCATACATACAGAAATGAAAGAAAGAAATGTTAAATCATGCACTTATCATACATACAGAAATGAAAGAAAGAAATGTTAAATCATGCACTTATCATACATGCAGAAATGAAAGAAAGAAATGTTAAATCATGCACTTATCATACATACAGAAATGAAAGAAAGAAATGTTAAATCATACACTTATCATACATACAGAAATGAAAGAAAGAAATGTTAAATCATGCACTTATCATACATACAGAAATGAAAGAAAGAAATGTTAAATCATGCACTTATCATACATACAGAAATGAAAGAAAGAAATGTTAAATCATGCACTTATCATACATACAGAAATGAAAGAAAGAAATGTTAAATCATGCACTTATCATACATACAGAAATGAAAGAAAGAAATGTTAAATCATGCACTTATCATACATACAGAAATGAAAGAAAGAAATGTTAAATCATGCACTTATCATACATACAGAAATGGAAGAAAGAAATGTTAAATCATGCACTTATCATACATACAGAAATGGAAGAAAGAAATGTTAAATCATGCACTTATCATACATACAGAAATGAAAGAAAGAAATGTTAAATCATGCACTTATCATACATACAGAAATGAAAGAAAGAAATGTTAAATCATGCACTTATCATACATACAGAAATGAAAGAAAGAAATGTTAAATATTGCACTTATCATACATACAGAAATGAAAGAAAGAAATGTTAAATCATGCACTTATCATACATACAGAAATGAAAGAAAGAACTGTCAAATCATGCACTTATCACACATACAAAAATGAAAGAAAGAAATGTTAAATATTGCACTTTTCATACATACAAAAATGAAATTTAAAAAATGTTAAATCATGCACTTATAATACATACTTTCAGTGAATATAGATAAATGTACTTCTGAACTAATGAGTGAAAAAATACATTCGTAGAATTATTGTTTGGAATGAAAGATGTACTCTATCACTAGAAACGTTAAAAATACTTCTTGTTTGGTTATTGACCAAACATACTGCTGTAATAGTGTGTGGCGATCACTGTCAAGAACTGCCTTTTGTTGGATTTTATCCGTATAAATGGCATAACTAATTTGCAGAATATTATGAAGAGATAACTGATGATCAGAGAGTCCTTGATCCAGAATTGGCAGTTTGTTTCTTTGACGAACACGCTAGATCAACGTAGATCTGATATATCAACGTCGATATTTTCCCATCGTGTAAATGGCAAAACAAGTTTGCGGAATATTATGAAGAGATATCTGAATATCACAGAGCAATTGATCCAGAATTAAAAACGCTTAATAAATTATTCAGAATATAACCAAATAAAATTAAGTGTAAGAATTTCTTTAAATCATGCTGACCAGATTATTTGATATGTGCAAATATAAAGATAGTTCGTGATACACTTCAAGAACAATAATATTTGTTACAGAAAGAAACTTTTTTCCAGTCTATCTATACCATTATGTGTTCGCACAGCAGATAGTCGTTGGGGAAATATCGATGTTGATATACCAAGATTGTCAAAGAAATAAACTCTTGTGTTAAATGATATTGGTTTAATTTCTGTCATTGTTGTTGAGAGTCCGTTAAATGACAGCTCTCCATAGACGCTAGGACAATTCATTCATCTCAATTATTGAACAAGTTGTTGGCATTGTTGATGATCAAGTCGAATGGCCACATTTAGTTTATCTCACAGTGTCGAATGTCAGAAGGATATCTCAACTGCGAAGAGCTATCAACGACTTTACAGAAAATAACAATCAAACTCGGGGAAACTAACGATGATGTAGTAAGAAACAAATTATTAATAACAATGTGACAAAACAAGCGCAACTTTGATCTCGCCGCTGAATTTCTATTGACATTAAAACAACAGTATGTTGTGGCAATAGTCAAATAATCCAAGACACTTTACTTTAGATAGCATAAATGTAGTAATCTTGGTCAAACACGCGAAAATGTGATGCTTACATGTTTTGAACACAATCGACGTCATGGGGCAATTTTGTAAAAGTGAATACTGCCGTAATTGTGTATCTTCAGGAATTATTTGTATTTGTTCACGTACAAATCGACGTTGAGGAGCAGTCGAATCTAATTTACAGATTCCAAGTCTATGCGTAGATATTAGCTAGCTGGATCAGTTGCTCATTTTTACCACCTTCAAGTGAACCTATTAATTATAACTAAAATCTTCATCAGAATTTCCCATTAGATTTTTCTAGCTCTGATTTATAATCATTTCTAACTCGTATTATTTCATCTATACGATTCTTTCTTGCTTCACCTATAATATTTCTAAACTTAATTTACTGATTCAGGTTTAGCATAAAGAGACATTATAATAGGTCTTAATTTAAATTATTTCTCTAAACTCAGTATTTTACATTTTCGTTGGAAGCTTTTTTGGGGAGGGGGAAAGCGACGTTATACACTCTCTGCTGCTATTGTGAATCATAGCAACGAATATTTACGTGTCAGGTGATTCTTTCTTCTACTTACCTCCATCATATAATGTAATAATTGTTAATGTAGCGCGTCTTAAAGCACGGAATAACTCCGCGTTGATGGTTTATGTTGATTAAATTAGCTAACAACGTCAAAAGTAATGATATTATTGTTAATATCTTCTAAAGTTATCTTCATATTTTTCATTTTGCTCTCAGTCAATGTTTTGTTCTTCTCAGAAATATTTGATATTGATTCCTGAAGCTTGTCATTCCCATTCCCATTTAATAACACAAATCTGACCTTAAAGATATAATTTGAGATCTTGTTAACAAGTCATAAGAAATATTTCCTTTGGTACATGTATTTAGAGCATGTGTCGGTGACACTAATTATCATAATTGCCCTGGAGAGAAAATTGTCGGCGTATTATTGGTCAATAAGCAATTATACATTCTTTAGTACCGGTAGTGTTTTTGAGAGTACGAAAACCTGATACGATTTAATCACCTAGGACGTCAATGCATCTAAAACCAGTGGCTTTTTTTTTTTAGGATTTTAAGATAAAAGCTTGCCTCTGCACTTTACAATTTAACTTGAAATTGGAAGCATATGATCTCAGGCGAAAATTAACTTCCGGAATAACTGTTGCAGGGAAGGGAGAATGCTCATAGCACACGCGCGTAATGCACATAATGAATGGATAAAGCAAAAGCAAGCGGCATCGATCAGTGGTAAAATTAAAACAAAACGATCTAATGGGTAAACACATTTCATTACAGGTTCGTTTGGAATAGTGTTTTGCCTCACACAATACTGAATTTAGGCGCGCATTTTTAAACTTTATCAAATATAAAGTAATAACAAAACAAAGCAACCTTTATCGAATTAACTATACAAGGTAAACAAATGTAAAATACTGAATGTCATTAAAAAATGAAAATCTGGTTAATTACCCTAAAATATGATGTAGAATGCTAAATGCTCGAGGTAGTTCATCATCTCAATTAAAGCCATAGAATCAAACATTCTGTGAATCATTACTGCTATGTTTGCCGCAGAGTGTATGAAGCTTATTACGACAATCGATAACCACTTCTTTTATTGTCTGCTATTATTTTAATAGATTCAAATCGGAAAACCATCGCTTAATGAAGCACGCTTGGCTCATTTGCAAAAGTAACAAAGCACAAAACGACAACGTAATTTGTCTCCATCTTTGTGAAGATTTCCGGGTTCATCTGGACTAAAATAGACTGTTTGATTAAACCAACTCATGCTTTTTAACATTGTAACAATTTGACCTAAACGGACATAGCAGAAAGAAAAACGTCTGCTCTTACAATGTCTGTTACATTTTTCTTTTTATTTCTGGCCGTATGCATAACATTTCATATACTTGAGGGAAGAGTTATCCTTCATGGGGCCGGAGCATCTTTCCCAAATGAAGTGTACAGTTCATGGATAGCTGCATACAGGTATAATATTTCCTATTACAATTTCATTCTCTCTTTTTGTCGCCGCTGATTTGTAGAATCAGTTGTCGATCAAGACATTGTGTTGAAATTAAATGCAAACTTATATAAAGGTAGGATGTTCCAAGTATTTTTCTTTTAACAGATACTAAGCATTTGGCACATAAAAGCAATGAAATATATATATATATATATATATATATATATATATATATATATATATATATATATATATATATATATATATATATATATATCATTGCTAATGAACAACAGTATATTGAAAGTGGAAAAAGTTCTTTGAACTGAAAACCTTTATTGCACGAAGTTTTTAATTTAAGTTGGAAGTGGGTGCCGTTGAATTGAAGCCGCTGCCGAATGAGCATCTATCCTTATGGAACAATTCTGGTTTTTTGTTTCTACCTGTAGCGGCCATACTGTATTTCTTTTGATGTCTTGTTATAGCATGCCACTCATGTGATTTATATTTAAAAATACTTTTAATTTAGTAAGCTATTTACACACATTACCATATGTATTTGATGCTATGCTATTTATGCAGTTTTATTTACCGAATCTATATTACACATACACACACAGAGACACACACACACACACACGTATGTTGACCTTCTTTAGCATGCATGGTGTTGAGTTATATTCTTCTATGTAAATCTTATTACACATAAATACGTAATACCGTTTGTCAAAGAATTATTTGTAAAAAAATATAATGATTTTGTTTAGAACAATCACAATGCTTATCATGTTCACGTTTTTTATAAGACAAAAGTGTTCATGACTTTAACGTCATCCGATACGCATATTTCTGTCTGATATTGTCATATTACTAATATTTTAGAATTAGCATTTCATAAGAGTTGGTGACAGACAAATTACAATATATACAAGTTGTACTTAAAATCTTTTTCATAAACTTCACCTAATAACAAGGAAACAAGATCTTAAAAGTTTATGTATCAGATAATAACCTGTCATAGACTTCCAACAGCATGTTTTTCGTGACATGGATGGTTCCGAAATTATTTTGCGACATATTGCATTTGAAGCTTCTCTAGCAACAATGATTCGAACTATAAACATGTTTCAAAATGTTGTTTCGTCTGTATATATTTTCGTACTCCAAACACTTTCCATAACGACGTTTTGTCTGTATATTTTTCTCAAATGTTTCTTTCTAATAAATATTTTTAACAATAAGAACAAATAATGCATTGCATTCATGTACGTGCGCGAGTACCAATGTGTGTGTATCTATGAATAAATGTACAGATTTACGTAGTATAGAAGGGCTTGAGAAGTTTAAAATATTTTGGAAGTAGTTCAATTCTATACAAAAATAAAAAACAAAATGTATTTGCTTTGTTTCCTTGTTCAGAATAGATATTAAAAAGATACAAATCACAAACACAAGCTAAGGATATCTGGTCTATCAAGGACAATTGATATATCCGACTCTTTGGTGAGGACACAACATTTATGGTAGATATTAAAATTAATTTAATAATTTCAGTGAATAGATATCAGACATGAGATTAATATTGAAAGTGGCTTGTGCATGTAGTCACGAATGTAATAATGTCTCAATGGTTTGGATTGTGATGATGGGCTGGAGTCTTCTAATGTATCACAATAATATCATCCAAAATATTCTTGTGTGAAATAACTGTAATTCCAAATGAATGGTTCTATCCAAGACTGATATTTAACATTCTTTAATTCCAACGAATAAAAATTTGAAGAAAGAAAAACACATCCAAATGGTAAAGAAAGGAATGCAATAATAAGATAAATAGATAAACAAGGTATGTACCCCTCTATTGATATAGGTCGCGATTAACATTTTCTGAAAATGTTCACTCTTAATGGTAATTTACATTCTAGAAGATTCTATGGTCTAAAATCAAGGCTTAATCTTTTAACTCAAATTCAGGTAACCATGTTTACGCTAATAATAATCAGAATATTTAATCCAGACTTACAGAGAAATATTAGCTATGTATTATGTTGTTTACAAAATAAGCGTCACTTGTAAGATTACGATTAACTTGATTTTGGACAAGTTGAAGTACAAAATACAGCTATATAACAAGAATCATTAGGGAAAGCAAATAAATAATACATGATAAATATTATTATTATTATTATTATTATTATTATTATTATTATTATTATTATTATTATTATTATTAATACCGAATCGAATTTCATACATATTTTGAATATGATATCATCATCTGCTTATTAATATATCCTGTTTTTGGATTATGGCATGTGATGGGATCATTGGGTTAAATGTTATTTTAAAAAATGTTTATTTAGCTCTACTTACCATAGAGAAGTTAGACTTTTCAGATGATCTGTCATTCGGTATCTGCCGACCATGGAGGTTTTTCAGAAACATTCTTATGATATCTAATTCAAGCTGAATACATTTGTGAGATCAGACCTCAAAAACGGTGGCAATGGTTGTGTTAGTCTGAAGGGATGTTAGTACAATTTGTTTTGTAAACACTACATTGTTCTTTCAATATCTGTATAAACTCTCGTCCGTAATATTTTCTCTCACCCTTGTTAAATTACTTGGTGTAAGCCACTCGTGTATCTTCATGATCATACCCCTTAAATGCTAACAAGATGATCCAGAAATTCCTCTTCATTATGTAGAACGCTACATTTTTCTGACTTCACACTTAGTTGGGATATTATATTCTTTACATATGTTGTTAAATATGTTTCTTAAAGTTTCGTTCCAAAACTATAAATGTTATCGACATAGTTTAGACATGTCTACCATGTTAGTCCTTGAAGTGCTGACTCTGCAAAATGTGGAAATGTTTCATATCAGCACCAAGTCCCATACGCATGGTTTTATTTTGTTGCAAAGTTTCTTTATCCTGGGATTGATTCTCGCTATACTTTTTATCTTCAATCTACTCTTCTTACCCAGGACCATTATCATTTGTGTTTAGCTTTTTGTTGGCACCGTCGCGTTTTACTGGTACTTGGTATGTATGTTCACCTGCTTTGTATCCATCTTCATGCCTTCATACTCATCACCTTTTTTTGTCTCAACAAAATAACTAAGACAAAATAAATAAAATAAAATTAACTAGGGTAACTATTACTTTGACCATATTTGTCATTCTTTATAACAGATGTTTAAACAACCAGTAGTTTGCTAATAAAAAAGTTAAAATTTAATTAATTTGAATTAGAAAAGCAAGGATATTTTTTAACAAAATGTCTTTCTTTACTTATATAAACTTTACTTACAAATTTTACTGTCTAAAATGCTGCCTAACGTATTAAACAGCACTCACAAATTAGTTTTGTTTTTAATATACAAAAAATGATATTTAACAAATATATTTAAAAATAGACTACAAAATCAATTTAAAAAGCATGCGATTAAAAATAAGATCACAAATTATATGTTTAACCTAAAATTTAAGTGTGATGTCTATAGTTTTGAAAACTAATTAACCGAATCCCTACAAGCAGCCTACGACGCACTGCAGATTTCCAAAGAAACACACAAAAGCCAGTAATGTCCTCTAAGTTTTCTAGAATTTTCCAACAATCTTTAGTTACTATCACAACGAGGATGTAATGAAATAAACTAGTTAATATTTTCCACATTATTACCTTTCGATTAAATCTCAGATAAAACAAACTATACTATATTTTCCCCATTATACGAAAACTAAAAATATATGGTTAATAACACCAAACCGAAACTTCTAACTAACCGAGATATTTACCACATGGACACGTATTAGAGGTCGAACCTTCTCTGCTGCTGTGAATGAGATCATTCTCTCAACCAAATATTGTATCAAGACCGATTCGATATCTTGATCTAGGATCATGTAAATTTATTCTTATACTTCTGCTTTTTATGTTGTTCACTAGCCTTTTCAAATTCTTGCAACAATCTTTATTCTTCTATTTGTTGCTACGGTGGATCTGCGCTGGAATGTTACTGAGTATGTTCACATTCGTGTATTTTAGATATGTATTTTTCATAAATATTTCATTTTTATTTGAATTCGATCTTTTTAATACTTTGAGATATATCCACCTATACAGGTATCTCTGTTTACATATTTATTATGTTCAAGTTTTAGGTATGTTTGTTTATGACATAAACCAGCTAGATCAGTAGGATTATCGTATGTCTTAATTGCATTAATAGTCTCATTAGTAAATATTTCAGGTAGTGTAACTTCTTCCGGTTCTTTGTCCTTACATATTTCTTTTCTGGTAGGGTCAACAACGACTGCTTGCGGTTGTAATGGTACAGCATGTATATAAGTTAGAAGATCTAGTCAAATCTTTTTTGCTTGTTTAGTTCTTTTGCTATTTTTGCAGTCTGTTCAGCAGCTGTTTCAGCAGCTTTGCAATAGGTTTGAATCATTGTTCTGTGTCCTCTGCAAAATCAGCTTGAGATTCTTGTCGTTTCTCGTGCCCATCTAGTTGTTAACGCTTCCCCAACCATTATTGATGTGAATACTACTTCCGTCTTGCTCTGACATTCTGAGCTTCGTACAAGAAAGATTTGCCAAAGTCGGAGATGGTATACACGGCACACACGATGTAAGCAAAATAATGGATATAACATAAATCTATTGTAATGATGACATCATCGCTTTAAGGTGTCTGTGCATACACGCCCTGTCAACCTTCTTGTGTTACACACGGACTTTATAGTGTCGATATTGCAAATTTTCTGGAGGTTGTCGCGTGTTTTTTTTAAAAATAGATTTGGACGCATTTTCATAATGTTTGCAGTTATTAGAGGCAAATATTATGCACAATAGAGTTTTCCAACTTAACTTATATATATATATATATATATATATATATATATATATATATATATATATATATATAGAGAGAGAGAGAGAGAGAGAGAGAGAGAGAGAGAGAGAGAGAGAGAGAGAGAATATTACTTTTAAATTCGATATGTACATTCTCCTTTATCGCTTATGTTAACATTCATGAAAAGTAAATTGTGGCGGTAATTACCTTCATTGATATGATAAAATGGCTATGAGATGTGTATGATTATGTACTGTATCGGTAAAGCATGCTACACAAAATTATCTACAGAAAAGAGCACATGCATTCAGATTTGTATCATAATCTGAATTGATTTCCTATAAATGGGCATAGAAAGAAATTTCCATATTAAAATCTACGTATTATGGGATATTTAATCATCCTTATTGTACCATTTAGAAGACCAGTTTAATTTTCTTCATACCTATAAATTATCTTCTCGAGATACATGACTAGTACGGATGATTTAAGTGCAAAGGAAATAGATCCATGATGAGTACGTCGTGTAATCATTATATTAGATAAGGATTTCACCAGTGCACATATTCTCATCTCACTTCTGTCTGTACGGGTTCGAGTCTCGGGATATGAGAAAGAATGCCAGTAGATTCCTGTGAGTTCGTGGTTCACCTCAGGGTTTTCCAGATTTCTTCATCCATCAAATATATAAGGGTCACTGTTTGTAACATAACGAAATTGAGTGAAACCTTTAACAACAAAGTTTAATTTTGAATCATTTCATGTATAGTTAGTTGTAACTTTTTATCAATACTAGCAGCCAATTTTTGCAATGTTCCATTGCATGCTGAGGTTTTGACTTAAAGGCCAAGGGTGGTGATTTGTCATTCAACTGTTACATAAGAAATATTCCAAGTTAGAAGTCGGCAATCTACGGAACGCGTGCCACAAGGTACAGCGTCAATAGGATTTGATGTCAAGCAAAGGGGGGAAAATAATCCCGATTGAACACTCTTACTTTTACTGTGTGAGTGCGCTCGTTCAGTGTAGAATTAGTCATGGAAAAAAAGTGGCACGATGCGTAAACTTGATTGGCGACTCCTGTTCCAATGGGTAATTTTCGAATTCGATAGCAGGTTGGTGTGAATTCTTACATAGTCGAATCATCTGGGAGAAAACTTTATATAAAAATATTATTTCCTGATCCCCTAGGGAAACAAATATTAGGCTAGCCTAGCCGGGTAATGAAATCACCTTTACATTGCAAGTCTACCGAATAAAATCATTTAGGAACCAAAATGAAGTATTGTCCGTGGAGTTGCATCAAGATTAAAAAATTTATAAAGCGGCCTGTTTTATAACTAGCTAATTTGATCATGTCCGTCCATTCGCTGCTTGAGTTTTATTAACCATATTGCACAAAATTTGTTCATTGTATGCAAATGAAATTTGTAAACTACTTTCATAGATGTGCAAATGACAAAATACTTAGGTTATTACATCAAAATTTTGATATTATTTCATTTTACATATTTCATTAGCATTTTGGACTATTCTAGATTAAAATATTGTTAGCACACCCTGGGCGGGTAATTGATTTTTGGTAGGTATTTTTTTATAAGCAGACGATTTAATTAGATTTACAGACCATTACTGCAGTTTGGTTTATACAGTTTAGTAATTTAAAGACGTAAATGTTTGTGACAAAATTCTTGTTATCACGATTTAGCAAAAACTAGTTCATGTAGAGAAATGAAACTGAAACGACTATAACTTCTATTAATAAAGTTAGGGATTACTGCGGAAACCCTCGTTGCTAATTATTTGGAAAAATTACAAAATTAAATACTTTGTTAGCGCAATCATGGTATTTTGCGACTATGTTTACAAACCTTTATATCATTTAAATCAGATGGAATGAAAGGTTCATTAACTGCCTACTCTTTATCAAACAGCAGCTATTTCTGAATTCACTACAGTTTTCGGAGATGCGAAATGGGAGAGAACTCCCTGTTTAATGACCCTTCTACTGTAGAATTGTTTGAGAATGACGTCCGTCATAACAGAACATCATCCTCATCCAAACTTTTAGTCATGATAAATAACTTAACCCGCAACTTAAGAAAATCTCACTCTTCATTCAGTCATTTCTGAAAATTGTTGGTTGTAAATTAAATCTAAAAAATTAACCTAGAACAAGCAGCAAATAGGGTGAGCCCACCTAAAATAGATTCGTCCATTTGTTAAATTACGGCTTCTTACAAATATTAAAAACATAATGTCAATAACAACAAACCAAAATTTCAAATCACATGGATACATATTCGAGGTCACACCCTCTCTGCGGCTGTAAATTAAATCAGAGAGAAGCAATGAAGACATTTCTACCTTCCGCGATTCTGTCAGGCAAAAAATACAAGAACGCCAGGAATCTCAGGTTTGCAGAAGGTGCTGAACAATTCTTCAAACCTGTTACTAAACAACTAAACCTTTTTTTCCTCAACTTGAAAAAATACCTGGAAAATCTGACGAAGATTCGATTCTTTTATAAGATCTTCCTGGTCGAGCAAAATCTGTTACTAAAGAGAACGAAACTGATAAATAAATAATTGAAGAATTTTGTAATAAATTTAGTGAAGATGCTTTAAAAGTAATCGATAAAACTGATCCAAATGAATTTCCAGCTCTTATTGTTAAAACTTATGAAAATAGAAAAATAATGTTGATACTAAAATATGAAGAAAAAAACCCCAGCGAAAATTAGGAGAACGAAAGCAAGAACAAAAAGTGCAGAAACGACAAGAGAGAGAAATAATTCCATCTGTTCAAAATTTAATATATATATATATATATATATATATATATATATATATATATATATATATATATATATATATATATATATATATATATATATATATATATATATATACACCAGGAACATTTGAAAACATTAAAGATATGGATGATGATCCATCATCTAAATATACTGCAGACGATTCGAATTATTCGTCTGATATGTTATCAGAACATCAAATATTGTATTAGGATGATTATCGTAAGATTCGTCATAATAAGAGTAATATTAGTAGAGATGATTCAGATTTATAAAACGTTTTCTGAAAATGTAGGTGAAATAAAAACAAAAGAAGAATTTTATAATGTGCCTCACACTGTTAGTGGTTCTCCTACAAAAAGTGATCTTAATGCATGCCATAATAATATTCGTTTCGACAAGGCACGATTAGAAGTTCTAATAAGAGCATAGCGGGGTGGAAAAAAAACTATAATCAATGAAGCCGCTGATATTTGTTGACGATTATTTCAAGGCGGTATCATTGATATCGGCGTATATCGGGAATGTATCGATGAACTCGTTGATGGTAAGCTAATGACTAGTTGTCACTAGTGACTAATTGTCACCTTGATTAGATATATAGATAACAAATAAGATGATATCAACAACACCGTGGAACTGTAAGATTAACAAATTCACGATTACCAGTCTATAAAGCAATTTATGGTGATGGTCTTGATAATGTTTTTCAAGGGTTATTTGCAAGAACGGCTCCCAAAATAGTTCAAATTGCAAAACAATTATCGATCGAAGTTTATTAATGTTATTGGTGAAAAGGCTCCTGGTGTTATTGTTAATATTGACAGTAAGGCGTTTTCTGGAGCCAAGGATAGATTAGCACGATTACTACGATGAGAACCGCAGCCAGTAAAATTGCCATTTACTGAAAGTAAAACTTAAATGTCATTAAAATAATAAACCAAGTTGCGGATCAAAACTAGCAGCCTTGATGAATCAAGGATCTGATGAAGGACAACGAAATATTGCTGCAACTTTAATAGCAAGAAGTTGTTTGACAAAGTCATCGAGATCACGATTTAGATTGAGAAATATATAATACATGTTTAAACGTATATATGATACAGCATTTGATATGGAAGCACCGGTTCTCAAAGATGAATCTGTACATCAGTATCAATCGTATTCTTATAACGGAATACAACCAAATCAATGAGGAAGAATTAAACTTCAAGTTCAGGATACAAGTAATATTTCTTATCCAATGAAGCATTTATTGAAGTAGAAGGAGAACTTAAATGTTGTAGAAAATAAGCCATATGCAGAAGAATTTGCGAGTTCGTTTTATTAACAATGTGGTTATGGCTTTGTTTAATATATAATATATATATATATATATATATATATATATATATATATATATATATATATATATATATATATATATATATATATATATATATATATATATATATATATATTCAGAGGGATGTCGACGTTGTCACAACAATAATGGGTTTAGCGGGATATTCTGATGATTATCCAAGATCAGCTGGTCCATCAATGATGTTTGCAAATGCAGATCATATTCAGTATGGTAAGTTACGTTTGATGACATTTATTGGGCGTGATCAGAATGTATATACTGGTCTGCAAATATATAAACCAGGTTACATCAGACCTCGAGTTTATCAATAAACAGGTCGTTGTGACGTATTTGACTTTGGAATGATCTTTATAATCATAATCCTTCATTTCCAAACATAAGAACATTCAAACAGTTGTTTTTACTACACTACGCGATCACAGAAAACCAATTACCAACATTTAATACCAGAATTTGTAACTAATGGACTAACATAATCACTCAGCGATCTTATAAATGAAAACTTTCCTAAAATTGTCGAGTCATGGAAAACAACAGGACACTATTCTCAGATATGACAATGATCCATACGGTGGTGGTAGACATATTTCACCGGAAATAGTTAATATAACATCTGCGATCTCAGTCCGTCTTGTATGTGATGAATTGATGGAAGTTATCAGACAAACACAGAAATATCAAATCAGGCACAGCAGGGATATATTCTGTATACATTCACCCCTCAATAATCACCTGGAAGTTAGATTGTACAAGAATCAATTAATTATAATAATCTCCTATGTCATTATCCACATCTGACAAGAATAAATTGCAAACTTACGGACCAGATCCGTTGAGCAATGTATTTATCTGGGGAACGTCTACAACTTAATCTTACATAAAATCTTAATGACACACTCAATCGAAAAACTAAACTCCTACTTTCAGAACGTCACTGATCTGACCAAACAATATTTTTCTGTTTCTGATTTTTACTAGTGAACACCACATCGGAATGTGTAATTCATTAGGAATGATAATATTATTACATAAATTTCTGTGTCTTATAGGATTTTCACGATTTTTACTACTATTCACCCTATCAGGATTTACAGTTCGTTAGGAATATTACTATTATTATATACATTTATGATATGATTTTCGCGCTAACCCACTACTATCACTTTCTTTAATCCATTTTAGTTGTCTTTTACGTACATTGATAGTTTTTCTTGTTTCATATTCATTTGATAATTCTAATCTAACCTTTTATATTGC
The DNA here is from genome assembly GCA_029339505.1 of Unio delphinus. Taxonomy (NCBI): domain Eukaryota; kingdom Metazoa; phylum Mollusca; class Bivalvia; order Unionida; family Unionidae; genus Unio; species Unio delphinus. The sequence continues at coordinate 11,495,441 of JAQISU010001238.1, forward strand.
GTTAAAGAGAGGCACCATTCTCTTGAATTCAATATCATCCGATAATTAAGCAAAGACAGCTTGTTGAATTTCCTTAATACATTTATAACATGATGGCAGAGTATATCTACCCGCGGATTTAAGCTCTTGTAAGTATTCGAAATCAGAAAGATTGCTTTCAGGATTTCATTTACTAGATAATTGTATTCCTTCATTTTTCAAACTTGTAATAGCAGAAATAATATTATTAATATTTTCGCAGTTTGTTAAATAATATATATATATATATATATATATATATATATATATATATATATATATATATATATATATATATATATATATATATATATATATATATATATATATTTAAATTGCATTTTTACCAATAAAAGAATAAACAGTAGCATGATGAGCGGTTTTATCTCAAGGAAGAATCTCTCATACAAAGCCATTAGTATGCCTTCACATTCTTGGAAAGATGTATGAGGGCATCATTAGTCACTAGAGATTGAGAGCAATGATATTGTTTAATTTTTGTAAACATTTAGAACTCTCCCCCCAAAATGACATGGTGGGAGAGTGTTTTTTCTGTTGAATTTCGATTTAGGCTGGAGCCCAGATACTAAAAGTGGCTATATGCTTAATGAGTTAACTAATACTTGAAAATCCCAAGAAAGGTTTGTGATTCGTATATTGTCATTTATATAATTTTTATTACTGACATAATCTAAATGAAACAGGAAACTTTACAGATGCCGAAAAAAAGGATGTTGTTTTATATATTAAAAAAAACCAACCAACTTGTTTTTAAAATTAATAAAATAGATTTAACCTCCTTGAAAGAGTTAATGAAACAGAATTAGAAAACTCAATAGGATTGCGCGATTATTTCCCTTACAACATTTTACGCATTCCTAGTAGCGTTATCTCCCTTAAATAATACTGATTGGGTAAATATCGTTCTTCAATTTAATCGTGTGTGTGTGTGTGTGTGAGAGAGAGAGAGAGAGAGAGAGAGAGAGAGAGAGAGAGAGAGAGAGAGAGAGAGAGATGGTCATTATTACTTCACCAGTCTCTCTATTCAGTCTTATATTCAAATCGAATTTGTTCTGATTTTTTTCTGCTTCAGAAAGCTTATTTATATACACATTCTGCTACACTCTGTACCTAGGATGCGCATATATCAAAACATTTGCCGGCTACATTCACCAGACTGTATAGATATAGATTTGATATGTCTTTTTGTAACTGTTTAACAAATGCCGTTAAGATAAGACCACGTGCAGTATTCTAACTTTGTGTGATAGCTTGAAACATACTTTAGGAGTTGTTGTCTTGTTTTACGGAACACGGTTGGGTACAATTGTTGACAATATCGATGATATATTACCTCAGTATATACATCTAAGATCATCCATGCTCTCTTACGTTTCTATAAACTTGCTATCGATGATAAATAGATTCCCTGTCACCGTAGTTATATATACAGAAGTAGTGACGCACGTTACATGTTCTAATGCACGGTGGGGTTCGTGGAGACTAAAAGGAGAAATGTTATCTAATTATTCTTAATTCGCAGATGTTGAAATCGAAGATACGTATCAAGCAATCAGATATCAGAATCATCTTCTGCGTTATCTGTGTCCGATCCAGTATCCAGACATAAGACTGTTTGTCTAAATGGACCAGGAGGATGCGCCAAAACAACTTGTGTTATCGAATTATTTAGACAAAATTCAGATTTAGTTGTCTTAACTCCAACCCACAGACTTGCGAGAGAAATGAAAGAGAAAGGTTGCAATCATGTACTTATCACAGTTTATTTCGATACAAACGTACGGTATAGAATCCTGATGGAATGGATGAGAAATATGTACCCGGAATAATAATTCGGAATGAAAAATGCACAGTGTCGCAGGTTATATTAAAAATGTTTCTTGATTGGCTATTGTTAAAGAATACAGCTTGGATAATGTGTGGCGATCAATTGCCACCATTTGTTGGTTTGTCTCTGTATGATTGGTTGAATTATTTTGTAAACTATTTCTGAAAGAAACTGAAGAGCGCTTGAGTTAAATTTAAGAGAGTTTAAGAAATTAATCCGATTACAGTCGAATACAATTCAATGTGAAATATGGTGTGAAATAATTTTCAGAAATGTCTATAAATGATTTTTGAAATGTGTGGAGACCAAACGATTTGATAGTGGCAAGTAGAAAGATAGTTCGTGATAAACTTCAACATCAATTACTTCAGTTACATAACGAAAAATTTTCAGAAATGCCTGTACCGTCATATTACAGATCAGCTGATACACGACGACAGAATATTGAAGCTGATATACCAGGAGAGTCAAGGAAACATAATTTTGTGTTAAATGATGTTGTCGCAGTAGTTCCTTTCAGTGCTGTCGAGGATGCGTTAACAGACAAATCTCCATGAACAATAGGATACGCAATGACAATCTACTCGTATCAGGGTTTAACTATTTCTGATAAAATTGTTTTGGATTATTGATGATCGAATCGAGTGGTCAAACTTAATATATCTCGCAGTATCACGAGTTAGAAGAATATCTCAGTTGCGGATTTTTTATTTTTTAAAATTGTAAATTTTACTAGCACCAGCTACGAAATTGTCAACTATGATATAGTAAAAAAACTCGTTTCTTATAAACAAAGTGACAAAATAATAAACGCGACTTTGATATTGATTCTGAATTTATAATGATGCTGAGACAACATGAAAAAGAGCATTGTGCGAGCTGTATTACGATAATGATATGGCAGTATTCAGATAAACATGCATGACAATTTACCACGGATAGGAAGGATAGTAGTTGCGTTCATACACGAGAAAATACGATGCTGACCTGTCTTGAATGTACTCGGTGTCGAGGTGCTAGTTAAGTGATCGCGGTGGTAATTGTGGATCCAAGGATTGCATGTAATTGTTCACGTGTAAATTCACACTGAGGAGCAGTTGAATCTAATCTATATATTACAGGTCAACCAGTATATCTTAACAAGCTAGAAATTTAATGTGATTTGATACTCCAAATAGGATCAGTCGCTCTTTTCTTACCCTCTTCAAGATCACCCGGTTCATATAAATATCTGACAATAACATTACCAGTACGGGTTGTTTTGAAAAACATGTCGTTGTATGGTATATATTTTTGCGATTGTAACAATGGGTTTAATGGAAGTTGATGACGTAATTTGATTATTTAATGCATTTATCACACTTGGTTATCTTACATATAATTCCCTGGCATATTGATACCTAAATAACCGCTCAGCAAGTGTTAAATCGTTCAAAATTGCTTGATTGCTATTATTTGCAGTATGTCCTTAGCGTATTTGGACATTATGTTGCTTCAGTAGAGCCGGTACTTCACCCTGAAATTCCTTGCCAGGTTCAGCATGTAACAGCTGTGGCCATCGTAGACCACCTAGTTGATAAATTCGTTCAAACGCAGAAGCTGTCTTTGTTGATAATGGCTCTGCTTCTGTGTATCTGCTTGCAACATCAACTACAGTCAATGCGTATTTGTATATTATTAACGTCTTCGTATTTTAACAGTGTCATGTGGTAAAAATAAAAATATCCGCCTGATGAACTTCATTAGGAACTCTGTCATCAAAATGCGCATATTCGATTGTTTTAGGCTTTGGTATATACATTTGCCATATTGTCTAGCGTGATAACTATTTTTAAGCAACACTTAATCCACTTCACATATGCAATATGCCTATGTTTTAGATTTTCACTTTTATAAGCTACACCATGAATATGACCTGCTTTATCAAACCATTTATTGGATACCCGCCGGGTTTTGGTTGGTTTTGTTTATGAAGTCGAACATCAAGTAGAGTCCCAGGACCGCAGTAATTATATCCTGGAAGACGTTTTTCTCCTGGGTATGTAGCCTATGGAGCTCCTGGAAGTTTTGTTAATTTTGCTGCGATATCACCTCCACGTTTTTTTTTTTTGTTTATTTTTTCTTCTCTTCTTCAAAATATGATTTGTCACTCCACGGTGTCATGGGGATAAATTTAAATTCCTTTGTACCACATTGTTCATATTTACCTGTGAAGAGTTGTCTATTATTTTATATTGTGATGGTTATTAATTCACCTGTAGCAGTACGCGTCTTGCACTTAACACAATACAAATCCATATTATTTATTATATATCATGGATGTAATTGATTTTTCGGCGTCAAGAAAACGAGAACCGGTTACACACCAAATTATATCAGAATGATTATCATAGGTCCATCTGGATGTGGAAATATACAGTTTTTACTTAATTTACAAATCAGGGTTAAAATGGGATAAAATGTATCTGATAGCTCGTATGTAGATGATCAGAAGTGATATGATGTCCTAAAAGAGTTTCATGAAAATGGAAAGTCGTTCGATATTGATGTTTTTTGAATGTATTACTTATATTAATGAAGCGCCATCTGTAGATGATATGAATGGGTTTATTAACAATTTAGTTGTGATCTGATACCGGATAAACAACCTAATCCAGAAAGAATAGACGTGAAACAATGATGCGATTTATGTTACACAGCGATGGATACAAATACCAAAAGTGATCAGATACAACTGTAATATTCTTGCCGTGTTTAATCGAGTTGATATCCATACACTTAGAAACATTCATCAGACCTGACGAAATAGATTATATTCTTTATAGAAATGCATTTAGTCATGCTCAGTCAACCCCGCAAGGATTTATAACAATAGTATTTACATGATCCTTGATCAAGATATTGAATCGGTCTTGATAAAATATTTGGTTAAAGCCACGGCAGCAGAGAGCGTGTGACCTCGAATAAGTTTCCATGTGGAAAGCACACATGCCTCTCGGTTGTTTAGTTTAGAAGCTTCAGTTTGGCATTATTGAAATTAATGTTTTCGTTTATGTAAATTTGACAAATAGACGCCCCTGTTTTAGGTGGACTCACCCTCTCTGCTTAAACACATATTGCTCTGCCATAGTAAGACACTTTATTAAGCGAAAGAATTTTTTTCCCTATATTTTACCTTAACGACTTCTCTGCAAACTCGTCATTGTCCTGATTACTTGGATATTAGATTGATGACGAAACAAAATGGTTATGCCTTAAGACCTTTCACCGATTTTTGTTGGGGTACTCGTTTGTATTACGTCTAGCAATTTTGTAAAAAAAAGAATCTTGATATATAATCAAACCGTTCAAGAGAACTCAAAAAGTTAAATCAAAACAAGCAAACCAAATAAAACACAACTAAGAAACAACCAAATAAACGAACCCAAAGAATAAAAACAGCATACCGATATGTAGTGTGAAATTAAAATCCAATTTTGTATCATCTCCAGGCAGTACCGAAGTGCGCATTTGAATCTCGATATGAACTATGAGACAAGCGGAAGCGGAAATGGGATAGCACGGATTAAAGGCGACCAGAAGCCCGATGTAGATTATGTTGGATCAGATTTACTCTTAAGCGAAGAAGATTACATCAAACATCCGGATCTTCAAATGTTTCCAGTTTTGGCAGGGTACGTTTGCCTGATTTTGTTTGTTTCTTTGGACAAACTATGATTGTATTTGAGGTTTACATTTTTACATTCAACATGCAATGGTACCTCAGACGTTTAAATAGTTATCACAAGTTATAATATGGACTGAGCTACCTTCGCAGTTTGTTTCGAAATGCATGAACTTTTAGGATTATTTTTATTCATTGTTGCAACGGATGTAAATACAAGAATTATCTGAATTTAATACATTTTGACGAACAAGATAGTATTAAACATGAGGTCAATAACATAACATATTTGCAAGAAATATGAGCTAAGACAAGATAAGAAGTAAGTCAGTATTTAAGGATTCCGGATCCCAACTATTTTTACTCAGTCAGATGCATCAAGAGATAATATAGTTTGTTCACTTTCATCGAAATCTTTGCTATGCCTCTCCAAGGAAGGGTTCGACCCTTATACATCAGTGAAGATACATGCATACGCTTTAACCTTCATTAAAAACTAGATAAAATAAACTGGAGTTGGTTCTTATTCTATTCGAGTTAATCAAAATCGCTATCTGAAGCAGCCAATATATCTGGCCCCGCAATAACAACTATAACCAATATACACTTTACATACGTGCATAGACACACCTACTTCATTTAAAACATGGATACATGCCCTTTTATGATTCCTTGTTAGTTTTGCGAATTTTATTTTTAATGAAACGCATTTTCTAAATAGATATGAGCGTTAGGATTCGCGCAAACGTAGGAGACCGGTCATCCCTCTGACATTACGAGACTGGATCGTCATATTCGCATCTGTATTAACCTAACTAAAAATATCGCGCAAAAGAGATTCATAACAACCAGTGCAATAAATTTATCACAAACCTCACATTGAAAATTAAATTTTAAGTATAATCATTGCAAGCAGTGAATTTCCCAATGTCTATTCTAAAAAAATCCATTTAAATTTAGAACCATCTATTCATATATATTTAAGATCAGCACTAGCACTAGCATTAGTCTTAATGATGATGATGATGATGATCTCAGAATATTAGTATTTTAATTAGCGTTGACGACATGTTCAACCAGTTTTAGTAATTAAAACTAATTGTTGCAAATTGTGGCCATGAATGTTGCCACCTAGTTGAATTTTTGCTTTGCAAAATTACATGCATTAGACAAGACATACAATAAAGAATATAATAAATCAGAAATATTTATTGTAACATTTTTCATGACCTGTTCCATTGTCATTTACGAAATTAAACTTGTATGATATTTTATATCTTTATATACATTATACAAGGTTGCTGTCAACCTATGACAAAGCAAGTACTATAACGATTCATGTTGTATTGGAAATTCAATTATGGTGGTCAGCTTTGTTTAAGTTGCATTATAACCAACATAAATTCAGCTCGGCCATCTCATATTGTACGAACAGATCAGACATTATTATCTTCCACTGGACTAATTAGTTCATGCGAATAGCATGGGCCATGATCTGCAGTCATGTTATCTGACAGCAGAGTTTGGCTTAGATCATTCGCAGTTGAAAGTTCCCTTTACATAGGTACATTCAGTAACACAATTGCTTATATCTTCTAGAGCCGTTGTAGCTGCTTTCAACATCCCTGGTGTGAAGAACTTGAATTTGACTCTTCAACATCTTGTGGATATTTACAAAGGAACCATCAGTTCATGGAACCATCCGTCTCTTCAGGTCGCCAACCCTGAACTTGTCCTGCCAAACGCCTCTATCATTCCTATAGCAAGACGAGATGTATCAGGTACAACAGAAATATTCACTACTTTGCTCTCTTTGACTGACCTTAACTGGTACAACACTTTCGGCATTTTCTCAGAAGCTCAGAGTTCAGATTATTCATCCAGGTGGAATGATTCCGTGGTCAGGTACTTCGGCTATACCAATCGGGGCATGACAGGTATGATTTTATCACTGACTAACTCTATTGGCTATGTATCTATTGCTGACGCAAAAGAGGCTAACTTAATTTGGGCTGCCATTGTAAATCGTGCAGAAAATGTGGTCGGGGCGTCGGTTCAAACCATCCAGAATGCCATGGATGACTTCAAAAGCCATTTGTCTGGAAGGATGACCGTTCGTCTTGTAAATGCACCTGGACAGCATTCTTACCCTTTGTCTGCATACACATATTTCATTGTAAAAATGCATACAATGCAAAACTGTGACACAGCTGTAGAATTAGTAAGATATATTGAATGGATATTTACAAACGAGGCAATGAGAGCGGAAAGCATACAGAAAGATATGGTTCCGCTTCCGCTAGCTCTTGCCAGTCTTATAATAGAGAACATTTTGAAGGAAATGACATGTAACTCTCAAAATGTATATAACATGATGCTACGACAGGTGGAAAATGAAAGACCAAAAGAACAAGAACCATGGCGAATACCAACATATGTTGTAATTGCATTTCTTGTAGCCTTTATTATTGTGGCATCAATTTTATTAGTCAGACACCAATGGCATATTCACAGTGAACTTATCAAAGATATGTGGAAAATTCCAGTCAATGAGATTACAACTGAGATAATTTCACGACACAGTAGGAGAAGTTACTCAGCTTTACAAATGATACATTATGCGCCTGTATTTGTTCAACAGGCATGGTCCATTGATGAAATATATTTTTACAAATCTGAGCGAGTATTGGTAAAAGATTGTATGTTTTCTGACCGAAGAATCAAACTAAAGACCAAAAAGGATATTCTATTCTTTAAAAATGCTATTAATCACCCAAACGTTTTGAAATTTTTTGGTCTAATGGAAACTGCAAAGGAATGGAAGTCGGTATGGGAATCAGGAATTAAAGGCTCAATTGAGTCCATTATTCATAACTGTCACCTTGAACTTGGTGCCAGCGCCAAAATTGCAATTTTAAAAGACATCGTACAGGGAATGAGATATCTTCATCAAAAACAGATTGTTCATGGCTTTTTGAGAGGATCTACATGTCTTGTGGATTCAAAATGGACTGTCAAAGTTGCACATTGGGAAGAGTGTAAGCTTCTTGCAGACCAAGATTATAACTGTATACCTGGCGTAAATATTGATTACCAGCAAAATTATTTCAAAGCCAAAGACTTGTACTGGACCGCACCAGAGGTAATTAAATTTAATACAATGCCAACATTCAGCAGCGACTTGTACAGTTTTGCCATTGTGATACAAGAGATCTATTCCCGAGAATATCCTTATTACGAACTGAAGAATACTCATACCCCGTCAGAGATCATTCGATCAGTAATAACGTGCAACCTTAGGCCAACCTTAAACACAGCGATACCTACACCTCTTGTAGCGATAATTGAAACATTGTGGAATATGGATCCTCTTGCGAGACCAAATTTCCATGCTGTCCATAAAAAATTAAACGTTTCTTTTCCCGCGCATGATTCTGTATTGGATTGCATGATGAAGTCAATGGATGACTATGTGCACACTCTTGAAGCCAGAGTAAGCGAAATACGAGAAGATGCGAATATTTCAAAACACAGAATGAAACATATTCTGCTGCAGTACATGCCAGAAGAGGTAATAAATGTCTGGAGTAGTGGACACAAAATTAACAATGAAGACTTTAGTTCTGTATCAGTAATCGTCTGCGAAATCAAACAGGACTATTTGAGTGATGCTCAAAACTCAATGGATCATCTCAATACGTTACATAGGGTTTTGGATAATATTATAAGATCTACACACTGTGTTGTGCTTGGTAAATGTGAAGGACATCTTGTGTGCGTGTCAGGTGTGTCCGGCCAAGCAATAGCCCATGCAGAACATGCATGTCAACTCGCAAGAAACATTATGCACTGGATACAAAGTTTTTCTAATGAGCTGGGCCTGAAAACCATGCTACCAGTAAAAATTGGAATCGGCTCTGGTAGGGTTACTGTCGGGGTCATTGGTGATATTGTACCAAAATACTTTGTTGTGGGTGAGGGTATTAAGATAGCCTACGAAATGTACCGATTAGCCACATACGGAAAGGTTAAGATATCTGAGAAAACATACGTTCTCCTTCCAGAAGAATCTGACATAAAGATCAAAACGGAGACACATTTTGGCAAGGTAACCATAGAGTCTATCTGTCTGTCACTTCCCTAACATACAAAGTTCCCAAACAATGATATGGCAATGAAGTCTATGATGTTTTACTTTGTTAATATTACTGTTTTTAAGTATATTTCATTTGCATTGTCTAATTGCCCTTTCTCATTAATTGATTATAGGAATTTGGAACTGTATGACTATTCTCTTTTATATAGTTCTGTATGTCTATGATTGTAGATTATATGTTACAATTATTTTTATTTAAAGGTTAACATCTTTACTTTGGACTTGAGTTCGGGACATTAGATTATACCTCGGAAATTTCTTCTCGAACTGATGTTTGCCGCGTTTCTTATGAATTCTTTAAAAATGGACCTGACCTTTTCTTAGAACTTAGAATGTTCTGCAAATGAACTTTCGACCCTCATTCTGGTACTCATATTGTGTCATATGTTATACGTTAAGCTTATGTGCATCAAACGTAATTATGTCTTAACGTCTGAAATGGAAAAACTATTTTTATTAATTATCAGCTGTTCATCTGCACTAATCGTTTAATATATTTCAATCTTTGTAATATAAGTCGTTAAATATTTCATTTATTCATCGTTGTAATAGTTCATGATTGCTTAACATTATAATATTTGACCTGTCATGTTTATGTAACACTTCAAAAAACGAAACTGGAAAAACAATAGGCAAACGTCTATATATATATATATATATATATATATATATATATATATATATATATATATATATATATATATATATATATATATATACTGATGTTTGCCGCGTTTCTTATATATATATATATATATATATATATATATATATATATATATATATATATATATATATATATAGTTTAATCTTTATTCCGTGTCTTCACGGCGTTTCTTGGCTTGTCTCGTCTCTTACATTCGTTAAATGGAGCATATCTGGTCCCTGTTCAGCAAGAGTCTGCACGCACTGATGTCATCCATTTGCCCTGAGAGAGGTCGTCAATTTTTGTAATGTCCGGGTGACATGGTGGAAACAATCTAGATTAAAGTGAACAAATATATCTTTAGTGACATATTGTAATCAAGGTTTGTGTATGCTCCGTAGTTATATGCCTTGTTGTTTGTTTGAAAATGTGATAACTCTAACTGAAAGGCTTCCCATGCCGTCTTTTCCCTGCCTCGCATTGATCGGTAAAATCTATCATCCCGAGGAAGTTCAGGAATCCGAGAACACACAAAGACACCTCCCTTTACTTTAGCTTCACTTAACCTTGGAACTTTACTGTTATCTGAAAGCTCCTTTTGTACGTCTGTGACCATGATACATTACGTCATCAGACGCAAGGGTGTCAACAGTCTTCCTTTATTCTGAATTCTTATTTCCCGGGCACTCTTGCAGGACTATCCTTTTCGCAGAGAAAGCAGCACTACTTTATGTATCCAGTCTCAAGAGAGCAAGACCCTTCAAATTGCCATAAAGCTGCCACTGGTGTTGGTCTTGTTGTATGCACTCTAAACGTCGTTTCATGTTTTTGCAAGTTTCCTTCACATGACCAATTGGAACTGATAACAAAACATTGACATTATACAGCATAAATGATTTAAAACACGTCTTCCCATGAATCATTGAATAGTCTCCACTCATCTGGATCATGAATGGTGTTAAGGAATGCCATCACACCGTCGCTGTTGTTGCAGGCTACCAGATCACCTTCCATGAAGAAGAATGATATACGATCCTTCTGACAGTCACGAAACATGGACACATCACCTGTCAGGAGATTCCATTGCTGTAGTCTAGAGCCCATCAGTTCTGTCTTAATCTTGGATAGTTCAAAATCCCTGAAAATGTCATTCATTTCTCCTTGTGTTATGATATATTGTTCAGACGAAAAGGGTGGGATAAAATATATACTAAATGAAACTTTGTCTGGCAGGCTCGTCCAAATTGATCGCATTTTTCAAGGAAACGTAAAGGCCATCATCTGTTATGTATTGGGTTTCCCTCTAAAGCAACTAAAATAAGACCCAACATCTACAGCAGTTAAGGCGTCACTAGCCACCGAAGTTTTAGAAATGAAATTCGCGAGGAGAGGTGGATTGTACCACTACAATGCCCTTTTTAGTCACGGCGTGGAGATTTGTAGTCTCTCCCACAAGCTATATTATATGCGAGTTTCATGCTTATTCGGCTATTATATCAACCAGAGAGGTTCAAGTACTAACCCTATAAAAGCATGCTTTGGTAACAGAATATTTTGAATTGACAGGCTACAGGATTCAGTTTTATTTGTATTCATTCTTAGAGGTCCCTGAATGGAATGAGATAGTCAATCCGTACTGATTATTATATCATGGTCACGTAGTATTTGGTCTGCACATCTTGAGGGGCTACGTAGTTTACCTTTGATATCAAATTACTAATAAAGATATCCAAGTGACCAGTCATCTTTTAGCAAGTCATGGAAATACTTTTGGCGTTTTGGAAATTTATATTCTATTATAAGATTGAGACCATGTTGTCTCCTAACCGCATCGGTTTTACTGAATATCGAAGACCGGTGATGTATACATGTTATGTTCTCACCGCATCTTGGCACACATTCTGGTTTCTCAACACCTCCACCGGTTCGTCCCAAAGCTGTTCATCTACCCTCTTCACGTCCTATTCCGCGTTATGATGGATATTAATGTTGGTTCGATCATAAACACCGTCTATTCCGAAACAGCGTCGAGCCTCTGCTGGTCAGGTTTTAGTTGACGATGGTGTGTGACGTTGCGTTCGCCTTAGTACAAAAAGCGTCGGAACTCGCTCCAGTCCATATACCATATGTAGCATGCACATAATTTAGTCCATGCGTATTGGTCCTGTGGTAGAGAGTTATGTTGGTGCTGTAGCAAAGCATTTTTGGGATATTTGCTTACAACTGGTATAAGTACAGTAGTGAGCGTTTTGTGCTTATGGCGGTTAAAGAGGCTGCTGGTACACTTTTATCACAGAACATCACAGCATCATAAATAATCAAGTCACTTTTATTGTTATCACGGCTTTAGTGGATATAAAGAACGTTACCTGATCTTTTACAGCAAGTACAGTCGTGCGATCTCCTTCGGTACAGATGCGTATCTAATCTGCCGCGTTTCGTAGTATCACTCTTAGTCAATTATCCGTGTATGGAGGTGCAGCAATAGATGGGTCTTGCCAATTCTCGACATGCTTATAAGCATAATGTTGGAGACTAATGATACCGCAACATTTTAATATCCCTTGTGGATAAAAATAATGACGTACATACGTGTTTAATGCCTGCGGCACTCAACCAAAATGTTTACAACGGATTGCGTGCCCTCTTAGTAGCATATGCAGTGTGCGATGCGAGGAAGATGACATTCGTAGATGTAGGTTAGCGCAAGGGTGACATAGCGGCAAGTCATTGAAAGTTACCAAAAGTCCCCGTGTAGTATCTTGTGGACTGCACCTACGCGCTCCAAATATTGCGAGCATGGTACCTGGCTAGACAACCAGTTTTAGCTTGTCCTCTAGACCTTCAGATCGTACAAGATCAACGCTAAGGCGCATCCGAAGAACGTAAATAGTCTTGCCAAAGACGAAATTGTTCAACTGCTTAACGTAGTCCTTTTGAAAAATATTCGTATCCTTAGCACCAGGTTCGTTATTTTTGGATGGAAGATGCCATCCACTGGTTCTAGATAAGTTGTAAGTTTCGATAGCGAATTTGTAGTCATTTTAGGTACCTGCTTTGTGTATCCGGTGTACCGATTTCTCAGATTTTACGGCAGATCCTGCTGTTATGTGGATAGCCGCTCGTTGGAAATAATCATAGACGTCGTGGCAAGTCACTATGAACATTTTGAAGCACTTCCATATACTCCACCTATGGTAATTATCCCTTAAATGCGTCTGAGGCCATGCTATTTAAATCTATCTCTTCGTAGTTGTCCAAGCTACATCCATCCGTAGGTGTTTGCTCCATGACAAAGCCTTACATGTTATTGGTATCAAGGTGGACGATTCAAATGGGTAGGATTGGATGAATGGTACTGCAACACTGTGAAATGGTAAGAATCAGCGTATCGCTTACTCACCATGGAATAAGTATCATACATCCCTCTCTTGCCAAGACGTGCATATCCATGTCTCGTTCAGACCCGGCTATGCTGCTTTGATTTTTAAGAATGGCGTCCCATCTCATAATGAGTTCCTCAAGTAATGATGAAAGTCTATACCATTTGCCTAAAGGCTTCAAAGTCATGAGAGAGAAGGAATACGTCTATCTTGGGTAAATAACGAAATAGATCTTACCTTACAGCCGAAGGTATCCTATATTTTCAGCATATGATGATAGTTCTCTATGGTATGCCCAATCATTCAAAATGAATGAGCAGGGATGAAATTTTTTTTTTGGTGGGGGGAGGGGAATTAAAACAGCACAAAATGATTACACAACAACAATAGTGAAGCCTGCAATTTGCTTTCCGAATAATTATTGACTCAATAATAGGCTATTAGTATAGACAAAATGACAACAGATAGTGCCGCTATTCCGGGGATCTGAAGCAGTGCTCAGTGTCCACTCCTGCGAGGGGTATACCATCTCGATCTGACCAGTCGATCGTCAGCTATAAAGCGTCCAAAGCACCACAAGTATGCCAACGCGGTAGACCCCTTTTCAATACTGCAGAGTCCTGCCTTACATGAGACTCTCTAAGTTATGTTCCTAGTACCAGCTGAAGGTAGTTGATCAGGAGTTTTATATGGTTTTTGCTCTTATCAGTTTCAATCTCAAACTTCTTCCCAATTACGTCTGCATCACCACAAATTATAGAACTGCGATATGCTTCACCATATTTGCGATGGTCATTGTAGCAATCCAAACGATGGCCTATCGTTATCACGGCGTCGAATCTATAAGGTGATTGATGCTTTACTATATTGCCCGCAACTACAGTCTTCTAAACGGCACGCCAAGAAGTTCCCACGGTTGGCTTTGTAACTCTATGTTGACCAACGATGTCGTCCAACTGCTGATATGATACCACAGCTTGCATTAATCCACGATGCAAGAACAATTCATTGAGACTAGTAACAACATTGCTACTCTGTAACCTATGGTAATATGATGCGAGGCGTTGCAACTTTAGAAACGTTAGTGTTATACGGCCGCATCGGCCTTTCACTTCTACTAAAGGTATAATATGCAGTGGGTATAAAACATACATACATAGATACCGATTGTAAAACATACATAAAATACAGAAAAGCATATGGAAATTATGCTATGTTAACCGTCGGTGATATATATATATATATATATATATATATATATATATATATGTATATAACTAGTGTCCAATCATTTACTATAATTGCATTTAAAATATTTCCTTTTCAGGGTGAAAACAAGGACATAACCTACTGGCTAGATGTTCAGTTGGACATGATGAGAACGGATTTATATAATATCGACCAAACTTCCATCTCCAGTTCTTGCCCCTTTAAGGAATTGCAGTAAAAATAAAGGATAAGAGTTAAAAGGAAACATTTGTTTTAAAACGCTAATAGTTCATGTTTGGACATACTGCACAACGTACTCTTTTACCAATGAAAACAACCTTATAAACATTACATCATTAACGAACTAAAGTTCTATGATACCCGTTGTCGATATTAGATGTATGTATTTTTAACATTTAGAAAAGAACGAACAATTTCTAGACCACAAACATATTTCTTACTTTTATGAGGATTGACTGCCATAGCATTTTGTTCACCTTTATGACACAACTTTTGTTGAAACCAAGGTAACGCTTTGTCTGTTTCAAACGTTTGCGACAAATATTCCCTAGTTATAAACAGTGTACGTTAAACAAAATCACATTCTATTAAATATTTATAGGTTTTTTTTAAATCAATGTATACAATATAAAAAGTAAACATGTTTTTTTTTATATTAAAACTTTTATTTTAAATAATGCATAAATAAATTGATGATATTTATAATATGGAAGATGTAAAAGTCAAGAGACAAAACTTAAAATTCATTAAACTTCTCATTTAAGAACATGGATGGGTTTCAAAATTACCCTTGTCTTGCAAATTATAAACAATTAATTTGATACTTATATTAAACAATAAACATGACAAATTAGCAGATGATGAGTAATAAATAGAAGCGGTATACATAGTATGAATTATATATATATATATATATATATATATATATATATATATATATATATATATATGAGATTCCAATATAAACTAGCTGTTATTAAAGCACACTGAACTTAAAATGGATTGAGTTTATCTTTTGCAAGATAGCGACTGATTGAATAATTATGAGAATATGGTAATGACAAAGCACAGATGAAAAAATAATAAAAGGTTCAGAAACATATTTTAGATTGAAACATGGACTAGACACTATTTATGGTAGTGATACTATTTTTTTGGTTACTTATA
Source organism: Unio delphinus (assembly GCA_029339505.1). NCBI lineage: Eukaryota > Metazoa > Mollusca > Bivalvia > Unionida > Unionidae > Unio > Unio delphinus. The sequence goes on from JAQISU010001238.1 coordinate 11,511,554, forward strand.
TAAAAATGGACAGCTGTTTTGTTTACAAGAACTGTGAAAAATCGTATAATATCTTTAAAGAAAACGTAACTCTAAATACTTGTGTTGTGGCACGTATTATATCGGTTAATAATAAACAGTGTGTGGGAACTAAAACCAAAACAGACAATAAATATAAAGATAGCTAGATAAAAGTCGATAGGAATGGCCACACTGCTAAGAGTACTGTATTTGCAGTTGCCGATTAATTTAAATACAAAAGTATCAAACGTATTAAATACGCTGCAAAGGTTTTATCATATTATATTGCCAATTCTTCGTTGTGTTGTTTGAATTCATTTTAATATCTTATTTTTTACACTTCTTTTGGCTTGGTTTGTATATCACAAGTGCAAACGAGAAAAACAACTAGCGCTCTGATACGATCAACTATAAAAGAAACAAAACCTTTGGCATGTTTAAAAAGAAACCAGTTTTATGCACCGCCAATAATTCCTGCCACTTTGTCTTCTACAGTTAATCAGACTATTAGCAAAATGTGTCTCATGGTAGCAAAGTATGATTTCTATTTTAGGCAGGTGTTTAGCGAGATCATTATTTGAATTGGAGAACCATGATTTGGAATATACCTAAAAATGTAACAAAGCGACTGTTATATATGATTGTATCTAAATACAGCTTGAATTTGTACAACTTCCTGCAGTTGGCATTTATTACTAGCGTCTTTGTGTCCTTATGTCATTATACATGCTTGAACTTCAACTTCGTGTAATAGTTTTACTCAACAGCTTCTTCTTATCATCTTACTTGTTTATCTTCTTTATTCGTATTTGTGTTAATTGCGCCTCTATATTTTATTTAACTGTTAGATGTCTGACATTTTCTATTGATCTAAAGCGTGTTGCAGAGGTTACAGTAAAACGTTGGTTAGTTAGTTAGTTTAGTTAGTTTATCACATAAGGATATCTATTTTGATAAGACTTAATAAATGGTTTTCTTTGATTTATTTAGCTGTATAGTCAGCTAAAAACGTTTTACCAGTTTGATCAATTCTACAAATTTGTTTTAAATCTTCACTTGGCGATAATACAGTGGGTTTTCAGTAATCTCCAAACGACTGGCCTTTGTTAGATCATGGTGTAATTCATTTTCAAGAAAACTAGGTATATATATATATATATATATATATATGTGTGTGTGTGTGTGTGTGTGTGTGTGTGTTACTTGTACTGTGATATCCTTAGCTGTCTTGTAATCAGAGGCATCATTATTCTAAGCTTGATTTTCAAATTTTTTATCGGAATTTATTTAATTATATTCTGCTCTTTTATCACTATTTAAATGACATACTCTCGTCCATAAACAATCAGAACTTTTTTATAGTATAACAGTACATTAATTAAAGAAACAATGGGAGGGTAACTAGGATTGTTTAAATTTTAATAAAGAATTAAGCTGATTGTTTCTAAAGCATCGACTTCTTAAATACATGTATTACTATGGAGTCTTGTTAGATTTAGTAACGTTGATAATTTACGATCTTGATTTTGTCATTTCTGTCAATAAAATATAGATTGCAATTTGGTCTTATTGATTTGTTTTTGATACCCACTCTATTTTCTGTTATCACAGATAAATCATTTTTCTTTTGCAGCTGTAATGAAGGCTTAGTGTTGAAAGCCTGTGTGGTAATGTTATTAATACTGATGGTAAAACCGCTTGAAAGCCTGTGTGGTAATGTTATTAATACTGATGGTAAAACCGCTTGAAAGCCTGTGTGGTAATGTTATTAATACTGATGGTAAAACCGCTTGAAAGCCTGTGTGGTAATGTTATTAATACTGATGGTAAAACCGCTTGAAAGCCTGTGTGGTAATGTTATTAATACTGATGGTAAAACCGCTTGAAAGCCTGTGTGGTAATGTTATTAATACTGATGGTAAAACCGCTTGAAAGCCTGTGTGGTAATGTTATTAATACTGATGGTAAAACCGCTCGCTACCTCTTTAATATATAGAGCATTTCTTTCTTTTTCTTGGTCAAAGTCTGGTTTTCCCAACATGTGTTGACCCCGACAATAAACAAATAGTTTTTCTGATCTTCAAGACCATGTTATCACATTTTGTTTTGCCGTGGGTTTTTTCATATTGGATTATTCTTTTGATTGTCATCATAATCCTGACCCTTATACTGATTCTAACTCTAATCTTAATAGTTATGTTTTAATGGTTATAACAAATATGAGGTGACAGTGTATGGAAATATATAATTTAATGACCTTAAAAACCCGGCACATACATGTATTAGACACACTTCTACCAGTGTTAAATCTGGATATACTCCGGAAAGGTATAGTGCCTTCTTTTGACATAATGTAATGATTGTATACATTTTGGTAAAATCGTGGATAAAGAGATAATCCTTTCTTTATGATCCGACGACATTTTTTAATTAACATTATTATTTCTGCATATGCATAATCTACTGTGAGTTATGAGTACCAGTATACGTCTGATTAAAGATCTGAGAAAGTTAAGATCACGTGTAGCTTAGCTGTAAGCATTTTTACTTTGATATAATTGCAATTCAAGTAGCTCGAAGAGGAAAGCAATATTTCCATTGGTCAGAATCTTACCACGTGATCAAAATGAATTGCGTTTATTTCAGTATGAACTGTAAGGGGAACTACTGTTCTACGAATACACACTCCTATAAATAGCGTCACGTGTACAGCAGAAGATAAACACTGCTAGTGAAGGCAGACAAGAAGTAAACATTAAAGGAAATGAACAATTTTACAATTTCTTTTAATAATAATTGAATTAATTTAATCTGAAAGATTAAACCCACATATTATTTCACATATTTATGAATAAAATCGTTCTTTCTTTGTTGCAATTTGTGAACAGTGTGGATAACAATGTTTGAAGTGCACTAGGTCAAGGTCATCGGTATCATGGCTATCCAATGCTGAAACTAAAATGGTAGAATTTGGAGAGTTTTCACTAACTTTGCCTTATCAGATAAATTTCACGCACGATGATATTAAAATTGTTAACCCATCTGAGGAAGAAGAAGTGTTACAAATGAATTATCATTTAGTTTGAGTGAAACAACACCAGTCCAGTTCCCAGCTGATCACCAGGATGACTACAACCCAAAACGCTCCAAAATCACTTAATGAGGAAGATCTCTTAAACATATCAGAACAGCGGTACTCAAAAGCTACCTAGACAAACACTCACTGGGGCTACAAGACTTTCACGGGTAGATTTATTCAATCATAATAAATTAACTATAATATGAACACTAACCAGTAGTCTGGACTGTTCTTTGAAGTAAGCTTAAGAAATACTGCTTGATACTTAATTTGCTGTTATATATTATCTTCTTAAATTATATATTACGAAAAGGCAACATGATGTTTATATGCCAAAAAAAAGGGGGGGGGGGAGATCATTCGTGCCATTTTTATAAAAATGAGACTTAACTGGCTCTGAAGTGAATGTAGTTTATCTTTAAATTGATCTTTGTGAAAGCTCACAATGTAACAAATTTGTTATGTAAATACCAATTATGGAAAGTAGATATGCATGAATAATTCGTTACAAAGATCTAAATATTTCAAATGTTAACAATAGTTACTACCAAAATGAAAAACATGAATTTCAGAATGGTGCAAAGAGAAGAATATAGAGGTTGATCTGAAGGCAGTTGAGTCTGCACATTTGGTTCAAATGTTCACCATATTTTATGCCGAAGTAGTCCACAAAGTCCCCACAGCACGAAAGAGGGAGCTCTCTGAAACCCAAGCTAAGGAATACCATAAAAACTCTTAAAACAATGTCAGGGCTGCTATTCATTGATACATTCAGATTGAATGTGGTCGTCAGATTGAATGTGGTCGTGTACTCACTATTGTTACAGTCCCTGAGTTTAAAAAAGCAAATGACATGTTAAATGGAATTAAAGTTGAACACAAAGAATGGCTTATCAAAGATCAACTCAAGACAAACCAATTATTTTCCAATCAGACATGTATGCAATCAATCAGTACCTAATTCAAAATGTCTTTTTTAAAACACTTTCAAAATTCTTTAAATTACTGTCAATTTTCCGAAGCAACATCTATTGATCATTTTTAATTTTTTATATTAACGTAGACAATTCATTAAAATAAAACCAAGAACTACACTTTTATTAGACAGCAAAACGAATCAAAGGAAAGACCGACCTGTTGGATAGCTTTTGATTTACTTTCAATATTGCCATAGCATAAACTGTCTCATCTGAAACACTTGAATTTGAATAAATATTAATTATTACAATTTGTTGATTTTTCTATCAACTCATATAACAATTTAGCTCGGTTTAATTACTTTCAATTTGGATAACCGATATTTATTGATTACTAACCTAAATAAGCTGAATATATTTTGAATGTTTAGAGAATTAACTCTCTCTTCTAAAATATTGGCACATTAACTGATAACGAAGAAGATCTTACAACTGTGTTTTCTATTACGTCCGCGTGACGGAAGATTTAAATCTTTTTTGCACCATGGTGCAACAAGAAAACTGAATACAATTTGACCCCAATATGATAAGTCACCTGGACAAACTGGAACACCAGTAACAATAAACAAAAAAATGAAGACACCAAACAAACCACAAAGTACTTAGATAATCTATTATTTTCAGCATTAAATAATTTAATTATGGCTTTAGTAAGTATTTCCAAACTTATTTTAATACAATTAGGCTTAGATTAGAACAAACAACTACAATATATTTTATGTAGATAGAGCCGTCCTTACATCTAAAGGGGAAACTACAACACGACACACTATTGCCCAACATAAGGACGAAATGACTTGGGCAGAGTCACACTAACATAAATAATCTCAGAAAACAAAATGGAAATGAAACCCTCCCGTAGACCTAATAGTGCTACAAAAGTTTAGTACTCTCTTAAAGAGATGGTGGTTAGAATTCAGGCCAATTGCCAGTCCAGGCATAGGGAAGAACGTATAACTGCGTAAATGTTATTAGGAAAACGTAAAACTCTATCAGTTGACGAACAAAAGAGAGAGAGAGAGAGAGAGAGAGAGAGAGAGAGAGAGAGAGAGAGAGAGAGAGAGCAGCGCCGGCTGAATTACACTTATTTTATTATTAATGTTCTTACGACACTTACACTTATAACATCAAAAGGTTGGATAGGGAAAGACTAACCACATAACAAGTTTAGAAAACCAGGATGTAACTTCTAAGTCCTAACTAGCAATATATGAGTGATAATGGCTACGAGGTGTCGTCAATTTACACATTTTCAGCTTTAGAAGTATGCGAGTTATTAATTTCTTGCGTACACGTTATAACTATTGTAATACCACTTGTATCTTTGCATATTTTATATGCAGCTTTTGTATTCGTGGTATGATGCAAACGTTTTTATTCCCGGTTATCTTGTTGCAATCATGAGGAGCATAACACTGATTCATTTACGTTTGCAAATAACTTCTAAATCACATGGATACGAATAAAATATAACCTTCTGAATCTAAATTGAAGAGTTTGTTAAAATTTCCTCTTTAAACTATTTTTAATTTTTATTTGGATCAATCAAGCGTTTTTCATTCTGTGAAATGGATCTTAACCCCTTTAGGCTAGATGTCTTTGAAGTATACTTAGCTTATTTATGTGTACCTTTTTCAGAACACAATTAATACCTGGTTTAAGATAATTTGCCTCACATGCTTTGTTTTTTAAAGGAATTTTCCTATGAAGTGGGCAGCTTTGAGACGAAAATCGTTGTGCTGAATGATTTGATTAATGAGTATGGTTCCTGAAAACGTTTTGATAGTTTGCAAAATAGAGTATTAATGACATGGATTTGCAAGGCTTTCGTGCAGTTATAAAGCCATGAAAGATAAATCTGGTGTCATGTCTGATACAGATCTGAAAAAGGCTTCGATTAGTATTGCTGTGTTTACCGTTATTAAGAAATATAAGTAGTGGGATCCAGAAGTATATATCAAAAACTGATTGGAAATAATGAAGTAACATCTGCCAGAATAAAAAGAAATCTTGAATTTGGCAGTTTCAAAGATGACGACTGGCAGACTGGTTTCATTTCATCATATAAACTTTAAAAATGCCAGAATTCTAAATTGTTGCTGCTGAAGATATTGCCTAAGCGCAGCTCTTTTTGTATATTGCATGCAGGGACAATTTCAAACAGCTTGTGTAACTTTACCATAAATAAGATTATGATAACTAATATTTTGCGATCGATAAATAGTAAATAATTTCTTAGATAATTTAGACTTAACAACAAAAATATTATCATGAGAGTTAAAAACAATACCTTAGTTAATGATATAATTAATCTGACAATCCTTGATGATAAATGCATTATATTTATAACTGAAGATTTAATATAGATAGGAACAGTTTGCGTCATTTCAAAAGTGTTACTTTTAACTTCAATGTAGAAAACTACCATAATTAATTTACACGAGTATAGGCAAATGGACGTTTAAAAGTAAAGATGTCCTAGATATTGCTCAATTGTTATGTATATCCATATTTATTTTTCAATTTTAATGAATGATTGTAAATTGTAGTGCTTATCTTTAGTTAAAATTTCGAACTTACAAATGTTAAATGTTAAGATATCAATGAACGTTAAATGGTGTACCTATTGACAGTTACTAATTTTTTTTAAAAATATTAGCAATTATTATATACTCACATTTTTCTCTGTTAACTTTCCATTATCTGAATTGTGTAGCATTTTACGATATCGCACTAAATTTCACTTCGTACTGCACTCGCGTTTTTTTTTTTTTTTTTTTTTTTTTTTTTTTTTTTTTTTTTTTTTTTTTTTTGTGTGTGCCCAGTAGTGTATTAGGAACATATTTGTATGCAAATTATGGACACTCACGTAGTAGACGCTTTATGTTTTTGGTTGATTAAATTAGTCTGTGACGGCCACATCGCGGCTGCTTTGCCACATTTCGGGTTAACTTTTGTTGATACAATGTTTCGGATTTAGGCTAGCGATAGACGCCAGACATCATAAAATTGCTGGGTCGCTAAAAATAACATACAAGGTCGCTAAAAATAACATACAAGTGACAAGGCATACACTGTCTGCAGCTGGTAATAAAAATTGCAAAAACATTAACAGTTTTACATCCTGAATGTCTTCAAATATACTTTCTTAGTTCTGCAAATCTGAATTACATGAGCCATATCATAGGCTTTCAAGATTGAGTACACTTTTCCAAATTGTGATGTAATTTCGACTATATTCCAAGCGCAACTACATCTTCCTTAATTCATTCAAAATAAAATAAATGTTAACATCCATATCTAATTTTTGATAATTGCAAGTGAAAGACTTAATCGTTTTCCCATGTTATGATTTCAAACATCCAATGACAGAGCAGAAACACACAGTTGCATATGACATCACGCTGCTCCGTCGCTGCTGAAATTCGATGCACTTCATATAGAATTGACACGGATAAATTAAGTCAATATACCAGAATTTAGCAGAATTGACAAAAATACAAAAATCTATTCATTTCAGACTAATTGGAAACGTTGTTGCAATGCGTATTCATTCACAACACAAATCTTGATTTCAAATCGAAAGTGATGTTAGCGAGCGACTAAGTTCAAATGCATCTGGGCGGAGTTATTTACGCATTAATAAAGTTTTTGTCTAGTGATGAATCGGCGTTTGTGTATTTTGTTTGGAATACGGCATACGTTAGTTACTTTATTTCTTATAGTGCATTTTGTTTATAAAATTAAGCTTAAGATAGAATAAGAAAATAATAATTAAAACAAAGGTTATTTTATTGTATGGGAAAAGGTCGTGCAGTATAACCATTCGAGAAAAGCTCATCCATATTATCATTAAGAAATGCCGCAACTTATAAGTATGTTTACAAACTTTCTCCAACTGGACGGGTCGATCATGTTGTGTCTTGAAAGAATTAGTTAATTACCATTGTATTGGTAAAAATGTGAGTTCTTTTACACTGTTGGAAATTTTCTATCTGTCACGTTGGAGTAGTGTTTTAACCTTTGACATGTAAATAAGTTGCATGGGCTGGGCAGTTTTCTTATTCCTTTTTCTGGTGTTCTTGTTATAACATCAAGTATGCAGACGTATCTTATTTTGTATTTAGATATTATTTGAGATGGGAGATACTTATATCGATTATAAAGAGGAAATAAAGTGAACAATGGTCTATAATATTATTTGAAACCACTGTGAATTATTCAATGGTGGTTTGGACGACGCCATTTTGTCGCGTCAGGAATGTTCCCTGACCAGCTCATTCTTGGACTTGAAATTAATACGTAACATTTCACTCCTTCAGACTTCAATAGAACATTTCCAGGAATATTTTAGATTCAGTTCATAATAATTTTTCATTTTATAATACTCATTTGTTTTGTTACTTCTTTTACTTAGTTAATGACCATAGAGTCGTAGCATATTTACTTCATTTTTAAATGGGTAATTTTGTAGCCAATTTTGCGGTCTTTCTTCAACTTTTATAATAAAGCTCACATTGTTTATACGTTTACTTTCTAATGGACATGTTGTAATGGTACGTATGATACACTACACAGCCGACTAAATAATTACATGCGAGAAAATATATAGCATTTTCAACTTTAATAGCAGAACTAAAATTATATATGCTTTCTAATGTATACGTTGTAACGGTATGATCTAGTGCAGCTGAGATTTGTAAAATTACGTGAGAGAAAATATTAAAAGTATCTTTCTTACTACTGACGTCTGAAAATACAATTTCGTGTCTTTTTTAAAACAATGTACATTTATAAATAATTATCCATACAGAAACTGTATCTGTAGTTAATCAAGATAAATTAAAATCATAAACATTTGAAAAGTCACTATATATATATCTTACATGAGATGTATCGATGTCACTTACAAATGGTTCTTTAACATTTGTTTATGTCAGACGTAGGATTTAATGTTTCACAGAGGAATGATTTCCTATCACATCATACAACTAATAGGTTTTCTAAATTTATATATTTATGTTATCTTATTTACCTTAAAGAAATAAAGCACAAGTTACTTGTCATCAAACATAATGTCATGGAGATTGCATGTACAATTGTGTGACGAAACAAGAAAATGTTTACCATGTAAACTTCATATATATGAAGAAAAAATGTCTTCTTGATGCTTTATATGATCAAAGATATAAAACAAAAGCCTTAACTCAAAAAAAATATTGCTGTACTTGAGTTGCATAAATCAATTTGGTTCAAATCTATATTTGTCGTATAAAGGTAGATTTTATTGCATATCCGGGTACCAAAAGACGTAATTTGCACCATCATATGGTACTCATTGGTGGTCTTCTACAGTTTTGTTATTTGCATGGGTTAAATTGTAAAAGAAAATTAATGTACCTAGCTTTCTTCGCTTGCTGTGCTGGATATAAAAAGACCTTATATATCTTAGGTATTATTCAAATAACTTCTAACTTCCATTGTTTTGGTGTATTATTGATGTTTGTAATATGGGTTATAGAGCATACAGCTTGACCCAACACAGCTAGCTCCGCCTGAGTATTTTCACTTCCTTGACTACTGGTACAAAGATAAAATGCAAAAAAAGATCCTATAACGTCTTTATATTTTATATATTTGTGAATTAATTCATCGCTCTTTTAGAAATTTGGTATTATTTTGTCTAGCAAAATTCGTTTACTCTATTTTATTAACTGCTAAAGACATTATACATTAAACTAATTCAGGCTGATTTGTAGCACAAGGGAGCAGTAATTTTAGTTGGCGGTGTACTAAGATCATGAACAATTTCCACAAGTGCAATATCCAAAGAAATTTCACCCATCCTATATGAAAGTAACATCGATGAATAACAGGCGCTCAGCATTAAGTAGTTAGTGTTGGTCTGGTCGGCCTGGTGTCAGGATAATGTGACAGGGTGGGACATCATGCTATATGCCTGCGGCATACGGCTTCAGTGCTTGACATGAATATAAACTGCCACAATGCAAACGTCGTAGCGATATCCCTGGAAAAATGTTAACACGGCACAAAAGCTCTAAATCCTGGAACAAAATCATTTAACGGCTTGTTTCTGCCGTCTCTTAGGCATCAAATACAAATACTGCAAGCTCTTATATAGGCTGGTTGATTATACCGTTGACTTGTTGGAAAATAATGCATGAAATCTCGAACATTCATGTCTCTAATACTAAATCAATTCATATTTTTGTATTTATCAAAGGAAATCATGACACGTAGTCTATAACTGTTATTCATATCACAATTAATCATTCACAGATAAACACAGCTTGACATGCATATCCCCCTTCATAAATCCATATAAACAGTCGCAATTAAAATACCACAACAACTACTACTACTACTGCAGCTGCTGCTAATGTTATTACTACTTCTAATAATAATAATAATAATAATAATAATAATAATAATAATAATACATATAATAATAATAATAATAATAATAATAATAATAATAATACATGTAATAATAATAATAATAATAATAATAATAATAATAATAATAATAATAATAATAATGAAAACAGCAACAATCTTCTTCATCATCCTCATCGATATATATTCCTTCTCTTCGTCATCATAGTCACATAAAGTGAGGTAATGCTTACGTTTGACATGCACAATGGGTACTCACATTCACCCAGCCCGAGACTCCGACAGTGGTGGGATGGTAGTGATCCGTACCGTAAGATCATTCGGACACTCTGGGCCGCCGGGATGATTTGTAGTGTATACTATACTATACTATACTATACTATACTATACTATACTATACTATACTATACTATACTATACTATACTATACTATACTATACTATACTATACTATTATATGCTATGCTATGATATGCTTTGCCATGCTATGCTCTACTGTACTTATACATACATACATACGTACATACATACATACATACATACATACATACATACATACATACATACATACATACATACATACATACATACATACATCATCAATCAACACACACACATACATATACATACATACATACATACATACATACATACATACATACATACATACATACATACATACATACATACATACATACATATTATTTGTGTATGGTTTTCATTTTCCCATGACAGCAATTTTAATGGCAAGCTTTATCAACTGCTTATCTTAACTTTGCTAGACAAAGACGACATCGATGACTAAAACGGTAATCCATACGCATTGCTTTGTATTAGGTTCGCGATAGCAATTATCGTGTTTGTAAGCAGACGTGCACACCTATCACATTATGAAGATAAACTGGTAATATTGACAAATTACTAACTCCGCGTGTTGATTATGTAGCCATTATGTATTATGATAAAGAAATTGTCATTGCATAAGAAGCAGAAGAATCTGGGTCTGCTGTAATTATTGCAGTCTCTCTCTCTCTCTCTCTCTCTCTCTCTCTCTCTCTCTCTCTCTCTCTCTCTCTCTCTCTCTCTCTCTCTCTTTTGACGATTATTTGGTAGAATCCTGTGTAATATTCACACATTTGATGAAACAAAATTAAGGACAATAAATATACAGAATAAAATTGATTCATTCATGCCCATGATTTATCAGTGATCTCCTCTACGAAAGTTGGGATATGGAAATTCCGTAGTCCGAATCACTATTCTGGTTGATTATTTGCAGACGATGAAATGACAATGATTTCTTCAGGTGTTGTGAAGAATGACATTATACAATTTGACATTGATACTAAGAGAGAGAGAGAGAGAGAGAGAGAGAGAGAGAGAGAGAGAGAGAGAGAGAGAGAGAGAGAGAGAGAGAGAGAGAGAGAGAGAGAGAGAGTCATCCATAGATGCATCTTTAATTAGAAGATGAAAAGTAAACATGGTCCCTTTACAACCAAGCTAAATCTCCCAGTTTGAACACAAAATCCTACATTGAAACAGTTCCATTGTCAGTGGCGGTGTGTGGGAGTTAGGGGAACGTGAAGGGGAAAAGTGCTCCTGGTCGCCAAGTAATCGGGGGTTCAGTCAGGAGCGTTTACTTCTCTTGCAGTTTAAATTTTCATAGTATTTCACCTTAAATTCTTCACAAAACTTACCATTAGAAAGGGAAGGGACGGAGGTTGGCAAATCACATATAAACTGTTCACTTTAGCGAAAGGGGCGTTACTCAAGTGCAATGCTCCTGGGTGTCTCGAGCCCTTGAGTGCTTATGCCATACATAATGACAAGTTCTATGTGTTTCCTTCCAATCGTAGCATATAGCAATTTTTACAACAGACGTGAAAGTAGTGGAATATTTCACAGACATACAATATACTCTGTATACCAATATGCCTCTTTTTGAAATTTAGAAGTTTAACGTTTCGATGTCGATTAGGGGATGTTCCGACATAACATGGACGGTTTAGAAATGTGATTCACCTTCTGCATGTTGTTGGCATGTGAAATTAGGGATGTGACATTATCTTCCTATTCCTATTTGATTAGGATTTCCTAAATTGGTAAACAAGGATCAAAACCCCATACTCTGTGTGTTGGTACAGTCGAAATGTTGGCAAATCTTGCGTCGATCAGATTTTATCTTTCATTCGGTATTGCGGTGATTTATGACCCTGCAACACATGATGGTATTTTAGTGTAAGACAAGTAGTGTTAGTAAAGTCCCTTGTCCAGAGATACCTCACGGAAGTCTATATGGGTTAGTCTGCTGGCAGGATTCGAACCCGATTGCTTCTAATCGCGAGTCTAATATAATAACCGCTGAGTCACTGAAGTTATCATAAGGAGATGGTATATCGATATAGCGACGTTTGATTTTATGTATCAGGGTTGCATTTCACGTTTACGCTACTAGGAGGGAAGGACGACAAACACAGTTATAATTTCCCATGCAATAAAGTGTTCCTATTTTTAAACGCAAAATACGGATTTTGGTAAACCGCCAGAAACATTCACTTTCGATTATAACATGTTTTATAATCAAGAAATATACGTTTGGTGGAATATATACACACAAATACATAATGTGAGCGTCTTTTGGTAAACCGCATGTCTCAGCAATGAAAACTAATTGCTTTGAAAAAATACAAATAGAATTTTTTTTTTTTTTTTTAAAATATCTTATAAGTTTTCATTGGGTGGAATCACTGCTGATTTAGTTACGTGCGGTGAGCTTCAACTCTTGGTCGTCAGTTCTTCCTTTAGTCACTACCCACATATATAATGTCAACACATGCACGGTTCGCATTCATAACTTCTGAACTGAACGCAGTTAGGTATTTTCAAGAAATGTGAAAGACCAGAATTCGCATTTATTTATTTTTAATACCCGTAACATTTGAAAAATTTATATTACTCGTGCAGCACGTATCCTGTAAATTGGCGTTATTTTTATTGGCTACGTTTGATATAGATCTTGTACTTTCAGCATTGTTATTTGTGTTCGAAGAGTCTGATAAAAACCAAATACATTTGAATTTACCTCTTTATCACACCGTCATGCCTACGTTATATCAGTCTACTTTGACGGTCATATCAAGATAGCAAATATGTGCACCTGTCGAAAGTGGTTAATGCGTCACTTAAATAATTACACGACAGGTGCTTGATGTGAGACGGTTGATTCGACGCGCGATAGTATGACCATACAAAATGGCGCATTTCAGTAGTATGTTTTGTATTTTCGGAGTTTTGCATTTGCTTCTACTTTTTGGAGATTTGTATGCACAATGCTTTTACACAGGTAAGGTAGATAACTGTTATTTGCTTTTTTCTAAAGAGTCAAATTTTGTTTAACAAATATGCTGAGTGGACAACAACGACATCCATATAACAATATGTATGCTTTCCTAAAAATATGCTGATGTTAAACATATAAATACCAAGACATTTAAAGATCTATTGTAATGAAAGAATTAAAGGGTTTTACAATCTCAGAAAAAAGTCCCAATGGCATCTCCACGTGTCTGACTTGTGACATTGGTCATAAACTGTGCAAAGTGCATATTAATAAAACAAGGAATAAACCTTAACAAAGTGTTTTCCTGCCGTTTTATAGAACATAACCTTTATTCAAATGCCTAATTCTTATGAAATAGCGTAAATCGCGTTGCTTAGAAAAAGACATTTTTCATATTTGTGACACCAGACTAAACCTTAAACCTCAAAAAAAATAAAAAAATTATGTTAAGGTTTCATGGGCATGACCCGTGTTCGGACGATTGGACCGATCTGGCGCTCACAGGGGACCCGTGCGTTATTAATTTAAAACAATATATATCTAATGAGAGAAAGTAATTTTCAAGTTCAGTATCATATACAAACTGGTTTAAAAGTTTATTTCCAAATGCTGTGCTCACAGGGGGTACCACGCGTAAATCTTGGGGTCCCCGCCAAAATGTCCTAAATCGGGCCACGTGTGTGTGTGTGTGTGTGTGTGTGTGTCTTTTACATAACATGAATTGAACAGAATATATGTCAGTCGGATAGTCGGATGTTTCTGGTGAAAAAGGAACAGAGTTAAGAGCTGGAAAAATTCGATAATCTTCAGTCAATGAGACAGGTTTCGATTTCTAATCTTTAACACAGGAATATTGTATAACTAATTATAACAAAGTGAAACAATTTGTAAAGAAGCAATACAATTATTAGGATTTTATGTAGAAAATAATAATTAAAAAAAATAAAAATTTAAATTATATCGTTGCAATTTGGACAGTTTATTTTGAAAAAGTCAAGAATTCAAATACCGCATTATGTCGGGCACCGTGCGAGTCAGCTCGATTTCACATTACATCGGTCAGCTTACATGTCTTAGGCTTAGACTGTTTTCATAATAGAACTCTTCCTACGTGTTTTCTATCTATGAATCCTGTGACATGCGAGCCTGTCTCCGGTAAGTGAGTTAGAATAATGGGTTAATGCGCTTGTTATTCATTTTGTAAACAGAATAAAGCTTTTAGGACTGTTACATACAATTTTTCAAAAATTTATCACAGAAATATATGAGGATGTGATGGCATGTTTGTCCTACCATTTAACATGTACTCTATAAAGCCTTTGCTCACCATCAGTAAAAGAAATCTAAAAGAATACTTTTTTTATTTCTTCAAATATTTCAAAATCAAAAATTGCACCATCAAAGCATCGAATGAATTTAGAACGTGTCTTTAAATTGGTTGTAGAAAAACAAATATCATAATGAAAAATAATATTTGCTTCGTTTATTTCAGTCTCCTGTTACACACCTCATGATCACGGCGTGTCATATAGAGGTTACCAGAGATTCTCAGAAACAGGAAAAGAATGTATCCATTGGAACCGTCACCTCCATCAAGCTACACCCTCTCTTTTTCCGAACGGTGGACTGGATCAGAATTACTGCCGTAACCCGATCGGATCGGCGGACAGACCCTGGTGCTACGTGTCCCCGATTAAGAATGGAACCTATTGGGAATATTGCAATGTTACAGAATGTGGTAGGAATAACCATTTTATCTCATGTAAAGGGTCCATGAGCAATATTCATTTGACACAAAGTGTACGAAACAACCCTAATAATGTTCCCGGTTATGCGTGCTTTGGTTAGGAAAACATTCGCATCAGCGAGTTTGAGTTTTGTATGACATGTGATATTCTGTTTTGAATTGACAAAGTATGCTGATTTTAATATTTTTAATCTTTTTAAACTGTCAAAAATATAAGCCTCAGTGGTAAGACTCTGTTGAAAATAATGAGCAGTGAATAATTTATGACGTCATGGCCTGATATTGAGCATAGCTAAACCTGCCTTTGGCAGCCACCTTTGGGAAGTGGGATAAATAGTCCTTTAAGACATGATTTTTTAATAGTGTTAACTTGTACAATAATTATGTTTAATGGAGTCTCTAAAAGGTTTGCTTAAGTGAAGGTGATTCCTAAGTCAAGGCGATTTCTAAGTAAACGTTGACCTTTACATAACGGTTTGCCGCACACACATAGATATCTGATGAAAAGTTCTTGTCAAAGCAGATTAATTTAATAATTAAAAGTTATAGCATGAAGAACTCGTGATAATGTATACAAATGCTTTCTGACTTATTCAGCAAAACAAAAAAGTGTCTTTAGTTATATAAATGGCAAGGAAGTGTACCGAAATAAAGTAAATCATTTTTGCAGGAATCGTGTAATCTATCTCTTCTTGCTTTTCAAGTTTTGCACAAGCAGTTTTGTACCACCCTGTAAAATAAGATTCTTATGAACTTAGTTCCCTCGTTTGTGAACGTTAGCTGACCTCTTCAGTCTTCCGAATTCCTTTCTCACTGGATACTGTAAAGAGGCCTAAATGGTTGGAAAGAGATCTTCTTCTTTATCCAGAATTACGTATCCAACAAACCCATGCTGTATTTGCTATATTTATACCAATCATTTCGCGCAAACATAGCCTATCTGCTGTGAATTATTCGACGGCATAACAGATCTACCCCGCCACCTGAGGAATGATCGTAATCCAATTGTCACGTCTAATTGTTGTATTATCGGCAATCTTTATACAGAAGTTACGCTATATATTTTATTATGAATATGTATGAAACTTTATGTTTGTTTGGAAATACTAAAAATTTAATGACGTAATTATGATATGACCATAATGACTACAGGGACATACATAGAGGAACAGAAAAAATACACATCAAAACAAGGAGACGAAACTCACTGAAAATAGACAGATATATGTTCCAAAGAAAGATTCACATATAACATAGAGAATCTAATCAGAAAAGTTGAATATATTGGTGCAAAACATTTATTCAATTATATACATGGGCTATCTGGCCTATGCTTTGGTCTAAGCACTATCCATGTAATACATAAACATTTTGGACATGGAACAAACCTATTCACCTGTTGTTTATTTTTTTATTCAGGTAAACTACTTATAAAGCTTAAAGTTTATGCTTTTTTAACTCACTTTATATACAACGTACTTGTATTTCATAAGAAAATGTCATTTTCTTTCACGTTACATTAAATGTTCATTTTTCAGAGAAAGCTAAATCAAAACAAGTAGCAAACAGTCTACTGGGACAAAGATTATATTTATCTCTATATCCGCGTCACACAAATTGTTTAAAATCTGATCAGCTACTACTTGTGTTCAAGCGTAGATATTTCTCATCATGTACTCCCTCTCATTCGTAAATCTACTGTTGTGGCCATCGTGATATATATACACTTATTGGTAAGCAGATAACGTGCAATCATTTTCTTCTTCCCATGAAGGCACAGCGTATGCCATATAAACAGTCATTGTTCCATCGGTGATGTCAAAGTTTTCTCTCATCGTCTGCACATCTTTAATAGTTAGGAAGAAGTTTATTCTTCATGTGTACTAAACACGAGACGGAAAGGAGAGTTCAAACTGTCCTGAGACATAGACAGGTTCAAACGACATTGATCTTTGACTTGGCACTGACGTTTGAGTTCCATTAAAAGTGAGTAGAAAAAGTCCGTAATGAAACTTGCTGCTTCCTTGAGTGGAATGTCATACACAAAGTTTTTCAATGTCACTGTGTACGTGCAAGTTGTCGTCCTCAATTTTCTCAAAGTCGCTGTTTGGGTCATTAGGATCATAATATACATCTTTAGGTCTATTGAATCCTTTTCCTTCTTAAACGCACTTTGCTGTGACGGTATGGTGTTGGTGGTGAAATAAGCCGATGATGTTTGTTCCTTCTCTTTTTCCATCTGCGTAGAGTGATTCATCTTTCTATCTGCTTGTTCTCGCAATGAAGTGTCGTTTTTGGAAGTCATCCCATTTTTATATTTGGTAATATCTGGGTGTCCATAACTAAAGTCTTGAAGTCTAGAAGTTGATCTTGTTGCACTTAGTTTTCCATGGTGTTTGTAAATAAACAACTACGATGTAGTACAGCATTGATGAAATAAATGATCGTGAGGCACATCATTCGAGTACCTCATTGGGCCTGAGGCTCTCGCTTGATACTTCTGTTCGAAAGGATTCATCTTTCTAGCTTGACGCTTGTAGTCACTGTTAGGTATGGGTCATGAACGTGGTTCCCTTTATATGCTCGTGAATATTAGAAGTAACCGTAAGGTAAAGTGAAGTGGTTGGGAAGCCGTACTCGCGTCATGTACATAATATTATTTAAAAAATTCCAAAGGTCGACTGACAATTTAGTGTGCGGGTAAACGTACAATCTTGTGCGGTTTAAAGTTTCGATCATGTCCAGATTGCAAAGCTTCTTACAGCACACCAAAGTTCACCACTCGACTTAGAATCCTGTCCTCGGGGTGGTAGTCCGTTCAAGCTCTTAAACGGTCTCTTTCGATGTTACGGTGACGTTGACCCAGGCTGTCAATGTCATGCATCTGTCCGTGTCACAATACATCATAAGATATCCTAACAGTTCTATTGCATCGTACAATTTTAAACGAGTGTTGGCTGTCAGGTAAGTCGCAATGATTACATTTCGAAATTAACGGCTTCTATAAAGTCCCGTTCTTCTTTGTAATTGACTAAGATCAAGTCCTCACGAAGAACGTCCACATGTTTCATGTATTTGGTTTTCTCGTGAATCATCTGGAAGTAGCGAGAAGGTTATACCAATAACATTGTCTCGGGGAAACATGGCCGTTGTGCATTTTTGCCACCAGGCAAGTCAACATCACTTTATCAAACAATCGCCATCCTTCGTTTATCTCCATGTGATTTTCTTACTTCCAGTACTTGTCTTTAAATTTATTTTGATCCTCGAAAATGTAGCACCAAGAAGGATAGCCGCTGACTTCTTGTTTCAATTGTAAAAGGCATCTACGTAGTCTGCGAAAATACCTTTCTGCGTCTTGTCACCCTTGTGGTATTGTTTTGTCTCGGGACAGTGGTACATTTCGTTCTAACAACTGGTATCCCACGTCCAAAGCTTTGAACAATTCCACGCAGACCCCAATTTCCCTTCAAGGAGAGTTCTTCCTGGGGGTGCTGACAAGATCGGTCTTGGTTGCACATTTTGGCACAAGTACTGCACAAGGTAAACATCAGTTTTTCTTGGCATAGGTGAGGTCAAACGGGATGGTACAAGTTTGTGAAAGACGAGACTTTGCAACTGTTCAATCCGTTTTATTGTCGAATGTTGTCCACGTCGATGTGTTCGGTCAGCAATTTCGAATGTCCTGTGGACATGTGACAATATTTGAACACGTACGGATACAGCGAACACACGTCATCAGCTTAGTATAGAAAACAGTTGAAATTTGTCTGTCCTCTGTACAAACTGTTCCGTGGGTTCAGTGGGTCAACCAACGTGTAACTTTTCACGATGCGTTCAAACACGGGATCGGTTTTCAAACGGTCATTGTCCTCGTGCTCCCACATGTCCGTCACTTTGTATTCGTGCTATTCTAACGTCAAGCGCCGAATAAAACCTTGCCTCAAACAAATCTTCCACTGTACGTTGCAATAAGTGATTTTTAGTGTCACGTTGAGAGTAGCAGATTGGACATTCGTGTAAAAAGCATCAGTTAAACTCGCACACGATATTGGGGTTTCGTAAGTCCCAACCGTCCACCTAATACGTTCCGATGGTCTTTTTGCCTCTTCACTTTCGGGCATGTTGAATCCATTTGTCTTCCTTGTTGGAAAAATAATGTAGCCAGCGTAGGGCTTTGACCGAGTATCAACGTTTGACAAAGTTTGTCGTTAAAGGGCCTATGACAACCAGGGTGTTTTTTGCAATGAATCGTTTGCGGTACCCGAAGGAACACGCTGGGACAACGTTGCAGTCAAAGGATTGATCCCTCCTTGCTCAATGAATAATTCTCGAAATATTGCACAGCAACGCTGTAAGATGTCAACTTCTGAACGATAATACTTTAGCATTTCTTCCTGAACATCGAAGGGGTTCGAGACGTGAGTCTGTTACCAAGCGTGGAAAGCTTTTTGTTGCTCGGTGCGCATTTTTGTCAAAGGGCGTAAGAGTGAGCCTCGGGCGAATGGGGTACAGCTAATTGTTGATTGGTCAGGGTATTGTCATCTTGGCTCTTGGTCTCGTCGATGTGGCCTAAGATCCATTTGGGTGTGTCATTCTGATATTTTATGCAACATTACTAATTTCTTAGTCATATCGCTCCGATGTCTGCAGTGTAAAAGTTTATATTGATTATTAGCACTTGGGAATCGTGCCGTAGACATGTAGCATAATGTCCCACCAAGTCACATTATCCTGATACCAGGCTTGCCAGTCATAATACTGACCTCTTAATCATGCGTGCCAAGCGAGGCAGCTGTTAGTACTATATTTGTAAGTCTTTGGCTTGACTCGGCTGGGGATCAGAGGCAGTCGCTCTAACCGCTAGGCCACCAGAGCGGTCAAGATCCATTTGGCGAAATCGATTAGCTTGTTCGGTCTTGCTACAGTGAGGGAAATAACTAAAGATAAGCTCTTGGATGCACTTCTTGCACGCTCGATGAGCTGCACAGAAATTATGAATGTGAAAGCCGGTCTCTCGCATGCATTTGAAATCGAACAAGGTGTCGTTTGCATAAGTCAGCAAGGCGTTCATAACTGTTGCTTGTCCTTGTAAAATATACCAAGGCATTGTCACAACGACCAGTGCAACATATAAGTCTAATAATAATTTACCTTATGGACACGTAGATATCACTCAATATAAAATGGGGCCGTCTTCTTGTTTGGATGTGTATGTGTTTGTTCCTATCAGCTTTTGTCCTTATAAATGCATTTCAACCTATATATAGTTTCGACCCTATAGAACCCTGGACGTCACTAGTGTTCAATTGCCATTGTTCAAGGTGCCATACCCATGTTAAAGTTCCATTGTCGCCAAAGTTCCTTGGCACTTTTTAACATGGAAGTCCCTTGTTGCTAACGTGCCGAGATACAATTCTCCATGTAGACAATTCTTCTTTTATTTAACTTTGTTTACTTGCAGAACCATGTTTATACAGAGGAATCCTCATGAAAGTTGGGGACTCCTTCCATGATGGTTGTTCGAGATGTTTCTGCCAGCAGGATGCCTTAAAATGTTTAAGGTATGCCTTTCCTGTACACAATTATTATGTGAATTATGATAGTAATGCTTTTCCTGTAGATTATTCTGATAGGTATGACATTACTGTACACTGTTATGATAAGCTTGCCACTTCTTTCATTAGTCTGGTAGATATGCCTTTCTTGTACACTATTCGTATATGTATGTCTTTCATTTCATTATTCTGATATGTATACCTCTCCTGTACACTTGTATAATAGGTATGCCTGTCATGTACACTATTATATTACGTATTCCTTTCCTGTACACTTTTCTGATAGGTATGCCATTCCTGTACACTACTCTAATATGATGCCTTTTCATGTGCACTATTCTGATAGATGCCTTTTCTATACACTACTCGGATATATATGCCTTCCTTTCATGATTCTGATATGTATGCTTTTTCCTGTACACTGTTATGATAGGTATGCCTTTCCTGTACACTAGTATGATAGATATGCCTTTCCTGTACACTAGTATGATAGGTATGCCTTTCCTGTACACTAGTATGATAGGTATGCCTTTCCTGTACACTATTATGATAAGTATGCCTTTCCTGTACACTATTATGATAAGTATTCCTTTCCTGTACACTATTATGTTATTTATGCCTTTCCTGTACAATATTCTAATAAGTATGTCTCATGTACACTATTCTGGTAAGGTGCATTAACTTTCCACTACTCAGATAGCATGCCTTTCCCTTGATTAATCTGATATGATGCCTTTTCATGCACACTTTTCATGAAATATGTACTTGTTGTCTGTCTTTGTCTACAATACTGTGTTTCATCGTGCGTTGGCTGATCAATTCGTTAATATGCGTTTCTTCATGTCCTTGTTTTGGAAACGAAAATAATACTTTGTGCTCATCATTACTTAAATGCAAATGAACGCTAAGAGAGAAACGTTGTTTCAGAGCTGGCCGGTGTTGAACAAGAAGACGAATTGCAGTTATCTCCCTTTCGCCCTTACTGGCGAAACAATGTTTGAACAAATTTGTCTATAGTTTTGATAACCTGGTGTAAATCCCTATTAAATTGTCAACCGATGTGTAGACTATCCAAGTGATACCACAATGTAATGCATTGTTCAATGCCCACTCAGTAGGACCACCTTCCAAGCGCACATAGTTAATTTTATCAACGATCAGATATCGACGTCTTCCTCCTGACAGAAACATGCTTAAAACCATCAGGCGAGGAGCCAAGTGCTCGGATCTAACACCCGCCAGTTAAACCATCAAGTCGTACCCCCGCCGCTCTCGCAGAGGTGGAATTGATGTCATCACAGATAAGTTCATGATAAATTGTCTTAAATTCAACACAACCTTCAATTTAAGCCACACATCGTCTGAACTTGTCTAAATATCACTCACACTAAAACAAAGGTCAGTCGATATTTGCTCCATCTACCTCCCTCCTCCTAGTAGATAAAATAAGCTGACTGAATCTCTCATTTTGGACCAGTTTCCAAATCTACTGCTGAATGAAAATTCGATACTTGGCAACCTGCATATTCTTGGAGATTTCAACTTTCACTTTGACTTTCGTGGTAACCTGTACACATCAAGACTTTTAGAATCCATTCATGTTTTCAATCTTTTAAACATTCAGTTAACCAACCCACCCATAATCATGGTCACCTGTTAGACTGGAATTTTCATAGACATGTGGATAATATTATACGGTCCACCCTTGTAGCAAACGCACTTGCATCAGATCACCTCTACATTCTATGTCATTTAGACTTATCAGTCACTACCCCTCCATCTCTAGTTGAAACTAAGAGAAACCTCCGTATGATAAATAGAACCAAATTAATGCACGACACCCAAGCAAACCTAACAACATGCTACATCCTACAGCAAAACAACTCGATAACTGCCTGCGTTCATTGCTTTGAAAACATGTCCCAGCCTCCCAGTGCAGATTGTCAATTCAATGGGGGTTCTCCGTGGTATGGCAGTGTTAGAGACCAGCTTCTCACTGCTAAAAGAGACCGTCGTTAAGCGGAGAGGTATTGGCTTTCCACCAGACTCACTATATTTTCATTAATAAATATATAAAGCCGCTAAGAAGAACCTAACAAACATAGTCCATTGGGCAAAATTATCCTACTACAGTACTAAGATCACTGAGAGCTCAAGCTGAAAAGTTGATATTCCAGGACAAAATGAAAAGCAGATTCTAGTGTTAAACGATATTGTGTTGGTTGATATCAGTGTTGTCGAAGATGCATTGCGTGCTGATAAATCCCCATGGAAGCTAGCATACGCAGCGACGATACATTCTTTGCAGGGGTTGACTATATCCGATACAATTTATTTGGATCATATATAATCGCATCGAGGGGTCGAATTTGGTTTATCTTGCAGTGTCCAGAGTACGAAGAATAAATCAACTTCGAAGATTTGTTTTAGATGACAATGACACTACAATAAGTGATATTGTCAGCGATGATATAATCAGAAAAAAACTCTCTGGTTATAAACAACAAGACAAAAAAGAAATAACAGAAAATTTGATATTGATGCCGAGTTTATAATCACACTGAAACAACAACAGAATAATCACTGCGCGAGTTGCAATTGTATAATGCGTTGGTGTTGGTCGGATAAAGATCCTCGCCAATTTACCGTAGACAGAAAAAATAGCAGCGTAGGTCATACCAGAGATAATGTGATGCAGACTTGCCTTGAGTGCAACAGACGCAGAGGTGCTAGTTAAGACCACGCGGCGGTAATTGAGTATCCTCGGGTATCACTTGTAGTTGTTCCCGTGTACATCGTTGCAGAGGAGCAGTTGAATCCAACCTATAGACTGGCGGTCTACCCATGGATCGTGTTATGCTAGATATTTTATGCGTAGAGACACTCCAAATAGGAGCAGTAGCTCTTTTATTGCCACCTTCGAGCTCTCCTGATTCATATAAATATCTATCAGTGACATTGACGAGTATTGGTTGTTTTGAAAAATCATTATGCTGTTTTACAGGTATTTCCTTTCGTTTAATAACGTTGTTAGGTTTCATATTAATTGTTCGAGTAATCTCATTATTCAGCGCGTTAATTAAGCCTGGTAATCTCTTGACCCATTCACGGGATCGTTTATTATGAATAAAGTCCTTCGCGTATTGATATCCAAATAACCGCTCAGTAAGTGTGCGATTAAATCGTTCAACAATTGCCTGATCG
Organism: Unio delphinus; assembly: GCA_029339505.1. NCBI lineage: Eukaryota > Metazoa > Mollusca > Bivalvia > Unionida > Unionidae > Unio > Unio delphinus. The sequence goes on from JAQISU010001238.1 coordinate 11,535,875, forward strand.
CGATGCAGTGCAGTATGTCCTCGTCTGATGGTGACATTATGATGCTTCATTGTTGATAACACTGCACCCAGAAATTCCCTGCCAGGATCAGCTTGCAATAGATTTGTGCCAATACAGAGGACCCCTTCGATAAATCCTTTCAAACGCAGAAGCAACGTCAGTTGATGATTTATTTTCTTTAGAGGTTCTGCTTGTTTGTATCTACTCACAACATCAACTACGGTTAGTGCATACTTGTAAACACCATCATACGGCAGAAATAATATATCAGCCTGATGAACCTCATTAGGTGCGCTGACATCAAAATGCAAGACGTTAATTTGTTTAGGCGGTGATAGATAAATTTGCCATATCGCCTGTTTGGATAACCAATCCGCTGCAGTGGTATTTTTGCACCTTTGCGGCGCTAGCGACTTTACTAATTGCTGCTTTACCCCTCCAGTATCCTCTTGGAGAATAATAAATAGATTCCATGATGTTATTAATTACCAGCACCCAGCATCAAATTTACTTTTCATCGCCGATTTTATCAACCATGAAGCCAAATTCTGATTTATCAGTGACAGAATTCAACGCATGAATCAATTTCACATCTGCGATATGTCTATGTTGCAGATTACTGCTTTTATAAGCAACATCATGAGCATGACACGCCTTATCAAAACAGTTTATTGGGTTTTCACCGGGTCGGGGTTGGTTTTGATCATCGAGTCTGATATCAAGTCTGGTTCCGGGTCCACAATAACTATACCCTGGAAGGTGTTTTTCTCCTGGATATTTTGCCTATGGTGTTCCTGGCAGTTTTACTAACTTGGCTGCAATATCACCTCCTCGTCTTTTTTTTTAAAACATCTCCAGATTTCATAGAAACAATTCTAATTTTTTTTTGTACAACATTATACACACTTACCAGCAAGTGCTGAGTTGTTATTTGTAGTTGTAATCGTCGTCAAGTCGTTTCTGCTAGTACGCTTCTTACATTTCACACAATACAGATCCATAATTTATTTATAATAACATGAATGTAATTGATTTTTCGGCGACAAAAACACGAGAACCAGTTAAGCATCATGCAGCGTAACGAAATTCTATTCGCATGATTATATTCGGACCATCTGGAAGTGGCAAGACACAACTGCTACTTAATTTAATAACGATATGGATGAAATGGGACAAGTTGTATTTAGTAGCCCCGAGTGTAGAAGATGAGCGATGTTACGAGGTGTTAAAGAATTTTAACGAGAAAGCAAAATCGGAAATCGATGAGGATCTTGGATATTATTGAGTTTATAACCGATATCGAGGAAGCACCGAGCATTGATGTTATTGATGGAAGTATTAACAATTTAGTCGTATATGATGATGTTATGTTAGACAATCAAAAGAATCCCTCTAGGATATTTTCCAGAGGTAGGCATACAATTACCGATGTGATATATGTCACTCAACGATATACTCAAATACCAAAAGTGATCAGAGATAACTGCAATATTCTTGCTGTATTCAACGGAGTTGATACACATACGCTACGAAATATTTGGCAAACTTGGTGCGGCGGTGACATGGATTATAATCTCTTTAGAAATTTCTTTAGTCACGCTCAGTGAATCCCACGAGGATTTTTAACGATAAATTTGCATGACCCGAGATCAAAATACCGTGTCGGACTTGATAAATTATTCGGTTGAAATCGTGAAAAGATTTTTACCCCCATAGCAGCAGAGAAAGGGGGGCCGCGACAACGACTTTGCGTCTCCAAAGGAAACTTTTTTTTCGATTTTGGAGGAAGCCTTGGTTTGCCAAATTGACGCGTCTATAAAGTGGTCGGATTAGCCCCCCCCCCCCCCCACTACTGATTGTTCTGTTTAATTAAAAAAAGACACGACCAAATGATCGAACTATAGAGTACCCTTCTTCTGTGTGGAAATATTGCCTACCGGAAATGGTTTAAATTATATACAACGGCATGTTAATACCATCCAGGTCCAATGATGCGCCATTACAAAGTAGGATCTTAACACAAGATGGCTAAGACTAGTTATTCAGCATATGCTAGATGAAAACATTTTAACTTATAAACCGTATATGATCGTTACTGGCGCAGCCTTCAAAACGCAGTTAAGTTCCTTTGTTTAAAATCTACAGTCAAAGACAATTATGTTCGAGGCTGTGCAAACAATATACATGTGACTAGACAGTGCTGGTGCCCAAGATTTTCTAAGTTCATCTGACTCTTGCTTGAAAATGCCCTGAACTAGCATATTAAAAACGACAATTGAATAAGCAAGTGAATCAATCCAGCTCATTATGATGATAAACTTAGAAGAGCTTATAACTGTGTATTCGTTCGAACATTAAAACGAAAGTGTATAGCACTATACGTTTATTGAGCAAAAATGATAGAATCATCTAACCACTTTCACGTATTACAACTGAATATTCCAGGTGCCCCGACTCCTTCCAGAACGTGAACAGACTTTGGTGCTATATGAGCGAAAACAGAACGGAGATTTTCCCAAAATGCTGCGGAAAACAGGTCTGCCGTGAAGATAAGGAATTCGTTCTTCAGGAGTACTTCGATTATCTGAAAGAACATTTCCCAGGTGGAATTCACTGACAAAATCCAATCAATGCTGACACAATATTTTAATGTTTTTGACCTCCCTAACATTTTGCATAGATTTTGCGTTTGAACTGTTGATGTTTTTTTTTTGGAGCCAACTGTTAAATTTTCACTAAAACCCCAAAGGAAAAATAAAATCAACTATTAATTTGGATTTAATTTTTCCATTTCGTTATGTTCTTATATTGTCCGAAAGAAAATGGCATAATTCGAAAAAGTGCATGAAATGTCAAATTTGCACTGCATTTGTACATACACACACGTGCTCCACGGAAGAGACCTTTGAAACTCACTGTAGTAAGAACATTTAAGATCATCAAAGTAAAACAAAAAATACTATAAAGAGATATGTAATTAAGACACGGTTGGCAACCAATTCTCTCGGTGATTTGGGTCGCAGAATACAAATTCGATATTTTACTTGAGCTGTTTTAATTAAAATGTCTCAATTCCGTTTCATTTTAAATAACGAATTAATAATTTGCATGACTGTAAGAATGCGAGTTCCAAAGTAATCCACATGAAAATCCTGTTAGTTAATCACACAATGAAGGAAAACATAGTTTCCAATATCAATGTCGAGTGCGTACGCTGAGGAATAGTCACTAAATGTCAGTTTTTGGCCTTATATGCGTGTCACGAGCGATCTAAAAGGAACATAATCAAATATGGACAAAGCGGAAACCTCTGAAACTTGAATTATCTCCCATATATGTGTGTGTGTGTGTGTGTGTGTGTGTGTGTGTGACAGAAAAGAGCAAAAAGCAACAACTTTTGAAAAATTCAACTAATGATTTTTAGAGACTCCATTAAACATAGTCATTGTTCAAGATAACTCTATTAAAAAATTATTTCCAAAGATACATAGTGACAAATTAAGAATAACTTGCACTATTGTGAACTAAACATCCCTAATAGTCCTAATAATTCTTTCACAAGTTACAGTATTGTGAATAAACTCCGAAATAGACCAAAATGTTCTATAACAAGTCCAAATGTATGAAATTCCGTATGAATTCCTGTTTTATTACAAATAAATTCCTATATTAAATGCGCATGCAGAATCAAAATTGCTAATGGCATCGTGGAGTTTGGCAATATACACTCGGTCTTCTGATGTATCACAATAATATAGTCATAAATGTCTTTGTCTGAATTCACTAAAATTCCAAAATTAAAGTTTTAGTCCAAGAATTTTATCGAACATTCTGTAATTTCAGTGAATAATAATTTGAAAAAATAAATCCAACCAAATTAAAATCTGAACACAGCATAATACTGATTCTACTTCAGATGTTAAGGCAAGAATTAGTAACTCGCAAGTAAACAACAGTATATTAAAAGCTGAGATACAATAATAGAGCCAGGATGTAGGTCAGTTTCCTTTTCACAAAATATTTCGGATTCAAATATTTAGCGACTTTTACTCAGCGTTATCAAGACCTTGACTTGATGATTGGAGTTAATTCTATTTGTTTTATGTTTGATTCACAGTGATATATTCTGGATTACATAGATACCGCCATTCTTGCCAAGGCGGCCGGATTATAAGGATTCTTTCATTTAGGTGAATTTTAGAATTTTAAACATACTTTCAATGATATCGAAATAAAAGACGAATTTGTATAGTGTACCTGCACCCACTAGAAAACTGATCGCCAATCTTTTTTTATTATATATTTATATATCATTTTTTGCTCGCATATTCTGATATTTGCTTTACTATCACTTCAGTGTTAAAGACGTGTCTAGATAGGATCTGCATATTTTGCATCTATCAGAACATTTTATATGGATATTGTGGGTCTAACTGGAATCAATATTATCCAATACGGTTACATTATTGGATCTCTTGGGAGTCAACGGAATTTCCCATGTTACAATTGTCAATAAAATTAACATAGATATTGTGTTTTGGGGTCAAATGTTTGATTATCATTCAGCAATTAATTGCAAGGACTAAATATATTTAAGTATTACTGGCCTTTAACTTTGGAGGTACATAATCCCATAATAATATGTATAAAATGTGCAGCGTTCTAGAGTGAAATTCCTTAATTTTGGCAATAATGTCTATAACATTGACCTAACCCAGCAATCTCTACTTAACCCTGACCCAGCTTTTGTCCCTATCAATAAGGTTATTAGTCAAATTAGGAAATGCGAACCGAATTATTTTTGGTGCAAATCCATTGTAGTGCTTAAGTTATTGTTCGGAAATGAAATACAAATGCCATATCTTTTATAGATCCTATTTTCCCACAGACCTTTAGAGGTGTCCCTTCAATTTAATTTTGATTTGTTCTATTACATTGTGCCTTTTATTAAAACCTCTGAGACCTAGAAGAAGATACTAGTACGTTTTACAGTTTCGTCGATTTTAAGATCAATAGCTAGAGCGTCTTCACCGTCATATAAAGGAATTTCAACATATTTTTTCTAAATCACCATTATACTCACCACCCAGGGTATTTTTGGGGTTACTTTACTAGTAACGAAATGGACAAAGCACAACGGCAGATATGTGTTTACGGATTTTACAAAACTAACTGAAGTAGAACAAGACATGTGCTATATTAAAGACAAAAATGGTAATAGTGGTATTTCTGCAGAAACTAAAGAGTTCACACTCGAAATAAAAATACATATTGTACATGGTGCATATAAAGATATAAATGGATTAAAATTATATAAAAAAATATATTAAATGTGCACTTTCAGATTATTGTTCACCAGAGCTAAAAGATGGGAGTTACATACTTGCCTATATGTTTGTTATTTTAGCTAGGATTGCCTCCTTCTAAATGGTCACTGAAAGAGGGTATGTCACACACTGTCACAAAGAACCTTGTATTATATTGCATATAAGAGAGATAACTATGCTGGAACTAGACAAGGGTAAGAGTTATCTATCCACAACAGACCCATTTTCACCCATATGTGCCACATTTTAGAAAATCATAGGAAATACAATGATCTAGATATGAAATGACATAATAGCACATGTTGCCTAATATCAAGTACAACTTCTTAGATAATGCACCAGTTAGTGTTGTTGTATTTATCAATGCAATGTTCCATACATCATAAGCTCCGCCCACGATTGGAACCATTATACCATATTCCATATTTACAGCTGACAATGGAATTAAATTTATACTGCTAAACATTACCAAGATTCAAATTGTCGTGGTTAAATAGATCGAACACTAAAGAGGTATTAGTTTAGACAGGAAAATAATGTGGAATGAAATAGTTTATGGTGCCAAGTGCATAACACCTGTTATTTCTGTGATTGGTTTGTCTGTTTGTTTGTTCAATGGATTATGGTTTTTAACGTAGCTTTAACAATGTTTCAGTAATATCACTACGATTTATGCAGTGAGGCAGTTTATAGTGATGCCGCAGACATGTAGCATGATGTCCCACCCAATCACATTTTCCTAACACCAGGCCGACCAGTCCTAACACTAACCTCTTAATGCTAAGCGCCAAGCGAAACAGTTGTTAATACCATTTTTGTAAGTCTTTGGTATGACTCGGCCGGGGATCGAACCCATGACTTCCCGCTTCCACAGTGGACGCTTTAACCACTAGGCTACTGGAGCGGTTTGTCTGTAAAATATGAATTTATTATATTTTCTCAAAGAACAACTCGTATAAAATAAAGTCTTAAAAGTCGACGAATTAGCCAAATCTGATATTAGGAACTTTCAGATAATTGACGACGTGACAAGAAAACAATAAATAGTGATAAAAAAGTTTTCTTTTCTTTAATTATTAATGAATATAGAAGACACGACGAAACAGACTCGAAAAGATTAGAAACGCCAGGGACTGCTATATACATACACCAATTAAACAAAGCGTATTGATATATTAACAGAGACTGAAACAGAAAGCACTGCTAGAGAAACTTATCCATGGAATACACGCAAAAACGAAACTCTTTTACTTTATGCTACATAATGTTGTCCTAAGCAATGGAATGTTGTATTACAATCGAAACACTCTCTAAGAACGAAATCTATTTTACTAATCAAGCATACATGGAATAATATCGTGGTCATTGCAGAGAATTGATTGTATTGTTGGTTACCACAATATTGCTGATTACTGAATACAATATTTTACTGTGTTAAATGATGAACAAAACACCTGTTTTGTACTTTTTAAATCCTGGAGATGCATATATACTTTTCAAAGAGGAAATAAATTTACATAGCTAAAAAGACGAAAGTACAGACATTTAATATTTAAGAAACAACTCAAGCCTTTAATTAATATACTAGAACTCTTGATTCTTAAGATATAATGATCTGAAAGCTATACATGCATTTACTAAATCAATTATTGTTTTTAAACCTAAATTAATTCAAAATTCTCTAACCTGCGTGATATCATTATTTGTTTGCATTAAACTATTAATTCTAGCTACTATTATCAAGTAAATTCAAGTATTCGCCTATAGAATGGTCACTCAGCAAATGGAGCAAGCAACCGTACACACTTCTGGATAATAAGTATAGCTACAAAATAGATTAAATGAGGATGAAAAAATAGACAAATATATTTAAAGAAAGAAAACACTTTGAGTTACTTATGCTACAAGAAACGCATAATACGACTAATGAAATGAAGGCAAATTTAGAAGATAAAAACAAGATGCAATTAGGAACAATTTATAAAAAAAAAATAGACAAATATATTTAAAGAAAGAAAACACTCTGAGTTACTTATGCTACAGGAAACGCATAATATGACTAATGAAATGAAGGCAAATTTAGAAGATAAAAACAAGATGCAATAGTATTACTACATAACAATCAGCAAGAAAAGTAGGGTGGTGTGACATCAATCATAAGGAACAATCAGGAAGAAAATATGGTGCGATGATACAATCATTAGGAATAATAAGGGCATATCACAGGATCAGCTACAAGTGTGAGACTTTTTAAAGAGCACATAATACGCATTATAATTTAAAGAGTGACATTTGGTTAATGTATACTTTCCAGCTCACAATAGAATAAACGATATGTTGTTTTTTTATAATTTTAACACACGCACACCACACAGATATATATATATATATATATATATATATATATATATATATATATATATATATATATATATATATATATATATATATATATATATATATATACGATGGAAAATTGTATTATGGGGCTGATTAGCATTGGGTAGATGATAAAATCGACAGTAAAATGGAGCAAATGAATGAATAAATGTTAAATTAAAGTGAACCGGCCACGAAGGGTCATTACTCACTGTTTTATCTTTCAAAAGAAAGTTATTTAATTTTCCCCGTGGGGTAAGGAATAGTGCCACATCCCCACGGGCGTTTATGCACACATAGTGTGCTATTTAATTTGGTCGTCATATCGTGTCCCTATTGAGGGACTATCGACATGAATGTAGCACTTGGATAAGTGGGAATAGATTAAACACGCACTCAACCCTATCAACCAATCGGAAGGAGTGTACTAGAGGTGCGATGGCACCAAATAATGACTGGTGAAAAATGGTTTTCACGTCTCGTCATGTTGAGGGTTTCTGGTCGCGAGAAAATAGGGAAAGGTCCGATAAGCCAGCCCGTGTATGTCGACAGCCTTGAAACGCCCTAGCCATACTTATTTCAAATCAGGTCCAGTTTCACTAATGGACGGAGAATAGACCAATAATGTGTAAGCCACCTGTGTAATTAAATCATATTTTGTGTAGTTGAAGATTTTTCTAACTCCTAACATACCAATGTTTCTAGTACCCAGTGTACGTATTGTAAGTCCCTAACAATTTTAATTCTAGAATGTCTGTGCGACATATGTAGGTTGGTCACTATTAGGTTAGATGGAATGTGAATATTGATTGGCGGTGTTCGAAATTGATCAGATTAGGTTTCTCAACAGAGCATGTCAAATAGAGTTTTTGTACCAAATGAGAGCTCTGTAATGGCTAAATGGCAGCCCTTAGAAGGGCTTTTTGATGGAGGGTTACGTAATGGTAACCAGTCTTCCCTCATTCTGGTTTGTTTGCTCCGGTGTCCTCCTGTTGTCTCTTGTTCCTTGGGCCTCCATTCATCTTCATTGTCAGCACTGGTGTCTTCCTCTCTTCTGGGTATCTATATTTAAAATGGTCCCTATTAATTTGGAAATACTCTGTGATGTTGTTACAAAAGTGTATACAGTCCCATATGACAGCCTATTAATGCAGATGTACTAGTCCCGCATTTCTGATGTTTCGAGGTTCGATACCACCTTGTATTTCTGATTTAGTTTTTAGGAGAATACTGAAAATGGAGCAAATAACAAATCAGAAGGTTTTAAGAAAACTTTCGTGAGACATCACATATTACACGACGCGTACAGAAAAGTTAATAGTTTTAGAGCAAAATACACATACGAATATGGAACAAAGCATGCTAGCAGGCTAAAGAGAGCGAGCCAGCAGGCTAGACAAATCAAGCTAGCATGCAAGACAAACTTCACGTTTTGACCCGTGAAAAAGGGTTTATAAAAGAATGCAAAGTAACCAGATGTAAAATACCAGTCCATACGATGGTAACTTAAGAAATTTGATAGAAAATAAAAAGAACCAAAATTGGAATTTTGGGGCGGGAAAATTGAAACTGAATAGCAAAATTCTCAATGAAATAGAGTATGAAAATATTGTAAGAAACAATTTGAATCACTTTATACATATAGAAAATCGGGACATGGTCGAAGAACGGGATATACTTTTTAAAAATTAAAAAAAATTATTGTCAGATGAGGAAAGAAAGGATCAACGCAGAACAAGACAAACTAAAAAAATCTTAGAAAAATCAGGTATTGAGGACAGCAAACAAGAAGCAAATGATGCCAAAATAAAATTTTAGAAGAAGAAAACATGTGGTCGAGAAAAGAGAGCAGGCTAATTTACTTAATTATACAAAAGACTGAGGGTCTTTACAAAAGGGTATAATTAACAAGAGAAGTTGAGAAAAGATTGGAAGAAAACAAAAGAATCAGACAAAATATATACACAAAAAATGAGTGAGATAATAAAATGCATCAGAAACTGCTGCCAAGATACTTTGCAACAAAATCGAAACATGAGTGCTAAGTGACCACATACATGGTCTAAATGTGATATAATATATTTGAAACAAAAAGAACAATTTAAAACGTTGTTACGAGTTTAGAAATAGAAAAATGAACATATCCACCATGGCCAAGGGAAATTTACACAGGGGGTGATGTTTTAACAGCAGAATTTGAATCAAAATTAAAAAATGCACCCATTCTACACATTTTGTAAAATAATAATTTTTACGGAAGTAGAAAATAATCAAAAACAACGAAAGAAGGTTTAATTATATTTAATTACAAAGGCAAGGAAGATAGGAAGAGATTTGTAAAAAAAAATATGAGAACTATTTCCCTACGCAATATAGACTACAAAATACTCAGCAGGTTTTTATCGAATAGAATCTAAAATGGCATGAAGACGATAAATAAATGAAAACAAAGCAGTGGAGAAAAAGGAATAACGTCTGAATATTCAAACAACAATATACTACTAAATATAACTGGCTAAAGGTGTACTATAGTACTCTTTGACAAGGAAAATGCTTTCTAAAGATTAAAACACAACTGCAAAGAACAGATTTCAAAGAAAATTGGTTTCCGAAAAAAATGGACCGAAATTCTGTATAACGAATCATCTCCGAGGGTACAGGTAAATGGAGCAAACACGGAAACATGTGAAATACAAAGGCCAGTGAAGCAAGATCCGTGCTCTTATATGTAACATCATTTGAGATAATACGTCACTAAATAAGGACCAATCAAAATATCTCAGACATTTGAATTCCAAATTTAAAACATGAATTAATAATCACACGGATGCGAATTCCTTTAAGCATTTAAATAAGGAAAATTAAAATTTTAGAAAAGCCTCTGTTTCAAAGATCCAACACAAGAAAACTGAAATTCCAAAATTAAGAAACTGAATGGAGTGGGGGGAGATTACACAGGGCTCAAAGACAAGGTAAAGGTCATGGGAATAACCTATGAGCATCTATCAGAATTAGAATCTACAAACAAACGGTGAAAAATTTCAAGGAAAATATATATCTGGGCACTCATACCATTCAGCATAATGAAGAGTGCCCAGGTGGCAGAAACATGTCTATACAATATTCTACATTATATTCTAAAGTCAACTGAGTTTAATAACAAACAATCAAGCGTTGACAAATCAATGATCAACTCAATATGAAATAAAACGATGCACTATCTACCACTTGAAACCTTATATAGTTGGGAAAAAATAAAAGAGGAATTAGCGTCCCAAATCATTGACGAATTTTACAAAATCAACAGGATTAATAACAAAAAAAGCGAACCCGACTTTAGCGTGGAAAGCTCTATATATTTCTTGGCTAGGCTTTACATTAAAGCATAAACCAGAAAAAATTACAAAAATAATACATTAACAAAACGGTTAGAGTTACCAAAATAGGAAGAATCGAACATGGATACCACAGGGTCATGTCATATGGCATTACGCGAAGTGAACAGGCCTGTGGGTCTTATCGGGTGGTGGGCCGAGTTAACTTTGACACGCAGCACATGGACACACGTGAACAAATGGATGATAATAAGACACTACTAACCAGGCAGCACGGTTTCATATCATGATAAAACCAGACAAACCAACAACGACTGACAGACATAAATGGGAGAAATATTTTCAACACAATATATTTTACCATTTGTTTTTATATTGGGCCTTTTTCCGTATAGAAGATCTACTTATGAGGGGAGAGACTCAGAAAGAAAACTGAGGTTATACACAAGGCTGCACCGAAATGTATAGTGAAGCATGATAAAAGAAACATAAAGGGATTGTATCGCAATATATGGGGTTAGTATCCAAATTCAAGGGTAGGAGATTTTTTTTATAGTAGAAAAAGCTCATACACGTTTTCCAAACACACAATACATAAATATATTCTTTGTTTTTATTTGCATTTTTCATTTTATTTTTGTCCTTTTTTTTTTTTTAAGATTAAACGAATAGTTCATAGCTAGGCTACACATTATTTTCGCCCGTATCTAGCCTAGAGACGATAATCCAGAGAGTTGGGGTGGGGTGGGGGTGGGGAATTGGGACATTTTTATATTTAGCAATTAATAACTGGTTTTAGAACATTATAATAGGTTTAAGATAAAACAACAAAAGATTCAAATATAATACAGTATATTTGTCTTGTACCCGAAAAATTTAACATATAGGTCTAGTGTCACTGCCTATTGCAACTATATATCATTGACATAAACACTATATGTTGATACCAAGGAAAGCGTAAACACACCGTTAAGACGAACCAGAGTATTGTAGGTTACTTGATACAAGTTCAGTTTAAATGTTTTCGTCCTGCGCATTATGTTTTTTTTTTCTCTCACTAAAAATTTGTCTTTTTTTTGCCATTTACGCTAGAGAAGTGAATGGAAAATAGAAAGGATTTCGATGGAATTGTGTACCATTTTAATATCCTTGTCTACAAAACTGAAAATAATAATAGGAACACACGAAATATCCTCTTAAAACAAAGCAACGATCTTTTATCTTCTACTTTATTTATACATATTTATTTTGACCCTACAACATACCTATGTAATGCATTTTTGTAATAAACAACGGAATATTTACATTGAATTGGATGAGTGTGTCTTATTGGTTTTGCGCAATTTATTATAAATACCTATATACATAAATGGCATGATACACGCAACTGACCGCAACATTATCATCATTAACACACGTATGTCAAAACGCTCCAATAATCTTCAGATAACTGTGCTCCATTTGTAGCATGTAAAGTAGTTAAGTATGCTATAAATAGAGACTCCAATTCAATAAAAAACACTCCAAGAAATATCCCTTGATAATTCTCTGTAGCCACTGAGATTTGTGTAAATATTTTTGCTATTGATATGAAGACGAGAAAAATAAACTGTTGAGCAGGAAATGTTAGTAGTAATATGGGACGATATGGGGACAATGGAAAATCCAGTCAAAAACAGCTTGGGATACTATGGGGACAAGATTTATAGGGACAATGGGAAATCCAGTCAAAAACAGCTTGGGATACTAAGGGGACAAAAGGTCGTGGGACACTATGGGGACAAGGGAAATTTAACATGGTGGGACTGTATAGGGACAAGGGAAATTGAACATGGTGGGACTATATAGGGACAAAGGAAATTGAACATGGTGGGACTGTATAGGGACAAGGGAAATTTAACATGGTGGGACTGTATAGGGACATGGGAAATATTATTTGTATTTGTATAGGGGACTGTAGAGCGACAAGGGAAAAATGGTGGCAAAGAAAGATAATATCTTTTCGAGGCCTATGAGTGGCCCTGAAAAGGGCCGTTATGTGTAATGTTAACAGTATCTTGTTAACACAGAGGACATCTCACAGATATTCTTCTCTTCCTTAAACTTCTCCTCACTGTGGGTCCATAGAAGAGAACTCTCTTTAAGCAACCTTGTCTTTCTACGTATACCCTTCTCTTCCAAAAGGCTGTATCCGTCATATGAATGACACTCCACGATGATCTGACAGTCCGAAACAGCATGGTAGAAATAAGGGTAGATGATTCAACGTTAGTCCACATCTTGTGATGAGAAACAGGTGAAGTGAATGCCGTGAACTGCGGTTATTTATAGGGGAAGAGCGGATCGAAACGGATTGAGTGTATCGACCAATCCAAACACGCGTTACAAATGTCAGTCACAGTCATCCAATTGGAAGAGAGCAGTCTGTGACGTCACCTTTTCTATATAGAGGTACTAGCGCCTGTGCGCAGTCAATCGATGCGACAGAGTTGTCAATAATGGCGGACACTAAGAAGACGATGAATTGGAGTGAGCCAGGAGTAGAAACAGCAAGTCATGGGCCAGCAGTGACTACTAAAGTCATGAAAAATCTACATCCAGAAGAAGTTAATTTTAACTGGGATATTGTGGATCTTTTAATATCGCAAGAATTTATTCCGGACCCTTCGTTGCCTTCTGCATCTTCTTATGTACACGTCGATGATTTTAAGCAAAGACATAAAGAAGAATTGGAGCGATTTTTACAACAACAGAAAGTAGAAGAACAAGCTTTTCTTATTCAACAGCAGGAAGAAGAAGCAAGAAGGAAACACCAGGAAGAAACAGTAGCAGCAACAGAGAAGAAAGAAGACCAAGGACAAAAAGAAAATAGTGAAAATCAAACGGTCAGGACGGTACTTTTAGATATTTTAGCAGAGTTAAGGAGTATGAAACAAATGTATCAGACTTCTTTATCACGACCGAAGAGAAAAAGACCTTCTCGAGCTAAACAACCCGATCTCTCTGTGACTACGTCTGCCATACCAGCGTTAGTGATTTCTACCAAATCATTGACAGAAACCACCAGTCCCGAAGTAGGTCTTGGTCGTGGCAAAGGCTTAAGACAGCTCATGAGGATTTCGTCCCGTTTCTGAGTTTGTTTTAATTTAAACAAACAAAACACCAACGGTACTTTTCAGGGCCACTCAAATTATTTAGAAAAGAAATACTATTTCAATTGTCTGATTCAATGAAAACTCAAAAGTCCTTTTATATATTTTTAAAAACCCATGGTATACGTGTGAGTGAATGAATGTGTGAGTGTAGGTTCTTATTCTATAAAATCAAAACCAAGAGACACTTACGTTTTTTTCTCACTGGTTTTATTCTAGTACAAACGTTACAATTCAATATCACAACATAACATAACACAATACCACTTTTAAAAAGTTCATAGGTTTCTTCTGTTTCACTCTTTCTGTTTTTTCATTTTCTTTACTGTCACAGGTTTTTCTTTTTCTTCTTCACTTTCGTTTCGTCTTCTTTTCTTGTCTTTGTGAACGTGTCGGGGTTCTTCCTTGGGGGAGGGTACCTCTTCCCCCTCCTCCTATTCAGAATTCCTTTCCTCCTCCTCCTTCTGTTTCTGTTGTTTCTTAGGGCAGTTTGGAGACCAATGTCCTTTCTCTTTACAATAATAACAGGTATCTTGACTTTTGTCTCTATTCGTACCTTTTTGTTTTTGTCACGATCTGAACATTCTGTAGCCCAGTGTCCTTTCTTCTTACAGATATAGCAAGTGTCTTGACTTTTATCCCGAAAGGAGGGAGAGTAATCTGTCGGGTTGTCTGAAGAAAACTTTCGTATGACCCCGCGTAAAGCTCTGATGAGAAGTTCAACTTGTGTAGGTTCTTCCATTGTTCTGGTCAATGTGAGAATAAAATGAATACTGAAAGGTTAAACACTGACCCTTTATATATGCACGGATCGGACATGAATATATAGGGGTTATGGTCTTTAAAAGGTAGTCATTTGACTTTTTGCAGACAAGATGAAAAAACCACATCATGTTGTCGAGAAAGGAGAAGACAGTAAGAGACAGAAACGTAATGTATCGCCAAAACAGTAGCTGAAGTCTTGGCTCAAATTCATGTCAGTGATTTTGAAGATGACATGAGTGAGCCCGAATCTACACCCAAGCAATCGACGTCCAAGCAAAGTGCACCACCTTTAGTAAACCCTGAACATTACTATCACATTCGAGAGACGGAAAAGCGTTCCTCTCGAAAATTTAGAACAACGGCTTACACGTATGCTGTAAAGTTTAAAGATTTCAAGTCCAATGTACCTTTGGAGAATACAGAAGGGTTCATTACCGAGGTGTGGGATTCTGTGTTAACTGCACTGAAACAGCAATGTCAAGCTAAAGAAGACGATCGCTTGAGACTTTCTATTCATCACGACGGTTTAAAGTCTCCCGTTTGGATCGAGTTTATTAGCCCATCACAATTAACACCTTCCAAAGTCATCGACAAAATTCAACATGTGCAACAATCCAACGACAAGTTTCACATTACCGATGGAAAAGCCACACTGTTCATGACTCACGTGTCTCTTCCTCAGGGGACCGGACGACGCAAAAAAGTGTTATTGGTGGACAGCCTTCGCAACATTAAGCGAAGCCTCGTCCAAATTAACAATCCTCAAGACCCGATGTGTTTAGCCCGTGCCATCGTCGTGGGACAAATGTATGCCAACAAGAACGAGACGATAGAATGGAAAAGAGCCTGGACAACTATTCGAAAATTGGGTCGAGCCAAACAACGAAGTGAAGCAGAACTCCTGTTACAGCAAGCGGGGATATCCAAAGACACCCCTTGCGGTATTCCAGAAATGCAAAAATTGCAAGGTGCCTTGGCTCCACATTACACTTTGAAAGTACACCCTCAAGAAGTACGCGGTCCTCTTTTGTTTCGAGGCCACGATTTCAAAGACGGAAAATATATTCACATCTATCGTCACGATGGTCATTTTGATACCATTACCAGTATCACTGGATTTCTGGAATACGGTTACTACTGTGAAAAATGTGACTATGTTTATAACAATCGAGAACAACACAAGCATTGTGGATCGAAATGTGAGGGATGTTCGGCCTCTCAACCTTGTCTGGACAAAGGACAAGTACGAGTGCATTGCCCTGTTTTTCAGCGCACTTTTGTCAGTCTTACCTGTTGCCAACAACATTTGAAGATGCAAGGTTCACAGCAGAAAAGTACTTGTCAGCTTCTGAGATTGTGCCCTACTTGTGGACAAGGCATACGTACCAGTAACGTTACGGAGATTGTCATCACTATGCCACGGTCATGGCTCACAATTTCTCGGGATACGATGGGCAATTTCTGCTCAGATACTATGCGGAACAAAGTACCGAACGGCCTCAAGTGACTTTGAACGGAGCCAAAATCATTTCTATGCAAGTAGGACAAGTACAGTTTAAAGATTCGATGTGTTACTTGGCCATGTCTTTGAGTCGCATGCCTAAAACGTTTGGAATGACAGAAATGGCCAAAGGTTATTTTCCACACTTTTTTAATACCGAAGCCAATCAACATGCCGTTCTACCCCATTTGCCTGAGGCTGACGACTACGGCCCCGATAACATGCGCACCGAACAACGAGAAGCTTTCCATGCTTGGTACCAGACTCACGCCTCGGACCCCTTTGACTTTCAAGAAGAAATTTTAAAGTACTGTCGATCTGACGTGGACATTTTACGACGCTGCTGTGAAAAATTTCGAGAATTGTTCATGGAGTACGGTGGGATCGATCCTTTGAAAGAAGCTTGTACCATCGTCAAAGCATGTTCCTTAGTGTACCGAAAACGCTTCATGCCCGAAAATACTCTAGCTGTCATCAGTCCTCAAACGACAAATTTTGTCAAACGTCAATACTCGGTCAAAGCCCTACGCTGGTTCCATTACTTGTGCGACAAGGAAGACAAATGGATCCAACACGCTCGCAACGGAGGAGGCGAAAAGACCATCGGAACGTATTCGGTGGATGGTTGGGACCTAGAAAACCCTCAGATCGTGTACGAGTTTAACGGATGCTTATTTCACGGATGTCCCCTATGCTACCCTCAACGAGACACCAAAAATCAGTTTTTACAACGGACCATGGAAAACTTGTACCAGACTACTTGTCAGCGACGTTTGAAGTTAGAACAGCAAGGATACCAGGTAGGGGAAATGTGGGAACACGAGTACGATCAGCGTTTGAAAACCGATCCCGAGTTTAAACGCATCGTAGAAAGCTACAAGTTGGTGAACCCCCTGAATCCCCGGGATAGTTTGTACGGAGGACAAACGAATGCTACCTGTTTGCTGTACCAGGCGGACGAGGAGAAAGGAGAAGAAATCAAATACTTGGACGTGTGTTCGCTGTATCCTTACGTGTGCAAATATTGTCACTTTCCCGTAGGGCATCCAGAATTGATGACAGAACACATTGACTTGGACCACATTCGACAGTACGAAGGATTGATCAAGTGTAAAGTCTTACCACCCACAGACTTGTACCATCCCGTTTTACCTCACCATTGCCAAGGAAAACTGATGTTTCATTTGTGTCGCACATGTGCCGAAACGTGCAACCAAGACCAACATTGTCAGCACACCCAGGAAGAACGCGCCTTGACAGGAACGTGGGTGAGCGTGGAATTGTTTAAAGCTCTGGACCTGGGATACCGTCTGTTAGAAGAGTACGAAATTTACCACTTTCCCAAGACACAACAATACCGCAAGGGCGACGAGACACATAAAGGTATTTTTGCAGACTACGTGGATGCCTTTTTAAAACTAAAACAAGAAGTTAGTGGCTATCCTTCCTGGTGTCACACTTCCGAAGACCAAAAGATATTCAAAGAAAAATATCGGGAGCAGGAAGGCATCACTTTAGACCACATCGAGTAAAACGAAGGAAGGCGGTTGTTTGCCAAAGTGATGTTCAATTGCTTGTGGGGTAAAATGGCACAACGCCCGTCTTTACCCAAGACAGAGTATTTGTCCGAACCGTCTCGCTACTTCCAGATGATTCACGACAAAACCAAAGTCATGAAACACGTGGACGTCATTCGTGAGGACTTGATCTTAGTCAATTACGAAGAAGAACTAGACTTTGTAGAAGCCGACAAATTTGGAAATGTCATTATTGCGGCTTACGTGACAGCCCACACTCGCTTAAAATTGTACGAAGTGTTAGAACTGTTAGGAGATCGTGTGTTGTATTTTGACACGGACAGTTGCATCTACATTCACCGACCGAACCAGTGTAACCCTGTCATCGAAGGAGACCGTTTAGGAGCCTGGACCGATGAACATCCCAACAACAAGATTCTATGTTTTGCAAGTGGCGGTCCTAAAAATTACGGCTACGAATACCGAGACCCCCAAGGAGAAATGCACACCGAATGTAAAGTGAAAGGATTGACTCTCAATTATCGCAACAGTCGAGTGGTGAACTTTGACGTGCTTCAAGAAGCCTTACAGTCTGGTCAGGATGAAACGTTTAAAGTGACCACCCACGAGCCGCACAAGATCGTCCGTTTACCCACACACCAAATTGTTAGCCGACCTTTGGAAAAAGTCTATCAAATCGTGTACCAAAAAGAGTATGACTTCCCAATCACCTCACTCTACCGTACGGTCACGTCAAAATTGGGCAGCATATAAAAAGGGACATCGTCCAAGACCAATAGTTCATTTGTCACTACAACGACCAAGCGAAAAAAAGATGAATCCATTTAAACAGGCATCATTCAAATTTGGGAATTCTCAACTGGAGTGCGATGCTAAACCTTGCGATTGTAGTGATGCCAGATGCTGCGACCTTAGCGATTCAGCAGGATATCGTGGGAACTTTGCTATGACTACTACCCCTATATCTACCCTGGAAAGTGATGCTGTGCGTGTCAAAGCTGAGGGATGCGAAAGCGATACCACACGTTATCGTGGGCTCCTAGGAATTTCACCGTACCTGCATCGAACTGAAGTGAGGAGAGTCGAATATTCGTTCTCGACGAGTTGGCCTGAATACTGTCACTTTAAAAGTCGATTACAAACCTTCAAAGATAAATGGCCAAAATATCTGCCTGGACCAACTCCTGAAAAATTAGCCAGAGCCGGATTTTTCTACTTGCGCGAAGGGGATAAAGTCAAGTGTTTCAGTTGTGGTGTATCCATTTACGAGTGGGAACATAAAGATTCCGCTTACCTGGAACATGCTCGACGGTCTCCGAATTGTCAATACCTACCTTTAGTAGGACCTAGTGATTGAAAGTGACACTACTGCTCCATGTCGTGTAACAAACCTAGACCAGTATATAAGCCCTCTCTAAAACATTATATTCCACGATTACCACACGAACTGCAAGAGAAGATCTACAAGGACGTTTGGCAAGGCCTTGCTAAAGAAAAATCTCAAGGGGTGACTAAAGAACTTTTGTGTCGTGAAATTCACAAGAGGAAAGTGACAAAAATTAACCAAAGTGTTAGATTTCTCTGGATCAAGGGTATTTTTTTTTTGCTATGTTTCCAATTTACTACGTTTACATCTGAAGATGTTTTGATCCTTCTTAACTGTTACCCTGAATGGCAGTGGGACGAAATTACACGATATATTAATCACTTTCGCTTTTGGAGAAGATTTGATTCTGTGCAGAATATACACTGATGGTCTTCGACAAAAAAGAAGTATAAAAGAGAATGACCATGCCACAACCTTTATCACTTGTGATCAAACAGATTCCGTGGAAGGATATCAATGAGAAGATTCACACGGTGAAGGATTACGAACACTTATTGCAAGAACTGTGCCCTATGAATTGGGGTCGACGTGTAGTGTGTGTTTTAGTGACTTGCTTTCTGGGATTTTGTTTACCTGTCGATTCCTTGTGGACACTTTACGAACACTACCTACCAAAAAAAAGACAGTATGTTGACTCCTTTAAATGTCCACGAGAGACTCATTCTGTTAAAAGCCTTACGCTTTCATCTGGATACGTCTCGACCTCTACAGGAAAAAAAGATTCGTCAACTTTTACGTACGGAAGCGGTGTACGAAGATGTGTGTGTAGCTTGTGATTTACACCCTCATTGGACAGATGTACGTGACTGGAAAAGTTGGGATTTTGACGCTTGGACAAACGAAACATTCCATTATACCCAAGCGTTGTGTTCCTAAAATACATCGTCGAGTGAAAAAAGTCACTTTTAAACCTGTGTTAGTGACAGTACCAGAAGAAGAAGATAAAGAATCTGTCACCCAGGACAATCCCTCTGTTCAAGACAAGACTGTCATGGACATTCCCCCACAAAGACCCTTCCGAAAGGACACCTATGTGACTGTACCCCATGTAGAGGAGACAATAAGAACATTACACACTACCTCTAGGACACCTTTGGTACCCAAACAATGTTGTACAGTGACTTGTTTATATGCCACTTTGATCGTTTCCCTGTGTATTTTATTCCTGTATTTATCCATTTGGCTTTTATGTATTTTTGTCTTTCGTGTTGTTCGAATTTAAACATGCATTGAAAAAAACGTGTCTTGAAAAAAGTATAAAAACCTCTTGTCTTGTCAGTTTTTGTGTCAATAGTGTCATACCCTACACTACTATGGCTAACTCTGCTATTTCTACTACTCCTTCCCCCTCCACATTCAAAGTCATTGACGAACACTTAGATCAGGCTAGTTGGAAAGCCTTGTATCTTCGTCATCATTTTAACATGTTAATTGCTGGACCGAATTTGTCAAACGTTTGATCGAACATAAACATCATTTGATCGATCGTCCACCTCAACGCATCATGTGGTGTTACAAAGAGTGGCAATCGGCATACAGTCTCTTGCAAGAAAGTCAAGGTGATTCCATTGTGTTTGTAGAAGGCATTCCTAAAGAAGACGAGGGATCGTGTCTGACCCTAGTCAAACTTATTGGGTCATATTTGACGACATGTTAGGAGAAGACGAAGAAGAAATTAAATTGTGGTTTACGCGTAAAGGGAATCATCGTAATGCCAGTGTCATTTGCATTACACAAAATTTATTTCAACAAAGTAAAGCCCGTCGTACCATTAGTCTCAATGCTCATTACGTGGTCTTCTTTAAAAGTCATCGAGATAAATCACAAGTGCAAGTCTTAGCCAAACAGTTAAGAACACCTTGGCTGACTCATGCGTACGATTATGCCACTCAAACGCCACAGCCTATTTACTCGTGGATTTAAAACCCACTACCCCTGATTATTTGCGATTTCGTACCGATTTGTTTCACGACTGGTGTCAAGACGGAGGACCTGTCGTGTACACGTCCTCGTCGTCGACATAACCATATGAACCACTAAAAAATCTATAAAAACCTTGGGTTACTTAGACCTTGTATCATACATCGTCAACATGACGTCCCTTCAGTCTCATCTTCCCATCAAATTGATTCGTGCCTTGTACGGTATCAGTCGCGAAAAAAATCCACAAATACGTGCTCACGTCTTAGAAGCCAGTCTCAAAGAAGTCTTACGATGGTTTACGGTGACAGCACGTCAAATACTGCAAGGCATCATTCACATTCCACATCAAACCAAACGCTTTTTTGACAGAAACAAAGTAGCCTAGACGCAACTGGCCAATCCTCGCATCGACACTCAAATCAAAAAGCAAATCATATTGAAACCTGGAGGTAGTGGTTCTCTAGGAGGTGTCATCATTCGTTCCCTTTTAAAATGGGATCCCAATGCTTCCAAAGTTCACCCCAAGAAGAAAAAAAAGCGAAACGAACCCCTAAGAAAAAGAACAAGGGTACCAAGACCAAAACACAGCAAAAGAAAAGTCCACAGAAAAACGGTCACCCGTAAAAGAGGCACTTCGGCCAGGAAGCAACCTTATCTTCGTCAACCACGACCTGTAAGAGAAGATCTACAAGGACGTTTGGCAGGGACTGCGTTTCCAGTAGCCTCTGGTGCTTTCACTTCTTCGTTGCGGGTGATGCCAGCCAAAACCAATTTGACACACGTGTTTCCTAATTTGATGAAACATTGGAAATCTGCGTCTCCCAAAACGTCTCCTCCACCGGTGACACCCTCGTCCACATTAGCGGCAGTAGCAGCTGCTCACAAAGTACCTGCCCCGAAAGTCAAAGTCCAAGAAAGATCTGGTATGTTAAAGAGTTTGCTAGATTTGTCCAAACAAGAACTGTCCCGATTGAGTCCGTTGCGAACCCCTTCACGACGCGTGTTACCTGCCATGAAGTTGATACGACGCAAAGATAATCAGTGGCGACGCATTCCAGTATAAAATTGACTTGAAGACCACGACGTGAATCAGTATTTTCTGTACCACTGCTGAACACTCAAGGATGCCTCCTCAAAAACGTACACACCACCACCCTCGAAATTCTGCTGTCCAAAAAGGAAAAGGAAAAAGGCAATCTCGTTATCCTACAAAGCGCTTAAAAACCAAACATCGACGTCATCCCCTCCAAACACGTAGCCTTTTAAAGAAAAAGAAGAGTCACCAAAAAGGAGGCAATTTTGGGAAACACATTGTTACCTTTTTGACGAAGCGGTAGTTCCCAAAAAAGTAGATAAAAGAGAGTGTGTACCAAGTCATTGACACCAGTGGTATTGTGAAACGAACAAGCAAAGATGTCACCTCGCACAAAACATTCTTATTCACTTTCCAAGGGAAAGAAAAGCAAAGTACTACCTCCTCGTTTAGTCAAACACGGAGACGTGTTGTCTGTCCTGTCCAAAGCCTATCCACTCATGCGAAAACAAATCGTTAAAACGGACTCCAAAGATGTCATCGATACCGTGTGTGAATGTTGTTTGAATGTCTTGAAAGGCACGATACCTTTGTCTCCACACCAGAAAAAATGCTTAGCCAAACATCGACACGTTCTTCGTCAAATGGTTCAAAAGAAAATATCCATTCGTCAAAAGAAAAAGATGTTGGTGCAACGCGGAGAATTTTTTCCCTTTCTTCTTCCTGTGTTGGGAGGATTAGCAAAAGCCGGCGCGAGTTTATTGCCAGGTTTGATACAAGGGATAGCACTAGTTGTCTCCCATTTGTGATCCTTCCAGAAGATAAAAGGGATCCATGGACCACCATCATCTCAGACGTAACCTTTGGAAGCCCATGGAAGGACGAAAACTGACTTTAGTTCCTTACAAACGATGGATGGAATACCATCGTTGGCAAGAACAACGTACCCCCCCCCCCATTTACCATCCAATCCTGATTTGAACGAGATGTCACAATTACAACACGAATTGCAATCCTTGATGCATCGCCACGATTTGTCCGAAACCAAAAAATCGCAAAAGTACGGTCAACTTTTGCAACGACTACAACTCTTTCATCGAAAAGCTGTGGAACAAATAGCTTTACCTACTCTGTCCGATTTGAAGGCTCTAATGAATAATCCGTTGCTCTCACCCTCTACAGCGGCCAAAACAGACGTCACCCCACCATTACCCAAGGAAGAAGAAGAACCCCATGATCTCTTTCAAACACCCACTGCCACTCCCATTCCAAGTAAGATTGCCGCTTCCTTGTTGACCCCTTCCCCCACTCCCCAACGAGAAGAACTCAAAAATTGGGTTAAAAAGATGATGGCTACTCCTTCTTCAACAGAAGTGAAAAAGAAAGAAAGGAAACCAGAAGTGAAAAAAGAAAAGAAGACCAAAGCTATCTCATTACCTCCGCCACCACCACCAGTACCCTCGACGTCAACTCCTGTGGCACATCGGACACGTAACACCGTTTCCAAACAACCCCCATTTCGTCCCACCCAAAGCAATATCCTCGAAGAGTGGGTCACTTATTAACCAAACCATGGAGAAGGTATTAGCCAGCATTTGCTACGATCCAGCTCACCCTGCAGGTTACGGAGGTATTCAGAAATTGTATCGTGCTGCAAAAACTCGCCTGAAAAAGCTCCGTTTACCTGCAGTACAACGATGGTTACAAGAGCAAGCGACGTACATTTTACACAAACCCATTCGACGAAAATTTCACAGAAGTCGCACTCAAGTGGAACGCATTGATCATCAATGGCAAGCCGATTTAGCCGATGTCTCTCATTTAGCCACCTACAATCGCGGCTACAAATATTTGTTTGTGTCATCGACGTCTTTTCTAAATTTGCCTGGGTCGTACCATTGACATCCAAATCGAGCGGAGAGTTAGTACGAGCTTTGCAACTGGTGTTGAAACAAAGTGGTCGTCACCCTCTTCGATGGCAAACCGACAAAGGCACCGAATTTCTGAACTAAGCTTTCCAACGACAATTAAAGAAACGTGACATTCATTTTTTCACCACCGAAAATCCTGAAACCAAAGCCAGTATCGTGGAACGTTTTCAACGTACCTTGAAAGAACGCATGTGGAAATATTTTACGCATCAACACACTCTCAAGTACATCGACGTCTTACCACACTTAGTCAAAGCCTACAATCAATCTTACCATAGAAGCACTGGACGTGCCCCACAAGATGTGACTCCTGCCAATGAAGTGACTGTTTTTGAGCGCCTATTTGGCACGTCCCGGACGATGTCTGTCCCCAAGAAAGGTAGAGGAGTGTTAACCCCGGGAGATTGGGTACGCATTGGCAAAACCAAACGCACTTTCGACAAAGGTTACTTACCCAACTGGACTACCGAATTGTTTCGTGTTACTGGACGAGTGCGTGACCATCATCCTAACGTCTATAAATTGGAAGACATGAACGGAGAAGTATTAAAAGGAACGTTTTACTTGCCAGAGTTACAACGTGTCACCAAAAAAGAAGACGACGTGTACGACATTGAAAGCATTCTCGAACGAAGAACCCGTAAAGTAGGAAAACGTCGTGTCAAAGAAGTCAAAGTACGTTGGAAAGGATATCCTCCCAGTTTTGATTCTTGGATTGACGCTTAGCAAGTCATCGACTATAAAAAGAAGTGACCATCATGCCCTTCAATACAGCTTCAGCGACCACAGTCACTACTCCTTCACCCACTTCATCTCTGCAAGATTTACAAAAGCAACCCTTGTGGGTGTGGTGTGGAGAACGTGTCCCTAAAACGCAAATCGTCTTTTTCTGTCAAATCTTTGTAGTGTATTATGTTATCGGTGCAGCCATTGCTAATTTGATTTTGCAACAAGGAGACAAACAATTGTGGACTATTTTACTCAGCAGTTGCATCGGGTATCTTCTTCCTAATCCTTCCCTGAAATACTCTTACAACGGGAACAACAGTAACACTATTGGGAGCCTTGCGTCCAACGTTAGTCATTCTCCTGACAGTCACCCTTCCAATCACAATCCTCTTTTAGACACTCCTTTAACCTCGAGTGACTCCTTGGACAGAAGAACATTGGAATTATGAACAACACTATTAACCAATTTTACTTAACGTTACCCAGTGACAGTTCCATGGAGGTGTTTCCTAACAACACGTTGTGCTGTTACACGGCTAAATTACCTCAAGCCATACATTTGAATGAAGATGCTCATTGGGAAGTGGCTTTAGTTGAAATAATACACCCGACACAAATCAAAAACATCGTCGAAAATCATAACACTTTTACAGTAGAAGTGTATGACGAGCAATTGCAAAAAGCCTTAGACGCACGAGGTCACACCACCCTACCAGACCCCAAAACTAATCGGTCCACCTATACGTTCATCATTCCTGCAGGTTATTATTTTAGTGGTCAACATTTAGTGACTACACTTGCTACCAGGTTCAATGTTGTGTTTGGTAAAGCTCTGGATCAAGTCAAACAAAGTGTTACCTTTGAGTACCATAAAGTGGCTCGTCGCCTCATGATGAATATTTCAAAGGATAAAATGATAGCCATTACCTTTTGTTATGAATTGTTTGATATTTCAGGTGGAGACACAAAGATGGTCAAGAAAAAAGAAATACCAGGCATAACCAGTAACTCGGATTTTGCAAAATATTTTCGATCCCCTGTAGAAATGAACCAATGACTCAACTTGATGTTTGTGTACTCCGATGTGGTGGAGTACAACGTGGTAGGACACACCTCTGTACCGTTACTACGTGTCATTCCTTTCAAAGTGGATTCTGTCACCGCTGACGAGGAAGGTGGAAATACCTATCACGTTCACCGCGAATTTGTACAACCTCATTATTTACCTGTCAGTAAGTCGTATTTCGACAGTGTCAACATTACTATAAAAGGAGAACTAGGACAAAATATTCCATTTACCAAAGGGAAAGTCACAGTGAAACTCCATTTTCAAAAACTATTCTCGAAAAACTGAAAACGTGATGTATCCTGTGTACCAAGGAGTCACTCGACAACGAGGACATGGTTTAGGAGATATGTTTAAATCAGCCTTTCGTTCCGTGGTCCCTGTTTTAAAACCGATGGTGACACGAGGATTGCATGCCTTAAAAGATGCTGCATTGACTCACGGCAAAGATTTTCTTCAAAATGTTCTCATTGACAAACAAAACCCCAAAGAAGCCTTTTTTGAGAGCAGGCAAAAATGTCTTGCTTCAAACGGGTAAAGAGATTTTGGGTCGACGAGAAAGTCCTATAAATGCCCTGAACGGTACCGAGTCTGGCATTCCTGCTTCCCTGACGACACAGCAAGGACAAGGTAGAAAGCGACGACGAAGGCACCCTTTCAAAAGTCTCCGTACCTCTAAAGTTAGAAAGACGAAGAAAAAAAGAACCACTCGAGACTTAGACATTTTTGATTATCAAAAGTAAAAACACATAGAGACTGAGAGAAAAAAAATGATGTACCAAGAATATTGTGCCGGTTCCAAGTCGGAACTAGATCTCTTTGCCATGCCACCCACGATGATGACCGTGTAAGAAGCCCAATGGGTTGAATTTCATCCCGTCTCCTCTTTGACGGATTCAGCTGCCATCGAGTTTGAAATCAAAGGACAGCCCGAAGATTACATCGATCTCAACAACAGTTACTTGTATTTGAAAGTGAAAGTGGTCAAAACGTTGGACAACACCCCGCCAGCAGCCGAAGCCCTAGTAGCTCCTGTTAACAATTTCATGCATTCCTTGTTCAGCGAAGTGGATTTGTACATGAATAACAAACTTGTCAGCAGTAGCATGGATACTTACCCTTACCGAGCGTACCTGGAAAATACGGAAAAGAAGCCAAGAATACTCATTTAGATGCTTGCGTGGTATGGAAACCTGACACAGCAAATACGTTTGACGACGTAGCCTTGTCCATAGCAGCAGCTGCTGATGGCACTCCTGTCAATCCTCACAATGTGGGTTTTAACGAGCGTCGAAGAAAATTCTGCAAGGACGTAGTTTAGAACTGTTCGATCGTTTGCATTTGGACATGTGGTTTCAAGAGAAGTATTTGCTGAACGAAGTAGATATTCGCTTGAGACTGAATAGTAGCAGTGCTGCTTTCCATTTGATGGCTCATGACAACGAAAACAAAACCATTATCCAAGAAGCCAGGTTATACGTGCGTCGTGTGGAAGTGTTACCTAAAGTGGGAAATGACATCAGTCACACTTTGAGCAGAACGACAGCCAAGTATCCGATACTACGCGTGGAAGTCAAAACTTTCACCATTGCCTCTGGACTCCGATCTAAGATCGAAGATCATCTGTTCCAAGGACAGTTACCCAAACGTTTATTCATTGGTATCTTCAGCAATGTAGCCCTCAACGGTGCCCACAATCAAAATCCTTTCCAGTTTCATCACTACAATGTATCCAAAATCGAAGTCAGTCGCGATGGGAAAACTTTGTGTACCCGACCCTTCGAACCCAACTTTGCCCAGAAGAATTACTTGAGGTCGTACTTTTCGCTGTACGAAACCACAGGACAGTTAAGAACCAACACCAGTCACAGTATTTCCTACGACGATTATGCAGGAGGTTACACTTTGTGGGGCTTTGATTTCACTCCAGACCAAGGCTGTGACGAGGGACATTTCCACCCTATAAATTCTGGACAACTGCGTGTGGAACTTCAGTTTGCAGCAGGTCTTGACCATACGGTGAATGTCATTCTGTATGCCGAATTCGATAATACCATAGAAATCAACAGTTTGAGAGAAGTCATTCTAGACTATTAGACACTATGGAAAACTCTTGTCCCTCTTTGAATAGTGGAGAATCCATGGAAATGGAATGGGAGGTTACAGAGAAAGCAGACAACCAAGACCAAAAAGAAGAAGTAGTGATCATGCAGTCCAGATGGCCAGAACAGGAACAACAGTTAGTCACCTGTTTTGCCAAACATTTGGAAGATAAAATGAGGGACATGATTAAAAAAGATTGTTATGGATGTCAAATCGATCATCCCAGTCAAATTCAACACGATAAATGTATGATGATGAGTCAAGAAGAAAAATTGGACGATTATCTGAACGAAGCTTGGAGTTTCATCTCAGAAGAAGCCGTGTTACTTCAGTGGTATAAAGACTTGTGTGCTCATTCCTCTCCTCCATTGTTCGCTCGAGAAATTGATCGCATCGAAGCTCTCTTAGCCAAGAGTAAGGAGACGAAGCAAACCCACAGTAACTTGACAGACCTTTTCAAGCAAAAAGTCTGGATCGAATTGATGACTTATCATCACCTGTGAAGAAAGGGAAAAAACAAGGCTACACAAGAAACAAATGGATACATGGGAACTTTATTATCTTTTTAACCGTAGTTCGTACACTGCTTCTTGGAATCCTGTTGTGTGTGCTAAAGATGAATTACCTCATCGCAAACCTCAAGAGAATCAAGCTTATGTCATCAACACAGATGATAGTCATCTTCCAGGAACTCACTGGGTAGCTGTCTACTTTCCTCAAGAGGGTTGCGTGGAGTATTTTGATTCGTATGGATTACCCCTTTTCGAAGATGATATCATTGACTTTATGAGAAGAAACCCCCAGACGACACGATTCAATAATGTGAAATTACGAGGCACAGATTCTGTGGTGTGTGGACAATACTGTGTCTATTATCTGCATCATCGCAGTCTTGGATATTCTTTAGAACATTTAGTGACTTATTTTGATCGTCATTCATCTCGAAACGATGACAAAGTAGATCGATGGTTTTGTGACCATTATGGCTATCTGTTGTCTTTAGCTAGAAAACGTAGTGTACATCAATGGCCCAATGACTTCCAACAGTGGAAATCTCAATTTAATTCACAACGTTGTCAACCATGTCAAAGATAATGTATTAGTATTATGGAAGAAAAAAAATGTTTGTTATTTGAAAAACAATGTTTGTTATTTGAAATAATGTTTGTTATTTGAAAAAAATGTTTGTTAGCTGAAAAAATGTTTGTTATTTGAATAAAAATGTTGTGTTTTGAAACCAATGCGTCTGTCGTTTGTTTTACATTTTTTTTCATATAGATGCTCTTTGACTTTTCTTTCTGTCCCTCACATCAAACTATCCCAATGTTTCCAAACCCTAAACTGTCGAGGGGTGTTTTCCATCACGTCCGCGCTTGAACCATATAAAGCAGGGGTTTCACCGGCCAGTAGGATCGTTTCTCCAGTCGCAGTAAACGTTGCACGAAGCACGTCGTCGTAGCAAAATGAATGCGGAAGCAGTACTAGCGATGGAAATTATTCCAGAAGCGGCCCTAAGTGCATTATTTAGCCTTGGGCACAAACTGGCAACTAAATGGAGCCTTAGAGCAGCGGGGAAGAGAACTACCTTGCTGCTCACCTGGGATAAATAAAAAATCCTCAACGAAATCACAGGGAAATATAGAGGTCAAAATGGACGACGGAGGCGGGAAACCGGAAAACCACGCCGTCCACCCACCCCTGTACCTGAAGGACCTACTACAAAGGGACCCCAGACACACGCAGAGATAAAGAATCTGGAGCAGCCTACACAGGAAATTCAGGCCCTTAAAGAACAAATGGTGGACTTAGCACAGCAAATTACGCTGTTACTTAGAGCGACGGGAGCGCCAACTGAGGACGTGGACACGTCGCCCATCAAAGTTACAACAGCAGAGCCTCTGCCACCACCACCACCACCAGCCCCTAGCAATAAAGGAAGAGGAAAGGGGAAACAGGGGGGGGAGGATTATGCCATTATCCTCCACCCCTATACCTAAATCTCCAGGCTTTGCAGTGAGCCTGGAAGAAGAGGAACGAGGGGGAGCTACTGCCACTACCACTACCACTACCACTACAGAGGGCGCTTGGGAAATTCCATTGAAGGCGACCAGAATGCCAAAGAAAGCCAAAGATGAGTTAATGGGTCAGCTGTGCAGCGAGCTTGGACTGCAGCAACTTGTTTATAACAAACGGAAAGCGACAAGTTTTGTATCTGCAGTCTCATACATAGGATACCGTGCGCTGTACAGTGAGCCACCAAAAGAACATCAGTGGCAATTCAACGTTAAAATCCTAAAGCGACACTAGCTTTCAGCATATGTAGGAAGACCTCTGTCCCACCTTCTAGATGCAGCTGAGTATCTTGCTGGATGCCATCATCTTGACTTCCCGCCTACACGGAGAGACGAGAACCAGACAGCGCATAGATTGGTGGAGATGGAAAGTGAACGTGGGAGATTTCCCTACGTTCAACATGAGCCCTTCTAGGGGGTCATTTCAATCACCGCCATAACAGGGGCTCATTTGGTTACGAGTACCCCTCTTTGAACAACTATACGTGGCCCTATAAAGACTAATTTGACCTTATTGGTGCCGCCTCCAACAAAACTTTTTACCAAAAATGACCTACCATTGACTACACTATTATATGTCGCTTAGACATTTTAATTTTTTAAATTTGTTATGGACTTAATTTATGTACGCTTATGTACTAGATTTTTTAGAATGATAGGATGATAAATAACAATTCTTCAACTCAAATATTTGAATAATTGCACAGGTGGCTAACACATTATTGGATGTTAAGCTGTCCATTAGTACAACTGGACTGAATTTGAAATAAGTGCGACCCTTTCGTTTCGGGCGTGGACTGCTGCCGTGGCCTTGCTGTCTCTCTCTTGGTGTGCTCTGGTGTTGCTGTGTTGCGGGCGCCTCCTGGGCCTGGGCCTTTTCCGCCTTTTCCTCTTCCGACTCAACTTAATTACTAGCGAAATGAGAAAACGTTTTCCCTCGCTACCAGTCTGATTGGTTGATATTGATAGGGGTGGGTGTGTGTAGGTACCATTCCTACCCACCCCATGGGCTTTCGTTTCTCCTGATAGTTACTGTTTAGTAATTCAGGAGAACGCCTATTTAATTAATAGTGCAATTAAGCACTTAAAACCTGAGGGGAGGGAGTAGCGACCCCTCCCCAATGGCTTAAATGGATACCGATATGGTATCTATAAAAGTTGCACAAATGTCCCTAGTGGACGGTTGCAACTATAAAACACCCACTAGCAAGCAAGGCCAGTAGGATGGTGGTGACTTATATAGTACACCTTGTACTTACTTAGGGGCATAGTGATAAGTGTTAGGAAATTTTGTAACTTATATATCTTGACACAATTGCACAGGTGGCTTACACATGATTGGTGTAGTAGGGCATCCACTAGTATAACTGGATTAAAATTGAAACAAGTCAAAGGGACTGCAACCCCATGGACAACACACGCACACACCTACATATATGACCTTATTAGAAAATATAAGGTAGTCTTAACCCAGGACTATCAGGCCCCCGCAACACAATGTTGCAATAATAATGAAACATAATAAATAACACCAAATAGCACCAAAATAATCCACAACACAACATACTATAGCACTTCCACTTTGGCACATGTCCTATGGGGTTGTATATTAGCAAATAATACCTAGGGTGTGGACGCCTCGTGTTTCTTTGTTGGGGGCCGGGTGTACGTTTTTTACTGCCGCCTCTGCGTGTGGGACGACGATGAAATTGCCTCCGGGACCTCTTCCGCCTTTGCCTCTTCCTGCTGACCGTCTGACGAAGTTCATAAGGGGAGGTGTGGATGGGTCTTGCCTACCTGCCCCAGGGCCTCCATCTATATCGATAGTTACTTATTAGTAATTCGATATAACGCCCTACCTAATAAGTGTACTGATGTGCACATGTATGTCGGGGGGGGGGGGAGTTAAATCTCTTCCCCAAGGGAAATTAAATGTTTAGCTACATGCTAAATGTAAAAGTTGTCCAAATGTCCCTTCGTGGACGGCGATAACTATAAAAATACAACTTGCTTGCAGTCTCGAAAAGAATTAATCATTCAATTTGCTAATGGTATGAGAGGAAGTTAGAAAAAAATAGAAGTGAGTCTATAATCACTGTCTCTTTTTACTTTTGTTTGAAGTGCGCCTATAAGCACAACGTATTTTTAAAATAACTTGTTAAATCTATAATTTATATGAGTAAAGTAAAAAAGTAATTCTTCTGGGCAAAGTTGGGTTCGAAGGGTCGGGTACACAAAGTTTTCCCATCGCGACTGACTTCGATTTTGGATACATTGTAGTGATGAAACTGAAAAGGATTTTAAT
Source organism: Unio delphinus (assembly GCA_029339505.1). Classification (NCBI taxonomy): domain Eukaryota; kingdom Metazoa; phylum Mollusca; class Bivalvia; order Unionida; family Unionidae; genus Unio; species Unio delphinus. The sequence continues at coordinate 11,568,421 of JAQISU010001238.1, forward strand.
TGTGGGCACCGTTGAGGGCTACATTGCTGACGATACCAATGAATAAACGTTTGGGTAACTGTCCTTGGAACAGTTGATCTTCGATCTTAGATCGGAGTCCAGAGGCAATGGTGAAAGTTTTGACTTCCACGCGTAGTATCGGATACTTGGCTGTCGTTCTGCTCAAAGTGTGACTGATGTCATTTCCCACTTTAGGTAACACTTCCACACGACGCACGTATAACCTGGCTTCTTGGATAATGGTTTTGTTTTCGTTGTCATGAGCCATCAAATGGAAAGCAGCACTGCTACTATTCAGTCTCAAGCGAATATCAACTTCGTTCAGCAAATACTTCTCTTGAAACCACATGTCCAAATGCAAACGATCGAACAGTTCTAAACTACGTCCTTGCAGAATTTTCTTTCGACGCTCGTTAAAACCCACATTGTGAGGATTGACAGGAGTGCCATCAGCAGCTGCTGCTATGGACAAGGCTACGTCGTCAAACGTATTTGCTGTGTCAGGTTTCCATACCACGCAAGCATCTAAATGAGTATTCTTGGCTTCTTTTCCGTATTTTCGAGGTACGCTCGGTAAGGGTAAGTATCCATGCTACTGCTGACAAGTTTGTTATTCATGTACGAATCCACTTCGCTGAACAAGGAATGCATGAAATTGTTAACAGGAGCTACTAGGGCTTCGGCTGCTGGCGGGGTGTTGTCCAACGTTTTGACCACTTTCACTTTCAAATACAAGTAACTGTTGTTGAGATCGATGTAAAACGTACACCCGGCCCCCAACAAAGAAACACGACCTGGTGACGTCACAATGGGAGTGCGAAAGCATGATGAAATCCCGGGCTTTTACAGCTAAGGACGTATGTTGTGATGTTATCCCGTTACAACTACAGAAGGAAAAATCAGCTTGTACAGCGGTGGCGCATACAGAAGACCCAAAATAGACGTTTCATAAGTCCTGAACTAGCTTTGTGGCAGGAATAGAAAGGGAGGGAAACCTGTACAGCGGCAGCGACCTCGACCTTCTTGAAATGGATATCTCATAAGTCCCGAACTTGTTTTGCGGCAGGGATAGAAATGGATAGAAACTAGCGGTCACCAAACTACGAATTGAAGAAAAATGGCTGCTATGGATGTTGATATGCTGCTTTATCATGCTAATGGAACCATATTGTAACCAGCCATGGAAAACTAAGTAATATGGCGGACCTGGGGCGCGTTGACTGATGATGACAGAATATGAGTGAGATTGTCCCACAGGACTACATGATGATATACGATGTTATTGTCAAGTCAGCGAAATACTACCCCAGATAACCAGGAGTATGATAGAAGCACAGCTACCATACAGACATAGTCGCCACCACCGGACTACGAGGAAAAGCCGAACAATGAAAAGATTTTTCATTGCCATATTTCTTTGCCTGAATAATAGGGGACTCATTTGGTCACGAGTACCCCTCTTTGAACAACTATCCGTGGCCCTAAAAAGACTAATTTGGCCTTATTGGTGCCGCCTCCAACAAAATATATGACCAAAAACAAACTACCATTGGCTGCACTACTATATGTCACTTAGACATTTTGATTTCTAAATTTGTTAGGGACTTATTTTATGTACACTTATGTACTAGTTTATTTTGGAAGTAGGAATGGTAATAACAATTCTTCAACTTATATATTTAGTAATTGCACAGGTGGCTAACACATTATTGGATGTTAGGCTGTCCATTAGTATAACTGGACTGAATTTGACCTTTCGTATGACCTTGTCGTTTCAGGTGTGAGCTGCGTCCGTGCCGTGCTGTCTTGCTGTTTGCGTGCTTGGTGTATGTGACCTGTCCAGCGGTCCGGGACCTTTTTCTCTTTTTCCTCGACTGCTCATCAAAATTACTAGCGAAATGAGAAAACATTTTCCCTCGCTACCAGTGGCTCCGATTGGTTGATAGGGGTGGGTGTGTGTGGGTACTATTCCTACCCACCCTATGGGCTTTCATTTCTCCCGATAGTTACTTTTTAGTAATTCGGGAGAACGCCCTACATATTAATAGTGCAATTAAGCATTTAAATGCCTGAGGGGAGGGAGTAGCGACCCCTCCCCAAGGGACCTAAAATGGCTACCGACATGGTAGCTATAAAAGTTGCCCATATGTCCCTTCGTGGACGGTGGCAACTATAAAAATCCAACTTGCTTGCTTGCTTGCAGTCTGGCTACATTCATTCAGGCGAAGACTGCGGACCGAGTAGGACGGCTTTTCTGGAGCTGGCGACCTGGTGACGTCACAATGGGAGTGCGAAAGCATGATGAAATCCCGGGCTTTTACAGCTAAGGACGTATGTTGTGATGTTATCCCGTCACAACTACAGAAGGAAAAATCAGCTTGTACAGCGGTGGCGCATACAGAAGACCCAAAATAGACGTTTCATAAGTCCTGAACTAGCTTTGTGGCAGGAATAGAAATGGAGGGAAACCTGTACAGCGGCAGCGACCTCGACCTTCTTGAAATGGATATCTCATAAGTCCCGAACTTGTTTTGCGGCAGGGATAGAAATGGATAGAAACTAGCGGTCACCAAACTACGAATTGAAGAAAAATGGCTGCTATGGATGTTGATATGCTGCTTTATCATGCTAATGGAACCATATTGTAACCAGCCATGGAAAACTAAGTAATATGGCGGACCTGGGGCGCGTTGACTGATGATGACAGAATATGAGTGAGATTGTCCCACAGGACTACATGATGATATACGATGTTATTGTCAAGTCAGCGAAATACTACCCCAGATAACCAGGAGTATGATAGAAGCACAGCTACCATACAGACATAGTCGCCACCACCGGACTACGAGGAAAAGCCGAACAATGAAAAGATTTTTCATTGCCATATTTCTTTGCCTGAATAATAGGGGACTCATTTGGTCACGAGTACCCCTCTTTGAACAACTATCCGTGGCCCTAAAAAGACTAATTTGGCCTTATTGGTGCCGCCTCCAACAAAATATATGACCAAAAACAAACTACCATTGGCTGCACTACTATATGTCACTTAGACATTTTGATTTCTAAATTTGTTAGGGACTTATTTTATGTACACTTATGTACTAGTTTATTTTGGAAGTAGGAATGGTAATAACAATTCTTCAACTTATATATTTAGTAATTGCACAGGTGGCTAACACATTATTGGATGTTAGGCTGTCCATTAGTATAACTGGACTGAATTTGACCTTTCGTATGACCTTGTCGTTTCAGGTGTGAGCTGCGTCCGTGCCGTGCTGTCTTGCTGTTTGCGTGCTTGGTGTATGTGACCTGTCCAGCGGTCCGGGACCTTTTTCTCTTTTTCCTCGACTGCTCATCAAAATTACTAGCGAAATGAGAAAACATTTTCCCTCGCTACCAGTGGCTCCGATTGGTTGATAGGGGTGGGTGTGTGTGGGTACTATTCCTACCCACCCTATGGGCTTTCATTTCTCCCGATAGTTACTTTTTAGTAATTCGGGAGAACGCCCTACATATTAATAGTGCAATTAAGCATTTAAATGCCTGAGGGGAGGGAGTAGCGACCCCTCCCCAAGGGACCTAAAATGGCTACCGACATGGTAGCTATAAAAGTTGCCCATATGTCCCTTCGTGGACGGTGGCAACTATAAAAATCCAACTTGCTTGCTTGCTTGCAGTCTGGCTACATTCATTCAGGCGAAGACTGCGGACCGAGTAGGACGGCTTTTCTGGAGCTGGCGACCTGGTGACGTCACAATGGGAGTGCGAAAGCATGATGAAATCCCGGGCTTTTACAGCTAAGGACGTATGTTGTGATGTTATCCCGTCACAACTACAGAAGGAAAAATCAGCTTGTACAGCGGTGGCGCATACAGAAGACCCGAAATAGACGTTTCATAAGTCCCGAACTAGCTTTGTGGCAGGAATAGAAATGGAGGGAAACCTGTACAGCGGCAGTGACCTCGACCTTCTTGAAATGGATATCTCATAAGTCCCGAACTTGTTTTGCGGCAGGGATAGAAATGGATAGAAACTAGCGGTCACCAAACTACGAATTGAAGAAAAATGGCTGCTATGGATGTTGATATGCTGCTTTATCATGCTAATGGAACCATATTGTAACCAGCCATGGAAAACTAAGTAATATGGCGGACCTGGGGCGCGTTGACTGATGATGACAGAATATGAGTGAGATTGTCCCACAGGACTACATGATGATATACGATGTTATTGTCAAGTCAGCGAAATACTACCCCAGATAACCAGGAGTATGATAGAAGCACAGCTACCATACAGACATAGTCGCCACCACCGGACTACGAGGAAAAGCCGAACAATGAAAAGATTTTTCATTGCCATATTTCTTTGCCTGAATAATAGGGGACTCATTTGGTCACGAGTACCCCTCTTTGAACAACTATCCGTGGCCCTAAAAAGACTAATTTGGCCTTATTGGTGCCGCCTCCAACAAAATATATGACCAAAAACAAACTACCATTGGCTGCACTACTATATGTCACTTAGACATTTTGATTTCTAAATTTGTTAGGGACTTATTTTATGTACACTTATGTACTAGTTTATTTTGGAAGTAGGAATGGTAATAACAATTCTTCAACTTATATATTTAGTAATTGCACAGGTGGCTAACACATTATTGGATGTTAGGCTGTCCATTAGTATAACTGGACTGAACTTGACCTTTCGTATGACCTTGTCGTTTCAGGTGTGAGCTGCGTCCGTGCCGTGCTGTCTTGCTGTTTGCGTGCTTGGTGTATGTGACCTGTCCAGCGGTCCGGGACCTTTTTCTCTTTTTCCTCGACTGCTCATCAAAATTACTAGCGAAATGAGAAAACATTTTCCCTCGCTACCAGTGGCTCCGATTGGTTGATAGGGGTGGGTGTGTGTGGGTACTATTCCTACCCACCCTATGGGCTTTCATTTCTCCCGATAGTTACTTTTTAGTAATTCGGGAGAACGCCCTACATATTAATAGTGCAATTAAGCATTTAAATGCCTGAGGGGAGGGAGTAGCGACCCCTCCCCAAGGGACCTAAAATGGCTACCGACATGGTAGCTATAAAAGTTGCCCATATGTCCCTTCGTGGACGGTGGCAACTATAAAAATCCAACTTGCTTGCTTGCTTGCAGTCTGGCTACATTCATTCAGGCGAAGACTGCGGACCGAGTAGGACGGCTTTTCTGGAGCTGGCGACCTGGTGACGTCACAATGGGAGTGCGAAAGCATGATGAAATCCCGGGCTTTTACAGCTAAGGACGTATGTTGTGATGTTATCCCGTCACAACTACAGAAGGAAAAATCAGCTTGTACAGCGGTGGCGCATACAGAAGACCCGAAATAGACGTTTCATAAGTCCCGAACTAGCTTTGTGGCAGGAATAGAAATGGAGGGAAACCTGTACAGCGGCAGCGACCTCGACCTTCTTGAAATGGATATCTCATAAGTCCCGAACTTGTTTTGCGGCAGGGATAGAAATGGATAGAAACTAGCGGTCACCAAACTACGAATTGAAGAAAAATGGCTGCTATGGATGTTGATATGCTGCCTTATCATGCTAATGGAACCATATTGTAACCAGCCATGGAAAACTAAGCAATATGGCGGACCTGGGGTGCGTTGACTGATGATGACAGAATATGAGTGAGATTGTCCCACAGGACTACATGATGATATACGATGTTATTGTCAAGTCAGCGAAATACTACCCCAGATAACCAGAAGTATGATAGAAGTACAGCTACCATACAGACATAGTCGCCACCACCGGACTACGAGGAAAAGCCGAACAATGAAAAGATTTTTCATTGCCATATTTCTTTGCCTGAATAATAGGGGACTCATTTGGTTACGAGTACCCCTCTTTGAACAACTATCCGTGGCCCTAAAAAGACTAATTTGGCCTTATTGGTGCCGCCTCCAACAAAATTTATGACCAAAAACAAACTACCATTGACTGCACTACTATATGTCACTTAGACATTTTAATTTCTAAATTTGTTAGGGACTTATTTTATGTACACTTATGTACTAGTTTATTTTGGAAGTAGGAATGGTAATAACAATTCTTCAACTTATATATTTAGTAATTGCACAGGTGGCTAACACATTATTGGATGTTAGGCTGTCCATTAGTATAACTGGACTGAATTTGACCTTTCGTATGACCTTGTCGTTTCAGGTGTGAGCTGCGTCCGTGCCGTGCTGTCTTGCTGTTTGCGTGCTTGGTGTATGTGACCTGTCCAGCGGTCCGGGACCTTTTTCTCTTTTTCCTCGACTGCTCATCAAAATTACTAGCGAAATGAGAAAACATTTTCCCTCGCTACCAGTGGCTCCGATTGGTTGATAGGGGTGGGTGTGTGTGGGTACTATTCCTACCCACCCTATGGGCTTTCATTTCTCCCGATAGTTACTTTTTAGTAATTCGGGAGAACGCCCTACATATTAATAGTGCAATTTAGCATTTAAATGCCTGAGGGGAGGGAGTAGCGACCCCTCCCCAAGGGACCTAAAATGGCTACCGACATGGTAGCTGGCCATACACCACAATTAATTTTACTATATGTTCTCTACATATATTTCTCAGCACTGACCTTTCCACAGTGTGACAATCAATACAAATCATATGAAAATCTAAAATACCCCCAAAGATGACTTCACAGTGAAATTCTTGTCAAGGGTTGACCGGCATTTTTTTGAGCTGCTGCACTGTAAACATAACAGCATGTACACAGACCACATATTTCACTTCCGGATCATTACCAAGGCCTTATTACTCCATGTGCACTGTCGCCAAATTACACACTGACAACCACTCTCTCTGCTCCTATTCTCAAGAATAAGCAATTACCTTTAAATCCCTACCAAATATGCATCAATATAACTCTTCTATCACCACCAAAATGAGAGAGGAAAAAATGTTCTAAAAATAGACTGGAACTACATTCGTGGGTACTGAACTGGAAGTATTAATTGTGATGTGATTCCTGACATATAAAAGTTGCCCATATGTCCCTTCGTGGACGGTGGCAACTATAAAAATCCAACTTGCTTGCTTGCTTGCAGTCTGGCTACATTCATTCAGGCGAAGACTGCGGACCGAGTAGGACGGCTTTTCTGGAGCTGGCGACCTGGTGACGTCACAATGGGAGTGCGAAAGCATGATGAAATCCCGGGCTTTTACAGCTAAGGACGTATGTTGTGATGTTATCCCGTCACAACTACAGAAGGAAAAATCAGCTTGTACAGCGGTGGCGCATACAGAAGACCCGAAATAGACGTTTCATAAGTCCCGAACTAGCTTTGTGGCAGGAATAGAAATGGAGGGAAACCTGTACAGCGGCAGCGACCTCGACCTTCTTGAAATGGATATCTCATAAGTCCCGAACTTGTTTTGCGGCAGGGATAGAAATGGATAGAAACTAGCGGTCACAAAACTACGAATTGAAGAAAAATGGCTGCTATGGATGTTGATATGCTGCCTTATCATGCTAATGAAACCATATTGTAACCAGCCATGGAAAACTAAGCAATATGGCGGACCTGGGGCGCGTTGACTGATGATGACAGAATATGAGTGAGATTGTCCCACAGGACTACATGATGATATACGATGTTATTGTCAAGTCAGCGAAATACTACCCCAGATAACCAGGAGTATGATAGAAGTACAGCTACCATACAGACATAGTCGCCACCACCGGACTACGAGGAAAAGCCGAACAATGAAAAGATTTTTCATTGCCATATTTCTTTGCCTGAATAATAGGGGACTCATTTGGTTACGAGTACCCCTCTTTGAACAACTATCCGTGGCCCTAAAAAGACTAATTTGGCCTTATTGGTGCCGCCTCCAACAAAATTTATGACCAAAAACAAACTACCATTGACTGCACTACTATATGTCACTTAGACATTTTAATTTCTAAATTTGTTAGGGACTTATTTTATGTACACTTATGTACTAGTTTATTTTGGAAGTAGGAATGGTAATAACAATTCTTCAACTTATATATTTAGTAATTGCACAGGTGGCTAACACATTATTGGATGTTAGGCTGTCCATTAGTATAACTGGACTGAATTTGACCTTTCGTATGACCTTGTCGTTTCAGGTGTGAGCTGCGTCCGTGCCGTGCTGTCTTGCTGTTTGCGTGCTTGGTGTATGTGACCTGTCCAGCGGTCCGGGACCTTTTTCTCTTTTTCCTCGACTGCTCATCAAAATTACTAGCGAAATGAGAAAACATTTTCCCTCGCTACCAGTGGCTCCGATTGGTTGATAGGGGTGGGTGTGTGTGGGTACTATTCCTACCCACCCTATGGGCTTTCATTTCTCCCGATAGTTACTTTTTAGTAATTCGGGAGAACGCCCTACATATTAATAGTGCAATTAAGCATTTAAATGCCTGAGGGGAGGGAGTAGCGACCCCTCCCCAAGGGACCTAAAATGGCTACCGACATGGTAGCTATAAAAGTTGCCCATATGTCCCTTCGTGGACGGTGGCAACTATAAAAATCCAACTTGCTTGCAGTCTGGCTACATTCATTCAGGCGAAGACTGCGGACCGAGTAGGACGGCTTTTCTGGAGCTGGCGACCTGGTGACGTCACAATGGGAGTGCGAAAGCATGATGAAATCCCGGGCTTTTACAGCTAAGGACGTATGTTGTGATGTTATCCCGTCACAACTACAGAAGGAAAAATCAGCTTGTACAGCGGTGGCGCATACAGAAGACCCAAAATAGACGTTTCATAAGTCCCGAACTAGCTTTGTGGCAGGAATAGAAATGGAGGGAAACCTGTACAGCGGCAGCGACCTCGACCTTCTTGAAATGGATATCTCATAAGTCCCGAACTTGTTTTGCGGCAGGGATAGAAATGGATAGAAACTAGCGGTCACCAAACTACGAATTGAAGAAAAATGGCGGCTATGGATGTTGATATGCTGCCTTATCATGCTAATGGAACCATATTGTTACCAGCCATGGAAAACTAAGTAATATGGCGGACCTGGGGCGCGTTGACTGATGATGACAGAATATGAGTGAGATTGTCCCACAGGACTACATGATGATATACGATGTTATTGTCAAGTCAGCGAAATACTACCCCAGATAACCAGGAGTATGATAGAAGTACAGCTACCATACAGACATAGTCGCCACCACCGGACTACGAGGAAAAGCCGAACAATGAAAAGATTTTTCATTGCCATATTTCTTTGCCTGAATAATAGGGGACTCATTTGGTTACGAGTACCCCTCTTTGAACAACTATCCGTGGCCCTAAAAAGACTAATTTGGCCTTATTGGTGCCGCCTCCAACAAAATTTATGACCAAAACCAAACTACCATTGACTGCACTACTATATGTCACTTAGACATTTTAATTTCTAAATTTGTTAGGGACTTATTTTATGTACACTTATGTACTAGTTTATTTTGGAAGTAGGAATGGTAATAACAATTCTTCAACTTATATATTTGAGTAATTGCACAGGTGGCTAACACATTATTGGATGTTAGGCTGTCCATTAGTATAACTGGACTGAATTTGACCTTTCGTATGACCTTGTCGTTTCAGGTGTGAGCTGCGTCCGTGCCGTGCTGTCTTGCTGTTTGCGTGCTTTGTGTATGTGACCTGTCCAGCGGTCCGGGACCTTTTTCTCCTTTTCCTCGACTGCTCATCAAAATTACTAGCGAAATGAGAAAACATTTTCCCTCGCTACCAGTGGCTCCGATTGGTTGATAGGGGTGGGTGTGTGTGGGTACTATTCCTACCCACCCTATGGGCTTTCATTTCTCCCGATAGTTACTTTTTAGTAATTCGGGAGAACGTCCTACATATTAATAGTGCAATTAAGCACTTAAATGCCTGAGGGGAGGGAGTAGCGACCCCTCCCCAAGGGACCTAAAATGGCTACCGACATGGTAGCTATAAAAGTTGCCCATATATCCCTTCGTGGACGGTGGCAACTATAAAAATCCAACTTGTTTGCTTGCAGTCTGGCTACCACATAGTCACTCTGACACCTTAGAGTAGGTATTTTGTTTTTTCATAGGGTGAATTTCCCTCGAAAGAAGAGCTTTTCACCGGCCAAAGGATGGTGGTGACTTATATAGTACACTTTGTACTTAATTAGAGATATAGTGATAAGTGTTAGAAAATTTTGTAACTTATATATTTTGACAAAATTGCACAGGTGGCTTACACATGATTGGGAAATAGGGCATCCACTAGTATAACTGGATTAAAATTGAAACAAGTCAAAGGGACTACAACCCCATGGACAACACAAGCACACACCTACATATATGACCCTATTAGAAAATATAAGGTAGTCTTAACCCAGGACTATCAGGCCCCCGCAACACAATGTTGCAATAATAATGAAACATAATAAATAACACCAAAATAATCCACAACACAACATACTATAGCACTTCCACTTTGTCACATGTCCTATGGGGTTGTATATTAGCAAATAATACATAGGGTGTGGACGCCTCGTGTTTCTTTGTTGGGGGGCCGGGTGTGCGTTTCTTGCTGCCGCCTCTGCGTGTGGGACGACGATGAATTAGGTAAATTAGCTTCCGGGATCCTTTCCTCCTTTGCCTCTTCCTGCTTACCTGCCGATGAAGTTGATGGGAGTAGGTGTGGATGTGTCTGGCCTACCTAACTCAGGGCTTCCATTTATACCGATAGTTACTTATTAGTAATTCGGTATAACGCCCCAAATGATAAGTGTATTTTTACACATATGGTAAAGGTAAATAAATGTCCAGCGATATGCTGGATATAAAAGTTGTCCAAATGTCCCTACGTGGACGGTGATAACTATAAAAATACTACTTTGCTTGCTTGCAGTCTGGCTACCCCCCACACATTCTTCTCAGACGTTCAGACGTTCAGAAGTTCAGACGTATAGTGTTGAGCGAGCGAGCGATAATACATGTCTGTGAATACTACTCACTGTAACATGTCAAGAGTTACAAGATCGCAGGTAAAAATGACCACAAATCGCCATACGATTAGAAAAGCCAACAAAATTATCTGAATGGCTAAAGGAGTTAGTCCCTTACAACCACAGAGCTTGACTCCAACTGATGCGAAGGATCCTAGTAACACAATTACAACGCCCTTCGTCAAGGTTATGGGATTTCTTACACCAAGTCCCACATCAAAGCTCATAATTGAGCGCAAGCTGGATGTAATATCTCTCAATCCGGATGTAATATCTCTCAACCCTGATGAAATATCTCTCATGCCGGGAATAACATCCAATAGCAGTAACAACGAGACTACTCCAAGTAGGAACATACTAACACCGGCAACAACTAGTACAACAAGTACAACAAAGACAACTACAACAACAACAACAACAACGTCCCTTAACAATGCCACAAGCGTATTGGAGATTCTTAACGAATCGCCAGACCAAAAGAGACCACTCCAACTCACTCTCAAGCAGGAGATAGAGGATTTAGAGAAATTTACTGGATCAAGCAACGAACATCTAGAAAGAACGGACCTTCTAGATAACATTAACAATGCAACAAATGCCAATGATAGAAACAACATCAAGAAAGAAAGCGACAATGATGTGACAGAGATCAAAACTTCTATGGATCAACAACAACCACAACAACAATAGGCATAAAAGTGATAACAGATGAAGATAACAAATCTAACTTTACCACACTACTTAAGTGCCTATCACCACTACCAACATCTTCTTCAACAACGGCATCATCACAGGCCAAAACTACAACACACAAAGAAAAACACAAACTATCAACTTATACCTTGAACCAAATAGAAGCAACGGCATACCTCTCAAGTCAGATAACCGGCCCCGCGAAGAGTCCTACCATGAAAGACCTTACCTACAACACACCGAAGAAAAGCGGGACAGAGAGTGACAATGACAAATCAACTAATAACACGAATCAAATAAAAGCACCCCAACTCACACTCAATCAGGAGATAGAGGACCTAATGGACTTAATGGGATCAAATTATACCATTAACGAATATCTGGAAGGAACGGACCTACTAGATATCATTGACAATGCATCCAATACCAACGATTGCGACGGTTGCGACAGCATCAAGAAAAACAGCGACAATGAGGAAACAGATGAGGATAACAACTCCTCCTTTACCACACCACCTAAGTGCATATCTCCATTGTCGCTATCATGTCCAACAACGACACTCCCACAGGAAAATACCTCTCCATTCATAGAAAATTACAAACATTCAACTAATAACTCGAATCCAACAAAAACAACAAAAGCAACAACATATCACTCAAGTCAGTTACCCGGCCACTCGAAGAACCTCACCATGGAAGACCTTATCTACGACTCACCGAAGAAAAGCGGGACAGAGAGCGACAGTGACACAAGTACCCCAATCTTAGAAAAAACCAGAAGGAAGAAGCAGACCAAAAACAAAAAGACATCAAACCCCTTCATAACAACCAACAAGGGAAAGACTCCACTAAATGGAACTTCGAAGTCAAAGAAAAATAAACAAATGAGAGTGAAAGCACCAAAAACAACGGAGAATCTACATAATATACAGGAAAAACCTAACCTCAATGACGAAACCCCGACACTACTACTACAACAACAGCAACAACAACAGCATGTAAGAAAAACCCCACAGGAAAAAACAGAAGAAAAAGTGAATACCAAACCAAGAGATCATCCAAACAATAATAACGAAAATAAATCAGTTAACACGCCTAGGACAAATAAATACCACAGCAAAGACCACACAATATTTATCACCAGTGGCAACTCAAAACTATTTAATATCAGCAGTAGAAGCATAGCAAACACACTTTCCAAAGCCCACAATGAGAAATATCAAATTATAAGACCAAAGACAAACTACATTATAGTCAAATGTAGCACTTTGGCACAAGTAGCCAAATTTATGGAACTAGAAAAGATTGGTGAAGTCAACATTCAAGTGACTAGACACCAATAGTTAGGGAAAAAACCAACAAAGTGAGCACAGCAACAGCAAGCATCCCAAAAATGACTGAACCTGAATACAAGCCAGAAGCCATAAGCTATACACAAAATAAAAAGGGAGAGGAAGTGATCAGTGACAATCAAGAACAGAAACCACCAAATAACAGTACTGGGATAAGGAAAATCATTCAATTACACCCCAAATATAACTCACTCACCAACAAGGAAATAACAGAAGAACTAAACAACCAAGGAGCAATGATTTCAAAGGCATACAGAATGAAATCTAGCAATGAACACACCTCAAATAAAATCCTACTGGAATTCAAAACTAAAGCACCTCTACTTGTCCAGTTTGATGGCTATATCCAAATTCTTATGGATTACACAAACAAAGTCAGATTATGCAGCAAATGTAAAGCATGGGGACATTACACAAGGAGCTGCAAAAACAGAATAAGATAAAAATGCGGTGGCAGCCACACTAATGATTGCACATTTATTGGACTCAAATGTGCTAACAGTAGAGGACCCCACAGCCCAAAAGACATAGAATGTAGCTACTACATCAAAGAGAAGGAAACAATAAAACTAATGGATGAGAAACACCTAAGTTACCATGAGGCAAAACAGCAAATATCAACTAATAGATCAAAAAATAGCAAACAAAAGCATTTGAGTAAAAATGAAACAACTCAACAATCAACTCAACACAACCAAGAAGAAAGTAGGCAGACACCAGGAAGGAAATTAAATCCTAATCACCAGACCAAGAACAAAGCCGACATATACAGAATGATAACAGAGACTAGAGAAGAAGCTAAAATACAAGCATCAGGAAATCCAAACCATTCCAAGGAAAATCAAAGAAAACCCAATAGCAGGATAATAAACACAAGCATTGCAAGCAACAAGGGCAACAATCTAAACAATGCAAGTATCACGGGAATCCACACAAACAATACAAACAATACAGATGATAGAGATAATTCCATAATAAACGAAAGTAACAGACTCAGTAACTTTCCGAAACATGGAATAGAAAATTTTCCTAGCATAACCATTCTCAAGTATGTAAGGGGCCTTATTGATGGGATACTAATTACCTCACATGATAATGTAATCCCCAGTATACCTTACTTCCAACTGCTAACTGAAGTACTAGAAAAACACCTTGAAAAAACAAATAGTTAACCTAATTTAATATATATATATATATATATATATATATATATATATATATATATATATATATATATATATATATATATATATATATTATAATTAAGGACAACTATTGCAATGGGTAGATCAACCAGATCAAAACTAGTAATTTGGCAATGGAATAGTAGAGGCTTATTTTCCAACAAATCCGAATTACAAATTAAAATTCAAAATTCCAAAATTAAACCAGACATCCTTTTTATCCAAGAAACCTTCCTAAAAACAGATTCCCAATACATCCCAAAATTCCCAGGTTACCCAATTCGTGAATTCATAAACAGAGAAAATGGGCAAAAAAGAGGGGGACTAGCAATTTTCGTTAACGACCTGTTACCAAACACAACTTTCGGAGAAAACTCACACAGCCTAAAAGACCCAAAAGTCCCATCAAGCCAAAATCCAGTTGAACACCAATCAGTCATCATTACAACAGGATCATTATCTTTCACAATATTTAATACCATCCAGCAACAGCAGCAAACTACCAAAATTTAGGGTGTAATGGTGACTTCATCATCTGTGGAGATTTTAATGCCCACAATCAGATGTGGGGAGGAAACCATCGGGACAAAAGAGGAGCACTGATAGAAAAATGGATGCGGAAAAAGAACCTGGTACTGCTCAACGATGGCTCCAAAACCAGGATCTCCCCTGAAGATGGTGCCTTATCAGCGCTGGACTTGACAATATGTACCCCTGAACTAGCAACTAGGACAACCTGGGAAGTGGATACTGATTCTACTTTAGGGAGTGACCACTTCCCTATACAAATTACGATCAACTTCACATCACCTCTTGACACGAATGGCAAACTCCCCAAATGGATCATAAATAAAGCAGACTGGAGTAAATTCAGTAATCTACTCAAAGACGTAAATATGGCCAACACACATGACGACGACATCAACATCTTCAACGAAAACATCATGAACAATATTAAAAAGGCTGCAAATCTAAGCATACCAACCACTGGAAAGGAAAAGAAAGATAAAACTAAACAACAAGTCCCGTGGTGGAATATTAACTGCAAGGAAGCATTAAAAGAGAAAAAGAAAGCCCTCAATAAATTTAGACGCAGTGGACAATCCACTGACTATTTGGAATACAAATCCAAGGAAAAATTAACAAAAAAATATTAAAAGAAGCCAAACTAACATCATGGAGAAACTACTGCTCCACTCTTGAATTTAAAAAATGCAATGCCAAACAAATATGGAATAAAATTAAATCCATAAAAGGAACCGGAAATAATAGTGCACCCAACATCAAAGGCATAACATCAAATATAGATAAAGCCAATGCCATAGCAAAACACTTTGCCGGCATGAGTGGAAACAATAACCGCACCAAAAAATTCCAACAACACAGAGCAGAAGTAGAAGATAAATTTAAACACCTTTTTATAGACCAAGCCAACAACATATCACATCTAAATGAAAACTTTACCCTGGAAGAATGGAGAACAGCAATCCAAAACAAAAAATCAACATCACCAGGAGAGGACAATATAAGTTATGAGATATACAAAAACGTTCCATATAACGTCGAAACCATAATACTTAATTTGATCAATCAATCATGGCAAACAGGAACCATACCAAACAAATGGAAACAAGCCAAAGTCGTCCCAATTCCAAAAATAGGGAAAGACCCGACCGAAATTTCATATCGGCCAATCTCACTGACAGATACAATTTGTAAATTAATGGAAACCATGATTAATAATAGGCTGAAACATCATCTTGAGAGTAACAATCTCATCTCAAGTAATCAAAGTGGGTTCCGGAATAAAAGGTCAACTCTTGACCAATTAGTCCGACTGGAGTCAAATATCAAATTTGCCTTCAATGCTAAGAGGAAATGCGATAGGCATCTCATAGCAATCTTCCTCGATCTAGAAAAAGCGTTTGACCTGGTCTGGACAAACGGACTAATTGCCAAGCTAAATCATGATGGAATAAATGGCAACATGCATGCCTGGATAAAAAAACTTTCTAACCAACAGGCGCATCAGAGTAAGAGTAGAAGACCAATATTCCGACGAGCTCACTTTAGATAATGGTACACCACAAGGGAGTGTTCTCAGCCCGACACTGTTTAACATCATGGTAAACGACATGGAAATATCAATCAATCTCAGTAAAGTGGACCAATCACAATTCGCAGATGATAGTGGTCTATGGAAAGCTGGAAATCCTCATAGCAATAAAATAATCTCTGAACTACAAACTAACCTTAACAACATTGGGAAGTGGGCAGACAAATGGGGATTTAAGCTCTCCAAAGGAAAAACTACAGGCGTAATCTTCTCTCCAAGACACAGATACAATATTAGTCCACCTACACTCTTTATACAAGGAGACCCAATAAAATTTAAAAAAACAGTAAAATTCCTGGGAATGCTCTATGATCAGAACCTCACCTGGAAACAACATATTAACGAACTAATTATTAGATGCAACAGGGACATAACCCTACTCAAAAACATTAAGGGACTAAAATGGGGAGCAGACCAGGACACTCTACTAATCATATATAGAGCCCTAATTAGACCCAAACTGGATTACGGGTGCCAATTGTATGCCACTGCAAACAACACAATTCTAAAGAAACTTGACAAAATACAATCACAAGCCCTTAAAATATGCACAAACAGCAGGAAACATACATCAATAGAAGAAATGCAAATACTTACAGGAGAATCACCACAATCGCTTAGGAGAGAAGAACTAACCCTACGATACGCAGCACGATTATCTATTCACCAAGCAAATCATCCAACTAGAATAACAATCAACAAATGTAACATCCCATTCAGCAGAATACTAGTCCCCCGCCCTCCATCTGGAAAAATCATACACATATTATGTAAAGAAATGGAAATTGATAAGCTCCAAGCGGAAATTATCACATTTCCAGACAAAACTCCATGGAACAACAGAAAAGCAAAGATCAACACTACAGCCCTAAACTTCGGGTCCAAAGAAATAAACCCTCATGAAATAAGATCCAAAATCCTACAGAATCTGGAGGAAAATTACAAGGATTACACCAAGATATATACGGACGGATCAAAAGCCACCAGTCCATACAAAACATCAGCAGCAGTAGTAATACCAGACCTACAAATTAAAACTGGTAGTAGGCTCCCAGACCTCTGTTCCGTATATACTACTGAATTCTGGGCTATTCTAGAAGCGCTTAAAATAATAGCTGACAATAAGATACAAAAAGCAATAATAATTAGTGACTCACTAAGCATATTAAAATCCTTAGAAACAGGGCAATCAAAGGGGAGGGAAAACTTCCTGAAAAAAGCCAAACTAGAAATTAACAATCTCATTTCACAAAACTGTAACATCGAGTTCATGTGGGTCCCATCCCACATAGGATTACTCGGAAACGAACTAGAAGACATAACAGCAAAAGAAAAACTGCAAGAAGACTACATCACCAATATAGAGTATGGGATAACAGAACTCTACAGTATTATCAACAGAAAATTCTTAGCCAAATGGCAAAAAGAATGGGATAACTGTACAAAAGGACGTATCCTATACTCTATACAACCAATAGTCTCACGAACCAACAAAGCACCTCCCATTGACAACAAGCACAACCAGGGTATAGTCAACAGACTAAAAACAGGAGAAACCCTCCTAATTGGCAGTATGGGACAGTACTCTAAGAAAAACACAAGGAAAACAACATGCGCACACTGCCCGGAGAAGGAAGATCTCAACCATGTCTTCAACATATGCCCCAAATACAAAGGACAAAGAAAAAACTTATACAAGAGCTAAAGCAAATCAAATCCCCAGCAACCTACCCAGAATTCCTTCAACAAAATAACCCAAATCCTAAACACAGTCTAGAAATTATCCTCAATTATCTTAGGGACATTGACAAGACTGCTGACATCTAACACTGTATCCTACTCTGAATCTTACACACACAAAAGGAACAAAAAGAATAATTACGATTAGTTCAATCCTCCCACATGAACAAAACCCCCTCTCCGCGTCCGGATTCCGGACCAAATGATTGCGCAAATAGTTTCCCAATCACTAGCTGATAATTAAGCAGCACGAAACCGTGTATAAATGCGTGGGGGATGTGGCTCCATTCCGTTCCCCCGAAAAAAATAAGTAGCACCAAACGGTGCACTAAACAGTCGTGCATGCCCGAACGGGCGAAAACGACTTTAATTCAACTAACAACAACAACAGTCTGGCTACCTATCGCTGACGTTTCGAGCCAAAGAAGATGATAGAGTACAAAAATTGAGAGAGCTTCAAATGCACCTGGAGAATGCTAGACGTCTCCTGGACGAGCTGACAATGGAGGCCATAGCAGAACAGGCCAGGATTGAAAAAGAAGAGGAGGAAAGAAAAAAGAAAGAGGAGGAGAAGAGAAGACCGATCTTGCCTCACCGCATGATGGTTAAAGCCTGTCGGGTGAAGCCTGAGGTGAAGATGCCTTCACCACCAGAATCAGCTCGTCAAGCACAGGCAGCTTCCTCTTCACTCCCAATCACAAAAGTGAATTGGGCGCAACAACCACAGTCTCAGCCGCAACAACCACAGTCTTATCCACGGTTGTGGAATAGAGGAAGACATGAAGAGACTTTCACTATCCCTCAAACGGAAGATTGGGATAGTGAAGCCTCTCATTCTCCCTCTGCGCTCCCAGTCACAAGAGTGAATTGGGAGAACCATTAGAGTAGGAGATGTGTGTTTGGGGCTAGACCTGGGAGATGCCAGCATTAGCCATGTGCAATTTGAAGTTTTTAAAAAAAAACAGCCCTTCTCAGGGCTACCCAAATGTCTAGAAAAGAAATAATATGTCATTTGCCAATGGGTATGAAAGAGGAGTAGTGTAATTATAAAAAACTAACTCTTTTTAGATGGTATATGGTATGATTTTGGATAGTAAATGATAGGGTGTATTTTTGGATGCTTTCAGTTTGTGTGTGTGTGTGTGTGTGTGTGTGTGCGTGTGTGTGTGTGTGTGGTTAGTATAGGGTGTGATTTTGGATAGTAAATGATATGGTGTGTTTTGGCTGCTTCCCGTGTGCGTGTGGTCAGTATAGGGTGTGATTTTGGATAATATATAGCATGGTTTTGTTTTGGCTGCTTCCCCGTGTGTGTGGTTAGTATATGGTGTGATTTTGGATAGTAAATGATATGGTTTTGTTTTGGCTGCTTCCCCGTGTGTGTGGTTAGTATATGGTGTGATTTTGGATAGTAAATGATATGGTTTTGTTTTGGCTGCTTCCCCGTGTGTGTGGTTAGTATATGGTGTGATTTTGGATAGTATATAGTATGGTTTGTGAATAGTATATAATATGAAAAGTGAATGTAAGGGGTGTTTTCTTTCGCGTCCGTGCTTAAGATATATATACGCAATCGTCGATCATCATCATCATACAAATTATAAATCTCATTATTATAAATCTCATACAAATTATAAACGAAGCGGCAAATAAGAGTATACCCAAAACAACAGGTTTCCATTATAAACAGACGGCAATCCCCTGGTGGACAGAAAATTGCAAAATTGCCATTCAGAAGAAAAAACCAGCCTTAAATCGCTTTAAACACACAAAAACCGCCACTGACTTTCTTATATACAAACAAACAGAAATCAACACTAGGACGGTAATAAATGAGGCAAAAAAGGACTCATGGAGAAGATACTGCACAACGCTCAATCATAAAACAAATACTAAAGAAATCTGGAATAAAATAAAAGCCATGAAAGGCAAAACACCCACAACAGCGCCGAAAATCCAGGGAACAAAAAACAACATGGAAGTAGCAGAGAAGTTAGCCCAACACTTTGCTAACTCCAGCAGCGATAACAATCATAAACATGAGTTTTTACATCAAAAATCAACATTAGAAAAAGAATTTCCCCACATTTTCAAAGATCGAGACAACAGAGATTCGCCACTGAATGACCCTTTTTATCTGAAAGAATGGAGACAAGCCCTCAGCCAAAAAAATAGTACATCACCAGGAGAGGATATCCTAGGCTATGAAATATACAAACAATTACCACCCAATATGCAGAGCATTACCTTAGACTTAATAAATCTGATATGGAGAACAGGTCGCATCCCCACACTATGGAAGCGAGCCATAATCATAGCCATCCCAAAACCAGGCAAAGACCCTACTAATGTAACCTCCTACAGACCTATTTCACTAACTAATACAATCTGTAAGGTAATGGAAACAATGGTTAACAATAGATTAAAACACCACCTAGAACAAAATCAACTACTGGCTGAAACCCAAAGTGGATTTAGGAATAAACGATCTACACTTGATCAATTAATCCGTCTGGAAGCCAACATCAAATTAGCATTTAATGCCAAAAGGAAAAGAGATAGACACCTAATAGCAATATTTCTAGACTTAGAGAAAGCCTTCGACCTAGTCTGCACCAATGGCCTCATATCTCAACTCAACCAATTTGGCATAACAGGAAGAATGCACCGCTGGATAGCAAACTTCCTTACGGGAAGAACCTTTAAAACTAGAGTAAGAGAGGCCTTGTCCCAAACATATACACTGGATAATGGAACCCCCCAAGGAAGTGTGATTAGCCCAACCCTATTCAATCTAATGGTCAACAATCTAACCAACTATCTCAAAAATTGCCCAGTTGATCTGTCACAATTTGCCGATGACAGTAGTATCTGGAAAGCAGGAAATCCGAATAGTCAAAAGAACATCACTCAAATTCAGAAAGGACTAGACATCATCGGCACATGGGCCAACAACTGGGGCTTCAAAATATCCCAAATAAAAACAGTTGCCATGCTCTTCTCCCCAACTAATAAACAACCTAAATACCCTAAACTATATATGCAGAATCAGCCCATCCAATTCCAAAAGGAGACCCACTTCCTGGGAATGCTACTAAATGAAACAATCAATTGGAAATCACACATACAACAAACTATTCAAAAATGTCAAAAAGATCTAAACATACTTAAAAACATCAAAGGTACTACATGGGGAGCTGATCAGCAAACTATGCTAATGATCTACAAATCTTTAATTCGAAGTAAGATAGACTATGGCTCCCAGATCTATTCCTCAGCCAACAAGGAAACACTTAGACAACTAGATAGAATCCAATATAGAGCACTTAGACTTTGCACTGGTGCATTACCGAACACCTCCCTGGAAGAACTACAAATCCTCGCATGTGAACCACCATTACAACTGAGAAGAGAAGAACACATACTTAGATACGCCTGTAGAATCTCAATACATAAGGAGATTAATCCCACCAGAAACATACTAAGTAAATGTCAAACCACCTTTAGCTCAAGACTGGTACCACATCCTCCAGCAGCTAACAAAATACACACACTCTGCAAAGAACTCAATCAAATAGAACTCCAAGCAGAACAACTACTTATCAAGGACCCCACACCTTGGAGAAATAACCAACCTAACATCAACCTAACAGCACTCCAACTGGTACATAAGCGCGACAACCCCAATATCACATTAACACAAGTACAAAACCTCGTCAACAACAACTATGATGGATATGTAAAAATCTATACTGACGGCTCAAAATCTAAAGAACTACATAGAACGGCTGCAGCGGTAGTGATCCCAGAACATCAGATCACATTTACGACAAGACTACCGGATGACTGTTCCATATATACCGCGGAATTCTGGGCCATCAACCGAGCCCTAAAATGGATAGTAACACAAAATCAAAAACAGTACGTAATCATAACAGACTCACTTAGTGTACTTGAAAGTATTGAGACAGGTAATTCCAAAAGTAGACAAAATCTTCTAGAGGACACTATGCTGACCATCAGGGAAGCAGATAAATCACACCAAACCATACACTTCTTGTGGGTGCCATCTCACATCAATTTGCCTGGAAATGAAAAAGCAGACAAAGCAGCAAAAAGCAGTCTGATGAAAGACCAAATTGAACCCGTACAGTACAACACTCAGGAACTATATAGTCAAGTCAGGGACAGAATTAATAATAAATGGCAACAACAATGGGAAAACTCCACAAAGGGTAGACATCTATACCGACTACAAAAAGAGGTCACTAGAACTCAACGTTTACCAAAAAGCCTGGCAGCCATTGATATTAAAATAATCAACAGAATCAGAACAGGTAAAACACTACTAAATGGCAGTTTTATGAAACATATAAGTACAGGACCCACGCCGGATAAATGTCCACACTGTCCAGAAACTGAAACATTGGAACATGTATTCAACATATGTCACAAATATCATCGACAACGTACCGTCTTCCTACTACAACAAAGAAAACTTGACTCAGTTACATCATTCCCCCAAATTCTAGATAAAAGGTATAACAAAAACGTAAATGCTACCTATATAAATATACTTAATTACCTAAAATCAATAGACATAAAACACAAAATATAAATATCCAAACCATCAAAAAAGTAAATAAACATAAACATAGTCAAAGAGTTAATATTTATCAATGAAGGGGCCAGAGCAGATAATAACATCGCTAGCTCAAAAAACAGACCCACGTAACAATGCCTTAAATAAACGGAAAAAAAATTATAACTATCAAATAGATAAATAATTAACGAGGCCATATCGGTTAAAGGGGCCAGAGCGGATAGTAATACCGCTAGCTTAAAAAAGCAGAACAGCTTAACATTACCCTAAAATAAATATATAAAATAAAATAGAAAAGGGGAAAGGAAGGGAAAAGGGGGATAATATAAACATTGTAATGCGAGGAAAAAAGGAAGAAACGGGAGAAAGGGAAGAAGGAGAAGGGGAAAAAAAGAGAAGATTACACTAAGTAGTGGCACAATGTAGGTACAGTAAAACCAGTCAACCGGCAAGTGACAAGATAAGTGTGATGAGAACACCGGGATCAAATAGTGATAGCTCAAGGAAACATAACATCAACAAACCGACAAGAAAAAGTAAAAGGAAATGGAAAAGAAGGATGGAAGAAGGAAAAAGAAAGAAAGAGGGAAGAAGGAAGAAGGAAGAAAGTGGGAAAGAGAAAAGGGAAAAGAAGAGAAAAAGAAGAAGGAAGAAATGAAATAACACCAAACACACCCCACTCCAACTCTAATCTTTTTTTTTTTTTAATTTTTTTTTTTTTGTTAATTTATTTTTTTTATTTTTTTATTTTTTTTTTATTATTTTTTTTTTATTTTTTTTTTTTTAATTTTTTTTTTTCTTTTAAATTTATTTTATATATATATATATATATATATATATATATATATATATATATATATATATATATATATATATATATATATATATATATTTTAAAATATTTTTCTTTTTTAATTTGTTTTGATTTTTTTAAAATTTTATTTTATTTTATTTTATTTTATTTTATTTTATTTTTCTCCCCAGGGTTCTAATTTGGTAGGAGAACCATTTTCGAACAATCTCTTTCTCGAAATCTAACTTGATCAATTTTGACCACCGCTCAAAATTAACAAGCTAAAATACCTAACAGTGACTACACTTATTTATGTCGCTAAGACATTTTAGCAATTAAATTTGTTAAGGACCTACAACATGTACACTATGTACTAGAAATATTTATTGATAGGAAAGATGAAAAATTCTATGACATATATCACGTCAGTGTTTTTGTGACGCCCACGGGAAAATATTCTAGCATGATTCTTTTGTTTATCCAACATTATATCGTCGTATACGACTAAATTGTTAATATCTCCATCAATATCATCAATACTCGGTGCTTCATCGATATCGGTTATAAAATCAATGGCGTTCTCACCCTTAATTTCTGATGCATTCTCGTTAAAATCCTTTAACACTTCATAACATCGTTGATCATCTACGCTAGGGGCAATTAAATACAACTTATCCCACTTCATCCATCTCATTATTAAATTGAGTAACAATTGCGTTTTACCGGATCCAGATGGCCCGATTATAATCATCCGGATAGAGTTTGGTAGCGCTGCATGATGCTTAATTGGTTCTCTTGTTTTAGTCGCTGAAAAATCAATTATATCCATATTTCTATACATAAATTATGGATCTATATTGTGTGAAGTGTAAAACGCGTACTGGCACAGATGACTTGACGACGATTACAACTAAAAATAACCGATCAGCGCTTTCTGGTAAATGCGTGCAATGTGGTACAAAGAAATTTAGATTTGTGTCTATGAGATCTGATTTAAAAAAAAACGAGGAGGTGATATCGCAGCCAAATTGACAAAGCTCCCTGGAACCCCATGGGCAAAGTACCCCGGAGAAAAGCACCTCCCAGGATATAGCTACTGTGGACCGGGAACCAGACTTGATATCAGACTCAATAATCAAAATCAACCCAACCCCGGTGAAGAACCAATAAACGCCATTGATAAGGCCTGTCACCTTGATGATGTTGCTTATAAAAGCAGCAATCTGCAACACAGGCATCTAGCAGATGTGAAATTAATTCATGCGTTAAATGCTATTCCTGATAAATCCTTCAAAGAAAAATTGTCTTCATTTTTGATAAAATCGGCTATGAAAAGTAAATTGATGTTAGGTGCTGGTAATTAATAATATGGAATCAATTTATTATTCTCCGAGGGGATACTGGAGGGGTAACGCTGCAATCAATAAACTCGCTAGAGCTGCAAAAGTGAAAAAAACCACTGCGGCTAATTGGTTATCCAAACAGGCACTATGGCAAATTTATCTACCACCACCTAAACAAATTCAATTCTCGCATTTTGATGTGACCGCTCCTAATGAAGTTCATCAGGCTGATATATTATTTCTGCCACATGATCGTGGTTACAAATACGCTTTAACCGTAGTTGATATTGCAAGTCGATACAAAGAAGCAGAACCGTTAAAAACAAAATCAGCCACTGAAGTCGCTTCTGCATTTGAAAGGATTTATCGACGAGGTCCTCTGCACTGGCCAAATCTATTGCAGGCTGATCCTGGCAAGGAATTTCAGGGTGCAGTGTTATCTACAATGAAACATCATAAGGTCACCATACGACGAGGGCATACTGCGCTACATCGCGATCAGGCCATTGTAGAACGATTTAATCGGACGATTGCTGAGCGGTTATTTGGATATCAATACGCAAAAGAATTCATTCAAGAAAAGCGATCCCGTGAATGGGTTAAAAGATTACCATCTGTGATTACTGCACTGAATAACAAGATTACTAGAACAATCAACATGAAACCTATCAACGCGATTAAAAAGAAGTCAATACCCGTACAACCACAAAAAGATTTCAAAGAACCAATTCTTGGTAGTAATGTCATTGTGAGGTACTTATACGAACCAGGAGAGCTTGAAGGGGATAGAAAAAGGGCTACTGATCCTATTTGGAGCGTCACTACGCATAAGATATCTAGTATAACACGATCAACTGGTAGACCTCCAGTCTATAAACTGGATTCAACTGCCCCTCAGCGGGGTTTTACTCGACAACAACTACAAGTGATTCCCGAGGATACTCAATTGCCACCGCATGGTCTTAACTAGCGCCGTTGCGTCTATTGCACTCAAGACAAGTCAACATCACATTATTTCTGACATGACCGAGATTGTTATTTTTTCTGTCTACGGTAAATTGGCGAGGATCCTTATCCGAATACTGCCAACGCATTATACAATTGCAACTCGCGCAGTGATTATTCTGTTGTTTCTTCAAAGTGATTATTAATTTAGCATCAATATCAAATTCTCGTTGT
The DNA here is from genome assembly GCA_029339505.1 of Unio delphinus. Taxonomy (NCBI): domain Eukaryota; kingdom Metazoa; phylum Mollusca; class Bivalvia; order Unionida; family Unionidae; genus Unio; species Unio delphinus. The sequence goes on from JAQISU010001238.1 coordinate 11,594,402, forward strand.
TTTTTTTTTTGTCCTGTTGTTTGTAACCGGAGAGTTTTTTATTAATGATGCTAACATCAATATCACTTATTGTTGTGTCATTATCATCGAAAACAACTCTTCGAAGTTGATTTATGTTTCGTACTCTGGATACTGCGAGATAGATTAAATTCGACCATTCGATGTGATTATCCACCATCCAAACAATTATATTCGATATAGTCAATCCCTGTGAAGAGTGTATTGTTGCTGCGTATCCTAGCGTCCACGGGGATTTATCAGCACGCAATGCATCTTCAACGACATTGATATCAACCAGCACAATATCATTTAATACGAGAATTTGTTTTTCACTCTGTCCTGGAATATCAACTTCAATATTCTGTTTTCGTGTATCCGATGGCCTATAACAAAGGGGTACTGGAAGCGTTGCAAATTTTTCTTTATGCAATTCAAATAACTTCATCTGAAGTGTATCCCTGACTATTTTTCTACTTGCAATGATCAAATCGTTTGGTCTCCACGCTTCCCATAAATCATTCATTGGGGTTTCTGAAATCACTTCACGCGCTATTTCGCATTGGATTCTATCCGGTTGTAATCTAATTAGCGCTTTGAACTCGCGTAATCGTTCATCAAGTGATCTATAATCAGTGGTGATTTCTTCATAGTAGTCTACAAAACCCTTTAGCCATTCATGTGGAGATGCACCGACAAATGGTGGTGGTTGGCCGTGATCCCCGCACATGACGACTTTTGTGTTTTTGTTTAACAACCACTCAAGAAATGTTTTTAATACATCTAATGACACTGTGCATATTTCATCCCAAATTATGATTTCAGGAATGAATTTATCACCCATACGCTCAGGAGTCCATTTGTCACCTTTCCATCGAAAAAAACTGTGAAAAGTGCAAGCATTTACCCCTCGTTGTATCATCTCTCTGGCGAGTCTGTGAGTCGGTGTTAGTACAATCATGTTAGAAACGCTAGCGTTTCCACGACGAAATAATTCAATTGCACGAGTTGTCTTTCCTGACCCACCACAACCGTTTAAATAAACTGTCTTATATCTACATACTGGATCAGATACCGGTGGTGCATTAGAAAATTCTGATTGAATTTCAATACGGTTACAACAAAGATATTTATCATCCATGGCAACGTCTGCGGATTCACAATACTCATGTAGCATCTCTTTTTTAAATCGCCAACGCCCCCAATTTTCTTCGGGATCTGTGAATGCCGCTACAGCTGATTTGTACTTATTGTGTATATACATCGAATCAGTGGCCACTCTAACCGCGGTATTAAGAAATCTATTTATCATCGAAAATAGATTAATAGAAGCATTGGCTAGCATTGAACTTCTCAAATGTGTGTACTGGGAATTATATCCATCACAGTAGGTAACAACCGTACCTAATTTCTCACCATTGGATAGAAAAGCATCCTTACGGGATACAAGTTTTCCCTGTTTCATTAAATCCGCTACAATAAAATCGTATTCAGCGACATCTATGATCAACCGCGAAGAGTATTTTGCGTTGTCGTATCGTCCACCTTAGGTAAATTTACCGATTATTCTTCTTCCGAGATCTTTTGCTTGTTCTTTTTTAATTTCAAATAACTTCTTAGACCAATTTATGATTTCTTCTTCACTGAAATCTGGAAATTGTTTTCGTAGTTCGTTGATTATTCTATCTAGATCGGGTTGTGGTAGCCAAACTTCTTTCTGAGCTCGATAGCATATAATAGCCTCGGAAACAATCAACGATATTAGCATACCACAATCAATCATATATCTCAATAGCACTATTGGCATCCAGTGTTTTTCAGATAGGTGTCTACCGAGCCAAACATAACTACACGGATGTAACCCTGTAGCTAATTCAAATGATATCACACGAGCGAATCCGGTTAAATCAAAATCAGGCAATGGTCCATTAATCGCAACACGAGTCATTTCATGCGTGGGGTGTCCAAATCGTTTGAAGTACTCAGCGCATTCCCCATACCCGAGAAAACTTCCGGGATAACACGCGGATATATCAATTGAAATCATACCATCACGTGAGTATTTCGTATTCCACAGTCCTCCATGACCAAATCCGACGCAACTCAATTTAACATCCTCGAGAAAATCACTTCGAGTTGGACGCCATGAGTTTTTTTCTCTTGCGAAGTGAGCTACCACTGATGGAATAGTAAAACTATCCGTGAGTAGTTTTTCATGGGAATTCTCCGGTGAAAAATCACTAGCGATTTTTCTCATTCTGTTATCTAATTCTTCAACGCGATATAATTCACCATTTGGTTTTACAAATTGATCAAATTCTTCATCACTTCTAAGTAACCACACTGACACAGGATCATCCTTACACAACGCATGAATAGCATCGAATAATTTCTCTTCATAGAAAACATCCCCGACGAACTCCTTATGGATATATTTCACGGTTCGTTCTCGTGGAAATATTGTTACCGCAGGTGTCCACGCGTGTTTGTTATGATCAATAATCTGTATTGGCGCTCCATTTTTGTTATATTTCGGTTCGTATAAAACCTCTCCGGTTATCGTCATAACGGTTATTGGGAATCGTAATGATGTTTCTAATTTAGCTATATCAGAAATCTTTGCACCATGCTGTTTCACTGTCAGTTCCCAATCGGTTATTTTCCTACGTCGCAGATCAGTTAGTTTATTTCCTCGGGATGCATTTGTGAAGTGTTCTATTATTCGTTCTGCTACACAATTAAGCCCTGACGAATATTTCATAGGAGCTAGTTTTGCGATATCGGGTTTATCATTTAACGGATATATCCCATAAACCATTGCTGTTACGGGATAAGATCTTTCGTAGTATGGTTTGTCAATGCCGGTTAGAATCCCTGGTTTGGAATCTCTACTCACAATGACAGCTTTTTTATTCTTGAGGATTGGTTCAAATTTATCCTTAATAATCCATTTGCCATCGACTTCGAAAATGAATTTGGTTCGGAAAAAATGTCTTTTTTCCCCAACACGTGAAATTATCACTGCTGCTTTTTCATCATTCATGGTAGCATCAACAACACCATCAATTCGAAATGTTGACCAACAATAAGATGCTCCATCACGCTTGAATTCATTAAAACAGTCTCTGATTTTACTAATCATGGCTTTATCAAGAATTGTATTCTTTGGTGTATTAGAAACTATATCGAGATTGAATTGAGCATCTTTCCAGGGGTAATCTCTCTTGGACGTTTTTTTTGGTTTATCGAGATTAAATCTAGGACTAATTTTTAATAATCTCTTAAACTCTTTCATGTTTCCGTCTCTTGGACGTTTTTTTTGGGTTTATCGAGATTTAATCTAGGATTGATTTTGTTACGTTTTTTTGGTTTATCGAGATTAAATCTAGGACTAATTTTTAATAATCTCTTAAACTCTTTCATGTTTCCGTCTCTTGCACGTTTTTCTGGTTTATCGAGATTAAATCTAGGACTAATTTTTAATAATCTCTTAAACTCTTTCATGTTTCCGTCTCTTGGACGTTTTTTGGGTTTATCGAGATTAAATCTAGGATTGATTTTCAATAATCTCTTAAACTCTTTCATGTTTCCGTCTATTGGACGTTTGTTACGTTTTTTGGGTTTATCGAGATTAAATCTAGGATTGATTTTCAATAATCTCTTAAACTCCTTATCAGCATTGAATTCAGCATTTTTCGAAGGCAATCTCTTGAACTCCCTCATGCTATACTAAAAACAAGTGTCTAAATGAAAGGTTTATGTATAATGAATCACTGCAATGGATCAGTCAATGAATTAGACAAATAGTATAGTATACTAATGAACCAGGAATTCAGACCACACCCAGTGAGTACAAATTATGAAGCATCCAGTGATGGTGTTGTAAGACACTGTAGACTGAAGAACCCAGTTGGGTGGGATAATGGTATGGGGTATTCGTTCTTTACTATTGGAAAGAAGAAATATTACAATCATCGTTTCGTATTTGAATGTTTCAATGGATTGATCAAAAATGGTTTTGTTATCGATCACAAGGATTCTAATCCAAGGAACAATTCTTTATCAAATCTGCAAGCTATCACACAAAGTGAGAATTTGAAAAGAGGAGAGACTGGCATTTGCTCAAAAAAAGCGAGACCAGTAAAATCTTTGAATACAACAACTAACGAAGAAAAAATATTTAAATCAATATATGAAGCGGCAAGTATTTCAATATTTGTATAGCCTCAGTACGATTCGTTGCAGAGGGGGTTTGTCGATCGGCTATTTCAAAAAGGACGGGACAAAAAATTCAATTTAGTTATGTCTAATGCGTCATATTTTTCATTTAGAAATATATCATTATTATAGAATAATGAATTCTGAAAACATGAATAGCATCATATCCGAGATTTCAAAATTGAAAAGTTGGGATATTGAACTATCAGATGGGTTAAATCCTGATCAAATCATGTCTGATTTTCAGGATATAGAATACGGAGTTAGCACTAACAAGTATATGCTACCAAAGAAGTATGCGCTCATCAAAAGAATTCAGAATTCTATTAAGGACTCTCTCGCATTTTCCAGTGACGTAAGTGTGTTCGCTCCGTTGTATACCATCGTAGAACGAATACGAAAAGAATTGGGGTACGAATACGAATTGAAAAAGGAGGTTAATTCTAAAGTTAGAAACCTACGGGCGTTAATTCAAGAAAATGAACAATTTTGATTGACCATTTATCATTATTTGATTGTGACCGTCCCTCATAGAGATTTTAACTTTTTTTAGCATTTTTTGATTAAAACTGTTGAAATCAGTGAATAAAAAATTGATGGCTGGTTCGGATTGATCAAATGGAAAAGTGGGGAAAGTGTGATATTAATTATTTTTATATACAATTATGACACTTTCCCCATCATTGATAGAGATGTTAAAACACTTCCACGGTGGTGTTAGGTCGGATTGAAAAATTGTTTTGCAATTGAAAAATTGTTTGCGATTTCAAATAATGGTCAATGAAGCATTAACGACCCGATTGGCTCGTGAACGACTTGATGCAATCAAGAGATTTGTACCAATTCGTGACTCTGTAAGAAATAAACTGCAACAACGACAGAGTTTACAAACGGATTTTGCTGTGGGATCCGAAGAATTGTTTAAACCAGTAACCACAGCATCGAAACAGATAGTGTCAACAATCTCTGAAGAAGGAAAAAAACAAGAAGAGTCTTTTCTTCCTGTGTTAGAAAAAATAGCAAAAAGAACTAAACAAACAAAAAAATCATTGAAAACACTTCCTCAGGATATATCAACCGCTTCAGAACAACAACGAGAACTTCAAGAAGATATCCCCCCACCCGAATTTCAAGAAGAAGGGGAGGATACTACTAGTGGACGAGTTGCATTCAATGAAAAACTTCTTCCCGGTAAATTAGATGAATTGAGAAATAAAAAAATTGATTCTATGGAAGAATTAGCCCAATTTGTCACTAGGAGTTTTCATCAGAGAAGAACATATATTTACGATGATTATAATCTTCCCCCTAAAAAAGATTGGTATAGGGGGTTATATCGTATACTATCAGGTTCCTCTCAAGCAAAGGGAGGTGATAAAACATTTCAGGAATATATGGCAGCAATAAAAAAAGCTGAATCATCTATAGGGGAGCAATCGGATACCGGATTTCTTAGACTACCAGAACAATCAAAATTTATTGATATAACACAATCTCCCCAACCGATGAAAATAACGAGAGAAGCTGATCATGAAAAAGGTGCAACCGGTATCACTGATAAAACCAAAGGATTTTCAGGCAGTGGTTTAGTTGGAAACTCTTCGAGGGAAAATCCTTGGATTTCATGTCCTGGTAGTGTTATCAATGATATATCACGATTAGAGGTTCTTGTAGGAGGGTTCCGAGCTGGAAATAACTCACCGGAAATAATTAATGAAGCAGCTGATATCTGTAGACGATTATTTCAGGGTGGTATCATGGATATCAGCACAGATCGAGATTTCATTGGCGAGTTAGTGGAGGATTATCACAGTGATTAATCACCGGGATTGAATAAAAACGCTAGCGTTTCTAATTGAAAAATTGTTTCTGATTTCAAATAATGATCATACACTACAATCATGATAAACCAACCCCCGTCTACGTAGTTAATTCACGGTTTCCGGTTTATAGAGCATACTACGGAGATGGTTTAGGCAATACCATTGCAGGGTTATTTGCGAGAATGGCTCCAAAAGTGATGCCGTTGGCTAAACAACCAGGAATGAAAGCCATTGATGTTATTCGTGATAAGGGTATTGGTGCTGTTGGAGATCTTGCGGGAAAAGCGTTTTCAGCTGCGAAGAATAAAATAACATCATTAGTGAGACGAAAAAAGAAACCGTTACCGTCTACAGCGGAAATGCCTGCAAGTGTTAGTAGAATTATAAATAACGCAGTAGACGAAAAATTAGCGTCGATGGTGACTCCCTTGATAAATCAAGGGGACCAAAATAACATGATAGCAAACATGATAGCAGGAAGTGGCTTTAAAAAAACACGACGATGAAATGAAAAATCGTGATTTAGACTCTGATAAATAGAATAAAATGTTCAAAAGGTCACCTGATCCAGCATTTGATATGGATGCCCCAGTTGGCAAGAATGATTCTGTACGCGATTTTCAATTTTATTCTTATCACGCAGTACAACCAGATCTCCGATCGCGAATTGAACTTCAAGTTCATGATACCAGTAAATATTTTCTACCGTGTGAGGCATTTATTGAAGTAGAAGGAGAACTTGTATCAAATGTTGCAGCTGATACCCCATATGACAATAACGCAAATGTCCGAGTTGGTTTTGTTAATAACGGCATAATGGCGTTATTTGAAAGCGCTAGATATCTCATTGATGGAAAAGAAATTGAATCCATTGACCGTGAAGTTGATGTGGCCACAACAATCATAGGGTTAGCGAGATATTCTGATGATTATACAAGATCAGCGGGTCCATCTATGATGTTTGCAAAGGATACCTCTGATAACGCTGATCACCTTCAATTCATTAAAGTGTTAACAGCAAGAGATAATGCAGAAGCCGATCAACAGGAAGCAGCTAATCCAGAACGTCGAACTAGACCCGGAGCTGCGTTTGATATTCTCGGAGGCGTTAATGGTAATCTCAATTTAGGATTTGCAACACGTGTAGCAACGTTGCATGGGCAGCGTCGACGATTTTCATGTGCGATTCCACTGCATCATATATTTGGATTCTGTAGAAACGTCCGAAAAGTTATTTATGGAACTAAACACACAGTAGCGCTTGTACGAAAGGGTACTGATGATGATGCAATCTGGCGTAATGCTGGGGCTGCTCCCGGTAAAGTCATTTTAACAAAACTATCATTGTTGATGCCAGTATTAACTCCGTCAATCACAGAAGAACAGCGACTACTATCATTTATGGACCAAGGAGGAAAATCATTGTTGAGTTGGTTATCAGTGACTACGGATATTAAACAAGACAGTGTTGATGGTACATTCACATGGCACCTGGCATCAAAACAAGGTGTTTCAGCTCCACATCATATATTTATTGCATTACAGAATAATGCGCGAGTTGGTAACCAAGAACGAAGCCATATGATATTTGATCAGTTAGGTGTTAATGAAGTCTCGCTGAGATTAAACGGACAGCAGGAACCATCCGAGGATATACAACTTGATTACGGTCAGAATCATATTGCACGTGTCTATCATAACCTGTTGTCATTTATGGCACGTGATCAAAATGTGGATACTGGTTTGCAAATATCGCAATTGGATTTTAAAAGCCTCTATCCGATTTATTACTTTTCACTTGAACATCTTGATTTAACAAGACAATCTGTCGTTGAAATACACTTTAGAGCCCGTGTAACCCGTCCGACTGGTCCACCAGTTGGTGGGGTACCTCCAATCCTTATCCCGAATTATAGAGCGGTTGCTGTCATTCTCAGTGATAAATCAATGCTACTCGAAGGTGTTGGTGGAAGAATGAGAGTGGTAGATGCACCAGTGGAAAATCTTTGATTGATTTTCTCGATTTTTCATTGAATTGGAATCAATCTATTATGTATAACATGTCATATAGTGTTATTAGTGTTGCGTTAACTCCCGGTCAATTAAAAAATTGCAATCGGAATCAGCTAAAAAATGTGGAACCACAATCACGTTGAAACCCAACCAAATGACTGGTGGTGCAAATAAACTATCGCTGACAACTCGTCAGGTGAAACATTTCAATGATGCACTTGCAGCCAAAAAAGGTGTTCAGATTACTCTCTCTGCGGCTGCTATCAAAAATATGATTAAAACAGGCGGTATATTTCCGTTGTTAGCTGCGATTCCAGCATTGATTGCAGCAGCAGCCCCAGCGGTGGCTAAAGCGGCAGCGTTAGGAGCCGTTGGTACTGCAGCAGGAATGGCACTAAAGAACGCAACTGGGAAAGGATATAAAAAAAAGGGAAAGGATCTAAGACTACCAGGAACCCCGTATTCGTGGTACAGCGGAAAGGGTCTAAGACTACCAGGAACGATTTATTAATTCAGGAACCTATGGTTCCTATGTCCAATTTTGATTTAACGGATGCTGCTAAAAAACTCGCGATTAAAAACTTCAGAGGTGTCTTTATGAAAGATCAATTACCACATCAACCAAACAGCGTTGAAACCGGAATCATTAATTTAGATAACAGCACCGGACCTGGAACTCACTGGGTTGCATACGCTATTGATCCACGTGGGATGGTCTATTTTGATTCATATGGATTAGCCCCACCAAAAGAGTTTATGCGGTATATAAAAACCCTTCCAATGAAGACTTGGTATTCTACGCTACCAACACATACGATGATTGACCCACCAATATGCGGCAGCGAAGTATTAAATGTCCTTGATGCTATTTCTAACTCCTTGAGTAACTCAAGCGGAAAACCACCACATGTTGTCGTTAATGAATACACTAGTAATCGCTGGAAATCGAAACGATTTTAGAGAGAGAAAGAGTTTTACAAAAACATGATTGATATTTGGGGGAGATCTTTGAAACCCAAACCCGATGACACTGCACCACCTGATTCTGTCAAGGATGTAAAAAAACTAATCAAAGATGAAATACCTGAGACGTTGAACTTAACAAATGTTGATCCTAATGAAATAGTTGTATTTCAAGACAAACAGGGTAAATTGAAATCCAGTGATGTGTCATTGGATGATATTTTAGTTAAACAACGAAACGCAATCGAGAATACTATCGCGTTATTTTCGGATCAGGGTAAATTGAAAACCAGTAATATTTCTCTGGATGATATTTTGGTTAAACAACAAAACGCAATCGAAAATACTATCGCGTTATTTTCCGATCAGGGTAAACTAAAACCGGGTGTACTCGTTTCGACGATTACAGATCGATTAAAAACTCTCAACGATGAGTTAAACAATTCTGTGTTTGTACTAACAACACTTGAATCTAGAATTGAAGAAAACGGAAAACAGTTTACATCATTTCGTAGAAATATCATTGATAAATTTATTGGAAGCCCGTTAGATAAAATTGAAATAAAACTCCCGGATATTAAAAAATCCATCGATGAGACGAAAATTTTCATCGAAGCCGTCAAAGGTGATTTTTCGAGGATGATAACAATCATTGAAAAAACAAAAATTCCTCATGAGAAAACCAATAACGTAGTATATACAATCCAACACGGATCATTTTTGTGGACACCTACAAACAACAAATTAGATATCACTGCAACCGTTAAGGGTATTTATCGATTAACACTAGTGACAACGACTCAATTTAATATTTCATCGTCGAGTTCATCCGGGGTCAACAATACGATTTCAACGATCATCGACAAGGATACAACGGAAAAGTTCACTATAACATCTACTGATAAAAATTTGGCTAGAACTCCGGTATCATGGTATGTGGAATTCGTAGCGGATTTAAGTAAATAACTAAATCGTTCGGATTTCACAATTGAAAACGCTAGTGTTTTTAAAATAAAAATGATTTCATCAACTCAATGTCGCTATGATCAGGTCAGAGAATTTCAGAATAGACTCAAAACCCTCACTGAGGAGTATCAAATAAAAATAAAAAAATACCGACGAAGAATCACCGCAATTGATGTTATTATATACTCGGTGTCAAGCGTTCTCACTGGTGCCGGAATAATACTAGCATCTGTTACAATGATTGCCCCGGTCGTAGTTCCTATTTGCATTTCTGCGGTGGCTACAATCGGGGGTATATCAACCGGGATAGCAAAAAAGATATCATCATGCAGCCAGAGTAAACTGCAGAATTACTTACTTCAATTTCATATTGCATCAACCGCATACTCGCAATTATCATTGATGATATCGTCGTCACTCGATAATACGATTATATCAGATAGTGAATTCTCAGCGATGGTCAGTATTTTTGATTCCGCGATATCGAAATTAGAGCGACAACATGAGTATAATAACAATGACAACACCGATGGAATCAGAAAACACGAACCCAAAAAACAAAATGATCTCAATAATATCAACATTACCAGATTGTGAGTTCTCAGTGATGGTCAGTATTTATGATTCATCGATACCAAAATTAGAAATAAATCATGAGTATAATAACAATGACAACACCGCAGGAATTACTTCAACGAATAGTGGAGAACACGAACCCAGTACAAACAAGCATGATATCAATAACATCAACGAATCCAGAATTCAGTGTGAATTTCCCCTCTCCGGTCCCAGTGAAGGAGATAGCGCTAGCAAAACTACGAGTGTATCACAGTTGGCCTAATATCAGATCAAAATCATTTGGTGGTCAACAACCCAATAATTCTTTAGTGTTTGCAAATAAGAATAAACCCGACGGAACCCCAGACTGGAACGTCGTTTCGATACCAACAGGGTCATACCAAATAGAACAAATCAATAATGAATTCGCGCGTAGAATAAAATCGATTACTGGAACAGAATCGAAAATCGCTATAACAGTTCATGAGCCGACGCTATCATCCGCAATTGAGATAAGCACAGAAGGATACGTCGTAGATATATATAACAGCTCGATAAGAACCGTACTAGGATGGCCTGAATTACCACCCCGGGGGGGGGACCCGTTGATATACCCGAACCACAAAAAAATGATTATATCACCGACGTGATAAAATCTGATAATCCAATAAAGAGTTATAGCGATTACACCAAAATGAATTTTTTTCTTGAAACGATAAAAACTCCCACTGGTAGAGGATACATCGTACTTATACATAGTATAACTACTGAAAATTTCACAGCGATGGAATATGATTTTTTACTGTTGTTAATATCCATTAAATCCGGCTCCCTCACCCGAGATGAATTTATCAGCGTCGTAGAAATATGCAATAAAATTATCGACGATATGGAAATATTTCATTCACAAATTATTCAGGATATATTAGATGACGATAATCCCCCTATCGAGATTAAATTTTGCAGAAGAATATAATATCCCCGTCAAAGATATTCCAGCATTCAAACTACCAGGATATAAAGTACCAGAACTAAAAAAACTTCTCAATGATGCCATCGATGTTGGTTTTAAAATAATCCATGACGCATGGAAAAAACAGCATCACCGGAAATAAAAATCCTCAAACACAATAATGACCCAGATGGTGGCGGTAGGCATATCGCTCCGTTCAACGTGAATATATCCTCAGTGATTGCGCTCAATTTAGTATGTGATGTTATCGAAGGAAGCTATCAAATTAATCTCGAACGATCAAATCAAGCTCAGCAAGGATATATTCTTTATTCGTTTGCACCAACAGCTCCTCCAGGATTCCTAATTATTGAAAACCCAATTAATCCTATCTACATGCGATGCCATAATAATTCATTAACCAGAATTAATTTCAAACTCACTGACCAGTCAAATAATCTGATTGATTTACAAGAAGAGGTGTTAGCGATTAGTCTGTTTGTGAAATCATAAATGATTTTCGTCCTAAGGACTGGATCAAATATTCGGTTAAAATCGTAAAAGAATTATTAACCCAGAACTGAAAACTTTAGCAGCAGAGAGGGTGGATGACCACATCGTTGCGACCAAAATTGATTAAAAAATCGTAAAATCTCCGTTTTCATTTTTTTAGTTAAAATGAGATTTCGTAGGGAAAGCTCATTAAGATTTCAATCAATTTTTTGTCTGAAAACGTTGTAGGGTTTACCCCTGAGACATTTTTTTTGGTTAAAATGAGATCGTAGGAAGGCTCGTTTTAATGATTCAATCAAAATTTTGTCTGAAAACGTTGTAGGGTTCACCCTCTCTGCTGATAATATAGTATACTGTTGGTTGCCTAGCCATATTGGTATTAGAGGTAATGAAGAAGCAGACCGGGCTGCTAAGATGGCTCTATCCAAGAACCATCGGATTTTAAATTACCGTTTACTGATTTTAAACCTTGTATCAAAACGTACCTACGTCAGAAGTGGCAGGTGTCATGGGAGTCAATAACAAACTTCATCCCATCAAACCAACCCTGGGAGAATGGACTCCTTCCTACAGAAGGGAGGAGGTTGTCATTGCAAGAATCAGAATCGGTCATACATACATTACCCACTCCAAAATACTAAAAGGTGAAGATCCACCAGAGTGCGTTTCTTGCAATAAAACATTCACCGTCAAGCACTTTATGACCGAGTGTTCCGACCTGCAACCTACACGTGCTAATATTATAATGTACATGACATGAAGGAACTTTTTGATACTATACAAATCACTAGTATTTTAGATTTCCTGAAGGAAGTAAATCTTTATTTTAAACTATAACTTGTATGACATTACCTAAGCATTTTTACCTAATGCAAATGCCACCTCTTATTTACAACATCTTATCATCAACATATACCATTTACATCTCCCGTTGATTGGGAAGCTTCATATTTTCCTGTTACCAACATCAGCAGCAGAGAGGGTGAATCGGACAACTTTAAAACAAAAAATCGTTTTTAACCGTCAAAACGGCAAATAGAACCTTCCTACGAAATTTCGTGTTTTAACCACACAAAAAAATAAAATCTCTGTTTGGCAAATGGAGATTTAGCGATTTTTCAATCATCAGGGTCGCAGCGATGTTGTCTTCACCCCTATGGGTTAATAATTCTTTTACGATGAAAATCGCTACGATGAAAATCCTTTTAGGATTTCACAAACAGACTAATTTGTAAAACCTCACCTCGTAAATCAATCAGATTATTAGACTGGTCAGTGAGTTTAAAATTGATTCTGGTTAATGAATTTTTATGACATCGCATATAGACTGGATTAGTTGGATCCTCGATTATTAGAAATCCTGGAGGAGCTGTTGGTGCAAATGAATACAAAATATATTCCTGCTGAGCTTGATTTGATCGTTCTAGATTTATTTGATAGCTTCCTTCGATAACATCACATACTAAATTGAGCGCAATCACCGATGAAATATTCACATTTTGAGGAGCAATATGTCTACCACCGCCTTCTGGGTCATTATTATGTTTAAGGATTTTTATTTCCGGTGATGTTTTTTTTTCCACGTATCATGAATTATTTTAAAACCAACATCGATGGTGTCACTGAGAAGTTTTTTTAGTTCTGGTACGTTATATCCTTGTAGTTTAAATGTTGGAATATCTTTAACGGGAATTTTATAGTCTGTTGCAAATTTTGTTCTCGATATGGAACTATCGTCATCTAATATATCCTGAATAATTTTCAAATTAAATGTTTCCATATCGTCGATAATTGTGTTGCATGTTTCCACGACGCTGATAAATTCATCTCGAGTGAGAGAGCCGGATTTTAGAGATATTAACAACAGTGAAAAATCGTTATTCATTGCTGTGAAATTTTCAATAATTTTAGGTTCGTCAATAAAATGATATCCCTCTAAACTATCCCCTTCCTTCTCTCTTCCAGTTAGATGGTATCCGAGAACAAAAAAATCTATAGTAATTCTGTGATCTTTATAACTTTTTATTGGATTATCAGATTTTATCCTGTCGATGATATAATCAGATTTTCGTGGTTCGGGTATTTGATGAGCTGTCCGAGGTGGGATTTCAGGCCATCCCAGTATTGTCCTTATAGAACTCTGATAGATATCTACGACGTAACCAGGCGAGTTTATCTCAATGGCAGATGATAGTGTCGGCTCGTGAACTGTTATAGCTATTTTTGATTCTTTTCCAGTAATCGATTTTATTCTACGTTGCAATTCAGCATTGATTTGTTCAATTTGGTATGACCCAGTTGGTATGGAAACAACGTTCCAGTCTGGGGTACCGTCGGGTTTATTCTTACTCGCAAACACCAGTGAATTATTGGGTTGTTGACCACCAGATGATTTTGATCTGATATTTGGCCAACTATGGTATACTCGTAATTTTGCTAACGCAATCTCCGTAACGGGGACTGGGATAGGGAAATTCACACTGAATTCTGGATTCGTTGATGTTATTGAGATCATGCTTGTTTGTACTGGGTTTGTGTTCTCCACTATTTGTTGAAGTAATTCCATCGGTGTTGTCATCGTTATTATACTGTTGTTGTGTTTCTAATTTTTGACATCGCAGAATCATAAATACTGACCATCGCTGAGAATTCACTATCTGATATAATTGTATCATCGAGTGATGACGATATCAACGAGGATAATTGCGAGTATGCAGTGGACACAACATAAATTGAATTATGTAGTCTTGCAGTTTACTCTGGCTGCATGATGATATTTTTTTTGTTACTATCGAAATTATTCCCGCGATTGTTGTTGCCGCAGAAATGCAAATTGGAACAGCTATCGGGGCAATCATTGTCACTGAAGACAGTATAATACCAGCTCCGGTGATTATACCACTCACAGCGTACACGGTAACATCAATTGCGGTAATTCTTCGTCGGTATTTTTTTATTTTTATTTGATACTCCTCGGCGAGGGTTTTGAGTCTAGTTTGAAATTCTCTGACCTGATCATAGCGATATTGCGATGATGAAATCATCAGTGATGACATTTTATTATTAAATCAGTTTACGATTTTAATTGAAACCGTTATTTACTTAAATCTGCTACGAATTCCAAATAACACGTTGTTGAAACCCTAACCAAATTTTTATCAGTAGATGTTATCGTGAACTTTTCAGTTGTATCCTTGTCGATAATCGTTGAAATCGTATTATTGACCCCAGATGAACTCGACGATGAAATATTAAATTGAGTCGTTGTCACTAGTGTTAATCGATAAATACCTTTAACGGTTGCAGTGATATCTAATTTGTTGTTTGTAGGTGTCCACGTAAATGATCCGTGTTGGATCGTGTATACTACGTTGTTCGTTTTCTCATGCGGAATTTTTGTTTTTTCAATGATTGTTATCATCCTCGAAAAATCATTTTTGATGGCTTCGATGAAGTTTTTCGTCTCATCGATGGATTTTTTA
This sequence comes from Unio delphinus, assembly GCA_029339505.1. Lineage (NCBI taxonomy): Eukaryota > Metazoa > Mollusca > Bivalvia > Unionida > Unionidae > Unio > Unio delphinus. The sequence goes on from JAQISU010001238.1 coordinate 11,609,887, forward strand.
ATATCAGGTAGTCTTATTTCAATTTTATCCAACGGGGTTCCAATATATTTATACCTGATGTTTCTACGAAAATTTGAAAACTGTTTTCCGTTTTCTTCAGTTTTAGATTGAAGTGTTGCTAGTTCCAACACAGAATCGTTGAGAGTTTTTAATCTATCTGTAATAGTCGAAATAAGTACACCCGGTTTGAGTTTACCCTGATCGGAAAATAACGCGATAGTATCCTTGATTGCGTTCGTTGTTTAACCAAAATATCATCCAACGACACATTACTAGTTTTCAATTTACCCTGACGATCTTGAAATACAACTATTCCATTAGGATCAACACTTGTTAAGTTCAACGTCTCAGCTATTTCATCTTCGATTATTTTTTTATGTCACCGGTTGCAGATATTTCTATGGTTGGTTTCTTCAGCGTTGATAAAGATCTCCCCCAAATATCAATCATTGTTATTTTATACATCTCTCTCTAAAAAGCGATTACTAGTGTATTCATTTACGACAATATGAGGTGGTTTTCCCCTTGGGTTACCCAAGGAGTTAGAAACAGCGTTAAGGACATTTAATACTTTGCTGCCGCATATTAGTGGGTTATTCATTTGTTGTGTTGGTAGCGTAGAATACCAGTGAGGAGTTTTTAAGCGGTTTATATAACGCATAAACTCTTTTGGCGGGGCTAATCCTTATGAATCAAAATAGACGATTGCACGTGGATCAATAACGTATGCAACCCAGTGAGTTCCAGGTCCGGTGCTGCTATCTAAATTAATAATACCGGTTTCAACATCATTGGGTTTTGCCGGTAACTCATCTTTCATAAAGACACCTCTGAAGTTTTTTATCGCTAGTTTTTTAGCAGCATCAATTAAATCAAAATTGGACATAGGAACCAAAGATTCCCGAGTCAAAGACTCTCCAACTAGTAAACCGGTCCTAGTCTTAGACTCTTTCCGCTGTACCATGAATACGGGGTCCCTGGTAGTCTTAGACCCTTTCCCCTTTTTTTATATCCCTGTCCAGTTGCCTTCTTTAGTGCCATTCCTGCTGCAATACCAACGGCTCCTAACGCCGCTGCCTTAGCCACCGCTGGGGCTGCTGCTGCAATCAATGCTGGTATTGCAGCTAACAATGGAAATATACCACCGGTTTTAATCATATTTTTATAGCAGCCGCAGAGAGAGTGATCTGAACGCCTATTTTATCCTTGAAAGCATCATTGAAGTGTTTTACTTGAATAGTTGTCAGCGATAATTTATTCCCCCGCCAGTCATTTGATTGGGTTTCAGCGTGATAGTGGTTCCACAATTTTTTAGCCGATTCCGATTTCTTGACTTGACCAGGAGTTAACGCAACACTAATATTACTATACGACATTATACATAACAGATTGATTCTAAATCGTAAATTGTAAAGAGAAAATCGTTTACATATTTTCTATTGGCGCATCTACCACTCTCATTCTTCCACCAACACCTTCGAGTAGCATTGATTTATCGCTGAGAATGACAGCAACTGCTCTATAATTAGCAATAGTACCACGAGTCACATTATTAGCTCTAAAATGTATATCAACAACGGACTGTCTTGTCAAATCAAGATGTTCCAACGAAAAGTAATAGATCGGATACAGATTCTTAAAATCAAATTGTGATATTTGCAAACCAGTATCGACATTTTGATCCCTTGCCATAAATGACAACAGACGATGATAAACTCGTGCAATATGATTTTCTGTGTAATTAAGTTGTATATCTTCAGATGGTTCCTGTTGGCCATTTATTCTCAGTGAGACGTCTTAAACACCTAATGGATCAAATATCATATGACTGAAACGTTGATCGCCAACTCGTGTGTTATCCTGTAACGCAATAAATATATGACGTGGCGCAGAAACGCCTTGTTTTGATGCTAGGTTCCACGTGAATAACCCGTTAGTATTTGATTGCTTCACATCTGTACTTACCGTTAGCCAACTTAGTAATGATTTTCCTCCTTGGTCCATAAATGATAGTAATCGTTCTTCTGCGGTAATTGATGGAGTCAACACTGGCATCCACAATGATATTTTTGTTGAAATGACTTTACCAGCATCAGCATTGGATTTGCATTGTCTGCGGGAATCCTTCAAATTGCGTCATTATCATCACTCTTTCGCACGAGTGCTACTGTATGCTTCGCTAAATAAATAACGTTTCGTACATTTCTACAGAATCCAAATATATGATGTAGTGGAATCGCGCATGAAAATAATTTACTTCCCCCCCTCTCCAACATTGCTATTCGTGCTGCAGCTCCTAGATTGAAATTAGGATCGTTGTTTATAATCATATTTTCAACATCAACATCAGCGGTACCAGCATTATTCTTTGGTCGTCTTACAACAAATTGATTACCTCCAGCGGTATTTTTAACATCTTTTGCAAACATCATAGAAGGTCCTGCTGATCTTGTATAATGATCAGAATATTTCGCTAGTCCTATTATTGTTGTAGCCACATCAACATCACGATCTATCGACTCAATTTCTTTTCCATCAATGAGATATCTAGCACTCTCAAATAGCGCCATGATACCATTATTGACAAACCCGACTTGAGTACCAACTGGATACGGTGCTGGTACAGCAGGAGTATCAGCAGCTGTTACAAGTTCTCCTTCTACTTCAATAAACGCTTCAGCGGGTAGAAAATATTTACTGGTATCATGGACTTGAAGTTCAATTCGCGATCGACTATTTGAGTCTATTGAATGATAGGCATAGTATTGATAATCGCGTACAGAATCAAACGCTGGATCAGGTGACCTTTTGAACATTTTATTATAATTATCATAGTCTAAATCGTGAAATCCGTAGGATTTTCATCGTAAAAGATTTTTCATCGTCTTGTTTTTTTAAAGCCACTTCCCGCTATCATATTTGCGATGTTGCTTTGGTCGGGAGTTACCAGCGGAACTAGTTTTTCATCTACTGCGTAATTTATTATTTTATTTACACTTGCAGGCATTTCTTCTGTAGATGGCAGTGGTACCGGTTTCTTTTTCCGTCTAACTAATGATGTTAATTTATTCTTTGCGGCTGTAAACGCCTTCCCGGCAAGATCTCCAACGGTACTAATACCCTTATCACGAATAACATCAATGGCTTTCATTCGTAGTTGTTTAGCTAACGGCATCACTTTTGGGGCCATTCTTGAAAAAAATCCTAAAATGGTATTACCGAAACCATCACCATAATACGCGCTATAAACTGGAAACCGTGAATTAACTACATAGACGCTAGTTGGTTTATCATGATTGTAGTGTATGATCATTCTTATTGTTAAAACTCTAGTGTTTTCAATTGCTAGCAATTTCTAAATACTAGTGTTGCGTTTTCAGTCACTATGATACCAATTTTCCACTAACTCGCCAATGAAATCTCGATATGTTTTGATATCCATGATACCACCTTGAAATAACCGTCTACAGATAGCAGCTGCTTCATTAATTATTTCCGGGGAGTTATTTCCAGCTTGGAACCCTCCGATGAGGACATCTAATCGTGATATATCACTGAGAACACTACCAGGACATGAAACGCTAGCGTTTCCAATTTCACTGGAATCTCTTAATCCCTTCCCGCTATAACCAGTTGCTTCATCCAGTTTATCTTCATCATCAAGTTCTTCTTTTTTTGTGTGGCGTTTTCTTTCTTGTTGTAAATGATAATCAAAATTTCTCTTGAATTCTCGATATTTCGTCATCCTTCTATCTATACTCCCGGTATTTATTTCATACCCTATATCAGCCCATTCATTATGTGACATTCTATAATCCGTATAATTGTCCGTGAAAAACTTCTCTTGTGAATCATAGCTGTTAGCAGCAAATTCACTTAAATTGCCCTCCTTCTCATTGAGAATTAGTTGTTTAGCTTTACCGGTAAATAGATCCGCTAATTTCTTTGATTTAGGTAGTCCACTAACTTGTTCTTTCTGAAATGATATATCCTGAAGAAGTGTTTTTAATGATTTTTTTGTTTGTTTAGTTCTTTTTGCTATTTTTTCTAACACAGGGAGAAAAGACTCTTCTTGTTTAGAAATGCTGATGGTACATCCTCAGTTGCGCTAATTATCGGTTTAAATAACTGTTGTGTATCAGTAGAAAAGTCAGTCTGAAGACTCTGTTGTTGTTGCAGTTTATTCCTTACAGAGTCGCGAATTGGTATAAATCTCTTAATTGCATCTAGTCGTTCACGAGCCAATCGGGTCGTTAATGCTTCATTGACCATTATTTGAAATTGTAAACAATTTTTCAATTGTAAAACACTTTTTAGTTAACGGTCCATCGATTTTTTCTTCAGTGTGAAATATTTTTTATTGCTGTGTGCGAAATATTTTCTTCAGTGTGAAATATCGAATTTTTATTGTTGCTGTGTGAAATATTTTTTCTTGAGTGTGAAATATCAATTTTTTAGTGTTGTGTGTGAAATGTTTTTCTTTTCTTCAGTGTGAAATATTTTTGTCTTTTCTTCAGTGTGAAATATCGATTTTTTATTGCTGTGTGTGAAATGTTTTTATTTCTTCTTCAGTGTGAAATAATTTTTATTGCTGTGAAATATTTTATTTTTTCTTCAGTGTGAAATATTTTTATTTCTTCTTCAGTGTAAAATATTTTTTATTGCTGTGAAATATTTTTATTTTTTCTTCAGTGTGAAATATTTTTATTGCTGTGTGTGAAATATTTTTTAATTTTGTGAAATATTTTTTATTGCTGTGAAATATTTTTATTTCTTCTTCAGTGTGAAATATTTTTTATTGCTGTGAGTGAAATATTTTTATTTCTTCTTGTGTGAAATATTTTTTATCGCTGTGAAATATTTTTATTTTTTCTTCAGTGTGAAATATTTTTTATTGCTGTGTGTGAAATATTTTTTATTGCTGTGTGTGAAATATTTTTTAATTTTGTGAAATAATTTTTATTGCTGTGTGAAATATTTTTATTTCATCTTCAGTGTGAAATAATTTTAGTGCTGTGTGAAATATTTTTATTTTTTCTTCAGTGTGAAATATTTTTTATTGCTGTGTGTGAAATATTTTTTAGTGCTGTGTGTGAAATATTTCTTCTTCAGTGTCAAATATTTTTTATTCAGTGTGAAATATTTTTACTTTTTCTTCAGTGTGAAATATTTTTATTTCTTCTTCAGTGTGAAATATTTTTTATTGCTGTGAAATAATTTTATTTTTTCTTCAGTGTGAAATATTTGTTATTGCTGTGTGTGAAATATTTTTATTTCTTCTTCAGTGTGAAATATTTTTTATTCAGTGTGAAATAATTTTATTTCTTCTCCAGTGTGAAATATATTTTATTGCTGTGAAATATTTTTTGCCATGCCAGTTTGTAAAGTGTGTTTCAAAAATGAATTCTTAACAGCTTTTCTTTACGAGATTTTCCATGCAAAATCGACTACTTGACCCGACTGAAATTATTGATGATTTTTGGTTGTTTTTGTCATTTTTTGGCATTTTGTGACTGAAATTATTGATTTTTTGGTCAGAAATCATCAAAAATGAATCCTAACAGCTTTTTTCTATGGAAAATCACATGCAAAATCGACTACTTGACCGTAAAATCTAAAAGAGATTTCAACTGAAAACCACTAAAAACAGTCAAAAATTAATGAAAAACCACCAAAATGGCACTAAAATGGCACTAAAAGGTAACAAAATGGCTCTAAAAATAATTTCTGTAAATAATTTCAGTGGCACTAAAAAAATATTTCATGACTCGGTTGCAGCAAGTGATTTGAATTCAATCAAAAAATGAAAAAGCTCTTTGAGAAGTATTCAATTCTCGTAGTCAATTTCGATTCGACTAATTGTTCTCTTGAATTAACGCTCGGATATTCCTGATTTTAGAATTGACCTCTTTTTTCAATTCATATTCCCTACCCAATTCTTTTCGTATTCCTTCTACGATAGTAAATAACGGGACAAACACACTTACGTCACTGGAAAATGCAAGAGAGTCCCGAATAGAATTCTGAATTTTTGGGATCAGCGCATATTTCTTTGGTAGCATATACTTGTTTGTGTTAACTCCGTATTCTATATCCTGAAAATCGGACACAATTTGGTCAGGATTTAACCCATCTGATAGTTTAATACCCTGACTTTTCAAATTTAAAATTTCAGCTATAATGCTACTGATTTTTTCAAAATTCATATTCTATAACAATTACATATTTCTAAATGAAAAATATGACGCATTTGACATAACTAAATCGATTTTTTTGTCCGTTTTTTTTAAAATCGCAGATCGATAAATCACCTCTGCAACTTTTTGTACTGACGGTTCACAAATATCGAAGTATTTTCCTGCTTCCTTCATAGATGAAAATACTTTTTCTTCGTTAGTTGCCGTATTAAAAGATTTTACTGGTTTCGCTTTTTTGAGCTTTTTCCAGTCTTCCCCCGTTTGGAATTCTCACTCTATGTAACAGCTTGCAGATTTGATAAAGAATTGTTCTTTGGATTAGAATCAATCTGATCAATAACAAAACCATCCTTGATCAAAACATTGTGACATTCATACACGAAACGATGATTAAGATATCTCTTCTTTCCAGCGCAAAACCTCTAATATCCCTGATTACTCACAAAACCGACCGGTTTCTTCAATCTGTAATGTCTGACAGTACCATCACTGGATGCTTCATAATTTGTAATCACAGGGTGTGGTCTGAATTCTTGGTTCATTTATATACTATACTATTGCTTGTCTAATTTATTAATAACATCACTGGAGAATCTTTCGATGTAGTCTTGAGGAGTTCTTATGATTTTATCAGGGACTTTGTCAGGGTCAGAATTTTTTGTTCTTTTGTCATAATAACGCTTCAACTCCCTGTATCGCTTACCACCACAACCGATACACAATTGTGATTTTCCCCTGATCCCAACCCCACATCAAATACAAGGTAACGGGCCAAGGCTCGCACGACGAAAACTCTGCATATGATACCCACATAATTCATTTCTGCATTATTTGTTACAAGGAGTCACTGATCCAATCATGAGCCATTTGCAATGATTCATTATACATACATCTTTCATTTAAATGCTTTTTTAATTATAGTATGAAGGAGTTTGAGAGATTATCGAAAATTAGGCCCTTGAAAAATGCTAAATTCAATCTCGATAGAGTTTCTGAATACACCAAAGAATAAAATTCTTGATAGAACCATGATTAGTAAAATCAGAGATTGTTTTAATGAATTCAAGTGTAATGGAGCATCTCATTGTTGGTCAACATTTCGAATACAAGGCCGTGTTGACGCTACCATGAATGATGAAAAAGCATAAGTGATAATCTCACATCTTTCGCGGAAGAACACTTCACTAATGCATCCCGGGGAAATAAATTGACTGATCTAAGACGAAAAAAAAAATAACCGAATGGGAATTAACAGTGAAACAGCATGGGGCAACAATTCAGGATATAGTTAAATCAGAAACATCATTGAGATTTCCAACATCAGTAACGACAATAACCGGAGAAGTATTATACTAATCGAAATATAAATCAAAAGGAACTCCAGTACAAATTATTGATCTTAACGAACATGCGTGGTCATCTGCAGCAACAATATTCCCAAGGGATAGAACTGTAAAATATATCCCCCCAACCCTGTTGGGACCTGGAGAGTTTTTTCAGAACAGAAATTATTTGATGCTATTTACAATTTGAGTAAAAAAAGATCCTGTGTTGATGTGGCACAGTGCTGCAGACGATGAATGTGGATTCGATCAGTTTGTAAGAAACAATGGAGAATTGTACCGTACTGAAGAGCTGCATAATCAAATGAAAAAACTAGCTAGTGAGATTTCTCGGGGGGGGGGGGGGGGGGAAATCGAAGATCAATTACTAACAAATTGTTTTACACTTCCCTCGGTTGCAGCACATTTTGCTAGGAAGAAAAACGCGTGGAAACCAACACGAAATGAGTTTCTATCAGATGTCAGTTTCAGCTGTCTTGAATACAGTCATGAAGGATTATGGAATACAAAATATGACACTGAAACCGTTATTTCCGTTGATATGATTGCGTGTTATCCAGGGAGTTTTCTCGGGTATGGAGAGTGTACTGAGTATTTTAAACGATTTGGACACCCCACACACGAAATGGCTCGTGTTGCAATTAATGGACCACTGCCTGATTTTGATTTAACCGGATTTGCTCGTGTATTATCATTTGAATTGGCTACAGGACTTCATCCGTGTAGTTATCTTTTTATTGGTAAACACATGTCTGAAAAACACTGGATGCCAATAGTGCTTTTTAGATATATGATTGATTGTGGGATGTTACAATCGTTAATTGTCAGTGAAGCGATTATATCCTATCGAGCACAGAAATCAGTCTGGTTACCACAACCTGATCTAGAAAAAATAATTAGCGAACAGCGAAAACTGTTTCCAGATTTCAACGAAGAAGAAATTGTAAATTGGTCCAAACAGTTATTTGAAATTAGAAACAACGAAGCAAAGGATCTTGGACGAAGAATAATTGGTAAATTTACTCAGGGTGGCAAATACGACAATACAAGATATTCTTCACGATTGATTATAGACAACGCTGAAGACGATTTTGTAATCGCGGATTTAACGAATAAGGGGATATGTCAATCGAAAAGACGCATTTCTGTCCGATGAAACCAAATTGGGTACAATTGTTACCTACAACGATGGATTCAATCCGCAGTATACACATTTGAGAAATAAATTTCCTAACACCGCAGTTAGAGTAGCCACTGACTCATTTTACATAGACATGAAACACAGTAATGCAGTGGCTGAATTCATAAATTCTGACGAGAGTTGGGGATCATGGAGAATTAAGCGGGAAATGCTTCATGATTATATTGAATCAGCAGAGGTTACGATTGAAAATAATTATTTAAAAAGCAATCAGTGTTCAGAATTTTCTAATGCACCACCGTGTTCTGATCCAATCTGTAGATATGAAACAGTTTATTTAAACGGTTGTGGTTGGTCAGGAAAGACAACTCGTGGAATTGAATTATTTCGCGTTTCCAATCCAAACAACTGTGCTAACACCAACTCACAGACTTGCAAGAGAGATGATACAGCGAGGGGTAAATGCCTGTACTTATCACAGTTTCTTTCGATGGAAAGGAGATAAGTGGACTCCTGAGCGTATGGGCGAGAAATTTATTCCTGAAATCATAATTTGGGATGAAATATGCACAGTGTCATTAGATGTATTACAAATATTTCTTGAGTGGTTGTGATTGAAAACTACAAAAGTCGTCATGTGCGGTGATCACGCCCAACCACCACCATTTGTCGGTGCATCCCCACATGAATGGCTAAAGGGTTTTGTAGACTATTATGAAGAAATTGGTACCGACCATAGATCACTTGATGAACATTTACGAGAATTCAAAGCACTAATTAGATTACAACCGGATTGAATCCAATGTGAAATAGCGCGTGAAATAATTTCAGAAACTCCATTAAAAGATTTCTGGGAAGCGTGGAGACAAAATGATTTGATAATTGCAAGTAGAAAAATAGTCAGAGATACACTTCAGATAAAGTTATTTGAAACGCATAAAGAAAACTTTACAACACTTCCGGTACCGTTATGTTATAGGCCATCGGATACACGAAAGCAGAATATTGAAGATGATATTCCAGGACAAAGTGAAAAACAAATTTTCGTATTAAATGATGTTGTGCTGGTTAATATCAATGTCGTTGAAGATGCATTGCGTACTAATAAAACCCCATGGACTCTAGGATACGCAGCGACGATACATTCTTCACAGAGATTGACTATATCGGATACAATTCGCATCGAATGGTCAAATTTAGTCTATTTTGCAGTATCCAGAGTACGAAAAATAAATCAGCTTCGAAGAATTGTCTTTGAAAATCCCACTAGTTAAGACCCCGTGGTGGTAATTGAGTATCCTCGGGTATCACTTGTAATTGTTGTCGAGTAAGTCCTCGTTGAGGGGCAGTTGAATCCGGTCTATAGATCGCTGGTCTAGAAACGCTAGATATCTTGTGTGCAGTAACACTCCAAATAGGATCAGTAGCCCTTTTTCTGCCACCTTCAAGCTCTCCTGGTTCGTATAAATACCTCACAGTGACATTACCGAGAATTGGTTCTTTTGAAAAATCTTTTTGCGGTTGTACGGGTATAGACTTCTTTTTAATCGCGTTGATAGGTTTCATATTAATTGTTCGAGTAATCTCATTATTCAGTGCGGTAATCACAACTGGTAATCTTTTAACCCATTCACGGGATCTTTATTCTTGGATGAATTCTTTTGCGTATTGATATCCAAATAACCGTTCAGCAAGTGTACGATTAAACCGTTCAACAATTGCCTGATCACGATGTAGTGCAGTAAGTCCTCGTCTGATAGTGACATTATGATGCTTCATTGTTGATAAAACAGCGCCTTGAAATTCCTTGCCAGGATCAACTTGTAATAGATTTGGCCAGTGCAGAGGACCCCTTCGATAAATCTTTTCAAATGCAGAAGCCACTTCAGGTGATGATTTTGTTTTTAACGGTTCTGCTTCTTTGTATCGACTCGCAACATCTACTACAGTTAGCGCGTATTTGTAACCACCATCATGTGGCAGAAATAATATATCAGCCTGATGAACTTCATTAGGGACAGTCACATCAAAATGCGAGAAGTTAATTTGTTTAGGCGGTGGTAGATAAATTTACCATATCGCCTGTTTAGATAACCAATTAGCCGCAGTGGCCTTTTTCACTTTTGCAGCGCTAGCGAGTTTATTGATTGCTGATTTACCCCTCCAGTATCCTTTTGGAGAATAATAAATAGATTCCATGTTGTTATTAATTACCAGCACCCAACATCAATTTACTTTTCATAGCCGATTTTATAAAAAATGAAGCCAATTTTTCTTTGAATGATTTATCAGGAATAGCATTTAACGCATGAATTAATTTCACATCTGCGAGATGCCTGTTTTGCAGACTGCTGCTTTTATAAGCAACATCATGAGCATGACACGCCTTATCAATAGCATTTATCGGATACTAGCCGGGTCGGGGCTGATTTTGATCATCAAGTCTGATATCTAATTGTGTTCCGGGGCCACAGTAGCTATATCCTGGAAGATGCTTTTCTCCGGGGTATTTTGCCCATGGGGTTCCAGGGAGTTTTGCAAATTTGGCTGCGATATCACCTCCTCGTTTTTTTTAAAAACATCTCCGGATTTCATAGAAACAAATCTTAATTTTTTGGTACCACATGTTGCACATCTACCAGTTAGTGCAGATCTGTTATTTTTAGTTGTAATCATCGTCAGATCATTTGTGCCAGTACGTGTTTTACACTTCACACAATATAGATCCATAATTTATGTATAGAGATATGAATATAATTGATTTTTCAGCGACTAAAACAAGAGAACCAGTTAAGCATCATGCAGCGCTACCAAACTCTATCCGCGCAATTATAATCTGGCCATCTGGATCCAGCAAGACGCAATTGTTGCTCAATTTAATAATGAGATGGATGAAGTGGGATAGGTTGTATTTAGTTTGTCCTAGTGTAGATGATCAGCGATGCCATGAAGTGTTAAAGGATTTTAATGAAAACGCTTCAGAGATTGCCGGCGAGAGTATTATTGAATTTATAACCGATATTGACGAGGCACCATCAGTAGAAGACCTCGATGGAAGTATCAACAATTTAGTTGTATACGATGATGTAATGTTAGATAAACAAAAAAAACCAGCTAGGATCTTTTCCCGAGGCAGGCACAAAAACACTGACGTGATATATGTCACTCAACGCTACACTCAGATTCCAAAAGTGATCAGAGATAACTGTAATATTCTTGTTGTGTTTAACGGCGTTGATACACATACGCTACGAAATATTTGGCAGACATGGTGTTCTGATATGGACTTCAATCAATTAAAAAATTTCTTTAGTAAAGCTCAGTCAATACCACACGGATTTGTAACAATAAATTTACATGACCCTCGAACACGATATCGTATCGGACTTGATCAAATATTCGGTTGAAATCGTAAAAGAATTATTAACCTCTAGGGGTGAAGACAACATCGCTGCGACCCTGATGATTGAAAAATCGCTAATTCTCCATTTGCCAAACAGAGACTTTATTTTTTTTTGGTTAAAACACGAAATTTCGTAGGAAGGTTCTATTTGCAGTTTTGACGGTTAAAAACGATTTTTTGTTTTAATGTTGTCCGATTCACCCTCTCTGCTGCTACATCTTACCAATTTATATTTAACTATTATGGTTTTTTATATCGCTGGTTGATATTAAACCTTTCTTATTTTTAAACATATAACCTATTGTATGGCGCTAAATAGCCTAAAAGTGCTGGTGCGTAGTTAAAATACAATTAATCAATTAATTAATCGCACAGCAGCAGAGAGGGTGAATCAGACAACCATGTAGAGACGTCGATTCGGTAATCTAAGGTTTCTTCGTAAATCGTACAAAAAAAAGCGTTGATTCGGTAAATTGAAGCCTCCTCGAAAACTTCGTCAATGACGCCATTGTCGTTGTCACTCACCCTCTCTGCTGCTATGGGTTAACCGAATATTTGATCTAGTCCGATACGATATCGTGTTGGAATACAACGCAATAGAGTTTTCAGCGGCGTCGCGCTGCCGTATCAAAATGTCATTCACGGATATATTACTGGTTTTCAATTTACCCTGGAGATCTTGAAATACAACTATTTCGTTCGGGTCAACATTTGCTAAATTTAACGTCTCAGCGATTTCATCTGCAATTATTTTTTTTACATCCTCGATAGAACCCGCAGATGTTTTCGCGGTGGGTTTCGACATTGACAGAGATCGTCCCCAAATATCAATCATTTTTGTTAGCGCAACTTGTGTTTTCAATTTGTTCGTTCTCTAAAATTATCTTGTAATTTCGCACTCGTGTATTTATTTACAACCAGATGAGGTGGTTTCTATGACGATGAAATCTCCGCGAGGACATTTAATACTTCACGGCATATCGGTGGATCATTTAATTGTTGTGTTGGCAGCGTGGAATAAAATATCGGAAACTCTTTGAGTTTCATCGAAGAATTTATATACCGCATAAACTCGCTTGGCGGAGCTAACTCATCTGAATCGAAATAGACAATTCCACGTGGATCAATCGCGTATGCATCCCAGTGAGTTCCCGATTCGTTACTGTTATCAAGATTGATGATACCGGTTTCGACGCGTTTAGGGTTTCTTGGTAATTGATCTCTCATAAAAATCCCTCTGAAGTTTTTTATCGCTAGTTTTTTAGCAGCATCAATTAAATCAAAATTGGACATGGGAACAATTGGACTTTCAACTAATAAACCGTTCTTGGTATTCTTAGACCTGATCCGTTCACGGATCTCCCGCTGTACCATGAATACGGGGTTCCTGGTAGTCTTAGACCCTTTCCCTTTTTTATATCCTTTCCCAGTTGCCTTTTTCAACGCCATCCCTGCCGCGGTCCCAACGGCTCTCAATGCCGCCGCCTTTGCCACCGCTGGGGCAGCCGCTGCAATCAATGCTGGTATTGCAGCTAACAATGGAAATATACCACCTGATTTTATCATGTTGGCGATTGCAGCCTTCGAAAATTCAATTTGAACCCCTCGCTAATTCTTCAGCGCATCATTGAAATGTTTTATTTGACGATCAGTCAATGATATTTTATGTGTACCGCCGGACATCTGCGCTGGTTTTAACCTTATTGTTGTTCCACATTCTTTAGCGGAATTTGATCGCAATTTCTTGACTTGACCATCAGTCAGCTTGACACTAACAACACTATATGTCATTTTATTGTAAAACACATTTATGCTTTCAAATGATCTAATTGGAAACTCTTCAAGTTTCATTTACATATTTTCCACTGGTGCATCAACGATTCTCATTCGACCGCCAGCCCCTTCTAACAACATTGATTTGTCGCTGAGAATAACAGCAACCGCTCTATAATTAACGCCACCAGGATCTATACGAGTCCTAAAATGTATATCAACGTCGGATTGCCTTGTTAAATCAAGATGCTCCAGCGAAAAGTAATAAATCGGATATAGGTTTTTAAAATCAAGTTGCGATATTTGTAAACCAGTATCAACATTTTGATCACGGCCCATAAATGACAGCATCCGATCATACACACGTGTTATATGGTTGTTTTCGTAATTAAGCTGTATATCCTCAGATGGTTCTTGTTGTCCGTTTATTCTCAGTGAAACCTCCTTGACTCCTAATCGATCAAATATCATATGACTGCGTTCTTGGGAGCCTAATCGATCCCGATTCTGCAGCGCTATAAATATATGACGTGGAGCTGAAACGCCTTGTTTTGATGCCAGGTGCCATGTAAATGTATCAGCAACATTATCCTCTTTGGCATCAGTTGTTGTTGTTAGCCAACTTATCAATGATTTGCCACCTGTGTCCATAAATGAAAGTAGCCGCTCTTCTGTGGTAATTGATAGGGTCATTACTGGCATCCACAATACTATTTTACTCAAAACAACTTTACCATCAGCGGCACCAGTACGCCAAATTGCATCATTGTCATTGCCTTTTCGCACTAACGCGATTGTGTGTTTAGCTCCATAGATGACTTTTCTGACATTTCTGCAGAATCCAAATATGTGATGGAGTGGAATCGCACATGAAAAATATCGCTGCTGTCCGTGCAATGCTTCTTTTCGTGTTGCAAATCCTAAATTGAAATTACCATTAACGCCTCAGAGAATATCAAACGCAGCTCCGGGTCTAACTCGACGTTCTGGATTAGCTGCTTCTTGTTGATTTGCTTCTGCAGTACCTTGTGCTGTCAACACTTTAATGTATTGAAGGTGGTCAGCGTTATCAGAGGTATCCTTTGCAAACATCATAGATGGACCAGCCGATCTTGTATAATCATCGGAGTATCTTGCTAGCCCGATTATTGTTGTTGCAACATCAACTTCACGGTCTATTGATTCAATTTCTTTTCCATTAATGAGATATCTTGCACTTTCAAAAAACGCCATTATGCCATTATTAACAAAACTAACTCGGATATTTGCGTTATCTGCATATAGTGGATCATTATTAGCAGCATCGTTTTTTACAAGTTTTCCTTCTACTTCGATAAATGCTTCACATGGCAAAAAGTATTTACTGGTATCTTGAACTTGAAGTTCAATTCGCGATCGTAGGTCGGGTTGTACTGCATGATAGGAATAGTATTGATAATCGCGGACGGAATTGTCCTTGGGTACTGGGGGCTTCTATATCAAACGCGGGATCAGCTGTTCGTTTAAAGATTATATTAACATAATAGTGTTTTCAATTGTGAAACCCTTTGTAATCATCGTCGTTTTTGTTTTCATTTCAAACCGCTTCCTGCTATCGCGTTCATGATAGTGCTATCTGTTACCAGTGAAGCCGTCAATGGCGACGAAGTTACCGAAGCAGCCAACGACGTTAGTTTTTGTTCCACTGCGCTATTTATTGCTTTGCTGATCTTTGCAGGCATCACTGTAGTTGATGTCAGCACCGTTGGTTTCTTTCGCACCAATGATGCTATTTTATCTTTCGCGGCAGAAAATGCCTTTCCGGCAAGATTTTCAACAGCGCTGATTCCCTTATCACGAATACTATCAATGGCTTTCATTGATAATTGTTTAGCTAACGGCGCCACCTTGGGAGCCATTCTTGTAAATAGCCCTGCAATGGTATTGCCGAAACCATCTCCGTAATATGCTCTATAAACAGGCAATCGTGAGTTCACCACGTAGACGCTTACGGGTTTATCATGGTTGTAGTGTATGATCATCTTGCTATAAAACTAGTAGTTTTTTAATTAGTGATCAATCGCTAAGATCCATAGAATTTTCATTATAACCATGGGCGTCTCTGTGATTTTCAACTAATTCAGCAATGAGTTCTCGATATACATAAATGTCCATGATACCGCCGGCAAATAATTGTCTACATATATCAGCTGCTTTATTAATTATTTCAATGGAGTTGTTTCCGGCTCGCTTCCCCCCGATGAGAACTTCCAGCCGTGATATATCACTGAGAATATTACCAGGACATGTCACGGTTGCGTTGAAATCCTTTGGATTTTTAATCGAATATCCTTTTCCGCTTTTTTTCTCAGTTGTACCAGTTGCGCCATGACTATCATCAAGTAATTGCTTTTGTCGGCCTTGACTTTGTTTTTCTCGTTCTTGTTGTTTTTGTATTCCATAACTATCAACTCCTACTTTAAAAGATCTATACTCATTTGTATCCTTTTTCAAATTACCAGTAATCCCCTTATTCGTTTTATACAACCAATTAACCCATTCATCTCGGCTTATTCTACTGTTTTTATACTCGTCTTGTAAAAATTCCTTTCTAGAATTAAAGCTTTGGGCGGCGAAATCACCAAAAATCTTATAATCTTCGATTTTTATTAATTGAGGTCGTTTGATTTCTGTTATAGCTCCTTCGGTGAGTTTGTCTATAAAGGAAATACCTTTTGGGGTGACATCAACAGGTTGTGGTTCAGGCGCAGAATCATCAATATCAGCTAATCGTTCATACTCGTGTTGGGTTTTTATATCACTGGATAGCTGTTGTATACCTGCGCGCGTTTTTTCGGTCTCTGCTGCTATCTTTTCAAGCGTATCAAGCAGTGGTGCCTTCGCTGCTCGTTCTTTTTCAGCAATATCCCCAAATATTGCTCGTTCAGTTAACTTTTTCACATCTTTGGTCGCACTTGTTATCGGAGTAAACAGTTGTTCACTTGACACAGAAAAGTCAGTCTGCGCTTGTTGTCGTTGTTGAAGTTTTTCTCCAAGTCTGTCTCGAACCGGTATAAACTTTTTAATTGCTGCTAGCCGCTCTCGGGCTAATCTAGTTGTAAGCGATTCACCTACCATATATTGTTTGTGAACTGAGTTTTCAAATGTGAAACTATCACAATTAAAAGCTGAGTTATTAAATAATGTACCATCAAGCTAACGTATCCATCTCCGACAGGATTAAACTGTACGACGCTATCCGCGAATGTTTCAGAAATAACATCGCTGGGGGGTTCAGAATTGTAATATCTGAGAACGGCGATGAACGATTTTTGTTAACGACGCGGCAACAACAACTACGTGAAAATGGGGGTGTCGCGGTGATTACTTGCTACCACAGCCAGATCATCCAGTACGCACATAACTGCATGAGTAAGCCCAAACTGCTCAGTATTCTTTCAGGAGAAAATCCCATGTGAGTGTTACAAAAAACGCTAAGAAAAAATAAAATAAATTTTTTACTGAAAATTTACTGAAAGCCTATTTTTTATAGTAACGCTCACGTGGTTAAAATACTGGTTTTTCCTCGTTTAATATTTTTCTAAGATCACGAACCTTTAGAACTATTTTCAGCTCGTTTTTGATACTCTTGGCCGAGCTTTCGACGTATTGCTTCAACGGTGCTAAATAGCGTTATAAATACATCAATGTCGTTACCGTACAAACAAGCATTGATAGACTTTTGAATTCCTTTCACGAGTCTGTACATCCTAGGTAAAACATAACGACCCTTGCTAGACTGATACTCAATGTCTTCATATTCCGAGGCAATCCTGTCGAAGTCGAGATCTTTAGATAATATTATCCCTAGATTCTTTAAAATTGAAATTTCAGAAAAATTATAGAATTTACATCTTTGATATCCATTATTTATATAATACCTTTTACCTTTAATTATAAAAAAATAACACTCTTTTGGCAATCCCGCTGGCGCCCTATGACGTCAGAGTGACCCAGAGGTTACTTTATTAACTTAATTAAGGACAGCATAACACGCATCATTGGTTGCCTTCACATCCAAGTTAGTCAGGTGTATACGAATTTTATTGTATGACCATTTTTTTTTCGACAGAGTTAATTTAGTTATATTTTCTGCAACAAATCGTATTGAAGATCTACAAATGTCAAAGTATCTACTAGCTTAATTTATTGATTGAAATATTTTCTCCTCTTTGGTTTCTAAATCAAACGATTTAATCCCCCTAGGGCGTTTTGAGTGCCTACCAGCGTTGCTTTTGAAACGGTTATCGCGCTGCGAGATGGATTGAAGATTCTCAAGACAATTATCAGTCTTCACGCCATTTATGTGATCAATCACAAAGCCGTCTTCGATTAATCCGTTATGACATTCAAAAATAATTCTATGACAGAGATATGTTTTATTTCTAACACTAAACAGCAAATATCCCATATTATTCAGAAATCCAACCGGTTTTTTTAGTCTGCGGTGCCAGACAACACCATCACTGGAGGCTTTGTAATTAACAAGCACTGGGTGAGGTCTGAAATCTTGGCTCATTTGTATAATAATACTCTTTGTCTAATTTATATCTGCTTTAATTATAAATCTCTGGATATAATCTTGAGGGTTTTTTATGATTTTGTCGCTGACGGAGTCATCGGTAGGATCAATGACTGCATTTTTTATTCGTTTGTCATAATAGCGTTTTAGTTCCCTGTAACGTTTACCCCCACAAGCAAGACACAACTGCGATTTTCCCCTTACCCCAGCCACACATCGGAGGCACGGAAGGGGGCCAAAGGAACCGTTGCGAACACTTTGTAAATGATACCCACAGAATTCGCTTCTGCATGATTTGTTACACGGGAATGTTGATCCAATCATTAGCCACTTGCAGTGATTCATTATACTATATTTTTCTATTTAAATACTTGTTTTAATTATAACATGGAGGAGTTCCAAAGAAAATTAAGCCTTGGAAAAATGCTAAATTCAATCTCGATAAGGAGTTCCAATGATTATCGAAAATTAAGCCCTGGAAAAATGCTAAATTCAATCTTGATAAGGAGTTCCAAAGATTATCGAAAATTAAGCCTTGGAAAAATACTAAATTCAATCTTGATAAGGAGTTCCAAAGATTATCGAAAATCAAGCCTTGGAAAAATACTAAATTCAATCTTAATAAGGAGTTCCAAAGATTATCGAAAATTAAGCCCTGGAAAAATGCTAAATTCAATCTCGATAAGGAGTTACAAAGATTATCGAAAATTAAGCCCTGGAAAAATGCTAAATTCAATCTTGATAGAGTCTCTGATACACCAAAACGTCTAATCGGTGATAGAACTATACTGGGTAAAATCAGGGAGTATTTTAATGAATTCTACCGAGACGGTGCAGTATACTGTTGGTCGACATTTCGAATTATTGATGAAGATGTCAATGTACCCAACATCGATGCTACTATGAACGAAGAAAGAGCAGCTGAGATAATTTCACATCTTGGCCCGCCAAGGGACTGGAAATCCAAGGGTAAATTGCAAAGCAATTCCCAACAGAAGTATTTTTTCAGAATAAAATTCATTATCGAAGTCGAAGGCAAATGGATTATCAGGGATAAATTTGAACCAATCCTCAAGGATAAAAAACTGTCATTGTGAGTAGAGATTCCAAACCAGGAATTCTAACTGGAATTGACAAGCCATACTACGAGAGATCTTATCCTGTAACAGCAATTGTTTATGGGATATATACGCTAAATGATAAACCCGATATTGCAAAACTAGCTCCTATGAAATATTCTAGTTCACTGAATTGTGTAGCAACACGGGTAATGGAACACTTCACAAATGTATCACGAGGAAATAAACTAACTGATCTGCGACGTAGGAAAATAACCGAATGGGAACTGACAGTGAAACAGTACGGTGCAAAGATTTTTGATTTAGCTAAATTAGAAACATCATTAAGATTCCCAATATCAGTAACGACAATAACCGGAGAAGTATTATACGAACCGAAATATCAATCACAAGGAGCGCCAATACAAATTATTGATCATAACGAACACGCGTGGACACCTGCAGTAACAATATTTCCACGAGATAAAACCGTGAGATATATCCCCCCGGAATTTTCCGGGGAGTTCGTCGGGGATGTTTTCTATGAAGAGAAATTATTTGATGCTATTCATGCGTTGTGTAAAGATGATCCTGTGTCAGTGTGGTTACTTAGAAGTGATGAAGATCCCGTAATAGGATTTGATCAATTTGTAAGACCAAATGGTGAATTATATCGCGTTGAAGAATTAGATAACAGAATGAGAAAAATCTCTGGTGATTTTTCACCGGAGAGTTCCCATGAAAAACTATTAACGGATAGTTTTACTATTCCATCAGTGGTAGCTCACTTCGCAAGAGAAAAAAAACTCATGGCGTCCAACACGAAGTGATTTTCTCGAGGACGTTAAATTGAGTTGCGTCGGATTTGGTCATGGAGGACTGTGGAATACGAAATACTCACGTGATGGTATGATTTCAATTGATACATCCGCGTGTTATCCTGGAAGTTTTCTCGGGTATGGGGAATGTAGTAACTATTTTAAACGATTTGGACACCCCACGCATGAAGTGACTCGTGTTGCGATTAATGGTCCCTTGCCTGATTTTGATTTAACTGGATTCGCTCGTGTGATATCATTCAAATTCGCTACAGGGTTACATCCGTGTAGTTATCTTTGGCTTGGTAGACATATATCTGAAAAGGCCTTGATGCCAATAGTGCTACTACGATATATGATTGATTGTGGTATGCTAATATCGTTGATTGTTTCCGAAGCTATTATATGCTATCGAGCTCAGAAAGAAGTTTGGCTACCACAATCCGATCTAGATCGTATAATTAGCGAACAGCGAAAACAGTTTCCAGATTTCAATGAAGAACAACTCATGAATTGGTCTAAGAAGTTATTTGAAATTAAAAAAGAACAAGCAAAAGATTTTGGACGAAGAATAATCGGTAAATTTACCCAGGGTGGAAGATACGACATTGCAAAATATTCTTCGCGGTTGATAATAGACATCGCTGAATACGATTTTATTGTAACGGATTTAATGAAACAGGGAAAACTTGTAAATCGTAAAGACGCTTTCCTATCCGATGGAAGACGATTAGGTACAATTGTTACCTATTGTGATGGATATATTAAACAATATATGCATTGGAGAAGTTCTATGCTAGCTTATGCTTCTATCAATTTATTTTCGATGATAAATAGATTTCCTAATACCGCAGTTAGAGTAGCCACTGATTCTATGTATATCCACAATAAATACAAATCAGATGTAGCTAAATTCACAGATCCGGAGGCAAATTGGGGATGTTGGAGATTTAAAAAGGAAACGCTACATGAGTATTGTGAATCGGCAGACGTTACCATGGATGAAAAGTACTTAAAGTGTGATGAGATTCAATCAGAATTTTCTAATGCACCACCGGTATCTGATCCAATATGTAGATACAAGACAGTTTATTTAAACGGTTGTGGTGGGTCAGGAAATACAACTCGTGCAATTGAATTATTTCGTCGGTCAACCATGATTGTGTTAACACCAACTCACAGACTCGCCAGAGAGATGAAACAACGAGGGGTAAATGCCTGTACTTACCATAGTTTCTTTCGATGGAAAGGCGATGAATGGACCCCTGATCGAATGGGTGATAAATTCATTCCTGAAATCATAATCTGGGATGAAATATGCACGGTATCGTTGAGAGTATTACAGACATTTCTCGAGTGGTTGTTAAACAAAAACACAAAGGTCGTCATGTGCGGTTATCACGGCCAACCACCACCATTTATCGGTGGATCTCCACATGAATGGCTAAAGGGTTTTGTAGACTATTATGAAGAAATTAATACCGACTATAGATCACTTGATGAACAATTACGAGAATTCAAAGCGCTAATTAGATTACAACCGGATAAAATCCAATGTGAAATAGCGCGTGAAATAATTTCAGAAACTCCAATAAATGATTTCTGGGAAGCGTGGAGACCAAACGATTTGATAGTAGCAAGTAGAAAAATAGTCAGAGACACACTTCAGATGAAGTTATTTGAAACGCATAAAGAAACATTTGCAACACTTCCAGTACCGTTGTGTTATAGGCCTTCGGATACACGAAAGCAGAATATTGAAGTTGATATTCCAGGGAAGAGTGAAAAGCAGATTCTCGTGTTAAATGATATTGTGCTGGTTGATATCAGCGTCGTCAAAAATGCATTGCGTGCTGATAAATCCCCATGGACGTTAGGTTACGCAGCGACAATACTCTTCACAGGGATTAACTATCAAAGATACAATTATTTGGATAACAGACAATCGCATCGAATGGTCGAATTTAGTCTATCTTGCAGTGTGCAGAGTGAGGAGAATAAATCAACTTCGAAGAGTTGTCCTGGATGATAATGACACTACAATCAGCGCCGATGATATCATCCGGGATATAATCAGAAAAAAACTCTCTGGTTATAAACAACAGGATAAAAAAATAATAGAGAATTTGACATTGATGCTAAATTAATAATTACGCTGAAGCAGCAACAGAATAATCACTGCGCGAGTTGCAATTGTATAATGCGTTGGTAGTATTCGAATAAAGATCCTCGCCAATTTACCGTAGACAGAAAGAATAGCAGCATTGGTCATATCAGAGATAACGTTATGCTGACTTGTCTTGAGTGCAACAGACGAAGGGGCGCTAGTTAAGACCACGCGGTGGTAATTGAGTATCCTCGGGAATTACCTGTAGTTGTTGTCGAGTAAATCATCGCTGAGGAGCAGTTGAATCCAGTTTATAGATTGCTGGTCTACCCGTAGATCGTGTTATACCGGATATCTTATGCGTAGTGACGCTCCAAATAGGATCGGTAGCTCTTTTTTTACCACCCTCAAGCTCTCCTGGTTCGTATAAATACCTAACAGTGACATTACTACCAAGAATAGGTTCTTTGAAATCTTTTTGTGAAATTCCTTGGATTTCCATTTTTGGTATAGACGCTTTCTTAATTGCGTTGACAGGTTTCATGTTAATTGTTCCAGTAATCTCGTTATTGAGCGCGGAAATCACAGCTGGTAATCTCTTAACCCATTCACGGGATCTTTTATCCTGAATAAACTCCTTCGCGTATTGATATCCAAAATAACCGTTCAGCAAGAGTCCGATTAAATCGTTCAACAATTGCCTGATCGCGATGTAGCGCAGTATGCCCTCGTCTGATGGTGACATTGTGATGTTTCATCGCTGATAAAACAGCGCCTTGAAATTCCTTACCAGGATCAACCTGCAATAGTTTTCGCCAGCGTAATGGGCCTCGTCGATAAATCTTTTCAAATGCAGAAGCAACTTCAGGTGATGATTTTGTTTTTAGCGGTTCTGCTTGTTTGTATCGACTCGCAACGTCAACTACGGTTAACGCGTATTTGTAACCGTTGTCATGTGGTAAAAACAATAAATCAGCTTGATGAACTTCATTGGGTCCGGTAACATCAAAATGCGAGAAATTGATTTGTTTAGGGCGCGGTAGATAAATTTGCCATATAGCCTGTTTGGATAACCAATTAGCCGCAGTGGCCTTTTTCACTTTTGCGGCGCTAGCAAGTTTATTGATTGCTGCTTTACCCCGCCAGTATCCTTTTGGAGAATAATAAATATATTCCATGTTGTTATTAATTACCGGCACCTAACATCAATTTGCCTTTTATAGCTGATTTTACCAACCACGAAGCCAATTTTTCTTTGAAAGATTTATCAGGAATAGCATTTAACGCACGAATTATTTCACATCCGCGAGATGTCTATGCTGCAAATTGCTGCTTTTATATGCGACATCATGAGCATGACAAGCCTTATCAATAGCGTTTATCGGATACTCGCCGGATCTGGGTTGATTTTGATCATCAAGTCTGATATCTAATCGTGTTCCGGGGCCACAGTAGCTATATCCTGGAAGATGCTTTTCTCCTGGATACTTTGCCCACGGCGTTCCAGGGAGTTTTACTAACTTGGCTGCGATATCACCTCCTCGTTTTTTTTAAAACATCTCCGGACTGTAAAATCTCCGGATTTCATAGAAACAAATCTAAACTTTTTATACCACATGTTGCACATCTACCAGTAAGTGCCGATCTGTTATTCCTAGTTGTAATCGTCGTCGCATCATTTGTGCCAGTACGCGTTTTACACTTCACACAATATAGATCCATAATTTATGTATCGAGATATGGATACAATTGATTTTTCAGCGACTAAAACAAGAGAACCAGTTAAGCATCATGCAGCGCTACCAAACTCTATCCGCGCAATTATAATCGGGCCATCTGGATCCGGCAAGACGCAATTGTTGCTCAATTTAATAATGAGATGGCTGAAGTGGGATAATTTGTATTTAGTTGCCCCTAGCGTAGATGATCAACGATGCTATGAAGTGTTAAAGGATTTTAACGAGAATGCATCAGAGATTAAAGTTGAGAACGTCGTTGATTTTATAACTGATATTGACGAGGCACCATCCGTAGATGACCTTGATGGGAACATTATCAATTTAGTCGTATACGACGATGTGATGTTAGACAATCAAAAAAACCCAGCTAGGATCTTTTCCAGAGGCAGGCATAAAAACACTGACGTGATATATGTCACTCAACGCTACACTCAGATTCCAAAAGTGATCAGAGATAACTGTAATATTCTTGCTGTGTTTAACGGCGTTGATACACATACGTTACGAAATATTTGGCAGACATGGTGCTCTGATATGGACTTCAATCAATTTAAAAATTTCTTTAGTAACGCTCAGTCAACCCCGCATGGATTTATAACAATAAATTTGCATGACCCTCGGACACGATATCATATCGGACTAGATCAAATATTCGGTTAACCCATAGCAGCAGAGAGGGTGAGTAACAACGACAATGGCGTCATTGACGAATTCATCGAGGAGGCCTCAATTTACCGAATCGACGCTTTTTGTACGATTTACGAAGAAACCTTAGATTACCGAATCGACGTCTCTACAAGGTTGTCTGATTCACCCTCTCTGCTGCTCGTACAGACGAATGTCGGGTGGGGTACAAATATTCTCAACACAGTTTACCACGTGGCTCCTGAATTTCCTCCCATGTGACATACACAATATCTTTTTTTTTTTGTATTAGTTTGATGTCATTGAATATGGATATTGGCGAAACTGCAAAATTAACCATTCAAGCTTTTCTTAGTTCACAGTCGATACCTAATAGGACATGTAGTTTAACAGAATAATACTACTAGCATAGTATCCTCATCGTAAAGTTAATCTTACATTGCTAAAATGAATTAATGTTTTGGAAAATTAATATAAAATGTAAACAATGTCGATTGGAATGAAAACCACATTCAACATAATCGATTATGAAACATTACGTTCGTTAAAAGGTAACATTTATTTATTGTTGTTGTTGAAAATGTATGGAAGGTTCCTTTTGCACCACCGTCATGCATGGTATATTGCAAATGGTATAAACTGCAATTCCAGTTTCTTTTGGCCAATTTACAATCCACCAACGTATTGTACATGGACTTTTAACCTCTAAAAATATTTACTCATTAAATACTTACACACGCATTTAGTTACCTGTAGATAAATATATATCATATACACACTATACTATCTGTACCAATGACAGTTACTTGTCATTTTGTTTTCAAAAGCTAAGCTAAGGCATCCATAAAACTATATGAGAAAATCAAAAACAATTTTAAAAATAAACAACAATTCAGCCAAAGGTATCTACATAGGAAACAGTCACACTCAAACTGTCATAACAATAAGTAACACAACAATCCTTCTTAGATCTATGAGTGAAAAGACACCAAACGATCCCTTGTGTAAAGTATGTATATGAACGGTGGAACCTCGCTCAAATAGGGTATGTCACACAATATTACAGAGACCAATGTCAGATTGTCAGTTTGACAGGGACAAAACCAGGTACTCCATTGCATTTAAGAGAGATAACTCTGCTGGAACTAGACGAGGGTATGAGTTATCTAGCCACAACAGAGCCGTATTCACCTAGACGAAATAGCCAAATCTGCTATTAATAACTTTTGAGATAATTGACGACGTGACAAGAAAACAATAAGTAGCTATAAATAATTCAGGAAGAAGTTTTTTTTTAATTATTAATGAATATAGAAGACACGATATATTAACAGAGATGAAATAGAACGCACTGCTAGAGAAACTTAGCCATGGAATACACGCGAAAACGAAACTCTTTTACTTCATGCTACATAAAGTTTTTCTAAGCAATGGAATGTTGTATTACAATCGAAACACTCTCGAAGAAAGAAATCTATTTGACTAATAAAACATACATGGAATAATATCGTGGTCATTGCAGAGAATTGATTGTATTGTTGGTTAACATAAAATTGCTAATTACTAAACACAATATTTTACTGTGTTAAAAGATGAATATTTTACTGTATAAAAGATCAACAAAACACATGTTGTTTTGTAGTTTTTAAATTCTGGAGATGCATATATATATATATATATATATATATATATATATATATATACATGTAGAAGTTTAATATTTAAGAAACAACTCAAGCCTTAAAATAATTTACCAGAATTCTGAATTCTTAAGATACAATGATCTGAAAGCTATACATGCATTTACTAAATCAATTATTGTTTTTAAACTAAATTAATTCAAAATTCTCTAACCGGTATGTTATCATTATTTATTTATATTAAACTATTAATTCTACCTACTAATATCAAGTATTCGCCTATAGAATGGTCGCACGACAAATGGAGCAAACAACCTTACAAACTTCCGGATTATGATAGTTAGATTATGATAGTTATGATTATCATAACTACAAACGGATTAAATGAAGATTAAAAAAAACCCAATATATTCAAAGAAAGTAAACAATTTGAGTTACTTATGCTACAGGAAACGCAAAATATGACTAATGAAATGAAGGCAAAGTAAGAAGATACAAATGAGATGCAATAGTATAAGTAACCATCAGGAAAGAAAGTAGGGTGAGGGTGATATCAATCATAAGGAACAATCAGGAAAAAGGTAGTGTGGGGTGGTATCAATCATAAGAAACAATCATGAAAAAGGTAGGGTGCAGGTGCTTTCAATCATAAGGAACACGCAGGAAAAGGTATGGTGGGGTTATATCAATCGTAAGGAACACGCAGGGAAAAGGTAGGGTGGGGTTGGTATCAATCATAAGGAATATGAGGGCATATCACAGGATCAGTTACAAATGTGGGACTTTTTAAAAGGACGAATAACACATATATACAAGAATAAACGATGGAAAATTGTATTATGGGGCTGACTAGAATTGGGTAGATGATAAAATCGACAGTAAAACGAAACAAACAACAAATCAGAAGGTTTTAAGAAAAATTTCTTGACAGCACAAATTACACGACAGATACAGAAAAGTGAATGTTATTAGATCACAATTTGAATACGAATATGGAACAAAGCAAGCTAGCATGCTAGACAGAGCGAACTAGCAGGCTAGACAAAGAAAGCTAGCATGCTAGACAAATTTTACGTTTCGACCCGTGAAAGAGGGTTTATAAAATAATGCAAAATAACCAGATGTAAAATACCAGTTCATAAGGTGGTAACTTTAAAAATTTTCATAGAAAATAATATGAACCAAAATTGGAGTTTGGGGATGGACATTTGAAACTGAATAACAAACTTCTCAATGAAATAGAGTATGAAAATATCATAAGAAACGATTTGAATCACTTTATACATATAGAAAATCGGGACATACTCAAAGAACGGGATATACTTTTCAAAAAAACCAACAGGCAAACGTTATTGTCGGATAAGTAAAGAAAAGATCAACGCACAATAACACGAACTCAAAACAATCTTAGAAAAATCAGGGGAATTAGGACAGAAAATAAGAAGCAAATGGATACCAAAAAGAAGCGAAAGGATGCCAAAATGAAATTTTAGAAGAAGAAAAATGTGGTCGAGAAAAGAGAGCAGGCTAATTTACTAAATTTTACACACACACACACCCCATCACCCCCCAAAAAAGTACGGTCTGTACAAAAAGGGGATAAGGAACAAGATGAGATGAGAAAAGATCGAAAAAATAAAAGAATGAGACAATATATATAAACAAAGAAAATGAGATAATAAAATGCATCAGAAACTGCTGCCAAGATACTTCACAAAAATCGAAACAGGAGTGCTAAGTGACAACATACAGGGTCTAAATGTGACAAAGTGTACTTACAACAAAAAGAACAATGTAAAATGTCGTTACGTGTTTAGAAATATAAAAATGAACAACGTTACATTATAATAAGTAAACAAGGGTAATAAATCGGTCACAAGATCGCTGGGGCGCCAATTTTATGGTTTGTCCCCGGGCGCAAAATATCATAGCTACGCCTCTGCAACGAGAAAAGGTTTAATTATATTAATTTACAAAGGCAAAGGAGATAAAGAAGGGACACAAAAAATAAAATTAAAAAACCTGGAAAACTATCTCTTTACTCAGTATAACTACAAAATACTTAGCAGGATTTTATCGAATATAAAATGTAAAATGGTATGAAGATGATTATAAAATATGAAAACAAAGCGGTGGAGAAAAAGGAATAACGTCTGAATATTCAAACAACAATATACTACTAAATATAACTGGCTAAAGGTGTACTATAGTACTCTTTGACAAGGAAAATGCTTTCTAAAGATTAGAACACAACTGTATAGAATAGATTTCAAAGAAAATTGGTCTCCGAAAGAAAAATCACGAAAATGGACCAAACGTTTGTAAAACGAATCATTTTCTGGGGTACAGGTAAATGGAGCAAGCACGGAAACATTTGAAATACAAAGGTCAGTGAATCAAGATGCCCACTGTCCATGCAATTCTATGTAATAGCACCAGAATATCTCACGCATTCGAATTCCAAATTTGAAACATGAATTAAGAATCGTCCAGCATCCTGGTGATCGTAAATCTTCATCACGGATGCGATTTATTTTAAGCACCTAAATAAGAAATTTGAAAATTTTAGAAACGTCTCTGGTTCAGGTCAAACACGAGAAAACTGAAATTCCAAAATTAAGAAACTTAAGTGGGGGGGGGAGAGATTACTTGGGGCCTCCCCCACCAAACTAAGTTTAATAACAAACGATAATCAACTAAATTGGAATAAAAAGATGCACTATCTAAAAATATAAATCTTATATAGTGGGGATAAAAAAAGGGTAATTAGCATCCCAAATCCTTGCTGAATAAAAAACAATCAACCGGATTAATAATAATAAAAGTTAAAGGTTGACACGCAGCACATGGACACACATGAACAAATGGATGACAATAAGACTCTACTAACCAGGCAGCACGGTTTCATATCATGATAAAACTGGACAAACCAACACCGACTGACAGACATAAATGGGGAAATATTTTCAACTCAATATATTTTACCATTTGCTTTCATATTTGGCCTTTTTCCGTATAGAAGATCTACTTATGAGGGGAGAGACTCAGAAAGAAAACTGAGGTTTTACACAAGGCTGCACCGAAATGTATAGTGAAGCATGATCAAATAAACATAAAGGGATTGTATCACAATATATGGGGTTAATACCCAAATTCAAGGGTTGGAGAGAAAAAAGCTCATACACGTTTTCCAAACACATAAGACACCAAATATATTCTTTGTTTTTATTTTCATTTTTCATTTTTGGGACGATTAAACGAATAGTTCATAACTAGGTTACACATTATTTCCGCCAGTATGTAGTCTAGCTATGATAATCAAGAGAGTTGGAGGCATGGGAATGGGGAAAACATTTGGACATTTTTATATTTAGCAATTAATAACTGATTTTAGAACATTATAATAGGTTTAAGATAATACAACAAAAGATTCAAATACAATACAGTATATTTGTCTTGCACCCGAAACATTTAACATTATAGGTCTAGTGTCACTGGCTATTGCAACTATGTATCATTGACATTATAAACAATATAGTATATATTGATACAAAGGAAAGCGTAAACACACCGTTAAGACGAACCAGATTATTGTAGGTTATTTGGTACAAGTTCAGTTTAAATGTTTTCGTCCTGCGCATTATATTTTTTTCTCTCACTCCAGATTTGGGTTTATTTTGTCATTTACGCTAGAGAAGGGAATGGAAAAAAGAAAGGATTCCGTTGGAATTGTGTACCATTTTAATGTCAGTTTGAAAATGGGGATTAAAAATACTTTTTCTCATTATTTTCATTTCATTTATGACTAAGGAATGATTTGAAATCCGTCATTGATCTATAGGCCTGCGGTTGAAAGAATGTTTATGTATTCGTATTATTGCTTCATATGCGGATCACAATTTGATATACAAACACTTTAAGATGCAATGTTTAATTAATGTATGTGGTAATATATATAAATAAATAAACATCGAGGGTAAAAATTTGGAATAATCTCCCGTCAGATGGCAGTGATCCGTTACAGTGAGAGTTTGAAAAATAAACACCTACCTACGTACGTACGTACGTACGTACGTACGTACGTACATACATACATACATACATACATACATACATACATACATACATACATACATACATAGATACATACATACATACATACATACATACATACATACATACATACATACATACATACATACATACATATTGTCTCCAGAACTGGCTATAATAATAACACACGGAATAGCCTCTTAAAACAAAGCAACGATCCCCTTTTTCTTCTACAATATTTGCACATATTTATCTTGACGCTACAATATACCGAGATAATGAATTTTTGTAATAAACAACGGAATATTTACATTGAATTGGATGAGTGTGTCTTATCGGTTTTGCGCAATTAATTATAACTACGTATATACGTGAATGTCATGATACACGTAACTGACTACAACATTATCATCATTAACACACGTATGTCTAAACGCTCCAACAATCTTCAGATAACTGTGCTCCACCTGTAGCATGTAAAGTGGTTAAGTATGCTATAAATAGAGACTCCAATTCAATAAATAACACTCCATTAAATATCCCTTGATAATTCTCTGTGGCCACTGAGATTTGTGTAAATATTTTTGCTATTGATGTGAAGACGAGAAAAAAAAACTGTTGCGCAGCAAATGTTGATTGTGCATCAGCGACCTGTCATTTCTATTCATTGAGATATACCGATTATCAAAACTACATATAAAAGACACACATTTTTGTATTTTAAAAGCAGTGTTGGAATACTAAAATCATATGCGCAAAGAACGTTTGAATATTTACTCGTGTGGATTTTTTTTGTTTTGTGTATTAAGTATGTGTTTTGTGCACACATTATAAGTAACAGGTGTGTTATGTTTCATTCAATGGGTGCAGAGATATGATTAAAGTTTAAAAAAAAACAACGTAAAACAAAATCCTGATGTTTGTACTGTCCACTTTAAACAGTTGATCATCATGAAATGTTTACGTGTCTGACTGCATTACATTTGTGACGAAAGTTGACAGGTAAAGTTGCGTGTGACCATACATTTAATCGAATGTAAACATGTTTGAGTATTTCTTAAACTTCTGGTCAGGTTCGAACGTGTCAGTCATCACTCATTATGCATGTAATTCCAACAGAGCAAAGCACGACACTGATTTGGTGGAAAATATTGCTTTCATTAATTTCAAAGAACATATATATGACAAGGTGACTCGTCCTGACTGTGTTGACTACGTTGACTTCCATCTGTATAGTTTATCATCAACTTTAGACCGATCCGGTGGCCTAGTGATTAGAGAGTCCGCCTCGGATGCGGCAGGTCGCAGGTTCTAACCCTAGCCAATTCATACCAAAGACTTATAAAAATGGTACTAAAATGCTGCCTCGCAAGGCGTTCGGCATTAAGAGGTTAGTGTTAGGACTGGTCAGCATGGTGTCATGGTAATATGAGTGGGTGGGACACCATGCTAGATATCTGCGGCGCGATGCCCCAGTGCAAAACATCACTAAAAACTGCCACACTGTAGACATCGTAGCAATATGACTAAAAACTTGTTAAAACTATGTTAAAACTCCAAATCAAACACATCATACACTTTGGACAATATGAGAAAGAAAGAAAAATACTTAATTATGCTGTGATAGACATGTCATGTTACTCCCACTTCCACAATGGTTTGCAGAGGTCAACAGAGAGGAAAAATATGTACTTTTACGCTTGACATTCTATCGTTGTAACTTGAAATTTGTCCAGCATTATCAGTGTGTCTTGGGCAAAAGTCAAATGGCGGAGCCCATCCCTCTTCAGACCATGGAGTTGCCAGAAGAGGATGTAGTACATCGTCCAACTGCCTTAGAGTCTCCACTTTATATTTTTTTTTTAGGGTTTACTCCCTTAGCCTTTGATTAACCAAACCCGACCTGCAAGGCAGCAGGTCGGTCGGTCGGAGACTTTCTTGTGCCAGCAATACGCACAATAGTCATCATGCATCGATTCACCGGAGTACGCCCGGGTTTATCTTCAGTTTTACCACAGCTATTGTACGTGATTACGGGTTGCTAGCGAACGTATTTTCTTAGGTTGTCCTTTACATTTTTAACTAACTCTTTAGCTCCAGTACCCCATTTGATGAAACAAGGTAAGTTTAGAATTTTCGTAAGTTTTAGGCTTACGTAAATCATTTTGTTACGACACTAGTCTTAAACTAAGCAACAAATAAATGAAGCGAAAAGCAACAACATTTGAAAAATTCAACAAATTATTTATTTCCTTAAAATACAAAATGAACATTTGAAAAAAGAAATTGCAGCATTGCGAAATAATACCCAGACAGTCCTCAAGTTATATCACAAGTCCAAATGTCTAAAGTTTCAGCTAAATTATTGTTGTGTTCCAAATACGTTCTAATATTAAATGTGTCGAATGTTGTAATGTGCCAATGGCCTGGAGATATAATAATGTGCCATCAACAGTCTTTTGATGTATCACAATAATAATAATAATAATAATAATAATAATAATAATAATAATAATAATAATTGTTATTATTATTATTATTATTATTATTATTATTATTAAGGACATTTTATAGCGCCTAATCATTGGAAGTTCTAAGCGCTTTACAACATCTATAATGATAGACTACAGAAAAACAAAAAACAAAACCCATGAAATTGTTAAACATAACAAATGCTGAAAATATTTCAGGTAGAAAACATTATTTAGTCTATAAGTTTGTTCTTGCAGTCGAAAAAGGTGAGTTTTAAGACCATTCATGATAGGTATCACTGTGTCTTTGTGTCTAATTTCAATGGGCATTTCATTCCATATTACTGGAGCTGGTATGAAAAAAAACGTTGTCTATATGACTTCGTTTTAATATTGGAAAAAACGAGTATACAACTGTCAAAAGAGAAGCATAAGTATCTTGCTGGTGTATACACATGGGTGAGCCCAGATAATTATGATGAACTGGAGTCCGTCAGTGAAATGTAGCACAGAGAACAAATTTTGCGCTAGATTATAGATCGAATGGATAGCCAGTGTAGGCTACAGAGCAGAAGGGAATGTGTGCTCTGATCGTGGTACTCTAAACATGATCCAAGCAGCTACGTTTTGAACTTATTGAAGTTTCTGGAGTAGATTTTGAGACGAACCAGACAGAACTGAGCTACAGTAGTCCAGTCTTGAAAGTACTAATAAACACACCAGTGGTTTAGTGGCATCAAGTGAAAGATATTTGCGAATAGAGCTGATGCGTCTGCTCAAGATATACAACCTTGCATATGTTCATGACATGTCGGTGCAGTGTGAGAGTACTGTCGAGAGTAACACCTAGGTTTCGTACATACTGTGTGAATTAAATGTTGGTGTTGCTGATATTTATTGCTTGAGGTAAATGATGTGAATGGGAAAGTCTTTGTGTTGTGATCAGAATGGTCTCAGTTTTATCATCATTCATCTGCAGCTTGTTACATGTCATCCGTGATTTCACATGAGAAATGTACCTCTCTACTCCTTGGATGGTAGCATCAACTTCAGTTGGGTGGCTAGCCTTGAATATGTGGGTGTCATCAGCGTACAGTTGTTGAGACACTGGCTGATGATCTATGACAATTGAGTGATTGAGTGTATAGAATGAAGGAAACAGGTCCAAGAACAGACCCGTTGTGGAACACCACAACATAAATCAACTGGAATGGAGTTTATTCCATTTGCAGATACAATTATTGTCCTGTTCACTAAGTAGGACTTGAACCAAAGTAAGGAGGTATTCTGAATGGCAAATACATGCTGTAGACGGTGAAGTAATATATCATGGTATATTGTGCCAAATGCTGCAGATACATCAAGGAGGGTGAAGACTATAAGCTTTATCCTATTAAAAGCAGACAGAATGCCATTAAATACTTTCAGAAGATTAGTTTCAGTACTGTGGCAATAATGATACGCAGACTGTATATTGCTAAAAAGACTTTTGGAATTCAAATGGGATACACGTATGTTAGAAGAACTTTATCTATGATTTTTTTAAAAATATAAACAGGAGATTAGACAATGGGCGGTAGTCCTTTAAACCGTTATGGTCGAGTGTTAGTTTCTTCAGCAGAGGCTTTACGATGGCAGTTTTGAAAAAATGATGGGAATTCCCCGGATGAGAGATATATTTTCATAACATCAGCTAGTGAAAGCATTATTGGGTCTAAACACTCAAGCAGCAGTGACGTTGGAATCGGATCAACTTCACATGACTTTGGTGCACTCTTCGTCACGATTTTCTGTATTAAATACATAGAGACAGGTTAAAATGCTCCTAATGGTTGTCGCTGAAATAATGTATCATAACTGTATGGTGATGAATCAATTGAAATTGTGTTGTAAAGCGAATCTCCAATGGTTTGTACTTTTTCACGGAAGAAATTTTCAAATAGGTCCGGAAGGTCTACTGTAGAGAATGTAGTTGTAAGTGGTGTACATTTGTACCTTGACATCAGTTTGTTTGTTATCTCGAAGAGCTCTTTTGAGCTGGAACTCTCCGTGATCTTAGTAATGTAGTGGGATATGTTGGCTAATGGTCTATGTTTGTGGCTTTCCTCTTACAGTATTCGTAGATTTGTTTATGAATAGTGAGTCTGGTGGAAAGCCAAAGCATCATAACATTCATATAGTTCAAAAATATTCTTATCTGAATACACTATAATTCCAAATTAATGTCTACTATTATTGATTAGAACATTGTATTTCCAGTGAATCATTTGAAAAAATAAATCCACCCAAACTAAAACCTGAACACAACAATAATACTGATTCTGCTTCAAGATGCTAAGTAAAGAAGCAATTTCTAAAATAAACAACATCATATAAGAAATGATAAGACACACCTATATAAACTGGATGCGGGCCAAAAGTCAGGTACACAGTGATCGAGCAATATTTAATACAAGGTCAGGAACAGAATACAAATTAAAAAAAACTTATAATCATAAAGAAATACCAATAAGTGGTACAAGCTGAATATGCCTAACTGCAAGAAATGTACACATATTTTCAATAAAACATACTTATGATGTGGAGTAAATGTGTTTCTTTTTATTGGACATGTACATTACGACCGTATTTTATCACTGTTGACTAACGCATATGAAATAATAATAATCAAAACATGCCAGTTATATGTAGCAACTTCGCATCTACTAGTTTAGCTAAGTTACTGGTATATTATTATTTATTGTAAAAGGAGATCGTATTTTTTGGATTCCTGTAATTTCATAGCACAGATCTCTGCAGGTTTTCTACAAGTTCATCATGGTAATAATTTCGGGCGTGTATAGCACCAGTTTGTTAGAAAGGGTACATTCCAAAACTCCTAAGGAAGCGTCAAACGTGTTAACGGGAGACATTTCTTAAAATAGTTAATTAAAAATGTTCTAGGCCAAAATTGTTTGTAGAAGCAATATTTTACCATTAAAAAGGGAATGTTCTCAAAACGTTGGTTTGTAATTTCACGAATGTCCTCGATTTACACTGAATATATACACACACTCACACACGGGAAGACACGTGCTTTAAGAAAGGTTAAGTATCTTATTAAAGATCCATTATATAAACCTCAGAGCAAGATCAATTTTATTAGTAATAATGACGTCTCAACGATTATCAGGAAACATAGATCTGCCATTAAAATAAATTAAGAACATTCTACCTTTCAAGAAATGTAAACTTAAAACAACAAGTGGCGTGTTTTATTTATGTATTTTTTTTCTTCAATTAAAGTTTATAGAACTTCATACCTTTAAATAAAATGGTGTTTCATCCACTGTGATATCAAATGTTGACTAATTGTTCGATCTATTAACAATATAATAAAAATTTTAATAACAAATTTCAATGTTTATCTTATCTTATTTGTGAACATCTTCAGCGGTACACGGTATTTACATATACATTTAATACAACTCTATGCTGATCTCACCTCGAACGTGTTTAACGTCAACCGTCAAGCAAATAAAATACAATGTAAATAAATAACACACTCTCCTTCCCGTCGTAATACCTAATATGAGTCACATTTGTTCCTGTGGTCCCTGTCCAGTATTCTTTGGTGCCCATAATATCTTATATTTCGCAAGAAAAAAAATTTCAAAAGGAGAAGATCTTGATGAAAAATCTTAACTTAATTTGACAAAAAGGCGTGGCACCCCGACATCATACATGTCAGGGTAGACGTTTTACATTTTATCACTAACGTTCTACAAGGATTAATTGTATAGGATGACTATTTACCTTCTCGAAACTTGTGAATAGATAATTTTGTCATGTCTTTATTTAAAGGAGAGCTTTGACAAGATTTGACTTAGTACTCTCCATTTTGAAGTGGTAACTACCGGTACATGATTACACATATCTGGCGGCATACGGACTCTATAATCTCTACATTTGTTTATCAGCAGTGAACTGTGTCGTTCATTACAAATCATGTTAGTCTAAAATACCGTAAATCATGACTTAACAGCGAGGTTCTTGTCTTGAGCTCACCGCTATTTCCTTGAAAGACTAGACTGTAATCAATATTACGTGCAATGGAACACATACTTCACTTCCGGATCATCACCAAGGCATTAATAATCATTGTACACTGTCGCCTAAATACAGGCATCCACTCCATAAGCTCATATTCTAAAGAAAAACAATTACCTTTCAATCCATATCAAGAATGCCTACATCTAACTCTTGTAACACCGACAAAATGAGAGAGCAAACAAATATGCTCAACCCCAAAAAAAAAAAGCAACAACCACAACAAATATGGCACAACATTCGTGGGTACTAATTGTGACCTGATTCCATACATCTTGATAACATAACAGGACCAATAATCACGTGAATAAAACAAAAATGCCCACTTTCTAATGTTGCTGTATACGATTTCGAAAATATTAATGTCAGTTAATCTTTGTATAAAAAATAGACTAGTGACTTTGATTTTATTCATTCAGTGGACAACTACCCCTGTCGCTGGTTTCAGCAACCAATACAATGACAGATTGACCACACGTAAGGCTTATGTCGAACACGGATGTCACGTTATGCCAGCGAACCCTCTGTTGACACGTGTTCTCTGCATAATCAGTCAGGCTTTTGCCGCATATATTTTGTTAAGTAAACAGTAAATTAATGTAATTAATCAATTTTAAAATGGTTAAACCGTAAATAGATTTAAATAGTCAGTCATTGAGTTAAATTTATGACCATTACAATATAATTTGTTTCTCAATTCTTTAAAAGTCCTTTTCCTTGTATTAATTTCAGAAAGATAGTTAATTGTTCTTTGAACTATCAGTTCTTAAATTTCTAGCATATATATTGGATTGCTGCATCTTCATTATCCAATGGGATCGCATCCATCCTATGTTCCTACCAGATATTCTTGGGTAGATGTTGCCTTCAAATTTTAAATATGTTGAAAATTTGCTTAACTTTTAGTTTCTCTGTGTCATATAGTTCTTACATTTCTGCTCATGTATAATAAAAATAAGATCGATTGACCTTACACATTTACGCAAACAAAACAGACACACGTATAGACAGAAAATGGTTAAAGAATGTATTGAATGTACAAGCTGAAAAATATATACATATATTGATAAATACATGTAATGTATAATGTGCATAAATCATACAAATTATTATCACCGTCATTATAAATCCTATATAATCAGTCAAATGACTTAATTATTAATTAATATGCAAACAAAATGAAATAAACCTTTCACTTTTAATACCTCCCGTACATTAAGCACGATACAGTTATCAAACTATATGTGGATCATGCAACCAGAGTACAGTAGACACATGCAATTAGAAACGTAAAATGATTTCGAGTAATAAGCGTAGACAGTTTTTATTTTCATAACAATCTTCACTACAGACAAATTTTGCAATTATGATAAATGACGACATGTGCACGTGCTGATAATCTTCTGCCTACCACAACTGGGGATGCGAAAGTACAAAGTTTAAGCCTCTCTCGTGATCGATGGAAGGGATTATGTGTAGTAGTAAACAAATCCACAGGAAGATGCGCAAATCATGCCATTTATTAGAAAAACTTATTGTATAGGATATAGTAAAGTCAAGTTCAATAAATAATCTAATTGTAAACAAAACTCCCTGGTGTTGACACAAAACACAAGTATAAACAGGAAGCACAATGATAAATTTGTTTCAACCATTGCTATAAATACAGTTATAAAGAACGCTACAGTCACATATCGCAACTGACTGTCAGCCATGGGTCACAAGAAACTTATCTTGAGCCTTTTCGTAACATTTTGTATTTCTCTGGTGAGTATTATTTTTAAAGTAGGTAACATGCGCTGAATGTATACGTGTACTGGATTCAATTTTAAACTGTTCTCTGTGTAATTCTTTAAACAAACACGACTGCGAATATGATGCCTGTAATAACCGACAATTTACCTATGTACAATGCTCGATAACTTTTTTTAATAAAATTATTCAAGCATGCTATGAAAATTTGTTAGGATATTAACATAAGTACATATTGTACCAAACTCATTTTCAGGTATGCCAGGCTTCATCGTCTGGGGAGAGTATTGGTAACAGAGCCCGATCGTACATCGGAAGTCGGACGTGGTTGTATTCTAGCAGTCACGAGACAGGAGCAAACACCAACAAATGCAACATTTTTGTTGCAGATGTTCTAAAAGAGGAGAATTGTCCTGCGCCAAACAGGTATGCTGTCTATGTCGTGGTTTGTTGAACAAATTCTTTATATATCCGTAAATTGCATGGTCTAACTCCGATCAAGATAACCTCTGGTGTGGAGATCACACAACCTTTGAGTTTCAACTTGATATTTTGTTTTCACCAATAACAAATGAAGTTTCTTTAAAAGTATTGCTCCTGACCGGCTGATAGTGGAAACACAGTCTTAAACGAATAAGTTTGTGGTTTCCCGACAAGGCTAATAGTGGAAACACAGTCTTAAACGAATAAGTTTGTGGTTTCCCGACAAGGCTAATAGTGGAAACACAGTCTTAAACGAATAAGTTTGTGGTTTCCCGACAAGGCTTAAGTTTACAAACTAGTAGCCATAGTGATTTTTCGGCATTCTGTGCCACACATATATGTGTCCATACTTTTCTCAGTCAAACGCGCTCTTTACAAATACTGTTTGAGAGAGAAATTAGTCATGAACAATTGGTTTTCAGTCGCATTGTTTATTGACATACTCTTGCCTGTGGCATTTATTTTGTATCTGTCTTGTACAAAGGTCATAGGAACACGAGAACTCTTCCAGATGTCTAACGCTTTTGGCAGAGACAGATCTCATTACATTCCGGTAGCAATTAAATGCATGAACATCTTATGCTAAAACGATTGCTATATATAAAGCTAAAATTTACCAAATAAAATGCAAAACAAAAACAAAAAACACAAACAAAAACAGTGGCAAATCTTTTTCTAAATATTACTGTTATTGAATGTGGCTAATACATATAGTGAATTGGCAGTTATTATTATTCCCCGTATATAGATAAGGGGTGGGTCGGGCAACCATCCCACAGACTACCTCACAACTCATACATGGTATGGACTTATGGTTAAGACTAGGAATAGTATTGTATTCACATTCTGAACCCATTACAAAATGTATTATTGTCTACTTCATAGAGAGAGGAAAAAAGAGGAAGACAGCATTCTGAGAGAGAGAGAGAGAGAGAGAGAGAGAGAGAGAGAGATTGCAAAAAAGAAAATATTTTTTATTGTAGCCATTTTCTATGTGTATACATACATACATACATACATACATACATACATACATACATACATACATACATACATACATACATATGTAAATAGGCGTATTATTACTAGATTCAACATTTAACGTACTTATTATTAAAATGTTTTTACGGTGTATATAGTTTTGCACTCACATTAACCTTTTTCACCCAGTGAGTGTATATAAAACTAGAATTTATAATTTTGTTATTAGGATTCATTCAAATTGGATCTTTACTAACGTCATTCGAGTTCTCTACAGTAAATCTATTGAGTTATTTTATATATGGTTCACACAGCGATCCGTTTCAAGTGCGAGTTTAAAACTTACCTTTCCAGACTGCAAGAACAAACTTAAAGACCTAATAATGTTTACTACCTTAAATATTTTCAGTGTTTGTTATGCTTTTTAATTTCATGGTGTTTATGTTTTTATAGTCATGTCATTATAGATGTTGTAAAGCACTTAGAACTTCTAAATATTAAGCTCTATACAAAGTTCTCATTATTATTATTATTATTATTATTATTATTATTATTATTATCCAAAAATATGGAGAATTACATCCAAATCTTGTAGTTTAACGTTTTGTCGGTTTGATGAATTGAGCAATAGGTGAGCATCTTGGATGTGGCCAAGCTTTCACAAATAATTTTTTTCACTATCTTTAACCACTGTAAAAGTAAAGATTTAAAGATATAGTTTTGGTCTTGAGCTTTATCATATCATCTAACTCTATAAATAATACAATACCTAAATACGTGAAATAAAATGTATTCCATTGTTAATATCAGCAAGGTCTCGGTCAAAATGTGTAACTTAAAAACTCAAAGTATATTAATGACTCTTGGCACGATTAGGGGTTGAATTGTGTAAGTACTCGAGGTTTAATTTATTAACAGTTTTTAATGAAACTCGCTATGTGAAATTATATCAACAAAATCTCAGAAAGGATCGATAGCGAGCATAATTCAACATTATGACTGAGTTATACCGAATCGAATTGTCGCCTTGTATTTTTTGTAAGATTTTAAATGATACTTGCGTTGTAGCGTGTTGTCAGTGTTGATGACCCACTGTCAGATTTATTTTTATTTAAAGTTTTTTATTAAACCTACTATGTAACTTTGTACCAACACTATCTTGGACGCGTTAGACGAACATTAAAATGCACTTGTGTTAATATGGTCATTGATTGATTTTGTTATCTCAATTGGCCGTATATTACTTGACCAACGGTTAATGAATTTGGGTAATATGTCAACATCAACCAAGCAAACGATCTCAGGCCAACTAGAGACAATTGTTAATGAAAAATGGATTTCTAATTTTGTTCCTTTTATTATCAAGATATTGGTGGTATTCTCCGATTGGAGCAAGAGAATGGGAAAATTCGAACTCGGAGTACTTAAGCAATTCTCGCTGTTGGGAAAGATGCAGCAGTCCTGTGAAGGGTGATGTCATAGCAGCTGGTGGTCATGTGGGCATTGTTTCCGGTTACCGGAAAACAACGAGTGCTTCAGCAATAGCTGACCCTGCAGGCTTGATTGTCGAGAACGACTGGGGTTTCCGAAGCGGCGAAAATCCAACTTGCTGGCGCTATCGACACTACATATCCAACTGTT
This sequence comes from Unio delphinus, assembly GCA_029339505.1. Lineage (NCBI taxonomy): Eukaryota > Metazoa > Mollusca > Bivalvia > Unionida > Unionidae > Unio > Unio delphinus. The sequence continues at coordinate 11,651,782 of JAQISU010001238.1, forward strand.
AAAATACGTCTCATATTTGAAAAACAAACGTTCTGTAACCTGAAAACTCCTTGTAAAACTGCAGTGACCAGAAGAATATGAAAACATATATTGATATAATGTTTTCAGCAATTTAATTTAATTTACTTGACCTTCTTAATGGACGACTGTGATTCTAGACGGACAGACAGACATACATACAGACACATTGGTGGATGGATGGATGAGTGATTAGATAGACAAATGAATAGATGGATAAAAATTAGTTATTGGTTGGATGAATGGGTGGTTGAGTGGATGAATGGATGGATAGATAGATGGATAGATCGATGGCTGGATAAATTGGTATGTGGGTGGGTGGATAGGAATGTATGTACAGCGGCAATGTTGTAACTGGTTAAGAAGACTTTCTTTGAAAGTTGACTATGTACAATTTTATAAACATAAATGCACAAAACGTGCTCGAGCTCCGACATGCCATTTAAAATCAGCCCACGGGCCGCAGGTTGGACAGAACTGTTCTACGAATACATTGAAAGATTTGTAAAAAAAAATATTTGCTAAATGTAATAATATCTAAAATTGAATCACATTTAAATATTTCTTGCTAATTAAGTTAAAACTTCTGAAAATATGATACCGAGATTGCATAGGTCTTAAATACAGTATTTAAAATGAACCAAATAACAGTATTAATTGGGCTACACTCCTAAAAGGTACATTAAACAGATTTAAATTTGGTAAAGTATGGATATTTCCATGTAAATTGCCCAAACTTTATTCCAAGTCTTACATACAGTTTCATATGCTTTCCCATCTGAAAATATGAGATCTGAAACTGGAAAATATGGAAGGATTAGAATCGACAGAAATAACAGATATTGCTTACTCTGTTCCTAGCATACTATTGAAGATTGATCTAATTTTAATTTAGTACGTTCTGTATAAACGTTTATGTGGGTAAATCTATTTCGAAATTACAGCCATCGATACTCGAGTATACTCCATTTTCAACCTTTATATATAAGAAGATACTACGTTCGCTAGAGAAATGTGTTGATGAAGCATTTAAAATAAAGGAATATAGTGTTATTCTTGAGTAATTTATTACGTAGATTGCTTGAATTTGTCCATCCTCTTTTTTTTTTTAGCTTATGATGATTTCTGTATTGAATTTATGTTTAAAGATGTATTTATAGCATTTGGTAAAACTGTATTATTTGTAATATTTGTAATATGTATTCTATAATAATTGTAATATGTATTCTATAATAATTGTAGTATATATTATACAAGTATTTAAACGCGTCTGATAATAAACAATTGACTAGAATTAACTTTCTATATTAACCCCTATGTGTTGTGATTTCTGTCAGAGATATCGAGTGTGGCGAATAATTAGACGAGAGTTAATTACTGCATCTCCTTTAATGTCCTTTCAACGCAGAAATCCACAGCTATATTGCATTCACTATGTGAGGACGTGTGTGTATTGATTGGTGCGTCAAGGTAGGGCGATGATGAAACCCATGGTCCCAGATGCCAATCTCAATAGTGGACTAACTAACAATTTTATTACCCATCTCTGTCTCTGTCTCTCTCTCTCTCTCTCTCTCTCTCTCTCTCTCTCTCTGAAGATCCTGATTCGACAAGCAATGTGGACATTACTTGTAAACAAGTTGTCCTCTCAAAATATTCAACGTTGGGATATTACCGCGCTCTTACCAACACTGTATGTATGTATGTATGTATGTATGTATGTCTGTATGTATGTATGTATGTATGTATGTATGTATGTATGTATGTATGTATGTATGTATGTATGTATGTATGTATGAGTAAAGATGTATGGGTGTCCTGAGAAGGGGTAGCACCACTGGTTCTGGAAAGCAATGGTACACCTTCAGGGGTAGCTCTCCCACCTTTCGTCCCCACTTGGCACACAGCTCTCATCTGTGGCTCCAAGAAGCTGTTGCATGCGGAGGGGCCACATCCCGAAAATCGGTTTCGACTGTAATTGCAACGGTCTTCTTTTGCTCCAGTCTTGAGCCGAGCATGAACTGCTGATCACCAATACAGTCTTCTTCCTCTCTACCGTAACCGGACGTCATGGATGCACCCACGCTTGTAGCACTGGCACCTCATCGGCTACGTCATTGTCAGCCTTCATTTTGGGAGCAGAAGGGCTCACATACATAGCGTATAATACAGACATTTGTTGAGGCTGCAACCGCCATAAAAAGAAATACAGCAAACAGAGCTTTCTGAAATTATGGCAGCTACAACAAAGTGGGTGGGATAAAGAACAAAAAAGTCCAGCATCAAAGAAAAGAAAATGTTAACGTTGATCAAAATTAAACCGATGAATTCTGAAGTGCCGGGGCAGTAGAGAACCCTTATACTCCCCGGACGTTAGGATATATCTAGCATATGGCGATTTTAGAAAAAATTGATTGTAGTGTTAAAAAGCTGAGACCCTTTTGCCTAACCTTATGTATTTCTTATTTTTTAAAAGCATCAGATCTCCAGCGACATAATCCCGTTTTTTGGTTGCCACTGTAACCTTGTCTGGCGGTCCAATTCTTAAAATATGGGACTTAAGTGTCTAGAGTTAAAACCACAGAAGCCAACCGCTCTTCTGAATTCTGTAGTAAATCATATTCTGGAAGGTGGTTGCCCATTTCAGTTTACAAAAAGCGGTCCTGGAGTATTAGCCCTGTGGGTTAGGTATGCTTGTCAATGAGCTGTCAGCAACATGCAATATGTATGGTTGTCCCAAGCCATATTTTAAAAGTGACTGTAAGGCGCTTGTGGGAAAAAAGTGACTTGAGATCATTTTATCAAATTATCATTTTGATGTGCAGTTGTTTGTAGTGTAATCTCTCCTAGTCTGAGAAACGAGTGGAATGACAATGTAAACATGGTCGAATACATGGCATGCCTGAAATGGTCAGAGATTGTTTGCATCTTCTGTACGCGTATTCAGTGCGACTTTGTCAATTAGCAAGTGAACATTAAGAAATTTACTTTAGTGAATGGTTTGACTGAGTTTTTGAACAAGGAAAGAGGAAGAAGCGTCTGTGAAGCCATTAAGTTTGTGCACGTATCTAACTGCAGAAACAAATGTGGATATCGAAGATGCTGCATGTTTCTTGTTGATTAAGTGCGCTTTGAAAAGGGCCAAATTGGTTATAGAAACTGGAAGAGAGAACTCAGTCAATGTGTCTGATGTGAACGTTTTATATAGCGTCCATGCCCGCTTATATGTGGTTTGTGTAGCTGGGAGTAGGACGTCTTTAAGCAAATGGTCATGCATGCTCTCTAGCTGGGCGAGGATGGAATAAGTGGAATTTGATGAGGATGTAAATCCGCGTAGGGAACCATGGCGTGGAAACATGTTGGCGAGAAAAGGTAATGGTGAGTCTGTCCCGTATTCTTAGTATGTTTCGCCCTGAACAAGATATTTAATTTGAGGCAAGAGAGTATTATATTTTATGATTTCAATTTTATCTTGGATGTCCTTGTGGCAATAAATTAATTATTGATTATCGGGGTGTTAATAGATACATTTAAGTTTACTCCTCCTACTACTACTACTACTACTACTGCTATTGCTCAAGCAAAGTAATGAGTACCTGTGATGTAGTGCAACTCTTTGAGAGTAATTTATAGTAGTCAGTTATAAATGTAGGAGTTTATAACATTTCTTTAGTTTGTTCATGGTAAAGCGCACCACCATTCTCACGAAATCCAATTCGTAGCTGTGATACGTGATGGTTATTGATGGGGCAAATGTTTTAACTGCAAACATAGGAATGCCAATGTCGGCTCATACAGTCAGAAGGCGACCAATCTTATGCTGGCATTGAGTACGACTTGCATCTAGTATTTAAAAACATCGCCCAAAATATGTGCCATTTGTGTTATAGAATAGATAATTTTTGTGTTCGCTATCTATTGAAGAAAATTACTAAAGGTCTCACATATCTGGAAGCTGGAACTAAAACCCATAGGGAAACATTTGTCAAAATATTAACTAGTTAATTAATTAAAGCAAAAAATTAAGCCTTCCTATGTTAATCATATATTAATCATAAATGTTTCTAGTCTGCACCCCAACATCGCACCCCCACCCCCTACCAATCACCCGTTACACAAGTTAGTCAAGACACATGCTTTAAGAAAGGTTAAGTATCTTATTAAAGATCCATTATATAAACCTCAGAGCAAGATCAATTTTATTAGTAATAATGACGTCTCAACGATTATCAGGAAACATAGATCTGCCATTAAAATAAATTAAGAACATTCTACCTTTCAAGGACTGTAAACTTAAAACAACACGTGGCGTGTTTTATTTATGTATTTTTTCTTCAAATTAAAGTTTATAGAACTTCATACGTTTAAATAAAATGGTGTTTCATCCACTGTGATATCAAATGTTGACTAATTGTTCGATCTATTAACAATATAATAAAATTTTTAATAACAAATTTCAATGTTTATCTTATCTTATTTGTGAATATCTTCAGCGGTACACGGTATTTACATATACATTTAATATAACTCTATGCTGATCTCACCTCGAACGTGTTTAACGTCAACCGTCAAGCAAATAAAATACAATGTAAATAAGTAACACACTCTCCTTCCCGTCGTAATACCTACCTAATATGAGTCACATTTGTTCCTGTGGTCCCTGTCCAGTATTCTTTCGTGGCCATAATATTTTATATTTCGCAAGAAAAAAAAATTCAAAAGGAGAAGATATTGATGAAAAATCTTAACTTAATTTGACAAAAGGGCGTGGCACCCCGACATCATACATGTCAGGGTAGACGTTTAACATTTTATCACTACACTAACGTTCTACAAGGATAAAATATATAAGATGACAATTTACCTTCTCGAAACTTGTGAATAGATAATTTTGTCATGTCTTTATTTAAAGGAGAGCTTTGACAAAATTTGACTTAGTACTTTTCATTTTGAAGTGGTAACTACATGATTACACATATCTGGCGGCATGCGGGTTCTATAATCTCTACATTTGTTTATCAGCAGTGAACTGTGTCATTCATTACAAATCATGTTTGTCTAAAATACCGTAAATCATGACTTAACAGCGAGGTTCTTGTCTTGAGCTCACCGCTATTTCCTTGAAAGACTAGACTGTAATCAATATTACGTGCAATGGAACACATACTTCACTTCCGGATCATCACCAAGGCATTAATAATCATTGTACACTGTCGCCTAAATACAGACATCCACTCCATAAGCTCATATTCTAAAGAAAAACAATTACCTTTCAATCCATACCAAGAATGCCTACATCTAACTCTTGTAACACCGACAAAATGAGAGAGCAAACAAATGCTCAACAAAACAACAACAACAAAAAAAAAAAATAGCTCAACATTCGTGGGTACTAATTGTGACCTGATTCCATACATCTTGATAACATAACAGGACCAATAATCACGTGAATAAAACAAAAATGCCCACTTTCTAATGTTGCTGTATACAATTTCGAAAATATTAACGTCAGTTAATCTTTGTATAAAAAATAGACTAGTGACTTTGATTTTATTCATTCGGTGGACAACTAGTCCTACAATGTAAGCCCCGACGCTGATATTTATGTTTGCTCGCGTCTGGGTCTTACTGCCTAAAGAGCAGCGCTGTGTAGTGTTTTTAAATATACTGAACAGAGAATAAGAGGTGAAATTTTCATGTTTATCACATACTTGGCAATAAGTATCAACATTTATCCACATATTTAAGAGTTATTGATCTACTTACTTTGCTGTCTGATCGTGATCGACTCTAACTCTGACACTAGGAAATGAACGCATTTTTCATATTCCTTTGAAACACGTTTCAATGCCATGGTGGCTGAGTAATGCCGAAGTAAGTTTCAATAAAGCTGTTTTATTTTCACGAAACGAAATTATTTCTATATTGCCTATTTGAACAGCAAGCAATATTTCGTTTCGTTCAAAGAATATTTCCGATTAGAACCTAACTTAAACATACTTCGGCATGCCTCGACAACTGTCGCATTTCAGCAAATTCAAATGTATGTCGAGTGAACAAAAAATGCGTCCGTTTGCAAGTGTCAACTATTGATTCCATTTGGATAAAAACAGCGCAGTAAGTATAATTAATTAAACATATATTAGTGGAAGAGTGTCTATATAGGTTGCCAAGTATGTTCGATATTCCTGAAACTTTGATTTATCGTTCCGATGTCGACGACATCGGAACTAACTACACTATGGCTTCATTAGGCTCGTAAGACGTAGCACTCAAATCAAGATCAACATGTGATACGTCTTACGGATAGGACTAGGTGGACAACTACCCCTGTCGCTGGTTTCAGGAACCAATACAATGATAGACTGACAACACGTAAGGCTAATGTCGAACACGGTTGTCACGTTATGCCAGCAAAACCTCTGTTGACACGTGTTCTCTGCATAATCAGTCAGGCTTTTGCCGCAAATATTTTGTTAATTAAACAGTAAATTAATGTAATGAATCAATTTTAAAATGGTCAACCGTAAATAGATTTAAATAGTCACTGAGTTAAACAAGCACGAACTATTTTGAGTTTAGTGTTTTTAAATAAGATTGCATCTTTGGAGAAACCACGTGAAATGAAAGTCGACCATTTTGAAGGCAGAAGTGCTGCTTGTCTCTTTAGCAGGTTTGTTTGCGTAATCTTAATACTGTATTATAGAGAAAAGGATGTTATTGTTTGATACACTTAATAGGGTGAATGACATGCACTCAGTATTGCACATGACAAACTCTACTTCTCATTCCAAAAAAGAAAAATAGCATATCACACGGCTCTGCACAGATGCAAACAATTTTTACAAGCAGAATTATACATACTATCTGACAGAATGTGCACTAAACTTAATTATTATCCTAAACTAACATTGAATTATATCACCTGCACGCATATTTCCAATCGTAATTAATATCCGACCTACTACTGTTTACATTCCACACCTACATCTCATATTTTGTGGGTCTTAAATAAAACTACACTTGTATGTTTGAAAGATAAATTGAAAAATGTGTTAAAAACCTATCAGCTTCTGGCCATAAGTATGCTAATATTAAAATCGTCTTTCACAACAGCTCCCATCTGCAAAGTCGAATTCGGAACTGTAAAATTCAAGGGCTTCGTTTGACAATGTCTCTAATAGCTATGGTTGAAATTTTGAGGGCTGAAAATGTCTGTTCATAGCAATTGTTTCAGCTGTCCCGTCACTGACGTCACATAGTCATATGACCGGGAAGCTTATTAATCTTCTGACTAGTCGAAAGATCTCATATACTTAAGTCATTTTTCAGACATTTATAATAACACGGGCGGCTCTGTGCGTAAGAGACGTATTTAATCACAATTATAATGCTAAATACAAACCAAAAGAGTAAACTTTTAAATACCATGCAAGAAGTAGAAGTATAGGTTTCTACAACCATCCATTAAGAAAATGAAAAATGGTTTTCTAACACGTATTGTAAAAATAATATGCAATACATTATGTTTTAATGTTCTCTGTTACGAATTATATAGTAGTGATTGTGAGAACATGAATAGAGCGGATTTAATTGTAATTACAATATATATATATATATATATATATATATATATATATATATATATATATATATATATAAACAAAGATAAGTATTACATTTGTAAGAACCAAGAAATGTAACAAGCTAATACAAACACAAAATTTAACACCGATTACCGATTACGTCCATAATTAAATTCGAAAACGTTGTTACTTTTTTAGGTTGTTGTTGATAATAGCATCGACTAAACACGTATTGCTTTCAAGAAATATATTTGTGGATAGTAATTTTAACAGAGAGAGAGAGAGAGAGAGAGAGAGAGAGAGAGAGAGAGAGAGAGCATTTTTTAAAATTTAAAACATATCCGTGGATTTGAGTAGCGTAAGGACTCTATTGGTAATACGGTAATTAACGCTCATCTAATTACGCGGTTATTCCGGATATATCTGATATAAATCAAGACACATAGGGGTTAATGTAGAGTTCAATAGTTTATTTTCATACGCATTTACATACTTATAGAATACATATCAAAAATATTATAATTAATGCATGGTTAACAAATGCTGTTAGTACATCTTTAAACATGAATTCAATACAGAAATTGTCAAGAGCAGAGAAGGAGACGATGGACAAATTTAAACAATCTATGTAATAAATTACTGTATAAATAGTAATATATCTCTAATTTTAAACGATTCATTAACAGATTTCTCCAGTGAACATATTATTTTCTTATTTCATTTTACTTGTGCATGCATGGTTTATTTGAGATGTACTTTCGAATAATATTTTCCACGCAAGCTAGTATATACGGGGCGTGCTAAAATAAAATGACACTCGTCTTAAACACCATGGCTGGCACCAGAGGCGTAGCGATGATATTTTGCGCCCGGGCACAAACTATAAAATTGGCGCCCCAGCGATTTTGTGACAGATTTATTACCCTTGTTTTCTTATTATAATGTAACGTTGCAAGCCTCATTTAGGCGCCCCTGTACCTTGGCGCTCGGGGACATATGTACCCCCGCCCCCCCCCCCCCCCCTCGCTACGCCTCTGGCTGGCACAGAGTATGCACTATTTTCACTTTTTCGATTCAATTGTTCCATATCTTACAGCTTCAGTTTTTATCTTCTCAGAGAGAAAAACATTTTACAGAATCAGGAAAATGCCAACTTTACCAAATTTGTTTAAAGTCTCTATCATGGGTGTAACCCTATGTATGTTACTATTTGGTTCATTTTCAATATATAACTGTCCATGTACAGTGGTTAGTAAAATATTTGCAAAACTCAATATTTCACATACTTAATCACCTTTGAATATTCAAGTGAGACTCTTCCAAGTTAACTGTATACACCGACGTCAGAAGTAGATATTTTTGTATGTAGAGAATATCATTTTTTTTAAAAAAACCTTTGTTTTGCACTTTAAATAATGTAAAATTGGTGAAAGCAACAATGCATTGGTGTGTAATTTAACACAGGAACAGCATGAATATAAAAAAGTGCAAACATTCATTATAATTTTAGTAACATATTTTTTCAATTACAAATCTACACCAGAGTCAAAAACGATATCCCTTGATCCAACAGGGGATGTGATAGGTAAGGGGATGGATGCTGTAATCCATGAACCATGAGTTCAAATCTCACTAGAAGACTATTAAAATATATAATCCAAGCTGATTTTAAATGGTCCGCCAGATCTCGAAAACTGTTTTGCGCAATTATGTAAAAAAAAAAAAAAATGACAGTCGCCTCCTTTCGTAGTATATCTTCTAAACCATGTAAACAATTGTGAATAATTTTATAGTCCTTGCTTTTAAATTTACTGCTGCAGCCCTGAGCTTTAAGAAAAAGATTTCCGTGACCCATGGTGTCTGAAATGTTGGACAGCACTGCTCTTATCAGTATATAATATTCTTTCTCCATATATAATTTCACTTGGTGCTGTCATGCCTCCTCATCAGAATATAGGGATAACACTTTCCGCTGTTGTTTCTGAGTGGGGAAACTCGTCAACTTCTAAATTTTAGTATAGGTTTCTACAACCATTTATATTGAGCGGAGCGGGGAAACTCGTCAACTTCTAACTTCATGCTTGCCACATTAAACCTCTGACAAAAATATTCTGTTTAACCTACATACATATCTACCTACCTAACTACCCAAGTACCACCCATTCATCTCTCCCAGTCAATCTCTCTCTCTCTCTCTCTCTCTCTCTCTCTCTCTCTCTCTCTATATATATATATATATATATATATATATATATATATATATATATATATATACCTACCTCAGTACCTGCCTATTCATCCATCCACCCACCCATCTATCTATCTATCTATCTATCTATCTATATATATATATATATATATATATATATATATATATATATATATATATATATATATATATATATATATATATATATATCTACCTACCTACCTACCTATCCACCCATCCATACTGATAAAATTCCTTGTCGATGCAGATAGCAATAGATTGTGTATCCTAGGTGTCAGATCGGAATGTCATCTGAATTGAAACACATTGCTGAAATATTCCGGACCGAGATTACGATGTATTTTGTAACAATAACTATAATAATTAAAATGGGACGTGATTTAATTTTATTTTGGTTATAACATTGGTATAGTGCTAAATAAAGAAGTAAGAGAACGCAATAAAGACGTGAGGGAAAGCATGTTACTCAGTTCATTGAGGGGCGGGGGCAATAGCAAGCGCACAAATTAGTGGAACGCACAAAAAGTAAAGGAAAGCCGTTTCCACAGCACTACAACCCTGGTTGTAACCTTCACTTACTTGTAACAATTATTGATTTCGTAATAAAGTAATAAAAAAACAAGTAATTGGCTTTCAAGCAAACGAGGAAAATAGTGGCACTGAATCAGTGTTCAAAAGATTCTTTTTGTTTCAAATTTGTTTTAAATCGTTCTAGTAACTGCAGTTTTGATAAGAGTTTCCAGATTGCGGAACAGTTTATCAAATATGAGACGTAGCACTTCAACAAAGAAATTTCTGGTGTAGATAGCGCCAGCAAGTTGGGTTTTGGCCGTTTCGGAAACCCCAGTCGTTCTCGACAATCAAGCCTGCAGGGTTAGCTGCTGCTGAAGCACTCGTTGTTTTCCGGTAACCGGAAACAATACCCACATGACCACCCGTTGCTATGACATCACCCTTCACAGGACTGTTGCATCTTTCCCAACAGCGGGACATGGACAAGTACCACGAATTAGAATCTGCCCACTCTTCTGCTCCAATCGGCGAATACCGCCAAAACCACCTTGAAAAAAAATAGAAATCAATGTTTCGTAAATAATGGTCTAGTTATCCATGCGATTGCTGACTTGAATAGTGTTAGCATATAAGTCAAATGCAATAACTGTTGGCCCAAAAAAAATGTTAGATGAATCGAAATAACAAAATCACTCCTTTGGAACCTATATGTCATCACAAGCAAAATAAGAGAAGTTAAATCTGTTTTGTTTTTACACTGGTCAAAGAGATCACATACCCTATTTGGAAAAGTTTTAGTTATCAAAAGCATGTCCATATCCAAGATGATTTATCTATTTCGAAGTTCACCAGACCAACAGAGAGCTAAGCTTCAAGAGTTAGATGAACCTTACCATGCAATTGTATGGGGTGGGAAATAGATAATATCAAAGGGACCTTTTATGTAAAGAATATGAGGTTTAAAAATGATTGATATATAACATGCTATATATATGCTACACTGATATATATATATATATATATATATATATATATATATATATATATATATATATATATATATATATATAACTTTAAAAAACAAGTTACGTGTTGAACCTTGTGGTGTGAAGTGTCGAATTTTGAATAAGCATTGAATCTTAACGTTGAATGCATTGAGCATTAAGGTTTTATAACATTTAAACCAGAGGAGTCTTTGTGAAGGGTCATTTCGACCTTTCCTTTTCATCTTTACCCATGTCAGTGTTAACACTTCAAAGGGGCAAGCTTTCCGACTCAATAAAATTGACCCAGATATCGTAGCATTGTCTTGAGAAACAGACAGCTGAACTTCATATCCATGTCAAATAGTCATTCTTCGAAGGGAAGAGTTATATAACGTAATTCAGAATTTCAGCAGTGTCTGGATAGCTAGTATGCGTTAGAATAACGTAAGTGAAGAAGTTTATGTACACCTAGAAAGTGGAACATATAGAGATTTATGGATAATTGTGTTCTTTAAGGAAAGAGATCTCCAAATGAGATTGAGACGGCACAGACCGAAGACGGATGTCCGAAAGAAAGAGAATTGACGAGTGAAGCTTTGAAAAAAGGAGAACTGACGAGTTCAGAATAAAGGACTAGGAGATCCAGAAAGCGATTAAGCGGTCAGAATAGACAGACTCAAGGAAATAGGAAACATTGGAACAGCCGAGAGAAAGGAGATGCAATAAGTCGTGGATATTACGCCCTTTTCACCACTCATCATGATTATGAAATAAATCCAAATTAGACACTGATATAAAATTATGCTGACCTGTCGTAAGTTGAATTGAAATTACAACTATTGATTTTTTTGAGAGAAAAAATTATTTTCTTATCTAATGGGGCACGTTTTGCATTAGTTCTTCCCAATAAACTTGCCCAGTTCTATGTTGATATTAAATCCATTCACTCACACGGGGTCATAACATCGAGGGAGGTCATTCCCTATATAACGTGGATAAATCCAAAAGCTTACCCCCCCCCCCTTACTAGGTGGGAGACGTTACATGTGGTAACATGCATCTTTGCATGGGTATGTATGTATGTATGTCTGTATGTATGTATGTATGTATGTATGTATGTATGTTAGTGTTTGGACTGGTCGGTCTGGTGTCAGGATAATGTGACTGAGTGGGACATCATGCTACATGAATGTGGCAAGATTCCTCAGTGCCGGACATCACTATAAACTGCCACACTGCAGACATCTTAGCGATGTGACTGAAAAATTGTTAAGCTACCTTCAAAATTCAACACACACACACACACACACACACACACACACACGTGAATGTTCAAACCTTGATGCATTTTCTCATATTTTGTACATTACAAATGTACCGGCTTGTCATTCTTGTCATTAGTCATACAAACAATATGTTCTCAAATCACAGATTACCTCACTATACAAAAGAAACCCCCTTACTCAATTTTAAATTTATGTGCACTCACACAAAGTTAATATATAAAGTCTAATTACTTTTAATTGTCTCAGTGTTTAAAAAATCCAATAAAGCATTCCATATGTTCCTATTTTTGCAAACGACTTTATTTTATGTATGTTTATCAACCATTTGTCCTCAAGATGTCATTGTCTTTTACCGTTGCTGGAATGTAATGAGATTCGTCTCTGATGTACGCGGCAGAATGTCGTGCTCTTCATCTTCTCTTCGTCAGGGTAAAGAGTTCGGAAACATATATGGCGACTTAAACAATTTTCTAATATAAGGTTATTATTGGCAACCAACGCTTGTACGGCGCGTATCAAACTGAGACTATTTTGGTGACATATCTAAGATATATGTGAGCACAGCATGATAGGAAATCAATCTAAATACTTACTCATTTTGCTTGTAAGTTCAAGCCTTGTCTGGGAATCACGAAACACTGAGTCGGAGTTTGACACTGAGCCAGTCAGAAACAGAACTTGTGATTGGTGAAAAAAAATGTATCAGGCTGAAACTCAAGACTGTATAATTTCCACACCAGATTATATCTTGCCCATGTTAGATTTGGGTATGTTTGGTATTTGCTTAACAAAACACGAAAGAGACAACCTACCTGTTTGGCGCGGGACAACTCTCCTCTTTTAGAACATCTGCAACAAAAATGTTGCATTTGTTGGTGTTTGCTCCTGTCTCATGACTGCTGGAATACAACCACGTTCGACTTCCGATGTACGATCGGGCTCTGTTACCAATACGCTCCCCAGACGATGAAGCCTGGCATACCTGAAAAGATTTTTGTATATTATGTACTTGCAGCCTTGTTCCTATGAAATTTTCATAGCATGCTTGAAAAAGTTTATTTAATAAATTAAAGAACGTTAAGTACAAGCTATTTCCAAGCGTCCGGCATATTTTAAATACTTTCGAAATAAACTTACTCCATTTACGCAAAAGGCCAAGTAAAGGCTCAATACAAGTTTCTTATGACACATGGCTGATAGTCGATTACTCTCTGTATGTGACTACAGCGGTCTTTATATCTGTATTTATAACAGTGGTTGAAAAAAAATCATCATTGTTCAAGACCCGCTTATACTTGTGTTTATGACAACAACAGGAAACGTTCTTTTTCAAAGAGTTTTGTTTACAGTTATATTACTTTGAACTTGACCTTACTATGGCCTAAACGTTTTTTTTTCTAAGAATGTTTGACTTATACAGGATTGTACTCTCACACTCCCCATTCTCAATGTAGTGACATGCTTTAATTAGCGGTAATTGGAAGCACGTGAGTATTTCGTACTATCCGTTGCTGCAGTATGTTGGTGACTATCAACATGTCCACAAGTTTTCCTGGTTCTTAATGTGCTTGCTGTAAGTAGGTGACTATCAACACGTGCACACGTCTTCCTGGTTCTTTTTACCTGGGGTAATGTTTTGCACCTGCGGGAATGTTCCTAAGAAATTTTCATAACACGCTCGGATAATTTTATTTAATAAATTATAGAACGTTAAGCACAAGTAACTATGTCAGTCATTACAGCCAGCATATTCGCTTTGTATCATATGGTATAATAAATTCATACGTAGAGAATATTGTTAAGAAAAATGCAAATTGTATACGCTTACTACTTAAAATCATTGTATTGTCCATTCAATACTACCTACACAAAATCACCCGGATTATTCATCATAATAATATCTACACAAGACTCACATTCTGATCTCTACTTTTTTAGTGCGTGCATCAACTGTACTCTAATTCCATGGTCTACTTATGGTTTGATAAGATGATGATGATGATGATGATGATGATGATGATGATGAGGACGAGGATGATGGTGGTGGTGGTGATGGTGATGACGACGACGATGATGATGATGATGATAATTATGATCTATGCACGCCATAAATTATATGTATTTCATGCGTATTCTATTCACACCATTTCTTTATTTCAGTCCTACTTTCCATTTGTTACATGTTTCTGATTAAAACTCTAAATGTTATACATGAAAGTGATAATGATCGGAGTTGAATCAATACTCAAGGGACTTAGTCATATCATTAGCATTATTATCAGAGACAGCTTTAGAAAAATCCTACGCTTTTCGTACATTCTTAATATGTCTTGAATTAGAAAGAAGTTTAACTTATTTTGTTCGGATGGCCACTTAAAAACGCGAAGCATAATTAGTCGTATGATTGATGTACAAACGATGGTACTAATATGTGACACTTGGCACTCAAACAGGAATTAGCATTACGTCGTGGGTTAATAATAGGAGAAAAATAGATTTAATATGAGGGGAACACTTTTGCCTCGAACGGGAATTTAACACAGAGACTATAAAGTTACCATTGCATACATTGTCAGATAAGGTTAACCTCAATACTGTAATAAACATTACACTGTAGCTGCTATACAGAAGTGTCCCCAGCCTGTAAAACATTGGTTCAAATAATTTATCTACTCTGAAGAATTTGACCTATGGAGGACACACTGGAATCCAGCGCCGGTGCAAGGCATTTTGGTGCCCTAGGCGAGATCAGATATCTGGCGCCGCCCCCCTCCCCTTCCACTCACGTCCTCCCCCACCCACCCATCATGAAATAAACCCTTAGCCCAGCGCCCTAGGCGATTGCCTAGTTCGCCTAGCGGAAGCGCCGGCCCTGCTGGAATCATATGTGAACGGAAATATTATGTTCGGGGTTGGGGTGATAGGCTGTGTCCTGGTAAACATAGTCTTGCCTTGTATAGGAAATGTATTGTTCAAAATTTTAGTTTTAACCCATTACATGTTTTATTGATTGAAATCCAATACACCACCTTTATCCATCGTCCGCTTTTTCATTTAGAGTCCAACCCCCCACGCGGCTATTCAGCACGCACCTGCTATCTAATGAAAATGGAAAGAGTGTTGACACACACATACATACACACATGCATAAACACACGCTATACTACCCTAACAAAAGCATAATATACTATCATATAAGGGTATGAGTGTTTATAGACACGTTATATCTTGAAACAAATATGCTATCATACATAAAACAAAGGGAAATTTGAGATTTTAAGTTTCAGTTGTAAACAGTAAAGACTTTCAGTTTTCGTTGTAAACAAAGGCATATACATAAACAAACATATACAAACATAGAAAACTCGTGAATAACTTTAAGCATTATCTTTTCCCTACAGATCTAAGCGTTTAAGTTGTTTATGGAAAAAAATAAAGTTAACACACACCACACCGTTTCTCTGTTGTTTCCTCAAACTTTTCACAGCTGAGCCGTATAATAAGACCCTCTTCAGTTATCATTCTCTCCTCGCATACTCCCTTCGTTTCCATATGGATCTCCCATAATCCCCAGAATGGTCCAAGATGATTGCACATAATCTTGGTAGTCTTGGTAGTCGGGATTGAACAATATACCGATAATGATGTTGGATGATTCAACACATGCATAGATCTTACTTGGCATGTTTTGGAAATAGTAACACTTTGTAACAATGCTCCTGCATATTTAATCTAGGACGAAATCGAAACCCGTCAAATGGGGGAGAGGGGCGGGGGGGGGGGGGGTAACAGTATTCAGATAGGACGTGTTATCTCTCTCGCAGTCAGTAAACAGAAGAAGCGTGACGTCACATTTCATACATATTGTTGGTTTGTTTCTTCTTGTGAGATCAAATTCAAAATAGAATCTCATAGTAATAACAAAGTCCAATCTTTTTCTTCTTTCTCTCACCGTTTCTATGTCTTTCCTCTTCTCTGGAGTTTCTTCAATTTGCATTGCCGTCTTAAATTCCTTGACAATTATGGTTTCTTGTTCTCTTTCTGAAGACCCTTCCCTCATTTTCTTTATTATCGTTTTGCTAGTGTCATTATGACGGTCAATGTCCTTTTTCATGACATTGTTACCAGATCTCTTAACTTTTTTCTTCTTTTCCCTGCTTTTACTTTTCTGTTACTATGTGGTCATTCTGGAACCAAGTGTCCTTTATCTTGATCTCCATCAGTCTCTGAGGAGAAGGGGAACCTGTTTTGACTCTTTCATCATAGACATATATCGGAATTAATATCTCATTTTATTGTGAGAAGCTCTATTTGTAGGGGAAAAGTGTGTATGCACCTTTGTCTTTGAAACAAGATGATTAGACACCAGAAGTAACCAAGAGACAACGACAAACTTCGGTATCGCCTCATTCAATGAGTGATGTGTCAGCAAATGTGAATGACAGTGATTTCGAATATGGCATGAGAGAGCCTGAACAAATACCACCTACCTCTACCACAAGACCAAGAGAGAAGATTAGTTAAGTATAGCTTTCGAAGATTGTTTTCAAACTCTCGAGACTCCCAAAACGACATAAAGAACAATTTTGAACTTAATAAAGTATTCAAGTCTAAAATGCCACAAAGGAAAGAAGCGCTTTTGATTACATATGTATGAGATTCATTGATAGAAGCAATGAAACGACAATGCCTATATAAGGATGGCGATCGTTTGAGGCTATCCATCAATTCTTATGATACGGCAGACATTTTATTTTGCATCATTATTCAGGACAATAAACTGACTTTCCAAAAGTCAAACTTGAATGGAGCCAGTCTCATTTGTATGAAAGTAAGAAATGCACCGTTTAAAGATTTTATGAGTTATTTAACCCTGCCTTTGACGAGAATGACTTAAACGTTTAGAATGAGAGAAATGATAAAAAGCTGTTTCCACACTATTCAATACCGAAAGTAGTACAGACTGTGCTTCCGCATTTGCCTGATGTTCGCTTTAACCACCTTGATGGTAAGTACACTGAGCAACAAGAAGCATTATACGCCTGGTAGCAAACTCAGTTTTCAAACCCTTTTGATATTTAAGAAGAGACGCTGAGATATGCCGATCTGATGTGGACATTGTCGACAATTACTTCCGGATCCCTTGGAGGAAACTTTTACCATCGCTAAAGCGTTTCGATAAGTGTGTAGAACAATACTTGTGAACAAGCTAGCTATTATAACCTCCAACATTATCACACAATTTGTCAGCCGTCAACATTCCACCGAAGATTTGCTTGGTTTCATTACTTGTGTGAAAATGAAGACAACTAGATACAACATGTTATCAACTGTGGAGAAAAGAAAGAATTTCAATGATGTATATTAAACGGATACCTAACTTGTCTTCCTCTACTAGATCCGAAAAGTCTCATCACTGATTACATTATGGAAGAGTGGAAAGAGGAAACATACCAACGACGCATGAGGTTAGCAAGTCAATGATACCGATGATAGAAATGTATGAACATGACTAGATGCATTGGAAAAATTTACGATATGGACCATCTTGAACGTTAAATCAAAGCGACAATATGGATGGAAGTCCTATCAACGTGACGCGCTTGCTTTTAATACGTGAATGACTCTCGTGGAAAGCATTTAAAGTATATCAACGTGTATTCCTTGTATCCTTGGGTGTGTCAATA
Organism: Unio delphinus; assembly: GCA_029339505.1. Lineage (NCBI taxonomy): Eukaryota > Metazoa > Mollusca > Bivalvia > Unionida > Unionidae > Unio > Unio delphinus. Next base: position 11,670,088 of record JAQISU010001238.1, read on the forward strand.
TGCTTGATTTCCCCACAGTCCACATGGAAGAGTTGACATGATATGTCGACGTAGAACACATTAGTCAATAAGAAGGTAAGATTAAATGCAAAGTACTACTTCCGATGAACTTGTACCATCTTGTTTTACCACATCATTGCCAGGAGAAACTGATATTTTCTTTATGCCGTACGTAATATGACACATTTAATCAAGGACAACGATGTCGCCACAATGATCAAGAACGTACCCTAACAGGAAAATGGGTGGGTGTTAAATTGTTTTATGTTCTCGGTCGTAAATATAAGCAGTTACAAGTATACTAAATTTGGCACCTTTTCATAGCACAGAACAATATCAAAACTCCAAATGGCAGTTTATCAGGTTAGGTCAATGACTTCCTCAATCTAAAAAAGCAACAAGCTAGCTGCTATCCTTATTGGTGTAAAGCTCCAAAATACAAAGAGACATTCAAAGAAATGTACAGATCCTTATAAGGCAATACATCATGACTTATACCCACCTATTATTAGAGTCAATGTTACAACTTTGACGTGTTTAATGATGCTTTAAAATCGGGACAATATCAAGATTTTTGCGTGAAAATGTATGATCCTCACATTTGGAAAGGGTATATGAAATTGTCTACAAGAAACGAGTGCGACTTACAGACATAAATTCTTTACCTTACGGACACACCGATCTCCAATATAACAGAAGTTCCAAGACAGATCATTGCATATAGAAACACCGACAAAGAAAGATGAATTCAACACTACACCTGAGTGAGGAACAACTGCGGAACCCAAGTTCAATGAACTCGTGTGCGATACTTTGACATATGACAAGTCATGACGTACCTTGCTAGTTAAATATTCCAGGACGTGAGAACTTTGATCGCTGCTTTTGTGTAGACCTCATGAAAATATTCTTGCTGGATTTATTTAATGATCAAACATCACATCGTTGTACACTACACTATTTTTACTTTAATAAATGTCATGCATGGTAGGAGCGTCATTCATTGTGCAAAAGAAATGTAAGGATGATTACGAATGATGATTTGCCATTTAGCGCGTCCTTAAAATCTTCGAGAACATCATAACATCAGTAGATGGCTCAATTACGTACAACTCATGCAATGTTAGCCATCTAAAACTCCTATTCCAATCTAGCCGAGTTTTTAATGATCCAACTGGACCATTGATCAATGCAAGACTTGAGTTTGGAAATATGGAACTGGCTTCATCAAAACTGCTTGAATAGTTTAGGCACTGATTGCGGAGTTAAATCAATGACAGTGAATTTTCTTTTCGGTGATGTCATGTTAAATGTTAGTATAATTGTTGTATAACACAATTATGTATTCATATTGTGTGCGATGTTGAATATAAATTTCTACTGCAAATCCAATTTGAGTGCAAACACTTAATGGTTGATATGCACTTCATTGAACATATGTTAGATGTGGGCAAGTAAGTTCAAGTTTTTGAAAAACTTTGGCGGAGGTTATGTCGCTGTTGCAATTATAAAATTACCAGGAATATCGTGAAGCAAGTTTATGTAGAATGATGAAAGGAAACTAGTTGTGGTCTTCTATATAGATAGAAAAAGTAAAATAATTACTTGTACATCTGATTTCTTTTGTGGAATGCTGAAAAAAAGGTATTGTGCAAGATGAGATATAATGACAGGGTGCTTAGACTTCATCAGAGAATAGAAGATTGGGTGATTTTTGCTGACAATTTCGGCATGAAACAGTTTCTAAGATCCGCGTCTAAAACGGCATTGCAACAAAAGTGATATTCATTTTCTATTTAGTTTTATCAAAATAAAATACATATATTCGTTTGTTGGAGTAGCCATTATGCTGTCCTTCTTCTATATCTAAATTATGAGCGGAACAACGGAGTCTACTTGATGCATTTTGTTGATGAGTAGGTAAATTAATGGTTGTTGAAAACTGAAAGAGAAGGTATCATAAAATCTATTATAGTGATAAGCCGTGTGCGACTTACTTGCTGCTGAATTCCAACCCTGAATTAAATTGTATTTAAGACAGTGTCCAAAACTGAAAAAAAAATATTGTTCATCTCTTACATCATGTGCGAAACAAATATAACCAATCCATATCTGAAGACTGTGTTTAACTTTCGAAACGTGTAGCTTGACTCGACTAGATAGTTCGACACCATAAAACATTGTCGTGAATATTGGTTATCAACAATACTAATCAACCTGAAATATAAGAGGCAATCTTCCAAATTCCCCTCGTGGTAAAAGAGAGTATGTCTGGGAAGGTTTAAAAATACAGTACAGAACCTATGATGTACCGTTTCAATTGAATGTAAAGATTCATAGACCCTGATTTCAGCGGCATATGTTAGTAAAGTGATTGTAATGTCAAATAGTTTCAACTCTTCTGTCACTTGTTTGCCTAACCTATTTTGAATTATATTCACTGTAGTTTGAGATTTGTTTGCTTAAATTGCAAATCTTTGCTTTACTTTCGTCCAAATTAGATAAGGGGTGAAATATAATTCTATTTATACCCAAATACTGTTTGGATTTGTTTACCCTTGTAATACCACTTTTCGTTACCCTTATAATACCACTTTTCGTTACCCTAATAATACCACTTTTCGTTACCCTTATAATACCGCTTTTCGTTACCCTTATAATACCACTTTTCGTTACCCTTATAATACCACTTTTCGTTACCCTTATAATACCACTTTTCGTTACCCTTATAATACCACTTTTCGTTACCCTTATAATACAACTTTTGGTTACCATTATAATACCACTTTTCGTTACCCTTATAATACCACTTTTCGTTACCCTTATAATACCACTTTTCGTTACCCTTATAATACCACTTTTCGTTACCCTTATAATACAACTTTTCGTTACCCTAATAATACCACGTTTAGTTACTCATAATAATATCAACCATTTCTGAATACGACAGATTTAGTATTATCTAAATTAACAAAGTCCACTATTCTTACAAAATGACTCCATGTTTAATTGCCTACATAAAGAATCGTGTGTATTTGCAACGTTATCAGCATATAAGAGCGTAATAATGTCAGATACTTCTTGTGTAATAACGATGTCATCAAAACATTTTGGTCGGAGGACTGGTATTAAATAATTTACAAATTATAAGCAGAACAGGATCTAATACGCATGCCAATATTACAGGTGAAGAATTCTGTATATTGAATTTTTATCTGACACATGAAGGTAAACCGTTGTTTATCGAGTCTAGAACTTGAAACAACTTTCCAGATACCTCCACTGACTAAGGGAGTCAGTAAAATTACACGACAAATAGAGCCAAAAGCCTTGAAAAACTCTGCAAAAAAACCCATAAAACCTAATGTTTTACTCAGATATTTCAGAACCATTGGTTGAAACGAAAAAATTGTATATATTACTAATAATAATGTTAAGCCCATTGTTTAAGGAAATTCCAGTTTTAAAAATGTTAATTTTATTAAACAAGTGCATATGTTTGGGGAGGTGCTGGGATGTGTAATCATTTTGGCAATGATTCCATCCAGTCCACCAGACTTTCCTAATTTTAGAGTTATGATGCTTTTTATAACTTCAGCTTCAGAGAGTGGAGTTTCAAAAGAATAATCTTAAGTTTCAGTCATACAAGTAAAAATGAATAATTTTTGTTATTAGGAAGCAGTAACGATCTTAAGTAATTTGATAAATGTACATCCCAAACCATTCATAGTTATGTAAAATAGTGTGCGGCATCTAATTGCATACCAGTGTGAGCAAATATATCTTCAAATAGATCATGACGGTCACCCATATTTTTGCAATTAATTTGAATTGTGTTAGCGTTATGGATTGTAAGGGTCAATGTATTACATATCTAGTTTTTGTATATAATTATATTTTATGATTAGTAGTTGAAGGTAAACATATTTACTTGGATCCGAGTTAAGGACCTCTGTTTATAACTTGGAAATTCCTGGTCTACTTAACATTTGCCAATTTCTTTACTAAACGTTTAGTAAAAGACCTGACCTTGTCCGCAACTTAGAACTTCCTGGAAATGAACTTTTGACTCTTATTGTGGACCTCATTAAATGTATTAGGTTTTTATATCAAGGTGGTTTACATCAGAATTATTTATTCCTACATCAACAAAAGAAGTGGAATCAGTCTTTTAGTTGTACTTCAGTTAATATTTGAGAGAATTTATTATTTAAATTATTCATTAAATTACAAAGTGCTCATTAACCTTAGGATTAAATCACTATTTGGGGATTACTGTGAATTCCGTCAGAGACATTTTAAATGATATCAATGTCATACATCCATCCACAGTCTATCCATAACAGTACTGCAGGGCAGTGTCCAGGGTGGCAGAAGGTTAGGTAGACAGAGAAAATGTGGACTGACAACATCACAGAATGGACCAGGAAAAGTTTTGCAGAGACACAGGCATTGGTACATGATTGAGACAAGCGGAGGGAACTGGTTAGATGTTCAGCAGCACAGTGCCTCAACGACCCCACTAGGTCAAGAGACTTATGATGATGATGATACATCCATACTGTTGGAATATCAACACTATTACATGTTATTGGTATTTCAGTACATTCAAGATTGGAATTTATTCAGAACACCACTGGAACTCATTTGGAGCACTCAATGCATTTAGACTTGCACTATTTCTTTTAGGACTATTTAGCATCCAATTCATAATACTGAAAAATCCTTTTAAATTTCCACTTTTTTATATGAAGATAAATTATTTCTGGAATTTTTCACTTTATACCACAAAGCCACAACAATATTCATAATCCTTTTCTGAAATAACTCCATGTGGCAATGACAAATAAAATGACTGGATTTTTGGAGCTACTGAGCTTTAGAAGACTTGCCCCAATTGCTCATGTAATGGTAAGACTACACACCTTGTCTAGGTAACAAGTCATTGTTAGTGATATAGTACTGACTAGTGATGTTTAAGTTTTCTGCCACTAAATTCCTAGTTAGTCTGCACAGAGATGCATTTGAAAACTAAAAACAATCAATGCAATAGTCCAAGTTTAAATGCCATATATTTTTTTCATTTTCATCTTGCTTGGTGCCTCTGAAGCTGATGCTTGCATTATTAAGTGGCCACCAAATCCACACAGTTATGAAGCGTATTAGACTGATCCTTTACAATAAAATCAGATAAAAAAAACTCAAGAAGTATACAGCCTGTCCACAACCACAAAAAAATTCACAAAATTCTTCAAGAAATGGTAAATTAAAGTACTGAGGATACGGGTGAAATCTGGAGATTTGAATAGTACATAGGATAAAAGGAATGATGCTTGCAAGATATCGATAATCATGTTACATTATTATGATTATAAGCAAATACATGTAACTGTATTTCACTAAATACATTTAATCTCAATTATAAATGTTTTAATTCAATTTATCTCTTAACATACAAAAGACTAAACAAATTATGAAATGTTTTGTGCAAATATTTAAACAATTTTCTTTAATGAGTATTTTCTGTTGAAATAATTCTGTATTGTTTGAAGCATTACAATAAAGCTGTCTATGTCAAGGGAGGTAACCCCATAAACCAATGATTTCCTCATGATTAGAATTTATGTTCCTATACATGTACAGTATTATATTGACTTTCAAGGCAAAACGATCAGTAGGGCTAAATACAGATTGTGCTTAAAGTAAAATATAAATGCTGTTCTTAGTAAGCAACAAGTAGACACTATGCAATAGGTTTTGAACAACTCTGAAAGAAATGTACAGTATTTGCATAATTATTGCTATTTCAAGTGGCAACAAGCGTATCTTGGGGATAAAAAGTGTAATCTTTACATTACATACCAGAATGACAGCATGTATGGAAAAGATGTTTACTTTTGCTATGAACATGGTTCTGTAGATGGTAAAAATTCTTGTAACAAAGGATAAAATCCATATGCTTAGAACAAGAATACAAACACAAAATATAATGAAAAATTGTTTCTGTTCAGCACTTTCTTTAACTAGTCTATGTGTCTAACTATCGCAGAATGACTGTAAACTGAAATTCTGCAATGAGCATGATCATGTGCTCAAAGTGTTGTGTTATAGGACTTTCATTCTTTTTTTAAAGTTTGTAAAGCGGTGTTGATTTGTCCTTTTTTCACATCTGACATGTTTTTAAGTTCATCGAGATCTGTCTGCTCTTAGACTAGCATTTTGTCATATAACATCCCCAGCTCACAAGTAATGTGCTTTGCCATTTTCTATAAAAGTATAGACTGGTCTGCTAACTAGCAAGCTTATCAATAAAAAGAATCTGTGAGGCAAACTTCCTATGTTAAGAAACCAGACTGTTTAATTGGCTAGGGGCCATTTACATTTGCTACAAATAGCAAACAAGGAAATATTTGTGTTATTCTACACAGCAGTCATCTTTGTAAAAAACATTATTGCATTTGTAAGAGAAGAATTAAATAGATGTGAATAAAAATGAGAAAATCAAGTTTTTATTTCAACTTCTTTTTAATTTAATGAAACAAAAAAGCACAATCTATACACAGGTAAACGTTGAATGTAACTTGGTGAAAAAGTGTAAAGATGAGACCAAAATCATATTGTTTGGCATGTTTGAAATAAAAATTCATTCAATCCAAAATCCATTGGTCAGAAAATAAAAGTGAGGATAAGTCTTGCTTTATTACAGTAAAATGTCCCTAAATGGACCTTTTTAATTAATAATGGGGGTTATTTTAAGACATGGCTGGTGTAATTGGGATGGCCTTATTGGGAACAAAATAAGACCAGCGTGTAAAAAAAGCCAAGTTTTCTTTTCATTTGATGCAAATTCTGGCATGCACATAATAGTATTGGAGCTCAAGGAAGTTGCCAGTTTACAATAAACAATCAGCTTGGAAATTAATGACTCTCTTATAAAATGAGTCTAACTACAAATAATACTGTTATTGGTCTACCACTGCCTAATGTGTTGGTATATCAGGGTCTATGTTGTTTTTTCTACCAACTGTTTCTAACAAACTGCACAGACCAAGATCTTCCAGCACATAATGTGACAGCAAATCTGGGACTGTGCCATGTGCAATTGGACTTATAAGTATGTATTGTAAGACTGTATCATAATAAAAATGCAGATCAAGGATACTTTATAGGGGATCATACACTATCTGTATATAATAGCTGACCATATATTAAGTATGGTTTTGAGAATATCTGTCATTATAATCAGTATTTATAACTTATTTTTGTTGAATGTCGTAATTTTGGGATCAGTCTTAATTATTTTGAACCACATTGCATTCAATTAGCAAAGTAAATTAAGACTTGTCAATAAATGACACTCATACAATTGTAAACTTTTTTAATCTTATGTGAAAAAGGTACCGTACTAGTTATAACAACAAAGTAATCAAAGTGATACAAGCAATTATTCTACAACATCTAATCTTACAAAGTCTTTTTTAGAAAACAAATTAATTATAGTAGCTAGGGTTCTACAGTAACTGCATGTGCTATACCTTGATTATATTATTGAATAATTTCATTTTTTATATTTTTAATATGTAAGAAATTTCATCAAAAATACTGCAATGTCAACTTATTTTTCATATTCAATGTAGACTTGATTAATACATATTCTGGTTGTGTAAGTAAATTTATCACATAGTTTGTGCAAATATTAAAGTATATCTTAACAAAGTTAACCCAATCTGTTTACACCTCTATAGAAATCAACCTCCAATGCCTAAACAAGAAAATGGCTGCCATTTAACACTGATTAAACAATAATCCCAATATCATGAATAGAGAACAGAAACAAGGAATATTTGAAATGTTATTTTTGCCTCTGCTACTAAAATTCTTTAACAGGATCTTCCTTAAGTTTAAAAAACCATGTCAGCTATACAGTGGAAATATCCAGTTTAGTAATCACGGTATCTTTGGATAAACACTTCAGCCTCACAAATCAAAAGCAATAGCATGAGTGTGATTTACAAGGATTGAGTTTTTGGCTATAAAATTTAATTAATAGCTTTTTATGTAACTAAAATCTTTGGAGTTTGTTTTGAGATTAGACTTACTTGATCACTGGACATTGGCTTTCAACATGCAATAATAGAGAGGTTTTAGAATAAAGATTTTTTAGGGTTAAAATTTAAAAATTTAAGGAAATGTAATGCATTAACAGGAATCATTGGAATTCAATAATCATCACAAATAAAGTAAACCCCTGATTTATGTATATTCAACAGCATTATCACCTAAATTGGGTTTACTATACATGCATAAACACCAAACAACGGGCACATATACATGCGTATACACTAATAAAGATATGATGTATACACCATTATCAGATATGCAATAAATTTCATATATAATATTGAAAAAAAACCAAATAGATATACTGAAATTATAATTTTGGTAAAATACAAATGATCAGAAGGTTTCTCCTCATCCATCCTGTTATGGGTACTGCAGAATATATATGGATCTATCATTGCTAATGATGGAAACAAAACATGAAAACCACAAACAAAAAGGCGAGGACATATCTGCATGACTGAATTGCTGTGAAATATATGACCTTTACCTCAAGACAAAATGCTGAGCAAGTATATCACAAAATGAATATCGTTAGCTTCATGATGATTCATCTTAAGTACAGTGGTTCCTTGACTTACGAGTGTCCCAACTAACGAGTTTTTCAAGATACGAGCCGTCTCTCTGCCGATTTTTTTCTTTCAGTTGAGAGTAAAATTCGGGTTAAGAGCCAACTTAAGATACCCCACCGCTAGTTGGCGCAGTGAACACTGCAACATCCGTCCAGCATCCCGTGTCTCACTCGTTCACTTTAAGCGGTTAGCTCACAGTGGAAGCATCAGTGTTGTGCTCACATTTGTGCTTACAGTTATTTTGCAAAACTTCCATTTTTCCAACCATGGATCTGATGAAAGTGAGTGCGAAGGACACTGCCAAGAAGAAGAAGAAGCAGATGATGTGCACTGAATAAAAGAAAGAAATTATCGAAAAACATGACCAAGATGTGTGTGTAGTCGACTTGGCGAAGCAGTACGAGCATAGTACTTCTATGATCTACACCATACTGAAGCAGAAGGAGTCGATAAAGGCTATAATGCCAGCCAAGGGCGTTAAAATAATTTCTAAACAACAGACATCTATCCATGAAAATATGGAGAAGCTCCTGATGGTGTGGTTGATGGAGAAGCAGCTCACAGGAGATACCGTGACAGAGGCTATATTATGCGAGAAGGCATGAACTATTTATGCTGATTTGCTGCAGCAGACCCCAGACACTTAAACGGACGAGGCATCGGGTAAGCTGCTTAAAGCCAGTCATGGCTGGTTCGAGAATTTTAAAAAGAGGACCGGCATTCACTCCACTGTCAGGCATGGTGACCCAGCTAGCGCGGTTATGAAGGCAGCTGAGGATTACCTCAAAACATTTGCTGGAATTATAGCAGCAGAATGATACATCCCCCAGCAAGTCTTCAACTGTGACGAGACAGGACTCTCCTGGAAGAAGATGCCAAGGCAGACTTGTATAACGGCAGAGGAGAAGAGGATGCCAGGCCACAAACCCATGAAGGATTGGCTAAACCTCGCACTGTGCGCCAATGCGAGTGGCGACTGCAAGATTAACCAGCTGCTTGTTTATCATTTGGAAAACCCCAGAGCCTTTAAGTCACATAAGATTCTGAAAGAAAAAATGCAGGTTATGTGGAGGGCAAACCCAAGGGAGTGGGTCATCAGGCAGTTCTTTGTGGAGTGGGTGAATTTGGTCTTTGGTCCTGACGTTAAGAAATATCTCCAGGAAAATAACCTACCCCTGCAAGCCCCTATCGTCCGGGACAATGCACCTGCTCACCCACCTAACCTCGAAGATGACATCCTCAAAGAGTTTAAGTTTATACAGGTTCTCTACCATCCACCCAACACCACCCCTATCCTGCAGCCCATGGACCAGCAGGTGATTTCTGATTTCAATCTCTTCACCAAGCACCTGTTATGCCGATGCTTTGAGGTGACGGAGAGCACAAAGCTCACCCTTTGAGAGTTCTAGAAGGACCACTATAACATCGTGATATGTATCAGAATTATCTATATGGCCTGGCAGGGTGTTACAAAGGGGGTACAGAACGGATTAATGGCATTTCAATTCGTTTCAATGGGGAAAATTGATTTGACTTACGAGTAATTTGAGTTACAAGCTCCGTCATGGAACAAATTAAACTCATAAGTCAAGGAACCACTGTATTAATAAAATCCATGAAGTGGTTTCAAAATATCAAAATGACTTTAGCTGAAATGACTTTAACATTAAAATGACACAAATTTTCCATTACTGACTATAACCTCAAGTTCAATATGGCAAACAACTGTCACAGAATAACTTTCACAAGTTCAAAATTATTCATCCATCAAAGGATTAGCAAATGAAAAAAATTTGAATTAAAATCTTAATGCAAATGCTTTGAGTTTTTCTACCTGAACATCGGGATCAATAAGGCAAGCAAGCAAACTTTCAAAATGAATTAATGAATCTTTGTAATGGTTCACCCCAAGTATTAACAATTAAACATTTGTATCCTAAAAATTAATTGCTGAATATCAAAAGAAAAATTAGCAGAAAGATACAAGAGCTTGAAGTTTTCCACAATTTAGGCAGAGACTGTATATTGTAACAGTTTAGGCAGTAAGTCAACTTACATTTACTGGATACTGCATCAATTTTGGCAGTAACTGGATACTTTATCAATTTGGCAGTAGTGAAATGACATTTACTGGATACTGCATCAATTTCGACAGTGATTGGATACTTTATCAATTTGGCAGTAGTGAAATGACATTTACTGGATACTGCATCAATTTCGACAGTGATTGGATACTTTATTAATTTGGCAGTAGTGAAATGACATTTACTGGATACTGCATCAGTTTTGGCAGTAACTGGATACTTTATCAATCTACTAAGTATGTGGACTGATAGTTTACCTGATGCTCTATATATACATGTGAATGGGGACCAATATAACAAGCTTTATAATCCTGTTATACTTTATTTTGAATTTTGAAAAATTAAATCAGCAGCAAATATCTGAGCTTTTTATAATTAGTAATGTCCCAGTAAAAAATTGTGAGAGGGTGGGGGTGGTGGGGGTAAATGCATACTCATTTTCAATAACGTTTTAAATTGAGAGTTTCAATCAACCAAGAAATCCATGAAATGTTGAATCAGTATGCTGCTTGTTTCGAGTTCTGTTAGAAAAACAATTTCATTCCATTACTGTTGATTTCAGACACAATATATCAAAAAGATAATTTAGAACTGACAAGATTCATTTTGAGAATACTATTCATTTAAGCTATGTCAAAAAACACAATTAGATATAAGTAAAAAACTTTGTTACGATAGATATTATAAAGTATTGAGTCACTGTCGAAATTGATGTGATATCCGGTAAATGTCATTTACTGCCTAACTTAATAATGTATCAAAGTAGATAATGCATTGAAATAGTCGACGCAGTATCTATCCTGATATGAGAAATCATCTCCTTTGTTTTTTCCTAATGTTTCTCACCCTTTATCTAGAGGATCTGCACCGAAAATTAGCAACTTATCAAAATCAAATGCACTATTTGTATTAAGTCACAGTTGTAAAATATGTTTGTCTTTTTTATCTAATAAATAAAAAAATTACATACTTCATGAAGTAAATAACAAAATTATGATTGTGTGGTATACTAACAATAATTGGTTCCATGTAGTAACTGGCACATACCATACTTATTTTTAACATTAACCCGACAATGAAAAGCATAGGTCTACATATATCACTGCACAGTGCAACATAGACAAAGGTCTACACAGCTCATTATACTTGTTGATGGTAGGATAGTTTTGGGTTTCATCTTATTTTATATGGCACATCAGCACAAGCAGGTTATTTAGTACTAAGGCAATTGGAATAAAAATGTCTTCCCCAAGGACAGGACACAGCAAGTAGCAGACCCAGGCTGGCGGCTAGCTTTTAACGGCACATTTAACACACTATTGGCAATATCATGGCAAACAAATGGGTGCTCGGGACTGTTGACCAGTGTTGGAATGAGTGGGTACTACACCAGTAATCCCTGCATAATGACCAGCAGAAGCAGTTTGCAGTTGGACATGCATTGCAATACAGTAATTATTAACTGACTTCTACATTATTTGCTTTACATCTGAAACACTGTTTCGAAAGTATATCTAAACATGCTGGTCAGCAGACCCTGCTGTCTGGGGATATAAACCGAATACTTCCTTGTAAAATTCGATCCTTCCGTACCACAGACACATTTGATCTTTCTTGACAGAACAATGAAGAATAAGGGGATTATCTTCTTCCCAAGCATACGAGGTAATAGAGTCTCCCCAAAAACTTGGACCAAAATATAACATATAGAGTTTCTTTAAATGAAATTCATGAAATGTTGTTTTCAAGTTTTTAAAAAAGGATTTGTTGGAAGCAATGCTTGCATTGTTGAGGAAATATTTCACATATGAAGCACACCTGGTACATTCAGTCACATCAGTGTCACTAAGAGGAACTTGGAAAGAGATCTGATGAGAATTAGATGGCATGGACTCATAATTTATTGCTAATGGTGTCTTGTCTTTATCTAACACATATTTGTCAAACCTGTTTCTCCACCAATCAGGTATTGGCATTGGTTCATTACTCATACTGTTAACGAGTGCATGCATATTCTTGATTGAAATCGACTCTTTGGCTCTGCCTGCACAGTACATCTCAGTATGGGTAGTAAAAGTGTTCTCCCCTATTTGGTTTAGCCGAATTTGAACCTGAAGTGGTGCTTTTGGTGTAGTAACTTCATAAAAATCACTTCTTATTTCCATCTGAGCAGCCTTGACATGGCTGGAAATGTTCTGCTTCCGCAGACTTTTGTAGTCAAGAAAAGGAACATCATGAAAAAGAGCTGCTGTTTCTACTTGGTTTAGCATGTCCAACATTTTCATAATATTTGGTTGACCTGAAAATAATTAGATAAAACATAAAACAGAAGAAAATGGATATAGTACTGCTTTATTCAGAGCAAGAACTAACATTATTATTAGTAACAAAATGCAGCCTACTTTCTGGTGAAGAAAGAAAAAAATGAAGCTCATGTGTGTAAAGTCCACTCTAGTCTCCAAAAAAAGGAAGGTCAATTTTCCCTCTTGACATAACTGGAAGAAGTTAGGGTCCATCTGGGAGAATTTATACATTTTGGTATTAATACTGATGCAAAATATTTTAATAATAATAACATCAATCACACAAATAATAATCAAAGAAGCAGTAGCGCTTGTAGCTCCTACTGTGCTGTAAAATTATGTATGTACATTTTCCCTCTTGACATAACTGGAAGAAGTTAGGGTCCATTTGGGAGAATTTATACATTTTGGTATTAATACTGATGCAAAATATTTTAATAATAATAACATCAATCACACAAATAATAATCAAAGAAGCAGTAGCGCTTGTAGCTCCTAATGTGCTGTAAAATTATGTATGTACATTTCATTATGATGCTAGAGAGGGAGCAGTTTTGTTTCATTTTATTGATGCAAAGGTTATGACTTAAAATATAAATTGCTGCTAATGAAAATTATTTTTGTCCTAAGCCATAAATAAAACTAAATTGCACTTTTTTTCATAACAAACTAAATCTTAACCCAATGTGACCTTGTGAACTTTTAAGATCTCAAGCAAGTCTGTAGATCGAAGTATATTGAGGATAATTGCTTTAAACAAGTAACAAATATATTTCATCAAGTAAGTGAAAAACTCTGTATTTTCACGAGTGGCAAAGTGTATTCGCTATTCACTAATTTATTTTATGCTCACATATGTTGGCTACCTAAAGTTTGTGACACAATGAATTAGCAGATTTCTTATGGTAATGTTATCTATTTACCGTATATGTTCTGTTGTGCTATGTGTACCAGAACACAAACTCAGATAAATAAAAAATTAACTGATATTTCCAGAATAACAAACAAAAGTTTCAAGGATAACAGACTGGGATTATTAATAAGAAAACAATCACAAGTAATTCACTGACAGAAAATGAAAGGGAAGTAAGTATGTTCTAACCAAACAAAGTAGTTCCTGTAGTGAAAAAATATTGTTATTTTTTCCCTGCAGTGAATTATCAAAATTATTTTAATTAGAAAATCAAGCAATTCACTGCTTAGCATAAAATAAAAATGTGTTTGACTAAAAATCATCTTTGTGAACGCTTATTAAAATATTATTTTAAGCCATTCATTGGAAATGACCTTTCACAGTTTGCTTAATGATTTGTTCCTAGTTTTACTTGATAATAGAATTAGATAACTGTAGTTTCTTCGATACTTAAAATTCTTGGCAAAATTTGATGCTATATATAACAAGAGACCAAAATAGGACTGACACTGGTCACCTTACTTGCATATCAGTTCACTATTTCACTAAGCATGCTTATACAGTGTTGTGAGTAAACAAAATGTTTAAACTATCGTCCAAACTGTACAGATGCTGATTATACCAAAAGTACTAACTATATTGGTCCCAAAACCATGCAAGATCACCTCATTAATATGCATCGATTGTAATTATTATTGAACTAATGTGAGATCTTTATCATAAAGCAAATAGTTGATGTCTGATTCAAATCAGATCAAAACTATGTCTTCCTGAGTGATCACAAACTTGGCCAATTTCACCTCTGATAAACATCAATCTTCCATTAAACTTATCCAGGATCTTTAAGATCCAAGATCCATATTCAAACTGAAAATAAAATATTATTTCCAGTGAGGAAACAACTTCTGGCAAACAGATTTAGCATTATTAATATCCATGATGGACAATAAGTGGCTCACCTAATTAATATACACACATCTTACTAGTTACTGATTTTGTCCAAGATCTTGATGGCATTAAGCATGTATTCCAAGCAGAAGTCTTGCAAGGGTTTTGAAACTTGGAATCTGGGACTCCTATTTTTGGTAAAAATAGGAGCAGTGTTAAGCAGTGTTGAATGAACTGATTGGGCACACTGAAATGGATAACTCATATGGTAGAGCACTTATCCAAAGTTGTGAACAATCTGGGTTTGAGCCTTGGTTTATCTTTGCATTTTTCTCCTATGTGACACTAAATGTACACTATGAGCTTGTCTTGTGGATTCTCTGGTTGATTATGAGAAACTCAGGAATATGTCTCTCAAAGCTGAGATATATGTTGCAAATGGGTCTGGTACATTGACCCCAGATATTTCTGGTGGATAAAGCTCATTAGTAGAGTATGGAGGACCTGGATAGAAGCTTTGGTCCAACTATGCATTCTTCTCTCCCATGACAGGAAAATTTACCTGTGTGGTCAATGTCATCAAAACGAAGGCCTGGAAGGACAATGCCCACCTCATGAAGATCCTTGCTGACATTAAGGACCAGATTTAAGGAGGGATAGGCTCTGAAAAAAAATGGAAAAACAAGATGCAATTAGAAACAAAATGTATTCATTAACAGATTCAGTATGTCTCTCCTGAAAATAGGTGACTGCCATCTTTTGGGTCAACATTCCATGGAATTATTATTGACAGGAATAATAATTTTATTACATATATGCCATGAAAATAAAATTTATCTCAAATACAAAATACTTAAAATAGTCAGACACTGTTTCTTCTATACAATGCCCTCGTTAAAACATTATTCCAAATATAATGTGATACTGCTAAAGACCTCATGACCAAATTTAAACAACTGAAAAAGCCTGAGATACTTCTTGTAAGGAGGAAAAATCGGGTTGTGAAGATTATGTATCATGAAGGTCCACTCAATAGGCCTTAAGGCATTCATGACAGGTGCTAGTCTCAATCTTGAAGGATTCCTCCTAAAGAAACCTGTTTAAGACAGAAAGGTCAATAATCAGCTGAAATTTTCTCTCTATTTTGTACCAGGACAATCCAGATGTAGAAGGTCAGAGACCAGTCATTTAATGACTTTTCTACCAACCCTTTTGAAGAATGGAATGCATCTCTTCCTTTAATCACATCAGATTTAACTACCTGAGGTGTTCATTCCTAAAACTGAAACCGGTATCCTCCATTTATTAAAAAAATGACCCAACCATCATCCATAATGCTTGATGAAACCTTTAAAAAGTAGGTTATCTAAATACAAGTACCTACAGGCAATGAAAGATGGATATTCCATCGGAAAGTGAGTCAGTCTCTCAGGCTGGCCCAATCTCTTCATATGAAAGAGAGTTAATTCTAGAAACATTGTTACTTTTACAGTGGCCACATCTAGCCCGTGCCTGTGAAGGGAGGTCCAAATTGGCATTTGGAGTTATTTCTTGCACTGAGTGTGCTTTCTTTATAGAACTTTGCTGATGACCCATGGGGTATAATGAGGATGAACCTGTTTCCTGTTTCTTGGCCAGTTCAACAGTCCAGGATTGAATGTGAGGTACCAGTTTTGTTGGTCCTTCAAGTCTTGATATGCCAAGGTGGGCTTGTCAAGCATTTACAGGTACTGAAAGAAGAGGGATGCCTCACAGGAAAATGGGTGAGTCTCTCAGAATGGCCCATCCCTCTCCCTCCAAGGGAAAGGGAGAAAGGCCTGAAAACTATCTTTGCATCCAAAAGGATAGCCTGAAGTTCTTACTGACCGCCAATGCGTTCTCAGAAATGTTCAAAGCAGCATCCCTGTTGAGGTTAACAGAGCTTCACTAACAGTAACTTGGACAAGGCATGCCTAGATGTTTTGGCAACTGCAGATTCTTTGTGTGTCCTCTGAGCCTGAGGACTTTTGACACAAATCATTAAGGTGGTAACCTTATCAAAATACCAGAGCTCTTCATCCTCTGCTGTCTGATTCATAAGGTGGGAGAAGGCAGGTGACTGAAAGGATGACAAGGCACATCTAATAAATTGTTACTTCAGCACATGTAACAAAGTGATATATTTACATGTTGACATCTGTGAAGTGACTCTATTATATGAACTTTCCAACAAGGGGTTGAAGTCTGGTTGAAGCATACCAAGAACATCATTAAGGAATACATATCATTATATACAGAGGATATAAAATGGGTAGTGATTTCATACTGATTTATGAAACTGCTGAATGATGTCTAGCTTTTATGATTCCGTAAGAACATACGATTTCATACTGAATCTATGAAACTTCTGAATGTCTAGCTTTTATGATTCTGTAAGAACATGTGATTTCATACTGAATCTATGAAACTTCTGAATGTCTAGCTTTTATGATTCAGTAAGAACAGTTGATTTCATACTGAATCTATGAAACTTTTGAATGTCTAGCTTTTATGATTCAGTAAGAACATGCATGTACAGGATTAAGATCAAATCAATACACACATTTTAAATAAGACACAGCCTTCATAATAAAATACTAACACTCTGATCATCATAATCCAAATTAGATTTGAAATCTCTATTAAACTTGTGCTTCTAAAACAACATAAAATTCAATTAATTGCAAAAGAATTAGCTGGTAAAAGTAAGATTTCCATTTGTCACTCAGAGCGTAACAAGATGATCAGTTTGTGGTACATTTATTTCTGTATGAATTGCAAGAGCTGTTTCTAAAAATAGCAACTTCTTTAAAATAAGACCATGTTCAGAGCAAAACTTAAGCAATGCAGTTTAACTTAAAAGAAATGCAAAAGAAATTGTAATGAATATTCAACAAAAGATTGTTTTTTTAAAATCCGGATTTGTAAGCATTGTTTAAATTGTCAAAAATTGTGTGCATACAATCAAAGGAAACATTTTTCACAATACAAAAATAAGTGTTTAATAATATATAAATTGTAGAGAATGGAAACATGTATGAAACGTTTTCACAAAAATATAAGAATTTATCTCAGTGAATAAAATACAGTTACTACCAAACGCAAAACCATGTGAATATCAACATGGAACAAAAAGAAAAACCTGGAGGTAGATCAGAAGACTATCAAGCCTGCAGATTTGGCCTTGACATTAACCATATCTTATGCTGAAACAGCCCCCAAGGTCATCACATGTCTGAGGATGCTTCCTGAAGACCAAGCTGAAGAATACCACAAAAACTTTTAAAAGATGTCAGAGTTGATAATAATCATTATATTAGTTGAATGTGGTTGTTTAGGTATTCAATATGGATTCTGAGTTTAGAAAAAGCAAACTACATGTAAAATGGGAAATTAAACTTAAACACAAACAATGGTTTATCACAACCAACTGAACACAGACTTATTATTCCTCCATTAGACTTGAATGCAAGCAATTAGCACATTGATGCAAGACTATCCTTAGACTATCACTCTGATACAGGGTTTGGTTATACCTCTCTATTCATTATGTTACCCATGTATTAGAATTACCCATGGATTAGAATTCCACAACCAGTTAACACTTACCAGTTTTGAATTCAAGTTTGATGAAACAGGGGCTAAATGTCATTTTGACTCAGCCAACTATGCAGAAAAGTCACGAAGCAGACTCAAATGCTATAAAGGAAAACTACAAAAAATATATGAAACTGGTTGCAAAAACTGCAATAACTGATCAGATAAAAAATTCTCTGGAAAATCCAACTGTTTTAAACATGGTACAAAGCACAATGTGTTGTGCAGAGGCAATTTAATAATTTTAAAACCGACATATGCATAAATACCAACATTTATGAAAAATATACTGCCACTGTCTTCATGTCCCAGATGAATGGATGCCAAGTTGCCAACCTTACTGCAAGCCACATTATGTCTCTGTCTGACAACACCAACGAGCTTTCATTAAAACCCTACTTAACTAATTGCAATTGAAACTAATGAAGACCTCCTTAAAGTCACGTTTCTTACCACTCCTGGGGATAATCAAAGTTCCTTCCCCCATATTTGAAATGTCCGACAAGCTGCATATCCTGCTCTCTTATTCGAGGAAAGATTTGTGGCAATCCAGTGCATGTATCTCATGATCCAAACGCTTACTTGAAAATACAAATTTTCCCCATCTTCCAATATCAGTGTAAATCAAATACATTTAAGACTACAAAATCTTCTCACTATTAAACAACAAGGCAATACACATAAATGCCTTTTGAAATTCATATGACCAAATTATAAATGAGTATATCTGCATGATCTAAAATAGTATCCACCAATCACAAGTGTGTCATAGGTTACACGTCTTGACAACCAATAAAAATTAAACATACAAACTCCTTACTTTTACTAGACCTTTTGGGCAAATCTTTGTTTTCAATACCTTTTCCAAGACTTTCTAGATTATATACAAACCCTGCCATATGTAACAAATGGGTACCTGTAGTATCTTGTCCAATGTATTAGCCAAGCCTGCTATAAACAAGAAAATAGCTTTAATGGAAAAGAAATAGGTTACTCATGATTCAACACAATGATGAATCTGCCAAATTCCATTCATTCAGTCCATGGAAGCAATGAAATCCAGTAAATTTTATGTCTAAAAGAACTTCACAGCTTTACTCTGAATATTTACCTTTCACTCAGAATACATGTGCCCATTTTGATTAAACATGTAGGCTAACATTCGTTGAATTACTTTGATTAGAGTGCTATTTTGCCCATGCAGAGAAATCCTGTTCCACAAATAGCTATGTATGTATCTGGAACCAAACACTGTATTCATATGCTGTATGAATCATCAAGAATTGACACTAAGTCATAAACAGAAATCAAAGTGACAAAAAGTCATGACCACACAGATTTAAGTTGTGTAAAGAAATTAAAAATTAAAAGTCCAAAATCAAATCTGACATTGTGCAAATTTGATTTCTTTTGAATATTTATAGCATTACAAACTATCTGCAATAACACAAACCATTCATTTCAATTTTGTAGAGTCTGGTAGACTTGCACTTGTACATAAAATATATTTAAGCAATAATTTATTTTATCAATGTTTCATACATTATGTTTCACAAATTAGACAAACAAACTGCCAAATGATGAAATTGAAACTTAAAGTAAGTAGAAATACTAAATTACCCTACACACTGTTAAATAATAATAAAAAAAAGAATCAAAAAGGTAGTTGCATAAAATAACACATTGTATTTTTAAATGTAATTATAAAAATATGTGCTTTTTAATTATTGCCAACAATTATACTTCATATTTGCTCTCCAATCACTTCATTCCTTTTCGTACAGATAACTTAGCTTCCTGTTCTTTTCTTAAACTTCTCTATGAGCTATGATAACATCCAGGATTGCAGCAGTTTTAAACCAAGATTCTACTGGTTCATTTTTGGAAAGCAGTAAGTAAATTGAGAGTAATAATGGACCTCTTTGTTCCATGTGGTCACCTTCCTCATTCAGAGGACACTAGTAACTATCATCCCTCTTTGGTAAAATAAATACAGATGTTTCTAAAGTACTGAGACATATCACAGTATGAAAGGTGCATATTTCTGAAAATGTAAAAGTAATTATTTAAGGTATGCCAAGACCAAGGAGTCCAAGATGTCAATGATCATGTAGATAAAAAATTTCTTATAGTAATCTTGAAAGTACTAATATTAATGATAAAGGCACTAACATAAAAAAAAGACACAAGTATTTCAGCAGAAAGAAGAAAAGCCCATCTAGGTGTACTCATGGGGAAGTGCACAGGCCTGGCAGTCTTTATACCAGTTACTAGAAACACTGAAATAAAATATATAAAAAAAAAGATAAATGTATTAGGATGTTTATATATTTTATAAATGATAAAAAGCAAACTAGATTTTGAATTAAATGACTTTTAAAGAACTTATTTACATTTTTCTATTTTTCGTTCAATTCGTGTAATGAAGTCATTCAGTTGTACATGATTTGATTGTTTTGTTTGTTTTTTATGGTTTAACGCCATTTTTCAGCACAATTTAGGCTATACATGGCGGCCAGTATTAATGGCAGAGGAAGAACCAGGAAACCCCCCAGAAAGAACCACCAACCCACGAGAACCTACTGACAAGCTTTATCACATAACTACATTAGCCGAATCTTAGACTTGAACCCACGCAGACAGAGGTGAGATGACAGTGATCCGTAACGGAGAGTACTTTAGACCACTTGGCCACTCGGAGCCCCCTATACATGATTTCACAGCTTTTACCTAGTTTTCTGTCTGTTACATCTTTATTTACTTTAAAACACATAAGTATATGATATTCCACTGAAAATATACATCCAAGAATCCCACTCTTATGTTATAGGACACAGGTACTAAATATATGGAAGAACTGTGAACCAGTCTTGAAATGGGTGAAGAAATAATAGAGAATATACCGGTTTGGTGGTCCGTAATAGGTTAATACTGAAAGGTAAAATTTTAGTAAAAATATCTTTCGAGAACTTGTCCTATCTTAATTTTTTCTTTAAAATATAGACAATATTCTATTGATGTAATTTTAGTATTTTTACAGGCTTGACTTAGGAGTGCTTCAAAATAAAAGTATCACCTGATTCATTAAATGCAAAATCAATAACATGTGTTTCATGCACATGTGGATTTTAACAAATGCCGTGGCTCATATGCGGTTCTTCACACAGAAGCTTGCACCAAGGATAGTTGTGATTGGAGAAATATAGGTCTGCTCATTAGCACCCAGGAATTTTAAGTTTTTGAATTTTGAATATGATGGTGTTTCCATATGTTTACAATGGGAGTTGAATTAGTACCTAACTCCAATAAGTTCTGACCGATGCGCGATTTTATAATAACTGTCCAATTGAGTAAAAATCATGTACGACAGTGACGTCACTGCAGTTCATGGATTGTACCTGAAATTACAGGGGCTCGCTGCTAAAAAAATTAGGACTATCCACCCTTGAATCAAGGAACGGGGGCTCTAACCTATAACAATATATCACGATAAACCCCATTCTTGATTCATGGATAGTTGCTCCTAATTTATTCGTAACAGAGCCACTGTGTCTTAAGCGTCTGCCGTCCTCGAAATGATTTTTTTTCACAGAGTAGCTATGTGTGACGAATTCATGCAACCAAACTGCCCGATTTTTTACCTTGCGAGTCTACCAAAGGAACTTCGCAACATTTTGAATTTTCTAATGACTTAATCTTGAGTTCAACGCATCAAACGCTGCATCCAAGGCATGAAAAGGATGAAGGAGGCCGCCGTATTTGTTGTTGTTGTCATTCTTGAAACCACCTTACAGTTCGAAGGCACCTCCAGGCAAAACGGCAGCTCCAACGATCATAATAATACTGAGGACTTTGTATAGCGCCTAATCTTTAGACGCTCTAAGTGCTTTTCAATATCTATAATGATATGACTACATTACAGAAAAAGGAAAAACAAAAATCATGAAATTGAAAAACAAAAACCATACTGAAAATATTTAAAGTACAAAACATTATTAGGTCTCTAAGTTTGTTCCTGCAGTAAAAAAAAAAGGTGAGTTTTGAGAGTACTCTTCAAGAGAAACCACTGTGTTTTTGTTTCAAATTTTAATGGACAATCGTTCCACATCGCCGGGTCCTGGTATGCAAAAGAACGTTGTCCAGATGACGTCGTTTTCACAGTGGGAACAATGAGTATACGATTGTCAGAAGAGGAGCGTAATTATCTTGCTGGTGAGTACACATGTGTGAGGCAAGATAGGTATGTTGGACTGGAGTCTGTCAGTGAAACGTAGCACAGAGATCAAATTTTATGTTTGATTCTGTATCAATATATATATATATATATATATATATATATATATATATATATATATATATATATATATATATATATATATATATATATATATATATATATATATATATAATGGCAGAGAGAGACATAGTTATATAAATATATCATAAGATAGTTTTGTCAAATTTGAAACCATGCAACCAATCTGAACCTACCTACTTGCGTATATGCATTTATTTTTCATCATGTGCATGCAATATTAGCCGTTGTATATTTGTACAGACAGAGAAAACAGCAGACACATCCATTTACCTAAATATACTGTAGCGCATATAATCCTTAGTTTAAAGGTATACTAGCGTCAAATACACATTCTATATCAAAATGTTCCTTTTTCACTGAATAACTCAGAAATGTACCTTTTAGATGTAGCTTTTAACTCAGAAAGGAGAAAAATAAGTTTTTTTAAAGCATAAACTAGTGTTTTATGGTAAACTTCCGGTGAAAAAATCGGATTTCCGGAAGTGACGTACATTGGGGAAGTCTTTCACGTTTAGTGTATGCGAATATAATGGGTGATAGTGACGACACATGCGAATTTATGGCAAATTTGTCATGCTCATGTTCGTCGTTTGAGGAAGGTGAACCCCTTGAAGATGGCCCTTGAAAAGAAGTTTTTGACTAATTATATCGAAGTCACCACTACACCAAGTTTAATGAATATGTCGCTGATTATGTGTATCGACTCCACAAAACAGAACTGGGATATTACAGTTATCTCGGATCACTTTGGGTATTTGTGTATATCGTTGAGTAACATAAATCACATCTGTGGTTTTATACCTTCCTTGAAAAAATATTCTTGCTGGATTCGATTGTTTGTTCAGCATCAACATCATCGTATACTATGAGATTATTAATAAATCCATTAACATCTTTAAACAAATCGTAACATCGTTGATCATCTACGGATGGCGCAACTAAATACAAATTATCCCACGTAAGCCATCTCATTATTAGATTAAGTAATAGTTGTGTCTTACCAGATCCAGGTGGACCTATGATTATTGCTCTGATAGAATTTAGTAGAGCTGGATGGTATCCTACTTGTTCTTGTTTTAGTGTCGGTGAAAAATCAACGACATCCACGTTGTACAAATATAAAAAATAATATGGAATTCTATTTTGTTTGATGTAGAGCATCCACCCCACAAGTGGATTAATAACAATCGTTACAAAACTCGTAGGGGCCCCGAGTGGTCTAAAGCGCTGTCCGTTACGGATCACTGCCATCACACCTCTGCGTGGGTTCGATTCTAAGATTCGGCTAATGTAGTTATGTGAGAAAGCTTGCCAGTAGCTTCTCGTGGGTCGGTGGTTCTTTCCGGGGTTGTTCCGGATTTTTCCTCCACCATTATTACTGGCCGCCATGTATAGCCTATATTGTGCTTAAAAATGGCGTTAAACCATACAAAACAAAAATCGTAGACATGCACTTACAGACAAGTGTGTAAAATGTGGTACAAAAAATATAAATTTGTCTCTCTTTAAAACAAAACTAGATGGTGATTTTGCATCTTCATTACTAAAATTGACAGTAACTCCATGGGCTAAATACCAAGCAGAAAAACATTTGCCTGTGTATAATTATTGTGGTCCTGGAACTGAACTTAATATTCGACTTGACGAGCAATATCAACAAAAACCTGGAGAGCATCCAGCAAATGCGATTGCTCAAGCATGTCACGTTCATGGTGCAGCATATAAAAATAAAGATGTACAACAGCGACATATTGCTGATGTAAAGTTGATTCATTTGTTAAGTTCTATACAATATAAAAATCTCAGAGAATAATTAATTAATTGTTTGGTGAAATCTGCGATGAAAGGTAACTTAGTGCTAGGGCTGATAATTAATCAACCAATTATTATTATTATAATGGAAACGATTTATTATAGCCCAGTTGGATATTTGGTGAGGTGGTGCAGAGATTAGTAAACTTGCTGATGCAGCAAATGTTTTACGTTCTGCTGCTGCAGCGTAGTTAACACGACAGTCAATATGGCAAACTTATCTACCACCACCTAAAAGAATTCAGTATGCAATTTTGATGTCAGTACTCGTAATTAAGTTCATCAGGCAGATATTTAATAATTACCGCACGATACTATTAAAAACGGTAGACGGCAATCAACATACAAATACGCGTTCACTGTCGTTGACGTTGCAAGTAGATATAAAGAAGCAAAGATGCTATCAATTAAAACAGCAACTGAAGTTGCATCTGCTTTTGAACCAATTTATCAACGAGGATCCGGACCACAAGGTGGTTTACGATGGCCACAACTACTATAGGCTGATCATGATAAAGAATTTATCGGTGCAGTGTCATCGTTAATGAAACAACATAATGCCGAAATTAGATGGGAACATACCGCAATTCATCGTGCTCAACCAATTGTTGATCGATTTAATGGAACACATGCTGAGCGATTATTTGGATATCAATATAAATAATTCAGAAAGGTTTAAAATCCTGCAAATAGGTTGAAAGACTACCAAGTGTGATAGCTGCGTTAAAAGATGAAATTACTCTTGCAACTTCCATGAAACTCGTTAATGCGATTACGAAACATAAAATGCCAATACAACGACTTGAGTGGTAATACCACTTCCTCATTTGATTTTTGTATTCGATTTTATATTTCATGCTCGTAAAGATGATTTCCTTTCTGCTTTTGCTTTCTCAAGTTGCCGCTTCATTTCTTCTTCCTTTTGCTTCCTTCTTTGTCTTGTTTTGTTCACTATACTCACCTACTGGTTAAACCTCTATTAAACGTAGTTATATCTTCCTCAGATCTCATCTGCTGAATATTAGCAATAATGCGATATACATCCCTGACCCACTTGGCAGCTTTTAGAGTTTTAACATATTCAGGTTTTACATACTTATCGTTTCATGATATCCAAACGCGGCAATATTAAGTAATTTGTCTGGGTCTTTGATATATTTAATACCACAGGCGTAAATTTATATATTATCCTAGTGTTGGCTCTTGGCAGAGGTTGTGGTTGAACCTGATTGTGGTTAAGGAGGTTGCTGGGGTGGTGGTTGAGTTGCTTGAAGACGGTCAGCAATATTAACAGGCAATGTTTCAAAAGCTTTTGTATTGCCTGAGTTGCGATAACAATTTGCTTGCTTGTTTGACAATTGGTGTAAATAATGTGTTTTAAACCTTCTGCAAATTCAACCTTTGGTTCCTGATGCTCTTGTAATTTTTGTCTGACAGAATCACGGACTGGAAGATATTTTTTTATTGCCTCTAGTCGCTCTCGAGCTAATCTCGGTGAATAAGATTCCATAGCTGGTACCATATTATTGATATAATACTTATTTAAATACAGCAGCAGGAAGGGGGTGCGACTTCATTGAAACGTCCTGGGTAAAGTACCATACATAGAAAATGTTAGAACAAAATATTAATGACTGATAAAGTAACAAAATAAACTAACCCAAGACGAGAAACTCTGGGTCAGTTCGGTTTGGCATTAGTACGCTATTACATTTCATTTTCGTAGGAAGCTTTCTTTTTAAGCAATTGACATTTAAGCAAAAGGCTTGTTTACCGTCCATGTTGTTTACTGACAGATCTGAATCTCTTCGTTTTACATTAGATTGTGTATTACACACGACCGGATGCATTTTGTTTGTATATAATCTGTTGTGTCGGTAAAAGAAGCGGGGTCAATGCGCCAAACAATCAACGCAGAAAATAGTAATGAAATGGTGAGAATTTCTTACCACAGGTATAACGTCTCTTCGTTGGCATCAGCGTCAACACAAACATTCCACTGCGTTACAGTGAATAAGCTCAAGTTAATATTTAATGACTGCCGCCCAATACTATCAAATTGTACTGTTTAGAAAGGTTGATATTTAATTTCATTTAAACAGCTTTCTTTAATCAACTATATAGATGCGCTGGTATACCCGATGTAGCTGAAGTATTGTTGATATTATATACACAAATTACAACCATAAATGATCAGCGTAAATTGTATTAAATTGTCAGAAAACTCCAACAACTAGGTTGGATATGTGTATTGGTTGCATCTATTGAGCATAAAAACAACAAGAAAACTTCTAAAATTACATGCATTTTATTACATTTTAAAATATTTCTTAAACAATCAATTAAGAAATATAAAAATTGGGTTTAAATTACAGGTCCAACTCTTTTAATGTTCTTTCACAATAATAGATTAAATAAAATTTAATAACAAACATATTATTTAGAAATAACACCAATCCGTTTGGTATTTAGTATTTAAAAAATGTAGATTTTGTTGAAATGACAAAAAGAGACAACATGAAATTCCTACTGCCAGTGGCACTTGTGAAAACAACACACTTGAAAAACGTTTTACAAGCACTCTTCTGAAAAAAAACAAATGTTTTTTTTTTTACGACACTGTATAGTATGTTTTGTTTATACTCATATGCAAGGTTGTAAATAAACATTAGGGTCTTTATAGTCCATCAATAATATATTATCAATAATATATTAAGACCTTCAAAACCTCTTAAAAGTATTTTTCCGCGAAAATCTTAGCGAAAGCAAAATCACCATTGACATTTTTTATATGCAAGTAGTCACCCCTTTAACTGTTAAATTCTGCATTAACCATTACCACTCAATCAAGAAATATATGTGATAAATCTGAATTAGAATAGATATTTTAAAAAATCATACAAGCAAAATTTTTTGGCAAGGTAACAACTCAGCGAGACAGCTATGGTGCTTTGTTGCATGCCAAAGGAGCACCATACTCATTAGAACTATCTACATGTAGATAAAGTGTGTATTAAACAAAACTGGCAAAATGGCCGCTATGGTTGACATGTTTAATGTCAGACGATATGTCCAACAATCACTAATTTAATTTGGGACCATCTAATCAGCACATAAGTAATGTTTCTAGGGAATTCTCCATGTCGATGCATTTATCTACTCAGGTCAAGAAGCGATAACAAAACTGCCACCATGGAAACCATGGCGGCCATATTGGATTTCAAATATACACCATTTTAATTTTGGACCATCTTGGTGTCATAGAATGTTTTGAATTAAAACCTCATGTAAGTATATCAGTTCGAATAAGTAGTGATTCAAGGTTTTTTAGATGGCCATCGTGGTATCCATATTGAACGTTTGGCAGGAACAATCTTCATTTAAGACCGTCTCAAAGTCATACGGAGTCAGTTAGTGAAAAAACTCCTAGGACCGATTTGACCTTTACATCAGGAGGAGCAGCAATACCATTATTGTTTAGATTGCTTCTGTGGTGGCCATATTGGGTGTCACTTAAAACAAGGTAATGATAATAAAATGTCTTTGAGAGAAAGCCCCATTTCGATATGACCATCCATTCTTGGCGTGGTAAGGTTAACACGATTTTGAAAACAGCTGTTGTGACTGTCATATTGTATGTCTAAACAGCAATATTTCCTTTAAGACCAATAATATAACAGCATAAATTTTTTGTAGCAAGTTTCATGACAATCCTCGGAGTAGTTTAGGAAGAGAAACGATAACATACTTATCGTAAAGGACGATAGGTCGAAGGACAACAGACAGCGGGCTTTTCTGGTCTATAATTAGTAGAAAGATAAATAGATGAGAAAAAAAACATATACATAGGAATGCTTTGCATGCTGCTAAATTACTTTACATTCATAGATGTTGGAATGTAGCAAGTTGTGAATAGTAAATATCAAGCAGACATGAGAACAATATATTCATCTGCTGAATTATCCTAGGCTGGTCCAACTTTTCTGCCCTGTCCAATACAGCATAAAATTATGCCAGACACAACGAACGCAGAACCAGCAATGAAGGCACCTGCAATTAAAGGCAAAATTAATAACATCGACTTATAACATTCCAAGCTCAAAATTAAAGAGTCAATAGTCTTCAACAAATGGTTGGACCTGTCTAATTTTGTCCAAGATCAGTTTTGATTTCCCTATCTAGACTTTGTATATGTTCCAATATAGATAAACTTGGATCTAAATAACCGTTCCTTATATTGATAGGTCATGCCAAGTATTACTATGTAGACTGTTCATAACATGACATATCAAGCAATATAATTTAGATTATTCAAACCACTATATATCAAGTATTACAATATAGATTTGTCATGCCATGACATATCAAATATTACAATACAAACTTATTACGCCGTGATGTATCAAGCATTACAATGCAGATTGTTCAAACCGTTTTATGTCAAGTTGTACAACAGAAATTGCTCGTATCGTGATATATTAAGTATTACAATACTGATCGTTCATACCGTGATATATCAAGTATTACATTATAGATTGGTTATACCATGATACGCTATCTTACAGTACATATTATACCATGATGCATTAAGTATTACAATACTGATCGTTCATACCGTGATATATCAAGTATTGCATTATAGATTGGTTATACCATGATACATTATCTTACAGTACATACCATACCATGATATAAAATACTACAATACAGATACCTCGTACCATGATTCACCAATACGGATTGAGATTCATGTAATCTATCTGCCATAGCTCCGTGCTATCATGCAGAAAAGTGATAAACTAAGTTAATATGAAATATACTAGATACGACCATTTGATAATTTTATATCACTCTATATTTTTCTACCAGTCATTATCTGACCTCTCTCTACTGTTTCAAATATCAATACCATCCGCATATTTCTATTTCTGCCTCTTGAATTATGTAGGTATTCAGTAGTAATAAATACATTGGTGGATAGACAACACGCACTTGATTAAGTCAACTATTGACTGAAATAGTGTCTTGACTACTGACTCAAAGTTGGCTACATATTAGCTGAAAAAGTAACCAAAATATTTGTTGAATTTTACAGCCTAAATTAGCATCTATAACTGAAGCAATATCTACTATCAAACCTAGGGTTACACCTATCACTGAGCCGACACCTAAAACTGAACCAATAACCATTGTATGGAACCAATACCCATAACTAAATCAAAGTATCTCTTCAAATAATCAAAATACAGGGAGGTTACGTGAATGTTTTGTGATAAAGAAGTATTTGGAAACAATACACGTGGAATATAAAGATATGCCGTAAACGTTTTAATATTATTATAAATGACATTAACTGTCGTTCTAACAATCCAATAGAAGCCAGTTTAGATGCTGACTTTCTAACAACCCAATAGAAGCCAGTTCAGCTGCTGTCTTTCCAAGAATCCAATAGAAACGAGGTCAGATGCTGTCTTTCTAACAGCCCAATAGAAACGAAGTCAGATGCTGTCTTTCTAACAACCCAATAGAAACGAGATTAAATGCTATCATTCTAACAAACCAGTATAAGCAAGTTCAGATGCTGTCTTTCTAAAGACCCAATATAAGTCAGATATTTTAAATCTGATGATGACTCTAATGCTGATGTTTCTGATAATTCTAACTCTAATCCAAACAGCAATAACTGTATTGATTCCTATGGCGATGAGTGTGATACTATATATAGTAGCCTGAACGAATAACCGCATCCTCACAGCAAAATTCAGTATCATCAACATCATCCATAACTGATGATCATAAAGACAAATATAATATACACACATTTTTAGAAAGGACAAATACATGTCTGCCATCATTGTGTTAATTGAGGCATATATATATATATATATATATATATATATATATATATATATATATATATATATATATATATATATATATATATATATATCGCATTATTTTAAAACCATAGTGTATTGGTGTTTAATGTACTTTAGAAGCGGATGCTCGCATTGGTTGAGTTCAGAAGGTGAAGGGCAGTGCGTTATAGTATGCGACATTTCTATAGAGAATAGACCAAAGACATTCAAGTTCGTGTTACCATCTTAAAATATAGAAACAGAGTGTGACATGAGGCAGTGTGGGCCACAATCAGGAAGTATAACATGGGTGAATAAAGTGAGCCAACTGTCTATCCGCACCAATCATACAGAGCAGAGTCCAAGATGGCAGAGGGAGAAGTAGACAGAGACAAAAGTGGACTTACAACATCACATAATGGTTCAGGAAACATGTTGCGAAGAAACAGACATTGGCACATGATCGAGGCAAGAAGAGAGAACATAGAACTGGTCGGATGTTCAGCAGCATATAAGGCGGCCTAGGGGTTTCAATTTAATGGTGATCCCAACAATCAGTGTAGAAACAATTCACATTTAGGAGGATTTATTTTAATCATGTTGCTGATCGAATTCGAGCAGATCTAACTGATATGCAATCCAACCAAACTAGTAGATACACATATATTTGAACTGCCAACGATTTTTATGCATAGGCCCAGAAAGTAAACTCTAAAGGTGGAGATGACATAAACGAAGCATTCAAAATCTATTGCTTTTAAACGCACGCCTAAAATAATTCATAAGGGTAATCACGTTTATAATTGGAAGACAGAGGGATTAATATATAAGGAAAGCAGCTAACATTTCTTTTCTCAATCGAATAAAAAGACATCTGTGGTGGATATCTTAAAAGTCAAGAATTGGAAAAAATATTTCATTCAGAACAAAACTTTAAAACGGGTTGATGCCTAAATTAGTAGAAAGTTAGAACAACACGCATTATACCCCCGCAGATGTAACCCCCCATAAAAGTGTATAACAGAAATATATTTTAAAAAATTAAAATATGTATGGATATTTAGCAAAAGGTTATTTCAGAACACCAAAGTTTAAAACAGTGCCAGAAGTGGAGGCTCAACATATTAAATTTTAAGTCTTCTTGTCAAAGGTTAACTGCCTAATTTCGAGAAGAAATTTTCAAGATAAGGATAATCGTTTTAGATAAACACATCTCATGTATTAAATTGATTATTTAATATTGAGAGAATGTACGATGAAGAAGAACTATTTCTATGAGTAGGACGACCTTTAAATTGCTGAAAGGGTTAAAAATGAACGAACGAATGAATGCATGAATGAATAAATGAATGAATGAATGAACGAACGAACGAACGAACGACAGACGATTCAACAAGCGAAAGAATAAATGAACGAACAAGCAAATAAACGTATGCAAGAATTAATGAATAAATGAAGGAAGTAAGTAAGTAATGAATGAATGAATGAATGAATGAATGAATGAATGAATGACCAAACGAACCGACATACAAATGAATGAATGAATGAATGAATGAATGAATGAATGAATGAATCAAATGATGAGATGTATGTTCACAAAAAATAGATAGGTTATGGCATCCTTTACTTATTTTCAACTTACCCAAAAATATGGTAAGGGCGCAAATAGAAGTTCTAAAATACTTTGTAGAGACCGTTTTGTAAACTTTCTGAGGTAGGAAGGTACCTTCTTTAAACATGTTATTATCTTTAACTTGCTATCCTTCGTTCACCAATACTAAAAAGTTATAAAAGATGTTAACATAAACAACTAATACGTCTTCCCACTAAGAAGAAATTTAAGAGAATGAAAAAAACACAAAAGAAAGAAAGTCATAACTACCTGAATCCATAATGCAATGAACAGCAGGGCCGGACCTGCTATAGGGACCCAGGGGGGGGGGGGGCCGGGCCCCCTCCCCCTTTAAAAAAAACCAAAAAACTATTCACTGCTTTTGAAAAAAGATGCAAAGGGGTTCCGAATTTTTTAGATTTTTTTTTTATTTTATTTATTTTTTTTAAATATTTTTTTTAGTGTTTTTGAAACATTGCAGTTTTAGTCACTTTTGTTAGATCCCTTTTTTTCAAGGTTCAGATAGCACCAGATTGCACCATTTTGCATCCTTCAAAAAAAATTCCGGGGGGGGGAGGTGCATGCCCCCGGACCCCGCTTAACCCAATAACAAGTTTGGGCCCTCCCTCCCGAAAAACTTAGGTCCGGCCCTGAACAGAGCTGTTAAAGAGTATAGATTTAGTGCTAACAATATTGATGAACAGAGCTGTTAAAGAGTATAGATTGAGTGCTAACAATATTGATAACAGAGCTGTTAAAGAGTATAGATTGAGTGCTAACAATATTGATGAACAGAGTTGGTAAAGAGTATAGATTGAGTGCTAACAATATTGATAACAGAGCTGTTAAAGAGTATAGATTGAGTGCTAACAATATTGATGAACAATGCTGTTAAAGAGTATAGCTTGAGTGCTAACAATATTGATGAAAAGAGCTGTTAAAGAGTATAGATTGAGTGGTAACAATATTAATGAACAGAGCTGTTAAAGAGTATAGATTGAATGCTAGCAATATTAATGAACAGAGCTGTTAAAGAGTATAGATTGAGTGCTAACAATATTGATGAACAGAGCTGTTAAAGAGCATAGATTGAGTGCTAACAATATTGATGAACAGAGCTGTTAAAGAGTATAGATTGAGTGCTAACAATATTGATGAACAATGCTGTTTAAGAGTATAGATTGAGTGCTAACAATATTGATGAACAATGCTGTTAAAGAGTATAGATTGAGTGCTAACAATATTGATGAACAATGCTGTTAAAGAATATAGATTGAGTGTTAACAATATCAATGAACAGAGCTGTTAAAGAGTATAGATTGAGTGCTAACAATATCAATGAACAGAGCTGTTAAAGAGTATAGATTGAGTGTTAACAATATCAATGAACAGAGCTGTTAAAGAGTATAGATTGAGTGCTCACAATATCAATGAACAGAGCTATTAAAGAGTATAGATTGAGTGCTAACCATATTCAGGAGTTTACATCAGAAAGGAAATGTCGCCCGGTTCCGAAATAAATTCTACACTTTTGGGGCAAACAAAATAATAATGTCTGCAATGGTATTAAAAATATAAGTTAAAGCTTTAAATATGTTAATAAATACTTTGTTTTGTTGGACAAGATACCATCTACCCAATGGAAACTAATGACAAGGTTTCACATAGTCAAAAGCCTTTCAACCACTCAGCAACCCAAGGCCTCCAGTTGTTTTTTGGACCATACTAATCATTGGGTGCAGTTAATTTTTTGTCCTTAATAAAATGCCGTTGCATGTCTATTGCTATGTTTAACAGTGACTGATGCTGTCGATGACGTTATCTTACTACAAGCATGTCCATTGGTATGTTTATCAGTTACAAATGCTGTTGATGACGTTATCTTACTATAGGCATGTCTGTTAGTATGTTTATCAGTCACGGATGCTGTTGATGACGTTATCTTACTACTAGCATGTCTGTTGGTATGTTTATCAGTGACGGATGCTGTTGATGACGTTATCTTACTACTATCATGTCTGTTGGTATGTTTATCAGTGACGGATGCTGTTGATGACGTTATCTTACTACTAGCATGTCTATTGGTATGTTTATCAGTTACGGATGCTGTTGATGACGTTATCTTACTACTAGCATGTCTATTGGTATGTTTATCAGTGACGGATGCTGTTGATGACGTTATCTTACTATAGGCATGTCTGTTAGTATGTTTATCAGTGACGGATGCTGTTGATGACGTTATCTTACTACTAGCATGTCTGTTGGTATGTTTATCAGTGACGGATGCTGTTGATGACGTTATCTTACTACTAGCATGTCTATTGGTATGTTTATCAGTTACAAATGCTGTTGATGACGTTATCTTACTATAGGCATGTCTGTTAGTATGTTTATCAGTCACGGATGCTGTTGATGACGTTATCTTACTACTATCATGTCTGTTGGTATGTTTATCAGTGACGGATGCTGTTGATGACGTTATCTTACTACTATCATGTCTGTTGGTATGTTTATCAGTGACGGATGCTGTTGATGACGTTATCTTACTACTATCATGTCTGTTGGTATGTTTATTAGTTACGGATGCTGTTGATGACGTTATCTTACTACTAGCATGTCTATTGGTATGTTTATCAGTTACGGATGCTGTTGATGACGTTATCTTACTACTAGCATGTCAATTGGTATGTTTATCAGTTACGGATGCTGTTAATGACGTTATCTTACTACTAGCATGTTTATTGATATGTTTATCAGTGACGGATGCTGTTGATGACGTTATCTTACTACTAGCATGTCTATTGGTATGTTTATCAGTGACGGATGCTGTTGATGACGTTATCTTACTACTAGCATGTATATTGGTATGTTTATCAGTGACGGATGCTGTTGATGAAGTTATCTTACTACTAGCATGTCTATTGGTATCAGTGACGGATGCTGTTGATGACGTTATCTTACTACTAGCATGTCTATTGGTATGTTTATCAGTTACGGATACTGTTGATGACGCTATCTTACAACTAGCATGTCGTACCATTACAACATGCGCATCGTCATTCAAGTCTATTCATTCTGGATTATTTGACTCAGAATTAGAGTTAGCAGAGCAATAAGGATTGAGTCATCATCAGAGTCAAAAGAGGTTTGTACTAGTATGTTCTTACACTGATCACTACTATCGCATTTGCCACTACCTTCACAGCATGTAAATCGTTAGGCTTACAATGTTTACTACAGGATTTAAAAATAACATGAACATAGTTGACCATAGTTTTTTATTTTCATTTGTCTTATTTCACAAAGTATTATACTAGTATTATACAAGGCAAACATTATTTTATACGTTTAATTATTTCACCAAAGCGAGATTATATATTATATATTAATGTATAACGTATGGTATAAATTACTAAAGCCAGGTGTATAAGGAAACATGCATTATATATATATATATATATATATATATATATATATATATATATATATATATATATATATATATATATATATATATATATGTGTGTGTGTGTGTGTGTGTGTGCGTGTGTGTTTGTGATAGCTAGTATATAGGCTGCTTACCTATCCATACTGTGTAAATTCCCCCAGAATTCCGGGCTGCTTGATAAGTACCAACCTGTAAAGATAACAAATATTCGTTGATATAGAAATACATATTCACATTTATTCAGTCACATAAAATATTTCAAACTTGAGAATTATCCAGTATTTATTAACAAAAAACAATAGTGTACTAATAGATTGGTCCAGATTTGATTTAACATAATTGCTGTTTACAAAATTAAACAACGAACAAGCAATAAATAAGATGACCTCATCGCATTCACTCAGGTAGTTGATACATGTCAGCACTTGAGTTCGAATTCACGTATGTAATGAAACGGTGGTGCTGGGTGGTGTGAAAAGTGGTTATGTTGTCTAATAATGCTAGTGCAATTTAGTTGAGCATTTGTTTTAACTAACAATGCAACACTTTTAATTCCTCTGCTTTACTGTATTCACCAGGGTATGCCATACAATTTTGATATAGGCCAAGACATATTCACTTTACGATCGGGACTTGTATATCTTTTGAAATTAGGCCAACTCAACATTTATTGCAGGATTGTTTATACCATGTGATCACCTATTAGTCATTAGAACGCATTTTATAAAATTAATCCTTTGTATCCAATACAATAAGGTTTATGGTTGGTTCTCAAGCCGCCAGTACACCTGTTTTCTATACGAGGATATTAAATGAAGCCTCCTTTTAAACGTTTGCTAGAGATGCTCAGAACAAATGAAACACTCAAAGTTTAAACCATGGCTTTAGCAACTAGTCGGAATAACAGGAAAATTCCGTATTTTGTACGTTGTGCACATTAGTAAACTATGCGTATCAAACAAATAAAACTTCAATGCTTACCTATATGAAGATTTTAGGAGTCTCCATAGCCACTCTAAACATTAATTGTTATGCAGAAATAAATTCATATTAAGATTCATCCTCTCGGTACGTTACATTGTTTCTAATTAGGATAATTAATGGTAGTCCATCAAATCGTCAGTGGGCACAGCGATGGTTCTGCCCCCCCCCCCCAGTCTTGCCTTGCATAATCGATGACAGATATGACACTGGAAGTCCGTTCTAGTTACAGTGACGCACAGTGACCTGTGGTGACGCTCCCGTGCCACTCCCATATGCTTCTGACATTCATGTGCAAAGTAAATTGACGCTTTCAGGTACGATCATCCTGTGTTGCTTTTTTGTCCATGATTCAATGGTTACAAGCCGTACTGCTTAAGGCTGTCTTTTAGTGTATCTTTATTGAGCTAGTGAAGTCAACCCTGCTTTCTTAGGTCATTTGCAAATTCACCGAAGAAAATCTGTTTCGGAAAGAGGGTGCCATCCATTCTTATAGCACGGACTAACCAGCGGCCTTGATCAGTATTGCATCGATAGATAGATGCTATCTTGGTTTTATCCTAAGTAGGAGATGGTGACGATTGATCGACAACGAGAAAAATTACCTTAGGACAACAGGGTACAGGTTGACCTTGAACATTTGTGGGACTGTCTTTGGGAAATTGGAAGTAACATGGGACTGTCAAGGGGCAAGGTGAAACAGAGAGGGGTGACGTCACTGTACTGGATACTAGGGGAAACAATGGCAACACTTTTGCAAGTGGCTGAACTCAGTTGGGCGGAGAAGCGAGTAATAGTGTTGCAATTAGTTGACCTGAATACGCGCTACTCTAGGAATAAGAGATAAGCACGAGAGAGAGAGAGAGAGAGAGAGAGAGAGAGAGAGAGAGAGAGAGAGAGAGAGAGAGAGAGAGAGAGAGATTTACCTAGGCATGCATAGATTTATCAACATATATCTATCTAACAAACAACTATACAATCGACTAAAAGCAATGGATACGAGAGAACAGACATATGAGTGACCATGATAAGAAACATTTAGCTTTCTTTTACTTTCTCTCTTCCCTTCTTTTCCATCAACACCTCATTTTTGTAGGACATTTTTCTACTTCTTCTGTTTATTATCTTTGTACCTCTCCTCCTCTTACTCTTTGTTTTCCTCTTCTCTTTGTTTTTCTTTTTCTACTGTGTGTCATAATAAGCTCTCATCTGTTCTTTTTCGCTTTTTCCACCTTAATAATTTCTCTTAATCTTCTGTTTGTCCCTCCTCAAATTATTAATTTCCATCTTCAACCGGTGTGAGCTATAACAGCAATTTTCCAACCTGACTAACATTTCTTCCACCATCCCTATATCATCCACCACCTTCTGCATCTTGTCTTGGTTGTTGGTTGTCATCTTGGAAGATTCAATGTTGAATTGGCGGACCTGTAAAATGTAGGTCATGCTGACCTACTGTTTTCAGGGTGTGATACTAATAGAGATGTTTTAAATCATCAAGTTTGAGAATTCCAATATGAACAATGTTAAGAAGAAAAACTAAAATCACAAAATCATTTAAGATGCCAGATTTACCAAACCTTTAAACGTGTGCACGGATTACAATAGCAAGAAGTCATTTAAATGAAGATTTTAGAAACTCAACCTTTTCCTCTCTATGCCCGTTATGGTTTTTCTTATAATGGCAGGATTCAGGATCTAAAGTATGTCTTTCTTGAATATGTCTGACAACTGAGGTCAATTATCTCTTAAATCGTCACGATATTGTTTGCAACCGCTATATGCATGTGCACTATAAAATCAAGTACATAATGCAATACGACAAGGATGAAATGATTTGGTAGGATCTATAGTGACTAAGAAAATGTCCTGTGGCTTACAAACTTGAACGATCTTTCACTAAAATAAAATGTTATTAACCACATTTCTGTTAACAAACTTGTTTTCCAAAGACAAATAATTTAGTTGGAAAATGTTTTATCTGTAACTTGGAATTTTTGCCACATTTGATACGAAAATATTAAATTAAGATAAAAATCATACTCAACGGTCTACTTAAGCACAGGAAGATATGTAATATAACTTGGACGACTAGTTCCTACACCACTGACAGTCCCATTTGTGTGTTTCTTTGCAAGTTATAAGTTTCTGGAAATGATTATAGGCAGCATTTATCTAAGCCTTTTATACATGTAAACATTGCCATCTTATAACTAAGTGCAGTGTGAAATATGGGTCACGAAAACTATTTTTGTGATTTCATCCGTCAACAGGTTTCATGATTCTAGATACAAGTGTATAGTAAAGCTAAATGGTTATGACCTAAATGGCTATGAGCTAAATGGCTATGAGATAAATGGTAATGAGCTAAATGGTTACGAGATAAATGGTAATGAGCTAAATGGTAATGAGCTAAATGGTTATGAGATAAATGGTAATGAGCTAAATGGTTACGAGATAAATGGTAATGAGCTAAATGGTAATGAGATAAATGGTAATGAGCTAAATGGTTACGAGATAAATGGTAATGAGCTAAATGGTAATGAGATAAATGGTAATGAGCTAAATGGTTACGAGATAAATGGTAATGAGCTAAATGATAATGAGCTAAATGGTTATGATCTAAATGATAATGAACTAAATGGTTATGAGCTAAATTGTTATGAGCTAAATGGTAATGACCTAAATGGTTATAAGCTAAATGGTTATGAGCTAAATGATAATGAGCTAAATGGTTATGAGCTAAATGATAATGAGCTAAATGGTTATAAGCTAAATGGTAATGAGCTAAATGGCAATGAGCTAAATATTGTTATGAGCTAAATGGTAATGACCTAAATGGTTATCAGCTAAATGGTAATGAGATAAATGGTTATAAGCTAAATGGCAATGAGGTAAATGGTTATAAGCTAAATGGTAATGAGCTAAATGGCAATGAGCTAAATATTGTTATGAGCTAAATGGTAATGACCTAAATGGTTATCAGCTAAATGGTAATGAGATAAATGGTTATAAGCTAAATGGCAATGAGGTAAATGGTTATAAGCTAAATGGTAATGAGGTAAATGGTTATGAGGTAAATGGTTATGAGCTAAATGGTAATGAGATAAATGGTTATAAGCTAAATGGTAATGAGGTAAATGGTTATGAAGTAAATGGTAATGAGATAAATGGTTATAAGCTAAATGGTAATGAGGTAAATGGTTATGAGGTAAATGGTTATGAGCTAAATGGTAATGACCTAAATGGTTATCAGCTAAATGGTAATGAGATAAATGGTTATAAGCTAAATGGCAATGAGCTAAGAGATAAATGGTAATGAGTTAACTGGTTATGAGCTAAATGATAATGAGCTAAATGGTTAGGAGCTAAATGATAATGAGCTAAATGGTAATGAGCTAAATGATAATGAGCTAAATGGTTATGAGCTAAATGATAATGAGTTAAATGGTTATGAGCTAAATGATAATGAGTTAAATGGTTCTAAGCTAAATGCGAAAATTAAACCTTATTGAAAAAATGTGAAATGTAAGACATAGTGATCTTCACTGCAAGAATGTCTGCATACTGACCATCTAGTTTGATGATTCTAGTATTAAGTGAACTTGAAAACTAAATTTAAAACACAACATTCAGTCAACATTAGTGAGGCTGGAAATATATAGTTGTGTCCTCCTCTTGTAATGAAGGTGTAGCTCTCATCAATATGCATTAATTCCCTACGCTAAAGGTATAAACTTAACCAAAAACGTACAGCGTGCATGCGTGAATGAGTGAGTACGTGCGTGCGTGCGTGCGTGTGTGTGTGTGTGTATGTATGTATGTAATATGCATGTATGTATGCATGTATGTATGTAAATGTGTATGTTGGTATGTATTATGTATGTATGATATATTTGTGTGCATTTGCCAGATTTTAGTGAGTATTTCCTGATTATGGGTATTCGGTGTTGGGACTGTATTTTTTAACCCGAGTAATTAGCTATTTCCATCAGAATACGTCATAACATACATTATTCAATAGACCGTATGATATCATGGATATGCTTCGTAAAATTGACCTTCCATAATTTCTTATCTTAACTTGTCGAATTATTTGGATATTTGTTTAGGTATCTATTTGTTTATTAATTTGAGATATGAATAATTATATGGATAAAATGTTTGGGTAGTTCTTTTCATTGTATAGCATGGATTATTATTATTAGTATTGGAAAAATCTTATTTGTGAGTCATACAAATGTGAAAGTATGAAAACAAAGCATGTGCGATATCAGTGATTCGTGATGTGTGGTCATTGATGATTAGAAAAAACAAATTTCATATTATTTGCACGTTTAAGAACCTTTCAGTCAATAATGACTTTTGTCTTGACACTCTTTGAAATAAGTTAAATATGGACAAGCCTCGTTCAAGTCGTTATTTGATTTTTTCGGTAGAGAAGCCACATGCATCGGACAATATCTATTAATCCACATGTGATTTAGTTGAGTTCAAATGCCGTTGGTGATTTTTCTTTGAGAGCTGGCGCATTTGATAGTCTTGCATAAAATTTCGATTGAAAGGTCTCACATTTCCTAAGAGAAGCCCCATTTAAATATGCATGGCCCTCAGGAAAGGAAGATTATTTTTAAAAGAAAGAAAAAGAAAGCAAAATGGTACACTGAGTACTCGAAGATTTGTATGTGCAAATGATACAAAACTATTGATTGCGTCTATGGTTGACTATTCTTTATTGAATGTCCTTGCCCTGGATCTCAAGGAAGGTTGTAATGTAATTGTCCTAAAGGTAAAGTAGTTGTATCTTGCTTTAAATCGGTAAAGTTACTCACCTTATGCATTTATAAAACTTACTTTAGCAAAATATAACTAGCTTTATCTTATCAAGGCTTAAAATTTACTGCTTGATCTACCCTCTACCCAGCCATGCATTAAGAGTCTTGTTCTGGTTGCACTGACATTACTGTCACCAAGTTATTTAATTCGATGTTCGTCTGATCATTTAACATGCTTAACAAGATGGATGAAACGATAACCAGCCTAAGACTAAAAGCTCAGAGTCATTTGAATGAAACTTGGACTATTGACTAGGATTCACTCAGGCGTGACTTTGAGTATGAAATGAATTAAATATTGAAAGCGACCATTCTTTTGCTAAACTACAATTTAAACCTAAAAGTGGGCGTTCGTGTTTGTGCAAATAAAGCCATAGTTATGGTGCCAAAAACATTTGTATCAGTAGTGCGGGGTTTTCCGTAGTATATACCTATATACCTATAGTATATACCTATAGTTTCTGTTAAGACACAGTTTCCCCTAGTGCTCCGTTTGGTTCATAGTTCGCTGCCTGAAACATAAAGTAAGACCGAGAAACCAGGTGTCGTTCAAAACCACGAATCCCCTTGCTAAAAAAATCACAATGGAGCAAGTTACAAAATAGAAACACGTAAGGAGGAGAATGCAAGCGTCATGAAAACAAGGACACAGTGACCTCCCTTGCATATGAATTAGTTATTCTCCTGCCATGCAACCACGTATCATTTGGTGAGTGTGTGAACTAGGGTCAACGATATTTATGATATGTGGTGGAACAATCATCAGACAATATACATGCCACTTTGACATTTTCGATGTGGTTATTTTGGAAAAAATTATTTTTGCTGGTACACATATGTATGGATATGTAGAAGTGGACACTATTGCTTCCTATGCCGTTGCTTATTTAAATTATTCGTTTCTACTAACCATACAGTTCACAAAAAGTTATAGTCGAGGATTTAAAGCAAATTTACCGAATTATGTCTTAATGACGAATGATTATATATATATATATATATATATATATATATATATATATATATATATATATATATATATATATATATATATATATATATATATATATATATGTGTGTGTGTGTGTGTGTGTGTGTGTGTGTGTGTATATGTGTGTGTGTGTGTGTGTGTGTGTGTGTGTGTATATGTGTGTGTGTGTGTGTGTGTGTGTGTGTGTGTAAAAATACATGCTCTATGATGTAAACATACACACAAGGCTCTGTGCTGAGCATACAATACTTACAGTTACACCTATACCTGCTCCCAGAAACAGTAAGCCAATGATAAGATAGATCGCGCCTTTCTGCGACGTGCTAACCATGTTTAGTGCACGGAGATGGAGTTTTGATTGGCTGAAATGAAATGGAATGATTCATGATCGGTAATAAAAGTGTTCATATTCTCCAAGCCTAGAATAAGATTTTTTTAAAATTATTTTTAATTTTTCTTGGCGTTTAACATTCTTACATAACTGGACCTGTTCTAGTTGTTTGATGTCTTTGAACCCGATATTGCTCAAGTAACTAATATAACAGTAGACTATCCATTAACAAGCTTATATAGTGGTGAAGAACACAGCTCTGCGCAAATTATGAAACAATCTTTATATCATGTCGATCTTACCCGTTTTAATATTACCTGGCAAAATAATTTCAAAAGATAAAAACGCATTGCCCAATATAGTAACTATCAAAAAGGTCGATGATGCAAGATTAAATACCAAGTCCAGGCATAATCTGATCATAATTTTGTCTCCAACAGTGGTCTGAAGTTGAACGAATCATATACAGTGTATTATGTCATTAATGTACAGAAACCATGTTCAGGATGAGACTCGTGTTAGATTTTGGTGATATATTCCTATTTACAAACGTTTGACCAGAATAAGAGTTATAAAAGTGTTGACTAGCTGAGTCAGTCAGATGAAAGGTTATATCATTGCATTGAAAACAATTTTTTTTCTTCTGAGAGATGCCTTTCAGTTTTTGGCTAAAATGTTGTCTATAAGTTTAGTCCCTGTCCATAGTTTGTCATCCTGACAGTAAACCTCGAAAGCTTACCATTATAAATGTTCATGAAACTCCAAAAGTATACGTGTGACTATTTCAAGCATAACTGATCTTCAAATCAACAGAATCTCATATTTTACATTTTATATACTAATCAGTTTGCGTGGGATATCAGATGCAAGGTCAGAGTATTTTATGCATATATTCATTTCTATCTACTAGAACATTCTCATATCTTATTATGATCTTGTCATTGCAGTCATGTTCGATGAGTGATGAGTTTGATACCTTTCCAGATCAGCCAAGACTTTATGCTTCCGTATATTCATTGAAAAG
Organism: Unio delphinus; assembly: GCA_029339505.1. Classification (NCBI taxonomy): domain Eukaryota; kingdom Metazoa; phylum Mollusca; class Bivalvia; order Unionida; family Unionidae; genus Unio; species Unio delphinus. Next base: position 11,713,794 of record JAQISU010001238.1, read on the forward strand.
CGCTTATATACCATTTTCTGAGCACGACATCGCCAATATTGCGATAAAAGTACCAACAAAACCAACAATCCTAGCATCAGAGTGATCAGTAAATCTATTTGCTGTATTTGACTTGGCAACAGACAATAGCAAGCGGAAGCTTGCAACCCAAGTTAGCAATCAAAAAGATGTTTGAATTTAGAGCAATATATCAACTGCTTCAGTATTCGAGTTTACGAGACCAATAAATGAATGAAATTCTGATATCTCTGTGTTTCTTTGTACCCAAAGACTTTAACATCGATAACTTTAATTATACCCTGTTCTGTGGAGTTTTCCATTGAAATGACAGCGAACTCATAGAACTGTAAAACTATGATATACGGGGATCACATTCAAAATCATGAGTATCCAACATCTTTATTATACGTTTACTACGTGTTACAAGTTTAGGCTCTAATAGATTCAAGTTTGAGTTCTGTTAGGCATTCCCAGATGGAAGAACAAAACGTTTGCTGAAGTTTGTTTTGTATTTATCTATAGCTTCTTGTAGAATCACAAGATTTAACACTCCGGTATTGAAAATCGGAATAATATTTTGATAAACTGTCGTTGTCCAAGAATTACATATGAGCACATCATATATTTTTAGAGATACGGATTAATCCTTTACCACGTCACATTAAATATGGTTAAAACTTCAGTCTTTTGAGTGATAACCAGCTCAGATGCATAATCACCTTATTAACAGGCAAAATTAGCTCCGGGCGCCGGGCGCCAGTGACGAAATTGGCGCACAACGACGACGATTATGCCCCCTTTCCATCAGCTATGAGGCTTTGGGGAGCAATGTGAGCTTTCCCAGCTGGTCCCGTGGCGGAGCCGTTGTCGCCAACGATTTTTCTGGAATTTAATGCAATTTGATGTCTCTTCCTTGCATCTAAACTCCATTACCCACAAAGCAATCAAGCACCATTTATGCATGTCTTTCGTTTCCATTAATTTGACTTTAAACGTATTATTGTTAACCATGTACAGAAGCCACATAGTTTTTGAGTCGTCCATCACTAACGAACGCAATACACATCGGTTACTACACACACGATTCAAACCAAATCACAAGTGAGGAAACTTCAAATGTCGATATTAAATAAGTGTTGGTTTTTTTTAAATTAAAGACATTTGCAGGTCTTTGAGAACCTTTCCATTAAGTCCAACGTTTATTGGTTCTCTGACGCATTCAAAGAATGACGACTATTATTATGAATTTGTGCCCAGACGATAATACTGATTGATGATTGATATCTTGATCATTCTAACTCGCTGTAATGGGAACGAGAAATAGTGAGGCACTGGAGAGGCGGGTGGTGGGGGTGGTGGCAATGGATATAATAGCAGTTTGCTTTTGAGGCACACGCTGCAGGAAAAATGAAACCCGACCCTGTTAGTACGCTACTGCATATCAATAAACACGAATCTTACTCATTATGGAACCTGTCTGGCATCTTAATGGCGTAACCTGATAATCCTAGCTTGTTAGCAATCAGACCATAAACTTGACTTCTTTAGTGTAAGAAACGCATCCAATCATATGCAAGATCATTTTATTATGATGCGGATGATTTTAATTATTAAATTCATCTGAGATGTTGGTATTATATGCCCTAATTCCAAAGCGTATTAAAACTGAGCCAGAAGTATTGTGCAAAGTCGTAACAAGATCAGACAACATTATGTATTAAGAAGCGCAGATTTTGCATGTTATCTGAAACTAACAGCTTGATAATATAATCTAAATATTCTAAGTTTGATTAACTCGGAGAAGACATAAGACCTTCTTGGTGGTACCATGCTCAACTTGTCAGATGAAATATAACCTGATTAATATGCACACATCTTGTCAGATGAAATATAACCTGATTAATATGCACACATCTTGTCAGATGAAATATAACCTGATTAATATGCACACATCTTGTCAGATGAAATATAACCTGATTAATATGCACACATCTTGTCAGATGAAATATAACCTGATTAATATGCACACATCTTGTCAGATGAAATATAACCTGATTAATATGCACACATCTTGTCAGATGAATTATAACCTGATTAAGGTGCACACATCTTGCCAGATGAAATATAACCTGATTAATGTGCACACATCTTGTCAGATGAAATATAACCTGATTAATGTACACACATCTTGTCAGATGAAATATAACCTGATTAATATGCACACATCTTGTTCATTATGAAACTCATTTGAGACCTAAACGATAGTTACTTATATTCTAAGTCTGATCAAAATTGAAATCAGAAATAGGGCATCCAGTGGGTAGGTCAATTGAATCATTCATCACCTGATCAATGTGCAGGAAACTTCCGCCCAAGATCTTGATTAGGATTTGATAAGAACAAATACAGAATAATACGATCAAAAATATTGCCTCTGGAGTGATAGCATCCACAGCCAATCAGATGCTAAGTCACCTCAGTACACTATGAAATTCATTTAGGATCTTAATGGCAGGAGCTTATATTCTGAGTCTCATCAAACGTAAATTATGAATGCGGTCTCAAGAGTGGTAACAAGCAATTAATGACAGACAAGCGACAGACAATGGATGGACGGAGAATTCAGGGTCAGATCAAATAAGTTCACTTGGTCAAGCAACCAGGTCAGTTAAAATTCATTTTCATGCAATGGAGAAATTTTGAATCCTGCACAAGTAGAATGTTTTGAAAATTGTTCAGCCTTGGGGACGAAGTGCCTGTAATCAAATATTACCTGTGGACTGGGCCGGATTTAGGAATGGTGAGACACTAAGAAATGGGAAGATGTAAAGGCCCTATTTAATAAGTGTTTATATAAAAAATGCTGTGTAACAACTGAACTTGGCAAATTATTTTCAATTATTACGATATAATATATGCAATTTATCTTAAATATATTACATAAATAATAATAGTGAGGATATCATGGAAAACATCACGGATTATGTTACTACTTAAAATTAAATTTTAATGAAACTAACAAATGTTTTTAAAAACTTTAAACTTTTTAGGACCCTTTCAGGCTGTGACGCAGTAGCTAATGCCTAAATCCGGCCTGGTCTGTTAGCTGTCTGAGCGGCAGATTAACCAATCACTTCCACATTGAACAAATAAATACCCCATCGCGAAGTTGGACATCGCCTCTGGCTTTATGATCTTTGACTCGATTTCGTAAACATTCTTTTTAAATCATCAAAACTTTACTATATATGACGTTATTTCTTGTACCTGATGTCCCAGCTTGATATTGTTTGATCTATTGTATTAGTGGGGGAAAATGTTAGAATAAAAAAAAAACTCATTGCGGAAATGCTGCTTTGTTTAAAAATAAATCAACATAGTTTAAAATAATATTATATCTTTTCCATATCTAAAATAAACAAAAATACTACTTCCATGAAACACATATCCAAGTGTTTCCCTGTTGTGCCTTCCATCCAATGTTGAGCCCCTTGGTATTGCAATAGATGGCAAGGAATGTTCCAGGGGCAAACTTATGTTGGTTTGCCTTTGTCTTGCTATGTCCAGGAAGTATATGCATAGTTATGGCCGGATTAAGGCCTTTGGGGTCCCTGGAGACAGCCAACACAGAGGCAAATAGTTATCCTTCTTTGTCCATAGATATGGTTACATTATTATTAGCAATACTTCCTGTGAAATCAGACGATAATATACGGGTACGTTGAGCCTCGGGGGGCCCTGCCTGTGAAATCGGACGATAATATTTAAGACTCCTTGAGCCTCGGTGGCCCTAGACACGTTGCCCTATGGATAATCCGGCCCTGTATATAATTATATTGTGAGATCTCGATATTTTTCATCGGTGATCCAAGGGATGATACCTGAGGGTAGCGCTAGACCTAATGTCAATACGCATATTTTGCCCACTAAGTGTATATCAGGTTATTAAAGGCGTAAACAAAAGCTATATGTTAGGGCAAGATTCCAGGGGCTACGTAAGGGCCGGGTACATCAATTAGGGCTCTATTTCCGACATGTGTTAACACTTGGGTTATTGATTACACGTGTCTGTTCTCAAACATTTTCGTCATGTATTTTCAGACCTTTTTTAATTTAGGTACAATTACCTTTGTCTGCACAGCCTCGATCCTTTGGACGTGATCAGAATTAATAAAATGATTACATAATCTTTAATTTTACACCCCAAATAGTATTATTGACCGAAGTATCATGTGTGTATGTTTACAGTTTACGAGTCCAAAGGCCATTACACACGCAAATAATACACCACACACCTTACGCAATACATCACTGGGGGTGAAGAAAGTGGGAAAGAATTTTGTTTATATATATAATTTTCTACGCTAACAAATTGCAAACACAGAGTTCTGACATTTGAATGTTCAAAACTACCTATTACATAGAGCCCCGAGTGGCCGAGTGCTCTACAGCGCTTATTATACCATGCCTCGAGTGGCCGAGTGGTCTAAAGCGCTCTACATTACTGATCACTGCCATCTCACCTCTGCGTGGGTTCTAGTCTCAGATTCGGCCAATGTGGGTATGTGAGGAAGCATGCCAGTAGCTTCTCGTGGGTCGGTGGTTCTTTTCGGGATTTTCTCGGGTTCTTCCTCCACCATTAATACTGACAGCCATGTATGGCCTATTGCATGTTTTCCAAGGAGTATAGATAGCTGCCACGGGCTACAAATGAAAACGATATAGTATTTATTCATTGGACTATATTTGGACAAACCACCAGTTTCTGGGTAACAACAGAATGTCATGAACTCGACGCTTGCACCAACTAAATCAGGGCTACATGTTACAACATGTGAAAGTAGATAGTCGATCATTAGACAGGTTAACACAAATTTTTGTCAATGTACTTAGTATTTATTCTTTAGACTATGCCTTTAAACGTGAGCTTGTGAAATTCATCTGAATGTAATACCTTTCCTGAATTGGTATATGCTGCACTTCAGTTAGAAAAAAGGTCAACTAATAAGTCTGCAAGGTCATAAAACTTTACAGGGGCATATCGATAGTGATCTATGGCCTCAATTGAACAAAATATATTACTTACTAAGCAAATGGTGTAGGGACAAATCGTTAGATGTTACCAGGTGACACAGGTATCTTTCGTGCTGTGTATGGATATTCCTTGTTCACAAAACGGGGAAATGCAGTTAGGTTATGCTTTAATTGATGTAACTGTGCATAGTATGCCACTGCAGGTATTATATTTGATGCAATGTGTTATCGTCGTTAAAATATTATTATTATTATTATTATTATTATTATTATTATTATTATTAATATTGACTACAAGTTTGTACCCGTTGTACAATCTTCCAAACCTCCCCCCCCCCAATGACACAAGTAATACTAATAATGGAGGGCGTAACATCACCAACCTACGCTTTGCATATCACATTGATGGGCTGGTAGGCAGTGAATATAATTTTGCTACCTTAGTGAAGAACCTGGACGAAACATCTTCCAGATTTAATATGGAAATAAGCACAGAGAAGACAAAGCTGATGCCAAATTGTGGCAAACAAATCTCAGCTAAGATTAAAGTCAAAGGACAGAAACTGGAAAGAATGGGCCAGTTCAAATATTGTTCCATGATCACCGAAGAGGGATCATAAGCAGAATTTGTTTCACGAGAGCAGCACAAACAACGGCATCTATATGTCAAAGCTAAGACCCATCTGGAGAGACAAGAATATCTGTCTGAAAACTAGAATCAGACTATTGAGATCACTAGTCATCACAATATTTTTGTATTCATGATAGGTCTGGAACATTAAGCGGAATTACGACGAAGAATCCTGGCACTTGAAATGAGATGCCACATCACAAATGAAGAAGTGTGTAACACCATCAGGCACAAAGTAAGCCATTATGAAGACTTCCTCACCACTTCCAAACAAAGAAACCTGAATTGGTATGACCATATCAATAGAGTCAACTGGATATCCACAGCAGTACTACAAAGCATCGTCCAGGGTGGCAGAATGAAATTTGGACAGAAAAAGTAGACTGACAACATCACAGAATGGACCACTCGGGAGGTGTGCTCTGATCGTTGTGGTACTCAAAAGATGATCCGAGCAGCTGTGTTTTGAACCTTTTGATGTTTCTGGAGTAGATATTGAGACGAACCAGACAGATTTGAAATACAATAGTCCGGTCTTGAAAGTGTTTTAGCGGCATCAATTAAAAGATATTCCCGAATGGAGATGATGCATATCAGCTCAAGATATGCAGTTTTGCATATTTTCGTGACATGTCGGTGCAATGTGAGGGTACTGTCGAGAGTAGCACTTAGATTTTATCATAATTTATCTGCAGCTTGTTACATGACATCTATTATTGCACATCAGAAATGCACCTCTCAACTCCTTCGATTGTAGTATTTACTTCAGTTGGGTGGCTAGTCTTGTATGTATGGGTGTCATTAGCGTACAATTAGTGAGACACTTGGTGATGATCCAGGAGACTTGAGAGTTGCTGAATGTATATAATGAAGAGAACAAATACAAGAACAGACCCTTGTGGAACACCACAACATATATCAACTGGGATGGAGTTTATTCCATTTGCAGATACAAGCTGTGTCTTATAAGGCATACTATTTCCACGTTTTATAAATAGTGGGCGTTATTATTTTCAATCACGTCGACTTTAGGTGTTATGTAAACGAAATTCTACGAATAGCTCACACCCTACCCATAAAGAACATTTTTGAGGCACAACGGTAAATTTCCATTCCGAGCTGATAGAAATGATTGCAGGGATAAATTTTAATCTAATGGCTTACTGTTGTCAAACAAAACACTTTACTCAATCGGTTATCAAGCGTGTCACTGATCTCCTAATCGTAGTTATTGATTTTAGCTCTCACCTTTTATCCAGTTATATTTTACGTCCTTCTTCTAGTTAATTACTTAACTCTCATATATCTTTTTGCAATGTGATGCCGATAATAATGTTGCATTTTCACTATATCACCTATTTCTCGACTATTTATTTATGTGCACAAATTAAGCAACATCCCCGACCCATTAAATTTCATTCTTATTCAAACGTTTCTTCCAGTGATTCGTGTACATTTACTGCTAGACTATAAATTTATAAATGTATCATACAGACACTAATTCTAGTTTCACTCACAATTCCTTCAAAACAGCTCTGTTTTGAATCTTTGTTTCTCTTAGCATTCGTGAGCTCCTGTGGATAGCAGAACTGTGGATCGGACAACCATGTTAAAGAAACACAAACTTTCTTCAGCTCTCTTAGGTTCTAATCAACGACGCGATTAGAGTCATTATAAACACTCCAATACCATCATTGGCGTACGTGTTTCTCAACAAAATGCACGAGACCAGAACCATGTCAAAGCTCTAAGGAAATATTTACAACTGCGAGGATACCACTCTGGACTAGACTGCTAGGCATGGTCTGTCAGACAGGTGATTGCGGGGGTGGATAGGGTGTTTTATGTGTTTGTTTTGTTTCATTTCTTGTTTCGTTTGTTGTTTATTTCTTTGTTGTTGCTGTTGTTGTTGTTGTTATTTTGCGTATGAGTTATTTTGTGTGTGGATGGAGCCTATCTTCATTTTTGTACATTCATATTTAAAGGTGTGCTATATATGTTATGATTTTGGTAATATTCTGCTTGTGAACAGTATGACAGGGGTTTCTAATCTCTTCTTGTTTCTATATCGGCATATTTGGTGCTCAATATTCAGTTTGATATATTTAGCAGGTTGGTGAAATATAGGCAAAGACAGATTTTTTGTAACCTTAAATATCTAATACCCTTGCATTTACACACATTTTCACAGAAGGACAAAATCAGCGACCAATTTTTTTTTAAATTTTCGATTATATTACAGCAATTCAAATCGAAGGAGCTCCTTTTCCGTTGCTTGATGGTTCCTTCGCGCTAAGGTACTCGCAACTAACCCTTAGTTATAAATGAAAAACGCCATATTTTCAAATTTTTTCCAACACCCATCTTAAAGCGCTCACCGTTACGGATCACTGTCATCTGACCTCTGTCTGCGTGGGCTCGAGTTTCGGTTTCGGCCAATGTTCGTAAGTGAGAAAACTTGTCAGTAGCTTCTCGTGGGTCGGTGGTTCGTTTGGGGATTTCTCGTGTTCTTCCTCCACCACTTATTCTGGCCACCATGTATAACATATCTTGTGCTGAAAAATGGCGTCGAACCCCACAACAACAACAACAACAATTGTGTGTGTGTGTGTGTGTGTGTGTGTGTGTGTGTGTATGGCTACTCCCGTTAATAAATTATACAAAGCCTAATTCATATGCATTAAATTAATATACAAAAGCATTTATTGTCCGAGTGGTCTAAAGCGCTCACCGGATCACTGGCATCTCACCTCTGCGTGTGTTCGGGTCATGGATTCGGGCAATGTGGGTATGCTAGAAAGCTAGCCAGGAACTTTTCGTGGGTCGGTGATTCATTCCGGGGGTTTCCCCTGTTCTACCTCCACCATTTACACTGAGCGTCATGTATACCATATATTGTGCTGAAAAATCGGCGTAAAACACTCAAACAAAAACAACAACAACTTGTGTCGCCGATAGTATCGACAATTCTAGTAAATTTACCGTAATTGTTCTAATGCTATGAATAGTTAGGGTGTCAGAAGTTAGGTGTAAAATCCTGACAGACGAAACTATTAGAAAAATACGTTAATTAAACACTTTAAATAAATTTACATTAAATACGTTAATTACCAATCTTGAAAACTTGTATCGGTGACAACGCTTTCTAGGGCTTGAGACCAGTTATCTTTTTCTAGTAGCTCTTAGATCGTGAAGTTCCAATTTTTGAAGTGTTTGTACAGATCTCTATCAATCATTGATGTCTAACTCGAAACATCATGTGACAGGCAAGAATATGGCTTAAAAAGTAAAACTCACCTGGCAAAATGTTAGCCTGGGGTATATATAGTTGCCCTCAGCAACAATTAACAAACATAAAAATATTTATTACCAGAACATTATCTAAGGACTTTTAAAAGAAATTACTATTGATATAACTGTCATGAGCTAAAAAATGAAAAGAGATTTTAATTTTTACCTGTGAATAGCTATTGAAGATAGTATTTTTACTTATAGTTGTGTGGAAGATCAGCACGTATTCTTTCTTCCTTTTTCAAAAATGTATAATAAGCAAATTCTAAACGGACCTGGGCTAATTTCAATATACTTCAATTTTTTAAAGTTACATTTAAATAACTCTCTTCTGTGCAGCGTTATTAATTCGATAAGACATCTTTTATAATGCATTCAATAAGACTAATCATATTTCTCAAGGAAACAGTATACTGATTTTCGGGTAATGGTATTTTCAACTGAGAGGAGCTTATATTTTAAAATCAAGAAACATAAAAGAAATCCCAATCACACAAAACTTTTTACAGAAACATAAAAGAAATCCCAATGACACAACTTTTTTTTACAACTATAAAACTATGATATACGTGGATGACCCTTTTATTCGTCAAGTCAAAATAAAAACTAGACTTAGAGACCAACTAGCTGGTCTAGGTGATGGCTCAAGTGCACGTGATGCTTCAACAACAAGATGACTGCATAGTGATTCAAGCTTTTACTGGTATAGTGGAATAAAACAGTGGTTGTCATCTGCAAAAGGCCCTAGTGCCCTTCGTCAAATAATTAGCAACTTGAATTGGTTGTGAAAGTCCATAAGAGTAAAAATCCTCTAACGCTATAGGTTTTTCAACCACTCGGGAAGGTGCTGCCCATAATGCTAGGGGAGTCGCTGCAAGGAATGAAAATATTCCACAAGTCTTTTGCACGTGTCACCTCAGATTTGGATAAAGTAAAGTCCTCTGATGTATTGTCTTGTTAGACGGAGCACGCATTAGGGAAAACCACACCGAGACATTTACATTTAATTTGCTGTAGAAAATTTTAATGTGACCCATCAAGCATTTGTAATCGCTTTTTTTTTTTTTTTCTAGACTGATTTTCAGTAAGGTCTACCTTCATTCGTGGTAGGATTTTATTTAAACACGTTATACGTTCAATTATGTGCGCAAAACGTCATCGTTAGAGTTGTTTTTTACGAAGTAAGGTTATTGTATGTTGTGCCCCAAAAATAAACTTGCGAACATCTCTACAAGATCCATATAAGTCACTTAGGGGAATTGCGCGCGTAAACATCAATGAAGCACCAAGAAGATGTGATCGACACTGTAAATCATAAATTGAAATCAGGACCAGGAAACGGTACATTTTCTTCAACAGCATCGCCAGCAAGATTTCAAGCTCGTCTAATTATATGCGATCTATGATCTATGATCTATGACATCTTTAACAAATATTGTTGATGGAACTCTAGCTCATCATATTATCATCGCTGTATCTGGCAAGTCCGAGAATCGTCTTTGCAACATATTCCAAAAGCGGTAATCATTAACAAGCTTATATAGTGGTGAAGAACACAGCTCTGTGCAAATTATGAAACAATCTTTATAGAATGTCGATCTTACCCGTTTTAATATTACCTGGCAAAATAATTTCCAAAGATAAAAACGTATTGCCCAATATAATACCTATCAAAAAGGTCGATGATGCAAGATTAAATACCAAGTCCAGGCATAATCTGATCATAATTTTGTCTCCAACAGTGGTCTGAAGTTGAACCAATCATATACAGTATATTAGGTCATTAATGTACACAAACCATGTTCAGGATGAGACTCGTGTTAGATTTTGGTGATATATTCCTATTTACAAACGTTTGACCAGAATTAGAGTTATTAAAGTGTTGAATAGCTGAGTTAGATGAAAGGTCATATCATTGCATTGAAAACAAATTTTTTTCTTCTGAGAGATGCCTTTCAGTTTTTGGCTAAAATGTTGTCTATAAGTTTAGTCCCTGTCCATAGTTTGTCATCCTGACAGTAAACCTCGAAAGCTTACCATTATAAATGTTCATGAAACTCCAAAAAGTCTACGTGTGACTATTGCAAGCATAACTGATCTTCAAATCAATAGAATCTCATATTTTACATTTTATATACCAATAAGTTTGCGTGGGATATCAGATGCAAGGTCAGAGTCCTTTATGCATATATTCATTTCTATCTACTAGAACATTCTCATATCTTATTATGATCTTGTCATTGCAGCCATGTTCAATGAGTGATAAGTTTGACACCTTTCCAGATCAACCAGGACTTTATGCTTCCGTATATTCATTGAAAGGCGCTTATATACCATTTTCTGAGCACGACATCGCCAATATCGCGATAAAAGTACCAATAAAACCAACAATCCTAACATCAGAGTGATCAGTAAATCCATTTGCTTTATTTGACTTGGCAACAGACAATAGCAGGCGGAAGCTTGCAACCCAAGCTAGCAATCAAAAAGATGTTTGAATTTAGAGCAATATATCAACTGCTTCAGTATTCGAGTTTACGAGACCAATAAATGAATGAAATTCTGATATCTCTGTGTTTCTTTGTACCCAAAGACTTTAACATCGATAACTTTAATTATACCCTGTTCTGTGGAGTTTTCCATTGAAATGACAGCGAACTCATAGAACTGTAAAACTATGATATACGGGGATCACATTCAAAATCATGAGTATCCAACATCTTTATTATACGTTTACTACGTGTTACGAGTTTAGGCTCTAATAGATTCAAGTTTGAGTTCTGTTAGGCATTCCCAGATGGAAGACGAAAACGTATGCTGAAGTTTGTTTTGTATTTATCTATAGCTTCTTGTAGAATCACAAGATTTAACACTCCGGTATTGAAAATTGGAATAATATTTTGATAAACTGTCGTTGTCCAAGAATTACATATGAGCACATCATATATTTTTAGAGATACGGATTAATCCTTTACCACGTCACATTAAATATGGTTAAAACTTCAGTCTTTTGAGTGATAACCAGCTCAGATGCATAATCACCTTATTAACAGGCAAAATTAGCTCCGGGCGCCGGGCGCCAGTGACGAAATTGGCGCACAACGACGACGATTATGCCCCCTTTCCATCAGCTATGAGGCTTTGGGGAGCAATGTGAGCTTTCCCAGCTGGTCCCGTGGCGGAGCCGTTGTCGCCAACGATTTTTCTGGAATTTAATGCAATTTGATGTCTCTTCCTTGCATCTAAACTCCATTACCCACAAAGCAATCAAGCACCATTTATGCATGTCTTTCGTTTCCATTAATTTGACTTTAAACGTATTATTGTTAACCATGTACAGAAGCCACATAGTTTTTGAGTCGTCCATCACTAACGAACGCAATACACATCGGTTACTACACACACGATTCAAACCAAATCACAAGTGAGGAAACTTCAAATGTCGATATTAAATAGGTGTTGTTGTTTTTTTAAATAATGGACATTTGCAGGTCTTTGAGAACCTTTCCATTAAGTCCAACGTTTATTGGTTCTCTGACGCATTCAAAGAAAGACGACTATTATTATGAATTTGTGCCCAGACGATAATACTGATTGATGATTGATATCTTGATCATTCTAACTCGCTGTAATGGGAACGAGAAATAGTGAGGCACTGGAGAGGCGGGTGGTGGGGGTGGTGGCAATGGATATAATAGCAGTTTGCTTTTGAGGCACACGCTGCAGGAAAAATGAAACCCGACCCTGTTAGTACACTACTGCATATCAATAAACACGAATCTTACTCATTATGGAACCTGTCTGGTATCTTAATGGCGTAACCTGATAGTCCTAGCTTGTTAGCAATCAGACGATAAACTTGACTTCTGTAGTGTAAGAAACGCATCCAATCATATGCAAGATCATTTTATTATGATGCGGATGATTTTAATTATTAAATTCATCTGAGATGTTGATATTATATGCCCTAATTCCAAAGCGTATTAAAACTGAGCCAGAAGTATTGTGCAAAGTCGTTACAAGATCAGACAACATTATGTATTAAGAAGCGCAGATTTTGCATGTTATCTGAAACTAACAGCTTGATAATATAATCTAAATATTCTAAGTTTGATTAACTCGGAGAAGACATAAGACCTTCTTGGTGGTACCATGCTCAACCTGTCAGATGAAATATAACCTGTTTAATATGCACACATCTTGTCAGATGAAATATAACCTGATTAATATGCACACATCTTGTCAGATGAAATATAACCTGATTAATATGCACACATCTTGTCAGATGAAATATAACCTGATTAATATGCACACATCTTGTCAGATGAAATATAACCTGATTAATATGCACACATCTTGTCAGATGAAATATAACCTGATTAATGTGCACACATCTTGTCAGATGAAATATAACCTGATTAATGTGCACACATCTTGTCAGAAGAAATATAACCTGATTAATATGCACACATCTTGTCAGATGAAATATAACCTGATTAATATGCACACATCTTGTCAGATGAAATATAACCTGATTAATGTGCACACATCTTGCCAGATGAAATATAACCTGATTAATGTGCACACATCTTGTCAGATGAAATATAACCTGACTAATGTGCACACATCTTGTCAGATAAAATATAACCTGATTAATATGCACACATCTTGTTCATTATGAAACTCATTTGAGACCTAAACGATAGTTACTTATATTCTAAGTCTGATCAAAATTGAAATCAGAAATAGGGCATCCAGTGGGTAGGTCAATTGAATCATTCATCACCTGATCAATGTGCAGGAAACTTCCGCCAAAGATCTTGATTAGGATTTGATAAGAACAAATACAGAATATTACGATCAAAAATATTGCCTCTGGAGTGATAGCATCCACAGCCAATCAGATGCTAAGTCACCTCAGTACACTATGAAATTCATTTAGGATCTTAATGGCAGGAGCTTATATTCTGAGTCTCGTCAAACGTAAATTATGAATGCGGTCTCAAGAGTGGTAACAAGCAATTAATGACAGACATGCAACAGACAATGGATGGACGGAGAATTCAGGGTCAGATCAAATAAGTTCACTTGGTCAAGCAACCAGGTCAGTTAAAATGAATTCTCATGCAATGGAGAAATTTTGAATCCTGCACAAGTAGAATGTTTTGAAAACTGTTCAGCCTGGGGACGAAGTGTCTGTAAGCAAATATTACCTGTGGGCTGGGCCGGATTTAGGAACGGTGAGGCCCTAAGAAATGGGAAGATGTAAAGGCCCTATTTATTAGGTGTTTATAGAAAAAATGCTGTGTAACAACTGAACTTGGCAATATATTTTCAATTAATACAATATAATATATGCAATTTATCACAAATATATTACACAGATAATAATAGTGAGGATATCCTGGAAAACATCACGGATTATGTTACTACTTGAAAATAAATTTTAACGAAACTAACAAATTTTTTAAAAAATCTAAAATTTTTAGGACCCCTTCAGACTGTCACGCTCTAGCTAATGCCTAAATCCGGCGTGGTCTGTTAGCTGTCTGAGCGGCAGATTAACCAATCACTTCCACATTGAACAAATAAATACTCCATCGCGAGGTTGGACATTGCCTCTGGCTTTATGATCTTTGACTCGATTTCGTAAACATTATTTTACCGCCGTTTTTAAAACAAACTCATCAAAACTTTACTATATGTGAAATTATTTCTTGTACCTGAGGTCCCAGTTTGATATTGTTTGATCTATTGTATTAGTGGGGGAAAATGTAAGTAAAAAAAAAACACATTGCGGAAATGCTGCCTTGTTTTAAAATAAATCAACATAGTTAAAAATAATATCTTATCTTTTCCAACGCTAAAATTATAATAATAAATAATGCTTCCATGAAACACATATCCAAGTGTTTCCCTGTTGTGCCTTCGATCCAATGTTGAGCCCCTTGGTATTGTCATTGATGGCAAGGAATGTTCCAGGGGCAAACTTATGTTGGTTTGCCTTTGTCTTGCTATGTCCAGGAAGTATATGCATAGTTATGGCCGGATTAAGGCCTTTGGGGTCCCTGGAGACAGCCAACACAGAGGCCAATAGCTATCCCTCTTTGTCCATAGATATGGTTACATTATTATTAGCAATACTCCCTGTGAAATCAGACGATAATATACGGGTACGTTGAGCCTCGGGGGGCCCTGCCTGTGAAATCGGACGATAATATTTAAGGCTCCTTGAGCCTCGGTGGCCCTAGACACGTTGCCCTATGGATAATCCGGCCATGTATATAGTTATATTGTGAGATCTCGATATTTTCCATCTCTGATCCAAGGGATGACACCTGAAGGTAGCGATAGACCTAATGTCCATACGCATATTTTGCCCACTAAGTGTATATCATGTTATTGAAAGGCGTAAACAAAAGTTATATGTTAGGGCAAGATTCCTGGGGCTAGGTAAGGATCCGGGTACATCAACTAGGGCTCTATTTCTGACATGTGTTAACACTTGGGTTACTGATTACACGTGTCTGTTCTCAAACATTTTCGTCATGTATTTTCAGACCTTGTTTAATTTAGGTACAATTACCTTTGTCTGCACAGCCTCGATCCTTTGGGCGTCATCAGAATTAATAAAATGATTAAATAATCTTTAATTTTACACCCCAAATAGTATTATTGACCGAAGTATCATGTGTGTATGTTTACAATTTACGAGGCCAAAGGCCATCACACACGTAAATAATACACCACACACCTTACGCAATACATCACTGGGGTGAAGAAAGTGGTAAACAATTTTGTTCATATAAATAAATCTCTACGCTAACAAACTGAAAACACAGAGTTCTGACATTTGAATGTTCAAAATCACCTACTGCACCGAGCCCCGAGTGACCGAGTGCTCTGAAGCGCTTATTACACCATGCCTCGAGTGACCGAGTGGTCTAAAGCGCTCTAAGTTACTGATCGCTGCCATCTCACCTCTGCGTGGGATCTAGTTTCAGATTCGGCCAATGTGGGTGTGTGAGGAAGCATCCCAGTAGCTTCTCGTGGGTCGGTGGTTCTTTTCGGTGTTTTCCCGGGTTCTTCCTCCACCATTAATACTGGCCGCCATGTATGGCCTATCGCGTGTTTTCTGAGGAGTATAGATAGTTGCCACGGGCTACAAATGAAAACGATATAGTATTTATTCATTGGACTATATTTGAACAAACCACGAGTTTCTGGCTAACAGAATGTCATGAACTCGACGAGTGCACCAACTAAATCAGGGCTTCATGTTACAATATGTGAAAGTAGATAGCCGATCTTCAGACAGGTTAACACAAATTTTTGTCAATGTACTTATTATTTGTTCCTTAGACGATGGCATTAAATGTGAGCTTGTGAAATTCATTTGAATGTAATAACTTTCCTGAATTGGTATATGCTACACTTTAGGTAGATAGAAAGGTCAACAGATAAGCCTGTAAGGTCATAAAACTTTACTTGGGCATATCGATAGTTACCTATGGCCACAATTGAACAAAATATATTACTTACTAAGCAAATGGTGTAGGGACAAATCGTTAGATGTTACCAGGTGACACAGGTATTTTTCGTGCTGTGTATGGATATTCATTGTTCAGAAAACGGGGCAATGCGGTTCAACAGTTTTCTTATAAACATCCTACTCACGGCTGTTTTTTTGGCATTCTAAATTACAAGTGTGAAACCGTTTAAGGATTTAAAGTAAGGTACAGAAACAGATCAATAGACATTTTACTTGCAAACAAATAGGAATTTTTTTATTCCGTTTACCATTCAGTACTAAACTCCACTATTCGTGTTGCCGACTGTCTTTTTTTAGATGCGTTGTTCAAGATGTCAAAGGATTGACCATCAAACTCGTTATTCCATTTTTTGTGTCAGTTCATTATCGACTACTTCAAAACCATTGCACTTTTGTTGAACAGAGATGTAAATCCTGTAGCAAACAATTTAATATTAATAATATAATAAAAATGCATCAACTTTTTTTTTTTTGGGGGGGGGGAGGTAATAGGTTTAACTTTGTGACAAATATTTATTGAGAAAAGAAAAACAAAAACATGTGACATTAAAGTCTCTTTCTACTGTTACGCAAAATATGAGATTGATAACATCAGGCATGGATAATTTATTGATGTTCAATTTTTATGGTGTTTGGTATTTTTTTTAACTAATCATTGATGTTATATATATATCTGTATTTTGAACATTACTTTGTCCTAAATCAAGTTATTCATATTAGTCATCGTTATTATGCACATTTTAAGATTTTTTTACTCTTAGAAATTTCAGATATATTGAGTTTAGATGTTGCAGTTCTAATCTTCCTCTGTGAACATGTCAGGATTTTGTTCCATACTAGTTTGCAAGTTTACTCAGCACGTCTTAAAATATGTGACTACATTATTTTCCTCGGTAAAAGTAATGGCTCATACTTATATTGCTTGGAGATAATTACAAAATCTTAATGGAATTTTTTAAATGTCCAAGGTATTTCACATCTTGCCTCCGTTACACACAACTATCGGACTTTTAAAACAAACCGTTCCGAAAGCTCTATGCGGTATCAGTAACAATTTTGTGAAATTCCTTACCCCTCAAAATACTCAATTCAAATTCCCTTGCCTTGTTTAAAACCTCAATAAAGAAATTCCTTTTTGATCAGCTGGATTGATATATTAAATCCTCCAGAAAGAAAATCTTATCATTGTGTCCAGAAAATATATGTGTATGTTTTTTACACACACACACACACACACACACACACACACACACTCGTCTATATATATATATATATATATATATATATATATATATATATATATATATATATATATATATATATATATATATATATCAAACAGTAGTTGACTGTAGTAGTAGAGGGTTGAACCCTACAGCTTTTTAGAGGTGTCTGTTTGTGAAATCAAGGCTTCCTACGAATCCAAAAATAATACACATACACACAAAAATATACATACACACACATGTATTTAGACGGGGGTGAACCTTACAACTTTGTAGATGTGTCTGTTTATGAAACCAAGGATTCCTACGAAACCAAAAAGAAAAATACACACACACACACACACACACACACACACACACACATACATACACACATACATGTATGCAGAGGGGGCGAGCACTATAAAATTTTTGGAGACGTCTATTTGTCAAACCAATGCTGCCTCCAAAAATGTAAAAAAGCTGAACTAAGGCTTCTGACCAAGCGAGACGCATATTCGTTGTCGCGCCTTCGATGCTGCTACAAATTAAATCATATCATAAAACAAGACATTTGTACCCGTTCGTGATTCTCTCAAAAATTATAACAGCGACAGGAATCTCAAGTTGAGTTGGCAACAGGTGCTGAACAATTATTCATACTCGTTACAACAGCTACTCAGAAAGCTGCAATAAGTACTGAAAGAGCTATATTGGGAGATATTACGGATGAGGAGGAAAGAAAAAAAGGTATTCTCCCAGTGTTAAAAGAAATAGCTGCAGCTCAACCGGTTTTGCTGACCCTATCTAAGAAGAAGAAAGTGCTGTTGGTGGAACTCCAAAGGGAATTTTTTATGGAGAAATTTACTGAAGATTGTATAAAATGAATTAAACAATTTCAATCAATAAAAGCTAATGATGTATCCGCTTTGGTGATTTTGTTGCTAATAGTTATCATTCAAAAGTGAGTTTTTAAAACCCAAATATAATTTTAAAACAATATAACTCGTGATCACTGGATTGATTGGGTGTATAAAATAAACAAAAATATTGGTCGCCTAAATACAAGATAACGCATATCTATCGGGAGTACAAGAAAGTGTGAAATGCAAAAACAAATAGAAGGGCGGAAACAACCACAGTGACGAAAATAAAACAAACAACACTATTGTTCATATCAACTTCCTCAAGAAGAATCTCGCGGTGTGCAATGTCCTACTACAGGAAAATGATTTTCTCCAAATGGAACTCACGGTAGTGGTATTTTTGTCTGTCCTAATAATATTCTCTCCAACATAGCACGTTTAGAAATTCGCATATCGGGCAAACGAGCTGGAAAAATAGCTCACCGGAAATAGTTAATGAAGCATCTGATATCTGTAGACGATTATTTCAAAGTGGTATCATGGACATTAGAGTATATCGTGAATTTATTGATGAACTCGCTGATTGCTGCTAAAGAGATTAATCGAAAATTCATGTGTGTATGTTTACAATTTACGATTCCAAAGGCCATCACACACGTAAATAATACACCACACACCTTACGCAATACATCACTGGGGTGAAGAAAGTGGTAAATAATTTTGTTCATATAAATAAATCTCTACGCTAACAAATTGAAAACACAGAGTTCTGACATTTGAATGTTCAAAATCACCTACTGTACCGAGCCCCGAGTGGCCGAGTGCTCTAAAGCGCTCTAAGTTACTGATCACTGCCATCTCACCTCTGCGTGGGTTCTAGTTTCAGATTCGGCTAATGTGGGTATGTGAGGAAGCATGCCAGTAGCTTCTCGTGGGTCGGTGGTTCTTTTCGATGTTTTCCCGGGTTCTTCCTCCACCATTAATACTGGCCGCCATGTATGGCCTATCGCGTGTTTTCTGAGGAGTATAGATAGTTGCCATGGGCTACAAATGAAAACGATATGGTATTTATTCATTGGACTATATTTGGACAAACCACGAGTTTCTGGCTAAAAACAGAATGTCATGAACTCGACGAGTGCACCAACTAAATCAGGGCTACATGTTACAACATGTGAAAGTAGATAGTCGATCTTTAGACAGGTTAACACAAATTTTTGTCAATGTACTTCGCATTTATTCTTTAGACTATGCCTTTAAATGTGAGCTTATAAAATTTATCTGACTGTAATATCTTTCCTGAATTGGTATATGTTGCACTTTAGGTAGATAGAAAGGTCAACAGATAAGCCTGTAAGGTCATAAAACTTTACTTGGGCATATCGATAGTTACCTATGGCCACAATTGAACAAAATATATTACTTACTAAGCAAATGGTGTAGGGACAAATCGTTAGATGTTACCAGGTGACACAAGTATCTTTCGTGCTGTGTATGGATATTCCTTGTTCACAAAACGGGGCAATGCGGTTCAACAGTTTTCTTATAAACATCCTACTCAGGGCTGTTTTCTTGGCATTCTAAATTACAAGTGTGAAACCCTTTTTAGGATTTAAAGTAAGGTACAGAAACAGATCAATAGACATTTTACTTGCAAACAAATAGGAATTTTTTTATTCCGTTTACCATTCAGTACTAAACTCCACTATTCGTGTTGCCTACTGTCTTTTTTAGATGCGTTGTTCAAGATGTCAAAAGATTTACCATCAAACTCGTTATTCCATTTTTTGTGTCAGTTCATTATCGACTACTTCAAAACCATTGCACTTTTGTTGAACGGAGATGTAAATCATGTAGCAAACAATTAAATATTAATAATATAATAAAAAATGCATCAACTTTTTTTGGGGAGGAGGTAATAGGTTTAACTTTGTGACAAATATTTATTGAGAAAAGAAAAACAAAAACATGTGACATTAAAGTCTCTTTCTACTGTTACGCAAAATATGAGATTGATAACATCAGGCATGGATAATTTATTTTGATGTTTAATTTTTATTGTGTTTGGTATTTTTTTAACTAATCATTGATGTTATATATCTGTATTTTGAACATTACGTTGTCCTAAATCAAGTTATTCATATTAGTCATCGTTATTATGCACATTTTAAGATTTTTTTACTCTTAGAATTTTTAGATATATTGATTTTAGATGTTGCAGTTCTAATCTTCCTCTGTGAACATGTCAGGATATTGTTTCTTATTAGTTTGCAAGTTTACTCAGCACGTCTTAAAATATGTGACTACATTATTTTCCTCGGTAAAAGTAATGTCTCATACTTATATTGCTTGGAGATAATTACAAAATCTTAATGGAATTTTTTAAATGCCCAACGTATTTCACATCTTGCCTACGTTACACACAACTATCGGACTTTTAAAACAAACCGTTCCAAAAGCTCTTTGCGGTATCAGTAACAATTTTGTGAAATTCCTTACCCCTCAGAATACTCAATTCGAATTCCCTTGCCTTGTTTAAAACCTCAATAAAGAAATTCCTGTTTGACCAGCTGGATTGATATATTAAATCCTCCAAAACGAAAATCTTATCATTATGTCCAGAAAAAATATGTGTTTTTTATGCACAAACACACACACACTCACACATATATATATATATATATATATATATATATATATATATATATATATATATATATATATATATATCAAACAGTAGTTGACTGTAGTAGTATAGGGTTGAACCCTACAGCTTTTTAGAGGTGTCTGTTTGTCAAACCAAGGCTTCCTACGAATCCAAAAATAATACACATACACACATACATACATACACACACATGTATGTAGACGGGGGTGAACCTTACAACTTTGTAGATGTGTCTGTTTGTGAAACCAAGGATTCCTACAAAACCAAAAAGAAAAATACACATACACACACATACATGTATGTAGAGGGGGCGAACACTATAACATTTTTTGGAGGCGTCTATTTGTCAAGCCTTTGCCGCCTCCAAAAATGTAGAAAAGCAAAACTAAAGCTTCTGACCAAGCGAGACGCATATTCGTTGTCGCGCCTTCGTTGCTGCTACAAATTAAATCATATCATATAACAAGACATTCATGCCCGTTCGTGATTCTCTCAAAAAATTACAACAGCAACAGGAATCTCAAGTTGATTTGGCAACAGGTGCTGAACAATTATTCAAACCCGTTACAACAGCTACTGAAAAAGCTGCTAACTGAAAGAGCTATATTGGGAGATATTACGGATGAGGAGGAAAAGAAAAAAAGGTATTCTCCCAGTGTTAAAACAAAAAGCTGCAGCTCAACCTCACCAAGGTTTTGCTGACCCTATCGAAGAAGAAGAAGAAAGTGCTGTTGGAGGAACTCCAAAAGGAATTTTTTTACGGAGAAATTTACTGAAGATTGTATAAAAATAATTAAACAATTTCAATCACTAAAAGCTAAGGATGTATCCGCTTTGGTGATTTTGTTGCTAATAGTTATCATTCAAAAGCGAGTTTTTAAAACCCAAATATAATTTTTAAAAAAATATAACTCGTGATCACTGGATTGATTGGGTGTATAAAATAAATAAAAATATTGGTCGCCTAAATACAAAATAACGCATATCTATCGGGAGTACAAGAAAGTGTGAAATGCAAAAACAAATAGAAGGGCGGAAACAACCACAGAGACGAGAAAACAAACAACAATATCATTCCTATCAACTTCCTCAAGACGAATCTCGCGGTGTGCAGGGTCCTACTATAGGAAAAGAATTTTCTCCAAATGGAACTCACGGTAGTGGTCTTTTTGTCTGTCCTAATAATATTCTCTCCAACATAGCACGTTTAGAAATTCGCATATCGGGTAAACGAGCTGGAAATAGCTCACCGGAAATAGTTAATGAAGCATCTGATATCTGTAGACGATTATTTCAAAGTGGTATCATGGACATTAGAGTATATCGTGAATTTATTGATGAAATCGTTGATTGTTACTAAAGTGATTAACCGAAAATTCATGTGTGTATGTTTACAATTTACGATATCAGTATATATCGTGAATTTATTGATGAACTCGTTGATTGTTACTACAGTGATTGATCGTCAACGGTGACTAATTGTCACACGATTAGATAAATAATAACTAGTTAAGATGATCATACACTATAACCAAATAAACAATATAAGCCAAATATGACTTACGTAGTAAATTCACGATTGCCTGTTTATAAAATATTTTATGGTGGTCGTCTTGGGGATGTTATTCAAGGGTTATTTGCAGTGATAGCTCCAACAATAGTACCAATCGCAAAACAATTATCGATGAAAGCTATTGATGTTATCTGTGATAAAGGTATTAGAGCTGTTGGCGATGTTGCCAGTAAAGTGTTTTCTGAAGCAAAGGAAAGACTAACCACTTGGGTTCGACGACAAATTCCACCGCCTGTAAAATTGACATCTACGGAAATTATGCCCGTGAATGTTAGTAAAATAAAAAACCAAGGCGCGGATCAAGAATTAGAAGCGTTGATAAATCAAGCATCTGATGCGCGGAGAAATATTACTGCAAATTTAATAGCAGGAAGTGGCCTGACAAGGTCAGCGAGATCGCGATTTAGATCTAGGAACATATAAAAAAAAATTCAAATGTTCACCCGACACATCATTTGATATAGACGCGCCTGTGCTCAAAAATGATTGTGTACGCGATTATCAATTGTATTCTTATAAAGCGATAAGGCCAAATAGTCGATCGAGAATCGAACTTCAAGTTCAGTTTACAAGCAAATATTTTCAATCCGCTGAAGCAGTTATTGAAGTAGAAGGAGAACATTTAGCAGTAGCTGATGGGGAATGTGACCAAAATGTTCGAGTTGGTTTTGTCAACAATGGAATTATGGCACTATTTAGTAGCGCCAGATACATTATTGATGGAAGAAAGATTGAATCTTTTGAGCATGATGTCGATGTCGCCACAACAATAGTGGGTTTGGCTAGATACTCTGATGATTATACAAGATAATAGGGCGTGATTTGATGAATTTATTTGATTTTATTTACGAATTAAATAAAAACGATCCTGTATCAGTGTGGTTATTTTAGAGTTTTGAAGATGAGAAGGGTACATCTTTATCAATTCGCAATACCCAACGGTGAAATATACCGTACGAAAT
Source organism: Unio delphinus (assembly GCA_029339505.1). Taxonomy (NCBI): domain Eukaryota; kingdom Metazoa; phylum Mollusca; class Bivalvia; order Unionida; family Unionidae; genus Unio; species Unio delphinus. The sequence continues at coordinate 11,737,576 of JAQISU010001238.1, forward strand.
CTCTTCACGGCGCGATGAAAAAACTCACTGAGAAATATTCAAAGAATAATACAGAGCAATTACTAACAAACTGTTTTACAGTCTCGTCAGTTGCAGCTTACTTCGCCAGAGAGAGAGAGAGAGAGAGAGAGAGAGAGAGAGAGAGAGACAGAGAGAGAGAGAGAGAGAGAGAGAGAGAGAGAGAGAGAGAGAGAGAGAGAGAGAGATCTGTGAAAGCTAACACGATTTGAATTTCTCTAAGATGTTCAAGTTAGTTGTGTATTGCATATGGATACGGCTGATTATGGAATACCAAATATAATTCTAACAGTGTTATCTCGGTTGATATGGTTGCGTGTTATCCAGGAAGTTTCCTCGGGTATGGAGAGTACGCTGGGTATTTTAAACGATTTGGACATCCAACACACGAGATAACACGAGCTGCGATTAATGGACCGCTACTCGATTTTGATCTAACTGGATTCGCTCGTGTAATATCATCGAGTTTGCCCAAGGACTTCATCCGATTTGTTATGTTTGGTTTGGTAGACACTTCTCTGAAAATTACTAGGCACCAATAGTATTATTACGTTACATGATCGATTGCAAAATACTAATATCGTTGATTGTCGGTGAGACAATTATATCATATAAAGCGCAGACTGAGGTTTTGGTTACCACAACATGAAAATCTTGATAAAATTATGAACGATTACAAGGAAAATTGTTCTGATCTCGACAAGGACTATATTGTTAAACGATCCGAGGAGATTTTTGAAATCAATAATGAAACCGCATATGATCTCGGTAGAAGCATACTCGGTAAATTCGCCCAAGGTGGAGCATATGATCACAAACGGCATTATTCACGATTAATTCTAGATGACGCTGAATATGACTTTATAGTTATGTTATAGAAAATGCGAAATCGTTAAGCGATGAAGATGTTATTGAATTTATTACCGATAATGACGAAGCAGCGAGTATTGACTCTATTGATGGATCTATTAACAATTTAGTGGTGTATGAGGATGTAATGTTGGATAAACAATCAAATCCTGCCAGGATATTTCACGTGGTAGGCATAAAACACTGATGTGATTTATGTTACCGAGCGGTATACACAAATACCAAAAGTGATCAGAGACAATTGTAATATTCTTGGTGTGTTTAATGGAGTTGATACACATACATTACGAAATATTCATCAGACCTGGTGCAGCGGTGGTATGGAATATAATCTTTTTAGAAATATCTTTAGTTATGCAAGGTCAGTCCCACATGGATTTATAACGATAAATTTGCTTTCCTCTAAATCAAGATATCATATCGGACTTTATAAAATATTCCGTGAAAAACCTAGCAGCAGCGAGGGTGCAACAACGAATTTGCGTCTCGGTTAGTCAGAAGCCTTAGTTCTGCTTTTTCACATTTTTGGAGGATGCCTTGGTTTAACAAATAGACGCGTCTAAAAATGCTGTAGGGTTCTCCCCCTCTACATATATGTGTGTGTATGTGTGTGTGTGTGTGTGTGTGTGTGTGTTTGTGTGTGTATTTTTCATTTTGTTTCGTAAGAAGCCTTGGTTTGACAAACAGACTTCTCTAAACAGTTGTAGGGTTCACCACCTCTACATACATGTGTGTATATGTATGTGTATGTGTGTTATGTGTATATTTGTTGGTTTTGTAGGAAGCCTTGCTTTCACAAACAGACACCTCTAAAACGTTGTAGGGTTCACCACCTCTACTACTACTGTATTGGAATATTGTTTTTCCGTTGCACCAACATGGATCCCAAGTGTTCTTAAACATTTTTGTAACAACATGAAAATAGTCAATTATCATCTTTGCCTTTTATATGTTATCGGAATACCTCTGAGTGGTTGGAACTTATTTGTGTGCATTGCAAAATATTCAGCAGTGTTAGAGTAGCTTACGCTTGTGTAAGTAAATGGATGACTAATCCGCTGGCCTAAGTGGTTAGAAGTAGGAGGTCGCGAGTTCGAACCCTAGCCGAGTCATGCCAAAGAATTACGAACAAAATGGTACTTACAGTACTCGGCAACATCAACAAGACATCTATCATGTGTTCATAAATTTGAAAAATACTTTTGACAGAGAATGGCATGAGGCATTGTGGGCCACAATGAGGAAGTACAATACGGGTCAACAGTTGACCAATACCATTAGGCAGCTGTACGCTAAGGCTACCAGTGCCGTAATTGCTCAAAGTCATCTGGGGGACTGGTTCAAGACAACTGCCGGAGTATGCCAAAGCTGTCTCATGTCACCCACGCTTTTCAACATCTACTTAGAGCACATCATGAGCGTAGCCCTCGAAAACCACTGTGAGACAGTCAGCAATAGATGGCGTAACATCACCAACCTACGCTTTGCATACGACATTTATGGGCTGGTAGGCAGTGAATACAATTTTGCTACCTTAGTGAAGAACCTGGATGAAACATCTTTCGGATTTGATATGGAAATAAGCGCAGAGAAGTCAAAGCTGATGGCGAATTGTGGCAAACAAATCTCAGCCAAGATTAAAGTCAAAGGACAGAAACTGGAAAGAATGGGCCAGTTCAAATATGGTTCCATGATCACCGAAGAGGGATCATAAGCAGAATTTGTTTCACGAGAGCAGCACAAACAACGGCATCTATATTTCAAAGCTAAGACCCATCTGGAGAGACAAGAATATCTGTCTAAAAACTAGAATAAGACTATTGAGATCACTAGTCATCAAAATATTTTTGTATTCATGATAGGTCTGGAACATTAAGCGGAATTACGACGAAGAATCCTGGTACTTGAAATGAGATGCTACATAACCATCTTTTTGGGATCTTTTACATGGGCCACATCACAAATAAAGGAGTGTGTAACACCATCAGGCACAAAGTAAGCCAATATGAAGACTTCCTCACCACTTCCAAACAGAGAAATCTGAATTGGTATTACCATAGCACTAGAGCCAACTGAATAACCACAGCAGTACTACAGGACAGTGTCCAGGGTGGCAGAAGGAAATTTAGACAGCAAACAGTGGACTGAAAACATCACAGAATGGACCACTCGAGAGGTGTGCTCTGTTCGTCATGGTACTCTAAAGATGATCCGAGCAGCTGTGTTTTGAACTTTGTGAAGTTTCTGGAGTAGATACTGAGACGAACAAGACATAATTGAGTTGCAATAGTCCTCTATTGAAAGTGTTTTAGTGGCATCAACTGAAAGATATTTTCGAATGGAGCTGATGCATTTCAGCTCAAAATATGCAGCCTTGCATATGTTCATGACATGTTGGTGCAACGGTACGGTCTTAAGTAACACTTAAGATTCGCACTGACTATCTAAATGTAATGTTGGTGTTGCTGATATTTATTGTTTGAGGTAAAGTATGTCAATGAGAAAGTCTTTGTGTTGTGATCAGAATGGCCTCAGTTTTATCATCATATATATCCAGCTTGTTACATGTCATCCATGATTTCACATCAGCAATGCATCTCTCTACTCCTTGGATGGTAGCATCAACTTCAGTTGGGTGGCTAGACTTGTATATATGGGTGTCATCAGCGTACAATTAGTGAGACACTGGGTGAAACTATATGAGACTTGAAAGCAGTTGAGTATAGAATGAAGAAAACATATTCAAGAATAGGCCCCTGTGGAAAACCACAACATATATCAACTGGGATGGAGTTTATTTCATTTGCAGATACAATTGGTCTTACACGGCATATTACTTCCACGTTTTATAAATAAATTGTCGTTCTCATTTTCAATGTTTGTTATGTAAACCAAATATTACAAATAGCTCACACCCTACCCATAAAGAACATTTTTAGGCGTAACGGTAAATTTCCATTCCGTGTTGATAGAAATGATCGTAGGGATAAATTTCAATCTGACTGCTTACACTGGTCAAACAAGACACTTTACTCAATCTGTTATCAAGCGTGTCACTGATCTCCTGATCCTAGTTATTGATTTCATTTCGGCTCTCACCTTTTATCTACCAGGTATACAGTTATATTTTACTTCCTTCTTCTAGTTAACTACTTAACTCTCATATATCTTTTGCAATGTAATGCCGTTAATAATGTTGCATTTTTACTATATCTACATATTTCTCGACTATTTATTTATGTGCACAAATTAAGCAACATGCCCGGCCCAATAATGTCTTTCTTATTCAAATGTTTTTTTTCCAGTGCTTTATGTACATTTACTTCTAGACTATCAATTTATAAATGTATCCTACAGACACTAATTATAGTCCAGTCTAGTTTCACTCACAATTCCTTCCAAACAGTTATGTTTGAATCATTGTTTCTTTTAGCATTCATGCGCTCCTGTGAATAGCAAAAATGTGGATCAGACAACCATGTTAAAGAAACCCAAACTCTCTTCAACTCTCTTAGGTTCTAATGAACGACGCGATTAGAGTCATTATAAACACTCCAATACCATCATTGGCAAACATGTTTTACCACAAAATGCGCGAGACCAAAACCATGTCCAAGCTCTAAGGCAATATTTACAACTAGGCATGGTCTGTCAGACAGGTGCTTGCGTGGGTGGGTAGGGTGTTTTATGTGTCTGTTTTGTTGCATTTGTTGTTTCGTTTGTTGCTGTTTGTTTGGTGTGTTTTTTGTTGTTGTTGTTTTGTGTATGTGTTTCTTTATGAGCGGGTGCAGCCCATCCTCATGTTTGTATATTCCTATTTAAAGATGTCCTATATATGTTATGATTTTGGTTATATTCTGCTCCATTGATATTATCTATATATTTCTGCTTGTGAGAAACAGGGGTTTGTAATCTCTTCTTATTTTTGTACTGGCATATTTGGTGCTCAATATTCAATTTGATATATTTAACAGTTTGATGAAATATAGGCAAAGACAGATTTTTTGTAACCTTTAGTATCTAATACCATTGCATTGACACACATTTTCACAGAAGGTCAAGAACAGTGACCAAATTTTTAAAATTTTCGATTATATTACAGCAATTCAAATCTAAGGAGCTCCTTTTCCTTTCCTTACTGATGCCTTCGTACTAAGGTACTCGCAACAAACCCTTAGTTATCCCTGAAAAACGCCATATTTTCAATTATTTTTATTTTACCCAACCTAAAGCGCTCACCGTTACGGATAACTACCATCTCACCTCTGTCTACGTGGGCTCGAGTCTCTATTTAGGCTAATGTTCGAATGTGAGAAAGGTTGCCAGTAGCTTCTCGTGGGTCGGTAGATCGTTCGGGGTTTTCTCGGGTTCATCCTCCAACAATAATTCTGGCCGACATGTATAGCCTATCTTGTGCTGAAAAATGGCGTTGAACCCCACAACAACAACAACTGTCTGTATGTGTGTGTTTGCGGATGGCCACTCCCGTTAATAAATCATATAAAGCCTAATTCATATGCATTAAAAATAATATACAAAAGCATTTAGTGTCCGAGTGGTCTAAAGCGCTCACCGTTACGGATCACTGCCATCTAACCTCTGCGTGGGTTTGAGTCTCGGGTTCGGCCAATGAGGGTATGCTTGAAAGCTAGCCAGTAACTTCTCGTGGGGCGATGGTTCATTCCGGGCGTGTCCACTGTTCTTCCTCCACCATTTATACTGACTGTCATGGATAGCATATATTGTGCTGAAAAAACGGCATTAAACCCTACAACATCAACAACAACAACAACTTGTGTCGCCGATATTATCGACAATTCTAGTAAATGTACCGCTATTGTTCTAATGGTATGAATAGCTAGAATGTCAGAAGTTAGCTTGTAAAATGCTGACAGACGAATCTATTAGAAAAATGCGTTAATTAAACACTTTAAATAAATTTACATTAAATACGTTAATTACCAACCTTGAAAACTTGTATCGGTGACAACGATTTCTAGGGCTTGAGACCAGATATCTTTTTCTAGTAGCTCTTAGTTTGTGATGTTCCAATGTTTGAAGTGTTTATACAGATCTCTATCAAGCATTGATGTCTAACTCAAAACATCATGTGACAGGCAAGAATATGGCTTAAGAAGTAAAACTCACCTGGCAAAATGTTAGCCTGGTGTATGATAGTTGCCATAAGCAACAATTAACAAACATAAAACTATTTATTGCCAGAACAGTATCTAAGGACTTTTAAAACAAATTACTATTGATATAACTGTCATGAGCTAAAAAGGGAAGAGATTTTAATTTTTACCTGTGAATAGCTATTGAAGATAGTATTTTTATTTATAGTTGTGTGGAAGATCCGCACGTATTCTTTCTTCCTTTTTCAAAAATGTATAATAAGCAAATTCTAAACGGACCTGGGCTAAATAAATAGAAATTAAGAAGTTTAATTTCAATATCCTTAGATTTTTTAAAGTTACATTTCAATAACTCTCTTCTGTGCAGCGTAATTAATTTGATAAGACATCTTTTATAATGCAATCGATAAGACTAATCATTATTCTCAAGGAAACCATATACTGACTTTCAGGTATTGGTCTTTTCAACTGGGAAAAGCTTATTTTTCAAACTCAAGAAATATAACAGAACTCCCCAATCACACAAAACTTTTTAAAGTCATCAGTACATATCCACATCAAATGTAAATTACCTTTTGTGAAAAAAAAACTAATATCTCATTTCTAGTCCAAAATCTATATTTTTATATAGTTTTTAGGGGACTTTTTGTTTTTATTGGTATTTTTTTCGCTCAAATTTTGATCATAGGTCAAGAAAATATTCTGGTCCAGGATTATAAAATACAGAAAATCACTGCTAGGAAGAGAATATTGGATGATTAGCGTACATATCTAATGACTGGATGGTTTAGAATTTTGCCAGTCATCAGCATGACAAGATTTTGTGTAACAGCGCTCTGTTTTTTTTCAATGTTGGATTTAATAATAAGCTACTGTTATGTATATCTATTTTGCGAAGTTAATTTTTTTCCATGATTGGAGATCATACTTTACGATATTGGTCACGTTTTAAAGAACGAGTTTACATAGCTAACTTGTGTTCATTATTGTTAGTTGTAAATTACATTTTGACATTGCTTATGAATTCAGAAATTTCTAAACACAAACGTTTAACAATTTAGTTACAGTTTTTCAGTGCAATGACTCACATGCAGGTTATTTGAAATGCTTCTATTTTGGGGCAAGGTAAACAAATACTTCATTCCTAAATTATTTTTAAGATCAGATTGAGTAATTCATTTGTTATCAGAGTTTAATGTTGAGTTCAGATATGATTCAAGAGGAATTAAATTATAATTAATTATTAAAATTAAATTACTTAAACTGTACATAAGCATTAGGAAGTGTTAATTGACTTTGTATTAAGACATTATGTTGGAATTATTGTGAACTCACTGAAAGACACTCTGGATTGGTTCATAGATGCATTTAAGACTAGTAGAGCTTATTTGGAACATTCTACAATTCACGACATGTGATATTACATTAGAGCATATTCGGGAAATAATTCACAATGCTATAAGTGTTTCCTGAAATTTCATTTTTATAGAAATAAATATTTGTTGATTTTGCCAAACGTTTGGTTTCACTTCTTTCTGTTGTATATTTGAAGACCCGACGTCATAACACAACGTCAACAAAATTATCATAGTCAACTCCATATTTCAAGTAAACTGATCACATCATTCCCGAACATTGCTACATAGTTTTAGGAATAAAACGCGAATGCGGATGATAATGAATGACAGTAATTATATAGCAAACAAATATATTATACGTTAATAGGTCAGGTTCTTTCATGCAGGATGTAGTAATTGAACAGCAAATATTACAACAATGGTGGTTTTATAACTAGATTGCACGATGACACATTAACATTCTTTATAATTATTTCCAATTTCGCTATAGTTAGTTAAGGTGAACCCTGCCTTAATGTCGCCATCGCGCGAAGGACAAATGTACAGAAGATATATAGAGATATTTATGCAACGGAAATCACTATTTCAAAAGTTTTTGATTGGAGTCAGTAGCTTCCTTTTGTTCATGATAATGCCTGAAAAGAACAAGGTGACTGCAAAAATCATTCTAGTTTATTCTAGCACGTACGGACCACCTTTGTCAAAGCAAAATTGACTTGAATATAACATATGAGAAGGAGAATCGACCTCGGTGCAAAGCTGAATATTGCAATTACGAACATTTTTACCTTGAACTAGTTATCGATAATGATCCCTCACGCCTCATACCCACATTTAAACAGTGTCGATCATTTTATGGACAATGATATACGTTCGGTATAATGTACCTTCCTCAACAAAGCTGTCAAAATAATAACTGGTCTGGCTAAAACAAAATGCGCTTTTAGGATTTAGGATAGTTGAATATTACGTTCAACCTTTGCCTTTGGCCCGCTTCTTTGGAAACATTGATTTACTGCAATTATTTTTATAGGAGGTACATGGATCAGCTGTTACATCTCCATTAGTGTCATCATGGCGTGCTTGTCCTTTGTCCCCATTAAGGTCCTGACTAATCTATATAGCCTCTATTCCCCATGACGTGGCAAGCAAGATATATCCTATCTGAAACGACGAAAGGGAAGATTATCTTACTCGAGCTTTATTGTCTGTAAATCCATTTCGGAGTTTCTAATCTACTCTCGGAGTGTTGTTCGTTATTTTCCATTTCCGCCAACACAATCTCAAATATGGCCATGGTAATTACTTTATCAAAATTATTCTGCTAGCACCACCAGAAACATCGGTTACTATCGATATAGCTCCAACAATAATTACGATTGGTGCACCTACGATGGTTGTCGTGGGTGCGATACATGCTGCACCAAGACCAACAGTTGTTACCGCAGCGAGACTACAAAGTGTATTCCAACGACCAGTTTCCTGCTTGAACCGTATTAAAATTAAATGACATCTCATACGAATGTCTGCAACACCACGTTGATGCGGACATTCTTCGAGAAGTGAAGCAAAATTTTAATTTGTTATCGATGTTAGCATCTGCTGCCAGCTGTTCCAACTCCCTGTAGGTAAATCCCACATCCTCATCACCGTTGTAAGAATACATTAAGCTATATAACTATAAAACTAATCTGAAACACAAACCCAGATGGTTAAGTACCCGTCATGATAAATGCTAAGTGCTTCAAACTGAATTTTATCTCCGGCAACCAATGATGATGATAATGCAACTGTCTAACATTCGCTATTTTTGTTTTGCGATACGTAATATATGCGGCACAAAACTCAAACTAAGGTGTCACTTATTACTTATCAACATTTCCACCCAACGCCAAAAGCCTTTGCTTCGAGTTATGATAAACAAGTTTTATCCAGATTCTAGCATCTTTAAGATATGACGTGCAGGTTTATCAACACCATCATTTTGTAGAACGTAAGCTAAGTCGACTATTTGGTAAGGCTGAGACGTCAGTGTTTTAATCTCCTTTAATTAACATTCACATAATTAAGGTCCATGAAGTTACTACGCGTGGTGGTGGTGGCACATCTGCAATATGTTGTTCCAAGTACTGTTTTGTTGTAACAACAGTATCATCAACATAATCTTTGATATAACCAACCGACGCGCCAATGTCGCAGATTCCACCGTTTTCAGTAACATGACCCAGGTTCCTTACGAAGACACCTTTCAACTTGACAATATCTTGAATATCAACATTAGAAGTTTTCTGTTACACAGTGTGATCTTCAAAAATAGCAATGTCATCTTGGGTCACCAACAACAACCTTGCTGGTAAACTCAAACAATCCATTTTGGAGCCTACCTCCTCAGTTCAACATCAGCACCGTTTAAACGTCTGTAGATGTTAACTGACATTTCGTGTTGTTACGTATATCTGATTTAATATATATCTAGTTGTTCGTTTGTCAGTTCTAAATTTTTTTCATTGTTCAATACATGCTATTGTAATGTAAATTTATTCACTATAGATGTATTTTTCAGAAAAATGGATGGCTTGAATCATTTTTTTTTTAAACAAGAAATGTTGTCCTAGATCCTGAACTTGATTCAAGGTCAGTGTAAACCAAGTAAACAGGTTTCATTTTAATTTTAAAATGATTGGTCGTTGTCAAAATCACGATAGTACTATTGAATTAAGAAGTAAACAACCTTTTTTCTTAAAGAAAATGATTAGTTGACGTCAGTGTCATGTTCTGAATATGTGATATAAACGATCACGTGACTCATCTACCCCACCCCGACCCCGTGATTTCGCAATTTGTTTTCAAACTGCGTATTAGAATAGGATATAATCTTTGTTTTAGTGAAATATAGATAGTTTAAGGATTTTACACCTGACGTAGTGTCGTTTTATTTTCTTGTAGCCAGCTTTTTAATCCATGTTAAGTTTTCTTCAGACCAGTTTGATTTTAAAGGATTAATTCTTATGTTTAAAAATCTTTGATGTGCTCATATATAATTATTGGACAATGATAGTTTATTAAACTTTTATTCTGATTTTAAACACCGGAGTGTTAAATATTGTGTTTCTACAAAGAACCGCTGATAACCATAAACCAGACTTCATGGTACGTCATCGTCTTCCATCTTCAATTTCCAACACGACTCTTGAACTTGAAGTTGAAACTATTAGAACATTTCATTACTAGGACTTTTGTAATGTAATTCGTGGATTAATATTGGATTATATTTGGATTTGATTCTTACAATTGTAAGTTTTATTCCATTTTTACAATCCTTTTCCAAGGAAATAAATTATTTGTTAAATTTTACAAAGCTTATTGTTTTCACTTTTTATAGGTTACTGTTTATTAGAGCATAAACACGTAACACTATAATATTAAACGCACCTTAATGTGCAATCTCTAAGTGATTGCAGGCTTGGTGATGGCTTAGACCCGCTAGTTGGTCTCTTTGACCCTTTTTTTCGTCAAGTCAAAATTTAAAAAAGTCTTAGAGACCAACTAGCTGGTCTAGGTGATGGCTCAAGTGCACACGATGCTGCAACAACAAGATGACTGCATAGTGATTAAAGCTTTTACTGGTATAGTGGAATAAAACAGTGGTTGTCATCTGTAAAGGCCATAGTGCCCTTTGTCAAATAATTAACAACTTGAATTGGTGGTGCAAGTCCATACGAGTAAAAATCCTCTAACGCTACAGGTTTTACAACTACTCGGGAAGGTGCTGCCCATAATGCTAGGGGAGTCGCTGCAAGGAATGAAAATATTCCACAAGTCTTTTGCACGTGTCACCTCAGATTTGGATAAAGTAAAGTCTTCTGATGTATTGTCTTGTTTGATCGCATTAGGCGGAGCACGCGTTAGGAAAAACCACACCGAGACATTTACACTTAATTTGCTGTAAACAATTTTAATGTGACCCATCAAGCATTTTAATCGCTTTCTTTTGCAGACTGATTTTCAGTAAGGTCTACCTTCATTCGTGATAGGATTTTACTTAAACACGTTATACGTTCAATAACGTGCGCAAAACGTCATCGTTGGAGTTGTTTTTTACGAAGTAAGGTGATTGTATGTTGTGCCCAAAAAATAAACTTGCGAACATCTCTACAAGACCCATATAAGTCACTTAGGGGAATTGCACGCGAAAACTTCATTAAAGCACCAAGAAGTTGTGATCGACACTGTAAATCCAGGATTGAAATCAGAACAAGGAATCGGTAAATTTTCTGCAACAGCATCGCCAGCAAGATTTCAAGCTCGTCTAATTATATGCGATCTATGATCTACATGATCAGTTACATCTTTAACAAACATCGTTGATGGGCCTTTATGTTATCATATAATCATCGCTGTATCTGGCAAGTCCGAGAATCGTCTTTGCAACATATTCTTAAGGCAGTAATCTTGAAACTTGCAATTCCTCCTGAATGGACACAACATTGGGTTTTTACTTATCAACTTAAGATGGTCCCAAATGAAAACTGTTCTGACCCGATATGGATTACATAACGGCCTTCCCGAGAACCTTGCTATCACTATCCATCCTGAATAGATGATTGTTTCAAGAAGGGACTTTTACTAAATGACATCTTAAGATATTTACTTGGTAATACATGAAACGCGGGATTGAACATCCACTACGGCTAACATTGAACATCTTGAAAGTTTTATTTTCAGTGCTGAATAAACGGCCTTATCAGCATGTCGTTTTCACTGAATGACCTCTTATGATGTCTAGCTGGAAAATGCAACAATATGACCATCACAGCAGCCAAATTCATTTTAATATTGGGTTCCACCAGAATGCTTATTTTGTCTTATTCATCAAAAAAATGAAACATGCGCCAATGTGAAATCGACATAAGCTAATTTGAAAATATTAATACTGCTGAAGAATATACAATATGTTCATAACACTCTAAAGGAAGTTATGGTCTTACCTTGAAATCCTGGAAAGTCTTTATGACCACTACTGCATCCTCTTTCTAGAGACTTAATTTTTCTTTCAGTTATATTAACCCTGATATTTGACCCCAAAATCAAAATTGTTCTTCCTTACCCATGTGCAAACCCTCCACAAAGTTTGGTAACTGCTCAAGTTGCTGTGCATAAACCCATTTTCTTTTCTTCGTTACTGACCTTTACCTCTGAACCCTAAATTGATAGTATTCTTCTTTACCTCAAGACAAATCCATCCTCAAAGTATAGTATATGCAGATGGAAGAAAACTTGAGTTTGTGAGGAGAAAAATAATAGAAGGACATCATAATCACACAATACAATAAACATACGGTAGCCAGTTATTAAGTGTTCTCCTTAACGAGCAGGCCTCTGCATTATAAAACTGAACTCAAAATCTTACTTCAATATATTCTGACCAATTAAAAGGTAGCATTTGTCGGCTTTTAAGTCAAAACAATGAGCAAAGACCTGCATGTCTTTTATATGAATGGGTACCCCCAATTCAGGTTACAGTGTAACTGACACGTAAATGATAAAGATGTTCTATGAAGATCCATGGCAAAATCTTATTACTGAGCTCTACACTACGACATTCTCTCCTTAATTCCAGTAAGCCATTGCCATTATAAATGGTACAAGACAAACAGTAAGACATACAGGTTTAATTCTGAAAGAAAAGGAACAATTTCCATTCATTGCATCATGGCAAAGTAAATATTTCCAGAAAACAAAACTCAACTGACAGAAACGGATAAAAGGATCCTAGGCAATATCCGTGTTGTATCTGGGACAGTGTTTTATTGAGGTACACAATGGTGAGAAAGTATACAATGATGCTAAGTCTGATACACACAGTACATGCAATTGTTACTATGGATTAAAGAAAAAAATTCACAAGGGTCTCATTTTTACTTTTATTTTTAAAAATGGTAGTCATTCATAGGGTAAATAATAATAAAATTAAAAGCTGACATTTATCTAAAATGTGATGCCTAATTTGATTAAATCTGTATATAAGAAAACTGCTTAATTTTACAAGATTAAACGCATTTGATATCAAAAGCTTTAAAAGGTAAATATTGTGGAAATACAACTTGACTATATGTTAATAACAAAGCAATTCAATGATTTTAACTCTAAATAAATTGCAAACAAAGGCAAACCTTATTTAGAAAACATTTCGTAATCAGATATCATTTACACAAATTAAAATCTCCCACAAATCAAGTAACATCCATCCATATATATGTACAGTGAAATTGGTCTATAAAACATGGGACCACACATTCATCCTTGATTTATGAGGTGAAATTCTTACGTAAATATAAAAATAAGGGTTTATAAATATCCCTTGTATGATGATGTCTGCTAAGATAGGTTTCAATTTTATAACTGGGATGTAGCAATGCCCTGTAACATATCTAAAATCACATTATTTTTCCTGATGAAAAGATTACCATACCAAACTTTGTTACCATATTCCTGACTATACAAAATATTGCCCAACCCTATCACACCTGTCCCAGTAACATGTATCGAGAGATTTATAACATAAAATAATAAGTTTATAAAATACATATTGCAAAATGTTATCTAATACAATGTAGATAATACAAGAAAAGTGTCTCATCACCTTTATAGCCTAATTACCATAACTAATGAAACATGCATTGTAAAAATATAATATATGGGTTAAAAATTTAAAAGCCTATAGGTTTTAATGCTCCTTATAGAAAACATAATAAACAATAAGAAACGTTTTAAAAAAGATGACTTCCAAGAGAAGTAACTTCATGCAGCATTCAAATTACAATTAACACCAGTCTGCCTACTTTTAACGGACTTAATATTACTTACAATTAGTTATTATGTAAAAACAAGAATCTGTTGTTTAAACAGAAAATGGAGATTAAGTGAAATCCCTTATGTTCTAGCAATGTTATTAAATATAAGATGTCCTTACAAATAAGTCTCTCTAATCAATAAATAAGATATATTTTCAAGATAAGATCAGTTAATAATGTGAAGCAAAACTAAATGTAAGGGATCATTAGCGAAGACAAAATTAAATGTTGAAATATACTGATTAATTTACAAGTACTAGGGACAGATCTGAATTAAAATAGCTATAAATTCTAAAGCATAAAAGTCAAACATTTGCCATGATTTCTAGCAAATATCCGTGATTTCAAAATAGTGTAATCTGATGAATTATTGCAGTTTACATGATATCGTCTAAACCAGTAAAACGGTGTCTCTCGTAGGAATCATGTAATAACATGATCTAAAAGTTTTTCTTGCTGAATAAGGCCTTTTTAATTCATGGGTCAGTGATATTTGTTACTCCTATCAATCCACAAAGACCCAGTTTTGCTGGCACATGAAGCAATGGCAGATCTGCAGTTTGACCCGACTTATAAAGTAAGTCTAATCAAGTAAGAGGTCCTGAATAATGGATTCATGATTCCAATTAATAATCAAATGAATGCAAGTGTTACCCTCCTTGTTAATCCTCAAACTCAGTACAAACATACATGTTCTTCTATTATTAAAGATAGGCAATAAAAGACACACACTGTTTATTTACATTCAGGGACTTTTCAAGTATTTCTATGATAAGTAATTTGTTCACAATCAAACTCAAACATAGACATATAGCAAAATAAAAAATTAAAATTTTGATCGTAGGTCTCCAGAATGTGTCAGATTAGGCCATGTCTGACATTTCCCATCCAGACTGACTTTTTGACAGGCTATAATAATGCCAAATCAGTCATTGGGATTTTGCCACAACTGCAACTCTCGAGACTTAATGGTAGCCACTTGTAATATACAGGAAAACCAAGAGTACTATGAAAAGAACATTTTAAACGTGCAGCAAATGTTTAATAGTTTTCTGTGTTTAAGTAATGTATGTGCGAAAACCATTTATCTTCCTTCCGTCAGAACGATCGTAACATTTGACCTTTTGACAAGTGTAAGCCAACCACGAAGTTTTGTCCAGGTCTGTAATGTTTAACTGATGTTACTGTGTGGAAAATCTTTTTCCTTTTTCAATATGTGACCTTGACCTTCTTACTCCAATCAAAAGCCTTATTTTGTATCTGAAGTAGAAGCTATCTAGTTTAGTTCAGGTTATCCTGTAAAACTATATTACTGCGTGGAAAAAGTCTTACACTTTCATTTACAGTAACTTTGACCTTTGACCTTTTGACCCTGAAAGTGATAGGATTCTTACTTACCCGAAGTATAACCTTGTGGTAACTGTAGATGATTGAGTTGTCGCACATAAACCATTTTCTATCTTTCAATCACAGTGACCATGACTTTCAAGTTTTGAACCCCGATAAAGACATGGTTCATCCATATCTCATATGCAAGTCATCCACAAAATTTCAGTATTTAAGTTGTATTACCAAAAACAATAAGTAACAACATATTTGTATCAAATTTTCGAACTACAACAAAATACAGACATTCTGATGTAAGTTGAGTACCTATACTTTGAAAAGGAATTTAAGGCAAATAAGACATATATATATATATATATATATATATATATATATATATATATATATATATATATATATATACATATACATAAAAATGCATTTCATGCAGCTACCATTTAACTCAATAATTACAAAATATTCCTACAGTGTTGGAATGTAGTGGATTGTACATAACAAAACTCAATTAGATATCATGACTAATTCTCTGAAAATCATCGCATTACATGAAACATGCATTCATTTTTCAGTGTCTTCTGAAGCAGATCCAGAGGCAGGTCCAATAATGGTGCTTGCTTTGATTGTGCAGAAAATAAAAGGAGCGTATAAGAAACACGATGCTAACAACAAAGGCACCTGCAATTAAAAATAATAATATTAATATATTATATGCTAAGCTGAAATGAAACAGTTGATATTCCTCATCACGTTTTGTAGGTCAAGATGCTAATAAAACTGATTTTGATTTCTTAAATGGGACTTTTTATGTGCTGGATATAAGAACAGTATTTAATTTATAGAGACTGTTCATATCGTGATATATCAAGTATTACTATACAGATTCTATATAATTATGCAGTAAAACCAAACTTCACAGAAATTTTGCTACTGTCCACAAACTTGTCCAAAAATATAATACATATGGCTTAAAGATTCTCATTCAAAGTAATATTAAGTAATAACTTTTGTTTTTGAACACACACCTTACATCTTTTTGATCTACCTAATGTAGGTTGTTCTACATCCTGATCCTCTATATGGTCTTATACCTGACATATGTTCCTTTAATTACCGTTATTTAATCTGCTTAATTAATAGAAGGTTTTACATCAGTTCCAATCATGACTGTTTACCATTTATACACGCTAACAGTTCCAATCATGACTGTTTACCATTTATATATGCTAAATGTAATGGATATAAAGTGAAAGTGGTGGTGGTGGGTTTTGTTTTTGTCTTTGTTGTTGGTTTCTTCTATTTCTGACTATATAACCATGTCCATCCATTCATCTGTCCCTCAAACTGTCAATCACTATCGTTAATTCGACTAGCCACCAGGTTTTGCTATATGTCCATGAAACCTGTTAAATATTAATAATTATAGCATTATCATGTACATACTGACAAATCAAATTTGCTTCTTTTTTTGTTTCAGTTATTGCCTTTTTCATCTCGTAACTTGATTCTTTTTTGTTGTTAGAGTTATCGCATTTTTATCTCGTGACTTGATTCTTAAATGTTTGTTAGAGTTATTGCCTTTTTCATCTTCTAACTTTATTCTTTCTTTTTTTGTTAGAGTTATTGCCTTTTGGATCTAGAAACGTAATACAATTTTGTTGAGGTATTACCCTTTAGATCTCGTAACCTGACGAAGTGTGTGTGTGTGTGTGTGTGTGTGTGTGTGTGTGTGTGTGATTTGGAATTTTAATGTAGCTTTCACAATTTTTCAGTCATATCCCTATGATGCCTGCAGTGTGGCAGTTAATAGTGATGTCTAGCACTGGGGCATCATGCCGCAGACATGCAGCATAATGTCCCACACAGTCACATTATCCTGACATCAGACTGAACAGTCCTAACACTAACCTCTTAATGCTGTGTGCCAAGTGAGACAGCTGTTAATACCATATTTATAAGTCTTTATGACTTGACCAGATTTCGAATCCATGAATTTCTGCGTCAGAACCAGACGCTCTAACCACTAGGGCACCTGAGCAGTTTAATGCAGTGAATGACACAATCTCAGTGCAGCTTCTAATATACGTTTTGATAGATTGCCAGGAAACTTGGTGTATGTGTTGGTTGTCACACAAATATGCAATATCAACAAATCACTTGGTTCCTGCAATTTTCCTTAAGAGTTACTTCCCTTTGGTCTTGTAGTTTATTTCAGTGACACATTTTGTGCACTGCAAATGTTATGATGACAAAACAGCAAAAATTGGCGTGAGAGGGATTTAGACTGCAGACAAAACATGGTACTGTCCAACTCAAATGAACATCACTCTTTTTACCAAATTTGAAAACATTTTGATTGGCTGTCTGTGAGGATTTTAAATTATTATATCTCATTAAAAAAATAGGCATGAAACAAGACAGACAAGTATCTCTCACACATAATTTTACTGGATATGACTTTTAGTTAAACGAAACAGTCACAACAACTTTTACAAGAGAGAGACAATATATATATATATATAATATATATATATATATATATATATATATATATATATATATATATATATATATATATATATATATATATATATATATATATATATATACTGGTGTGGACAGGTGTAAGATGTGTATGTCTTTTGACTCACCTGTAACACATATTATGACAGGAATCACTTCATTCAAATCATCAGCATCTCAAATGGCCATATTCCCCCACCCCAGTTTTTGTTATTTTAAATGTTCATTGTGCTATGCTAAGATTTTCTTTGCAGAATTTAATTCAAAAAACTTCTCACCGATAGTTACTGTCACGGAATTGTACAAACCATTTCTTATTTATTTATTAAATTCGTGTAGTAGGGTTTCATTTTTGTTTTACAACGATACCCGAGGGTGATTAATGTATATTGTGTTGTATTTCAAAATTGTGAGTTCGGTTCATCCTATTGCTGCATGTGCGAAGTGCTTTTGATGTGACGAGCCGAATAACTTCAATGCACAGTCAATACCTCTGTATAAATACCTTACCACATGTAAAGTTATTTACATTTTAAAATGTCTTGTCAGTCGGATCTACTATAAGGATTCGCACATCTTCAGCTACAGCGGTAGGTAATTAGAAATAATTTATTGTATATAGGATAACACTATTGTACTACCACGTTAATTTCTGTATGTTTTGTAGCTTTGGTTTACACAAGCAGCAGAGAGGGTGAATCCTACAACATTTTTTGTTTTTATTTTTGATTATACCCTCCAAATAACACTAGACCCTTCTCGCGAAATAACTAGAAAAAAAAATGACAGTGATTGTTGTCTGAAAACATGGGATTCGCAAGTGATGTTGTATTCGCGTTTTCGTTGATGAATCATAAAATGTCGCAACGTCGTTGTCACTCACCCTCTCTGCTGCTATGGGTTAACCGAATATTTGATCTAGTCCTTACTACGACGAAAATCCTTTCAGGATTTCACAAATAGACTAATTTGTAAAACCTCCTCTTGTAAATCAATCAGATTATTAGACTGGTCAGTGAGTTTGAAATTAATTCTGGTTAATGAATTATTATGACATCGCATATAGACTGGATTCACCGGGGACTCAATTATTAAAAACCCTGGAGGAGCTATTGGTGCAAATGAATACAAAATATATCCTTGCTGAGCTTGATTTGATCGTTCTAAATTTATTTGATAGCTTCCTTCGATCACATCACATACTAAATTGAGCGCAATCACCGTTGAAATATTCACATTGAACGGAGCAATATGCCTGCCACCACCATCTGGGTCATTATTGTGTGTCAGGATAGTTGTTTCCGGTGATGTTGTTTTTTTCCACGTATCATGAATTATTTTAAAACCGACATCGATGGCATCACTGAGAGATTTTTGTAGTTCTAAGAGATTATATCCTGGTAGATTGAATTCGGAAATATTTTCTACGCTTATATGATATTTTGTTGTAAATTCTATTTTCGTGTTAGGGTGGCTGGCAAGGGCTACCTCTCGTATAATTAGTGAATGAAATATATAAATGTCACTGAGGATTCTGTTACATGTTTCTATGACGCTGATAAATTCATCTCGGGTGAGAGAGCCGGATTTAAGGGATATTAACAACAACGAAATATCGTTATTGAACGCTGTGAAGTTTTCAGTGATTTTATCCTGTCGAGTTATGTAGTATTTCTCCCCTCCCTTATCTATCTTTTCAGTGAAAAAATTTAATTTGTCATAATCGCTATAGCTTTTTACTGGATTATCAGGTTTTGTCCTGTCTGTGACATAATCAGTTTTTTTTGGTTCTGGTAATTTAACGGTTTTTCCACCGGGTGGTAATTCAGGCCATCCTAGTACGGTTTTAATAGAACTTTGATAGATATCTACGACGTATCCTTCTGTGCTTATTTCAATGGCAGATGATAGTGTTGGTTCATGAACTGTTATAGCTATTTTTGACTCTACTCCAGTAATCGATTTTATTCTACGCGCGAATTCATTATTGATTTGTTCGATTTGGTATGATCCGGTTGGTATGGAAACAACATTCCAGTCTGGGGTACCGTCGGGTTTATTCTTATTTGCAAATACCAGTGAATTATTGGGTTGTTGACCACCAAATGATTTTGACCTAATATTTGGCCAACTGTGGTATACTCGTAATTTTGCTAGCGCTATCTCCTTCACTGGGACCGGAGAGGGGAAATTCACACTGAATTCTGGATTCGTTGAGGTTATTGAGATCATGCTTGTTTGTACTGGGTTTGTGTTCTCCACTATTTGTTGAAGTAATTCCATCTGTGTTGTCATTGTTATTATACTCATGATGTATTTCTAATTTTGACATCGCAGAATTATATATATCTACCATCGCTGAAAACTCACTCTCTGATATAATTGTATCATCGAGCGATGACGATATCAATGAGGATAATTGCGAGTATGCAGTGGACACAACATGAAATTGAATTATGTAGTCTTGTAGTTTCCGTTGGCTGCATGAGGATATTTTTTTGTGATTATTGAAATTATTCCAGCGATTGTTGTTGCCGCAGAAATGCAAATTGGAACAGCTATCGGAGCCATCATTGTCACTGAAGACAGTATAATACCAGCTCCGGTGATTACACCACTCACAGCGTACACAGTAACATCAATTGCGGTAATTCTCCTGCGATATTTTTTAATTTTCATTGCATACTCCTCAGACAGGGTTTTGAGTCTAGTTTGATATTCTCTGACCTGATCATAGCGATATTGCGATGATGAAATCATTTTTTATTTTAACAACGCTAGCGTTTTCAATTACGATTTACTTAAATCCGCTACGAATTCCACATACCATGATACCGAATTTCCAGCCAAAGTTGGATCAGTAGCTGTTATAGTGAACTTTTCAGTTGTATCCTTGTCGATGATCGTTGAAATCGTATTGTTGACCCCGGATGAACTCGACGATGATATATTAAATTGAGCCGTTGTCACCAGTGTTAATCGATAAATACCCTTGACGGTTGCAGTGATATCTAATTTGTTGTTTGTAGGTGTCCACGCAAATGATCCGTGTTGGATTGTATATACTATGTTGTTGGTTTTCTCATGAGGAATTTTTGTTTTTTCAATGATTGTTATCATTCTCGAAAAATCACCTTTGACGTCTTCGATGAAGTTTTTCGTCTCATCGATGGATTTTTTAATATCAGGGAGTTTTATTTCAATTTTATCTAACGGGGTTCCAATAAATTTATCAATGATATTTCTACGAAAAGCATTATAACCTCGTATATGATCATCCAGCTCACGGCTGTGGGTGGTAATCCTGTTGTCGTTGTAGGCAATCATGCGGTTGTTGGTGATAATCATCTTGTTGTGGGTGGCAATCGTGTCTGTGATCGTAGACACAAGTGCGCCTGGTTTAAGTCGTCCGTCGTTGGAATACAGCGCAATAGAGTTTTCAGCGGCGTCGCGCTGCCGTATCAAAATATCATCCAGAGAAATATTACTGGTTTTCAATTTACCCTGATCGGA
This sequence comes from Unio delphinus, assembly GCA_029339505.1. Taxonomy (NCBI): domain Eukaryota; kingdom Metazoa; phylum Mollusca; class Bivalvia; order Unionida; family Unionidae; genus Unio; species Unio delphinus. Next base: position 11,759,191 of record JAQISU010001238.1, read on the forward strand.
AAATAACGCAACGGTGTTCTCGATTGCGTTTTGTTGTTTAACTAAAATATCATCCAGAGAAATATTACTAGATTTCAATTTACCCTGTTTGTCTTGAAATACAACTATTTCGTTCGGGTCAACATTTACTAAATTCAACGTCTCAGCGATTTCATCTTTAATTTTTTTTTTTATATCCTTGATAGAATCAGGAGTTGCAGTGTCATCGGGTTTGGGTTTCAGAGGTCTTCCCCAAATATCAATCATGATATTTTATATATCTCTCTCTAAAAAGCGATTGCTGGTGTAGTCATTTACGACAATGTGTGGTGGTTTTCTAGATGCTGAAATAGCGTCAAGGACATTTAATACTTCACTGCCGCATATTGGTGGGTCATTGATTTGTTGTGTTGGTAGCGTAGAATACCAAGTCTTCATTGGAAGGGTTTTTATATAACGCATAAACTCTTTTGGTGGGGCTAATCCATATGAATCAAAATAGACAATCCCACGTGGATCAATAGCGTATGCAACCCAGTGAGTTCCAGGTCCGGTGCTGTTATCGAGATTAATAATACCTGTTTCAGTTTTGTTTGGTTGATGTGGTAATTGATCTTTCATAAAAACACCTCTGAAATTTTTAATCACTAGTTTTTTAGCCGCATCCATTAAATCAAAATTGGACATGGGAACCATCGAAGATTTCTGAATTAATAAACCGTTCCTGGTAGTCTCAGGCCTGATCCGTGAACGGATCTCCCGCTGTACCATGAATACGGGGTTCCTGGTAGTCTTAGACCCTTTCCGCTGTACCATGAATACGGGGTTCCTGGTAGTCTTAGACCCAATCCGTGAACGGATCGTCTCTTTTTTTTATATCCCTTCCCAGTTGCCTTCTTTAGTGCCATTCCTGCTGCAGTACCAACGGCTCCTAACGCCGCTGCTTTAGCCACTGCTGGGGCTGCTGCTGCAATCAATGCTGGTATTGCAGCTAACAATGGAAATATACCACCCGTTTTCATCATATTTTTAATAGCAGCCGCAGAGAGAGTAATCTGAACACCTTTTTTGGCTGCAAGTGCATCATTGAAATGTTTTATTTGACGAGTTGTCAGCGATAATTTATTTTCACCACCAGTCATTTGATTAGGTTTCAACGTGATTGTGGTTCCACATTTTTTAGCCGATTCTGATTGCAATTTTTTTATTTGACCAGGAGTTAACGCAACACTAATAACACTATATGACATTATACATAATAGATTGATTCTAATTCAATGAAAAATCGAGAAAATCAATCAAAGATTTTCTACTGGGGCATCTACCACTCTCATTCGTCCACCAACACCTTCAAGTAACATTGATTTATCACTGAGAATGACAGCAACCGCTCTATAATTCGGGATAAGGATAGGAGGTACCCCACCAACTGGTGGACCAGTCGGACGGTTTACACGGGCTCTGAAGTGTATATCAACGACAGATTATCTCATCAAATCAAGATGTTCCAATGAAAAGTAATAAATCGGATAGAGGCTTTTAAAATCCAATTGTGATATTTGCAAACCGGTATCCACATTTTGATCACGTGCCATAAATGACAACAGGTTATGATAGACACGTGCAATATGATTCTGACCGTAATCAAGTTGTATATCCTCGGATGGTTCCTGCTGTCCGTTTATTCTCAGCGAGACTTCATTAACACCTAACTGATCAAATATCATATGACTTCGTTCTTGATTACCAACTCGCGCAGCATTCTGTAACGCAATAAATATATGACGTGGAGCTGAAACCCCTTGTTTTGATGCCAGGTGCCATGTGAATGTACCATCAACATTACCCAGTTTAATATCCGTAGTCACTGATAACCAACTCAACAATGATTTTCCCCCCTGATCCATAAATGATAGTAGTCGCTGTTCGTCTGTGATTGATGGAGTTAACACTGGCATCCATAATGATAGTTTTGTTAAAATAACTTTACCGTCAGCAACCCCAGCATTACGCCAGATTGCATCATCATCAGTACCCCTTCGTACAAGTGCTACTGTATGCTTCGCTCCATAAATAACTTTTCGGACGTTTCTACAGAATCCGAAAATATGATGCAGTGGAATCGCACATGAAAATCGTCGACGCTGCCCATGCAACGTTGCTACGCGTGTTGCAAATCCTAAATTGAGATTACCATTAACGCCTCCGAGAATATCAAACGCAGCTCCGGGTCTAGTTCGACGTTCTGGATTAGCTGCTTCTTGTTGATTGCCTTCTGCAGTACCCTGTGCTGTTAACACTTTAATGAATTGAAGGTGATCAGCGTTATCAGAGGTATCCTTTGCAAACATCATAGATGGACCCGCTGGTCTTGTATAATCATCAGAATATCTCGCTAACCCTATGATTGTTGTGGCCATATCAACTTCACGGTCAATGGATTCAATTTCTTTTCCATCAATGAGATATCTAGCGCTTTCAAATAACGCCATGATGCCGTTATTAACAAAACCAACTCGGACATTTGAGTTAATGTCATATGGTGGATCATTATGTGCAGCATCATTTGTTACAAGTTCTCCTTCTACTTCAATAAATGCCTCACACGGTAGAAAATATTTACTGGTATCATGAACTTGAAGTTCAATTCGCGATCGGAGATCTGGTTGTACTGCGTGATAAGAATAAAATTGAAAATCGCGTACAGAATCATTCTTGCCAACTGGGGCATCCATATCAAATGCTGGATCAGGTGACCTTTTGAACATTTTATTCTATTTATCAGAGTCTAAATCGTGATTTCATCGTGAAAAACGCTAGCGTGAAAATCCGTAGGATTTCATCGACGTAGTTTTTTAAAGCCACTTCCCGCTATCATATTTGCAATATTGCTTTGGTCCCCTTGATTTACCATCGACGCTAGTTTTTCATCTACTGCGTTATTTATTATTTTACTAACACTTGCAGGCATTTCTGCTGTAGACGGAAACGGTTTCTTTTTTCGCCTCACTAATGATGTTATTTTATCCTTCGCAGTTGAAAACGCTTTCCCGGCAAGATCTCCAACAGCACCAATACCCTTATCACGAATAACATCAATGGCTTTCATTGATAATTGTTTAGCTAACGGCATCACTTTTGGGGCCATTCTTGAAAAGAATCCTAAAATGGTATTGCCGAGGCCATCTCCATAGTATGCTTTATAAACTGGAAACCGTGAATTAACTACATAGACGAGGGTTGGTTTATCATGATTGTAATGGATGATCATTATTATAAAAACAATAGTGTTTTCAATTGTTATTTAATCACTATGATACCCATTTGCTAACTCGTCAATGAAATCTCGATATGTTTTGATATCCATGATACCGCCGGCAAATAACCGTCTACAGATATCAGCTGCTTCATTAATTATTTCTGGAGAGTTATTTCCAGCTCGGAATCCTCCTACAAGAACATCTAATCGTGATATATCATTGATAACACTATCAGGACAAGTGTTTCCAATTCTTGGATTTTGCAGTCCACTTCCGCTATAACCAGCTGCTTCATCTAGTTTTTCTAAATTCGTTTCTTGTAAATAATCATCATTAGGGTCTTCTTGTTTTTTTTGTCTCCGTGTTGGTGTTTGACGTCGTTCTTCTAAATCATCATCATCATCAGGTGGTAGTTGTTGTTTTTTTTGTCTTCTTGTTTGTCTACGTGTTGGTGTTTGACGTTTTAGTTCTTGCCGTTCTTCTATTTCTCGTTGTCGCTCTTCTATTTGTTCTCTTTTATAATTACTAATTCCCTTTTTAAATTCCTTGTATCCTATCTCATACTTATTCAAACGACCAATCCCTTTATTTAGTTTATACAAATAATCGAACCAATCATTACTTGATATTCTATCATTTTTATACTCGTCCTTTAAAAAATCTTTTTTTGAATTATAGCTTTGAGCAGCAAAATTACCAAAGGCTTGATAATCCTTTTGGTTGAATAACTTAGGTTTTTTTATTACTATTTTAGCATTATCAGTAAATTTATTCAACAGAGAAACAGTCGTTTTTTTCGGATCAGTTTTTTCAGTTTGTTAAGTTTTCGCTGCTAGTTTTTCAAGTACAGAAATAAGACCCTCTTCCTTTCTTTTACCGTCAGGATCATCTCCCAGTATAGCACGCTCTACCCCCTTCGTTGCTGTGGTTACTGGTTTAAACAATTCTTCAGACCCCAGAGCAAAATCAGTTTGTAAACTCTGTCGTTGTTGCAGTTTATTTCTTACAGAGTCACGAATTGGTATAAATCTCCTGATTGCATCCAGTCGTTCACGAGCCAATCGGGTTGTTAATGCTTCATTGACCATTATTTGAAATCAGAAACCATTTTTCAATTGTAAAACAATTTTTCCCATCGATGATTCCATCCTTAACGGTCCAATTTTTTATTGCTGTGAAATATTTTTATTTTTTATTCATTGATTTTGCCTGTTTTTGACAGTTTTGGTGCCATTTTGGTGGTTTTCAGTTGAAAATCTCAAAGAGATTTTACAGTCAAGTAGTCGATTTTACATGGGATTTTCCATAAGGAAAAGCTGTTAAAACTCATTTTTGATGATTTTTAGCCATTTTTCATCAATTTTTGCCTGTTTTCGTCATTTTTTATTGATTTTCATCAAAAAACCTCGTAGGGTCAAGTAGTCGATTTTGCATTGGATTTTCCATAGGGAAAAGTTCTTAAAAGAACTTTCAAAGCTGTTAGGATTCTATGTTATTTTCGCAGTGTGAAATATTTTCACTGATTCAATCAAAAAATGACAAAAAAAAATGAAAATCTCAAGGAGATTTTACTGTCTGACAAAATCTTTTCAGGGTCGGTCAATCAAAATAGTTCATTTTCTTGAATTATCGCTCGTAAGTTTCTTATTTTAGAATTAACTTCCTTTTTCAATTCATATTCGTTACCCAATTCTTTTCGTATTCCTTCCACGATAGTATATAACGGAACAAACACATCTACTTCACTGGAAAATGCAAGAGAGTCTCGAATAGAATTTTGAATTTTTTTGATGAGTGCATATTTCTTTGGTAACATATACTTGTTAGTGCTAACTCCGTATTCTATATCCTGAAAATCCGACTTGATTTGATCAGGATTTAACCCATCTGACAATTTAATATTCTGATTTTTCAATTTTGCAATTTCAACTATGATGCTATTCATATTTTCAGAATTCATATATGATAATACATATTTCTAATTCATTTTTCAAAAATAAATGAGCCGTTATTATTTTCAAAATTCAGTCTGTATATATAAATATCTTTTTTAAAATAATTCTGTATATATAAATATCTTTTTTAAAATTCAGTCTGTATATATAAATATCTTTTTTAAAAATTCAGTCTGTATATATAAATATCTTTTTAAAATTCAGTCTGTATATATAAATATCTTTTTTAAAAATTCAGTCTGTATATATAAATATCTTTTTTAAAAATTCAGTCTGTATATATAAATATCTTTTTTAAAATTTAGTCTGTATATATAAATATCTTTTTTAAAAATTCAGTCTGTATATATAAATATCTTTTTTAAAATTCAGTCTGTATATATAAATATCTTTTTTAAAATAATTCTGTATATATAAATATCTTTTTTAAATATTCAGTCTGTATATATAAATATCTTTTTTAAAATTCAGTCTGTATATATAAATATAAATGCAGACAAAAATAAATAACAACCATGATGAGCGGTTATCAGTCATTTGACCCCCTTGATATAGGCCGCTGTGGTTCTATTTGCATTCATTGGGTCCCTTATTAGGCCTTTGTGTCTTTCATAGGGTTCCTTTGTTAGAGCATTTTTCTGTTTCTGTTTTATATCAGAATGTTTTTTTTTTGTTTTTGCTCTTTGAGATATGACCCTATGACCGTTTCTTTTAGCCGATAATTCATTCTGGGGTTACCCAATGTGCATCCACGAACCTTTTTTTGGCCGGTAATTCATTTTGAACACCATACGGGGCTACCCAAATGTGATGGAGAGCTAATTACATCCATGGATGTTATTTATTTTAGGGCATTGTATGTGTTTACATTCAACATGCAACCCATGAAATCAAATTCATGGTTGCGTAAGTTGTCAAAAACCGACAACCCACGCTACCGTAAATTTGATAGCATGGGTTTGCATGTTATGTGAATGCACACAGAGGGGTTGCCCTCCCACCCCTCAATTAAATAGAAGAAAAAACATCCACCGTTTCACCATCAGACAATTTGTCTGCTATGGGGCGCGAACATGTGAAGAATAATTGTCTGGGTTTACAAGCCAAACACGATACCGTTAGACCACTGTTCACGTCCATAAAGAATAACGTTTTTCAACATATATATGTTGTAAATATTCATATAGTATATAAAGGGACTTAATACAGCAATCCACAGAGTGTGTTATTTTATTTTCTTGAATTACTTATTAATGGTGTTTCACAGTATTTAAAGGAGACAGAATATTTGCATAAAGCACTAGAAAAAAGAATATAATTGTTTGAAACCATTTCTTTTCTTACAAAACAATGCCCAGCCGCTGAATCACAATAACCCATAAAACAAGTTAACACAATCTAAGGGAGAAAGTATATAAGGTAACTTAATACAGCAATCCACAGGGTGGTTTTTTATTTTCTTAAATTACTTATTAATGGTTTTTCACGGTATTTAAAGGAGACAGAATATTTGACTTAAACACTAAAAAAAAAAGAAAATATTTCTTTTCTTATAAAACAATACCCAGCCGCTGAGGGAGATAACTCCCTTGGTTCATTTGTATACTAACTATTGTTTGTCTAATTCATTAATAACATCACTGGAGAATCTTTCAATGTAGTCTTGAGGGAATCTTATGATTTTGTCGCTGACTTTGTCAGTGTCGGGTTCATAATTTCTGATTGATTGTCCATTTTTTATTCGTTTGTCATAATAGCGTTTTAGTTCCCTGTATCGTTTGCCGCCACACCTAAGACATAATTGCGACCTTCCCCTAACCCCAACCCCACATCGAATACAGGGTAACGGACCAAGGCTTCCACGACGAAAGCTTTGCGTATGATACCAACAGAATTCATTTCTGCATGATTTGTTACACGGTGTCACTGATCCAATCATAAGCCATTTGCAATGATTCATTATACTTAAATCTTTCATTTAAATGCTTGTTTTAATTATAGTATGGAGGAGTTCGAGAGATTATCGAAAATTAAGCCCTGGAAAAGTGTTCAATTCAATCTTGATAGAGTTTCTGATACACCAAAGAATAAAATTCTTGATAGAACCTTGATTAGTAAAATCAGAGACTGTTTTAATGAATTCAAGCGTGATGGGGCAGCTCATTGTTGGTCAACATTTCGAATTGATGGTGTTGTTGACGCTACCATGAATGATGAAAAAGCAGCAGTGATAATCTCAAATGTTGGGGAAGAAAGAAATTTTTTTCGAATAAAATTCCTTATCCGTGATAATGGAAAATGGATCATTAGGGACAAATACGAGCCTATTCTTAAGGACAAAAAAACTGTCACTGTGACTCAGGATTCAAAACCAGGAATTTTGACTGGAATTGACAAACCCTACTACGAAAGATCTTATCCTGTCACAGCAGTTGTTTACGGGATATATCCGCTCAATGACAAACCTGATATTGCAAAACTAGCACCCATGAAATATTCGACAGGGCTCAATTGTGTAGCAGCACGAATAATGGAACACTTCACAAATGCGTCCCGGGGAAATAAACTAACTGATCTAAGACGAAAAAAAATAACCGAATGGGAACTGACAGTGAAACAGCATGGGGCAACAATTCAAGATATAGCCAAATTAGAAACATCATTGAGATTTCCAATATCGGTAAGGACAATCACCGGTGAAGTATTATACGAATCGAAATATAATAAAAATGGAACCCCAATACAGATTATTGATCATAACGAACACGCGTGGTCATCTGCAGTAACAATATTCCCACGGGATAGAACCGTAAAATATCTATCCCAAACTCTGTTTGGAACCGAAGAGTTTTTTTCAGAGCAGAAATTATTTGATGCTATTTACCATTTGAGTAAAAAAGATCCTGTGTCAGTGTGGCTATTTCATAGTACTTCAGACGAAGAATGTAGATTTGATCAGTTTGTAAGGCCCAACGGAGAATTGTACCGTACTGAAGAGCTGCATAATCAAATGAAACAACTAGCTAGTGAGTTTTCTCCCCAGAGTTCTCTGGAGGAAGACAACGATCAATTATTAGCAAACTGTTTTACACTTCCATCAGTTGTAGCACATTTTGCTAGGAAGAAAAACGCGTGGAAACCAACACGAAGTGAGTTCTTATCAGAGGTCAAATTGTCTTGTCTTGAATACGGCCATGGAGGATTATGGAATACAAAATACACCGCTGATACCGTTATTTCCGTTGATATGATTGCGTGTTATCCAGGAAGTTTTCTTGGGTATGGAGAATGCGAGAAATATTTCAAACGATTTGGACACCCTACACACGAAATGACCCGTGTTGCTATTAATGGACCACTGCCACATTTCGATTTAACCGGATTCGCTTGTGTAGTATCATTTGAAATGGCTACAGGACTTCATCCGTGTAGTTATCTTTGGATTGGTAAACACATGTCTGAAAAACACTGGATGCCAATAGTGCTATTACGGTATATGCTTGATTGTAAGATGTTAAAATCATTAATTGTCAGTGAAGCAATTATATCCTATCGAGCACAGAAATCAGTCTGGTTACCACAACCTGATCTAGAAAAAATAATTAGCGAAGAGCGAAAACTGTTTCCAAATTTCAGTGAACAACAAATCATGGATTGGTCCCAACAGTTATTTGAAATCAGAAACAATGAAGCAAAAGACCTTGGACGAAGAATAATCGGTAAATTTACCCAAAGTGGCAAAGATGATAATACGAGATATTCTTCACGATTGATTATAGACAATGCTGAATACGATTTTGTAATCACGGATTTAACGAATAGGGGCCTATATGTCAATCGTAAGGACGCATTTATGTCCGATGGAACCAAATTGGGTACAATTGTTACTTACACTGATGGATACAATCCGCAGTACACACATTTGAGAGCTTCTATGCTTGGTTATGCTTCTATTAATTTATTTTCAATGATCAATAGATTTCCTACCACCGCAGTTAGAGTTGCTACTGACTCATTTTACATAAATAGCAAAATGGCTGATTTTAAGGCTACTGGCAACGAGAATTGGGGGTCATGGAGAATTAAGAAGGAAATGCTTCATGATTATATTCCATCAGCAGATGTTACCATTGAAAATAATTACTTAGAAAGCAATCAGTGTTCAGAATTTTCTAGTGCACCACCGATTTCTGATCCAATCTGTAGATATAAAACAGTTTATTTAAACGGTTGTGGCGGGTCAGGAAAAACAACCCGGGTAATTGAGTTATTTCGTGTTTCCAATCCAAACATGATTGTACTAACACCGACTCACAGACTTGCAAGAGAAATGATACAGAGAGGGGTAAATGCCTGCACTTATCATAGTTTCTTTAGATGGAAGGGAGATAAATGGACTCCTGAGCGCATGGGAGAGAAATTTATTCCTGAAATTATCATTTGGGATGAAATAGACACAGTGTCCGAAGATGTCTTAAAAATATTTCTTGAGTGGTTGTTATTGAAGAATACAAAAGTCGTCATGTGCGGTGATCACGGCCAACCACCACCATTTGTCGGTGCATCTCCCCATGAATGGCTAAAGGGTTTTGTAGACTATTATGAAGAAATTGATACTGATCATAGATCACTTGATAATGAATTAAAAGAATTGAAGAAACTAATTAGATTACAACCGGATAAAATCCAGTGTGAAATAGCGCGTGAAATAATTTCAAAAACTCCAATGAATGAGTTTTGGGAAGCATGGAGACCAAACGATTTGATCATTGCAAGTAGAAAAATAGTCAGGGACACACTTCAGATGAAGTTATTTGAATTGCATAAACAAAAATTTGCAACACTTCCAGTGCCCCTCTGTTATAGGCCATCGGATACACGAAAACAGAACATCGAAGTTGATATTCCAGGCCTGACAGAGTCAGGGCGTGAAAAGAAGATTCTCGTATTAAATGATATTGTGCTGGTTGATATCAATGTCGTTGAAGATGCATTGCGTGCTAATAAATCCCCATGGACGCTAGGTTATGCAGCAACAATACACTCTTCACAGGGATTGACTATATCGGATACAATTGTTTGGATGGTATAAAATCGCATCGAATGGTCAAATTTAGTCTATCTCGCAGTGTCTAGAGTACGAAAAATAAATCAACTTCGAAGAATTGTCCTGACAGAGTCAGGCGATGATGAAATCATTGGCGATGATAATGATATTATTGATAAAAAACTCTCCGGTTACAAACAACAAGACAAAAAAAAACAACGAGAATTTGATATTGATGCTGAATTAATAATCACTTTGAAGCAACAGCAAAATAATCACTGCGCAAGTTGCAATTGTATAATGCGTTGGCAGTATTCGGATAAGGATCCTCGCCAATTCACCGTTGACAGAAAAAATAACAATCTCGGTCATGTCAGAAATAATCTGATGTTGACTTGTCTTGAGTGCAATAGACGCAAGGGTGCTAGTTAAGCCCATGCGGTGGTAATTGAGTATCCTCAGGTATCACTTGTAATTGTTGTCTAGTAAAACCCCGTTGAGGGGCAGTTGAATCCAGTTTATAGATTGGAGGTCTACCCGTAGATCGTGTTATACTAGATATCTTATGTGCAGTAATACTCCAAATAGGATCAGTAGCTCTTTTTGTGCCACCCTCAAGCTCTCCTGGTTCGTATTAGTACCTCACAATGACATTACTACCAAGAATTGGTTGGGAAACGCTAAAATCTTTTTGAATTTCCATTTCAGGTATTGACTTCTTTTTAATCGCATTGATAGGTTTCATGTTGATGGTTCTAGTAATCTCGTTATTCAGTGCAGTAATCACAGCTGGTAACCTTTTAACCCATTCACGGGATCTTTTTTCTTGGATGAATTCTTTTGCGTATTGATATCCAAATAACCGCTCAGCAAGGGTTTTATTAAACCGTTCTACAATTGCCTGATCACGATGTAGCGCAGTATGTCCTCGTCTGATAGTGACTTTATGATTTTTCATTATTGATAACACTGCACCCTGAAATTCCTTGCCAGGATCAATTTGTAATAGATTTGGCCAGTGCAGAGGACTCCTTCGATAAATCCTTTCAAATGCAGAAGCCACTTCAGTGGCTGATTTTGTTTTTAACGGTTCTGCTTCTTTGTATCGACTTGCAATATCAACTACGGTTAAAGCGTATTTGTAACCACGATCATGTGGCAGAAATAATAGATCAGCCTGATGAACTTCATTAGGAACTGTCACATCAAAATGCGAGAATTGAATTTGTTTAGGCGGTGGTAGATAAATTTGCCATAGTGCCTGTTTGGATAACCAATGAGCCGCAGTGGTTTTTTTCACTTTTGCAGCGCTAGCGAGTTTATGGATTGCTGATTTACCCCTCCAGTATCCTCTTGGGGAATAATAAATAGATTCCATGTTGTTATTAATTACCAGCACCTAACATCAATTTACTTTTCATAGCCGATTTTATCAAAAAGGAAGCCAATTTTTCTTTGAAAGATTTATCAGAAATAGCATTTAACGCATGAATTAATTTCACATCTGCTAGATGCCTGTGCTGCAGATTACTGCTTTTATAAGATACATCATGAAGGTGACAGGCCTTATCAATAGCGTTTATTGGTTCCTCACCGGGTCGGGGCTGATTTTGATCATTGAGTCTGATATCAAGTCTTGTTCCCGGTCCACAGTAGCTATATCCTGGAAGGTGCTTTTCTCCAGGGTATTTTGCCCATGGGGTTCCAGGGAGTTTAGTTAGCTTGGCTGCGATATCACCTCCTCGTTTTTTTTTAAAGGTTCCTTGAGTTCCTTGGGTTTAGAAACAAATCTAAATTTCTTTGTACTACATTGTACGCATTTACCAGAAAGCGCTGATCGGTTATTTTTAGTTGTAATCGTCGTCAAGTCATCTGTGCCAGTACGTTTTTTACACTTCACACAATATAGATCCATAATTTATATATAACGGCATGAATATAATTGATTATTCAGCTACCCGACGACGGGAACCTATTAAACATCATGAAATGTTGCCGAATTCAATTAGAATGATTATAATCGGACCATCTGGAAGCGGAAAGACACAACTGCTACTTAATTTGATAACGAGATGGATGAAATGGAACAAATTGTATTTAATAGCCCCGAGTGTAGACGATCAGCGATGCTATGAAGTGCTAAAGGATTTTAACGAGAAAGCAAAATAATTTCAAATCGATGAAGATTTTATTGAGTTTATTACTGATATAGAGGAAGCCCCGAGCATTGATGCTATTGATGGAAGTATTAACAATTTAGTGGTATACGATGATATCATGTTAGATAATCAAAAAAATCCTGCTAGAATATTTTCCCGAGGCAGGCATAAAAACACTGATGTGATCTATGTCACTCAACGATACACTCAGATACCAAAAGTGATCAGAGATAACTGCAATGTGTTGTGTGTATTTAACGGCGTTGATACTCATACGCTACGAAATATTCATCAGACCTGGTGCAGCGGTGATATGAATCATAATCAATTTAGAAATTTCTTTAGTCACGCTCAGTCAAAACCACACGGATTTGTGACAATAAATTTAGCAGACCCTAGGACACGATATCGTATCGGACTTGATCAAATATTCGGTTAAAATCACCGTAAACCTTAGCAGCAGAGAGGGTGAGTGACAACGACGTTGCGACATTTTATGATTCATCAACGAAAACGCGAATACAACATCACCTGCGAATCCCATGTTTTCAGACAACAATCACTGTCATTTTTTTTTCTAGTTATTTCGCGAGAAGGGTCTAGTGTTATTTGGAGGGTATAATCAAAAATAAAAACAAAAAATGTTGTAGGATTCACCCTCTCTGCTGCTACACAGAATAATGCACCAGTTTATATTCTTGTTTACGACTTAAGGAAGGATTTTGTATTAGTAATATAAGGCTACATTTTTAAGAAATGCTTACTACAGTAGGATTCTTATCAAGCAAGGTTAGTTTTATTTCTGAACTTGTTTTTGAAATTATTGTCTGTATAACTTGCCGTTTATAGCGTTATTACGTTATTATGCCTGCGTAATATAAATAGTACACTCTATTGGATATTTTTTCAGCTGTCCAGTATCTTTAGTGTCCGGTCTTGTCCAGAGTTACTAGAGGTACCAGAGCGTTCCAAATATCAGAGGAATCGAGGTCTACATAGTGAAAGCTGTAAAGACAGCCCCAGGAATTGTAGCGGCTGTAAAGATGAACTTTAGCAGCCGTGGAGCTGAAGTAAAATGTTCTGAGAATGGAGTGTATCTCCTTGTATGTAATATTATAGCCGTTGGCTAATTTTCGTAAAACCTTTTTGTTTCTTTAGGGACTGTAAAGATAAGTTGCATATTATCTGTCCTTTATTTCATTTGCACAACTTCACCGAGTTAAGTCATTTTACTACAAGAGTATTCTGCTATCTGATGAAACTATATCCATATTTCCATTGTTTAGTCACTGTGAATCATTCGCGCCTTGTGTTTGTCTTTTGTGGAGTAATTTGTTTGTATTTTTCTTCATTACATTTGTGCGTTATGTTAATAATCCAATATTTGGATTAAATACACACATATTAATTTATTTGCTCATTCAAGTCACTCATTATTAAACATTGCATTTATATAATCGTCAAAAGTGTTCTGCTGTGAATCCGAAAAATCCCACCCAGTTATCTTGTTACAGTTACCATGCAATTTACCTCCACCACTCCCAGCAAAGACCTCCCACAAAACGTACGCTATCCAAATACACACCAGTGCAACTTGCCTGATGTGTGTACCAGATTTGTTTGGAATACCTGAACAGTTTGTTAATTATGCCTATAAACAGACAGACTTACTTATAGCTATATCCTCCCAAATTACTTACTCGAATGAGATAATTTTAGACAGACATGTAGAAACAGTAATAACTATGTCCACCATATATTACACACTATATAGCAAAACAAATGTTTAAACTGAACTATTGGTTACTAGCCACATACACAAATGAGCGCACACTAAAAAATGACACCTTTCTGGCACAAGAAACATTGGTAATGAGCTGGAAAAGGTAAATGTTCTACTAAGAAATATGCCTCAGTTCTGAAGTATGTTATGTTTTATGTCGGGCAGGAACCTTTTTGGAAAAACCTTAAGTGTCAATTACGTTGACACCTAAACAAAGGGCTCCCAAAGGGATCAATATTTTACTTGTCAAAAAGAATTTACGAGAATCCATGATATTATCATATCTTCTTGCTAACTGAGGAGTGCTGAAAACATATATGATATTTTTTAGTTATAGCTTAGATTTAAATGATGGATGTTGCCACATACATATTAGCATTTTCATTTAGGTTTGGTTTTGTGGGGAGGCAAGCTTTCCCATGTTGGTCAAATGAAGACAAGAGGTGAGATATCTGTAAAGATGAGCTCAGACACATAGGCCCCATGACCATCAATCCTAAAGGGCACTAAAAGTCAGACTGCCACCATTTTTACCAAGGTCAAATAGACCTAGATGTCTTTCTGTGAAAACCCCATTTATAATTATAAGAGTTTCAGGCTGTCGCTGCCATATTGGAAGTCCAAGTGATGCATTTTCGTTTAGGATTAAGTAAAACATTGGGATAAATGTGTGCGAGGAGTTCCAAGTAGTTTTGTATGAGTTATAATAACAAACATGTGCTAATGGACAGATGGTCAACAAATAACATTCCATGTCTCTTTCTTGTCTATGACCGGTAGATGTGTATGTTTTATATGTATGTTGTTTACTGCCACCCAAGGCAATTAAGAAAATTACTTACGCCTGCGTAAGTACATTTATGGGTGGTGTGATGAGGTTGGGTCTAGATTTTACATTATTATGTCGAAACAAAGAGCTGGGCAGAGAAGGGCCAATCGAATTGCCCCCTGTTGGTCACATGGGTTCACTGGCCAATCAGGGGTCAGGGCCTGCAACCGCGCACAGTTACTTGAATTGTAATCGGCGTCCTT
Source organism: Unio delphinus (assembly GCA_029339505.1). Lineage (NCBI taxonomy): Eukaryota > Metazoa > Mollusca > Bivalvia > Unionida > Unionidae > Unio > Unio delphinus. The sequence continues at coordinate 11,774,406 of JAQISU010001238.1, forward strand.
TTCAACTTAACTGCAAAGCTGTAGAGACGCTATCCTGGTTCCAAGGAAATATTTTAATTTCAAGCCTTAAGTCCCACGGTCACCCCTATACAATTTTTGGAATTTTGCTTTGCAGCTTTTTGTGCTTTTCAATATGAGAGTACAAATTTATTTATTCTTTTGTCATTTAATTTTATCTTATTTGTAATATGCCTCTTGCTCTAATTACGGGCCATTCTATTTGTAAATGGCTATTTCATTATCTTGCCTCGGGCACTGACGATAGTCTTGCATTGGATTTTAATTTGGGAAACGTTTCTGTGAGGTTAAGCGGAGATGGAGGTAGAACGGTGGAGAAATGGAGGAATTTCGGTATGTTCTCACTTTATTTTCTTTATCCCGATATTGTTATTTTCCTTCTGGGAGAAAATGATATACGGGTTGATACTGACCCACACGCACTAGCCTTCAAACTTATTTCACTCGCCTCTCAATTACATCGTGAGTACCACGTCCACCAAATTATTTTATGTCAGATGCTTCCACGTTTCATAATTAACAGTTGTACACCTTATAACTATTGCGATGTTGCACGAACAGTGAATGAAATTTTGCGGACAGAAGTCAATTCTTATCCATACATTACATTCTGGGAACACAATGGTAAATTTCCTTTTCCCGTCGACGTCGGGAATTGCAGGGTAAATTCCGGGCAGACGGCGTGCATTTGTCTAACAAAGGGCAATGGTATTTGCGAAAGTAAATTACACGATTGAAATCTTGAGTTCTCACTACATTATATATTTTTATATTTAATGTAGGTATTTGGTTCTCTTTACACATCTTTGCATTGTCATTCCATTTCCAACATTAATTTACTCTATATGGGCGCCTAAATTTTGCGTCTTTATTGTACGTTTTCCAGCTTGTCATGGATTAGCGCCTGATTCAGGTAAAAATGCCGTAGCGTCATTCTTTTAGTTGAATAATGGGCCCTTCTTTAGTTGGCAATCTGCATGCTGAAATTTACAAGTTCACAAGATTATTCAACTATTAAATGATGCTACAATTTCGCGTGCCGTTTGTCATTGTATAAAATGTCTTCCTCGTATTATAGATTCATCATATCACTTTACTATTACACAACTTGTCATGTTTTTACTTACATTTTACTACATATTGTTACACGTTATCAAGTGGATACTTACAATTGACTATATATTGTTACAAGTTATCAAGTGTATACTTGCACTTGACTCTACTTATTGTTACAAGTTATCAAGTGTTTACCTACAATTTTCTTTACATATTATTACAAGTTATCAAGCGTATACTTGCGCTTGGCTCTACTTATTGTTACAAGTTATCAAGTGTATACTTGCACTTGACTCTACTTATTGTTATAAGTTATCAAATGTTTACATACAATTGTCTCTACATATTATTACAAGTTATCGAGTGTATACTTGCACTTGACTTCACTTATCTTAAGTTATGAAGTGTTTAATTACAATCTAATATACCTATTGTTACAAGTTCTCAAGTGTATACTTACACATTACTCTACCTCACACTTGACTCTATTAGTATTAGTTAGCACATGAGTAATTCCACTCGACAATAACTATTCTTACAGGCTTGTAAATGGATCATAGTTAACTGACTCTATAATTTCAATTTCTGAAGTTCATACTCTGACCTAGTGGGTGCTGCTGTCACCAGGTAACAATTTCGCTCATAATTTCACAGAACGGCAATACTGCTGATTCTTTTTGTTTAATAATGGCTCCACAGCGAAAAGCATCGAAGGGGGTGCAGAAGGTAGTGGAATCGATGACTGTTGCACGTAAAATAGCGCCTCCGCAACGGAAAGCGTCAAAAGGGGTGCAGCAGGTGGGGAGCACCAGGAAGGTCAGGCAGAGAACGTCTTCGACCACATCTCCGGGCGCTTTCAACTTCGACACGGAGACGATAAGAAATATAACGGGAGAGGTCACAGAAACCATCAAAGCACACGTGGACGACAGACTGGCCAACATTTTAAACTGCATGCCACCGATACACCAAGCGGCTGCTACTGCTGATCCAGCAACTGTGGCATCTACATCCCAGCAGAGGACCCGGGAAGTTGCCAATCTATCGACGTCACAACTTGGGAATCTATCACCGGCAGCATCAACGTCACAGCTGGGGAATCACGAGGTGGTCAAACGGGCCGTCGATATCGCAAACCATCTGCATTGGTGGGGAATACAGGGTTATGTAATGCTGCTTTGTGTACCCCTATCAATAATCACATTCAGTCAGCTCCGCTGTGTATTAACCAGTCTAAATTTATTAGTGCCTCCACCCAAATAACATCTGCTATCCCTGTTAAAGTAAAGGAGCTCATTTTAGAAGGTCAATACATTGATTTGTCCCTGCTTCTCCCAGATAGGAGTGAGGAGACATTCAAAATGCAAATTGACATCAATCACGATTCCCCGAAAACTAGATTGGTCCCCAGTCAGAAGAAAACCCCTTTTTCTCTTCACCAATGGCTATTCGCTTGGAATAGGTTTGTGGCAATTCTCGCCGGGACTAAAACTGCATCAAATGCGGGTTTGTCTCAACATATGGAGACAGTCATGACTCTTCACAACAAAAAAACTGGCGTTACTATGACGAACAGTTCCGTCAACTGGTGAGTCGCCATGAAGCCGAATGGGACACAACACACTTAGAGATGTACCTGCAGTCGGTTGTAGATGTGCAAGGAATTGCACAATCTCAACAGCAATCTCAACATCAAAATTCCTCAGGAGTTAGATATCCAAGGGGGGTATGTTTCACTTAGGACTGATTGAGAAAAAGACTAGTGGCACTTACCGTTTCATTCATCACTTGCCACATCCGCTAGGACACTCGGTCCACGATAATATTCCTCCAGAACAGTCGCCAGTCCAGTATGCTACGGTTGAAGATGCTATATTTTTTATTAAACAGTTACGAAAAGGGTGTTATATGGCCAAAACTGATATAGCCAGTGCTTTTCGAATCATACCGGCCATGCCTTCCCAATATCACCTGCTTGGTTTTCAATGGAAAGCAAGTTCTATTTTGATAAATGTTTACCAATGGGGTGCAGTCCGAGCTGTAGTATTTTTGAAACTTTTAGCAGGGCTTTGCACTGGATAGCCAACAATAAATTGGGGACACATCATATGGTTCATAGATTAGATGATTTTCTCATATTAGATAGTACTTACGAATTTTTTTACAGAAACTCAACGACTTCTTAAGGCTCTGTAAAGACACTGGCATAACTATGGCAGAGGAAAAAACCTTCCTCCCTGCCCCTGTGTTGACTTTATTGGGTTATGAATTGGATTCAGAGATAATGGAAGTGCGTCTGACAAACCGCTTGACAAACTTGCAACATGTCATGAACTGCTACAAGGCTGCCTGCAGAAACCAAATTCGTACCTTTTTGAAAAACACTACGCACCGTCAACCATATCTACATATGTATCGGCTATTGGTTATGTGCACAAACTAAGAAATATTCCTGACCCAACCAATTCCTTTCTTATTCAAAAACTACTACAAACGATTCATAAACATTTACCACAAACAGATGCCAGACTATCAATTGATAAATGTATGCTAAACAAACTCGTGCTAGTCCTGCCGACATTTACCCACAATGCTTTTCGTGCGGCTTTATTTAAATCTGTTTCTTCTGGCAGTTCATGCTTTTCTGCGGGTGGGGGAAATTACTGTTGGACAGACGGGTTGCAGCAATCCCAACTTGCTTCAATTCTCTCAGGTTCTTATCAATGACAGCGGTTTAGTGGTTCACTTTGCAAATTACAAACACTCCAATGGTCAAATTTTTCGCTTAAGGATCGTGCCCCAAAAATTACAAGACCAATGCCCCATCCGATATTTGATATCTTCTTTTCACAGTGTGGGGTGCACAATTCGGTGTTATCTGCTTATTTGTCTATAGGATGGTTAGGTTGTTTTATGTTTACTTTGTTTTTACTTTATATTCTAATTTAGGAGTATAGACTTTAATCACTTCCCGCGGGTTCTGTTTTCCGATTGTTCTTTCAATCAGGTCTCGTGGGTGCACAGATCAATACAGCTGTCCACATCATACGGTTACTGTCCACATCATACGGTTACTGCTCTTTATATGGATTCATTAGAGAGCATTTCACTTTCCGTGGTCCTTATGTGACAAGTTGCTGCTCTTCATATAGGTTCATTGAAGAGCACTGCACTTCACATGGGGGCTACACAAATTGGACTTTAATGTATACTTATACATATGACATATATGGTTGTTATCCTTAAATGTTTTACTTTAAACGGTATACTGATACATGTTTTTTTTTCTTTTGTTTTTTGTAATTTAAAAAACAAAACAAAAGAAAAACCAACAATGTTTCTACTTTATATCTGTATTTAAAGGTTTGGACTATGTTGGCTGATTTGCAGAGTTCTTTTCTTATACCATTATGTTTAAATTTCCTTCCATCTTTGTTGTTGTCTTGCTGCAGGTATACCCCCCCCCCCCTTTTTTTTTTCTCCTTTTGGGCTACAGAGAGCGCTTGATGTGGCGGGTCTTCTGTGTGGTGGCGGTCAGAGCCCAAAAGTTCAAGCACTTCAGCTTCATTATGTATGTAAAGTATGCATTTGTATATCTTTTGACTATAATTATGTTTTATTTCTATATATAATATATAATGAAGTCCCTGAAAGTGGCCTGAAGCAACAATTATGTAGTTTGTTATTATTTCTTCCCTGATGCTGAACGCCTAACCATAAAACTACTTACGCCTGCGTAAGTACATTTATGGGTGGTGTGATGAGGTTGGGTCTAGATTTTACATTATGTCGGAACAAAGAGCTGGGCAGAGAATTGAATTGCCCCCTGTTGGTCACATGGGTTCATTGGCCAATCAGGGGTCAGGGCCTGCAACGCGCACAGTTACTTGAATTGTAATCAGCGTCCTTTTCAACTTAACTGCAAAGCTGTAGAGACGCTATCCTGGTTCCAGGGAAATATTTTAATTTTAAGTCCCACCTCCGCCCCTATACAACCAACCCAATTTTTTTTCCTATAATCTGCATATCATAAATACATGATTATCACCTTTGGTTTATGTCGAATGGTAGTAGTTTTGCAATTTATCGTGTGTATGTTTACAATTTCAAGCACTTGATCTTTATTATGTATGTTGTAGTTTCACATTTTATCGGGTATGTGTAGATGTATAAAATTTCACACACTTGATCTTTATTATATAGTGTCGCATATTATCGTGTTTATACGTATACAATTTCAAGCACTTGATCTTTACTATGTCTGTAAGGGCGGTCGGAGCCCAAAAGTTCAAGCACTTGAGCTTCATTATGTATGTAAAGTATGCATTTGTATATCTTTTGACTATAATTGTTTTATTTCTATATATAATATATAATGAAGTCACTGAAAGTGGCCTGCAGCAACAATTATGTAGTTTGTTATTATTTCTTCCCTGATGCTGAACGCCTAACCATAAATCCATCAATTATGGGTAGATTATACATATAAGTAGATCAGTTATCTGGTTGTTGTGGTTGTTAGATCTCTTAACCTGACAAGTGTGTGTGGTAGCTTTCACAATTTTTCAGTCATATCCCTAGGATGTCTGCTGTTGTTGTTGTAGAGTTTAATGCCATTTTACAGCACAAGATAGGCCTTACATGGTGGCCAGTATTATTGGTGGAGGAAGAACGCAGGAAAACTCCCGGAAAGAACCACCGACCCACGAGAAGCTACCGGCAAGCATTCTCACATACCCACATTAGGCGAGCCTGAGACTTGAACCCACACATACAGAGGTGAGATGGCAGTGATCCATAACAGGGATCACTTTAGACCACAAAGGGGCCCCTGATCAGTTATCTGGCAAACCTATACTCATTTTGTGTCATGTTCAGTCATGTAGCATAGAACCCCAAATGGAAACAACAGAAACAAAGTTTTAACATGATTTTAATGTAACAGATATGGGTTTTACTGTTCATTCTATATTATGATTTCAAATGAACAGCATATACCTTGGCTAGTCTTATACAAGTGTGTGTTTGTCCATGTTTGTCCATGTGTGTGTCTGTGTGTCCATGTGTGTTTCGGTTATATTCAGGAGATGTGGTACTAATCTATCCATACTGTGTAATTTCCCCGACTCTGCGGCTGCTTCATATGCACCAACCTGTAGTGATAACAAATTCATTTAGATTTATAAATAAAGTTCACATACATGTATCCTTTTCTCTGTAATCACATACTTAAAATAAAATGGGTGAAATCTGCCCTGTGTTTACTAAAAAATAATCCTGTTGTGCACAGGATATTGAGCAGGAGACCCATGTGGGCTTGATATTGCTCACCTTGGTAGTTGACATATTAGCTTGTACTTTCAAATTCAATCATATTGAAACTGTAGTGGGGGATGAAAAACATTGCTTAATAATGTTGGTTTCATTGCACTAGCCTTTTGCTGTTGATATTTTTTTCAAACCAACAATACATTTACATCTTTTACTTTCTGGCCATACCATGATATGCTAATATGCACCAGCCCTTATCATGAGATGCTGATATCGACCAGTGCACAGTCATATATTTCTGATATAGACTGGTGTACACCTGTAAAAGCAGGTCTGACACAACAAGTATTGTAGAACAGTTTATACAACGCGATTAACATGCTGCCAGTACACCTGTTTTGTGATTTACAATTAAGCCTTGTTACTGTTAATGAGTTCTGTAATTGATAATGGAACACATTCAAAACTCAAGGTATAAACAATGCTACCTACAGAAAAATTCCAACAATTTAAACTGTATCCAGGATCAAATCTGGATTATCAAACCAGTGCAGCCAGAGAGCAATCAATGATTACATTGCTCAGACATGCAAAGTGTTTAGATGTCACACTAAACAGAAAATTCACAAATAAAGCTTTCTAGAAAATATGTTGGCCCTTTCATAACTTATGATTTTTTGTTATTGTTGTCTTTTTCATTTCACTCATTTTTGGAGAACTACACTTTTCATAGGGACTATACAATCAGTATTCGTCCATCGGTCCAGTCATTCACCTGGTGGTCTTTTATGGGCAGTTGATACCCTGGCAAGGGTGATGGGCAAAAACTAATAAATTAAAATAAAAATGATAATATGAGCTATGCATTTAAAAGGCTATTTTGTACCGTTAGCCTTAAACGTTTAAAAATAGCAATGGTAATAATATCGTTAATGCACTTAAGTTTGTATTGATTGTCGCACTTTATCAAACGGTGATTCAAGTCTTGAACAAAATTCTTTTAAAGTTTAAGAAGATACTTTCTATCGTCATGTTTTTTGTGTCTCCATGCATCACCATGGACTGGTTGAGGAGTGACATTCTTACTGTAGCTTTCTGCCTCGAATCAAAAAAGTAAGTCTGGATAGGTCCTACCAGCATTTGTTGAATGTCGAACTTTGATCAGAAATGTTATGTTACTGTCAGAAGAAGCAGCAATGTAATTTTACTGTCAGAATCGGCAATTTAATTTTACTGTCAAATTCAGCAATGTAATTTTACTTTTGTAAGAATAAGAAATGTAAATTTACTTGTCAGTATCAGAAATGTAATCTTGTCAGAATCAGCAATTTAAGTATACATGTCAGAATCATCAATGTAATTTTACTTGGTTATATAAAGTATTAAACCCTCAGCTGCTAGATTAAGCATTTACTATGGGAAGGCAAATACGTGACACCTCAAATCATTGCTAGATTAAGCCTTCACTCTGGAGAGGCAAACAAATGTGACGCCTCAAATCATTACTAGATTAAGCCTTCACTCTGGAGAGGCAAACAAATGTGACACCTTAAACTATTACTAGATTAAGCCTTCACTCAGAAGAGGCAAAAACATGTGACACCTCAAATCATTGCTAGACTGAGCCTTTACTCAATAAATATTAATAATAATGAGGACCTCGTATAGCGTCTAAGCTTTAGAACCTCTAAGCGCTATATAACATCTATAATGATATGCCTAGAAAGAAACACAAACACCATGAAATTAGAAAACGTAACAAATGCTGAAACTATTTAAGGTAACAAACATTATTAGGTCTTTCAGTTTATTCTTGCAGTCGAAAAAACGAGTCTTAAGATCACTGTTGAAAGGGATCACTGTGTCTTTGTGTCTTATTTCCATGGGCAATTTATTCCACATTGCTGGACCCTTGTATGCAAAAAAACATTGTCCATATAACTTCATTTTCATAGTAGGAATAATGAGTATATGAATGTCAGAAGAGGAGTATAAGTTTCTTGTCTATGTGTGGTACTCTAAAGATGATCCGAGCAGCTGTGTTTTGATTTTTTTTTTAAAGTTTCTTTAGTGGATATTGAGACAAAATGAACCTCTCTACTCCTAGGATGGTAACATCAACTTCAGTTGGGTGGCTAGACGTGTGTATTTGGGTGTCATCAGCGTACAATTGGTGAGACACTTGATGACAATCTATGACAATTCAGAGTGGCTGAGTACATAGAATGAAGAGAACAGGTCCGAAAGTACACCCATGTGGAACACAACATATATCAACTGGGCTGGAGTATGTTCCATTTGCAGATACAGTTTATGTCCTGTTGACTAAGTAGGACTTGAACCACTGTAAGGCTGTATTCTGAATGCCAAATGCATGCTGGAGAAAGTGAAGTAATATATCATGGTCTATTGTGTCAAATGCTGGAAAAAATCAAGGAGGGTGGGGACTAATCTTTCCACTATCCAAAGCAGAGAGAATGTCATTAACTACTTTCAGAAGAGTAGTTTCAGTACTGTGGCAAGGGCGATATGCAGACTGTACAATGCTGAAAAGACTGTCTGAATTCAAATGAGATACGAGTTGGGTTAGAACAACGTTTTCTAAGATGTTTGATATAAACAGGAAATTAGAAAGTCTAGAGTGGCAAACACATGTGATACCTCAAATCATTGCCAAGAATGTGAGATAAGATATACACAAAAGACTGTCACCAGACTTGTGTTTGTTGTAGTACTGTCACTAGTTGCAATGAAAATATTCTCTAAGTAAGGCTTTGAATATTTATTTTTTTAAGAGATGGAGCAATAACACTGGTGCAAATGAATAGATCTATTCAGCCCCAGTTCAGCCAGTTTCTTGAATTATGTCTTCCCGCTAGCTTCTGTTCACTTACTATATCAGCACATGACAGTCATATTGTGAATTGTGCATATTCAGGAATTTAGATTTAATTAAAAATCTCATTACTTGTTATTTTTATATTATAATCTGACACCATGGAATGCAAGTTTGTTACAATAAGGTAATTATTAAATCTGTTAACAATATCATGCATATATAATCTCTTATTTTCCCATCAATTATTGGTTCATCTGGTTGTTGTTGTAGGGTTTAACGCCATTTTTCAGCACACGATAGGCTATACATAGTATTTACATTTTGGTAAGTGATGTCATCTTTCCTTCAATGAAACAAACCTATAAATAACACTTTGCAGTGAGTCTATGAAAGCATAATTTACAAAGAAAATCCACGCGTTTCTGGCAACAGACTTTAATGCACAAATATGGAGTCTGTATGTAGCGAAAGAAAAATTATGGCTGACACTTCCCTCTAATCCACTGATTTTGTCTAAGCTGAACAGTTTGGAATATTATAATAATCACTGTTTTAATCTTTCTGTACAATCCATATAGTCCATTTCAGTAACCTCATTATTTGTCCTTTCTTTCCAAGCTCTTTAGTGTACGGATGTTGTGCTAGAAGCATTTCTGGTAGGTATTGCCATTGGTGGACATTCACTGGTTACAAAAGAGAATGACATATATCACGCCATGGGCAATCTTTCCAATTAAACGCCCTAAATAAACTAATACTGAATTCAATTGATGAAAAAGAATCTGCAATGCTTGATAATTTAAAAGCAAACTTCTCACCCGAATCTTCTATTCAAAATAATACTAATTTTGGACTAATTGGATGCCACCCTGTTTTCACGACTCAATAAATGGGAACTAATCTGCACATGGCTTTTAAAAGATGTAATTTTTATGTATCAGCTATGGAAATGAAATAATATACTTTGGAATATTTCTGTAGGCATTTCAACAAAACATTGAAATTTCAACCAAAACAACATGTGATAATGTTAACAGAAATGATGTATCATTGTGCAGAATTACCAGATGCCTCAAATAGGCTGACACAGTTGTACATGTCAGTGTTATAAAGAATGTGGAAATTAATCTCAATGGCAAGCACCAGTTCTACTAATCTACAAAGTTCAACATTTTCAGGGAGGGGACTGCAACTTTTTCTGGTGGGACTTCTATTTTTACCAAATTGGGAGTCCTAACCTGGACTCCTAGTTTTAAAATCTTTGCAAAACCTCTGTGTGCATATCTTTGATGGAATTACTTGTATTTTGGATTCAATGTATGTGCTGAAATTTCCAGGTGAGTACACGATGTTGATACTCTATTCTTGCTACATATTAGACTTGTATGTATAAATAGTATACATGTATATGTACCAATGTGTTTCCCTTTACCTTCATTTGCGCTTCAGAGACCCCCCCCAAAAAAAAAAAATTTTAATTTGACCCCCAGTTTTGATACCAACATTTCTCTTTTACTCAGTCTGACCCCCAGTTTTGACACCTATGAGACTTTTCACTCTCAGTCTTACACTGCTAGGGGATAATAATAATAATAATAATAATAATAATAATAATAATAATAATAATAATAATAATGACTTTATTTAAAGAGGGTAACACAATTAGCTAAGAACTAATCTACCTTGAGGCCCTCATACAAGGAATTTATTTAATTCAGCAGCATCTCAGAAGCCACTGGATATATTGGGTTTGGAAGATGGAAATAGAGTGGGCATTTATAATCTCAACTGGAATACTATTCCAGAGCAATGTTCCAGAGTATTGGAAACATTTCTTGAATAATTCCTTATTTGGGATTTTTATACTGTTTTGTAGATATTGATCGCAGGTGGGGTGTATTACCAGGTAGCCTATACTTGAATAGGGATTGTAAATACTCAGGAGCACTATTATTGGATATCCTGTACATTAATTTGGCTTTCCTTAAACATATTCTTTAATAGGTAATATTTTTAACTTACCAGCTAAATTTTCCTTGCTTTCTTTCTGGTTTGATATTAGCCTAAATGCTCTTTTCTGAAGATTTTCCAACTTTGATATGTTTTTATTATTTGAATTACCCCATACTGTATTACAGTAGTCTAAATACGGTTGCATGTAACTGTTATAAAATAATTTTCTGTGCCTTTCAGGGAGAAAATGTCTTATCCTACTGAGAAGCCATAAACTTGAATTGACCTTTTTACTGATATGTTTGATATGATCAGTCCATGATAGATACCAAAACACCAAGAAGTCTGTCGTGACAGACCATTTGCAAATTTTTATCCTTCCATGTCAGACATAGTTCATTGCTATCAAGATTTTTCCTTTTTTTTCCTTGTTGAGATAAATAATATTTTAGTTTTACCAGTATTTACCACCATGCCATTGCATGTGCACCAGTTTTCCAGCTTGTTTAATGCATTCTGTAAAGAAGTTTCGAGTTCATGCTTTGTGTTTTGGATGTCTGATAATGTTGTGTCATCTGCATAGAGATCTGTAGATGATATCGAGTCTCTTAGTAAAAGTGGTAGGTCGTTAATAAATAAACAAATAGTAATGGACCTAGAATTGAGCCTTGTGGCACTCCATAACTAATTGTTTCAGGTTCGGACAGGTTCGGACAGAACGGTTTTTATATAAACATGCTGTGTTGTGATCTCTCACTTAAGTATGAAGTAAACCATCTAACTGTTTTTTCATCGCATTGGTAGATTTTTAGTTTCTTCTTAAGGATTTCATGATCCTATCATGTCAAACGCTTTCCTGAAATCTACAAATACAGATCCTATTATTTTACCTTTGTCAAGTGCTTGAAGCCATTTATCAGTTAGGGAGATCAAGGCAGTCTCACATGAATGTTTCTGTCTAAAGCCTGATTGATTAGGGTGTAACAGCAAGTGTTTGGTTAAATATGACATGAATGAGTCATGGACATGTTTTTGAATCAATTTTGACACGTTTGTTAGTATTGAGATTGGTCGGTAGTTATCAGCATCATTCTTAAATCCAGATTTGTAAATAGGAGTTACTTTTGCAGTTTTCCATATTTTGAGGACAGATGAGGTTGCAATACTTAAATTGATTATGAATGTTATGCTATCTAAAATAGCAGAGGCAGAAGATTTAATGAGTCTTGGACCAATCTGATCAAGTCCTGTAGCTTTCTTGGTATCAAGTTCACTGAGACATTTTTTAACAAAGTTTTTTGATACTGGTGGGATAGAGAAACACGCTTCCTTAGAGAATTTGCTGCTGCAGAACTTTTTCAGTTCACTTAAGTTTTCTATCACTGGTTCTTTTAACTTTGTAGAGATACTGGTGAAAATATCATTGAAAACATTTGCAATGTCAGTTTCATCAGTGACTATGGTGTCATTTACCAGAAGTGAGTTAATTTTACTTGTCTGATTCTTGTGTGTTCCTCCAGTGAGTTCATTGAAGACTTTACAAGCAGAGATTGTGTTGCTCTTTTTGTTTTCAAGCAATGACTGATAATACGACTTTTTAGCTATTTTAATCAAACCTGTTATTTTATTTCTAAATACTTTATATTTTGCATGGTTTCCCCTAGCCTTGAATTGGTTTCGTGTTTTCATCTAGTATTTCAGTAGTAAGCCAATTAGGTTGGATTTCATTCTTTACTCGATGTACTTTCAGTGGTGCATGCTTAGAGACTACATCCATAAATAAGTCAGTCCACACTCTCAGAGCTTCATCTATGTCATCCAAATTTTGGATCATATTCCATGGAACTTTATATAGGTCATCAAGAAACTGTTCTTCACTAAAATGTTTGAACGATCTGTAAGTGATCGTTTTGTGTGTGTTTTTCTTATTTCTCTGGCATTTAACCTCTCTTGTAAAAACAAGTAGGATAGTGGTCACTAAGACCAACATTTGGTACATTAACACAAGCCACATTGTCTGGTAGGTTGGTATAAATGTGATCAATAAGATTGCTTGATTTTTCTGTTATCCTTGTGGGCTCATTTACCATCTGGACTAGGCCTAATGATTCAATAAATTCCATCCAGTTGTCATTTATTTTAATGTTGAGAAGGTCCTTATTTATATCACCAAGTATATATGTTTCTTTTTCCTGTGCAAGAATATTTTCCATTTGTTTCAGAAAATCATCATTCCAGATTGCATTGGAGGAAGTTGGCCTATAAATGAAACCAATTAGGAATGATTTTGCATTATTTTGAGAAATTTCCACCCAGACACTCTCAATTTTATGTGACTCCTAGTCAAGTCGGCTTTCTGCATTTACATCTTCTCTAATGTATACAACAAGACCTCCCCCCACTGTCTCTCTGTCCCTGCGTAGTGGTTTACTGTAGCCATGACAGTGAAATAGATTATCATTGTGGTGAGCATTTAATTTAGTTTCAGTGAGTCCTAAAATATGTATATTATTTTCTTTAGAAAACAACATTAACTTAATCTTAACATAATGCACTGGTTGTTCTCTGAATGAAACAAAATATTTTATATGCCTAGAAATGGTATAATCAATTAGCTAACAAATTATACTGTAATAAAAGATTCCAAAGTGGAGGAATCAGATTCCATCAATTTATGTAATGAAACACATTTTATTCAATATTGTGTGTCTGTTACAATGATATGCTTAACATTAAATTATATGGGAGACAACAAACTAATAGAGATAAACACGATCTACTGTGTGCCTGTAAATTAAATGTTTCATGAAGTTAAAACGTGTGCAAAGCAACATTCATTTGATTATCTCTCCATATCTAATTGTATCCAGCTATACCCGAAAATTGCATCAGTTGTTCTTTACTAATACACACAGTGAACTGAAAAACGGATTTTTGAAACAACCAGGAGATCTATGAATGAATCGGATTTCTATTTGACGACAAGTGAGTGTCGTTTGTCACCCTGATTATACTAAAAATAATGAGCAGTTAAAAGATGATCCCTGTTATCAAAACCATTTGATTCACCCAAATGAGAAGTTAAAGTGACATCATCAAAAGAAGCCTTACCAATATATGTGTCAGCTAAAGGAATATTTTCTTAATCAATATCATTTTCCAGAGCATTCTTTGTCACAGGTCTAGTACATCCACAAGCTGGGTATAAATAAGGGAATTCGTTTTTAATTGGATCGATTTTCGGATCCAAAACAAGACAGCCAGGTCATTTCCTAGCAATAAATGAATGCCCTCAATGGGTAAAGACAACACTATTGCGACTGTCATGGGTCCTGACACTAAGCCTGATGAAAACGTTACACAATGGAGAGAAATATTAACAAAAGCACACTGTATTCCCTGAATAAAAACACTATCATTAGAAGAAGACTGCCACAAAAAGGCAAAGTACCTGATAACAAAATACTTGAGAGGCTCCTGTGTACCTTACAATGTTTTATAGGGAAGGAATCAACTTACAGTGATATCGACCCTTCGACATGAATGGCTCATAATTCTCCGTAATAAAAGCAGAATAGTGTTTATTAGACCCAACACATGTATTGCTTTTAAAATATGACTGTGACCTTGACATTATAGAAAAACAGGATTTGGAATAGGTCTCTCTTAAATATGTTGTTTATTTTCCAATTTGTACCAATCAGACATAACGGTTTCATTTCTTCTTGCAATACGTACAAGCAGGAAGAGATAAGGAGTTCTGATCAATCTGATCAGAAACTTGATTTCTAACAGTTTAACCAGATTAAAATTTTGAAGGGATCGTATTAGGCTGAAATACTTTTTTATTACTAGAAGCCGACTGAGTGGAAGGTTTTACTTACAAAAAAAACTTTATTAGCTAGGGAATACTCGTCAGCTGTACGAGCAGCATTTTGTAAAGTTTCAACCTTATGTTCATCAAGATAAGTCTTAACGTCACTATGAACGCAAATTCTTGAACGCTTTAACTAATACGAGTTGTCTAAGATTTTTTTAATCTTAAACAAGTGTCGTGGCTAAGCACCACCTATCAAATAATTGCTCTTTTTTTATTGCAAACTCGGTTTGAATTTTTCCGGCTTCTCATCTTATAGTTCCTGACTAACTCGCAACCTATTGCATTTCTTATCCAAATCATAGTCAGCAGTTTGCTGTACTGACATGGAAGCATAGCTGTATCAGGCTTTGCCAAAAGTGCACTCTGTAATAAATGAGACAATAATAGAGATCAATGCACTCCTGGCCATTTCGAATGGTCAGCAATGTTTTAATATGAGGATATAATACTATCCTAACTTTCTTGGTAACATCAAAATTTAAATTTGTATGTAAAGTGAGTATGTGATTTTAACTTTCAGGCTCTAATGCATCTAGCAATATAGTTTCAGTTCCTTTACTTTATGTTAGAGTCTGATACAGACTTACCAATCAAATCACATTTCCTGGCAAGCTGAAGTAATTCATCTTTTTTCAAGGAGTCTACCTGTTCTTGGGTAGGATTTGAAATAAATGTCTCCTCTTTAGATGACATTGTATAAACCATGTTTCATATGAAATAATACCCGCGATTTTGAAAATTACAAAACAAAGTGGTGAAAAATATTTAATAAACAGATTACTGATTTATTTTAGCGAACCTACCCCACGATAAGTGGAAAATATTGGACTGACCACGGGCTAACATTCTTCAAATTTTATATCCAGATTCCGTCTCGCAGACAACCAGAAGGCAACATGTACCGAAAATGTTAATGCCTCTAAATTGAACCAGGAGCAATTGGAACAGATTTATATCGAAGGACTGTGAATCCAACTACATACACTCAATATAAATTCGAGAATGTCGAGGAAACCTTGGCATTCTTCAGATACTCCGTTCATTCAATGGCATTAAAAACACTTGATCCCTTCACATGTTAGCATCAAGATTGGTTTAATGGGAACCATGCTGTTGTACGTGGACATTAAAGGGAAAAACATCGGCTATAGAAACCCTGTTTAGAAGACAGCTCTGAATTATCTAAGTCGGCACCCCCCAATAAAATCAAGTGACTATCCAATGCAAACTCATATTTCATAGCTGAGCAGATGAGATTAAGTCCGATTTAGGCATAACAGACACGAATAACTTATATAATGCTTTGATAACTATCGTCAGATCCCGGTCATCAGGCACATCTCCAATATCGCGTGCTGACAATAGCACGCTGTTTAGCGACAATGTAAAGATGGGCAGAACGTTTCAGCAACATTTCCAATCAATAGTCATCCATTAGCAAGGATACAGTTGATCCATGGCTCTAAGTGAAAATCATCCACCACTGACCATCTCTACCACTGCCACTGAGGCATCAATTGACATGCTGTCAAATGGCAAAGCATCTGGGACAGCTGCTACACGGTCGGAAGTGTACAAAGTCTCGCAAATTACACAGTAACTAACTAAACTGTTTCAGTCAATGTGAAAAGAGGGACTATGCCGCCAGAGTACAGGGATGCATCAATCTGCTACTTGTACAAGCGAAACTGCATCAGAAAATCCTGCATCAACCATGGGGGCATCTCCTTACTGTCAATAGTCGACACAATCATTGTTGGTAATCTGCTGAATCGATCTTTGCATCGGTCAAGCCATCCTACTTGAGTCTCAGCGTGGCTTCACGATAAGAGGAGGGCCGACATAATTGGTGTTTTCAGTTTGTCAACTCCAAGCAAAATGCCAGGTACAGAACTCCACATGTACACGATAATAATCGACCTGTCATCGACTCATTTAGCCGTAAGGTCATTTAAAAAAACATGCAAAATTTGGTTGCCCAGATTAATTGTTCGTGAAGGTTCGGCAATTTCATGATGACTTGCTCACTCTTGTAATGGACGACGGTGAGTCAGTAAATCCTTGCCCAGTCTCCAGTGGAGTCAAACAACACTGTGTCTTGGCCCCAGTCGTCTTCATGATGATGCCTTCCGTGACTATGATACAGAGATCGACATATACAGACTGTTTGGAAAACTCTTCAATCTTAGAAGACTGCCGATAAAGATAAAATCACAAGAAGTTACTGTTCGTGATATTTTATTTCCTGGTTTCTGTTCGATAAATGCCAAATAATATCCGAAAGTTTTGGTCTTACAATTGGTATTAGAAAATCACAGCCGATGCAAATCTTTAAGTGGAGCATAATATCACATTATGTGGCAACCTATCTTGGTAGTGGACCACATTGTTACATGCAGTCCACATCAATGACGAAACCAACCCCAGAAGTGCTGAACCAAACCTTTGGCAGACTACGTTCAAATTCATGAAAGAGCAAACAAAACGTAAGATTGATAAGGCCATTGTGTTTCCGACCTTGCTGCGTGATTCCAAATCAGTTTCACATGGTCTGCCGAAGGAAACTGATGAGCATAAGATCGCAGGACAAGGTCCTAGTCACTGGGGGTTTCACATTGTTAGGCATTCCAAGCATCAACACGTTTTTATGAAATCACTGTTGAGATAGGCAGGCCACATCATCAGGATGTCAGCAGAACGGCTATTAAAGATCTTCTACGGTGAGGTGACAGAATGAAGCTATCTCAGGGTGGTCAGAAAAAAACGATTTAAAGATTCTCTCAAGTTCTACTTGAAACACTTCAACACTGGCTCTAAGTTTAAGGGAGATCTAATACAGGATAGCTCCACCTGGCTCAGTCAAACCCATACGGGAGCTACGAAGTTTGAACCGAGGAGAATTAGAGAACCATTGCATGAGTTCGAGCAGAGTAATATCAGAACCGCCAACAGTTTTCTATTATTCAAACAAACCCAGGAGGCATCTCCAGTCAGGTGTGACACATACAGTTTAGTTCACATATTGGCCTGATCAGCTGCTCACGTACTCACAAACACCAAACCAGTTAATGGTGCCACGGTCATCTGCGAGCTCCAAGTACGAACAACAACAAAAAGGATAGCGTAAAGCTCTTATCGTTTAGATTAGTTCTTCTCCGTTCCGCAAAATATAAATATCTAGCATAATAAGTTTCATTGCTTTGTTTTGGACACGGATTGTTTTGTTATTGTTGATGATGATGTTTTATTTTCATCTTTCATTTATCTATTTTTTATGCTGAAAGGAACAGAACCTGAGACTTTCATTGAAATTATAGTATGTATAATGTCATGTCAAGCAAAATGGTTTGATCATAAATACCAGAGTTAGACAAACCTACTTTCTGACATACCAGCCAACAAATTATCAAACGTATCTGTCCCCATTTCATTAAGAAACAAAAAAGAACAAGATCTTTGCAAAATGTATTCATGCAAACAGAATTGGAGTTGCATCTTATTAGACGAATATAGTATAGCATGGAGACGTCCTTCTTTGAACTGGTTCCTTTACATTCCACAGATAATCAATATACCCCTAGTAGCACAGAAAAAAATTAGACTGATACTTAATACTGTCTCAAACAAAGTGATCTTGTATGTTGGCAACTGGAATACCCATAATATCTAGGGATATCAGCAATTCGCTAATAGAAATACAATCTCTATTAGTTAACACCGGAAAAAGTGAATTGCAAATCTTCAATGTTTATGACCCAGGAAAAAATACTAAATTAAACCATCAATTAGCACTAAAAAGTTAACCAAATGCATTAAATCCGAACTTACGATCATTTGCGGAGATTTCAACGCCCACAATGAGCTTGGGGAGGGGGGAGTGACGGATGGAAGGGGTAAGTGGGTGGAAAATGGGCCACTGAATCCACCCTAACTATACTCAATGATGCTGTCAAAACCAGACTCAATCCAGTTGACGGCATCATATCCGCTGTTGACCTCACCCTGTGCACACCCAGACTGGCACAGGTGGCGGAGTGGGGAGTGGATCAATTCGACCCCATGGGGAGCGACCACTTCCCCATAATCACCACCCTGCAAATGGCCGTACAATTCGAATAAAATAACAAAATCCCCAGGTGTAATTATACTACAGCTGATTGGGAATATTTTCAAGAAATAATAATTAATACAAATATGCAAGATATAGAATCAGATGACAGCGATATTTACTATGATAACATAATTAAGATCATAACTCATGCAACCACCAGCAGTATGCCCAAAAGTAGCGGCAAAACAAGAAAGCTAAGTGTACCGTGGTGGAATGAGGAAATTAAATTAACCAGAATAGCAAAAATTAAAGCTTTAAATAAATTTAAAAGAACTAATAACACTACTCACTTCTTAGAGTATAAAAATCAGGATAACAAGCTCAAATACTTAATTAAGCAGTCAAAAGAAAAAACTTGGCAAAAATACTGCAGTAGTATAAATTTTAGAAATAACTCCAAACAAGTGTGGGATAAAATTAGAACTATCAAGGGGAAGCACACCAATAGCACAATCATAATAAACATCACTAGTAATAATAAGGAAAAAGCTGACTCATTAGCCCAACACTTCAAAAACATGAGCAGTAATAACAACCACATCAAGGAATTTCAAAATCACAGGGCTAAACTGAAATTAAATTTAAGGAACTATTTAAAGCCCTGGGACCCAAACTATCACATCTAAATACAGACATAACACTATATGAATGGGAGCAGGCACTTAAAACCAAATAAGAAACTTCACCTGGGGAAGACCAAATAGAGTATATAATATACAAAAACATACCCATTAACTTCATTAACTCAATAATAAAATGGCTAAACAAAATATGGGACACAGGAAGGCTACCTAAAAAATGGAAAACAGCGATAGTAATACCCATACTCAAACCAAATAAAGATTAAAACGATATCAATTCGTACAGACCGATCTCTCTCACTAACAACATATGCAAACAAATGGAAACAATTATTACTAATAGACTTAAACACCCCCTTGAAAGTAACAACTTGATTTCTGAAAATCAATGTGGGTTTAGAATAAAAGATCCACTACAGATCAATTAAGAAGATTAAAATCCGCTATCAAACTGGCATCCAACTCTGTAAGAAAAGCAGATAGAAACTTAATTCCGGTCTTTATTGATCTGGAAAAAGCATTCGACCTTGTATGGACCAAAGGCCTTAAAGCCAAATTAAATCATTACGGCATTACGGGTCGTATGTTCAACTCTACAGAAAATTTCCTGACCGACCGCAAAATTATAACTAGGGTAGGGGCAACTTACTCTGAGGAACACACCCTTGAAAATGGAACTCCACAAGGGAGTGTACTCAGCCCAACCCTCTTTAATCTGATGATAAACGACCTTGACACAAATGTGGCATCACCTGAAATCGGATTATCACAATTTGCTGATGATAGTAGACTATGGAGAGCAGGCAACCCCTCCAACCACCAACATATGGCTGAACTGCAAACCAGCTTAAATAACAGGAAAATGGGCTGATAAATGGGGCTACAAACTATCGCACCAAGAAATGGTAGATGTTCTTTTCACCTCACGTAAGAAATTCAAACAATATTCCAAATTAACAATACAAAATAAAGAAATAACATTCGTAAAAGTAGCTAAATTTCTGGGTATGTACTTTGATGAACACCTAACATGGGCGCATCGTATAGATGAACTAGTTAAAAGATGCAAAAAGGACTTAAATATATTAAGAAGCCTCAAAGGCACTCAGTGGGGTGCCAACCAAGAAACTATTTTAACACTGTATAGGGCATTAATAAGATCTAAACTTGACTATGAGTGCCAAGTATACACCACGGCACCCAAACGTCATTTAAACAAACTAAATAAAATACAGAGAAAAGCCCTACTCATTGGTACCGGCGCACTGGCTATCATCAAATGCAATACCCCCTTTAAAAAAAACTCTCAAAAACACCACCTCTATGGGAAAACTAGTTCATGAATTAAAAACTAAACTTCCAATAGACATATTCCAAGTAGAAAACAACATAACGTACGACAAAGAACCTTGGAGCAATGTACGAATGAAAGTAAATATCTCCCTATCAGATAAAGAAAACAAGAAAAACCAACAAAACTATTTAAAAACATTAGCATTAGAAATAATAAATAATCAATATAAAAATTTTACAAAAATGTACACGGATCGCTCAAAAATAACAAATCCATTCAAAACAGCTGTTGCAATGGTCATACCAGAACATAATATTCAAATGGGCAGACGTCTACACGACCACTGCTCCATTTATACAGCTGAATTTTGAGCCATCCTAGAAGAATTAAAGTGGATTCAGGAATATAAACCGAATAAGACTGTGATAATTAGCGACTCACTAATCGTCCTATCCTCAATCCAAAATAACACCACAACATCTAGAGAAAATTTCTTAAAACAAATTAACCTAATACTGAAAACCCTAAATTCAAATAAACTAGTAGTAGAATTTATGTGTATTCTATCCCACATTGACATCAAAGTTAATGAATTAGCAAACCAACTTGCTAAAAACAAACTCGACGAACCTAATCACATGCCACTTAAATATAGCCAAACTGAACTATATAGTTTAATTAACACAATGATTAATCAAAAATGGCAAACCGATTGGGACATAAATAAACAAGGGAGAATATTACACAGGGTGTTTCAAGGCTGTCAACATACATGGGCTGGCTTATCGGACCTTTTCCTCCTTTCTCGCGACCAGAAATTCTCAACATGACGAGACCTGAAAACCATTTTTCACCAGTCATTATTTGGTGACATTGCACCTCCTTTACACTCCTTCCGATTGGTTGATAGGGTTGAGTGCGTGTTTGATCTATTCCCACTCACCCAGGTCCTACATTCATGTTGATAGTCCTTCAATAGGAGCGCGACGTGACGACCAAATTAAATAGCACACTATGTGTGCATAAACGCCCGTGGGGATGTGGCACCATTCCTTATCCCATGGGAAAAATTAAATAACTTTCTTTAGAAAGATTTTAACAGTAAATAATGACTATTCGTGGCCGGTTCACTTTAATTTAACATTAATTCATTCATGTTGATAAAAGTGTTGATAAAAGTGGCATGTATCACTATATTCTAGCCAACAAAGATACCAACCTACAATATATATATAATGGCAGAGAGACATAGTTATATAAATATATCGTAAGATAGAGTTGTCAAAGTTGAAACCATGCAACTAATCTGAACCTACGTACCTGCGTATATGAATTTATTTTTCATAATGTGCATGCAATATTAGTCGTTGTATATTTGAACAGACAGACAAAGTAGCAGATTAATCCATTTACCTAAATATACTGTAGCAAATATAATTCTTAGTTTAAGCTTGTTCCGTTCAATATAACTGCCCTAACTACTCTCATTTTTTCATTAAGATACGTGGACATCAATTGTTGTAAATTCATACAAACATAATACGAGACAACCATTTGCCTAAATATACAGCTGTCATTGTTCAAATTGGCTTCAGTCCTATCCGCACAATATCAATATCCAGATGGTAAAGGTATTTTGCAGAATGGAGCAAAACACAAAACAGTGGCTCAAAAAAAGGAATTTCGTGAATTGATTCATCAATATAATGCCAGCAAACGATACAAGGTTAATTTTGTTAGACATGCTTTAGAAAGGGTACTGGTAGATTTATTCATTCATATGCGAATAGGAAATTAATACTTTGGGGAAACCATTTTATTGAGTCTGATTCTGTTACGCAAAGTACCAATAAGCCCATATTAGTTAAGGTTTCCTTCCAAGTTTTCATTTGCAAATATTTCCTAAATCCCTTTAATAAGTTTTTATCGTACTTGGCATGAATCAATATGTAACGAAGTCAATTCGTTTAACAACCAGCATACGCGGACCTGTCACAGTGACAGAACATCAGCGTTCACGGTAGTTTTCAATTTATTTTCATTTACTTTTATTACGTAAAGTCTATGATATATTTTTTTCATACTTTGGTTGAAGCATTATGAAACGAAGGACAACTCATTTAGTGACACTGATTTTCAGCCCTTTCATCTTTATCTAAATGTTACAGGTAAAACAGATTTGCATTAAGGTTTTGGATAAGTTTATTTTTTTTTAATTTGGTTCTATTTTGTTAAATACCAGTACATATTGTGTTCGTAAATCTTATGAGTTATTATAAAGTCAAAACAATTTTGCAACCTCCTCGCTCAACCTTTAGATTTTGGTTTCAAAGTCACATGGTGTCACGTTTGCTAAGCCCCAGCTATAAAGTCATATATAAGATATAATCTACCTGTCTTGAGAATATTAACGCGACCTTCTTTTTGATCTCTAAAGATTGCCGCGGGGTTAGGGTTGAACTCTTAGGCAAGGATAGCCAGACCAGCCAGAGACCAAAAACTTGCGTCTGCGAAGGCAACAACTCGCATCCCTTAGGATTGCCGTTATCACACCTATATGTTAAAGGTTAGTTCAAGAATCAAAAAGAAGTCCACACGGTGAATGGGGGTGTTCTTATCCGTCCCCATGTTGACAGCCAGCCAGAGGGACATTGTCCACTAAGTTTGATTTGATCCGTCCAGATTAATTTGCATTCAAAAATTGAGATAGTGGGCGTGATTACAATTAAGATCCGAATGATATCTTCTGAAATCGTAAGGGTAGGTCAGTATACGCCTGGAAGAATTGCAGATCAAAAGGGTTTACTCCGAGAAAAAAGCCAATCGTAATCTGGCTGGAGAACGTAGAGGTAGATTCTAAAGACTGACATAGCTTCGAAAAGGTCAGTAATTTATTTGTTCGATTTTGAAGAATATTGATGCTATTCCACATCATTCTTTGGGTTGCAGAATGGTTCCTTCATTTTCTTCATATGGATATATTCACCGGATAGAATAATGGATGAGGCGTTCAAAATAAATAAGGCAATAATAGAATAATAATATCCCGTAAAAGATTCTGAGCAAAATTACGATATTTTGAAAAAAATGAATCTGCCCTACCGGATAATAAATATATATTAATAGAACAGTTCTCATTGCTTAAAAGTGTGCATTTTGTTTAAAATGGAATATATAAGTACACTCATATATTTATTTTATAGTACTCGTCTTGAATATGATATTTCTGGTATACAAACTGCCGCTACAATAGGCAAACTGATGTCCATCGATGATTAGTGTAATTTCCTTTTGGCAAAATATATAAACACGTGAAAACTGGTTGGACCCTTATCCGTTGCATAAGTACGCTGGCAGATGTTGTTTGCTTGAAATCATTAGCAAAATCAGTAGGATTGACACTGAACTTTATGCTGCTGAGCAGCAGGGAAGATGAACAGACTCTTTGCTGAAATGTCTTTTGCTTAATATAAGGTTTCTTACGAAAATGAAAAGTATAAGCATAATAACGCCAAACCAATGCTTCTAATTGACTGAGAATTTCTCTAATTGGATTATTTTATTTTGTTACTTAATCCGACGTTAGTGTTTTTTTCAAGTGTTTTATGTATGTTCGTTTGCCCATATAACGTTTCATTGATGTCGCACCCTCCCTGCTGCTATAATGCAATTTTTTTATCAAGACCCATACGATATCGCGAACAAGGATTCTTTAAATTTAGCGTTAGAAATCCGTGTGTGGGTAACTTGCACACGTGAAAAGAGGTTTTTGACTAATTATATCGAAGTCACCACTACACCAAGTTTAATGAATATGTCGCTGATTATGTGTATCGACTCCACTAAACAGAACTGGGATATTACAGTTATCTCTGATCACTTTAGGTATTTGTGTATATCGTTGAGTAACATAAATCACATCTGTGGTTTTATACCTTCCTTGAAAAAATGTTCTTGCTGGATTTGATTGTTTGTTCAGCATCAACATCATCGTATACTATGATATCCATTAACATCTTTAAACAAATCGTAACATCGTTGATCATCTACGGATGGCGCAACTAAATACAAATTATCCCACGTAAGCAATCTCATTATTAGATTAAGTAATAGTTGTGTCTTACCAGACCCAGGTGGACCTATGATTATAGCTATGATAGAATTTAGTAGAGCTGAATAGTATTTTACTGGTTCTTGTTTTCGTGTCGGTGCGAAATCAACGACATCCAAGTTGTACAAATATACAAACTAATATGGAATTTTATTTTGTTCGATGTAGAGCATCTACCCCACACGTGGATTAATAACAATCATGACAAAAATGGTAAACATGCACTTACAGACAAGTGTATAAAATATGGTACAAAAAATATAAATTTGTCTCTCTTTAAAACAAAACTAGATGATGATTTTGCATCTTCATTACTAAAATTGACAGTAACTCCATGGGCTAAATACCAAGGAGAAAAAAACTGCCTGAGTATAATTATTGTGGTCCTGGGACTCAACCTAATATTCGACTTGACGAGCAATATCAACAAAAACCTGGAGAGCATCCAGCAAATGCAATTGATCAAGCATGTCACGTTCATGGTGCAGTATATAAAACTAAAGATGTATAGCAACCACATATTGCTGATGTAAAGTTAATTAACTTGTTAAATTCTATACAATGTAAAAATCTCAGAGAATCATTAATTAATTGTTTGGTTAAATCTGCAATGAAAGGTAACTTAGTGCTAGGGCTGATAATTAATCAACCAATTATGATTATTATAATGGAATCAATATATCACAGCCCAAGGGGATATTGGAGAGGTAGAACAGCGGTTAGTAAACTTGCTGATGCAGCAAATGATTTACGTTTTGCTGTTGCAGCGTGGTTAACACGACAGTCAATATGGCAAATTTATATCCCACCACCCAAAGAAATTAAGTACGCACATTTTGATGTCAGTACTCCTAATTAAATTCATTGGGCAGCTATTTTATTATTACCGCACTATACTATAAAAAAAAATAGTTGACGGCAATCAACAAACAAATACGCGTTCACTGTCGTTGACGTTGCAAGTAGATATAAAGAAGCAAAGATTATATCAATTAAAACAGTAACTGAAGTTGCATCTGCTTTGGAACGAATTTATTAACAAGGATCCGGACCACAAAGTGGTTTACGATGGCCACAACTACTACAGGCTGATCCTGACATAGAATTTCTTGGTGCAGTATCATCGTTAATGAAACAACATAATGACTAAATTAGATGGGAACATACAGCAATTATCGTGATCAACCCATTGTTGAACGATTTAATGGAACACTTGCTCAGCGGTTATTTTAATATTGATATGCGAAGGAAATAATTCAGAAAGGTTTAAGATCTCGCAAATGGGTTGCAAGACTACCATTTGTGATAGATGCGTTAAAAAATGAAATCACTCGTGCAACTTCCATGATACTCGTTAAGCGATTACAAAACATTCAATGGGTGGTAATACCACTTCCAGTTGCTCCTTCTTCCTCACTTGTTGTTTTATCCGCTTTTATCTTTGATGCTCGTAAAGGCGATTTCCTTTCCGTTTTTTTTTTCTCAAGTTGCTGCTTCAATTTTTCTTCCTTTTGTATCCTTCCTTGTCTTGTTTTGTTCACTATACTCACCTACTGGTTAAACGCCTATTAAGCCTATTTATATCTTCCTCGGATCTGATCTGCTAAATATCAGCAACAACGCGATATGCATTCCTCACCCACTTAGCAGCTTTTACAGTTTTAACATATTCAGGTTTTACATACTTATCGTTTCATGATATCCAAACGCGGCAATATTAAGTAATTTGTCTGGGTCTTTGATATATTTAATACCACAGGCGTAAATTTATATATTATCCTAGTTTAGGCTCTTGGCAGAGGTTGTGGTTGAACCTCTGATTGTGGTTAAGGAGGTTGCTGGGATGGTGGTTGAGTTGCTTAAAGACGGTCAGCAATATTAACAGGCAATGTTTCAAAAGCTTTTGTATTGCCTGAGTTGCGATAACAATTTACTTGCTTGTTTGACAATTGGTGTAAATAATGTGTTTTGAACCTTCTGCAAATTCAACCTTTGACTCCTGATGCGCTTGTAATTTTTGTCTGACAGAATCACGGACTGGAAGATATTTTTTTATTGTCTCTAGTTGCTCTCGAGCTAATCTAGGTGAATAAGATTCCATAGCTAATCTAGGTGAATAAGATTCCATAGCTAATCTAGGTGAATAAGATTCCATAGCTAATCTAGGTGAATAAGATTCCATAGCTAATCTAGCTGTATAAGATTCCATAGCTAATATAGTTGTATAAGATTCCATTGCTAATATAGCTGTATAAGATTCCATAGCTAATCTAGCTGTATAAGATTCCATAGCTAATCTAGGTGAATAAGATTCCATAGCTAATCTAGCTGTATAAGATTCCATAGCTAATCTAGCTGTATAAGATTCCATAGCTAATCTAGCTGTATAAGATTCCATAGCTAATCTAAGTGTATAAGATTCCATAGCTGTATAAGATTCCATAGCTAATCTATGTGTATAAGATTCCATAGCTGTATAAGATTCCATAGCTAATCTAGGTGAATTAGATTCCATAGCTAATCTAGCTGTATAAGATTCCATTGCTAATCTAGCTGTATAAGATTCCATAGCTAATATAGCTGTATAAGATTCCATAGCTAATCTAGGTGTATAAGATTCCATAGCTAATCTAGGTGTATAAGATTCCATAGCTAATCTAGCTGTATAAGATTCCATAGCTAATCTAGGTGTATAAGATTCCATAGCTAATCTAGGTGAATAAGATTCCATAGCTAATCTAGGTGTATAAGATTCCATAGCTAATCTAGGTGTATAAGATTCCATAGCTAATCTAGGTGTATAAGATTCCATAGCTAATCTAGCTGTATAAGATTCCATAGCTAATCTAGGTGTATAAGATTCCATAGCTAATCTAGCTGTACAAGATTCCATAGCTAATCTAGCTGTATAAGATTCCATAGCTAATCTAGGTGTATAAGATTCCATAGCTGTATAAGATTCCATAGCTAATCTAGGTGTATTAGATTCCATAGCTAATCTAGGTGTATAAGATTCCATAGCTGTATAAGATTCCATAGCTAATCTAGGTGTATTAGATTCCATAGCTAATCTAGTTGTATAAGATTCCATAGCTGTATAAGATTCCATAGCTAATCTAGCTGAATTAGATTTCATAGCTAATCTAGGTGAATTAGATTCCATAGCTAATCTAGCTGTATAAGATTCCATAGCTAATCTAGGTGAATAAGATTCCATAGCTAATCTAGGTGAATAAGATTCCATAGCTGGTACCATATTATTGATATAATACTTATTTAAATACAGCAGCAGGAAGGGGGTGCGACTTCATTGAAACGTCCTGGGTAAAGTACCATACATAGAAAATGTTAGAACAAAATATTAATGACTGATAAAGTAACAAAATAAACTAACCCAAGACGAGAAACTCTGGGTCAGTTTGGTTTGGCATTTGTACGCTATTACATTTCATTTTCATAGGAAGTTTTCTTTTTAAGAAATTGACGTTTAAGCAAAAGGCTTGTTTACCGTCCATGTTGTTTACTGACGGATATGAATCTCTTCGTTTTACATTACAGTGTGTATTACACACGACCGGATGCATTATGTTTGTATATAATCTGCTGTGTTGGTAAATGAAGTGGGGTCAGTGTGCAGAAAATATTAATAAAATGGTGTGAATTTCTTACCACAGGTATAACGTCTCTTCGTTGGCATCAGCGTCAACACAAACATTCCACTGCGTTGCAGAGAATAATCTCAAGTTAATATTTGATGACTACCGCCTAAAACTATCAAATTGTACTGTTTAGAAAGGCTTATATTTAATTCATTATTTAAGCCATCATTTCAACAGCTTTCTTTAATCAACTACATCGATGCGCTGGTATACCCGATGTAGCTGAAGTATTGTTGATATTATATACATATTTTACAACCATAAATGATCAGAGTAAATTGTATTAAATTGTCAGAAAACTCCAACAACTAGGTTGCATATGTGTATTCGTTGCATCTACTGAGCATACAAACAACAAAAAAACTTCTAAAATTACATGCATTTTATTACATTTTAAAATATTTCTTGAACAATCAATTAAGAAATATAAAAATTGGGTTTAAATTACAGGTTTAACTCTTTTAATGTTATTTCACAATAAAACATTAAATAAAATTTAATAACAAACATTATTTATAAATATCACCAATCTGTCTGGTAATTAGTATTAAAAAATGTAGATTTTGTTGAAATGACAAAAAGAGACAACATGAAATTCCTTACTTATTGTAAAAGCAACACTCTTTAAGAGAGACTTACAAGCAGTCTTTTGAAATAAAACTAATGTTTATTTTTTACGACACTGTATGGTATGTTTAGTTCATACATATATGCAAGGTTGTAGATAAACATTAGGGTCTTGAAAGTCCATCAATAATATAGTATCAATAATATATTAAGACCTTCAAAACCTCTTAAAACTATTTTTCCACGAAAATCCTATCGAAAGCAAAATCACCATTGACATTTTTTTATATGCAAGTATTCATCCCTTTAACTGTTAACTTTTGCATTAACCATTACCACTCAATCAAGAAATATATGTGATAAATCTGAATTAGAATAAATATTTTAAAAAAATCATACAAGCAAATTGTTTTGGCAAAGTAACAACTCAGCGAGACGTTGTGTAATATGGAAATCATTCGAGTAGGTTAGGAGAAGTTGCGATAACAGCCTTGTGCAAACTGACGCCAAATAATGTACGAATATATATCACATATGTACTTCTGGTTAATGTACGAATATATATCACATATGTACTTCTGGTTAATGTACGAATATATATCACATATGTACTTCTGGTTAATGTACGAAAATATATCACATATGTACTTCTGGTTAATGAACAGTAAAGTTATAAACTAAGTAACTATGAAACATTCAAAATATTTTGTAAAACTATTTGACTAAATAAAACAAATTAACAATGTAAGTTTGAGCAGTATTTAAGATTTACAAGCACCTGTTTGATTATTTAAGTTTAGACTATTGCTTGGAATTGTTTTTGTTTTTTTCTATTGTTAGAAACGTTGCGATTGTGTTAGGAAATTTGCTTTTACAATCCAGAAATACATTCAAAATTTCAGAATGCATGACAACAACCTAATATGCTTAAATCGGACCATTTGTAAGTTATTTTAGAAGTATAATGTTCAACATTTAGGTATCAGTTTTTCTGTTAATCTCAAATCATTGTATAAACATGTTTATGTAAAACGTTCATTTAATAAGTATAGACAAACATTTCGATGTCAATTAATTACCTATATTTTAACATGGAGTTTACGGTAAATAAAGGGACTGTGACTCTAGTGTTTGAAAATAATTTCCGGGAAGACCATTTCGTCTTTTTACCTGCTCGGTGTTGAGACTTTCTGATACTGTTGAGCGATAAGATTTTCAAATTAGCCACTGTAACAGCTTTTTTTAGACATAATACTACCACACTTTAATACAACTATAAACCATTGGATGTCTTTTTGTTAAACTGCCATATTAGTATAACCAACTATTCAGAAAAGTAGTGCCACGATTTTGAATATGTTGATTGTTGCAGGCATATATTTGAAGTCAGATACTCAATATCTTCATTCCTGACCAATTAGGTATCATGATTGGTCTTCTGGTCAAACTCCATTGTCATTATGACTTCAATTAGGAACAATAATAATATGATATAAATGACTGCCTTTGTGGTAATACTGGATTACCAGGCTGGTACCATTTACATTTAGTATAAATATCCAAAGAGGTCTCTTGGTGAAATCAATTATTAATATTAGTTTCTGTAGCGATCAGATTTTCAAGCTATTCATTGTGGTGACCATATTCGATATTAAAAATTTTAAAATACCAGTTACACACCACCAATCGTCAAATCCTAGGGCCGATATAACCTTTACATCAGAAGGAACAACAATACCAATATTGTTAAGATGGCTTGTGTGATGGCCATAAACGAGGTAATGATAATAAAACGTCTTTGAGAAAAAGCCCCATTTAGATATGACCATCCATTCCTGGCGTGGTAAGGCTAACAAGATTTTAAAATAGCTGTTGTGACTGTCATATTGTATGTCTAAACAGCAATATTTCCTTTAAGACCGATTTGTAGCAAATTTCATGACAATCCTCGAAGTAGTTTAGGAAGAGAAGCTATATCAAACTTATCGTAAAGGACGATAGGACGAAGGACAACAGCCAGCGGGCTTTTCTGATCTATAATTAGTAGAAAGATAAATAGAAGAAAAAAAAAACATATACATACGAATGCTTTGCATGCTGCTAAATTACTTTACATTCATAGATGTCGGAATGTAGCAAGTTGTGAATAGTAAATATCAAGCAGATATCACAACAAATGCAAGAAAATCATGGATCATGGGAGTAATATATTCATCTGCTGAAGTATCCTAGGCTGGTCCAATTGCTCTGTTTTGTTCCTTACGGCATAAAAATATGCTAGCCAAAACGATCGAAGAACTAGAAACGATGATACCTGCAAAAAAGAGCAAAATTAATAAAATCGACAGATAACATTCCAAGCCCATAACGACTGATAACTTTCGAAAGAGTCAATAGTCTTCAAAAAAAGGCTGGACCTGTCTAAATTTTTCCAAGAACAGTTTTGATTTCCCTATCTGGACTTTGTATATGTTCCATAATAGACAAACTTGGATCTAAATAACCGTTCGTTATAGAGATAGGTCATGCCAAATATTACTATCTAGATTGTTCATACCATGACATATCAAGCATTGTATTTCAGATTGTTCAAACCACTATATATCAAGTATTACAATGAAGATTGCTCATAATGTGATATGTCAAGTTTTACAACAGAAATTGCTCCTGCCGTGATGTATTAAGTATTACAATACTGATCGTTCATACCGTGATATATCAAGTATTGCATTATAGATTGGTTATACCATGATACGCTAACTTACAGTACATATTATATCATGATATATTAGGTATTACAATACTGATCGTTAATACAGTGATATATCAAGTATTTCATTATAGTTTGGTTATACCATGATACATTATCTTACAGTACATACTATACCATGATATATTAGGTATTACAATACTGATCGTTCATACAGTGATATATCAAGTATTGCATTATAGATTGGTTATACCATGATACATTATCTTACAGTACATATTATACCATGATATATTAGGTATTACAATACTGATCGTTAATACAGTGATATATCAAGTATTACATTATAGATTGGTTATGCCATGATACATTATCTTACAGTACATATTATATAATGATATATTAGGTATTACAATATTGATCGTTCATACAGTGATATATCAAGTATTGCATTATAGATTGATTATACCATGATACATTATCTTACAGTACAGATTATACCATGATGTATTAAGTATTACAATACTGATCGTTCATACCGTGATATATCAAGTATTGCATTATAGATTGGTTATACCATGATACATAATCTTACTGTACATCTTATACCATGATATAAAATACTACCTCGCACCATGATTTACCAATACGGAGTGAAATAGATTCATAGAATCTAGCTGACGTAGCCCCGAGCTACCAAGCAGGCATTCGTTTGTTTGTTTGATTAGGATTTTTAACATGAATGAATGAATGATAAGAATGAATGTATGAATAAAAGAACGTACGAGCTAACGAACGAATGAATGAATGAATGAATGAATGAATGAATGAATGAATGAATGAATGAATGAATGAACGAACGACAAACGATCGAACGAAGTGATTAATAAACAAACGAACGAACAAACAAACGTACAAATGAATTAATGAATAAATGCGTGAGTGAGGAAGGAAGGGAGGAAGACAGGAAGGAACAACGAAGGACTGACTGACAGACTCTGGACTGGCTGGCTGGCTGAATGAAAGAATGAATGAACGAACTAATTCATTCATTCATTCATTCATTCATTCATTCTGAGAGGTATGTTCACTTAAAATAACCCTGTTATGACAGTCTTTTCAATATTTCAAACTACCCGAGAATATGGTACGGGCGCAAGTAGAAGTTCTAAAATACTTTGTAGAGACCGTTTTGTAAACTTTCTGACGTAGGAAGGTACCTTCTTTAAACATGTTATTATCTTTAACTTGCTATCGTTGGTTCAACAATGCTAAAAAGTGATAAAAGACGTTAGCAAAGACAACTGATAAGTCTTCCCACAAAGAGGTCATTTAAGAGAATTAAAAAACACAGTTACGGATGATATTGACATGACGCTATCTTACTAATAGCATGTCTATTGGTATGTTTATTAGTTACGGATGCTGTTGTTGACGCTATCTTACTACTAGCATGTCTATTGGTATGTTTATCAGTTACCGATGATGCTGATGAAGCTATCTTACTACTAGCATGTCTATTGGTATGTTTATCAGTGACGGATGATGTTGATGACGTTATCTTACTACTAGCATGTCTATTGGTATGTTTATTAGTTACGGATGCTGTTGTTGACGCTATCTTACTACTAGCATGTCTATTGGTATGTTTATCAGTTACGGATGCTGTTGATGACGTTATCTTACTACTAGCATGTCTATTGGTATGTTTATCAGTTACCGATGATGCTGATGAAGCTATCTTACTACTAGCATCTCTATTGGTATGTTTATCAGTGACGGATGCTGTTGATGACGTTATCTTACTACTAGCATGTCTATTGGTATGTTTATCAGTGACGGATGCTGTTGACGACGTTATCTTACTACTAGCATGTCTATTGGTATGTTTATCAGTTACGGATGCTGTTGATGACGTTATCTTACTACTAGCATGTCTATTGGTATGTTTATCAGTTACGGATGATGCTGATGACGCTATCTTACTACTAGCATGTCTATTGGTATGTTTATCAGTTACGGATGATGCTGATGACGCTAACGTACTACTAGCGATTCTATTGACATGTTTATCAGTCACGGATGATGTTTATGACGCTAACTTACTACTAGCGAGTCTATTGATATGTTTATCAGTCACGGATGATGTTGATGACGCTAACTTACTACTAGCATGTCTATTGGTATGTTTATCAGTTACCGATGACGTTGATGACGTTGTCTTACTACAGTATGTCGTACCATGGTAACATGCGTATCGTCATTAGAGTCTATTAAATTTGGATTATTCGACTCGGAATTAGAATTAGAAGAGCAATAAGGATTGGGGTCATAATCAGGGTCAATAGAGCTCGTTACTAGTGTGTTTTGGGGTCCTAAGTGGCCGAGTGGTCTAAAGCAATTACCGTTAGGGATCACTGCCATCTCACCTCTGTCTGCGTGGGTTCGAATATCAGAATCGGCCAATGTGGTTATCTGAGAAAGCTTGCCAGTAGCTTCTCGTGGGTCGGTGGTTCTTTCCGGCGGTTTTCCCGGGTTTGCCCTCCATCATTAATACAGGCCTCCAGTGCTGAAAAATGAAGTTTAACCCTACAACAACAACAACAAGAACAACAACAACAACAACTAGTGGGTTTTTACACTAACCATTACTATCGCATTTGCCACTACCTTTACGGCATATATATCGGTCTGCTTACATTGTTCACCATTACAACAGGATCAAAAAATAACATGAATATAGTTTAGCATATTTTGCATTGTCATTGGTCTCATTTCACACAGTATTAACTAAAGCAAACATTACTTTATACGTTTAATTATTTCACCAAAACGATATCATATAGTAAGGTATACATTGGTATGAATACATACATACATACATACATACAGACATACAGACAGATAGATAGATAGATAGATAGATAGATAGATAGATAGATAGATAGATAGATAGAAAGTATATAGGCTGCTTACCTATCCCTCCAATTCTTCTCGACTCCATCGAAACCTGTAAAGATAACAAATATTCGTTCCAATATAAATACGTTGGCACATTTATTCAGTCACATAAAATATTTCTAATTTGAGGATTATCCAGTTATTAACAGAAAGTAATGGTATGCTAATAGGTTGGTCCCGTTTTCATTTAAAACAATTACTGTCCACAAAATTAAACAACGAATAAAGAATAAACAAGAGGACCAAGATGTCCTGATAGCACTCACTCAGATAGTTGATACATTGATACATGTCAGCTCTTGAGTTCGAGTCCACGTATGTAATGAAACGGTGGTGCTGGGTGGTGTGAAAAGTGGTTATGTTGTCTAATAATGCTGGCGTCCTTTAGTTGAGCATTTGTTTTAACTAGCAATGCAACACTTTTAATTCCTCTGCTTTACTGTAATCACCAGAGTATGCTATGAACTTTTGATATAGGCCAATACATATTCACTTTATGATCGGGACTTGTAAATCTTTTGAAGTTAGGCCAACACAACATTTATTGCAGGATGCTTTATACCATGTGATCACCTAGTAGTCAATAGAACAAATTTTATAATATTAATCCTTTGTATCGAGTAAGATAAGGGTTATGGTTGGTTCTCAAGCCGCCAGTACACCTGTTTTCTATACGAGGATATAAAACGAAGCCTTCTTTTAAACGTTTGAGGTCCTGAGAACAAATGAAAAACTCAAAGTTTAAACCATGGCTTTAGCAACTAGTCGGAATAATAACAGGAAAATTCCGTATTTGTACGTTGAGCACAGTAGAAAACTATGCTTACAATAAAAATAAAACCTTACCGCTTTCCTATGTGAAGATTTTAGGAGTCTCCATAGTCACGCTAAACATTAATTGTTATGCAGAAAATAAATTAATAGTAAGATTCATCCTCTCGGTACGTTTCATATTTCTAATTAGGATAATTAATGGTAGTCCATCAAATCGTCAGTGGGCACGGCGATGGCTCTGCCACTCCAGTCTTGCCTTGCATAATCGATGACAGATATGACACTGGAAGTCCGTTGTAGTTACAGTGACGCACTGTGACCTGTGGTGACGTTCCTGTGCCACTCCCATATGCTTCTGACATTCATGTACAAAGTAAGTTGACGATTTTCGGGTTCGATCATCCTGTGTTGCTTTTTGCTCATGATCCAATGGTTACAGGCCGTATCGCTTCAGGCTGTCTTTTAGTGTATCTTTGTTGAGCTAGAGAGGTCAACCTTGCTTTCTTAGGTCAATTGCAAATTTACCGAATAAAATCTGTTTCGGCAAGACGATGCCATCCATACTGGTAGCATGGACTAATCAGTGGCCTTGACCAGTATTGCATCGATAGATGCTGTCATGGCTTTATCCTAATTAGGAGATGGTGACGATTGATGGATAATGGGACTTACATATTAGTTTTAAAAAACTTAGGACAATTGGGTACAGGTTAACCTTGAACATAGGTGGGACTTTCTAGGGAAAACTGGAATTTAACAAGGGACTTTA
The DNA here is from genome assembly GCA_029339505.1 of Unio delphinus. Lineage (NCBI taxonomy): Eukaryota > Metazoa > Mollusca > Bivalvia > Unionida > Unionidae > Unio > Unio delphinus. Next base: position 11,810,960 of record JAQISU010001238.1, read on the forward strand.
ATATATATATATATATATATATATATATATATATATATATATATATATATATATATATACATATATAAATGAATGTTTGTTTGTTTGTGTCGTAAGCGTTCCTATACCGTTCATCCGATTGCGATTAAACTTTGGTGAGTTGTTCTGCGCACGCCCGCGAAGGTTTCTGAATTAGTACAACCATTTAAATTGTAACAATTAACAAATGTGTTTTTGCGACATTTACCGTGTGTTCGCTGTGAACTGTAGGCGCTTTTGGATACGTCACGTGTTTGAACAGTAAGCGCCTTAGATACGTCACGTGATCGCGCCTTGGTTACGTCAAACAATCGCGGTGTGAATTTGTACGTCACGTGATCGAACAGTAGGCGCCTTAAATACGTCACGTGATCGAACACGGTCTGGATTGGCTGAAACTATGATGACGTAAATCAACAGCTGTATGAAATTCATAATCGGTGTACGTCATATTTACTTAGTTACGATTGGTTCGCACCTTGGTTACGTCAAACAATCGCGGTGTGAATTTGTAATAGTCGTTACAAAGCATTACTTTCGCTGTCTAATCAATTATGCCACCTAAACGAAAAGCTATTGGTCGATCTACACCTCAAGCACGAAAGATAAAGGCATCACGAGCTTCAGAAACAGACGAGCAACGGAAAGCAAGATTGGAAACCGTTCGAGTTTGCACTGCTCAAACCCGATCATCTGAAACAGGCGAGCAACGTAAAGCAAGATTGGAAACCGTTCGAGTTTGCACTGCTCAAACCCGATCATCTGAAACAAACGAGCAACGGGAAGCAAGATTGCAAACCGTTCGAGTTCAAACTGCTCAAGCCCGATCATCTGAAACAGACGAACAACGGGAAGCAAGGTTGCAAACCGTTCGAGTTCGCACTGCTCAATCCAGACGAACAATTCACGCTGATTTAAATCTTAGTGCATTCCATTATAATGCAAATTATGATTACAGACTTCATCCAAGTGTGCTTATTGGGAAAATGGATAAATCATGCGTGTATTGCAATGCCCTCAAATTTAAGAATGAAACACCAGGAATGTGCTGCGTGGGTGGAAAAGTGAAATTGCCAGAATTACATTCACCACCCGAACCATTATCAACGTTGGTATTAGATGACACAAGCCAATCAAGACATTTCTTGGCAAACATACGGAAGTACAATTCATGTTTCCAAATGACATCGTTCGGTGCAACAAATATCGTGCACGAAAATTACATGCCAACATTTAAAGTGCAAGGGAAAATTTACCATCGTGCAGGACCACTACAACCACTACCGAACGCAGATCACAAATTTCTTGAAATTTATTTCATGGGAAACACTCATCAACAAATCGATCAACGATGTCAATTCAATACTGGCACTAAACGAGAAATAGTCGCTGCATTACAAACTTTATTCGATCAACACAACGAATTAATTCGTTATTCAGAACTGCCCTTGAACAAATGCCAACTGATGACTACAAAGTCATAGTTAGAGCAGACAAAACACCTGTCGGCCAACACGAAAGACAGTACAATGCACCAACAATTGATGACGATGATAGTTGGCGAAGAATTTAACTCGCGTGATATAATTCTTCATCGCACAAATGGTGATGTTCATCGAGTCTCAGAAACTCATCGCTCATACAACGGATTGCAATATCCGATTTTATTTTGGCAAGGAGAAGATGGATATCATTTCAGCATCTTAATGAGAAATCCACAAACAAATGAGGAAACGAATAAGAAAGTCAGTGCCATGAAATAATATTCATATCGACTGATGATTCGTGAAAACACTGAAAATCATATCTTGAAATGTCGACAATTGTCCCATCAATACATTGTCGATATGTATGCGAAAATGGAAACCGAACGACTCCTCTACATTCGATTAAATCAAACCAAGTTGCGTTCCGAAGAGTACATTCATTTACGTGATGCAGTTGTTAATGATGACAATGTGAATCTCAGTGAAATCGGAAAAATGGTCATACTACCGGCCACATTTACAGGGAGTCCACGGCACATGCATGAATACGCACAAGATGCAATGACATATGTTCGCGCATATGGACATCCAGATTTGTTTATTACCTTCACATGCAATCCGACGTGGGATGAAATACAAGAACTTTTGTTACCTGGACAATCATCATCGGATCGTCATGATATTTCCGCGCGTGTGTTCAAACAAAAATTGAAATCTTTAATAGATTTCATTGTCAAGCATCATGTTTTAGGACAGACACGCTGTTGGATGTATTCCATTGAATGACAAAAAAGAGGTTTGCCACATGCACACATTTTGATATGGTTCATCCAAAAAGTCACACCAGATCAAATTGATCAAGTCATCTCAGCAGAAATACCAGATGTCGATATTGATAAACACTTATTTGAAGTCGTCACCAAAAACATGATTCATGGTCCATGTGGCTTACTCAACAACAATTCACCATGCATGTCTGATGGGAAATGCACGAAACAATACCCAAGACACTTACTTGCCGAGACTATCACTGGTAATGACGGATATCAACTCTATCGTCGGCGATCAACTGAAGATGGTGGCAAATCCAAAACTTTAAAAGTACGAACAATGATGTTGAAGTCGATAATCGTTGGGTTGTGCCGTATTCACCGTTACTTTCGAAAACGTACAAAGCACACATCAATGTCGAGTATTGCAATTCGGTGAAATCTATCAAGTACATTTGCAAATATGTTAACAAAGGAAGCGATATGGCAGTTTTTGGAGTGGGAAATGCAAATACATCCATCGACGAAATCTACCAATATCAAATGGGACGCTACATTAGTAGCAATGAAGCAGTATGACGCATTTTCTCATTTCTAATCCATGAACGACATCCAACAGTTGTTCATTTGGCAGTGCACCTTGAAAATGGACAGCGCGTATACTTCACAGCAGAAAATGCACATGCAAGAGCATTGTCACCACCGCCAACAACGTTAACTGCATTTTTCTCATTGTGCGGGAATGATATGTTTGCAAAGACGCTACTTTACTCTGAAGTGCCAACATACTACACATGGAATGCATCAGTGAAAAAGTTTCAACGTCGCAAACAAGGTCAAGCAGTTGAAGGACATCCCAATTTATATTCGACCGATACATTAGGCCGTCTATACACTGTTCACCCAAACAATGCAGAATGCTTTTACTTGCGATTACTGTTAATTCACGTACGTTGACCGACATCCTTCCAAGAATTAAGAACAGTAAACAGTCAAGTATGTGCCACTTATCGTTAAGCTTGCCAAGAATTAAATCCTTGGGAAAACGATGCACATTGGGACACTTAACTCGCTGATGCATCGAATACTGCTCAACCACACCAAATACGCACGTTATTTGCAATCATATTGACAACGTGTTTTCCATCCAATCCAAAAGATCTTTGGGAAAAATACTAAGATTACATGAGTGAAGACATCTTACATCGTTTGCGTGCAACAAATCAAAATCCGGACCTTCAATTCGCACCAAACGTGTATAATGAGGCATTGGTTTCGATTGAGGAGATATGTTTGGCAATCGCTAACAAAGCATTGATACAATTGGGAATGGCTGCTCCGAAACGATCTGCAAACGACCTTTTCGATCGAAACGCACTTTGATGTCGACGTATTGGGTACATTTGTTCAAACAAATCTTCCGAAATTGGTTCCAGAACAACGCATATCGTATGATAGAATTCTGCATGCAATTACAAGCCAAAGCGGTGGATTGTGTTTCCTAGATGCGCCCTGAGGCACAGGAAAAACTTTTCTCATTTCACTTTTTTTGGCAACTATACGATCACGACACAATATTGCACTGGCAATCGCATCATCTGGAATTGCAGCAACTCTTTTGGATGGTGGTCGAACAGCGCATGCAGCACTGAAATTGCCGTTGAATATACATATCATCGACACACCAACATGCAATATCAACAAAAAATCTGGAATGGGTAAAGTACTCCAATCATGTCAACTCATTATATGGGACGAATGTACTATGGCGCACAAAAAGGCTTTGGAAGCGCTTCACTGTACACTAAAAGAATTGAGAGGAAATGAACAGCTCTTGGGTGGCGCACTTATTTTATTGTCTGGTGATTTTCGACAAACTCTACCAGTTATACCACGTTCAACAGCTGCTGATGAATTAAATGCATGTCTCAAATCATCGGTGTTATGGCGACATGTGCAGAAATTGACTTTGAAGACCAATATGCGTGTAGAACTACAATACGATGCATCCGCTGAACATTTGGCAAAACAATTGTTGGATATTGGGAATGGGAAAATGGAAATCGATGAATCTACACAATGTATCACGTTGCCAACAAGCTTCTGTAAAATTACAGGAACCACAGACGAATTGATTCACAAAGTTTTCCCAAATATCGCACAGAATTACACAAATCATAAGTGGCTCAGTGAACGTGCTATATTAGCAGCCAAAAACAACGATGTTAATGCCATCAGCTTCAGTATTCAAAAACAAATACCAGGCGAAGCGACAACGTCTAAGTCCATAGATACTGTAATGAATCAAGACTAAGTTGTCAATTATCCAACTAAATTCTTAAATTCACTTGATTTGCCAGGCATGCCGCCGCACGTTTTAAGATTGAAAATTGGCGTACCTATCATTCTTCTCTGAAACATAAATCCACCACGACTTTGCAATGGTACCAGGCTTTCAGTGAAAAAGTTAATGAACAATATCATCGAAGCTACAATTTTAAATGGAAAATTTTAATGATTCGGACAGATATGCCATTCGAATTCAAACGTTTGCAGTTTCCGGTGCGACTCGCATTTGCAATTAACATAAACAAAGCACAGGGACAATCGTTAAAAATGTGTGGACTAAATTTGGAAAATCCATGCTTCTCACATAGACAGCTGTATGTGGCATGCTCACGCGTTGGAAAACCTTCGGATTTATTCATATACGCACCAGACAGAAAAACAAAAAATATTGTGTATCCAAAAGCACTTCAATAAACAGAATAGGCTATTTGACAGTATGAAAAAAATGTATGTTTGTTTGTTTTTTCGTTTGTGTCGTATGCGTTCCCATACCGTTCATCCGATTGCGATAAAATTTTGGTGAGTATCAACAGCTGTATGAAATTCATAATCGGCAGCGATACCTAAAATTGCGTGTGTTCGGTGTGAATTGTAGGCGCCATAGATACGTCACGTGATCGAACACGGTCTGGATTGGCTGAAACTATGATGACGTAAATCAACAGTTGTATGAAATTCAAAATCGGTAGCGATACCTAAAACGCCTTCGGTAAAAACCACTAAATAATCTGAGATGCTTTCCAGAAACCAGTCAAATAGTCTATTAAAACACACACACTTTCTTCCTTTCAGTGGCATTGCAACGCATGACAGGATTAAAACACAAACACTTTCTTTCTTTGAGTGGCATTGCACGCATGCCGGGTACTTGCTAGTTTGTATCTATTTAACTAGCAAGTACCCGGTATATGACTAGTATACAAGTAGGGCACAATCTCAGGAGTTGGCCAAAACTTTTCCGCTGTGAACATTGCATCTTCAAATGTTGTTGACAACACGTAGGGCTGACAAAAGTGAGCTGAAAAGCCTGGAGATGCACTCGTTTTTGTCCTTCGTCAAGACAACGTTTAGAGACAAAACATCAAATGCGTTTACATCATCAATGGTTGTTTTACTCTCGATTGGTATAGCCATAATCACATTTCTCACAATAGTAACCACATCCTAGGAATGCGGTGATACTGGTAATGGCATCGAAATTTGATGATAGACGTGAATGTATTTTCCGTCTTTTCAAATATTTGCCTCAAAACAACAGTTCTCCACACACTTCTTGAGGTTGCACTTTCAAGATGTAGCATGACGTCTTGAAATGTTTGGATTTCAGGAATGCCACAGGTAGTGCTTTTTGATATCCCCGCTTGCTCTAACAGGATTCTCGAATATTGTCCCAGGCTTGTTTCCAATCTGACGTGTCTTTCTTTTCCCCATAGGTTCATCACAGGACGATGGCGTGGTCTAAACACATCTGATCTTGGGTGTTGTTTATTTGAACGAGACTCTGTTTGGTAATGCAAATATCATTCACCAATGACACTTTTCAGCGTTGTCTGATCTCTTTGGGAAGAGAAACGTGGACCATTTACAATGTCTCTTGTACTTCGATGATTTGAAACTTGTCGTTGGACTGCTGAACGTGTTAAATATTGTCGATGGCTTTGTAAGGTGTTAATTCTGCTGGCCTGCTAAACTCGATCCAAACGGATGAGTTTAAACTCTCTTGCTAAATGGATAGTGTCGTGCGATCGTCTTAACTGGATCGAAATTGCAGTTTCAGTGTGGTTAATAAAGAATCCCACAAAACGGTGACGAACCTTTGTTTTCTGCAGCAGTAGTCTGACTTGAAATCTTTAAAGTTGACTGTGTACGTGTACCCCGTGGTACTAAATTTTCTAGAAAAGTATTATCCGTCTTTCGAGTGTGGTAATACTTTTCAGTGAATAGATGTGGTGGACTTTGGTAGGCTCTCTGGGTCTGGATGCAACGTGACAGGTGTGGATTCTGGCTCATTAGTGTCATATTCAAAATTGCTACTATGGATTTGAACTAATAATTCAGCTCGTGTGCGAGGCGATAGGTCACGTTTATGCTTCTTACTGTCTTCTTCTTTCCCTATGAGATGGTGCGATTGTTTCATTTTCATTTACAAATGTTAAATGACTCATTGTTCATGGGCCCCTATATATAAATGTATAGGCAGTGTCCTCCCTATATAAAGGGTCAGCGTCTTCCTTCAAAAGATTCATTCCACTTTCAATCCTACAAGAAGATGGAAGATCGAAGTAATGATCAAAGCTTTGCGAGGTATCATACGAATGTTTTGCTCATAGAAACCGAAGGACTACTCCCCTACTTGCTATATCTGTCAGAAGAAAGGACATTGGTCTTCTGAATGTCCACAACGTTAAAAAGACAAGATTAGAAAGAGGCAAAGGTCAAGGAACTTATCATCATTGTCAAGGGAATGAGCATTGGTCTTCAGAATGCCCTGAGAAAAAAAGAGAACCTATCTAAGAAACAATAGGATCATGACGATATGACGTCAGAACACGAAGAAGAACTCTACGATAAGAAGGCAATACCCAGACCCACCCAGAAAAAGTAGAAACAAAGACTAGAATAAAGTGAGGAAGATAAAGGGTCAAAACTATGTGACAGTCAAAGCAAATACATTCCAAAAGAAGAGAGTGAAAGGAAACGAAGTCAATGAACTTTATAAAGTGATGTGTTGTGAACTTTCATTGAAATTTGTACTAGTGAATATACCAGAAACAAAACTGTCTCTTGGTTTTGATTTGTATAATAATAAGGACCTACACTCAGATACTCACACACGTACAACACGGGAAAAGGGATTGCAGTTTTATTTGATTTCGGAAAATATTAAGTAGTCTCTTGTAAGAGAGATGGATGACCATGGAAAGGAACGTTGGGTGCTTGTTTCTTGAAATTTAACTGTTTATCCTTATGCCACGACCTGCTAGCGTCGATGATTCGGTAGAAATCACTAGTGTTGGTATCGCAAGCGTAGTCAAAGTGTATAAGCGGTTGGAGTGTTTGACCCGGGATAATCGTTTCTATTAAAGAAGTTTGACATATTTGTTTCAGATTCCTTAACTCTGTTAAAATGTCTAAAAGTACCGTTACCGTTTGACTTTCACTGTATTTCGTCAATCTTAAACCTTGTTTCTTCTCTGCTGCTTCTTCTACCTGTCATTTTGGTCGTGCCTCTTGTTCTTCTAGCTTTTGCTTTTGAATGAGAAAGGCTTGTTCTGCTTCTTTCTGCGGTTACAAAACTTTCTCCAATTCTGCTTTCTGCATCAGTTCAAAATCCTCGACGTATAGTAAGGAAGGAGAAAGCAGAAAAGGTGCTGGTAGCGGAAAATTATTTTGCGAGAAAGAGAAAATCCGTTAAATCCCAATTAAGACTGTTCTCGTCTGGAACTATGACTGTAGTTGTTTTACTAGCCACTGCTATACCATCTCTCTTCGTCTCCACGGCCGGTGCATCCCCATTTCCATCATATTCTAACGATGGCACATCAATTCACTGTGCACAGACGCCAGCGCACCTATATAGGAAGGTTACATCACATACATCTCTTTTTCGATTTGAACATAAAATCCAAATTGTGACGCAATTTTGTAATGCGTTTTAGGATTGCTGAAATAATTCAATCCGTTTCGATCCGCTCTTCCACTATAAATAACCGAGCTTGACCTCATTTAATTCGCCTGTTCTCGTCACAAGATGCAAACAAATGTAGAATCGTCTACCCTCATATCGTTGATGCTTGTTCAACCAGATATATCCTATGAATGTACAATCCCCATTTGTTATCACCAAGATCACCGAGACAACCCTTTAGAAACGAGAAATCTATGTGAAAAGGTAAGGCTGTCCGTAGGAAAGTATTCATCACCGGTTCAAATGTCAGACGAAGCTTGAGAAAGAGAAGAATATCAGTGAGATGCATTTAATGCTAACTGAATCTTGTTAACAAAGAAAAACAATGGTCCTTTTCAGGGCGACTCAAATGTCTCAAAACGATTATATTCTTTTTTGCCTAATTTTGTTTAGTCGATTGTATTTGTTTGAGAGATTTATGTAGATAAATATATGTATGTTTATGTAGAAGTCTACGTCTCTATGTCTCTAACCATGTCTCTATGTCTATGTCTCTATTGTGTTTCTCTTTTGCCCTAGAGTAGCACGAATTCAGGTCAACCAGTGTTCCTCGCTGCTCTGCTACATCGAGATCAGCCACTTGCAACATTGTTGCTATTGTTTCCCCCAGTATCCAGTATTGTGACGTCACCTTTCTCCAATTCTTCTTGTCCCGAGCTAAATGTTACGAGCTAAATGGTTTTGAGCTAAATGGTAATAAAGCTAAATGGTTTTGAGCTAAATGGTTATGAGCTAAATGATAATGAGCTAAATGGTTAGGAGCTAAATGATAATGAGCTAAATGGTAATGAGCTAAATGATAATGAGTTAAATGGTAATGAGCTAAATGATAATGAGCTAAATGGTAATGAGCTAAATGGTTAGGAGCTAAATGATAATGAGCTAAATGGTTATGAGCTAAATGGTAATGAGCTAAATGGTTAGGAGCTAAATGATAATGAGCTAAATGGTTTTGAGCTAAATGGTAATAAAGCTAAATGGTTTTGAGCTAAATGGTTATGAGCTAAATAATTGTGAGCTAAATGGTTAGGAGCTAAATGATAATGAGTTAAATGATAATGAGCTAAATGGTTAGGAGCTAAATGATAATGAGCTAAATGGTTAGGAGCTAAATGATAATGAGCTAAATGGTAATGAGCTAAATGGTTATGAGCTAAATGGTAATGAGGTAAATGGTTAGGAGCTAAATGGTTATCAGCTAAATGGTTATCAGCTAAATGGTAATTCGCTAAATGGTAATAAGCTAAATAGTTATGAGCTAAATGGAAATGAGCTAAATGGTTTTGAGCTGAATGGTTATGAGCTAAATGGTAATGAGCTAAATGGAAATGAGCTAAATGTAAATGAACTATATTCTTATGAGCTAGATGGAAGTGAGCTAAATGGATATGAGCTAACTGGTTATGAACTAAATGCTAATGAGCTAAATGGTTATGAACTAAATGGAAATGAGCTAAATGGAAATGAGTTAAATGGAAATAGGCTAGATGGTAATGAGCTACATGTAAATGAGCTAAATGGATATGAGCTAAATGGTTATTAGTTAAATGGTAATAAGCTAAATGGTTATTAGCTATATGGTAATGAGCTAAATGGTAATGAGCTAAATAGCTATGAGCTAAATGGTAATGAGCTAAATAGCTATGAGCTAAATGGTAATGAGCTATATGCGAAAATTAAACCTTATCGATAAAATGTTAAATGTAAGACATCTTCACTGCAAGGATGTCTGCATACAGACCATCTAGTTTGATGATTCTAGTATTAAGAGAATTTGAGAACTAAATTTAAAACACGACATTCAGTCAACATTATTGAGGCTGGAAATATATATTTGTGTCCTCCTTTTCTAATGAAGGTGTAGCTCTCATCAATATGCATTAATTCCCTACGCTAAGAGCATAAATTTAACCAAAAACGTACAGCGTGCGTGCGTGCGTGCGTGTGTGCGTGCGTGCGTGCGTGCGTGTGTGTGTGTGTGTGTGTGTGTGTGTGTGTGTGTAAATGAGTGTGTTGGTATGTATGATGAATTTATAATGTGTTTGTGTGTATTTGCTAGATTTTAGTAAGTATTTGTTGATTATGGGTATTCGGTGTTGGAACTTTATTTCTCAACCCGTGTAATTAGCTAATTTCCATCAGAAGACGTCATAATATACAGTATTCACTAGAATACTAGTCGTGTTTTAAATTTAGTTCTCATTCATACATTCATACATACATACGCGCACGCATGCACGCACGCACTCACATACACACACGCACGCACGCATGCACGCAGTACGTTAATGTATCATAACATGGATAGGCTTCGTAATATTGACCCTCCATAATTTCTTAACTTGTTGAATTATTTGGATATTGTTTAGGAATAAGTGTTTATTAATTTGAGATATGAATATTTCTATGGATAAGATGTTTGAGTAGAGTTTTTCATTGTATTGCATGGAGTATCATTATTCGTATTTGAAAATCTTAATAGTGAGCCATACAAATGTAAAAATAGGAAAACCAAGCAAGTGTGATATCAGTGATTCGTGATATATGGTCATTGAGTGATTAGAGAAAAATTAATATTATTTGTACGTTTAAGAACCCTTCAGTCAATAATGGTTTTTGTCTTGACATCTCTTTGAAATAAGTTCAATAATGGACAAGCCTCGTTCAAGTCGTTATTTGATTTGTTCGGTAGAGAAGCCCCTTTCATCTACAATATCTTTTAATCCACATGTGATTTAGTTGAGTTCAAATGCCGTAGGTGATTTTTCTTTTCTCACATTTATTAAGGGAAGCCCCATTTAAATATGCATGGCTCTCAGGAAAGTACGTTTATTTTAAAAGAAAGAAAAAGAAAACAACATGGTACACTGAGTACTCGAAGATTGTATTTGAAAATTATACAACATTATTAATTGCATCTATGGGTGAATATTATTTATTGAATGTACTTTCCCTGGATCTCAAGTAAGGTTGTAGTGTAATTCTCCTAAAGGTAAAAGGAATTGTATCTTACTTTATATCAGTAAAGTTACTCACCTTTTATAAAACTTACTTTAGCAAATTTTAACTTGCTTTATCTTATCAAGGCATAAAGTTTACTACTGGATCTACCCAGCCATGCATTAAATGACGTATTCTGATAGCATGGACATTACTGTCACCAAGTTATTTAATTCGATGTTCGTCTAAACATTTAACATGCTTAACAAAATGGATGAAACAATAAGCAGCCTAAGGCTAAAAGCTCCGAGTCATTTGAAAGAAACTTGGACTATTGACTACGTTTCACTCATGCATGACTTCGAGTGCAAAATGAATCAAATATTTGCTAAAATACAAAATACAATACAAAATTTAAAACTAAACGTGGGCGTTCGTGTTCATAGTTATGATGCCAAAGTATTGGATGCTGAAATTTATGTCAGTGCTGAAAAAAGCACAATGAAGCAGGTTACAAAATATAAGCTAGTAAGGAGAAGAATGCAAGCATCATGGAAGCAAGGACACAGTGATCTACCTTGCATATGAATTAGCTATCCTCCTGTCATGTAACCACGTATCATTTGGTGAGTGTGTAAAATAGCGTCAAAGATATTTATGATATGTGGTGGAACACACATCAGACAATATGCATGCCACTTTGACATTTTTGATGTGGTTAATTTAGAAAGTTTTATCTTTGTTGGTACTTATATCTATGGGTACGGTGAAGTGGATAAGTAGACACTATTGCTTCATATACCGTTGCTTCTTTAAATTATTTGTTTTTACTAACCATACAATTCCCAAAAAGTTATAATCGAGGAGTAAAAGCAAATTACAGAAGCATGTCTTATTCACGATTGATTATATATATATATATATATATATATATATATATATATATATATATATATATATATATATATATATATATATATATATATATATATATGGCTAACATGAGCAAATACAATACTTACCGTTACAATTATACCTATCCCAATACCCAGTGAACCAATGATCAGACCGATTATTGCGCCTATCTTCGACTTGCTAACCATATTTATTGCACGGAGGAGGAGTTTTGATTGGCTGAAATGAAATGGAATGATTCTTGAATGGTAATAAAAGTGTTCATATTCTCCAAGCCTAGAATAAGATTTTCTTTTTATTCTTTTTAATTTTTCTCAGCGTTTAACATTCTTACATAACTGGACATGTTCTAGTTGTTTGATGCCATAGTCCTTCAACCCGATATTGCTCACGTGACTAACATAACAGTTGACCATCCATTAACAAGCTTATATAGCAGTGAAGAACAAAGCTCTGCGCAAATTATAAAACAATCTTTCTATCATGTTGATGTTACCCATTTTAATATTACCTGGCAAAATAATTTCAATAGATTAAGACGTATTGCCCAATATAGTAGCCATCAAAAAGGTCGATGATACAAAATGAAATACCAAGTCCAGGCATAATCTGATCTTAATTTGGTCATATCATTAACATTGTAAACGATTTTTTTTCTGACACATGCTATTCAGTTGTTGGCTAAAATGTTGCCGTTAATTTTAGCCACTGTCCATAGTTTGTCATCCTGACAGTAAACCTCGAAAGCATACCATTATAAATGTTCATGAAACTCCAAAAGTATACGTGTGACTATTGCAAGCATAAGTGATCTTCAGATTAACATAATCTCATATTTTATATACCAATCAGTTTGCGTGGGATATCAGATGCAATGTCAGAGTCCTTGATGCATATATTCATTTCTATCTACTAGAATATTATCATATGTTATTATGATAACAGTCATATTCAATGAGTGATAGGTTCGATACCTTTCCAGTTCAGCCAAGAATTTCTGCCTCCGTATATTCATTGAAAAGGCGCTTATAGCCCATTTCCTGAGCACGATATGGCCAATATTGCGATAAAAGTGCCAATAAAACCAACAATCCTAAAAGCAGAGTGATCAGGAAATCCATTTGCTTTATATGACTTGGCAAAAGACAATAGCAACCTGAAGCTTGCAACCCTCGCTAGCAATCAAAACGAATGTTTGAATTTAGAGAAAAATATCAACTGCTTCAGTATTCGAGTTTACGAGACCAAGAAATGAATGCAACTCTGATATCTCTGTGTTTCTTTGTACCTACAGACTTTAAGATCGATAACTTTAATGTTTTTGTTGAGTTTTCCATTGAAATGACCGCGAACTCATTAAACTATTACACTATGATAAACGTAAATTGCATTTAAAATCCTGATTAGCCAACATCTTTATTTTACGTTTACAACGTGTTACGAGTTTAGACTCTAATAGATTCAAGTTTCAGCCCTGTTGGAAATTTTCAGATGGAAGACGAAGACGTATGCTGAAGTCTGTTTTGTGTTAATTTATAGTACCTGGCAGAATCAAAAGATTTAACACTCTGGTGTTGGAAATCCGAATAATATTTTGATAAACTGTCTTTGTCCAAGAATTACGTATGAGTACATCAAATATTTCCAGAGATACGAATTAATCCTGAACCACGTTTCATTGAATATGGTTAAAACTACAGTCTTTCGAGTTATAACCAACTCAGATGCATCACCTTATTAACAGACAAAATTAGCACCGTGCGCCAGTGACTAAAATGGCCTGCAAAGTTGATGATTATGGCCCCTTCCATCAGCTATGAGGCTTTGGGGCGCAATGTGAGCTCTCCCAGCGGGTCCCGGGGTGGAGCCCTGGTCAACAACGATTTTCTGCAATTTAATGCAATTTGGTGGCTCTTTCTTGCATCACTCACAAAACAATCAAGCACCATTTATGCATGGCTTTCATTTCCATTAATTTGACTTAAAACGTATTATTGTTAACCATTTACAAAAGCATCAGAGTCTTTCTTCATGCTTTGGTGCCCAGACGATGATACTCGCTGTAATGGGAACGAGGAATAGTGACGCGCTGGAGGGGGAAAAAAAATGCACAAGTTTGGTCGTATTTGCCTGACCGTGTTAGTACGCATATCAATAAATACGAATCTTATTCATTATGGTATTGCCATTGATGACAAAGAATGTTCCAGTGGCAAACGTATATTGGTTTGCATTTGTCTTGCCATGTCCAGGAAGTATATGCATAGTTATGGCCCGATTAAGGCCTTTGGGGTCCCTGGAGACAGCCAAGATAGGGGCCGATAGCTATCCCTCTTTGTCCATAGATATGGTTACATTATTATTAGCAATACTACCTGTGAAATCAGACGATACTATACGGGGTACGTTGAGCCTCGGGGACCCTGCCTGTGAACTCAGACGATAATATTTAGGGCTCCTTGATATTTTCCATCTGTGACCCAAAGGATGACACCTGAGGGTAGTGCTAGACCTGATGTCAATACACATATTTTGCCCACTAAGTGTATATTTGGTTATTGAAATGCGTTAACAAAAGTCATATGTTACGAAAAGATTCCTTGGACTAGGTAAGGATCCGGTTACATCAATTAGGGCTCTATTTCTGACATGTGTTAACACTTGGGTTATTGATTACACAGGTCTATTGGCAAACATTTTCCACATGTATTTTCAGACCTTTTTAAATTTAGATACAATTACCTTTGTCTGCACAGCCTCTCTCTTTTGGGCGTGATCAGAAATAATAAAATGATTACATAATCTTTAATTTTACACCCCAAATAGTATTATTGACCGAAGTATCATGTGGGTATGTTTACAATTTACGAGGCCAAAGGCCATCACACACGTAAATAATACACCACACACCTTACGCAATACATCACTGGGCTGGAGAAAGTGGGAAAAAATTTTGTTTATATAAAACAAAATCCATCCTAACAAATTGCAAACACAGAGTTTTGACATTTGAAATATCCAAAATTACTTACTACACCGAGCCCCGAGCGGCCGAGTTCTCTAAAGCGCTTATTATACCGTGCATCGAGTGGCCTAATGGTCTAAAGCGCTCTCCGTTACTGATCACTGCCATCTCACCTCTGTCTGTGTAAGTTCTAGTCTCAGATTCAGCCAATGTGGGTATGTGAAAAAATCATGCCGGTAGCTTTTCGTGGGTCGGTGGTTCTTTCCGGGGTTTTCCCGGGTTCTTCCTCCACAATTAATACAGGCCGCCATGTATAGGATATCGCGTGTTTTTCAAGGGATATAGATAGTTGCCACCGGCTACAAATGAAAACGATATATTATTTATTCATTGGACTATATTTGGAAAACCACCAATTTCTGGGTAACAATAGAATGTCATGAACTCGACGAGTGCACCAACTAAATCAGGGCTGCATGTTACAACACGGGAATGTAGATAGCCCATCTTTAGACAGGTTAACACAGATTTTTGTCAATGTACTTAGTATTTATTGTTTAGACTATTTAAATTGTCTTTAAATGTGAACTTGTGAAATACATCCGAATGTAATTCTTTTTTCTGAATTGGTATATGCTACACTTTAGGTAGATAGAAAGGTCAACAGATAAGCCTGTAAGGTCATAAAACTTTACTGGGGCATATCGATAGTTACCTATGGCCACAATTGAACAAAATATATTACTTACTAAGCAAATGGTGTAGGGACAAATCGTTAGATGTTACCAGGTGACACGGGTATCTTTCGTGATGTGTGTGGATATTTACCTCTTCCTTGTTCACAAAACGGGAAAACGCGGTTCATCATATATATATAAATATATATATATATATATATATATATATATATATATATATATATATATATATATATATATATATATATTTGAAGGTTGTTTTTCCATTGTACCTAAAATTATCCCAAGTGTACTTAAAATTATTCAGCAACATGAAAATATCCATTTATCATCGTTGCCTTGGATATGTTATCGAAATTCTTCTGAGTGGTTGCAAATTTTTTGTGTGCATTACAAAATATTCAGCATTGTTAGAGCAGGTTACGCTTGTGTAAGTAAATTTATGATTAATCCGGTGACCTAAGTGGTTAGATGCGGGAGGTCGTGAGTTCGAACCCTAGCCGAGTCATACCAAAGAATTATTAAAAAAAATGGTACTAACAGTACTCGCAACATCAACAAGACATCTATCATGTGTTCATATTGTTACACGCACAAGGGTATTCACTTGACCGAGCGGTGTCAAAACCATGGCGCGAGTCACGCTGGAAGTCATAAGTTTTCCCCAAATTTCCAAAGACTTCCATACAACTTGAGTTGTAAAATGGAAAGAAAGACGTGTCTGCTATAACTAATAATCTTTGCTCTAATCGATTGGCGACCCAGAGGAGACAACTTGCCCAAACGTCCATTAACTGCACCTTTGCATGGTTTTTATTCATTATCATCCGTTTTCCGTACCGATAACTTGTCATGCCATAGAAATTACACCAGTATTCCCTTACTAACTGGGAAATATTTAACTGCGCGACCCTAGGCCAGTCAATCCACAGAATTTCCGGCGTATCACGCTCATATACATACGCCCATTTTCCACTATGGCCACATAAACGGTACCTACCAAGTTCCAACTTATTGATTCCATTCTATAATTTACTGATTTCCAACCATAAATGCTGCATTTTCAATCACAATACTTGTATACACCGCTGACTTTTAATATGGACTATGTTACAAAAAGGGACAGTCATTCGGCTTGTGCCTAAAATCACTACTAACGAACCCAGCATGGTTCAAATTCACTAACACTTATTCCAAATTTATTACAATATATTTGAATAATAATTTTGACAGTGTGGCATGAGGCCTTGTGGGCCACAATGAAGAAGTACAACATAGGTCAAACGTTGACCAATACCAATAAGCAGCTGTACGTTAAGGCTACCAGTGTCGTAGTTGCTCAAGGTTATGTGGGTGACTGGTTCAAGACAACAGCTGGAGTACCTCAAGGCTGTTTCATGTCACCCACGCTTTTCAACATCTACTTAGAGCTCATCATGAGTGAAGCCCTTAAAAACCACTGTGAGACAGTCAGCAATAGAGTGCGTAACATCACCAACCAACGCTTTGCAGACGACATTGATGGGCTTGAAGGCAGTGAATACGAGCTTGCTACCTTAGTGAAGAACTTGGATGAAACATCTTCCAGATTTGACATGGAGATAAGATAAGCGTCGAGAAGGCAAAGCTGATGACAAATAGTGGCAAACAAATCTCAGCCAAGATTGACGTCAGAGGACAAGAACTGAAAAGAGTGGGCCAGTTCAAATATCATGGCTCCATAATCACCGAAGAGGAATCATAAGCAGAATGTTTTCATGAGCAGCACAAACAACGGCAGCTATGTCAAAGCTAATACCCATCTGGAAATACAAGATTATCTGTCTGAAATCAGAAACTAAAATCAGACTACTGAGAGCACTAGTCATCTCAATCTTTTTGTATTCATCTGAGGTCTGGAACATTACAGAAGAATTACAACGCAGAATTCAGGCACTTGAAATAAGATGCTACAGAACCATCCTTGGCATTTCTTACATGGAGCATATCACAAATCAATAAGTGTGTAACACCATCAGGCATAAAGCAGGCCATTATAAAGACTTCCTCACCACTGTCAAACAGAGAAACCTGAAATGGTATGGCCATGTCACTAAAGCCAACAGTCTATCCACAGCAGTACTGCAAGGCAGCGTCCATTGTGGCAGAAAGAAATTTAGACAGAAAAAAGTGGAGTGACAGCATCACAGAATGGATCAGGAAAACTTTTGCGGGGACACAGGCATTGGCACATGTTCGAGACAAGTGGAGGGAACTGGTCAGATGTTCAGCGGCACAGTGCCTCAACGACCACACTAGGTCAAGAGACTAATGATGATGTTGCTGATGATGATGACTAACAGATGCCTCGCTTGGCGCTCAGCGTTAAGAAGTTAGGACAGGTTGGCAGGATTATGTGACTGGGTGGGACATCATTCTACATTCTGCGACATGATGCATCAGTGCAAAACATCACCATAAACTGACACACTGCAGACATTGCAGCGATATGACAATTGTTTGAAGCTAGATTAAAATTCCAACTTACAAAGACACACATACATTTGTGATTGCGTGATCAGATTCATTAACTTCTTAGATATTAGCAACACTTTCAAGTGGGCCACAAAAGAACAGTTACATAACGTTCTACTGAAACAATCTATCTATCTATCTATCTATCTATCTATCTATCTATCTATCTATCTATCTATCTATCGTCTTTCTGTGGTGTATTACTCTAATTACCGGCAGTTGATTCGTAAATAGCTGAAACGTTTTCACATTGCTCACATATATAGTCGTCTAGCTATCAACGTTTACATTTTACTTATGTCACTGACGTTATATTTTACCTTTTACGCTACAATAATAGTTCGTGCTGTTGAAAGAATAACAGTTCACGAGTAAATGTAGTTTGATATGTTTTTTCTTCGTGATTTATTTCTGAATGATGTCCATATGACTTCGTTTTCATAGTGGGAACTGGGAACAATGAGTATACGATTGCTAGAAGAGGAGCGTAATTATCTTGCTGGCGTGTACACATAGGTGAGGCCGGATAGGAATGCTGGACTGGAGTCCGTCATTGAAACGAAGCACAGAAAACAAATTTTCTACATCGAATGGATAGCCAATGTGGGATAAAGAGTGGGGAGGTGTGCTCTGATCGTCCTGGTACACTAAAGATAATCCGATCAGCTGTGTTTTGAATGTTTTGAAGTTTCTGGAGTAAATATTGAGACGAACCAGACAGAAT
Organism: Unio delphinus; assembly: GCA_029339505.1. Taxonomy (NCBI): domain Eukaryota; kingdom Metazoa; phylum Mollusca; class Bivalvia; order Unionida; family Unionidae; genus Unio; species Unio delphinus. The sequence goes on from JAQISU010001238.1 coordinate 11,830,028, forward strand.
TGAGTTACAGTACTCCAGTCTTGAAGGTACTAATGAATACACAAGTGTTTTAGTGGCATCAACTGAAAGATATTTGTGACTGGAGCTGATACATTTCAGCTCAAGATATGCAGCTTGCATATGTTCATGACATGTTGGTGCAATGTGAGAATACTGTCTAGAGTAACACTTAGATTTAATACTGACTGTGTGAATTTAATGTTGGTGTTGCTGATATTTATGGCCTCTGTTTTATCATTATTTATCTGCAGCTTATTACATGTCATTGATGATGTCACAAAGGAAATACGCCTCTCTACTCCTTGGGTGGTAGCATCAACTTCAGTTGGGTGGCTAGACTTGTATATTTGGGTGTCATCAGCGTACAATTGGTGAGACACTGGGTGCTGATATATGACTCTTGAGAGCGGTTGAGGGTATAGAATGAAGAGAACAGATCCAAGAACAGATCCAAGAACAGACCCCTGTCGAACATCACAACATATATCAACTGGTATGGAGTGTATTCCATTTGCAGCTACAAGTTGTGTCTTAGGGGGCATATTACTTCCACGTTTTATAAATAGTGGTCGTTCTCATTTTCAATCACATCGACTTTAGGTGTTATGTAAACCAAATTCTACAAATCGTTCACACCCTACCCATAAAGGACATTTTTGAGATGTAACGGTGACTTTCCATTCCGAGTTGAAATAAATGATTGCAGGGATAAAGTTCAATCTAACGGCTTACACTTGTCTGACAAAACACTTTACTCAATTGGTTATCAAGCGTGTCACTGATCTCCTAATCCTAGCTATTGATCGGACAACCATGTTCAAGAAACCCAAAACTTTCTTCCGCTTTCTTAGGTTCTAATCAATGACACTAGTAAAGTTATTATAAACACTACAATGATACCCTCAATCGCTTACGTGTCTTACCACAAAATGCGCGAGACCAGTACCATGTCCAAGCACTAAGGCAATATTTACAACTGCGAGGATACCACTCGGGACTAGGCTGATATGCATGGTCTGTCAAGACAGGTGCTTGCGGATGTGGGTAGGGTGTTTCATGTGTTTGTTTTGTTGCATTTCTAGTTTTGTTTGTTGCTGCCTGTTTGTTTTTTCTTATGTTTTTTTCTCTCTCTGCTGTGTTTGTGTTTCTTTATGTGTGGATGCAGCCCACCCTCATTTTTGTACATTCCTATTTAACGGTATCCTGTATATGTTATGATTATGGTTATATTCTGCTCCGTTGAGATGAACTGTATATTTATGCTTGTAAACAGTATTACAGGGGTTTGTAATGTCTTCTTATTTTTAAATGTGAAAATTTGGTGCTAAATATTCAATTATATATATATATATATATATATATATATATATATATATATATATATATATATATATATATATATATATATATATATATATATAACAGGGAAGATTAAATTAAATATAGACCAAGACAAATTTTTGTAACCTTAAATGTCTAATACCGTTGACATTTTCACACAAAGTCAAGAGCTGTGTCACCTCTGTCTGCGTGGGCTCGAGTCTGGGTTTCGGCCAATGTTCGTATGCGATAAAGTTTGCCAGTAGCATCTCGTGGGTCGGTGGTTCGTTCGGGGTTTTCTCGGGTTCTTTCTCCACCATTTATTCTGGCTGCCATGTGTAGCCTATCTTGTGCTGAAAAATGACTTAGAACCCCACAACAACAACAACAACTGTCTGTATGTGTGTGTTCGTGGATGGCCACTCCCGTTAATAAATTAAATAAAGGCTAATTTATATGCATTACAACTTATATACAAAAGCATGTCCGAGTGGTCTAAAGCGCTCACCGTTACGGATCCATTGCCATCTCACCTCTCTATGGGTTCGATTCTCGGGTTCGGCCAATGTGGGTATGTTAGAAATCTTGCCAGTAACTTCTTGTGGGTAGATGGTTCATTCTGGGGTTTCCCCTGTTCTTCCTCTACCATTTATACTGACCGTCATGTATAGCATATATTGTGCTAATAAACATCGTAAAACCCTACAACAGCAACTTGTGTCGCCGATATTATCGATAATTCATGTAACTTTACCGCTATTTTTCTAATGCTATGAATAGTTTGAATGTCAGAAGTTAGCTTGTAAAATGCTGACAGACGAAACTATTAGTAAACTACGCTAATTGACAAGTTTAAATAAATTTACATTAAATAGTTCATTACCAACCTTGAAAACTTGTATCGGTGACAACGCTTTCTAGGGCTTGAGACACGATATCTTTTCTAGTAGCTCTTAGTTTGTGAAGTTCCAATCTTTGAAATGTTTTTACAGATCTCTTCTCTACCAAGCATTGATATCTAACTCCAAATGTCATGTGACAGGCAAGAATCTCGCTTAAGAAGTAAAACTCATCTAGCAAAATGTTAGCCTGGGGTATAGATAGTTGCCCTCAGCAACAATTAACAAACATAAAGATATTTATTGCCAGAACATTATGTAAAGACTTTTAAAACAAATTACTACTGATATCACTGTCATGAGCAAAGAAAGAAAGAGATTTTAAATTTTACCTATGAATAGCTATTGAAGATAGTATTATTATTTATTGCTGGGTGGAAGATCGCACGTATTCCTTCTTCCTTTTTCCAAAATGTATAATAAGCTAATTCTAAACGGACCTGGGCAAAATCATATAGAAATTCACAAGTTTAATTTCAATATCCTTAGATTTTTTTAAAGTTACATTTCAATAACTCTCTTCTGTGCAGCGTAATTAATTCGATAAGACATCTTTTATTATGCACTCGATAAGACTAATCATTATTTTAAAGGAAACCATATACTGATTTTCGGGTATAGGTTTTTTCAACTGGGAAAAGCTTATATATATATATATATATATATATTAAAATCAAGAAACATAAAAGAACTCCCAATCAGACAAAACTTGTTAAAGTCATCAGTACATATCCACATCAAATGTCATTACCATTTGTGAAAACAAAGCTAAAATCTCATTTAAGGTCCGAGATCTATATTTTTATATAGTTTTTAGGGGACATTTTGTTTTCGTTGAAATTTGTTTTTTAAATCAAACTGTAATCATAGGTCAAGAAAATATGATAGTCCAGGTTTATAATATACAGAACATCACAGCTAGGACGGGAATATTGGATGATTAGCGTACATATCTAATTGCTGGATGGTTTAGAATTGTGCCAGTCAGCAGCATGACCATGTTTCGTGTACCAGCGTTTTGTTTTGTTCAATATTGTATTTACTAATAAGCTATTGTTATGTAATCTATTTCGCGTAGTTAACTTTTGTCCATGATTGTAGATCGTAGTTTAAGATATTGGTCAAGTTTTAAACAACCTGTTTACATAGCTAACTTGTGTTCGTTATTGTAAGTTGTAAATTATATTTTGACATAGCTTGTGAATTCAGAAAGTTCTAAACACAAACGGTTTACAAACTAATTACAATTTTTCAGTGTAATGACTCACATCCAGGTCATTTGAAATGCTTCTGTTTTGGGGCAACTTCATTCTTACTTTCTTTTTAAAGATCAGTCTAAATAATTCATTTGTTATCAGAGTTTAATGTTGTGTTCAGATATGATTTAACAGGAATTATTTATTTACATTATTCATAAGCATTAGGAAGTGTTCATTGACTTTGGATTAAGACATTATGTTGCAATTATTGTGAACTCTATCAAAGACTCTCTGGATTAGATGCATTGAAGACGAGTAGAACTCATTTGGAACATTCTGTAATTTAAGACATATGATAGGACATGTGAGCTTATCCGGGATATAATTCGCAATGCTATAAGTGTTTCCAAAAATTTCATTTTTATAGTAATAAATATTTGTTGATTTTACCAAACTTTCGCTTTCAATTCTTTCTGTTACATATTTGAAGACCCAACGTCGTAACACAACACAATAAAATTATCATAGTGAACCCCATATTTCAATTAAACTGATCACATTATTCCCGAACATTGCTATATAGTTTTAGTAATAAAAATCTAATGCTGATGATAATGAATGACAGTAATTAGATAACAAAAAATCTATTATACGCTAATAGGTTAAAAGTAAGGTACTCGCATGCACCAAATGTCAAGATTTTGAAATAGGTTGATTGTTTTCGGTTTATGTTAAAACATTGCTTTATATTTGTCAGGTTCTTTCCTGCGGGATGTAATATTTGAACAGCAAATATTAAAATAATGGTGGTTTTATAACGAGATTGCACGATGTCACATTCACATTCCTTATCATTATTCCCAATATCGCTATCGTTAGTTACGGTGAACCCTGCCTTAATGTCACCATCGCGCGAAGGACAGATGTACAGAAGCTATACATAGATATTTATGCAATGAAAATCACTATTTCAACAGTTTTTGCTAGAGGTCATTAGCTTCCTTTTATTTACGATAATGCCGAGAGAAAAAAACGAGGAAACCAAAAAAAAATCTTTTATGTTTATTCTTGCACTTTGGACCACCTTAGTCAAAGCCAAACTGACTTGAATATAACATACGAGAAGGAGAATTTACATCGATGCAAAGCTGAATATTGCAATTACAAACATTTTTACCTTGAAGTAGTTCTTGATAATGATCCCTCACGCCTCATACCCACATTTAAACAATGTTGATGATTTTATGGACAATGATATACGTTCGGTATAATGTACCTTCCTCAACAAAGCTGTCGAAATGATATAACTGGTCTAGTTAAACAAAAAGCACTTTTAGGAAAGTTGAATATTACGTTCAACCTTTGCCTTTTACCCGCTTGTATTGGGGACTGATTTATTGCGATTATTTGTAGAGGAAGTACATGGATCAGATGTCACATCTCCATTAGTGTCATTATGCCGTGCTTGTCCTTTGTCCCCATTAAGGTCCTGACTAATCTACATAGCCTCTATTCCCCATGACGTGGCAAGCAAGATTTGTACTATCTGTAACGACGAAAGTGAAGATTGTCTTACTAGAGCTTTATTGTCTGTAAATCCATTTCGGAGTTTCTAATCTGCTCTGGGAGTGTTGTTCGTTATTTTCCATTTCCGCCAACACAATCTCATATATGGCCATGGTATTTACTTTATCAAAATTATTCTGCTAGCACCACCAGAAACATCGGTTACTATCGATATAGTTCCAACAATAATTCCGATTGGTGCACCTATGATGGCTGTCGTGGGTGCGATTACTGGTGCACCAAGACCAACAATTGTTGCCGCAGCGAGACCACAGAGAGTATTCGAACGACCGATTTCTGCTTTAACCGTATCAAAATTATATGACAGTTCATACGAATGTAATGTCTGCAACATCACGTTGATGCGGACATTCTTCGAGAAGTGAAGCAAAATTTTAATTTGTTATCGATGTTAGCATCTGCTGCCAACTGTTCCAACGCCCTGTAGGTAAATTCCACATCCTCATCACCGTTGTCAGAATCCATTAAGCTTTATAACTATAAAACTAATCTGAAACACAAACCCAAAGATGCTTAAGTACCCGTCATGATAAATTCTAATTACTTCAAACTGTTTTTTTTATCTCCGGTAACCAATGATGATGATAATGCAACTGTCTAACATTCGCTAGTTTTGCGATACGTAATATATGCGGCACAAAACTCAAACTAAGGTGTCACTTATTACTTATCAACATGTCCACCCATCGCCAAAAGCCTTTGCTTCGAGTTATGATAAAAACGTTTTATCCAGACTCTAGCATCTTTAAGATATGACGTGTAGGTTTATCAACACCATCATTTTGTAGAACTTAAGCTAAGTCGACCTTTTTGTAAGGCTGAGACGTCAGTGTTTTAATCTCCTTTGATAATTATTCACACAATTAAGGTCTATGAAGTTACTACACGTGATGGTGGTGGCACATCTGCAATATGTTGCTCTACGTACTGTTTTGTTGTAACAACAGTATCATCAACATAATCTTTGATATAATCAACTGACGCGCCAATGTCTCAGATTCCACCGTTTTCAGTAACATCAGCCAGGTTCTTTGCGAAGGCACTTTTTTTAACTTGACAATATCTTGAATATCAACATTAGAAGTTTTAAGTTACACAGTGTGATCTTCAAGAATAACAATGTCATCTTAGTTCACCGCCAACAACCTTGCTGGTAAACTCAAGCAATCCATTTTGGTGTCTACCTCCTCAGTTCAACATCAGCTCCGTTTTAACGTCTGTAGATGTTAACAGACATTTCGTGTTGTTACGTATATTTTATATTATATACATAGTTGTTCGTTTGTCAGTTCTAAATTCTTTTTCATTGTTGAATACATGCTATTGTAATGTAAATTTACTCACTAAAGATGCATTTTTCAGAAAAACGGCTGCCTGAATTATTTTTTAGTAAGCGAGAAATGTTGATCTAGATCCTGACTTTGATTCAATGTCAGTAGAAACCACGTAAACAGGTTTTATTTTAATTTTAAAATGACTGGACGTTCTCACGTCAGGATGGTACTAGTGAATTAAGAAGTAAACAACCTTTTTTCTTAAAGTAACATGATTGGTTCTCGTCAGTGTCATGCTCTGAATATGTGATATAAACAATCACGTGACTTCCCCATCCTTGAGATTTCACAATTTGGTGATATGTTTAAAAACTGCGTCTTAGAATACGACCTAATCTTTGTTTTAGTTAAATATAGATTGGTTTGGGCTTTTCCATCTGACGTACAATCAGTTTCTTTTGTTGTAGCCAGTTTTTGAATCCATGTTAACTTTTCTTCAGACCAGTTCGATTTGATTCTTACAATTGTAAGTCCTTTTTCCATTTTAACAATCCTTTCCCAGGGAAATAAATGATTTGTTAAATTTTACAAAGCTTATTGCTTTCGCTTTTTATAGGCTACTGTTTATTAGAGCATAAACACGTAACAGTATAATATTAAACGCACCTTAATGTGCAATCTCTAAGTGATTGCAAGCTTGGTGATGACTTAAGTACACGCGATGATGCAATAACAAGATGACCGCATAGTGATCCGAGCTTTTACTGGTATAGCAGAATAAAACAGTGGTTGTCATCTGTAAAAGGCACTAGTGCCCTTCGTCAAATAATTAACAACTTCAATTGGTTGTGCGAGTCCATACGAGTTAAAAGCCCCTAACGCTACAGGTTTTTCAACGACCCGAAAAGGTTCTGCCCATAATGCTAGGGAGTCGCTGCAAGGAATGAAAATATTCCACAGGTCTTTTGCACGTGTCACCTCATATTAGGATCAAGTAATGGCCTCTGGTGTATTGTTTTGTTTGATCGCATTAGGCGGAGCACGCGTTAGGGAAAACCACACCGAGACAATTCCAATTAATTTGCTGTAGACAATTTTAAAGTGACCCTACAAATATTTTTAATTGCGTTGTTTTTCTCAAGATTCATTTTCAGTAAGGCCTACCTTCATTCGTGATAGGATTTTACTTAAACACGCTATACGTTCAATAACGTGCGCAAAACTTCATCGTTGGAGTTGTTTTTTTACGAAGTAAGGTAATTGTATGTTGTACCCCAAACATAAACTTGCGAACATCTCTACAAGAACCATATAAGCCACTTAGGGGAATTGCACGCGTAAACCTCGATGAAGCACCAAGAAGTTGTGATCGACACTGTAAATCCAGGATTGAAATCAGGACAAGGAATCGGTAAATTTTCTACAACAGCATCGCCAGCAAGATTTCGAGCTCTTCTAATTATTTGCGATCTATGATCTACATGATCAGTTACATTTTTAACAAACATCGTTGATAGACCTCTGTTATCATATAATCATCGCTGTATCTGGCAAGTCCGAGAATCGTCTTTGCAACATATTCCTAAGGCAGTAATCTTGAAACTTGCAATTCCTCCTGAATGGACACAACATTGGGTTTTTACTTATCAACTTAAGATGGTCGTAAATAAAAACTGTTCTGACCTGATATGGATTACATAACGGCCATCCTATAAACCTTGCTATCACTATCCATCCTAAATAGATGATTGTTTCAAAAAACGACTTTTACTAAATGACTTCTTAAACTATTTAGTTAATAATAAATGAAACGGCGGCCAAAATTGAACATCTTGAAAGTTTTATTTTCAGTGCTGAATAAACGGCCTTATCAGCATATCGTTCTCACTGAATGACTTCTTATGATGTCTAGCTGGAAACTGCAACAATATGACCATCACAGCCGCCATCTTGAAAATCTGGTTATTTCTCTATGCAGAAATTCATTTTAATATTGGGTTTCACCAGAATACTTATTTTGTCTTCATCTAAAATGAAATTGGAGCCAATGTGAAATCGACATTAGCTAATTTGAAAATATTAATATTGCTGAAGAATATACAATATGTTCATAACACTCTAAAGGAAGTTATGGTCTTACCTTGAAATCCTGGAAAGTCTTTATGACCACTACTGCATGCTCTTTCTAGAGACTTCATTTTTCTTTCAGTTTTATTAACCCTGATATTTGACCCCAAAATCAAAATGGTTCTTCCTTACCCATGTGCAAACCCTCCACAAAGTTTGGTAACTGCTCAATTTGCTGTGCATAAACCCATTTTCTTTTCTTTGCCAATGACCTTTACCTCTGAACCCTAAATTGATAGTATTCTTCTTTCCCTCAAGACAAATCCATCCTCAAAGTATAGTATATGTAGATGGAAGAAAACGAGTTTGTGAGCAGAAAAATAATAGAAAGACATCATCATCACATAATACACTAAACAGATGATATGTAGTTATAAAGTGTTCTCCTTAACGACCAGGCCCCTGCATTATAAAACTGAACTCAAAATCTTACTTCAGTATATTTTAACCAATCAAAAGGTAGCATTTGTCGGCTTTTAAGTCAAAACGATGAGCAAAGACCTGCATGTCCTTTATATGAATGGGTACACCCAATTCAGGTTCCAGTGTAACTGACACGTAAATGATAAAGATGCTCTATGAAGATCCATGGCAAAATCTTATTACTGAGCTCTACACTACTACATTCTCTCCTTAATTCCAGTAAGCCATTGCCATTATAAATGGTACAAGACAAACAGTAAGACATACAGGTTTAATTCTGAAAGAAAAGGAACAATTTCCATTCATTGCATCATGGCAAAGTAAATATTTCCAGAAAACAAAACTCAACTGACAGAAACGGATAAAAGGATCCTAGGCAATATCCGTGTTGTATCTGGGACAGTGTTTTATTGAGGTACACAATAGTGAGAAAGTATACAATGATGCTAAGTCTGATACACACAGTACATGCAATTGTTACTATGGATTAAAGAAAAAAATTCACAAGGGTCTCATTTTTACTTTTATTTTTAAAAATGGTAGTCATTCATAGGGTAAATAATAATAAAATTAAAAGCTGACATTTATCTAAAATGTGATACCTAATTTGATTAAATCTGTATATAAGAAAACTGCTTAATTTTACAAGATTAAAGGCATTTGACATCAAAAGCTTTAACAGGTAAATATTGTGGAAATACAACTATATGTTATTCAATGATTTTAACTTTAAAAAAATTGCAAACAAAGGCAAACCTATGTTAGAGATCATTTCGTAATCAGATATCATTTACACAAATTAAAATCTCCCAAAAATCAAGTAACATCCATCCATATATATGTACAGTAAAATTGGTCTATAAAACATGGGACCACTCATTCCTCCTTCATTTATGGGGTTAAATTCTTGAGTAAATATAAAAAGAAGGGTTTATAAATATCCCTTGTATGATGATGTCAGCTAAGACAGGTTTCAATTTTTATAACTGGGATGTAGCAATGCCCTGTAACATATCTAAAATCACATTATTTTTCCTGATGAAAAGATTACCATACCAAACTTTGTTACCATATTCCTGACTATATAAAATATTGCCCAACCCCATCACACCTGTCCCAGTAACAGGTATTGAGAGATTTATGATAACATAAAATAATATGTTTATGAAATACATATTGCAAATGTTATCTACATTTACAGAAAAAAGTGAATTTACATAGCTATACAGACACTGCTATTCACGGGACACAAGTTAATATTTGCATGACAAAACCATGATCATTGTAGTTCTCATCACGTTTCAAAATAATAATGTATTGTCTTGTTGCAATTGAAAACGTGTAGATGTACTGGATCATTCATATTGTAAATTAACGTGGTTTTGCACAGAAGGCAGACTTTGTTTTTGTAAGGGAGACAATCATAGAATTAAAAAAATCCTACAGATGAAGATAATATAAGAAAAGTGTCACATCACCTATTTAGCCTAACTACCATAACTAATGAAACATGCAAAGTAAAATATAATATATGGGTTAAAAATTTAAAAGCCAATAGGTTATAATGCTCCTTATAGAAAACATAATATACAATAAGAAACGTTTTTAAAAAAAAGATGACTTCCAAAAGAAGTAACTTCATGCAGCATTCAAATTACAATTAACACCAGTCTGCCTACTTTTAACGGACTTAATATTACTTACAATTAGTTATTATGTAAAAACAAGAATCTGTTGTTTAAACAGAAAATGGAGATGAAGTGAAATCCCTTATGTTCTAGCAATGTTATTAAAAAGAAGATGTCCTAACAAATAAGTCCCTCTAATTAATAAATAAGATATATTTTCAAGATAAGATCAGTTAATAATGGGAAGTAAAACTAAATGTAAGGGATCATTATGGAAGACAAAATTAAATGTTGAAATATACTGACACCCTTAAAACCATGTACTGACACCCTTAAAACCAATGAATAAATAATGAATTAATCTACAAGTACTAGAGATAGATCTGAATTAAAATAGCTATAAATTCTAAAGCATAACAGTGAAACATTTGCCATGATTTCTAGCAAATATCCATGATTTCAAAACAGTGTAATCTGATGAATTATTGCAGTTCACATGATATCATCTAAACTAGTAAAAAGGTGTCTCTCGTAGGAATCGTAATAACATGATCTAAAAGTTTTTCTTCCTGAATAAGGCCTTTATAATTCATGGGTCAGTGATATTTGTTCTTCCTATCAATCTACAAAGACCCAGTTTTGCTGGCACACTAAGCAACGGCAGATCTGCAGTTGGACCTGACTTATAAAGTAAGTCTAATCAATTAAGAGGTCCTGAATAACGGATTCATGATTTCAATTAAAGATCAAATGAATGCATGTGTTACCCTCCTTGTTTATCCTCAAACTCAGTACAAACATACAAGTTCTTCTATTATTAAAGATAGGCAATAAAAGACACACACTGTTCATTAACATTCAGGGACTTTTCAAGTATTTCTATGGTAAGTAATTTGTTCACAATCAAACTCACACATAGACATGTAGCAACATTTTTTTTTGTAACAACAATTCCAGAATGTGCCAGATTGGGCCATGTCTGACATTTCCCATCCAGATTGACTTTCTGACATGCTATAAAAATGCCAAATCAGTCATTGGGATTTTCTGCCAAGCAATAAATACTAATATTCTGATGTCATAACAAATTGTGTGTCAAAGAAACATACATGGCTACTGATCTGATTTTATAGATAAGATATAATTTGCAGTTAAGTGTCAAATAATCCTGTAATTTTGTAGACAATATATTTAACTTTTGCAAATGCCAGATACATTGGAACTAGTGCCTTCATTGACTAATTTTGTGACAACAAGACAATTTAATTTCCAATAAAAAGAGGGATTCCCAACAAACAGTTAAGTCGTTTTAAACAAAGTGTATCTAAGAAATATTTTAACAATCCCAGAACAAACTGAAATAAATTATGATAACTACAGCTTTGTACCAATCAAATCAAAACCAGAGTAGCAAGCTTTAGTGAAATGTCTGCAAACTTGCAAACCCTACGAATGACCCGGTGACAACGAATGTCTGACAACATTTCACAAATTATGAGCCCTGGTTGACTGGGCAATCAGTCAACCAAAAATATCGACCCCTGTAGTGCAGATATTTTCTATTTGAATAAAATAATGAATCATTTCAGCTCTAGCCAACTGTACATACAACATTGGTGGTTGGCAAAGCTGGTTATTGATACTACTACTAGGACTGACTTTATGACTTTATTTCGGACAAGTAAATAACTTTTCTAATCCATGATCAGTCAAATCCAATGAAATAAGGTGAAGGAGAGTTACCTCTCTTTACAAAAATAGTGACTTTGATAAAAAAAACTTAACGTTTGCACTGTTTCTAATTATGTATTGCAATATAGAGTTAATTAAAAGTATAGCAAATAAAGGGAGTGGCGGTAACTCTAACAAAAAAATGGTGACTGAATCACTTTAACATTTGCTACCGATTTTGCCACAACTGCAACTTTCGAGACTTAATGGTAGCCAATTGTAAAATACAGGAAAACCAAGAGTACTATGAACAGAACATTTTGTATGTGCAACCAATGTTTAATAGTTTTCTGTGTTTAAGTAAAATTTATGTGCAAAAACCATTTATCTTCCTTCAGTCAGAATGATCGTAACATTTGACCTTTTGACCACAAAAGTGAGTTTTCTCCATTGCCCAAAGTGTAAGCCAACCACAAAGTTTTGTCCAAGTCTGTAATGTTTAACTGATGTTACTGTGTGGAAACTATTTTTCCTTTTTCAATATGTGACCTTGACCTTTTTACTCCAATCAAAAGCCTTATTTTTTATCTGAAGTAGAAGCCATCCAGTTTAATTCAGGTTATCCTGTAAAACTATATTACTGCGTGGAAACAGTCTTACACTTTCATTTACAGTAACTTTGACCTTTGACCTTTTAACCCTGAAAGTGATAGGGTTCTTCCTTACCCAAAGTATAACCATGTGGAAACTGTAGATGGTTGAGTTGTCGCACATAAACCATTTTCTATCTTTCAATCACAGTGACCATGACTTTCAAGTTTATAACCCTGAGAAAAACATGGTTCATCCATATCTCATGTGCAAGCCTTCCACAAAATTTCTGTTGTATTATCAAAAACAATAAGTAACAACATATTTGTATCAAATTTTCAAACTACAACAAAACATCGACATTCTGATGTAAGTTGAGTATCTATACTTTGAAAAGGAATTTAAGGCAAATATATACGAAAAAATGCATTTCATTGCAGCTACGATTTAAGTCAACACTTACAAAATATTCCTAAAGCATTGGAATGTAGTGGGTTGTACATAACAAAACTCAATCAGATATCATGACTAATTTTCTGAAAATCATCGCATTACATGAAACATGCATTCATCTTTCAGTGTATTCTTAAGCAGATCCAGAGGCAGGTCCAATAATGGTGCTTGCTTTGATTGTGCAGAAATAAAAGGAGCGTATAAGAAACACGATGCCAACAACAAAGGCACCTGCAATTAAAAATAATAATACTAATATATTATATGCTAAGCTGAAATGAAACAGCTGATATTCCTCATCAATTATGGTAGGTCAAAATGCTAATAAAACTGATTTTGATTTCTTAAATGGGACTTTTTATGTGCTGGATATAAGAACAGTAAATTTAATTTATAGAGACTGTTCATATCGTAATAAATCAGGTATTACTATACAGATTCTATATAATTATGCAGTAAAACCCAACTTCACAGAAATGTTGCTACTGTCAACAAACTTATCCAAAAATATAATACATATGGCTTAAAGATTCTCATTCAAAGTAATGTTAAGTAATAACTTTTGTTTTTGAACACACATCTAGCATCTCTTTGATCTACCTAATGTAGGTTGTTCTACATCCTGATCCTCTCTATGCAAATTAGCACAATGGGCTCACCCACTGCAAGCTTCAAAGAAATCTCACTAGTTATTGTCTGCCACTTAAGTAATATGTGAAATGGTCTTATACCCGACATATTTTCCTTTAATTCCCATTATTTAATCTGCTTAATTAATGGAAGGTTTTACATCAGTTCCAATCATGACTGTTTACCATTTATACATGCTAACAGTTCCAATCATGACTGTTTACCATTTATACATGCTAATAGTTCCAATCATGACTGTTTACCATTTATACATGCTAACAGTTCCAATCATGACTGTTTACCATTTATACATGCTAACAGTTCCAATCATGACTGTTTACCATTTATACATGCTAATAGTTCCAATCATGACTGTTTACCATTTATACATGCTAACAGTTCCAATCATGACTGTTTACCATTTATACATGCTAACAGTTCCAATCATGACTGTTTACCTTTTATACATGCTAACAGTTCCAATCATGACTGTTTACCATTTATACATGCTAACAGTTCCAATCATGACTGTTTACCATTTACACATGCTACATGTAACAGATATAAGTGAAAGTGGTGGTGGTGGGTTTTGTTTTTGTCTTTTTTTAGTTGTTGGTTTCTTCTATTTCTGAAGATTACTGAAATTTATATTTCCTTGAAACAATGCCCATGTTAGTGGGTTTGGGAGTACAAAATCATATTTTTAGCATGACAGGCCATGCTTCAATTTGATTAAAATCATATCTCATATTCATGTAGGACAGTGATGATTTAGATTGTGCATTTTCTGGCAGGTATGTCAACATCTTGAAAATACATTTACCCATTTCATCAGTGTAATTAAAAGTGTCCACAGGAAAATTTGAATTTTGTTCAACAAGCCAAGACTATTGGGTTTTCAGAGCACTATATGTAAGAATGAATTTGAGCTGTTATATTTAAATATATTTAGTATGTAAGAAATGAATAAGACCTGTTATATTTAAATATATGCAGTATGTAAGAAATGAATAAGACCTGTTATATTTAAATAATATTTAGTATGTAAGAAATGAATAAGACCTGTTATATTTAAATATATTTAGTATGTAAGAAATGAATAAGACCTGTTATATTTAAATATATTTAGTATGTAAGAAATGAATAAGACCTGTTATATTTAAATAATATTTAGTATGTAAGAAATGTATAAGACCTGTTATATTTAAATATATTTAGTATGTAAGAAATGAATAAGACCTGTTATATTTAAATATATTTAGTATGCAAGAAATGAATAAGACATGTTATATTTAAATATATTTAGTATGTAAGAAATGAATAAGACCTGTTATATTTAAATATATTTAGTATGTAAGAAATGAATAAGACCTGTTATATTTAAATAATATTTAGTATGTAAGAAATGAATAAGACCTGTTATATTTAAATATATTTAGTATGTAAGAAATGTATAAGACCTGTTATATTTAAATAATATTTAGTATGTAAGAAATGTATAAGACCTGTTATATTTAAATATATTTAGTATGTAAGAAATGAATAAGACCTGTTATATTTAAATATATTTAGTATGTAAAAAATGAATAAGACATGTTATATTTAAATATATTTAGTATGTAAGAAATGAATAAGACCTGTTATATTTAAATATATTTAGTATGTAAGAAATGAATAAGACCTGTTATATTTAAATAATATTTAGTATGCAAGAAATGAATAAGACCTGTTATATTTAAATATATGCAGTATGTAAGAAATGAATAAGACCTGTTATATTTAAATATATTTAGTATGCAAGAAATGAATAAGACCTGTTATATTTAAATATATTTAGTATGTAAGAAATGAATAAGACCTGTTATATTTAAATATATTTAGTATGTAAGAAATGAATAAGACATGTTATATTTAAATATATTTAGTATGTAAGAAATGAATAAGACCTGTTATATTTAAATATATTTAGTATGTAAGAAATGAATAAGACCTGTTATATTTAAATAATATTTAGTATGTAAGAAATGTATAAGACCTGTTATATTTAAATATACATAGTATGTAAGAAATGAATAAGACCTGTTATATTTAAATATATTTAGTATGTAAGAAATGTATAAGACCTGTTATATTTAAATATACATAGTATGTAAGAAATGAATAAGACCTGTTATATTTAAATATACATAGTATGTAATAAATGAATAAGACCTGTTGCATTTAAATAGACAGTGTAGCCAGAAAAGACAGTTTTTATATCCCTGTCCCTACAGAGGCATGTGCATATAACCATGTCCATCCATTCATCCATACATCTGTCCCTCCATCTGGCAATCACTATCGTTAATGTAACTAGCCCCCAGGTTTTGCTATATTTGCATGAAACCAGTTAAGTATTTGTAATTATAGCATTATCATGTACATACTGACAAATCAAATTTGCTTCTGCAGTTTTTGTTTCAGTTATTGCCTTTTCATCTCGTAACTTTATTCTTTATTTTTGTTAGAGTTATTGTACATTTCATCTCGTAACTTGATTCTCTTTTTTTTGTTTGAGTTATTGCCTTTTGGGTCTTGAAACGCAATGCAATTTTGTTAGAGTTATTACCCTTTAGGTCTCGTAACCAGACGAAGTGTGTGTGTGTGTGTGTGTGTGTGATTTGGATTTTTAATGTAGCTTTCACAATTTTTCAGTCATATCCCTATGATGTCTGCTGTTGTTGTTTTAGAGTTTAACGCCATTTTTCAGCACACGATAGGCTATACATGGCGGCCAGTATTATTGGTGGAGGAAGAACCCGGGAAAACCCCCGGAAAGAGCCACCGACCCACGAGAAGCTACTGGCAAGCTTTCTCACATAACTACATTAGCCGAATCATAGACTCAAACCCACGCAGACAGAGGTGAGATGGCAGTGATCTGTAATGGAAAGCACTTTAGACCACTCGGCATCCCTACCTATGATGTCTGCAGTGTGGCAGTTAATAGTGATGTCTAGCACTGGGGCATCATGCCACAGACATGCAAAATAATGTTCCACCCAGTCACATTGTCCTGACACCAGGCTGAACAGTCCTAAGACTAACCTCTTAATGCTGAGTGCCAAGTAAGACAGCTGTTAGTACCATATTTATAAGTCTTTATGACTTGACCAGGGTTCGAATCCATGAATTTCTGCGTCAGAACCAGATGCTCTAACCACTAGGGCACCTGAGCAGTTTACTGCAGTGAATGACACAATCTCAGTGCAGCTTCTAATATACTTTTTGATAGATTGCCACGAAACTTGGTGGATATGTTGATTGTCACACAAATATGCAACTATCAACAAATCATTTGGTTCCTGCAATTTTCATTAAGAGTTACTTCCCTTTGGTCTTGTAGCTTATTTCAGTGACACATTTCGAGCACTGCAAAGAGTATGTTGACAAAACAGCAAAAGGGCAATTTTTTAATATGCGTGAGAGGGATTTAGACTGCAGACAAAACATACTACTGTCCAACTCAAATGGACATCACTCTTTTTACCAAGTTTGAATAGGTTGTCTGTGAAAATTTGCTACTAATATTTCTCATTAACAAAATACTACGCATGAGACAAGACAGACAAGTAT
The DNA here is from genome assembly GCA_029339505.1 of Unio delphinus. Taxonomy (NCBI): domain Eukaryota; kingdom Metazoa; phylum Mollusca; class Bivalvia; order Unionida; family Unionidae; genus Unio; species Unio delphinus. The sequence goes on from JAQISU010001238.1 coordinate 11,847,445, forward strand.
CTCTCACACATAAATTATACTGGATATGACTTTTATTTACAAGAAACAGTCACAACAAATTTTGACGAGATAAAGACCATATATATATATATATATATATATATATATATATATATATATATATATATATATATATATATATATATATATATATATATGCATGAGACAAGACAGACAAGTATCTCTCACACATAAATTATACTGGATATGACTTATACATATATATATATATATATATATATATATATATATATATATATATATATTGGTGTGGACAGATGTAAGATGTGTATGTCCCCTTTTGACTCACCTGTGACACATATTATGACAGAAATCACTTAATTCAAATCATCAGCATCTTAAATGGGTCAATTCCCCCCCCCATGCCCAAGTTTTTATTTTAAATGTTTATTGTGCCATACTAAGATTTTCTTTGCAGAATTTAATTCAAAAAACTTTTCAACGAGAGTTACTGTCACGGAATTGTATAAACCCTTCTTTTTTAATTTATTAAATTCATGTACTAGAGTTTCATTTTTGGTGTACAATGATACCCAAGGCTGATTAATGTATATTGTGTCCTATTTCAAAATAGTTTATTCGGTTCATCCACACATGCGAAGTGCTTTTGATGAGACAAACCGAATGCCTTCGATGCACAGACAATACCTGTGTATAAATACCTTACCACATGTAAAGTTCTTTACATTATGAAAAATCTTGTCAGTCGGCGATCTACTATAAGGATTCGCACATCTTCAGCTATAGAGGTAGGTAATTAGAAATAATTTCTCTTATATAGGATAACACTAATGTACTACCACATCAATTTCTGCATGATTTGTAGCATTTGCTTTACACAGAATAACGCACATGTTTATATTCTTGTTAACGACTTAGCGAAGGATTTTGTATTAGTAATATAAGGCTACACTTTTAAGAAATGTTTAGTACAGTAGGATTCTTATTGGGCAGGGTTAGGTTTATTTCTGAACTTGTTATTTTTGAAATTATTGTGCCGGTAATAATATCTGTATAACTTACTGTGTATAAGGTTATTACGTTTTTATGCCCACATCATATAAATAGTACACAGCATTGGATATGTTTTCAGCTGTCCAATATCTGGAGTGTCTTGAGTTGTCCAGAGTCACTAGAGTGACCCGTGCTTTTCAAGTATTGGAGGAATCGAGGTCTACATGGTGCAAGCTGTAAAGCCAACCACAGTAATTGTAACCAGTTGTAAAGCTGAACTTCAGCAGGCGTGGAGCTGAAGTAAAGTGTTCCGACAATGATGTGTATCTCCTTGCATGTAATATTGTAGCTGTGGACTAATTTTGGGGTTCATAAAACCCATTATTTCTTTAGGGACTGTAAAGATAAGTTTTATATCTGTCCTTTTTCATTTGCACAATTTCACTACGAGTGAATTCATGTTACTACACGAGTAAAATTCTACAGTGTTTGCTATCTGATTAAACTATATCCATGTTTCCATTCTTTAATCACTCTGAATCATTCACACCTTGTGTTTGTCTTTTGTTGATTAAATTGTTGGTATTTTTCTTCATCACATTGGTGCGTTATTATGTTAATAATCCAATATTTGGATTAAATACACATGCACATATTCATTCTTTTGCTCATTCAAGTCACTCATTATTAAACATTGTATTTATATCCTCATCAAAAGTGTTCTGCAGTGAATCTGAAAAATCCCACCGTTATCTTGTTACAGTTGCCATGCAATTTACCTCCCCCACCCCCCACTCCCTTCAAAGACATCCCACAGAAAATACCCTATCCAAATACACATCTGTGCAACTTGCTTAATGTGTGTACCAGATTTGGTTGGAATACCTCTGAATAGTTTGTTAATTATGTTTATAAACAGACATAGTCTTACTAATAGCTATATCCTCCCATATTACTTACTGGAATGAGATAATTTTACAGACAGACATGTAAAACAGTGATAGCTATATCCACCCTATATTACATACTGCAGGAAAATAATATAACTAAACAAATATGTATAACTGAAACTATTGGTCTTGTACAAGAAACATTGGTAATGAACTGGACATGGTAAACCAAGAGATATGCCTCAATTCTGAAGTATGTTATTATATATGTTTTATGTCAAGCAGTAACTTTCTTACAAAAACTTATTGTCAATTAGGTCACCACCTAAACAAAGGACTCCCAAAAGGATCAATATTTTGCTTGGCAAAAAGAATTTAAGAGAATCCATTATATGATCATTTCTTCTTGCTAACTGAGGAGTGCTGAAACCATATCTGATATTTTTTAGTTATAGCTTAGATTTACACGATGGATATTGCCACAGACATATTAGATCAACATCATTTTCATTTAGGTTTGGTTTTGTGGGAAGACATGCTTTCCCATGTTGGTCAAATGAAGACAAGAGTTGAGATATCTGTAATGATGAGGTCAGACACATAGGCCCCAGTTTTTTTTATAGAAGGAACTAATAACAGTAAAGATTTTGGTGAAAACCCCATGTCGATATGACCCCATGTTGATATACCATCATTCCTAAAGGACACTAAAAGTCAGACTGCCACTATTTTCACCAAGGTCAAATAAACCTATTAAGTCTTTCTGTGAAAACCCCATTTATAATTATAAAAGTTTCAGGCTGTCGCAGCCATATTGGAAGTCCGAGTGATACCTTTTCATTTAGGATTAAGTAAAACATTGGGATAAATGTGTGCGAGGAGTTCCAAGTAGTTTTGGAGGAGTTATAATAACAAACATGTGCTAATGGACAGATGGTCAACAAATAACATTCCGTGTCTCTTTCTTGTCTATGACCGGTAGATGTATATGTGTATGTTGTTTACTGCTACCCAAGGCAATTAAGAAATCCATCAATTATGGGTAGCTTATATGCATAAGTATATCAGTTATCTGGCAAACCTATACTCATTTTGTGTCATGTTTAGTCATGTAGCACAGAACCCCAAATGGGAACAGAAACCAAGTTTTAACATGATTTTAATGTAACAGATATGGGTTTTACTGTTCATTCTATATTATGATTTCAGATGAACAGCATATACTTTGGCTAGTCCTATACAAGTGTGTGTTTGTCCATGTGTGTGTCTGTGTGTACATGTGTGTGTTTCTGTTATATCCAGTAGATGTGGTACTAACCTATCCATACTGTGTAAATTCCCCCTGACTCTGCGGCTGCTTCATATGTACCAACCTGTAATGATAACAAATTCATTTAATTTAGAAATAAAGTTCACATACATGTATCCTTTTCTCTGTAATCACATACTTAAAATAGAATGAGTAAAATCTGCCCAGTGTTTACTAACAAATAATCCTGTGCTACTAGGTCACTCCAGTTTTAATTTGAAAATGTTGTGCACAAATCTAAACAAATATATGGATATTGAGAAAGAGACCCATATATGCTTGATATTGCTCACCTGTGTAGTTGACATATTAGATTGTAAATTCAAATTCACAAACATATTGAAACTGTAGTGGGTAATGAACAACACTGCTTATTAATGTTGGTGTCATTGAACTGGCCTTAGCTGTTTAGATTTTTTTATAACCAAAAATACATTTAAATCTTTTACTTTCTGGCCATACCATGACATGCTAATATGCACCAGGCCATATCACAAGATGCTGATATCGACCAGTACACAAGTCATATATTTCTGATATAGACTGGTACACCTGTAAAAACTGGTCTGACACAACAAGTATAGTAGAACAGTTTATACAATGGGATTCACATGCTGCCAGTACACCTGTTTTATATTTGTAATTACCATAAAGCCTCGTTACTGCTAATGAGTTCTGTAATTGATAATGGAACACATTCAAAACTCAAGGTATAAACAATGCTACCTACAGAAAAACTCCAACAATTTAAACAGTATCCAGGATCAAATCTGGATTCTCAAACCAGTACAGCCAGAGAGCAATCAATGATTAAACTGATCACATATGCAAAGTGTTTAGATGCCACACTAAACAGAAAATTCACAAATAAAGCTTTCTAGAAAATATGTTGGTCCTTTTCTAACTTAAGAGTTCTTGTTATTGCTGTCTTTTTCATTTCACTCATTTTTGTAGAACTACACTTTTAATAGGCACTATTTAGTCAGTATTCATCTCTCGGTCCAGTCATCCATCTGGTTGTCTTTTATGGGTAGTTTATATCCTGGCAAGGGTGATGGGCAAAAACTAACTATTACATTAAAATAAAAATGAAAATATGAGCTATGCATTGAAAAGGTTCTTTTGTACCTTCAACCTTAACCTTTTTTAAATAGCAATGGTTATAATAGAGTATGATAATTTTGTTAATGCACTTAATTTTGTATTGACTGTTGCACTTTATCAAATGGTAATTCAAGTCTTGAACAAAGTGATTTCAAAGTTAAAAAAAGATACTTTCTGTCAGCATTTGTTTGTTGTGAATCTCCATGCATCACCGTGGACTGGTTGAGGAATGACATTCTTACTGTAGCTTTTGGCCTCAAATCAAAAAAGTCAGTCGGGATAGTTCCTACCAGCAACTGTTCAATGTCACACTTTGTTGTTTTAATATGCACATTAAGTATTGAATAAAAATGTAACACTTTTTAAAAAAAGACTTCATGAAAATCAAATTAACTGTCAGAATCAGAAATGTAATTTTACGTACCAGTCAGAAATGTAATTTTACATGTCAGAGTCAGAAATGTTATTTTATTTGTCAGAATCTGCAATGTAATTTTACATGTCACAATCAGAAGTTTAATTTTACTGTCAGAATCAGCAATTTAATTTTACTTGTCAGAGTCAGAAATGTTATTTTATTTGTCAGAGTCTGCAATGTAATTTTTCAGAATCAGAAGTTTAATTTTACTGTCAGAATCAGAAGTTTAATTTTACTGTCGGAATCAGCAATTTAATTTTACTTGTCAGAGTCAGAATGTAATTTTACATGTCAGAATCAGAAGATTAATTTTACTGTCAGATTCTGCAATTTAATTTCACCTGTCAGAGTCAGAAATGTAATTTTACATGTCATAATCTGCAATGTAATATTACTTGTCAGAATCTGCAATGTAATTTTACCTTTTCAGAATCAGAAATGTAATTTTACATGTCAAAGTCAGAAATGTAATTTTACATGTCAGAATCTGCAATGTAATTTTCCTTGTCAGAATCTGCAATGTAATTTTACTTGTCAGAATCAGCAATGTAATATTACTTGCCAGAACCTGCAATCTAATATTACTCGTCAGAATCATGGATATTGAGAAAGAGACCCATGTGGGCTTGATATTGCTCACCTGTGTAGTTGACATATTAGCTTGTAAATTATTCAAAACTCGAGGTATAAACAATGCTACCTACAGAAAAACTCCAACAATTTAAACTGTATCCAGGATCAAATCTGGATTATCAAACCAGTACAGCCAGAGAGCAATCAGTGATTACATTGCTCACATATGCAAAGTGTTTAGATGCCACACTAAACAGAAAATTCACAAATAAAGCTTTCTAGAAAATATGTTGGTCCTTTTATAACTTAAGAGTTTTTGTTATTGTTGTCTTTTTCATTTCACTCACTTTTTTTAACTACACTTTTAATATGTGTATTTTACATAAAATTTTACATGTCAGAATCTGCAATGTAATTTTACTTTTCAGAATCTGCAATGTAGTTTTACTTGTCAGAATCAGCAATGTAATATTACTTGTCAGAATCAGAAATGTAATTTTACTTGTCAGAATCTGCAATGTAATTTTACTTGCCAGAACCTGCAATGTAATATTACTTGTCAGAATCTGCAATGTAATTTTACTTATCAGAATCAGCAATATAATTTTACTTGTCAGAATCAGCAATGTAATTTTACTTGTCAGAATCTGCAATGTAATTTTACTTGTCAGTATTAGAAAAGTAATTTTACTTGGTTATATAAAGTACTAAGCCTTCAGCTGCTAGATTAAGACTTTTAGTCTGGAGAAGCAAACACGTGACACCTCCAATCATTACTAGATTAAGCCTTAAGTATGGAGAGGCAAACAAATATGACACTTCAAATTATTACTAGATTAAGCCTTCGCTCTGGAGAGGCAAAAACATGTGACACCTCAAATCATTACTAAATTAAGACTTTACTCAATAAATATTAATATTTGTTTTGTTTTTTTTATGGTTTAACACCATTTTTCAGCACAATATTGGCTATATATAGTGGCCAATATAAATGGTGGAGGAAGAACCCGGAAAACCCCCCGAAAGACCCACCAACCCACAAGAAGCTACTGACAAGCTTTCTCACATAACTACATTAGCCGAATCTTAGACTCGAACTCACGCAAACAGAGGTGAGATGGCTGTGATCCGTAACGGACAGCGCTTTAGACCACTCAGCCACTCTGGGCCCCAATATTAATATTAATGAGGACTTTGTATAGCGTCTAATCTTTAGAACCTCTCAGCGCTTTATAACATCTATAATGATATGACTATAAAGAAACAAAAACAAACACCATGAAACTGGAAAACATAAAAAATGCTGAAAATATTTAAGGTAGCAAACATTATTAGGTCTTTGTCTTGCAGTCGAAAAAGGCGAGTCTTAAGAGCACTGATGAAAGGGATTACTGTGTTTATGTGTCTAATTTCAATGGGCAATTTACTCCACATTGCTGGGCCCTGGTATGCAAAAAAATATTGTCCATATAACTTTGTTTTCATAGTGGGAATAATGAGTATACGATTGTCAGAAGAGGAGAGTAAGTATCTTGCCGGAATGTGATACTCTAAAGATGATCCAAGCAGCTGTGTTTTGAACTTTTTGAAGTTTCTGGAGTAGATATTGAGACAAAATACACAACTTTACTCCTTGGATGGTAACATCAACTTCAGTTGGGTGACTAGATTTGTGTATTTGGGTGTCATCAGCATACAATTGGTGAGACACTTGATGATGATCTATGACACTTCAGAGTGGCTGAGTATACAGAATGAAGAGAACAGGTCCAAGAACACACCCATGTGGAACACAACAAATCAACTGGGCTGGAGTGTATTCCATTTGCAGATACAGTTTGTACCTTGTTGACTAAGCAGGACTTGAACCACTGTAAGGCTGTATTCTGAATGCCAAATACATGCTGGAGACATTCAAGTAATATATCATGGTCTATTGTGTCAAACGCAGGAGACAAATCAAGGAGGATGAGGACTGTAATCTATCCACTATCCAAAGCAGAGAGAATGTCATTAACTACTTTCAGAAGAGTAGTTTCAGTACTGTGGCAAGAGCAATATGCAGACTGTACATTGCTAAAAAGTCTGTTTGAATTCAAATGAGATACGAGTTGGGTTAGAACAACTTTTTCTAAGATGTTTGATATAAACAGGAGATTAGGAAGTCTAGAAAGTCAAACACATGTGATAACTCAAATCATTGCTAAAAATGTGAGATAAGATATACACAAAAGACTGTCACCAGACTTATGCTTGCTCTAGTACTGTCACTAGTACAGACATTACAGAAAGTCTCTTAGTTCCGACTAATCAAATAAAGTTGTACCTGGGAATATAAACCTGAGTATTATGTCATACTGTAAAATGCATTTTGTTTTCTTCATGGGTTTGGAGTTTTGCAAGAAACCGACAATTTTTGTTGGTAGCTACATTTGTGAATATGTGCTGATGAGGAAGGGAATTCTATTGTTTTCTCATATCGACCCTGGTTCATGATGTCTTTCAACTTCAAGATCCAAAAATATCCATACCTAGGAAAAACAGAATTTGGAGTGGAGTATACAACACTTACCGTTACACCAATACCTGCTCCCAGAAAGATTAAGCCAAAGATTAGATAGATTATAGATCTCCGCCTGGCAAATTCCGGACCCACCGAGGACCTGTGACATTGAAAAGATTCCATTCACTATATAGTTTTTATTACAAATCAGCAAGCATACAATTATTGGAAATTTAACAAGCTACCTAACTGTTGCTGCAATTTTCTTAATAAAATGATGTTGATATACTAGCTAGAACACAACTCATTTTTCATGTGACGATTCCAGAATTGAGATTAGATTGTAGCTTTCACCTTGAAAAAGCCATACCAAAAAAGTGAGCAGATGGACTTGTGGACATGTTGCCGTTGCATTAATGAAAGAAATACTGTTAATTGTGTTTCATCTATAATTTTACCTTACAATCCATCACAGGACACAAATCATACTATTTTCAGTTTCATTTTTTGTTGGGATTTGTCTCTAGCGATAAATCATTTCCATAATAATTCAAATTCTGGCAAAGTGATCCTACATTAGATTTGACTAATATGCTGAAGTGACAAAACTCAATGAGATCATGCTAAATGTTGTTAGTAACAACAGACTCATACATCACATCAGATGTACCAAAAGAATGACTTAATGTAAAGTCTTATCTGGAAGTAAATCCTTTAAGTGATTCAAAATTTATCCCATTTATCCAAAACTTTAAGTGATTCAAAATTTATCCCATTTATCCAAAACTACAAGTTTACGTAATATAGTTTGGGTTTTTTCTTACCTGAAAATCTGCATTAGATCAACAGGAACCTTCTGGCAAAAATCTTATTCTATGCTGAACCCTTGTGCCCCAAACCCTTATTTTTCATATTTTGAAAATGAACGTTCCTTCTATGGTGCCCATAAAAAAAGATAAAGGTATCTGCAACCCCAGGGGGCTTTTTGTGGGGTGCATGGGATATCTGATCCTGCTAAGTTTTGGTTTGATGGAGATAAATGGGCCCCAAATTTTCATTTATGGAATGAACACTGCTTATTCAATGACCTTTAATAGAATGAAATCATTCAGGCATGCAATTTAAATGTTACAATAATCTCATGATAGTCCCACCCTCTGCATTTACAAAGTTTGGGAAAATTTTTATACAAGAAAGTTTGTCCTAATTATGATCTCATCCCAACTGTACAATTTACTAGTCTTGCATCCTGAACTATTAATGTTCTATGATCCAAATAATAATAATAATAATAATAATAATAATAATAATAATAATAATAATAACAATAATAATGTGATTTCACTATTATTCATGGCATATCTACTTTCACTAATTCAATAGTTGCTTCAAACCAGATTTTAAGTCCAGATAAAAGATATTCCATGCAAGAAAACAGAAACCAAATGTATATATCCAAATTTAAGCAACCATGAAAACTTCTTTTTTCACAAACCACAAATAACTATATCTATGAAAATAAATGGATTAACAGTAATAAATGGATTAACAGTAATAAATCTTTACTCACACATGACGACAGTGTGGACATCTTGCCAAGTTCCGTTGGTTAACATTAAACTGAAATAAAGAAATAAATGACATAACTGCATTGCACTACCTGTCCAAAGATTGATAAAATTAGCAAAGGTTACTTAGTTCAACACAGTTATGGCAAAAAACACTATTATAGTTGTATCAATGTCTCCGTTACTTTTCTATCAGCGGATTTAGGGTATCAATGAAAATAATGAATAAAATTATCAATGACACGTTTCCACTTTACTGCTGTAACAGTTACTTTGTTAACATGATTAATTTGCTATCAATCTTTAGCAATTATTATTGTCTGATATAAAATTAATAGCTGCAGATCTAAAAATAATTTAAAATAAAAGACAAGTGTTTCCCTTTGCATGTCAGAGACCTCCAGATTTTCAATTTGATCGCCAGTTTTGATACCCAAGGTTATTTTTCTAATCAGTCTGACCCCCAATTATGAAAATGAAAATTTTGACTCTCAATCTTACAACCATTTGGGGATACACTGATAAGATGATAAATTCGGACAAAATTTATCTTCAAAAATTACACAAATGTATCCACTGCTAAAATAAAATAGTAAATGGTATTCAGTATATCTCATATGAAACATTTACATATGCTTTGCTTTAACCAAATAAAATAATTGTGTAGATTGTTTACCACCAGGAGAATGGATACAATACACAAACTATAGTAAACACATTAAAGAAACATTATATACTGATGAATGAAATCTCAAAGCACATGCAAAATGATGTCACATGATACAGTTCTACCATCAAGAAAAGATGAACTGCGGAAATAAGCCCTACCCACATTTCAAATAAGTCCTAATAGTACAAATCGTAGCTATGACAGAAGTCATGCAATCAATAATTTACAAATGAATCTCAGTAATACATCAAGAAAAATAAGTTAAGAAATGTTCCAGTAAATTAAGTATATAATAATGACTTATCTAAGTTGATATACTCCACCAGTCCCCCACTGATGGGAAGAATCTTATGATAAATATACTATGGTCCAGCACTCTAAAAATTATATGCTACTTATACATCACTTTGTTTCCAAGGTAACAGAAAAATAATTAATGTGGAAACAACAATATCAACCTTTCTCACAAGTGTACCAAATTTTGTTATATAAATTGAACAGAAAAAAAATGTTTATGGACAGAAGAATTGAAATAGCTTTCTCACCAATGTGACAGAGAAATCAGGCTGGTTTTCTAATTTTACTTTTCTTATTTTTGTCTTGGTCTGGTTGTCCAAGCCAGATTGTTTCATTAGCCACAGTGTTTGTAGGAACTACTTTTTTTTTAAAGTTACAAGTTATCCTTATAAACTACTTTCTAAGATGCTATGTTATCCTTATAAAGAAAATTATTTTCGTTGTTATTTTCAGATGTCCAATGAATAAATATGATAATATGACAATACTATCAAATGTGTTTCGTTGTTATTTTCAGATGTCCAATGAATAAATGTGATAATATGACAATACTATCGAATGTGTTTTATTGTTGTTTTCAGATGTCCAATGAATAAATGTGATAATATGACAATACTATCGAATGTGTTTTATTGTTGTTTTCAGATGTCCAATGAATAAATGTGATAATATGACAATACTATCGAATGTGTTTTATTGTTGTTTTCAGATGTCCAATGAATAAATGTGATAATATGACAATACTATCGAATGTGTTTTATTGTTGTTTTCAGATGTCCAATGAATAAATGTGATAATATGACAATACTATCGAATGTGTTTTATTATTGTTTTCAGATGTCCAATGAATAAATGTGATAATATGACAATACTATCGAATGTGTTTTATTGTTGTTTTCAGATGTCCAATGAATAAATGTGATAATATGACAATACTATCGAATGTGTTTTATTGTTGTTTTCAGATGTCCAATGAATAAATGTGATAATATGACAATACTATCGAATGCATTTTGTTGCTATTTTCTCACATGTAGAACTTGTGTAATTTGGATTGAAAGGACACACCATTGTCTTCATTAACATATTTGTATTAATACACTTTGTTTAGAACATTTGTATTACCGTAATGCAATGTATTTACAAATAATAACACATTTCTCAGCCTTTTAATTCTCTGAGTACCACTTTTTGCTTCAAAACCTACATTTGTTGACCCAGGAACCCCACATTTTCGACCTTAAAATCATTCTTAACAAAACCTTTTATGGAAGAACTCATTTTTTTAATATGTTACACACAATGAAAATATTATATCCTCATCAAATACTGATGATCTTTTACAGATATAGGCAAAAAAATTATAAGTTTTTTAAGTATCAAAGTTAACAAATCTTTAACCAGAAAAAGTTCCCGCTACAAGAAACTAGAAAGTAACTATGGCATACATAAACCTGGAAGGTAAGAAAATTCAAAGACAATACAGTACCTACCAGAAACACCTGTGAACATCCAACACAGGAAACTCTACATGATTCTGGAGACGGAACAGTAATGGTAGTAACTGTCCCTCCAATACTGATTATTCTGCGGCTGTAAAGAGACAATACATAGCTATAAACTCAATGAATCATTGAAAATGGTACTCCAAAACCCCTCACCTGACTTCTTGACCCTTCAATCAATAAGATTTTAATCTCCCATAATGAGCCTATGTACAAATTCCATTGAATCTGACCATGTATGAAATCTGAAGTAGAAAACGGAAGATCTACAGATTCAAGGGAGATTAAAGAAGTAATACATTTTATACTGGATTCATGGTAGTTGTTTCATATTTATACAATTCTCATCTACAAGAATTTACAAGTTGGCACCACAATGTCAAAAAAGACAGTTTTAATATCTCTTGCACAAAACAGATTACCACCAACAGAGTAAAAATTGATAATCCCAGCAACATAGAAATGGATTGTATATTTAAAGAATAAATCAATATATTTTAAAGACTGAGACAGCTTATCATTTATCAATAAAATGAAAAAATTAAAACCCGATCCTATGAGTCATGTTGGACACATTACAAATTAATTTGCCAAAGTTGATTTTCTGCTTAAGGAATAGATCAAAGTTTTTCAAACTAGCAGGGTCTTGTGTGTTTAAAATGTAATATGGTTCTCTACATCTTTCTGCTTTGCACTCTTGTGGAGCATACCAGGCAAGGAAGCAGACTGTTTAAAATGTTGCTTGTTGCTTTGATTCGAGGTGCAGCAAGAGTCATTAAGGACAAGAAATCTGATGTCCTGCCATCAGTAAAGCCATCCAAGAAAACATTAACTTAAAATGTAATGTGGCAACAAAATTCAGATGGTTGTACTTTGACAGTGGAACAGCATCCGTGAAATGCCACACCTGCCACTGCAGTCAATGTGCGATCGAAAAGAAATGCACATGTTCACAATGCATTTTTGGAAGGCTCCACACAAATTTCCAGAAATCAGCAATGGGATGATTATCAACTTGCCGCAAAAAGAGAGCAGAGAAAGATACAACTGAAAACTGCATTTCAAATGCACAGAATGCAAATACATCTGCTAGATATTCACAAATGGGAGCCATGCTCATTTTGACCCAAGACGACCTGCCAGGCTCAGAGTTTTTAATTCTACTTTGCACTCAAGAATTTATGAGTGAGCATGGCAGGGATTGAGAGTTTGCATGTACTGACAAGGATTTAGGGTTTGCATGTACTGACAAGGATTTAGAGTTTGCATGTACTGACAGGGATTTAGGATTTGCATGTACTGACAAGGATTTTGAATTTGCATTTTGAATTTGCACGTACTGACAGGGATTTAGAGCTTGCATGTACTGACAGGGATTTAGGGTTTGCCATGTACTGACAGGGATTTAGGGTTTGCCATGTACTGACAGAGATTTAGGGTTTGGACGTACTGACAAGGATTTAGGGTTTGCCATGTACTGACTGGGATTTTGAGTTTGCATGTATTGACAGGGATTTAGGGTTTGCATGTACTGACAGGGATTCAGGGTTTGCATGTACTGACAGGGATTTAGAGTTTGCATGTACTGACAGGAATTTAGAGTTTGCATGTACTGACAGGGATTTAGGGTTTGCCATGTACTGACAGGGATTTAGGGTTTGCCATGTACTGACAGAGATTTAGGGTTTGGACGTACTGACAAGGATTTAGGGTTTGCCATGTACTGACTGGGATTTTGAGTTTGCATGTACTAACAGGAATTTAGAGTTTGAATGTATTGACAGGGATTTAGGGTTTGCATGTACTGACAGGGATTCAGGGTTTGCATGTACTGACAGGGATTTAGAGTTTGCATGTACTGACAGGAATTTAGAGTTTGCATGTACTGACAGGGATTTAGGGTTTGCCATGTACTGACAGGGATTTAGGGTTTGCCATGTACTGAAAGAGATTTAGGGTTTGGATGTACTGACAAGGATTTAGGGTTTGCCATGTACTGACTGGGATTTCGAGTTTGCATGTACTGACAGGAATTTAGAGTTTGCATGTATTGACTGGGATTTAGGGTTTGCATGTACTGACAGGAATTTAGAGTTTGCATGTATTGACAGGGATTAAGGGTTTGCATGTACTGACAGGGATTTAGGGTTTGCACATACTGACAGGGATTTAGAAAAGCATTTATTGACAGGGATTTAGGGTCTGCATGTACATGTATTGACAGGGATTTAGAGTTTGCATGTACTGACAGGGATTTAGAATTTGCATGTACTGACAGGGATTTAGAGTTTGTATAGCACTGTCTTGTGTACAATTTACCCATAAATCATCCATGTATTATACAAAGGAGGACACTTCACAGCCATTTTGTGTGACCTATATAAGAATCAACGCTGATATTTCACGTTGTGTAACATTTTTTTATACTGATTTTTAACATTGCAGGTTGATTATTATGCATATCCAAAGTCTGACTTTTTATCATACCTTTACGGAATGCCAGATCATTTTCCAATGCTACCAATAAGGCACAGTATTCCATTCTGTGCATTGTACTTGCATATATTGAATTTACCTGAGTCAGCTAAGACATTTATTTCTAATCAGCAGTTTGAGTAGCTGTCACTTTAGTTGACTGATTTCATTTCCCAGTCAAATAATACTTGGCGAGTTTATTAAACTGATTCTATTTTGACTCTCGAGATCAAGAAGTTTTGAAATTGGACTAAAGAAACAGTGACACAAATGCACACACACACACAGAGACATGTTAAAAGCAGCTTCTTGCTACACCGCTCCGGTGGTCTAAATGGTCTGAGTGTCTGCCTTAGATGTTAGAAGTCACAGGTTCGAACCCATGCTAAGTCATACCAAAGACCTATAAAAATGGTACAAGCAGCTGCCTCGTTTGGCACTCAGCATTATTAAAAAGTTAGTGTTTGGACTGGTCAGCCTGGTGTCAAGATAATGAGACTCGGTGGGATATCATGCTACATGTCTGCGGAATGATGTCCCAGTTCTAGACATCACTATAAACTGCCACACTGCAGACATCATAGTGATATCACTGAAAATTACTATAACTATGTTAAAAATCCTAATCATTCACACAATTGCTTCTTGCTTATCTTGAATATCTCAATTTGTCACTGCAGGTACATGTCCATTGCTGTTCAAGAGAAACTGGCCATCTAGTTTATAAAACTATTTATAATGGTTGGTGCATCATGGAATTTGGTGCTAACTTGGAGGTAAAGGATGGGAAGGGTGAGTTCATGAATAAGGCGCATATTCCCTTATCAAGTTTCATGGATGGGTACTGATGGGGTCAATATTATGGTAGAGTCTAATATTAGTGGTGTTGTCCGACTGCAAAAGTAGTTGGGACCTGGTGTGTTGCACACTGGCTGGTTCTCATCTGTTTCTGGGCAGCTAAGGATGTCCTATACTTAAAAACAGTACACACATCACTCAAACACATAAATTACTTTTTAAACTTCTCTGCCGGTCATTATAACAAGGCTCAGGACTGACACAACTGATGAGTGCCAAGGTCTATTGTTTTAATAAACCTGCAAATGTCTAATGGCTCTCACTGCACAAAAGTGTGGAAGCCCTCTACTCTGCTTGGGAATGTCTATGTCTTGCACTTGAAAATGAAGCGCAAATGATGAAGCAGCAAAAGCAAGGAGTATCCTCAAGATTGTGAAGAATTGCACATTTATTTCCACACTCGGCTTCCTGATTGATGTGTTGCTTGTGCTGACAATAACCAAGATGTTCCAAAGGAGAGCACCGACATCAACCAAACACATGCTTAATAGACTGCAAGACTTCCTCAAACAAATTGATGCCTCTGAAGAGTTTCAAGATACATACAAATAGCAAGGGACCATGCACAAGCAACAATGGATGCAGATGCATTTGTTAGGACAATCAAAAGTCAAGTAAGTCTATTTTCTTATGATGACAGGCAGGTTTTAAAAGATCTTGCCAGCATTTTGTTTACCCATGTCACCTTGCCAGCAGTACAAGATATGATTAGGCAGCACATCTGTAATGCTCTGGAAAGACAAGATCATAGAGATATGTCTTTTGCAAGACAGGATTCTGCGTATCATCAAAGAACTCTTGCTGGAGTCTTGCTCATAAGTTCGTGCCCTGAGAAACAGGTGTTCCTCCCAAAACATTGATGTGAATATCACATACGACTGCATGTATTTTTAACCCATGCAAGCAAAGAAAAATCTACACTCAGTTACTGCAAGCATGATGATGAAATGGTTCATTAGCTCACTCACTAGAAACTTGTAAATGGAATCCAGTTAACATCTCGTAAGGATGCTATAAAATTAAAATGTAGGGGTCCTTGGGACTCCATAAAATATCAAGCTAATGGAAGCCCTGTGTATATAGTAATAATTACATTTTGATCACTACTTACAATCTATTTAATATTAGTTGTCACTGAGAAAAAGAAACTGAAAAATGACATTTTAGGTCCGGGAGTTATTCTAAAATTATCAAATATGAACTGAATATTAATATTAATGCTTTAATATTTTAGTCATGATATAATATGATATATGAAATGAAACTTTCAATAATACTGAAAACTGCAAAAGCCTGAAATAGATGGCATGAAATTTCATACTGTGTTTGTATACGCTTAGCATAAACCTCACTTCAAATGAAGCCAAGATCTACAGTTATATAGTGCGCTGGCTGATTTCTACATTACATGTTGTTTGATTGAAATCACACCGACAACAAAGTTGATAAATCAACCACAAACCTGTACCTGTATAAAATTTAGTGCTTATTTGTCGGCCTAACTTAGAACAACAATCATCATTGATCCTGATCAGCCCATGCATTTCGAGATGGCAAATCTAAATTCACCGATGAGGGCAGTAAATAGAAACTACAGATGAGATGATAGAAAGTAAAGTTGCTTATAAAAACCACTTAGACGATCATCAGGAAGATGTTTATATGAGCACATGGTTTTGATTTACATGTTAATATGTAACAATACACAATTGGGTTGAGGAACTTGTGGAACCTGATGGTCTCTTAATGCATGTGGTTACCACAGCAGCTTTTATTGGTCGACTGCTTCACATACCAGTTTTGCCGTGGACAAGATATTTTTTGAGCACCCGCCCTGCAGATCAGTAGACAGTTGCATGGGCAACGGACGTATTTTTTCCCTGGGGGTGGATCTCTGATTGGCTGAAATGAAATGGAATGAAAAGTTATCATATTGAACAATCCATTATTTCAAGGCTTGGAATAAGTTTCCAAAATTTTGCTCAACAAATAAAATTCTGACATGACTGGACCAATTGCAGGTAGTTTAAAATTATGCTAATTAGTGGTATCAGGTGTATTCAAAATAAAATAATTTCATATGCTGCTTGAGTGCAAGTTTTCTGAAAACTGTACTATCAATTGCCTTATTCTATGTTACTTGCCAAGAACATTATTTGAAATATGAAGAAAACAAGACACTTGAGTGTAAATTACAATTTACAATCATGGACAAAACTATAAAACTTACTAAAACCTGATCAAAATCTGGTATACAAAGCAGTAAAAAGCTCCATCAATCAGATACAATATTACTTAAATAATATGCAAAGACTTTATAATCAAACTCAACCTACATCTTGACCTATAAGCCTATTTACCAAGTTTGATCAAGTCTGATCAAAGACAGATTTCCTAAAGTTGGTGTTGCCTCATTAACATGCCAGACTTGCTTAACACAACAGATATATGCATGTGGTCAGTTGCAGAATAAATACTGCTCTAATCAACAGAACCCACTTTTCTATTCCAACCAATCTGCATAAAATGGATAATGCAAGGTATGTTCGTTTTTTGTTTTTATGGTTTAACGCCATTTTTCAGCACAATATAGGCTACTCATGGCGGCCAGTATTAATGGTGGAGGAAGAAACCGGACTAACCCCGGAAAGAACCACCAACCCTTGAGAAGCTACTGGCAAGCTTTCTCACATAACTACATTTGCTGAACCTTAGACTCGAACACACGCTGACAGAGGTGAGATTGCAGTGGCCCGTATCGGACAGCGCATTAGACCACTCAGCCACTCGAGGCCCCATGCAAGGTATGAGTTATTGGTGCATATTTTCATTTCTGGTAAGAATACCGCATATATTATTACGAGTCGAGTGCTGAGCTCATAATGTAAGGGTCACAGACTAAACACCTACCAAGGACAACCTAGGCAAGCTACGTCAATGGTCCATGGGAAAGGCATTTAGGTCCAATTTTATCAGCATGACACAGTAAATAATGTGTTTAAAAAAAACATTTTTAAAAAATTAAAACCAACCAAACAACAATCTGAGTCATCACTAAATACAACAACTTTATTTTACTAGTCAACGGTAAAAAAAAAACCAAACTAAAAAACCATTTATAATGTAAAATATAACTTTATTGTACTTGTCAATAGTCCATTACAATATCAAACTCACAAGCTTGACCTCTCACACCACTCAGCAAATATCTGAATATAGCATGGTGACGAATTCTAAAAGACTCACACATCACTATGCAAATATCTGAATATAGCATAGTGACGAATTCTAAAAGACTCACACATCACTATGCAAATATCTGAATATAGCATAGTGACGAATTCTAAAAGACTCTCACATCACTATGCAAATATCTGAATATAGCATAGCGACAAATTCTAAAAGACTCTCACATCACTATGCAAATATCTAACTATAATATAGTGACAAATTCTAAAAGACTCACATCACTATGCAAATATCTACTATAATATAGCGACAAATTCTAAGACTCTCACATCACTATGCAAATATCTAACTATAATATAGCGACAAATTCTAAAAGACTCTCACATCACTATGCAAATATCTAACTATAATATAGCGACAAATTCTAAAAGACTCTCACATCACTATGCAAATATCTAACTATAATATAGCGACAAATTCTAAAAGACTCTCACATCACTATGCAAATATCTAACTATAATATAGCAACAAATTCTAAAAGACTCACATCACTATGCAAATATCTGAATATAGTATAGCGACGAATTCTAAAAGACTCTCACATCACTATGCAAATATCTAACTATAATATAGCGACAAATTCTAAAAGACTCTCACATCACTATGCAAATATCTAACTATAATATAGCGACAAATTCTAAAAGACTCTCACATCACTATGCAAATATCTAACTATAATATAGTGACAAATTCTAAAAGACTCACATCACTATGCAAATATCTGAATATAGTATAGCGACAAATTCTAAAAGACTCTCACATCACTATGCAAATATCTAACTATAATATAGTGACAAATTCTAAAAGACTCACATCACTATGCAAATATCTGAATATAGTATAGCGACGAATTCTAAAAGACTCTCACATCACTATGCAAATATCTGAATATAGCATAGCGACAAATTCTAAAAGACTCACATCACTATGCAAATATCTAACTATAATATAGTGACAAATTCTAAAAGACTCACATCACTATGCAAATATCTACTATAATATAGCGACAAATTCTAAGACTCTCACATCACTATGCAAATATCTAACTATAATATAGCGACAAATTCTAAAAGACTCACATCACTATGCAAATATCTAACTATAATATAGCGACAAATTCTAAAAGACTCTCACATCACTATGCAAATATCTAACTATAATATAGTGACAAATTCTAAAAGACTCACATCACTATGCAAATATCTGAATATAGTATAGCGACGAATTCTAAAAGACTCTCACATCACTATGCAAATATCTAACTATAATATAGCGACAAATTCTAAAAGACTCACATCACTATGCAAATATCTGAATATAGTATAGCGACGAATTCTAAAAGACTCTCACATCACTATGCAAATATCTAACTATAATATAGCGACAAATTCTAAAAGACTCACATCACTATGCAAATATCTAACTATAATATAGCGACAAATTCTAAAAGACTCACATCACTATGCAAATATCTGAATATAGTATAGCGACGAATTCTAAAAGACTCTCACATCACTATGCAAATATCTAACTATAATATAGTGACAAATTCTAAAAGACTCACATCACTATGCAAATATCTAACTATAATATAGCGACAAATTCTAAAAGACTCACATCACTATACAAATATCAAACTATAATATAGCGACAAATTCTAAAAGACTCACATCACTATACAAATATCAAACTATAATATAGCGAAGAATTCTTATACACTTCAGTAACAGTTGTAAATAAGCCACAAAAAAAACTGAAAATAAGAAAGGTGGAGATCTCAACAGTTTCTATGTTATGACCTAGGGGGCTAGGTTAAACTGGGTAGGAAAAGATTATCGAAAGCTTAACACTTGTTTCACTAATCACATAGGCCTAATCTCAGATATAAAAGTTGAGGGGTTTTAAAAATTTATATAAAATCACCTTTACCACTGTCACGGAATTGTATACGACTCTGTTCAATATGTATATGTGGTCAAAAATCTAGTCTCGATTTCGTTACTGCGTACAGCCTTACCGAGGGTAGTTTATTATTTTATGGGCTTTTTAGTTATTTCGGCATAATGAGTGAACGCTCAGCTCATGCTGCATGTGCGAAATTGCCTGCAGTTTAAAGTACCTAGCTGCGCATATCTGTCACAGCTAGGGGTATATAAGGACGAAATTATAAGACAGAAATCACATAACGATCCAGTCTTGTCGGAAAAGCTTCCATCCTAAACGGAGCAATCTATCAGCTAAAAGAGCTGAAGTGGTGTGGTACTGAAGAAGTATGAAGTGGTGTGGTGCCGTTTTGTGCTGACGTGGTATGGTGCCATATTGTGCTGAAGTGTTGTGACGTGGTATGGTGCCATATTGTGCTGAAGTGGTGTGGTACTGAAGAAGTATGATGAAGTGGTGTGGTGCCGTTTTGTGCTGAAGTGGTGTGGTGCCGTTTTGTGCTGACGTGGTGTGGTGCCATATTGTGCTGAAGTGTTGTGACGTAGTTGGTGACGTGTTGTGCTGAAATGGTGCAGTGTTGTGGTAACTGCGTGTGTGGAGACGTGTTGTGCTGAAGTGGTGCAGTGTTGTGTTAACTGCGTGTGTGGTGCCATGTTGTGGTGACTACGTATGTGGGCTTGTCTATGCTGACCCGTGTAATGCCCGTGTGTGGTGCCTGTGTATGGTGCTTACGTATGCTGCATATATCTCGTCATATGGACGACGTATTATTTATTTAAATATCTTCTTTGCAGTCTCGTTATATGAACGACACCTGAATAATTTCATTCCAGTCTCGTCATATGGACGACATATTATTTATTTAATATCTTCTTTGCATCTATCTCGTTATACGAGCCTTTTATATATATTCATATTTGTAAATTCATTCTTATACTTCTTTTTTGTCATTACGTTACTGAAATTCATAGTTCCATGTTAGGAACATTTATATAAATAGATTTTTCTTATATTTTGTAAAATATTGGTGTCAGAGTTGATTTTTTAAAATTGCGTTTATAAAATAAACATCTTATTAACGCAGTTGTGTTCCGTGTCTTCACTAATCCAGTCCCGACTCGGTCTATCTTGTGACAACCACCCACATCCCAACACATTGAGGCATAATCAAAATTCCAAATCTTTCAGTACTACACAGTAATGTTGAATACCAGATCGCCCTGCTCAGATAATAACAATTCATTCTGTGGTGCCAGTCCATACAAATCAAATTAAACAATTCTACATGGGTTTATCACATATGCAACCCAATTTGTACCTGGACAAGAACTTCCATCAAGATTCATGATACCAGTTTCAACACGGTTTGGTTGTTTTGGTAACTGATCATGCATAAAAACACCTCTGAAGTTTTTTATGCTTAATTTATTTATCAGCATCAAGTAAATAAACACTGGACATCGGAAGCATCAATGCCATATTGCATCATTGTTGGTGGCTTTTCTGACAAGTACCAACGTGTGTTTAGCACCAAATATAACTTTTCAATCATTTCTACAGAATCCAAATATATGCAATAGTGGAATCACACATGAAAATTCTTCATCGCCATTCAACACTGATTGACATGATGCGAACACCAAGTTGAAGTTTTCATTCATTGATGATACTTCAGTTCCAGTGACATTCAATGTTATTTTTCAGCTTTCTGGAAGATCAGTTGTATCCTTTGCAAACATCAATGAATGACCAGCTGATCTAGAGTGATCATCGCTGTATCTTTCAAGACCGAGTACCATTGTGACAACATCAACATTTTCCAGGCATGCTTCAATATTTCATCAGTCGATGCTATAAGTGGCACTTTTGAATAACGCCATGATAATTATTAACAAAACGAAATCTATCTCAAATTCCGTATACTATATCATCTGCTTTCAAAAGTCTACCTTCGATCTCAATAAATGCCTCAGCAGTCAAGAAATATTAACTTGTATCCTGAACTTGTAATTTGATTATTACACATGCGTTATAAGAATAATACTGATAATCATGCACTGATTCATCCTTAAGAACTGGTGTGTCCATGTCAAATGCTGGATCAGATACACATTTGAACATATTTATATTTATTATTGTCTAACACAAAGATCACTTCCTGCTATCAGATTAGAAGTTATATTTTTTTCTTTTTCTGACATGAGTACACCAGCTAGTTTTTGATTTGCAGCTTGACTTATTATGTTACTAACATTTGCAGGCATAACTTCAGTACTGGGTAATTTTACTGGTTGAGGTTTACACCATATTAATCATGCTAGTTTATCCTTGATTGCCGAGAATTCATTACTAGCAACATCACCAATATCTTTATCATGCACAATATCAACAGCTTTCATCCCAAGTTGCTTTGCAATCAGTAAAATGGTTTACTTCTTACTTAACCGACAGAGTGCAAAAAGTATCTTTTAATGGTCAACTTTCTGAAAGTAAAAGTATTAATTGTGGAGTACCACGAGGCTCTATCCTCGGACCTGTTATTCATTCTATTTATCAACGATTTACCTCTTAATAAGATTGGAACTTCAATTTCTTCCACTGACCTCTATGCAGATGATACTACACTGTCTGAGATTGGTAAAACCAAAACGGTACTTGAAAATAACTTACAAGATGCTCTCAACAGACTTCAAGTATGGTGCAAGGAAAACTGTATGATCATAAATACAGAAAAAACAAAAGCCCTACTAGTTACAACACAACAAAAACGAGCAAGACTAGATAGCGACAAACATAATGTTTTTTTTTTGACAATGTGAGCCTTAATATGATCTCTCAAGATAGAATTCTTGGTGTATTCATAGATAACAATCTTACTTGGTCTATTCACATTAAACACATAACAAAAAAGATTAATTCTTATCTTTGGCTACTGAGGAAAATCAAAACATACATTCCTCTTCAGCATAGGGTCATCTTTTATAAAAGTTATATTCAGCCATATCTGGACTACTGTAACGTAATTTGGGGTAATACCTCTAATTCAAACATAACAACACTTATAAGGCTCCAAAAGAGGGCTTGCCATTTAATTCTAGATCAATGTATAGACAATTTTCAGGAAAATGAATAATATAAAGATTTTAACAATACATGAAAGAATATTTCTTAGAAAAGCCAAATTGATGTATAAAGTATCCAGAAAATCCTTTCCTGTCTATCTAAGCAATATCTTTCACCAAAGCGATGCTGATGGTACTCCAAATTTAACGTCCATAAGAAGAAAAAATTACATTATACCAAGGCCAAAGAAGGAAATGTTAAAAAAAAAGTTTTCAATATACTGGTCCAGTAGTATGGAACAACATTCCCAGCGACATAAGGCAGGCTCCTAACATTTCTTCGTTTCATAATCAATGTCTTAAATGGATGAAATCTTTAGAAAATTGAACAGTGCTAGTACCAAAAAAAGTACTGCCTGCTTGTCTGTAATTTTGCATCTTTTTCAAAGCTGAATGTTTCAACACAGAATGATATTTTATGTTTCTTATATGTTTATGTTTTTATAGATGCCTGTGAATGTGTTCCAGACTTGATAGTTTGAAATTTAAAATTCCTTAATTATTTAGCGTCGAGCCCAGACTCTTCACATCATGTTGTATGTATTGTATATATTGTACATAACAGACAGAAGGCCTCAAGGTAGATTAGTTCTGTAACTAATTGAGTTACCTTCTCTAAATAAAGTCTTTATTATTATTAATAGTAGTAGTAATAGTAGTATTAGTATTAGTAGTAGTAGTAGTATTGCCTTTGGGTCTATCCTTCTAAAAGATCCAGATTAACATCAACATGTCCATCCAAGCAAATCACTTTATTCATAGGTAATAACAAATTTATCATCCTGATCATTACAGGTCCACGCTGAGCATTATGGATGATCATCTTATTTTATCATCACTGATCTAAGTGCATAACCTCAATCATTGTGATAATTACCAATGATTTCATCGATAAGAGAATGATAAACATTATCTTCCATGATACTGCATGTGAATAATCTCTGCTTAATTAAAGATTTCTTAGAAATTATTACCAGCTTGTCTTCCGCCAACCTGATTTTCTAGTCTATCAAAATCAACATGGACAGAGTTTCTCAGGGCCACCATTGGACAAACCACTTTGAGCTTCTTTATTTGCTACTGTTTGTAGTAGATGCTCATCAATTATCTTCTTAAGACTTTATTGTCTTTTTGCAGGGGCCCCGAGTGGCCGAGTGGTCTAAAGCGCTGTCCGTTACGGACCACTGCCTTCTCACCTCTGTCTGCGTGTGTTCGAGTCTAAGATTCGGCAAATGTAGTTATGTGAGAAAGCTTGCCAGTAGCTTCTCGTGGGTCGGTGGTTCTTTCCGGGCTTTGTCCGGTTTCTTCCTCCACCATTAATACTGGCCGCCATGTATAGCCTATATTGTGCTGAAAAATGGCGTTAAACCATTAAAAAAAAAAAAAAAAAAAAAAAAAAAATTGTCTTTTTGCTACTTCATTCATACATTTTTGTTAACTGGTTGTTGTATAATTCTTCTTCTGCTTCATTGATTATGCCAGAAGCAAGACCATTTCCAGTGGCACCTGTACCTGTATATTTCTCTTACTTGTTTTTGAGTCTGCTTTTGTCTTTTTTAAGGTTGATTTCCTTTCTCCTCTTACTTTCTAAAGTAGCTGTTTCATTTCTTCTTCTCTTTGTCTCCTTTCTTGTCTTTCTCATTCAATATACTCACCTACTGCCTGGTTTACAAATGTAAAACTGATTAACCATAGATCTGATCTGCAGAGTATTAGTAGCAACATAATATACGTATATCCTTAGTCCAATTGGCAGGTTTTAGAGTTAGAACATATTTGGATTTCATATACCCATCTCTATCATCATATCCAAACGAAGCAATATCAATTAATCAGGTTGGGTCATTGATAGTGGCAATACCTTCCAATGTAAATTGATCTGTTAACTTGGTTTTTGCTTTGGGCAGTTCAGGTTGGGATTGAACTTCATGTTGTGGCTGAGGAGGTTGCTGGGGTGGCAGTCTAGTTGTTTTAAGATGGCCAGCAATATCAACAGGTACTGTTGCAAGACCTTTTTGTGCTGTCTCAGTTGTTGTAACAATATTTTTGGTTGGTTTGATAATTGGTTTAAATAACTGTTCTGTACCTTTTGAAAATTCCACCTGAGACTCCTGTTGCCCTTGTAATTATTGTCTGACAAAATCACGGACTGGAAGATATTTTTTGAATTGCCTATACTCCCTGTCAAGCTAGTTTAGTTGTAAGCTAGTTTAGTTGTATGAGATTCCATGGTCAGCGTATTATATCAATAATAATGATCTAATTATCCCACATATTTCACACACACATGACAACTACCCAAGTAAATATGTTTGACGCACACAAAAATAATCCGGTTAGAGGTCTCGGTGACACTTATATTTTTCACCCATCATAGAGAGGCTTTTATCATGCAAATAAATCTGGTCTGTTCACCCTACCCTGGTTATCGTTATTGACACTTGTAATTTTTTAACTGTCATAAAAAGCTTTATTTCTGTCTGGAATCCTGGTCTGTTCACCCTCTCTGCTGTTGACCTTCAAAATCAAATGAGTTTTAGTAAACAACTTTTTAATTGTTTTTTATTATCTTTCTCAGAGTAAGAATCATTAAGTTGAGTCATAGTCATACCTGGACAATGTGACAACTACCATGTGTCAATTGGTAAACAAACGTCTATTTTTTCCAGAAGGATGAACTTTTGACTCCCATCCAGGAATCTGTTTTGTGTCCTAATTGTCAATTGTGATAAACATTCTACCAGTCAGGCTTATAACATCTGACACATTAAGCTGAATTATATTGTGAAAAGTTTGAGCTGAATTTATATTTACTTCAAATTATTGAATTCTAGTGACTATTTTCTCTTGAAATACAGAAGTGCTCTGATACAATTCTTGGACAAAGACATTCACTGGAATTTATATGGAATTCAAAACAGGAATATATTCTGTGATACAACAAGAGAGTTTTGACACATCAGTACAACACCGACTATAACTAACATCATCGCCATCCATCTTGAATTTCATCGGAATATGAATTGAGATTCACTCAGAACGTTTCATTGACAGGACTTGTGTTTTTTTTAAATCTTGGATTACAATTTGGATTTCATTTGTAAAACCAAAAGTTCTTTTTGTTCCTCATTTTTCAATTTGTATTCTAGGGAAATAAATTATTTGTTAAAGTTTACAAAGCGTGTTGCCCTTACTCTTTTCTGTTAAGAGTGCAGTCTTTATTAAGTGGTTTTTTTTTGTCATTCAGATATGTCTTATAGCTGTCAGGAAGAATATTCATTCATGGGTCCTTAATTTATTTTTGTCTATTTAGAGATGAAACCTTAGATACATATTCTACAATTGTGCTGAGCTTTGAATTGGCCAAGATGTAGATTGCTTCACCATGCTTTTTAACTGTAATGGAGAATCACCAGTTGATAAATATTCAACAACAGAAATCAGGCCACAGCTTAATGCTCTAATTTCATGACCATCTCCAACAGTACACCCCGCCATACCCCAAAATTGAAAGGTATACGTATAATCAATGCCAGTCAAGAGATAATGCAGCATCTAACAATGTGTCTGGAGTCTGGCTGCTCTTGAACTCCATCACCATCATAGGTGTCATCAAAAATCTGAAAGCATGGTATCAATGGCAGTGACTAGAGGTCATATACTTTTTCTCTGAAAAGATCCAAATGTAGTTCAGGAGGTGACATGAATCCATATGAGTTAAGTGCATAAAGTGGGATGGAGTCACCATCCTGCATAGTGCCAAAGTTATAACATTTTTACTTTTCTGAGGCTTGGTGTACACAGAGCAGCTGTTCAAGTTGACTGTTGTGAGAATGATATCGTAGCCTTCATTGAGGTGGCTCCCCTCATCAAAGAAAACCAAAAGGGCCTCAGCTGGCCAGGTGTTTTAATATGCTCACCTTTACCTTCACTGCCATCTTACCTCCATATGCATGGGTTTAAGTCCTAGACTCGGTCAATGGGTATTTAAGAAATCTTCCACAGCTTCCCATGGATTGATGGTTCTTGCTGGGGTTTACTCAATTTCTTCCTCAACCAGTTATATTGGCTGCCATATGGAGCATATCTTGCACTGACAAATGGCAATAAACCTCAGAACAGATACATCATCAAAGAACACCATTTGGGCTTGAAATATCCCTGGAGGATTCCCCAGTGCCCAGTGCATGTTTACTGTTGCCAAGCTGTGCTCATGTTTTTGGTTCAAAGAGTACTTTCTCTATGCTAATTGTAAATATTGTTTATGTCAAAGCTTCTGTCCTATTCAGCATGTACTTTTGCAGCAAGCACCTGATCTTATAACCTTGCTTATGCATTTTGCCAGCAGACATTGTACATTGTCATTTTGGCAGCACCTGCAAGCAATCTGGCAATTGTCCATAAGTGTTATCAACCCAGTGGAAATATCAGTCCCTAATTAGTGGCCCATGGCAGTGTGCAATGACCTTCTTGCTGACAACTCTCTCACTGCTTTCACTTGCAATCTCTATAGAGCACTTTAGTAAGGACAGCCAGCTGTGGCGTGGATTTTGTGCCCCTGGCTGAGTTTCTCTGTGGTCCAACATGACAGGTGCAATGGGGTCACTGGGTGGTTAGTATGACCTCTAGGGCACAACACCAGTTAACTGTGGCGCCAATCCATTTGGCTATGGCCAAGATGCTGTTAGCACTGTGTATGTAGAGTCTGTTGACAATTATCTGCACTGCACAGCATGGTCTGTGTGACACCCAAGCCTCTAAGGTGATTTGGGTCATAGTTTTGTGCCAGTCTTCGATTCACCCCATCACACCTGGGTGTAAGCCATACATTCTTTTGATGTTTTATGGAAGAGTGGGACGCTGAATAAGAGTTGCAACTGTGACTGAAAAAAGCTATATGTTAAGAAGATCTTATCAAGCCATGTCAATCATCTATAATGCCTTGTTCTTTTTGCCAATACAACTTTACCTTCAATGTCATTAAATTTTAGTATTATTTCTCCATTACTATGCACTCTCAAAACAATCTTGTGGAATCTATTTTAATATAAGGTGAACTTACTTATAATGCATTTCACTCATATGGTTTCAATGACTAGCATTATAAAGAGGAATTACTATCAAATTCTCATCAAAGATTAATATTTTCATGCATTGGATTTTATGATCAAGTAAATTTACCGTTGCTTCCTGACAGACTGTACACTTAACAACATGCTGATTGGTCTTTCCCTCAATGTTTATCAGAGCCTGACATACTTTGCAGTTGATCATGGGCATTCCACCCTGAACTGTGGGTGTATAAGGGGGAGGCAACTCATCTGGTCCAATAGGTGGCACCCCAAACAAAACTCCTTGTGCTGCACCTGTAGGTAGTGGTGGTGATACCACATTCTGTGCTGAAATGAAATAGATAAGCAGTGATGTAATAAAAAATGTTCTCAATGCTTATTATAAATTCTGGTATAATTATAGCATAATGTTATATTTCTGTATGAAACAGCATTGGACTGAAGTCATTAAAATAAACAAAATTCTGAAGTAACTTAAATAAATTCTATAATACAAAAAAAAAACAATTTTGAAAGTTTTGCATACATTTTGGGTTTTACTATAAAATGAGACCAAACTCTTTCATATTTTGTATAAACTATTTAATATTTTTCACCCCTTCTAATCAACAATCCACTGAATATTACAGATTGTTTTCCACAATGTATTCTGAATAACTGAAATAGGGTGCAACCCTTACATTGCAAGTACTTTATTTGATGAGGTAAACTCTAAACAATATTCTACTCTCCACTCAGGACCTCACTATGAACAAACAAGAAAAGAGAAACAAAAAGAAAACAAAAACAATAATAATGCAAGCCCAAAAATAACTTAAGTCTATCTATGTTCATTCACACAATATATCAAAGTATTTCAATATTTACAACAAAAAATGCTTTTTGAGATAGTAGTCATATTTGTTTCTCTTGAAAATATTTAGATTTGTTTCTGATCTAATTGCTTTGGAGAGTTCATTCCTTTGATTAGCACCAGAGTATGCAAATGCATTTTTTAAAGTATCTTCATTTTGGAATGGACATTTGTAATTGATCACAGTTTAGGTGCTTGATACTATTTTTGTAATTGATCTGAGTTTAGGTGCTTGGTACAAGTTTTGTAATAGATCACAGTTTAGGTCCTTGATACTATTTTGGTAAAGGATCACAATTTAGGTCCTTTGTACTATTTTTGTAATTGATTACAATTTAGGTCCTTTGTACTATTTTTGTAATTGATTACAATTTAGGTCCATGGTACTATTTTGGTAATTTATCATAGTTTAGGTCCTTGGTACTATTTTGGTAATTTATCACAATTTAGGTCCTTGGGATTATATTTGTAAAGGACCACAATTTAGGTTCTTGGTACTATTTTTGTAATTTATCACAGTTTAGGTCCTTGGTACTATTTTGGTAATTTATCACAATTTAGGTCCTCAGGATTATATTTGTAAAGGACCACAATTTAGGTCCTTCACTGCAGGGTTCATACTCAACTATGACTGATAAATTCAAAGACTTTTCCCAAACTTTCAAAGACCACAAACAGAGATTTCCAAGACCTATTTTTGCAAACATTGTGTATACAGGTTATAAGAGAAAACAACGAATGCCAAATACCACAATATTTTTTACTGATTAAAGTCAAACTATACTTAATTGCCTAAAATTGCATTATAATGATCTAGAAAATAGGTTAACATTTGTTGTTTTTTTCTCCAGAAATATGTAACATACGTGTCAGATTTAATACAACATAAATTGTTCTCTTAAAAGACATCAGCACTGCTTTAAATGCATTATTTTATTTGCTTTTTTTTCTCTTCAATCATTTTGGAAAGAGATGCCACCACTGTCATCTTTTCCTCTGCTCTTCTCCTAAGAGCATTTGACTCTGTGACAAGCACAATGAGTCCTTTTAATTCTGCCTCTTCTGCTTTCTGTACAGAGAAAGCATGTAGGCTGGCAATGTCAGCGTCAAGACGCAGCTTTTTGGCTTTAAGTTCTTCCACTTCATCCAAGGCCAACTCCCGTTTCTTTCCTTTTGGGTTTTTCTTCTCATCCTTCTCCTCTGCTTTCTTCTTATCCAGATAGGCATGGTACTTATGTCTTGCAGAGGAGGCATATGTCATCATTTCATTGCTAATGATGATTTCCAAAGGTCCACCAGCTTTTCTCATTGTGTCAATGATTAACCTTTGAGCTCTGAGGCTTTCTCTGCTGAGGTTCTCAACAGATACCTGTCTGTTGATAGAAAATCCTCTCTCTTGCCTGCCCATGTGATAACAACAACATTTTCTGGAGAACATTCCAAAGTTCAACATATTCATTTCTTTTGGAAAGGACAGAATAAAACACTTCATCAAGTCTGTCATCTGTTCTACTGAAGCATTTCAATGGATGATTGTCCGATTGGATAACTTCATCCACTAATTTTACGTACTGAGTTAATATTAAATCACATTGGGACTCTACTTCTCTTCCTGCCTCACACATAATTTTTAGGACCCTACGAAGTTTTGTTTCTCCCTTTTCCTTGTCTGATCCTGATTGCATAAGTCCAGGGTCAGCCCAGGACATGTTTTTCCCCATTTTTTGTAATAAACATCTTTAAATTTAGTAATATTTCACGCACTTCAAAGTACTGGACAAAACAGGTTCTATATATAGCAACCTGTTTGTTTCGTTGAGGCTTTTTTTTATAATTTTTTTTTTTTTTTTTTTTTTTTTTACTCGCAATTCAAGAACAAGAACTCTTGTTTAACTCTAATATAGTGTACGCATGCGCACTTTGAAACTGTTTATCCGTGAATTTAATTTATTACAATGGATGTTTTTGTATTAAATCAAGGAATATTATGTACAACAAATTTTTCGAAAATGATTTTTGTTCCTCAAACGTGTTAAATAAACCGACGGTAGAAATAAATTTAAACAGGCCCTCTTTTGCTATATCTCCCAAATCATCAAACTAAACGATCTTATTTTATACCCGACGAGTAATGAATTACCATTATTTTTCCAAAAACTACCAATTGCTTATACTTCTGCATCTTTGTTCCACTAAATGAACATGTAGTTACTAATTTGCAACCTACCTTTGGCATGACTTGTAAGGGCTCCTTCTCCCATTGAAGCCAAGTTGATCGTCTTTTTACACAGCGTACAAAACGCCTTTCGTTTGCATAACTTATTCTTTTGCAGCCATTCCTTGTACTTCTCTTGTTCAAGCCAGATATCGTTGAAAGAGCAAAGACCTGGCATTTTTAAACACTGAACTTGCAGACGATGTAAATCGAATGAAGAAATTTTGAATTCTCGAGCGTACAACTTTCGCGAACTTTCTACGTAGAATTAGTGTAATTAACATTTTGATTGGCTAAAACTGATGGACTCGTCCAGTCAAATTGAACTATTCGTCAAACGAAAGAAGCCAGGAAAACCAGCTGCATCCGAAGCTAACGACCTTGGGCAATTTTATTGGTGACTTCCTTTGATGAAGTGTGTAGCGGCACCGTATTGCTTTGATGAAGAGTGCATGTGTGATTGAAGTCGCCGCCGCGGCATACTTTGGATGGCCAAACAAAACAAAGCCTCTTTTGTTATTGCGGCGGCAATAAACTGGACGGGTCATAAATAGAAAGAAACCAGGATAACTAGATTACATCTGAATCTAACAACCTCGGATAATTTTATTTGTGATTCTGGAAAGAAATTATTTTTTGGGGGGTTTATTTCAATTTTCAAAGACTTTCAAAGACCTCAGGGTAATATGCTCGATTTTCCCAAACTTTCAAGGCCTTGAAAACGCTACCTCATTTTTCCCAAACTTTCAAAGACCTTCAAAGACCGTACGAACCCTGCCTTGGTACTATTTTTGTAATTTATCACAATTTAGGTCCTTGGTACTATTTTTGTAATTGATCACAGTTTAGGTCCTTGATACTATTTTTGTAAAGGATCACAGTTTAGGTCCTTGATACTATTTTTGTAATTGATCACAATTTAGGTCCATGGGATTTTTTTTATAAAGGATCACAATTTAGGTCCTAGGTGCTATTTATGTAAAGGATCGCAATTTAGGTCTCAGGTACTATTTTTGTTTGTTTGTTTCAGGGTTTAACGCCATTTTTCAGCACACAATAGGCTATACATGGCGGCCAGTATTATTGGTGGAGGAAGAACCCGGGAAAACCCCCGGAAAGAACCACCGACCCACGAGAAGCTACTGGCAAGCTTTTCTCACATAACTACATCAGACGAATCTTAGAATCGAACCCAGACAGACAGAGGTGAGATACCAGTGATCCATAACGAAAAGTGCATTAGACCACTCAGCCACTCAAGGTCCCATACTATTTTTGTAATTGATCACAATTTAGGTCCTTGATACTATTTTTGTTGTTTATCACAGTTTAAGCCCTTGGTACATGTACTATTTTGGTTATTTATCACCATTTAGGTCCTTGGTACTATTTTGGTAATTATCATAATGTAGGTCCTTGGGATTATTTTTGTAATTATCACAATTTAGGTCCTTGGGATTATTTCTCAGACTCAGAAAAAAACATACATTAAAATATTGTGGATGAAGTTCATTTTTACTTTAAACATTAATATTTGGCTAATCTGTATTCAAATTTCAGCTATTCAATTTCAAGAATTCTTGATAATGCATCAAATGACAAATTTAGGCTAATTATTGCTGCCCTTTTTCGAAGTTTGTAGATAGTTTCAATATTGCTATCTATTGACAGTTCATTTCTTCAAATTGTGCAGCAGTAATCCAAAAGAGCAAGAATGAATGCACTGTAAATTAGATTACAACAGCTGAGTGGTAGATAACATTTTATCATCTGTACTAGATAAATTTGTATTTACTAAAGATGAAATCTGTTAAACCTGACTAGATTATTAACAACTCTGACAAGTTTTTCCATGTCAACAATTTCAACTTGATTAATGAAGATATATATCTTAATATTTATATCTGTTCACTGATAGTCTTTTCTTAGTTACAAGCAGCATGGCCTAGGTTTTTAAGGGATTGATAAATATGTTATTCAGTGAGCACCAAATATCAACTTGACCTAGGTCATTCAAATTTTTTTTAAAAGTTTTAATATTAGAACCAGACTTATGCAATATAGTAATACATGTATCAACATATCGATCAGATCTTGAAATGTTGTACATACAAAAACAGGTCATTTATAAATAACATGAATATTATAAGTCCTAAAACCGATCCCATTGGAACTACTTTGTTAATGGACATCAGCTTGGATTTAATGTTAAATGGATTTAATGTTAATAACTTGTTGCCTTCTGTCAGACGGGTATGATTTGAACCATGAGTAGCAAGTGAAAAGATTTGTACTTTTCAACTTTCCATGCAATTATATTATTGTCTACTAAAACTCAAAGCCTTCTTAAAAGTCAAGATATTATAATTCCATTATCCACTGT
Source organism: Unio delphinus (assembly GCA_029339505.1). Taxonomy (NCBI): domain Eukaryota; kingdom Metazoa; phylum Mollusca; class Bivalvia; order Unionida; family Unionidae; genus Unio; species Unio delphinus. The sequence continues at coordinate 11,881,425 of JAQISU010001238.1, forward strand.
CCATTGCAAGATACTATGACCAAAAAGATGTTTAGTGTAGTGAAAAAAGTAAAATACATAGGTTTGAAGGGGCAGCAAATAACAGAATAGCATTACCAATATCAGGTTTCTAACATGCAATATGCTGGGTGTAAGAATTTGGGAAATATAGGAAGTTTTGGGATAGATTTTTTGAGGGGAGTAATGATAAATCTGGGTAACTAAGTCAGCATCATAGAAACTAATGTAAGTTGGGTTTGAGAACACATCAATAGCAAGTCAAGTTTTTGGGTTATATGAAAGCTTTGACAAATCTAGGTAAACAGGTCAGCAACTTGACATTATCTGGATAACTGGGTCATATTCCTGCTCTTTCAGCACCAGTCTAAATTGAAATGGGGACCTGGTCTTGATTTAGTAATAGTTAGCCAATCATATTCTGTGTTCAAGAAAATAGGGAGTGAGATTATGATTATGATATAAGAGAGACAAAAAAACGAATAGAGATAAACATGATCTACACGGTTTTCATGGCTTTAACAGTATTTCTTTGCTCTTTCCATGGCAGTGTTAACCACTTATAGAGACTGACACTTTTGAAACATACAATCACAAATATTTTTGTCATAATCTCGTCCATCTGTGTGTGCCTGTAAATTAAATGTTTTATTAAGTCAAAAAATGTGCAAAGCAACATTAATTTGATTATCTCTCCATATCGCAGTAAGTTGTGTCTTAGGTATATGTATGCAAAATTTACAAAATGCATTAATTCCTACAATTTAAAGAATATTACCTACTATTTTAAGAATATTACAAAAATACACAAAAACTATTTCTCATCAAAAGTTTTACAAATATTGCATTTCATAAGAAGCTAGATTATCATGTGCCAAATTTGGTTAAGATATCTCTATATATAATAAAGCTCTGGTGTGGTACAATTTCTTACATAAAGATAGGTATACCACCACATCTTATTACTGGGATCACCATTAAAATTATGTCAAAAAAAATGTCTCTAATTATTTACACTTCTTGTTAATAAGAAGAAAAGGATACAAAACAGTTTTGAAGTTTTAAAAATATACATTCAAGGACTGAGGATCAACATATTTATATTGCCAATTATGTTTTTAAAATGTTCACACACTTAAACTAAATATTTTATGGGGGAAAAAGTAAATATTTTTTGTTAGAATACAATCATGATTTTCCAAGTTTTAATCTTTTAGCTTTGACGACAAAACCTATACCAAAAATAAATGTTATCATTAAAATAGCAAATGCTACGCTAAGTTTCTTTATGTAATTTTTCATACAGGCAGAAATAGACGTGTGTGAAGTGCATCAAATAAGTGACGTAATTTTATGACAAGTTGTCTGACTGAACATGCTAATAGGTCTGACGGAATATAGCAATGTCTGTTGATTCGTCTATTTTATCAATTAAAGTACATTTACAATTAAATCAGATATATAACTATGATATGTGTATACTTCTGAAATGGTAGCACTTTAGTTAAAAGTAACGTCTTGTGTGCTTATCGAGAATACAGTATCCACCCAAAAACCAATCGAGAATACAGTATCCACCCTAAAGCCATTATATTAAAATATCTTTTTTTAAAATACACTCTTACAGATAAAATGAATATAAAGATATGAACCTCCATTTAGATTTAGATACGGTGGAGACGTTTCTGTGCAATGGCATTCATTCTCGAGCAACGGCCTTCGTTCCTCTTTCTCCTCCGCCATTTTGAAAATAATTTATCATGTGACCTTAGAAATCATGTGACCTGCCGAACCTTTGCTAAGAGCGATATCATAATAGGCTACAAACTTTGACACGTTCCGAATAAGGTCAAGTATGACGTGAACACTAACTACATCATGTCATCAACATCAACACACTATAAATATCCATGATTTGCCTGGGACACAAATAGAGAAGCAGCTCGATAGGTAAAAATTAAAACCGCGGACAGCAAGTGTAATTAAAAGAAACCCAGGATAGTCAAAATAGTCAAATTTCTGTATGCTTTACGGAATTTTCTAAGTGTTTTGTCTGATGAATATAATAATAATAATAATAATAATAATAATAATAATAATAATAATAATAATAATGAGGACTATTTAATGCGCCTAATCTTTAGATAAGCGCTTTACAACATCTATAATGATATAACACATGAAATTAGAAAACATAAGAAAGGCTGAAAATATTTAAGATACGAAACATTGTTAGGTCTTTAAGTTTGTTCTTGCAATCGAAAAGGAGAGTTTTAAGAGCACTCTTGAAGTGGATCACTGTGTGTTTGGGTCTGATTTCAATTGGCAATTCATTCCACTTTGCATGTCCCTGGTTTGCAAAAGATGCAGACAACTCAAGGAGGACTGTAATCTTTCCGCTATCCAAAGCAGAGAGAATATCATTAATTACCTTCAGAAGAGTAGTTTCAGTACTGTGGCAAGGGCGATATGCAGGCTGTACATTGCTGAAAAGACTGTTTGAATTCAGATGAGATACGAGTTAGGTTAGAACAACTTTTTCTAAGAATGTTTATATGAACGGGATCTTAGAAACTGGGAGGTAGTTCGGTTTCAGCAGAGACTTTTAAAAATGATGGAAATTCCCAGGATGAGAGAGAGGTATTAATAACATCAGTTAGTGAAGGCAGTATTGGATATAAGCACTCAAGCAGCAGTGCTGTTGGAATTGGATCAACTTCACGTGTCTTTGGTACACTCTTCATCACAAATGTCCGTACTAAATCCACAGATTTAACGGTTGTCACTTAAATTCTGTATCGTAATCCCAACTGTATGGTGATGAAGAGTCAGTTTAAATTGTATTGTCAAGCTTATCTCTAACAGTTTGTACTTTGTCTCGGAAGAAATTTCAAACAGGTCCGAAAGGTCTACTGGAGAAAATCAGTTGGAAATGGTGTACATTTGTTCCTTGACATTAGTTTGTTAGTAATCTCGAAGAGCTCTTTGCAGTTAGAACACTCCGTGATCTTAGTACTGTAGTGGACTAATTTGTCTAAATGGACTATGTTTGTGAATGCTAGATCTTGGTAGACAAACGTAACTTATATACATAATTAATAAAGTACACGTATATACATCTTCGCAAGCCAAGATGTTAACCCTTATCAACACGGATATCTGTAAATAAGGGTAGCCTATCGAACAATATTGATGTTAACAATACACAGTTGCATGTGAAGCTAACTTTATTGGGAGAAAACATGAACTTGCTTTGAGCTTCTACCTTAAATATGAGTTAAGCTATTGTTACGAATTTAGACTTTTTCAAACAGTAACACAAATAAAGCAAGCAAACATTGTAAAATTTAACAAATAATTTATTTCCCCTTAAAAATATGGTTAAAATGAAGAAATAAAAATTACGGTTTTGAGAATAAAATCCATGCTATAATCCGAGAATGAAAAATAGAAGTCCTAGTAATAAAAAGTTTCATAGTAATAAAAAGTCCTTATGAAACTGACTTTAAATTCCAATGAAATAAAAAATAGAAGGCTTTGAATTATACTGTGGACAGTGTCGTACTGATATGAAAACAGTTCTTTGTTGAATCACAGAAAATAATATTCCAGTTTTGAATTCCGTGTAAATTTCGATAACTGTCCTTGTCAAAAAATTAACTTAGGGAACAAGTATTTCCAGGGAAACATAATTTCATGGAATCCAATCAATTTGAAGAAAAATAAACAAATAGCCCCAAAACTGGTCACAACATAAAACACTTTAACTTCTTAAGTGTTAAGGCAAGTAATGACTACTCTTTCTCAAACCGTCAATAATAAAACTAGCTACGACGCAAAACAGATACTCGAATGTGGACCAATCCTCTGGATAAAAAAACTAGTTGCTACTTTTTGATTATCACGTACTCCAAGTATCACCTCGATTTCACTTCATGAATCTTACTGTGATAAATAAAAGTTGTTTACTTCAGTTCTTACTGGTTTTGAATCAAGTTCATGAACTAGGTCAGCATTACATGCAAAGTTTATCTTGTTAGTTTACAAAGAAACAGCCATGTGAAACAGAACTGAACTGAATTTATGGATAATGTCAATCCGGTAACGTTACATTACAATACAATAATGATGTCGACTATACATTTTTCTTTTTTATGTTCGCTTCTGATATTTTCCCGTTTTCATCAACTGCATTAAAATCGGACCGTTTCGGTTGTATGTTTTCTGGTGCCATTGACAAAGTATTTTGCAATGTTCTTCTCATCATTAATTCGGCAGGGCTGTATCTATTATGTAATGGTGTTGCACGGTGTCAAAAGAGCTATGTAAAGATTGCTTGCCTTTTTGAGCCTTCTTTAAATTGTTTTGAAGAGCTCTTCAGCAAACATCGGTGGTTATTTTTTACCATTCGCACTATGTCTGACTCCATAATAGTTTGCAAATCCTTTGAGTATTTTACATGTGCATTGTGCATTGAAATTAACACTCGTAGTATCGTGTTCGGCAAAGATTAATTTGAGACGACTGGCAATTGCTTTCGATCATGTGCCTTGCAGTTTTCCTATTTCAATGTATCGTGAAAAAAAATCAGTCACAAAGATATATTTCTGACCTTTCAAGTCAAACAAGTCTGATGCGACTCGTTGCCATGGTCGAGTTGGAAATTCGTTTTGTATCATTGGTTCAGGATGATCTCTTGTGTTTTCAATGCAGTTTTGGCAAGATTTTCCCAAGCGTTCTAGCTGAGTGCTTAGTCATTTCCACCATACACATTTTGGCTATTTCTCGGCATTCTCCTCATTCTGACCTGTACAATTCATATTTTCCATCGACAGGCGATCACTTTTGTCACCCCTGTTCACATAATTGTATACTTTGTTTGCAAATTTGATATTCAGACTTCTATTGTTCAAGTTGAATAATTAATGGGGGCAAATTACTCAGTACAAAATCAATGTAGGCATTACTCTCGCCTGCTGTTCTCTTTCGCTCTCAGTGATAATTAAAGACGCTCTGGATAAAGAGGATAGGCAAGTATTAAATGTTCGCTAGCACCATGAACTTTAGAAAAGCCGAATCTCACGAAACGCATTTTAAACCGTTGAATTTAAGAAGGTAATTCTGCCAATATTTTTGTGCACATTAGTGGTATTAATGAGCTTAAATTATGGTAAGTTTCAATATTATATTGTGCCACAGATAGATAGCTACTGAAGCGTTCGCATCCCTAAATGATTGCATGAACTTCATTTTCTGTCTGAGCGTAGCGTTCCTCAGTTTTTGACGTACCTCGCGAAGTGAACGCCACTGGTCTCGGGGCACTATTTTGCTTCTGCCATATCATAACACCTAGTCCAAAAGAAGATGTGTCTGCACATACAACCATTTATCTGTTTAGATCAGAATGTTCTCAACTTTATTAAACTTAATTTCCTGCTTGATATCCGTAAAAGCTTGTTCTTGATTTGAACCCCAAGTTCATTAGCTTTTACCTTACAATTTCTCGTGTAACGATTTTGATATTTCTGCCAAATCTTGACTAAATATGCCCAGCAATTAGCTACATGCAGAAAATGTCGTTTATCTGCTTTACATTTCGGATTTTCCAATAAAATATGTTTATTTTATCGGGATCAGGTCGGCGACCATTTTAGACAGAAAAATGCCCAAGAAACATAATGTATGATCTCTTGAAAATTCAAACTTGCAGCATGCAATGTGACGAAGGCGTTTCAGCTGATTTCAAAACATTTTATTCTCGTTCGTCATGTCGTTGTCATTGCCCCAAAACAAGGTATCAACCAAGTGACACAGTGTTCCCTCCATGTCACCTTAGAGTTTCAGACATCCTCTTTTGAAAAAGGGTCGGGCGATAAACTGTTTCTGAATGGAAGGTGATTGAAATAAAACATACGATAGGGAGTAATGAAAGTTTTGAGGCGGGGTGCATCATCCGACAAGTTTATCTGTCAAAAGCATGAGTCTGCATCGAGTTGAGTGAAAAATGTTGCACCTGCAAGCTTTTCAAGGGATGTTCTCTTTTTGAACCGATTCATTCATTTTATTAGATTTTCAAAAACTTCTACTGCTCCGTTTGATTTTGACATCATACCACTCAGTGGGCTCATCTACCCTTGAAATAACACCCATTTCTTTCCACTCTATCAAACTCCTCTTATTCGGGTTTTTATAAAGAGTTATATCACCAATTTGGTTTCCTAAATGTATTTAAACAAAGAAATATCTACTGTTATAGATTACTAGTGAAATTTACTCGCATCGTGAGTGTTTTGATCCGAGGCATTTAATGAGGATCCATATCTCTTCATTTACTGAGATCATTACCGGTTCAATAATCCTCATAGCCTGTATCTCGCATATGTCATTGTGTGCCTGGTTGAATCCATTTACAATAAATATGCCTTGCATACTAAAAGCATATTTCGATTTTATTATTCATGCAAATTTTCATAAGACTTAAAGTTTAGATTTTCCAGGACCGTACACTGCTATCCGTCACGGAATTGTATAAACCCTTTTATTTATTAAATACTTGTACTCGAGTTTCGTTTTTGTGTACAACGACACCCGAGGATAATTAATGTATATTGTGTTGTATTTCGAAATAATGAGTTCGATCCATCCTATGCCGCACGTGAGAAGTGCCTTTGATGGAAAGATCCGAATGCTTCAAGTGTACAGACGATATATGTGCATAAATACCTCACATTAAGTAAAGTAATTACATCACGGAACGTCTTGTCAGTGAACTGGTCTACTATAAGAACTTGCACTTGCTGTAGCGGTAATGTTATTAAATTATTGTATTTAAGATATAACTATTGTACTACCACGTCTAGTTTTGTATGTTTTGTAGCTTTGGTTTACGCAGTATACTGCTCATATTTCTATTCTTGTTTGAGACTTAGCGAAGGATTTACATTATAAAGAAATGTTAAGTACAGTAGGATTCTCATCAAGCAAGGTTAGGTTTATTTCTGAACTTGTTTTGTAATTATTGTGCCGGTAATGTAATATGTATAACTTACCGTGTATAACGTTATTATCTTTTCATGCACATGTCATGTGTTAGATATGTTTTCAGCTGTCCAGAAAGCTCGGAGTTTCCGGAGTGTTTAGAGCTGTATTGTGTAGAGCTGTCCGGAGTATGTATAGATGTTCGGAGTGTCCAGAGTGTGTAGAGCTGTGTTGTGTGTAGCTGTCCGGAATATGTAGAGCTGTGTAGAGCCGACGAGTATGTGGAGTTTCCAGAGGGTTTTGAGTTTGAGTCACCCGATCAATCAAAGTTAGTGGAGTGGTCTGGGTCGACGTGGTGCAAGCTGTTAAGCCAACTTCAGGAATTAACCGTAGCAGCCGTGAAACTGAACAGAAGCTGCCGTGGAGCTGAAATAAAGTGTGCTGATGACGGACTATCTAGCCGTGGGCTAACTTGGGGATTCGTAAAGCCCATTGTATCTTTCGGGACTGTATATATAAATTGAATATGTCCTCTTTGTTTTGAATAATTTCACTGAGTGAATTCATTTTACTAAAGAGTAAAATTCTACATTGTTTTCTAGCTGAGTAAACTATATATATCTTTTTTCTTGTGAAATCACTGTGAATCATTCACCACATGTCTTTGTATTTTGTAAAGTTATTTATTTGTATTTTTCATTATTACCTTGTGCGTTCTTATGTTATTCTAATATCTGTATTATATATACACGCACGTATTCATAATTAGTTGCTCATTCAAGTCATTCACTATTAAACATTGTATTTATATCATCGTCAAAAGTGTTATGTTGTAAATCCGATAATCTCGCCCGATTATCTTGTTACAATATCAATCAGGCCTTGACAGCTGTTTGTCCCGTCTTTCTCAAGTCTCTCTCAGGAATTAGCTAGGTCAGAGCTCCATTATCAATTTTGAATAGAACTTCAAGTGTTCTTCAATCTGATACGTGTTATCTACGTTACTATTTTGATTATATTATGCGAACTGCTGATTATCCCAGGCAGCATTTTGCAGTGTCATTTTTCTTACACTTTGAACCCAGCTGCTTTTATTATATATTGGTCTATAGAATGATTTACTGTATTTGCACATCCTTTTCTGCTTGCATTATTCGGTCGAAATGTTTGGATTTCGTTTCTGCGTTCCATATTTCAGTGAAGACTATATAACGGCATGCATCACAATCATTCGTTTACCAATTGTTTGTAGCTTTCTTACAGCCTTGATTTGTCGAGATTGACTGAAGACAGACTCGATAGTTAATTTTGCATCGAACTGCATTTTTTTTTTCCTGACAGTTTTGGGTCTTTCAGTCCAACTACAGGTTAATCTCTGATCATTCCATCTTGATGTGGCTTGAAATAGCTTTCTCATCCTGTTTCCTCTGATTAAATCTTGCCCTTTCAAAAATTGCATTCATCACGAACTTTCCACTTCAATTGACTTGCCAGGTTGAACGAAATCAAATTGTCACGAGCCCCACTTTCAATGGAGCAAGTCAAGACATTCGCTTGAATTTCGTCCTCTTTTTTTTACGATCTCCAGACGATTGATAAAAACGTTCAAATTTCTAAAACCACTTTTCCTAGGTTTAAGCTCACAAAAGTAATAATTTTGATTTGTTGATTGAAATGAAGCCATATTCAACTTTGATATATTCCGACTTGTACCTCTGCTTCCATTGAAAGTTGTTCATTATTGAAGATCTCGAGTAGACAACCAATACCATTTATTAATTACCTTATTTAGCTACAAGACATTAGTACAGTTGCAAAGAGGAGACGAGACTGTCCGTATATTATTTATCTCGTATAACTTAAACCATAGTGAAGGCGTAATTTGATTCGGCTGTTTGGTGTTATCAGTTTTCGTCCAGTGTGGGATGTCTGTATCACCTTTACTGCCAAGAACAGTGGAGTGATATTTTAAAGCAAATTATAATAAGGCTAACATTGCAAGTGCATGGGTCAGTTAAAGCATACAATTTGCATGTTGTATATTGTGTTTAAAAACTTGTAAGAATGTGAAATGGCCGTGAATTACCTTTGTTTCTCTTATCTTAATAAAACCCCAACCAAATAATATAACATGTATGTGATTAGTCTCATAAAATTAAATTATAGAATATCGCTAATTAACTGTCATATGCATAACCGATTCAGATTTGTAGAGCACATAAACTGTAATATGCCTGACAGGCGTCAGGTTTATCTAGCATCTCAACTATAATATGCATGACAGGCGTATGTGGTGTATACAGCATCTCAACAATAATAGGCTTCTTTGATTTCTGGTATTATCAATTCAACTCGAATATCCATGACCAATATCAGGTTTGTATGGCATCTCAACTATAATATGCGTGGCGGATGTAAAGTATATATTGAACCTTGCCTCTACTATGTGTGTGTGTGTGTGTGTGTGTGTGTGTGTGTGTTTGATGTAGATTTTAAATGTAGCTTTAACAATTTTTCAGTCATATCACTACGATGTCTGCAAACCGCTCCGGTGGCCTAGTGGTTCGAGTGTCCGCCGCGGAAGCGGGAGGTCGTAGGTTCGATCCCCGGCCGAGTCATACCAAAGACTTGCACAAATAGTACTAACAGCTGCCTCGCTTGACGCTAAGCATTAAGAGGTTAGTGTTACGACTGGTCGATCTGGTGTCAGGATAATGTGAATGTGTGGGACATCATGCTACATGTCTGTTAGCATGTTAAACTGCCAGACTGCAGACATCGTAGCGAATTTTTTTTAAAGCTACGTTAAAAATTTCAATTATTCAAACAAACAATACTATTTCTGCAGTGTGACGGTTAATAGTGATGTCTAGCACTGGGGTATCATCCGCAGACATGTAGCATGATGTTCCACCCAGTCACATTATCCTGACACCTGGCTGATCAGTCCTAACACTAACCTTTAAGTGCTGAGCGCCAAGTACCATTTAAAAGTTTTTACAAGGATTTGTTAAAACAAAATGCATCTGTACTAATTTAGAAAAGTTTTCAATGTGGTTTCTATGGATTCAGCAGTTCTGATTAATATACGTGGTTACAATTACAGTTTGGGGTTATTTTGGAGCAAAAGCCGAATTTGTAGCTGTGTGTATCAGATAAGTATTATCGGATTGATTTCTGCTTTGGATTTCTTTCGGTTTTATTGAATTGTGATGGGGTACTTTTGCGTTGCTTTCTTTTTCTTTAGACCTTTTCCAGTCTAGTTTTTTTTTTATTGTTCCCAAAGCAACTTCTGAAAAACTGAGGTCATAGTTTTGAGGGTATAGTCATACTTGGATGTAACAAACCTGGCTATCGGTTTGGAAATTGTCACGCTCCACCTCTAACACAAACGAATGTGGTCAAGTACATTAAAAAATCATATAAAAGGGTGAATGAAACTCCTTAAAGGCGAATGAAACCCCTTAACGCCAATCTTTTAACATTTTCCAGGAAAGTAGATAAGTTCCGTCTTAATAAGTCCAAAGTACGATTTGTTTGGAACACTTGTATGTTCCATTTAAGATGACTAGTGGTTGTACCCCCCCCCCTACATATTTTAACAGATCTGAGGGTTTTATAATGTAATACCTTCCAACGAATAAGACACACTAGTTTTATACCACTTCTCTCTTCCCATTTGCATGTTGTTGCATATATATTTTAGGTTGGAATCGCGCGATTTCTTTTGTAATTAATGTCCCAGTTTATTAAATCATGTCAGAATTCCTTGGTTTACAGCTGGGTTTTGATTGTTATGCCGAATATACAGTCACCTAAGTCAGTTTTAATCATTATGTCGTTGATGTGCAAGGAGAAAAGCACTGTCCCAAGTATTGTGCCTTGAGATACTGCTGAAGTTACTTTGGTCCAACCAGATTTACAATCATTTATCACCATAGTGTTTTCCGAAACGGTCTATTCAGCAAAGCGTCTCGTGTTCAAAATGAAATAATCTACTCTTTAATAATTCATAGGAGACAGTCTCAAAAGTATTTTGAAATCAGAATGAAAAGTGTCTACTTTGTCAGCTATGAATTTTTAATATTTTTTCTTCAGTTTCGTCTCTTAACTGTTTCATTTTGTTTTTAATTTGTCACTGTCGATACGATTACCTTCAGCATGAGTTTTGTTTCTCCTACGAAGTAGTGTTATAATATTATATGTTATCCATGGCATCGAGAAAAATGATCTGCTGTAAGCAATTAATATTTTCAACACTTTTGAAATATTTAATAATATTGTCCAGCGTTTAAAGGCTAGTTTTGTACAAATGTGCTAGCTTCAGATCTCGCTACATCAAAGTTTCCTTTGCTAAACAAAGTTATTAAATCTTGCGAATTCATCAAATAAAAGTGTAAATACTCTTGATAACAGAACTTTCAAGTTTTCCGATAGCATCCAAACGGCGAATCCAAGCTTCGTTTAATATACTTCTCATTTCATAAATGATGTTGAAATATCCCCTTATTGCAATTATTGTACAAAATGTTTAAAATTGTAAAACTTTACAATATCAGAATTTTAAAGTTTTTAAAATTTGTTTATAAATAGTCCAGTCGAAGGACCCTGGTGAGGACTACATTTTTTAATTTCACAATACCTTTGTATTTTTAGTTTTGGTCAGCTTTACACAGTAGTATATAAAATCATAAAATGTCCGTTTTATTGACAATTTTAACTTATATTTACAGCACTAAAGACAATGAAAGGACCAGGATGCTGGATGTATAACGAAAGTAGCCACTGAGAAAAGTAGAAATGACTTAGTCTTGTAGATAAATTACTTAAACGTAGGTTGAGCCCATTTAAACCATTTTTCAGCGTGTTTTTCTTAAACCAAAATAATGTGGTACACTGAACTTTGACACTACGCGCAGGGAACAGGGTACTATTAAAAGGTGGTTCGTTCTAAAGCATATCGTGTGTTGACGTAAAAATCATGTAAATTTGACAATAAAAGATTTAACCGCTCCGGTGGCCTAGTGGCTGGAGCGTCCACCGCGGAAGCGGTATGTCGTGGGTTCGATCCCCGGCCGAGTTATACCAAAGACGTACAAAAATGGTAATTACAACTATCTCGCTTGGCCCTCAGCATTAAAGGTTAGTGTTAGGAATGGTCGGCATGGTGTCAGGATAATGGGACTGGGTGCTAGACATCACTATAACTACTGCATCACTGCAGACATCGTAGCGATATGACTGAATTTTTTAAAAAGCGACGTTAAAAATCCTAATCAAACAAACAAACAAACAATACAAGATCTGAAGAAAAAAATTCCAGCTATGTTGATTAGGTTACCGTTGAGAAGCAGAAATACCTTAACACATTATGTGACCACATTTATCAATGAAGTTAATACATAATCATAGAATTGAAGCCGTTTGGATGAATAATATCCAGACTGTAAAACTAATGTTTCTTTAGTAGATGTTCCTTTTCTGAATTTACAATAATAATTGCATTAAATTAAAAATATATATTAATGATGTCTGTAGAGTGTGTGTGGACGTGAGATTAAAAAGATGGATAAATAAGGTTATTTTTGTCAAATCTGTTTGTTCAGACGTTGGGCATGTTATGTACCTGCTGACGGGTTCATCCAAAGGGCTTTAAACATGTCTTTGTTATTACTGGTACTGAAATAAGTATTGTTAATAATGGAAGAACAATGTGAACAGCTGCGTCTATCACATTTAGTTGACGAACCGTGGCATTTAAACATTTAGCAACCTTAAACTCATTTAGTATTGAAATACAATGAAATCGTGAAACCTGATGTGAGATCCGACATGCCCTTCTCTCTAGTTGTATATTTCATACCAAAAAGACGTATTTCATCTTCGACTCGTATATTTAAGCGTGCGCGGTATTAATGGTATACCGCCGTATACAAGTTATGCCGCGCACCAATACACCGGTAATACCGCTGTATTTGTAACGGTGGTATGTACCAAGATACGTTTCACTGTACTGTTTTTTTTTTGTTGTTGTTGTTTTTGTTTGTTTGTATTTCGATAGATTACGTGAGCAATGTACCGAAATGACCGAGGTCTTATGACTTAACGATATAACAGCATATTTTCACTATTCATGACACAATCGCTCAAATGAAGAACAGGAATAAAATTATATTTATGATCCTTTAATTACGTGTTACCCGAGAACATTGAATGATTGGTCCATTATGCAATTGCGATATACTGTTGTATATATCGCTGTATGTTAAAAAAAAATACAGTGGTACAAAATTAACTTTTTTTGGTACTCAGTTCTAGCTTTATATCATCACTTTTTCCTTCTGGAAAATGTATACACTTAACAAATCTATTTGCCTATCCAACGGCAATTATTTTATATTTCCTTTCACTGTTGCTAGAGCATTCTCTTTCTTTCTATGTGATTTTAACGTTCTTGTATGTACTTACAAATATAAGAGTTAAATACCCTTTAAATGAATACATGTAATGCAACAAAAATTTATATGCAACAGACAAAACTAAATTACATCTTTATCACATGTTTCATGCATATCAACCTCAGTTTCAGATTTCTTTCGTACCATTACTTATGAGCAGCCGTCACCGCCAAAATTACATTATCAAAATTATGTAGTGTGAAATCAAATGATTTAACCCAGCAAATGAAACGATAAATCCAGATTCCAACGGATGTGATGTCGCATGAAATGATTTAACGAACAAAACCGAATGATGAATATAGATTTTAAATGACGTGGTATTAAATGAAATGATTTAGTGTGACATTCAATGATTTAACCCAACAAATGGAATGATGAATTCCAATTCCAAATGATGCGTGAAATGAAATGATGTAGCATGATATGAAATAATGGAACCCCCCACAAATGAAATAATGAATTCAGATTCCCAATGACGTGGTGTTAAATTAAATGACTTAGTATGGTGGGTTAAATCATTTGATTTCATACTACATCATTTGATTTACTACATCATTTGTTTTCATACTACATCATTTGATTAATGTAATTTTGGCGTTGATGGCTGCTCGTGATTTGGTGTGCTGCTCTATGGGTGCTTCTCAATAAGGTCAGTAGGAAACAATATTACCTGGACAATGGGGAACCTGACAATTTCTCCAATATGCAATCACCAAAACTGACCATTTTGAACAAGGCAAACTGAAGCAATATCAGCTTACAAATTACTAATAATGATACTAACAGAAAGCCTGATTCGCGTTTCGTTTATGAATGTAAGTTTTGCAACAGTATCTTCAGATTTAATGAAATTGTTTCATCTTCCAAACACCATATAAACTCAACTGTAACTCTGCCAGCATATTACAAATATGGTTGATGATGATGTCAGTCATTGAACTCTCTAGTACCAATCCTATTCTTGTCAGATTTTATTTTCTCAAGCTGTTCACTCTAAACAAGAGATTATGGTTACAGTGCAATTGACCCTCTGAATCAACTACCTGTGTAGTGGGATTGTCCATTCACTACATTTTTTTTTATACACCCATCCCTTCCAATTTCGGATCCATACGGCCAGCGGCATCTACGTAAGATCCCCGTGGTTGAGCTTACAGATAACCTGTTTGCATGTCGGTCATTTATCTATCAATTGTTAGCTTGTAGTCATACCTTAATGTCATGTGACTGGAGATTACGAGGCATGCTGACGAAAAGTTCGCTGATGGTGACTTTCTGCTGACATAGACTGTCAAACTGTATCTGACATTATCAACTAACCCTATCAACTGACGCTATCAACTGACGCTATCGAGTGACGATGAGTTTCTTGAACTAGATGTTTACAGAACCAAATTATAGCGGTTTGGACGGTCGATGTTTATTAATTTTTTAATGACGACAAATAGTAGTAGTAGTTTAAGTTGCATTTTCCATTTAAATTTTGCTTTAGTTTTTAATATTTCTGAGCAAGATGCTATAAATGTTTCGGCAGCCTTTCTTAGTTTAAAGAAGAAGTAAGATCTATTTTTTGCAATCAAGATTTTTATAATTTTTTTTGGTAGGAATTCGATAGACAATCTATTTATTTATAATGTTATAGAATTATGGACCCCTGCATATTGTAAAAGGTTAGTGCCAAGTTCCAACATTATATACATCATTTCTTTATGTAATGAAAGAAATTGCATATTACTCTGTGCAATATTGTTTATAAATAAGTTACGTTTATTCAAAGCAATGTTTGCTATGAAGTAAAGCCGCTCCAACCTTAATAATTTCAATCTACATTAGAGCTTCAGTACGAAAATCTGAAAAAGTCCTTGAATACAATTTGTAAAGCATATGTTATAAGAAATAAAAACATCCATTGAAATGTATTATCATCATCTTCTATATTCTTTTCTACATAATTGATACAAAACATGTTAAAATCCTTCAAAAATTAAAACAGAAGCATTAGTCAACTTCATGTATTACTTTTGATAAGTATTCTACTGACCCAGGATATTTTGAAATTTTAAGTCAATCATTGCAAGTCTCGCTTCTTCATAAGTTTTGTTTATTACTTTCATTTTATCTATTGGCTAGAGCGTCCGCCTCAGATGCGGGAGGTCGTGGGTCCGATTCCAGCTCAGTCATATCAGAGACTTACAAAAATGGTACCATAAACTGGCACACTGCAGACATCGTAGCGATATGACTGAACATTTCTTAAAGTTACGTTATAAATCCAATTCACACACACACAAACACACACACACAGAAATACTTGTATATTAAACTATTTCATTTTTAATGGACTATTCTGAAGGATTTGAATAACTTGGTAATATTAGATTTGATTTTGATAAAGCAAGTGATTTTATCACAATTATTTCCCCATGGGTGTAAGGATTCTCTTGTACATCTGAATCAGTTGTGTCTTGATGTTATTTTATTTACTATCATAATTTAGATTTATCATAAGACTTAAATCTGTAGAAATGATAATGTCTAATATTGCGAAACTATCATCTATCCTGCATAAATTATACTCTGTACACACACGGGTTTTACTTTTTCATGCTCACTATTCATATTATTCTTGCTGTCTTGTTTACATTAACCAAAAACATCACAAGTGTATCTATGTATGTATGTATGTATGTATGTATGTATGTATGTATGTATGTATGTATGTATGTATGTATGTATGTATGAATGTATGAATGTATATACGTATGTATGTATGGATGGATGGATGGATGGATGGCGGTCACGGTGGTAGGTGTGTTTATATGGTTGGGGTGGGATGCTCCCAGTATTGTATTTAAATTATTATGGAAGTCCCACCAAGGCTCGATTTTGCAGGAAGTGAAATTAGTGACAGAGATAGATAATGGTCAAATACCCCAATTAACAATTAACAATACCGACAGTTAAATTATTGAGTACACAAAAGGTGAAATACGAATGAATAATAAGGCAATAAAAGTCAATAGTCAAATGATGATAATTCTCCAATCCCTCTTTTTTCCTCTCGACAAAGTGACATCCTATTGCATCATTTGATTATAGTGTAAGATGGCTTTTTCACCTGTCCTTGTTTCCTACTCATCTATATCTCTCCATAACTCCTTTTCCTCCTTGACTGCTCCTTCTCCAATTTCTCCTCCTCGACTCCTTTTCCGACTAGCCTTCGATTCACATTCGACTTTTCCACTAGTCATTATTTAATCCATCTTCTTGAGACTCGGGACTAACTATTCTTGAGACTCGGGACTAACTATACTTGAGACTCGAGACTAACTATACTTGAGACTCGGGACTAACTATACTTGAAACTCGGGACTAACTATACTGGAAGTCTGTCCCCTGTAAGCCTTCCTTTACAAAGCTTTATTTCTTTTTAAAATTTCTTACGTTTTCCCACCAAATTAAGAGTGGCTTTCCAGGAGGATTGGGTTTATAAC
This sequence comes from Unio delphinus, assembly GCA_029339505.1. NCBI lineage: Eukaryota > Metazoa > Mollusca > Bivalvia > Unionida > Unionidae > Unio > Unio delphinus. The sequence goes on from JAQISU010001238.1 coordinate 11,898,355, forward strand.
TTTCCAGTACGATGTTTGGGCAATGATGATGTTCCTAACTCGAAAATACTAAAGGAAATTCAGATTGAAATGGTGACCACACCTTTCTCAATTCCGATTAGATGTCGATTCTATCCTGTTCTATTAACGTAGCAGACAATGCCACCCCACCCCCCTCCCCGGCCGTCTGTCAAATAAATAATGGATTAATTTAATCCACAGGCGATTTAGTAACTGGATTATCGGGGTATGCTTATAACTTGTGTATATAACATTAGCGTATCTCGTGCCTAGCATAATGACAAAACAATTTTAATGCATTAAAATAGAATAGAAACGGCGAGTACTTTACAGAGATAGGTGATTCAACTATCACTGATTTGAACGTCACCAACATAAGTGTCATAAGATGCTATGATCTCATAACATTAACTGATGCTGCTGCTGAAGAATTTGTACAAAATTAAATCGATACTCAGATTCTCAATACCTTTGAAAATAATAAAAAAAAAAATGAAATGTTTTAACACACGAAGACAAAATCAAATCGATACTCAGATTCTCAATACCTTTGAAAATAATAAAAATGAAATTAAATGTTTTAACACACGAAGACAACAAAAATTGAACACACATTAGCAGCTGTTGGACACAATGTTATTGAAAGAACTAACAAAATGTAAGGGTTATCACCGAGATCGGTGATAACACAAATTGTTACTTTAGATGCAAAGGATTCATTCAAACATAGATTGTACATACGTTCTTTTGCCATAGAAGCCTTGCAAACTGTAATGGAGAGAACAGATGAAATACCCAATAAAAAGCAATGAATACAACAAGTGCAACAAAAGGATAAATATTGACGTATGTGATTTGGAAAGCGCATGGGATAAGATAAAGAAATGGCCAGATGAATGTGGCAGTTTAAAATCAGTCAGAACTGTTACAGAAAAATTTAAATGATGAAACCAAAACGATGAAGATTTTTAAAAGCATCATCAATTAGGTAGGTACCAGTTTTACAGACTTGCAGAAGAACATAATCGCCAACGCTAATACTTTCTCAAAGTTGTGCGAAAACAATGACTCCACAGAGATAACAACAAAAAGTGTGGTTTTTTAAACTTATAAATATGAATAGAAATGCAAGGAACTTAAGAATGATATCTTACTGACCTCGCTCCTACGTTCGGTAAAGGATGTTACATTTCACATGCTGAGTATGAAATGTTGAACAATCAAAAATATTTTAAAATGTTCAATGTGAATCAAACGCTGGTAAATAACATTTATCCGTTGCAGGATAGTATCGTTGAATTAGAGAGAAGTAGATTACAAATTAAAAAGATTTCATTGATTTGGAATACAAGTTTACAATAAACAAATATGAAATCAAAACTAAAAGAAATAATGAAATACTCGCATTGGAACTTATACTGACACAAGGTAAACCGAAATAAACGAAACCATAAGCACTCAAAACTGAATTAAATCCGAAAACTGGCTTAAAGAGTCTTGCATTGCGAACGAGGGAATATAATTGCCAAATTAACATTGCAACAGGGAGTTTAAAGAAGAAACGAAACTTCACTTTTTCATCTCAAACCTTCGTAATACTAATTTTGTTCCAGATGGTATTGCTATAATGGTAATTTTATGATGCAGTAAAAGCTGAAACTTGATAGTATTGTGTACGAATCATACCCGTCCTTCAAACATCTGCTGCATACACATTGCACCTAACAAATGATCCAGTGGAAACATTTAATTTGCATCAAAAGCTTCATTGAAAATGAAGTAGAAATTGAATTTTATGAAAAACCGTGGGAAAGCAATGTTTTGTCTTTATAAACACTTACATTAATAATGAATCATTTACATATTATCTAAACGAACGGATTGTTTAATTTTAGTTTTGAAAGGGTCGTAAAGTTTAATAATAAATTAATAGTCATAATTATTAGTTTCATTAAAACGTGATAATCAAATGTGAAAGTAACATAAAAAAAGATTTTGCCCCTAAACAATATATATATATAATGAAATTCCAAAGTAACCTAAACTGAATGACTTCTAGCAACATTCATACTATCAGGCAAATTACCAGTACATTTACTGATTGGTAATAGTGCACATTTCGTATACGTATTTCGTAAGTAATATACAGCAAAGATGGCAAAATACGTTAAATGCCTAACCCTTACAAGTAGGAAAAGATTATAAAGGAAATTAATTACCTCCTCAGTCTAATGTATCATTGTAAACCTGACCCTGCCCCCCCCCCATTCAAGCAATATTACACCCGATTACAAGCTAAATAAAAGCTAAAAGTTCCTGTATGCCTCGGAACTGTTATGAAAAAGAAGAGCTTCTAATCAATTCGGGTATCATACTTGTTAAAGATATAACTATATGCTCTGGCGACCGATCAGGTAGCCTAGTAGTTAGAGCATCAGCCTCAGAAGTGGGAGGTCATGGGTTCAATTCCCGGCCGAGTCATAACAAAGACTTTTAAAAAATGATACTAATAGCTGGAATCAAATCACAATAAGTATTTCTGGTTGAATACCCAAGAATTTAGTTCTAGTCTATTTTTTAGAACATTTTTTTCCTTTCTCATTTTGGTGGTGATAGAAGAATTATATTGATGCATTTTTGGTTGGGATTTAAAGGTAATTGTTTATTCTTGAGAATATGAGCTCAGAGAATTGTTGTCTATGTGTATTTAGGCGCCAGTGTACAGCGAGTAATAAAGCCTTGGTGATGATCCGGACATGAACTCTGTTCTGTTTACATACTTCACAAAAACAAATATGTCGGTGAACCTTTGACACAAACTTCACCTTGAAGTCATCTTTGAAGGTATTTTAGATTAACATATTTGTACTATTGTTACACAGTGGAAAAGGTCAATACTGAGAAATAAATGTAGACAGCATATAGAAAATTAATTGTGGTGTTTGTTCAGCTGCCTCGCTTCGCGCTTAGCATTAAGAGGTTTGTGTTAGGACCAGTCGGCCTGATGTCAGGATAATGTGACTGGGTGGAACATCATGCTACATGTCAGCGTCATGATGGCCCAGTGCTAGATATCACTATAAACTGGAGAGTGTAGATCTGATTTTAATCAGATACACTAAAGCTATAAAGTTTAATTGAGTAGTAATATTTAGAAGAATGGCAAAAATATACCTGGCTCTTTTCGTAATGTTCTGCAGTGAGTCATTAAGACAGCACGATGACAAAACGGAGCGAAGCCCCTGTTCCGGTATTTATCAATACGGTTGATTCAGTAATACACAAACTAGTCTAGAACTACCCGTACTTGCATGCGGTTATTACTCCTCAGCCTGCGGTATGTGATATTTTTCACAAGGTAGGCAGTATTATTGTTTTAATTTCTCACATGATGAAATTCTTCGCAGTACCCACCCCTACCAATATTGTTGTTATGTGATGTACATTTTCAAATACAATCACAAGATTCGCGAGCATGTTAAGAATATAGATTTCTTTACAAACCTTGAAATTGCGTCGGTGATAGCATTTGCCCCTGGCTTGAATCTGTAAATACTTCGCTTGCTTTATCGGTCATTTTTCTATCGGTTATTAACTTGTAATGTTAAAGTTTGCTGTATTATATGTATTATACAACGAAATGTCACGGGACTGACGATCATCAATCATAAGGAGTAGAGTTCGCTGATAATGTTAACGTATCTAAATGTATCTGGGCAAATCTATAGTTACCACCGGTTACAGTCGAAAAGCAACTACTAATATGTAATCATCCTTTATGTGAAAATTTGAGTAGCTGATAACCAAAAATAAGTAATCTCTTGAACTTGGTGAATACATAAGATCATTCATGTATGCAACTGAACGACAAAGAATGTACATATTAAGAGATGTTATCACTGAGGTCATAACTGGTGTTATCAATATTTTTATGAATTACTAAAATTTATGAACCCATACCTTTTTAATTTATATCTTTAGTTTTCAAACTGCAAAACCTTTTTGAAACTGAGGCCGTGATACAACCTAAATTACGTCATTCCCTTTGTTCGGGATCAACGTTTACATGCCTTCTGTCTTCGTTCATTGGTTTTCTTTGACGAACGCCGTCCACATTATCTGAATAAATCATCTGAATTTGAAAATATTTTTCGTTTGGTTTCTTCGGATAGGAAAACTAAAAACCGCACATTTCCGGAAAAATGTTTAACTATTGTACGAAAATAAAACGTATGAATACTTATGATATTTGTTTAAGAAACTGAAGTGCTTTTACTTCTCAATTTTTATAGTAAGGCTCTATAAACATAAGCACGGGTCATTGCGTGTTCTTTGAGAATCTAACAAGACTTTACTTATTCAAATTGCAAAAATCAGTCACTTAAAACGCAGTAGTTGGTCATCACTTTAGTTTAAACGTGACCATTTTAAACACATTTTATATACATATATATGTATCCAAAAGTCGTTTTACGTCAATATAACCTTAGTGTCCCATCAATTTTTTGTTACAACAGTAGAGAAAATACAAAACTTTAGTAGTGCCCCTAGAACCATTAAAACTCGAACGTGTCAGTTATTTACAGTTTTAAATGAAATCTATTGTGACCTGATATCTCTCGACATCCTCAACAGGATCTATCCAAATTAATTTATTCTATAACCGAGATAATTGGGGCTACAAATTTGATTAAGATTAAGGAGATGAAGCAAACAAACAGTTACTTGACAGACCATTTCAAGCAAAAAGTCTGGATATAATTGACGACTTATCATCACCTGTGAAGAAAAAAGGCCACACAAAAAATGGATACTTAGGAACTTTATTACCTTTTGAACCGTAGTTCGTACACTGTTTCTTGGAATCAACGTTTGTTAGTTGAAAAAAAATTTGTGTTTTGTTAATTGTTTGAATAAGAAATGTCTTTTGAAACCAATGCGTTCGTCGTTTGTTTCACATTTTTTAAAAATATAGATGCTCTTTGACTTCTTTCTATCCCTGACATCAAACTATCCAAACGTTTCCAAAACTAAACAGTTTTGCTTCGGCTGCTTCCCAGTATGTGGATAGTAAATTTTATGTTTTGTTTTGGCATCTTGCCTGTGTGTGTGGATGGTAGATTGTCTCATTTTTGGCTGCTTCCCGAGTGGGAATAGTAAATTGTAAGTTTTATATTGGCTGCTTACCAGTGTGTGGCTGGTAGATGGTGTGATATTGGATGGTAAATTATGTGGTTTGTTTTGGCTCCTTTCCGTGTATGGATCATATATTGTGTGGCATATTGGATAGTAGATTAAGTTTTTTCAGTATTTTAATTTCACGCTCACAAAAGGATACCAAGATTGTCTTGAAAGAAGATTGAAACTCTAAGTTACGCGAACGTGAACTCTTTGTTACTGGTTAGGTGTTGTTGTGTTCATTCTTATCATGCTTGTCGTATATCTTTGTGCTTTGCATGTCATAGTTTTTTATGTATATATTCACATTGTAACAGAATTGTTACCGAGTGGATGGTGGATTAAATGAACAACACAAACACAGTATGTGAAAGATGATGTAAATTTATGAAATAAATTAATGAAAAATAATGATGTATCAACACAATAACTCATGCATTCAACCCACAATCTCTCTTCACAACTATTCACAATTCAACAATAAATTAAATATTAATACAAAATAAACACAGAACCAAGGAACCTTTACAAAAGTTATATTAACGTATAAATTACGATAACAAATACAAACATCAAACTATACTATCGCACGTATGGATTGCGACAACTAGCACGACCATATACATGTATTTAATCAAGTTGCTAACTTTTATTGAGATTCATATAATCCCTTGAAATACTACTGTGATTCAAACTATGTGTAAATATAACAATGTATTCAATTGTAACTACAATTGCAACACACACATGTCTCGACCCTGTATAACCGTACGATTCACCAACTGTTGAATCGCCGCCCAGCTTCTCCGAATACCTAGGGTTGACCAATACTTTTATCGGCCGTTTGCCCTTCACGGATCCACCACAGTTATACGTACAGACAGCATACAGCATCTACTAGAACCATCGGTCCCCACATACTTAGATGCTACCCCGGACGTTTACACCTCTAGACAGCTCCGACACTCGGACATTTAGACTTCTACATTTCCGGATATTTGCACATCTCGACAGACGTAGACGGACAGACAATCCGTCAGACAGACAGTCAGATACCTCAATTTGATTGCACAATTAAACAGCATAATCACGGCACAATCAATCACATTCAGCTACAATTCAGAGACATTCAGAGACGTTCAGCTTCAATTCAAAGACGTTCCGCTACAAATCAGCTACAATAAAGAAACCAAACTAATAGTTGTTTCTAAAACAATCTAAAACTTAGATTACGCTATTGCATTTAAAGTCTAATAGTGACTAGCAATTCCAAGTATTCCACGTTTTAAATCTGCATTGTAATAAAGGCATCATTACATGAAATGATAAACTGAATAAAATTCACAATAAAACGAAATATAAATTTAACACTCACCCCCTCTGGCTGGATTAAGAATGACGAGCTATCTCTCCTTTGATAAGATACTTTTGGGCTCGTAATCTTATCAGAAATATTCTGCCTTATATATCCTCAAATAGGTGAGCAGAATTCACGGCAAAATTCCCGTGCACCCCGTGATTCTAATGTTCCTGACTTCAAGTGATTTGTAGTCAGGCACATGCAAAATCGCTACACGTCAATTACCTTGAAAAACACTTATTCACCCCAAGTAACGCATGTACGACGAAACAAAAAAATGGTGAAATTAGTTTGTATTCAAGAAGAAATTAATTAAATTTTCGCCTAATTCTGTGACACACATCAATAGACAGACAACTTGGGTTTGTATCCTTGAGGTTCACTGAACTTGCTCCGTTAATTCGTACAAATCCCAGATTCACAAGTTTGAAAAGAAAAGAAAAAAAAGAAACAAAAAACCATGCCACTTAATACTGCACCACTCCTGACTATACCGATGTGAGTGTGTACGTCAAAATGTTTAAATGATATACAAAAAATTGTCAGTTTAAAAATGCGAACCAATACTCTGACCGTTCAGTAGCTGATGTGGTAAAAAGAAATGGTACGAGTACTGTGACCATTTAGTACTTGATGTGGTAAGAAGAAATGTTACAATAAACAACGAAAGAATTTAAGTTCACATTCCAGTCTACACTGCAATGGGAACAATTTGAGAGCGTATTTATTATTTTGAAATACCACCTTCGTACAAAACATTGCATCACTCATCATAAACAATTTAATTGGCTAGATTAATTTTCTTGCCGCGTTCACTTCGAATTGACTTCAGTAGCTCTTCACCTAGTTTCGAGATAGGTCGTGTTTCACCGCTAGATTATTTATATAAAAAAAAGAAGTCAAACTAAAGCAAGAACAATCGTACCCTGGGCGATCACACAACAATTATGTCAAGTTTATAGTCAAATACATCACAGCATATTTGGATTAAATATTTTGTGAGAACGTTTTAGTCGTATTTGTCATCGGTTCACTCTGGTGATATTTTAAAATCGTCGACCTTTCCTATGGATTTGATTTTCTAAGTGGGATGTGTGTTTCTTTGAATTTTTCCAAGGGAAAATATACCACAAAAACAAGCGTATGTGTCTTGAAAACAAATACAAAACTATTTTATTCATGACGTGAGTGATCTTGCACTGTATAACCCTGCTTATGGCTAACTTTGAAATAAAAATACCAGAAACATTACACACGTTCGGAAGAATTGTAACAATGTAACAATCATTGACGCAAGTGACATTGCACTTTATGACCCTGCCTATGGTTAACTTTGAATTTCAAATCAAAAACACACAGCTTAGACTGTTGATAGTACAATGTACATTTTGGTTCTTCTTTTTTTTTCCTTCGACTTAGATTTGTTAAAACTTGGCAACATTGTTTGTAACGTGTGATGAGAAACACAAGGCATCCCTTAAATTTGAGATATGTTAAGAAGTCAGTCGATAAATATCACACTACCATTTTACTAAAATTGGTGAATGAATGAAAACAATGAACATATTTCACATAGAATGTATGGTGTTCTTAATTATCCTTGTTTTGTTTTCCTTTCCTTTTGTGTGTATAGGAGATTGTGTGATTTTATTTTCCTTCCCTTCTTTTGATAGTTTTGATAGTAGATTGTGTGGTTTGTTTTCAAGTCCACTCATATACCTCGAAAAAATATTAGCTTTCTTTGCCTCTTTTTCTCTCGTCGCTAGACAGTCCCAAATACAAATAATATTTCCCATGTTCAATTTCCCTTGTCGCTAGATAGTCCCAAATAGTTCTCATGTTAAATTCCCCTTGACGCTATGGTGCCGCACTATGTTTGACGCTATAGTGCCCCAAACCCTTTTTGACTGGATTTTGCCTTGACGCTATAAATCTTGACGCCATAGTAGCCCAAGCCCTTTTTGACTGGATTTTCCCTTGACGCTATAAATCTTGACGCCATAGTAGCCCAAGCCCTTTTTCAATGGATTTGAAAATAACAAGCTTGTAAAAACTTAATAAACAATTTATTGAGCACAAATATTTTCCAGAAAAGAAAAATAAACTTACGGTTTTGAGAATCATTTCCAAAATTAATCCAAAAATAATTCAAAATATAATCCACTAGTGAACTTGCAAAAGTCCTGGTAATAAAATGTCCAAATAATTCCAAGTTCGAATCTTAGTGAAGCATCCAAGATAGAAAAAGATGTCACGCTATGAAGTCAGTTCTTGGTAATGAAATTCAATGAGCACAATTATTTTTCAGATAAATAACAAAATAAATCCTCTTGATCCAAACGAATTGAAATAATTTCCAATACAAGGTAATTCAAAATAACTCAAAACGACACACAACTTAATATTCTAACAGCCCAACTCCTACTAAATAGTTCGCTCCAAAACATAATTTATATACCTGTTTTTACGTAAACAAGAAAGGGGTCACATGATCTTCAAGAATCTTTTAGAACAAATTTACGTTCAAAAACATCTCGTACACACCGTATGACCAAAACTGAATATAGAAAGATGTTTAAAACAAAGCTCCATAATGTCCTTGGAGTCAACCAATCATATTGAAAGCTTGTTTACAACTCTGAAGCCATGTCAGAAATGAGGTCAACACCTGGTGTTTATTTGTAAAGTACAGGTTATCTCCCAATGAATGAATCTTAAAATGTTAAATTTGTATCTGACAAACAAACAATTAAAATAAAAAATAAATGACCCAAATCAAATACACGTAACAATCTTTATATATATATATATATATATATATATATATATATATATATATATATATATATATATATATATATATATATATATATATATATATTTCATGTTTAAGTGGCTTTGTACTACATGGATAAAGTCTGGTATAGGTATAATGATTTTTTTAAAGACATAGCTCAATATGATAGTTGTTCTTTCCAGATCTTGGAATCTATGACCATACCGAAAACAATTTTTAAAAAAAAATTAACAAAGATTTTTTATATACCCTTGTCTGAGGTAATATGGATGGATATGTTACAGAGATATGAAAGGGAAGGTATCTAGTACTAAATAAATAGGCTTTGACCTTGACCTAAGTGCAGACCATCCAGAGGTTGGTCCAGGTATGTGATGTTGAACTAAAGCAATTGTGCAGAAACCATCTTTCTATTTTCAGTCATAGTAATATTGATATTTGACCATTTGACCTCAAAATTGACAGGCTATTTCTTTATTACACATGCACAGAAAAAACTAATGTATTTGGACAGAAACAGTTTTAGTCAGTCACCTTGACCTTTGAACACTTAACCTACAATTGATAGGATCTTTCCAACTTCAAGTGCAAGCCATTTACAAAATTTTGTCCATGATCTTGACCTTTGGATCCCAAAATAATTAGATTCTTCATCAAGCCTTGTGCAAGGCATCCATGAAGTTTAATGCATGTAGAAAATGTAAAACTCAAGTTATTATTCTGCAGGATCCCCCTTCCCCCCTTTAAGCCAGTGAGTTTGACATTTAAACATTTGACCCCCAAATTTATAAGTTCATCCTACTCTGTGACACAATCAATTAAGAAAAGTCTACTAACTGAATATAGTAAACAATTGGTTATTGTGTAGAAATGAACTTGGTAACAGCCAAAAGGTAAGATGAATGGACAAACAGAAAACATAACATTGTTCCATCTTACAATGGACACCAAAAAACATTATTTATTTCATTGGCTTTGAGATCTTAAAAAATGATTTGTGAATGAACTCACAAATAAAGATTATCAAGAATGACAAGGATTTTTACTAGTTTTGCATTCAGGTGTTAAACCATCAAGTCAAAATTTTTTTTTAGGAAACTCAATCTTAACATGGATTGCTGGATAACAAATATTCTAAAGTTTTGACAATGACAAAAAATTCAAAACTTCAGCAGCTACAGTTCTTTTATTCATATAAATTTATTCTTTAAATACTTCAGTGACAATTAAAATAGTCTGATTTCAATTTTTAATATATTTAATATATTTTCGAAAGAAACAATACTTTATTTGCTGGAAATGCATTATGATAAACATGTTATTGAATGATGTGTTCCATTGAGCAGCAGAGGGGGCGAATCGGACATTTTATACAGACATCATTTGCTCTAAATCTAACAAACATCTCGAGAGAATTAAATCGAATCCTTCTTTTTCAACCAAAAAAAAAAAAAGATTACTTGCTCGAAACATAAGTTTTTCGCAAAATCATACTCCAAGACCGTTTTCATCGTTTAGTCAAAATACGGTCTCGTCGTGATGTCATCGCCCCCTCTGCTGCTATGGGTTAATAATTTATTTCAACCAAATATTTGATCAAGTCTTTAGGACGAAAATCATTTATGATTTCACAAACAAACTAATCGCTAACACCTCGTCTTGTAGATCAATCAAATTATTTGACTGATCGGTGAGTCGGAAATTAATTCTCGTAAGCGAATTATTATGGCATCGCATGTAGACAGGATTAATTGGGTTTTTAATAATTAGGAATCCTGGAGGAGCTGTTGGTGCAAACGAATAAAGAATATATCCCTGCTGAGCTTGATTTGATTGCTCTAGATTAATTTCATAGCTTCCTTCAATTGCATCACATGTTAAATTGAGCGCAATCACCGTTGAAATATTCACATTGTGCGGGGCAATATGCCTACCGCCACCATCTGGATCATTATTATATTTGAGGAGGACAGTTGAATCTAGTGTTTGTAATACCTTGATATTGTTTCTAACAGTTTTTTTTAGTTCCTCAGCGTTGTATCCGGGAAACTTGAAATTAAGCAGATCGGCCTCTGTGATATTGTAACCGGTTAGGAATCGTTGTTTATTGTCGCTGTTGTCATTGGTTATTGTTTGAATAATTAGTTCATTTATATATTCCATCTCAGATACAAGCTGATTTAGTATTTCAACGTGTTTTTGTGAGTTTGTTTGCCGTAGTTGTTCTAGTTGTGTTTTATGTAATTGGTTAATTTCATTAAAATAACCAGTGATGTCAGTTAGCGTAAATGAGATAGTAACATATGAGTCAGCTGTTCTTTTAATGATAAAATCCCATTGCATAGTGTTTTTGTAGGTAAATATAAATCTATCCGCGATTTTTCCTTTTTTTATATCAGATAAATTATCTCGATACATGGGATTGATTTCGTGATATGATTGTACGTCTGTGGTTAAGTCGAATTTTTCCGGTGGTTTTTCAGGCCATCCTAACACTGTTCTTAACGAGCTGTTATAGATATCTACAATGTATCCCTCTGTGCTTATTTCGATTCACGACGAGAGCGTCGGTTCATGAAGTTTAATAGCTATTTTTGATTCTTTTCCAGTGATTGATTTTATTCTACGCTGAATTTCAGAATCGATTTGCTCAATTTGGTACGACCCAGTTGGTAACAAAACAGTTTCCCACGCTGGAGTACCATCGGGTTTATTCTTATACGAGAACACCAGTGCGTTATTGGGTTGCTGACCGCCAAATGCAACCGATCTGATATTAGGCCAGCTATGATATACTCGTAATTTTGCCAGCGCGATCTCGCGCACTGGAATCGGAGAAGGAAAGTTCACACTAAATTGTGGGTTTGTTGATGTTATTGATATCATGCTTGTTCGTATCGGAGTGGTATTCTCCGCGATTCGTTGAAGCAGTTCGAGTGACATTATTGTTAACGCTGTCTTCAATTTCCAATTTCAACATCGTGGAGTTATACAACTGGGTCATCGTCGAAAATTCAATATCGGATATGAACGAATTATCTATCGACAGCGAGATCAACTCGGATAATTTCGAGTACGCGTCAAATACCACCCTGTACCGAGCTGTATAATCGGCGAGTTTTTTCTGAGAACACGATGATAACTTTTTAGTTATCGCGGTGGCGACTGCCGCAATTGTTGTTGCCGCGGAGATAGCGATTGGAACTGCAATCGGAGCCATCATGGTCACCGTCGACAAAATAACCCCGGCGCTGGCCATCACACTGGACACCGAGTACACGGTGATGTCGATGATTGCTACGCTGCGTCGGTATTTTTTCATTTTTTCACGATAACGCTCAGAAAGTGATTTCAAGTTCGCGGAAAACTCTTTCACGGTATCATATCGATATCGATGCGATTGTGATACCTCTGGAACTATTATCGGTTCAATTGATTTCATCGATGTCATTGTTATTTTAAACCCGCTAGTGTTTTCAATTATTCGCCATCGTTAAGGGGTCCAGGGCAGGCCAGGTGGGTAGATAGGTTGGGATCTCGTAGGTATGGTAGCTTCAGCCGGAAAAATCATCTACAAGTTCTAAACACCAAGTTATTTTTGATCTAACGGTGGAGCTATCAACCGCGACGACATTAAAGTGTTGACCGTTACTCCTGATAATTAACATTGCGGTGCCACCAGAGTAGGTTTTACCGTCCGCGATCATATTAAATTGATCGATAGAGATCCACGTTAGCCTGTAGATACCTTCGATCCCCGTTGGACTGTAGATATCATCACCCCCCGCCTCGCCCCTCTTCCAGAGACCGGCGGACAATGTAGTATAAACGTCTCTTATCCAATCCATAATTCCATGATCGACCGTATACACGACATTTTTAATGCTTATGTGTGGATGCGGAATCTTTATCTTTTCAAAATTTTCTTTTAGTTTAAGAATATCATTGTAAATTAAATATCTTTGAGAGTCATCGTAGATGTAGCCGTGACACCAAAAAACTTATCGACGACGTCGCTGGCGGGTTTTTGTACCTTTTCAAAATTTTCTTTTAGTTTAAGAATATCATTGTAAATATCGAGATAATTTGCCTTGATTTCGTTAGTATTTATCGTCCTCACCGCCTCCTTGTTTAAAAAGAATGAAAATAGAAGGTATTTAAATCCTTCGAGAGTTTTTAGATCAAGAATATCATTGTACATTTCGAGATAATTTGCCCTGATTTCGGTAGAAACCATCATCCTCCCATCCCTCTTGCTAAAAAAGAATGAAATCAGAAGGTCGTTGATTCTAAGCCGTGCTTGGTTTTTAATATACTGGTCGATGTTAAAAAATGTTGTCGTGATATCTTGGGGTTTACTGCCTTCAAAAAAATGGAATACAGCGCAATAGAGTTTTCAGCGGCGTCGTGTTGTCGTATCAAAATGTCATCCGCGTATATATTACTGCTTTTCAATTTACCCTGGCGATCTTGAAATACAACTATTTCGTTCGGGTCAACACTTGCTAAATTTAACGTCTCAGCGATTTCATCTTCAATTATTTTTTTTACATCCTCGATAGAACCCGCAGATGTTTCCGCGGTGGGTTTCGACATTGACAGAGATCGTCCCCAAATATCAATCATTATTGTAAATACTCTAGTATTTTCAATTTATTGATTCTCTAAAATTACCTTGTAATTTCCCACTGGTATATTCATTTACAACCAGATGAGGTGGTTTCTGTGACGATGAAATCTCCGCGAGGACATTTAATACTTCACGGCCGCATATCGGTGGATCATTTAATTGTTGTGTTGGCAGCGTGGAATAAAAAATCGGAAACTCTTTGAGTTTCATCGAAGAATTTATATACCGCATAAACTCGCTTGGCGGAGCTAACCCATATGAATCAAAATAGACAATCCCACGCGGATCGATTGCGTATGCAACCCAGTGAGTTCCCGATCCGCTGCTGTTATCAAGATTGATGATACCGGTTTCAACGCGTTTAGGTTTTCTCGGTAATTGATCTCTCATAAAAACCCCTATGCAGTTTTTTATCGCTAGTTTTTTAGCAGCATCAATTAAATCAAAATTGGACATAGGGAGAATTGGGCTTTCAACTAATAAACCGTTCCTGGTATTCTTAGACCTGATCCGTTCACGGATCTCCCGCTGTACCATGAATACGGGGTTCCTGGTAGTCTTAGACCCTTTCCCTTTTTTATATCCTTTCCCAGTTGCCTTTTCAACGCCATCCCTGCCGCGGTCCCAACGGCTCCCAACGCAGCCGCTTTCGCCACCGCTGGGGCGGCCGCTGCAATCAATGCTGGTAATGCAGCTAACAATGGAAATATACCGCCTGATTTTATCATGTTGGCGACTGCAGCCTTTGAAAATACAATTTGAACCCCTCGCTTATTCTTCAGCGCATCATTGAAATGTTTTATTTGACGATCCGTCAATGATATTGTATGTGTACCGCCGGATATCTACGCTGGTTTCAACGTTATTGTTGTTCCACATTCTTTAGCGGATTTTGATCGCAATTTCTTGACCTGACCATCAGTCAGCTTGACACTAACAACACTATATGGCATTTTATTGTAAAACACATTTATGCTTTCAATTGATCTAATTGGAAACTCTTCAAGTTTCATTTACATATTTTCCACTGGTGCATCAATAAGTCTCATTCGTCCACCAACACCTTCTAACAACATTGATTTATCACTGAGAATGACAGCAACCGCTCTATAATTAGCAATAGCGCCACGAAGGACATTAGCTCTGAAGTGTATATCAACGACGGATTGCCTTGTTAAATCAAGATGCTCCAGCGAAAAGTAGTAGATCGGATATAGGTTTTAAAAATCATATTGCGATATTTGCAAACCAGTATCAACATTTTGATCACGGCCCATATATGACAGCATACGATGGTACACGCGAGCAATATGGTTTTGACCGAAATTAAGTTGTATGTCTTCGGATGGTTCCTGCTGGCCATTTATTCCCAACGAGACCTCAGTAACTCCTAATTGATCAAATATCATATGACTGTGCAATTGTGAATTCACTCTTGTCATATCCTGCAACGTGATAAATATATGACGTGGAGCTGAAACGCCTTGTTGTGATGCCAAGTTCCATGTAAATGTACCATTGATATTTGATTGCTTAACATCTGTTGTTGTTGTTAGCCAACTTAGCAATGATTTGCCGCCTGCATCCATAAATGAGAGTAGCCGCTCTTCCGTGGTAATTGATGGGGTCATTACTGGCATCCACAAGACCAATTTAGTTAAAATGACTTTACCAGCGTCAGCATCTGGATTTGCAGGATCCGCTGGAATTCTCCAGATTGCATCATCGTCACTACCCTTTCGCACGAGTACTACTGTATGCTTCGCTCCATAAATAACTTTTCGTACATTTCTGCAGAATCCAAATATATGATGCAACGGAATCGAACATGAAAACGATATACGCTGTCCTGCCAACATTGCTATTTGTGTTGCAGCTCCTAGATTGTACTGGAGATCAGTATTTATAATCATATCCTCGATAGCAGCAGGGACGGGAGGACCAGCACGATCATTTGGTCGTCGTACAATAAATTGAGTGTGTCCAGCAGTGTTTTTATTATCCTTTGCAAACATCATAGACGGACCTGCTGATCTTGTATAATCGTCAGAATATCTTGCTAGCCCAATTATTGTTGTAGCCACATCAACATCACGTTCTATAGACTCAATCTCTTTTCCGTCAATAAGATATCTCGCGGATTCAAATAGCACCATGATACCATTATTGACTAAGCCGACTTTGGCACCATCTGGATACGGTGCGGGTATAGCAGGAGTATCAGTAAGTCGTACAAGTTCTCCTTCTACTTCGATAAACGCTTCAGCGGGTAGAAAGTATTTGCTGGTATCATGGACTTCAAGTTCAATTCGCTATCGAATATCTGCTTGTATTGCATGATAGGAATAAAATTGATAATCGCGGACGGAATTGTCCTTGGGTACTGGGGCTTCCATATCTAACGCTGGATCAGCTGTTCTTTTGAACATTATTATTATTATTCACATCAGTATTTTCAATTGTGAAATTCTTTGTAATCATCGTCGTTTTTGTTTTCGTTTCAAACCAATTCCTGCTATCATGTTTGCGATATCATCTTGGTTACTGTTCGCCAGCGGTGCAGCCACGGATGACGGAGTCACCGAAGCAGCCAACGACGCTAATTTTTCTTCCACTGCGCTATTTATTGCTTTGCTGACACTTGCAGGCATCACTGTTGTAGATGGCAGTACAACTGGTTGCTTTTTTCGTCGTCGCACCAATGATATTATTTTATCTTTCGCGGCAGAAAATGCCTTTCCGGCAAGATTTCCAACAGCGCTGATTCCCTTATCACGAATAATATCAATGGCTTTCATTGATAATTGTTTAGCTAACGGCGCCACTTTTGAAGCCATTCTTGTAAATAACCCCGCAATGGTATTGCCGAAACCATCTCCGTAATATGCTCTATAAACAGGCAATCGTGAGTTCACCACGTAGACACTTACGGGTTTATCATGGTTGTAGTGTATGATCATCTTGTTATAAAACTAGTAGTTTTTCAATTAGTGATCAATCGCTAAAATTTATAGGATTTTCATCATAACCATGGGCGTCTCTGTGATTTTCAACTAATTCAGCAATGAGTTCTCGATATACATCAATGTCCATGATACCGCCGGCAAATAATCGTCTACAGATATCAGCTGCTTCATTAATTATTTCAATGGAGTTGTTTCCGGCTCGTTTCCCCACGATAAGTACTTCTAACCGTGATATACCACTGAGAATATTACCAGGACATGTCACGGTTGCGTTGAAATCTAAAGGATTTTCAATCGAATATCCGCTAGCAGTAACTTTTTTAGTTGTACTAGTTTCATCATACTCATCAACTCCCTTTTTAAATTCTTTATATTCCAATGCTTTTTTATCTAAACGGCCAATAATCTCCTTATTCGTTTTATACAACCAATTAACCCATTCATCTCGGTTTATTTTACTGTTTTTATACTCGTCTTTTAAAAAGCCCTTTCTGGAATGAAAGCTTTGGGCGGCAAAATTACCAAAAATCTTATAATGTTCGGGTTTTATTAATTGAAATCGTTTGATTTCTGCTATAGCTCCTTCGGTGAGTTTGTCTATAAAGGAAACACCTCTTGGGATGACATCAACAGGTTGTGGTTCAGGCGCAGAATCATCAATATCAGCTAATCGTTCATACTCGTGTTGGGTTTTTATATCACTGGATAGCTGTTGTATCCCTGCGAGCGTTTGTTCGGTCTCTGCTGCTATCTTTTCAAGTGTATCAAGCAGCGGCGCCTTCTCTGCTTGTTTTCGTTCAGGAATATCTCCGTATATCGCTGCTTCAGTTAACTTTTTCACATCTTTGGTCGCACTTGTTATCGGAGTAAACAGTTGTTCACTTGACACAGAAAAGTCAGTTTGCATTTGTTGTCGCTGCTGAAGTTTTTCGCGAAGTCTGTCTCGAACCGGTATAAACTTTTTAATTGCTGCTAGCCGCTCTCGGGCTAATTTAGTTGTAAGCAATTCACCTACCATATATTGTTTGTGAACTGAGTTTTCAAATGTGAAACTATCACAATTAAAAGCTGAGTTATTAAATAATGTACCATCAAGCTAACGTATCCATCTCCGACAGGGTTAAACTGTACGACGCTATCCGCGAGTGTTTCAGAAATAACATAGCTGGTGGTTTCAGAATTGTAATATCGGAGAACGACGTGGCAACAACAACAACTACGTGAAAATGGAGGCGTCGCGGTGATTACTTGCTACCACAGCCAGAACATCCAGTACGCACATAACTGCATGAGCAAGCCCAAACTGATGAGTATTCTTTCAGGAGAAAATCCTATGTGACAAGTGTAACAAGTGTTACAAAAAACGCTAAAAAAATAAATTTTTTACTGAAAATT
Organism: Unio delphinus; assembly: GCA_029339505.1. NCBI lineage: Eukaryota > Metazoa > Mollusca > Bivalvia > Unionida > Unionidae > Unio > Unio delphinus. The sequence continues at coordinate 11,916,681 of JAQISU010001238.1, forward strand.
TACTGAAAGCCTATTTTCATAGTAACGCTCACGTGGTTAGGATACGGGTTTTTCCTCGTTTAATATTTTTCTAAGATCACGAACCTTAGAACTAATTTCAGCTCGTTTTTGATACTCTTGGCCGAGCTTTTGACGTTTTGCTTCAACGGTGCTAAATAGCGTTATAAATACATTAATGTCGTTACCGTCGTTACTGTTACCGTACAAACAAGCACTGATGGACTTTTGAATTCCTTTTACGAGCCTGTACATCTTAGGTAAAACATAACGACCCTTACTAGACTGATACTCATTGTCTTCATATTCCGGGGTAATCCTGTCGCAGTCGAGATCTTTAGATAATACTATCCCTCGATTTTTCAAATTTTTCAAATTTGAAATTTCAGCAATTATAGCATTTACATCTTTGATATCCATTATTTATATAATACATTTTATCTTTAATTTAAAAAAAGTAACACTTATTTGGCAATCTCGCTGGCGTCCAATGACGTCAGAGAGACCCAGAGGTTACTATATTAACTTAATTAACTTAATTAAGGATAGCACAACACGCATCTTGGAACTCCTTGGGTGCCTTCGCATCCATGCAAGCCCAAGGGCCCGAAGTATACCTCCCTTGAATCGTTTCAAATGTATACGAATTTTATTTTATGACCATTTTTCTTTCACAGAGCTAATTTAGTTATATGTTCTGCTACTCTTGTACTGAAGGACTACAAATATCAAAATATCTACTGGCTTCATTTATTGACTAAAATATTTTCTCCTCGTTGGTTTCTGTATCAAATGATTTGACGGATCTCTTTCCAACTGACTTACAGGTCGCTGTCCCGCCCCTTTTTGTATTCTGACTTTGTGAGACGGCTTGAAGATTCTCAAGACAATTATCAGTCTTGTTATTATTGATATGATCAATCACAATGCCATCTTTGATCAGTCCGTTGTGACATTCGTATGCGAATCGATGACAATAATATCTCTTCTTCCCAGCTGTAAACGTCAAGTATCCTCTATTATTTACCCGTCCAACCGGCTTCTTTAGTCTGCAATTTCTAACAATACCATTACGGGATGCTTCATAATTAACAAGCACTGGGTGAGGTCTGAAATCTTGGCTCATTTGTATAATAATACTATTTATCTAATTTATAATTTGCTTTAATTATAAGTCTATCAATGTAGTCTTGAGGGGTTTTTATGATTTTGTCGCTGACAGAGTCATCAGTAGGATCAATGACTGCATTTTTTATTTGTTTGTCATAGTAGCGTTTTAGTTCCCTGCATCGTTTGCCGCCACAACTGAGACACAACTGCGATTTTCCCCTTACTCCCACCCCACATCGGAGGCACGGAAGGGGGCCAAAACTTCCTCGCCGAACGCTTTGTAAATGATACCCACAGAATTCGCTTCTGCATGATTTGTTACACGGGGTTGTCGATCCAATCATTAGCCATTTGCAGTGATTCATTATACTATATTTTTTCTATTTAAATACTTGTTTTAATTAAAACATGGAAGAGTTCGAGAGATTAGCAGCAATTAAGCATTACAAAAATGTTAAATTTAATCTCGATAGAACCCTCAAAGATGTGCCAAAACGGGCAATAACGGATAAAGCCCTGATAAATAAAATACGCGATTGTATTAATGAATTCAAGCACGACGGTGCATCTCATAGCTGGTCAACATTTCGAATTGATGGCGTTGTTGATGCCACCATGAACGACAGCAACGCAGCGTTAATGTTATCACAACTTGGCAACAAAAAGTATTTTTCAGAGTGAAATTCATTATCCGTGTAGAATCAGGCAGTTGGATTATACGAGACAAATTTGAACCGATTCTCAAAGACAAGAAAACAGTCGTTGTTAGCCGTGATTCTAAGCCGGGTTTGTTAACTGGAATTGACAAACCATACTATGATCGAGCATATCCTGAAACAGCATTTGTGTACGGGATATATCCGTTAAATGAAAAACCTGATATAAAAAAAACTTAAACCAATGAAACAGTCGTCGCCGGCGGCTTTGTCGTCAGTGGCTTTGCCACTCAATTGTGTATCAGCACGAATAATTTTACAAATGCATCTCGAGGGAACAAACTTACCGATCTACGGCGTAGCAAAATAGCTCAATGGGAGTTAACGGTGAAAGACCGCGGAGCAGCTATTAGCGATATAGCAAAATTAGAAACGTCGCTGAGATTTCCAATAACCGTTACAACTATAACCGGAGAAGTTTTATACGAATCAAAATATAAATCAAAGGGAGCCCCAATTTAAATTATTGATCATAACGAACACTCATGGACGTCCGCGGTCACAATATTTCCACGAAACAGAACAATAAAGTATATACCCGACGAATTCTTACGAGAAGAATTTTCCAGGGATGGTTTTCTCGTTGAAGAGAAACTATTTGATGCTATTGCGCATTTGAATAAAAACGACCCCGTGTCGGTGTGGTTTCTTCGCAGCACTGAAAACGACATGGATACGTTTGATCAGTTTGTAAGACCAAACGGTGAATTATACCGCACTGAAGCATTTCACAACAAAATGAAAAAAAAACAGCTAGTGGGTTTTTAACGGCGGGCGAAGGCAACAACAATGATGAAATTACCAACGACGAACAATTATTGACAAACTGTTTTACAATCCCGTCGGTTGCAACTCATTTTGCAAGAATGAAAAACGCATGGAAACCAACACGCGTAGAATTCTTGCCAGACATTGAGGCTAGTTGTTTAGAATTTAATCATGGCGGTTTATGGAATAACAAATACGACAGTGATAATATCATTTCAGTTGATATGGTTGCTTGCTATCCAGCGAGTTTTCTTGGTTATGGAGAGTGTACTGAGTATTTTAAACAATTTGGACACCCCGTACGTGAAATGACTCGTGTTGCAATTAATGGATCGCTGCCTGATTTTGATTTAACTGGATTCGCTCGTGTAGTATCATTTGAACTTACAGCAGGACTTCATCGCTGTTGTTATATTTGGATTGGTAGACACATGTCTGAAAAGAAGTGGCTGCCAATAGCGTTATTACGGTTCATGATTGATACAAAAATGTTAATTTCGCTGACGGTCAGTGAAGCAATTATATCATATCGGAAACAAATTAATGTCTGGTTACCAACACCGGAACGTCTTGATAGTATAATTGACGAATCCAGAAAACATATTGATGCCAACGAAGAATATATCATTGAGTGGTCCAAACGGCTATATAATCAAAGAAACATCGAAGCAAAATATCTCGGTAGAAGAATAATCGGAAAATTCACTCAGGGAGGAAAAAAATGCGACTATAGACGATATTGTTCACGGCTGATTATGGATAACACCGAATATGACTTTGTAATTGCGGATGCAGTATCTAAAAACATATATGTGGATCGTAAAGATGCTTTCTTGTCCGATGGAACAAAATTGGGTACAGTCGTTACTTACAGCGACGGTTACATATCCCCGTTTTCATATTTGAGGTCGTCAATGCTGGGTTATGCTTGTATTAATTTATTTTCAATGATAAATAGATTTCCTGACACTGCGGTTAGAGTTGCCGTTGATTCATTTTACATTAACAGCAAGTACAGTTGCGCAGTTGCTGAATTCACTAATTCGGATGAAAGCTGGGGATCGTGGAGAATTAAAAAAGAAATGCTGCGAGAGTATTCTGAATCAGCAGACGTTGAAATTAAAAGTAATTACTTACGCGGTGATAATTTAACAGAACGTTCTAATGCACCACCGATATCAGATCCAATTTGTAGATATAAGACAGTTTATTTAAACGGCTGTGGCGGGTCAGGAAAAACGACTCGGGCGATTGAATTATATCGTGGGGAAAATCCAACGGATTTCACAAATATGATTGTGCTGACACCAACCCATAGACTAGCGCGAGAAATAAAGCAACGAAACGTTGACGCCGTTACATATCACAGCTTTTTTCGATACAAGGGTGATGAATGGACCCCTGAAAGAATGGGTGAGAAATTCATTCCTGAAATCATTATTTGGGATGAGATATGTACGGTTTCGGTAGATGTATTAGAAATGTTTCTTCATTGGTTACTGCGCGCGAATACGAAAGTGATAATGTGCGGGGATCATGGCCAACCACCACCATTTGTTGGCTTAGGTCCACATGAATGGTTGAAAGGGTTCGTAGACTATTATGAATGATATATAGCGATTATAGGGCACTTCATGAACAATTATGTACACTTAAGAATTTAATTAGACTGCAACCCGATAAAGTTCAATGCGAAATAATCAGGGAAATAATTCCGGAAACTCACATGGAGGAATTTTGGGAAGCATGGAGACCTAACGATTTTGTAGTGGCAAGTAGAAAGATAGTCAGAGACACACTTCAGAAAAAGTTGTTCAAGCTTCACAAAGAAAAATTCCCAACGCGCCCAGTGCCGCTGTGTTATAGACCCTGTGACACACGGCGACAGAATATTGAAGTTGAAATTCCAGGACAGCGCGAAAGACAAACACTAATGTTAAATGATATTGTGCTGGTTGATATCAGTGCTGTCGAAGACGAATTGCGTGCTGATAAATCGCCATGGACACTGGGTTATGTAACAACAATACATTCCTCGCAGGGATTAACCATCGCGGATACAATTGTTTGGATAGTCGATAATCACATTGAGTGGTCAAATTTAGTCTATCTTGCAGTGTCTAGAGTACGGCGAATAAATCAACTTCGAAGAATTGTTTTCGATGATGACACCACAATGGATGATGCTAGCATCGTTGATGTTAGCATCATTAATAAAAAAAACTCTGGGGTTACAAACAACAAGACAAAAAAAAAAACAACGAGAATTTGATATTGATGATGAATTAATAATTACGTTGAAGCAACAACAGAATAATCACTGCGCGAGTTGCAATTGTATAATGCGTTGGCAGTATTCGTATAAAGATCCTCGCCAATTTACCGTAGACAGAAAAAATAACAGTCTCGTCCATGTCAGAAACAATGTAATGTTGACTTGTCTTGAGTGCAACAGACGCAACGGAGCTAGTTAAGACCATGCGGTGGCAATTGAGTATCATCAGGAATCACTTGTAATTGTTCGCGTGTAAAACCCCGCTGAGGGGCAGTTGAATCCAATTTATAGATTGGAGGTCTACCAGTTGATCGTGTTATAGTAGATATGCTATGCGTAGTGACACTCCAAATAGGATCAGTAGCCCTTTTTTTTACCACCTTCGGGTTCTCCTGGTTCATATAAATATCTCACGGTGACATTGCTGAGAATAGGCTGAGAAACGCTATCCCTCTGTGGTTGTGGTATATACTTTTTTATTGCGTTGTTAGGTTTCATATTGATTGCTCTGGTAATCTCGTTATTTAGCGTTGCAACTACCCCTGGTAACCTTTTGACCCATTCACGGGATCGCTTTTCTTGGATGAATTCTTTTGCGTATTGATATCAGCAAGAGTCCGATTAAATCGTTCTACAATTGCCTGATCGCGATGTAACGCAGTATGCCCCCGTCTGATGGTGACATTGAGATGTTTCATTGTAGATGCAACCACACCCTGAAATTCCTTGCCAGGATCAACTTGTTACAGATTTGGCCAGCGTAGTGGGCCTCGTCGATAAATCCTTTCAAATGCAGAAGCAACTTCGGGCGATGATTTTGTTTTTAGCGGTTCTGCTTGTTTGTATCGACTCGCAACATCAACTACGTTTAGCGCGTATTTGTAACCGTTATTATGTGGTAAAAACAATAAATCAGCTTGATGAACTTCATTGGGTCCGGTAACATCAAAATACAAGAAATGATTTGTTTAGGATGCGGTAGATAAATTTGCCATATAGCCTGTTTGGATAACCAATTAGCCGCAGTGGCCTTTTTCACTTTTGCGGCGTTGGCGAGTTTATTGATTGCAGCGTTACCCCTCCAGTATCCCCTCGGAGAATAATAAATAGATTTCATATTATTAATTACCAGCGCCCATCATCAATTTGCCTTTCATAGCTGATTTTACCAACCACGAAGCCAACTTTTCTTTGAAAGATTTATCAGGAATAGCATTTAACGCATGAATTAATTTCACATCTGCGAGATGTCTATGTTGCAGATTGCTGCTTTTATAAGCAACATCATGAACATGACACGCCTTATCAATAGCGTTTATCGGATACTCGCCGGGTCGGGGCTGATTTTGATCATCAAGTCTGATATCTAATCGTGTTCCGGGGCCACATTAGCTATATCCTGGAAGGTGCTTTTCTCCGGGGTACTTTGCCCATGGGGTTCCAGGGAACTTTGCCAATTTGGCTGCGATATCACCTCCTCGTTTTTTTTTTAAACATCTCCGGATTTCATAGAAACAAATCTAAACTTTTTTATACCACATGTTGCACATCTACCAGTAAGTGCAGATCTGTTATTTTTAGTTGTAATCGTCATTACATCATTTGTGTTAGTACGCGTTTTACACTTCACACAATATAGATCCATAATTTATGTATAGAGATATGAATATAATTTGATTTTTCAGCGACTAAAACAAGAGAACCAGTTAAGCATCATGCAGCGCTACCAAACTCTATCCGCGCAATTATAATCAGGCCATCTGGATCCGGCAAGACGCAATTGTTGCTCAATTTAATAATGAGATGGATGAAGTGGAATAAGTTATATTTAGTTGCTCCTAGCGTAGATGATCAACGATGCTATGAAGTGCTAAAAGATTTTAATGAAAACGCTTCAGAGATTGCCGGCAAGGGCATTATTGAATTTATAACCGATATTGACGAGGCACCATCCGTGGATGACCTTGATGGGAGCATTAACAATTTAGTCGTATACGACGATGTGATGTTAGACAATAAAAAAAAAACCAGCTAGAATATTTTCCCGAGGCAGGCACAAAAACACTGACGTGATATATGTCACTCAACGATACACTCAGATTCCAAAAGTGATCAGAGATAACTGTAATATTCTTGCTGTATTCAACGGCGTTGATACACATACGCTACGAAATATTTGGCAGACATGGTGTTCCGATATGGACTTCAATCAATTTAAAAATTTCTTTAGTAAAGCTCAGTCAACCCCGCATGGATTTATAACAATAAATTTACATGACCCTCGAACACGATATCGTATCGGACTCGATCAAATATTTGATTGAAATAAATTATTAACCCATAGCAGCAGAGGGGGCGATAACATCACGACGAGACCGTATTTTGACTAAACGATGAAAACGGTCTTGGAGTATAATTTTGCGAAAAACTTATGTTTCGAGCAAGTAATCTTTTTTTTTTTGGTTGAAAAAGAAGGATTCGATTTAATTCTCTCGAGATGTTTGTTAGCTTTAGAGCAAATGATGTCTGGAGCAAATGTCCGATTCGCCCCCTCTGCTGCTCATTGAATTCAGAATAACTTAAGCATAGATGCTGCACCCAGTATTAAAATGATTTCATTTAGAGATACATATATAAACATTATATAGAAACAACTTAACAAGAGATCCAAGTGGGCCTGAGATTGCTGATGTGATTTTCAACTGCCTAATAATCAAATGCAACTGCAGCTTGCCAAAAATGTGGGTTAGTTGGAAACTTAGGAAAACAGTTTGAATATTTCTAAAGTTTTGTCATCATCCATATTTGATCATCCATATCAGCATCGTGTGAACAAACAAAAGACTTTATATCAGTTATTTTGGGGGACAATTTGGCTAAATTCAACTAAATAGCTTTTGAGAAATCATGTAAGGATTGTTCTAATTTTAGTAATGGTAGCAATTTGGAATTGAGATAAGTACCATTTGAATAAACATATATGCAAGGGTGCTATTATGTGAAATATCATCACTTCTCATTGAGCATTCTTGACAATAAGCTGTAAGCCGGATTTTCTAATTTCAGTTAGTGTGGATATACTGAATCACAGACTAGCACTATTTGTATGAACTTGAAAATATTTTATTCAAGAATAATATCAGATAAATTCTGTAAAATACGACCAAAGTGGTTTTTCTTCATGTGTTTACTAGATTTTTTAAAAATATATTGACTGACTGGATAATAGCTCAGCATCATTTGAAGAAAAGAAATTGTTAAATACTATATTTATGTATGCAAAATGAAAATGGATACACAAGCTTAGATGATCTGAAAATATTCTTAAAAATCACTATAAATTGGAGAAATATGTGTATACTGCAGTTCAGTCTGATAAGAAGGTACTTTTATGTTGATTTAGGAATAAAGAAAACCATTATTGCAGTTTTAATAAATTGTCATTGTAGTTTTTATGTAATATTGCGTGTTGGCATCCATAAGTCCCAAGAGACAATGTAAATGTGCCATTGAGAGATGTCCCAGTTGGTGAATCCCAAGAGACAATGTAAATGTGCCATTGAGAGATGTCCCAGCTGGTGAATCCCAAGAGACAATGTAAATGTGCCATTGAGAGATGTCCCAGTTGGTGAATCCCAAGAGACAATGTAAATGTGCCATTGAGAGATGTCCCAGTTGGTGAATCCCAAGATGTCACAGAATTAGGCGAAAATTGAACTGATTTTTGTTCTTCTTGAATTGCAAACGAAACTCACCATTTTCTTGATTTCGTCGTACACGCATTACCTGGGGTGATTAAGTGGTTTTCTCCAAGGTAAGTGGCGTGTAACGATTTGCATGTGCCAGTTTGTTATTTACATGAAATCCGAAATACTCGTTTCACGTGGTGCACGGCAAGCTCGATGTGATTTATGTTCACCTATAGAGAGTATATAAGGCGAGATATTTCTCATAATAATTACGGGAACCAAAATATCTAATCGAAGGATAGATAAGCTCGTCTTGCAATCTCCAGCCAAAGGGGTGAGTGTTAAATTTACATTTTCGTTTTGTTGTGAATTTTATTCAGATTATCATTTCGTATAATGATGCTTTTAATGCAATTAAACGTGGAATATTTGGAATTACTAGTCACTATTAGACTTTAAATGCAATATCGTAATCTACGGCTTAGATTATTTTTGAGACAACTATTATTAGTCTGGTTTTGTTTATTGTAGCTGTTACCGTGTTTCTGATACTGTAGCTGACAATCGTTGTTACCATAGATCTGATAATCGCTGATACCGTAGATGTCAATGTTTCTGATACCGTAGATCTGATACCGTAGATGTCAATGTTTCTGATACCGTAGCTGCTAACGTAGTTGATACCATTTCTGATACCGTAGCTGTTAACACATCTGATACCATCTTTTGATAAACGTCTTTGATATCGTCTGATTTGTTGTGGGACATCTATTATTTGTTCCGGAACATCTCTGTATAAATATCTGAATGTGATTGTGCCGTTAATTTGTGCAAACGGAATTGAAGTATCTGTCTGTGTGTCGAACTGTCTGTTCGTCAACATCTGTGTAACGTGTAAATATCCGGAAAGCTAGAAGTCCGAGTGTCGGAGCTGTCTGAGTTGTAAAACATCCGGGTCCACATCTAGGGTAGTGAGGAACCGTTGGTTCTGGTAGATGTTGTATGTTGTCTGAACGTATAACTGTGGTGGATCCGTGAAGGGAAACGTCCGATAATAGTATTGGTCAACCCTAGGTTTTCGGGGAAACTGGGAGACGATTCAACTGTTGCTGAATCGTGCGGTTATACGGGGGCGAGACACATATGTGTATTGAAATTGTAATACAATTTAATACATTATTGTATTTGCATGCTTATGTCAGATCACAATAATATTTCAAGTGATCGCATAGATATCAATAAAAGCTAGCAACTTCATTGAATACAAGTATATGGTCGTGCTAGTTATCGCAATCCATCGTGCGATAGTATAGTTTGTCGTTTGTGTTCATTTTTCGTAATTTATACTTGCATTAATTTAACTTTCGTAAAGGATCCTTGGATCTGTGTATAGTCCAAGTGATCCCTTTACATCTGAGATTCCTTTTGTATTAATATTTAATTTGTTCATGTATTGTGAATGGTTGTGAGTGTAATTGTGGGTTGAGTGCATGAATTATTGTGTTGTTACATCTGTATTTTTTTCATTTATAATTTATTACATAAATTTATATTTTCTTTCACAAATTGTGTTTGTATTGTTCATTTAATCCACCCTCCTCTCGGTAACAATTCTGTTACACAAGAGACAATGTAAATGTGCCATTGAGAGATGTCCCAGTTGGTGAATCCCAAGAGACAATGTAAATGTGCCATTGAGAGATGTGAAAATTGAATACATGCTATTATCATTCATAATGATGAATAGAGGTTGAAAAAAGCGTCTACGTCTGAAGGACCAGACCCAAAAAGCTGCCTTCAGACTAGCATATTTTCAAAGACTTACAAATATCAGACAAAAGAATTTGGTATGCAATTTCAATTGGAATTCTAACAAAGAATACAAAGTCAAAACTAGTGATTCATACAAACACATGGTTTGAATGCGTGCCAGAGAATCTGTCAGACAAAAGAATTTGGAATATAATTGCATTTGGAATTCTAACAAAGATAACAAAGTCAACATTAGTGGTCCACTAATGCTGATACATCATTCTCAATTACTTGTCCAATTGAAAAAGGCCATACAAATTACATTTTTAGTTTCCTGTTACTGGGAATTTCTAGAACTAGTTACATGGACAATGTATTTAATTAAAGAGCAATATGTTTATGTTTTTTAGTTTTAATTTTTTGTTGTTTAAGAATAACAACTGGTTATTTCAATAAACAAAAAAAGACAAAAAGAAGGAAATATATGGACTTACAAGAAAACATTTTGTTATATCAAAACATTTGTAGTTTCTAGTTTCCTCAAAATTAAAGTTGACTGTATTCCTATCCATCAATGGGGTATAATGATGCAATTCATCAATATGTACACGAGTAATCAGGAAAGCATTTTTTTAAATTAATTAAAAATAATAATTAATAATAATAATTAATAAATCATTATGCAGGCACACATGGCAAACAGTTTTTGTCTAGATCATCTACAATATATAGCAAGGTAAAGAAAGAAAAAGCATTGATTAAAGTTCCTTTGGATTGGATATTCAGACAGTTTGTCTAGATACTATAACAACTTGAAATTTATTCCAATTTGGAATATATACCAAATCTGCATTATACAGCTATTTAAATATTAACATGAACTGAATTTTAAGAAAGGTAAAACCTAAAAACACATTGTAACTGAATGTTTATTGCACTGTCAACAAAGATATTTCTTTTTCTAATTGGAAATTATCTGTGTGTTTATAGTTTTTGGCCTGTAGACAGGGGCACTGGACCTTGGAAGTGGCGGATTCCCAAGAATAATGTCAGCAGCTTTTTCAGCCATCATTATTACAGGTCCATTCAAGTTGCCACTGATCATGCTTGGCATTATAGAAGCATCCACTACTCGTAGCCCTTCCAGCCCAATGACTCGGGTCAGTGGATCTACCACAGCCATTGGATCATTTACACTTCCCATTTTGCATGTGCATGATGGGTGATATGCACTGTCAGCCATAGACCTATTAAAGTTGTCAATTTCTGCATCTGTTTTTACATTTGGTCCAGGTGCCAACTCTTCACCACGGAAAGGATCAAAGGCTTTCTGTGCAAAAATCTCCCTGGACAATTTAACTGACTCCCTCATTTCATGAATGTCATATTCTGTTGATAGGTAATTTGCAACAATTTTGGGGTGATCTTTTGGATTTCTGGATTTTAACTTTAGATATCCCTTACTTGTAGGCCTCATTGGCCCTACATGTACTTGGTATGCATGGCTGTCCCCTGTCTTCCTCCCATGATCTTTTACAACTGATGGCAGAAAATGAAACTGAATATTAGGATGTTCAACACCAGGGCAACTCCGAATGAATCCACCTGCTTCCAAATGAGCAGTAGCACCATCCCCAGTCTGTCGCAAAAACCATTCAAGACCAATGCGAATCATGTTATGTGGAAACTTCCACTGTGCTGAGTACAGTGTTATTGGCTGAGTACATTTTTGTTGTACATAAACCTCAAGATGATCTTGCAGATTCTCCCCAACTCCTGGAAGATTTACCACAACTGGGATTTCCAAATTTTTCAATTCATCTGCATTTCCAATTCCAGACAACATCAAAACCTGTGGAGTATTGATGGCACCACCACTCAGAATCACTTCTTTCTCAGTATAAACTTGTTTTGTAATGCCTTTTTGTTGATACTCTATTCCAGAAACTTTGTTTTTGTTGACAAGCAATTTGGTCACGAGGGCACCTGTCTCAGCTTTCAAATTATTTCTTTTGAGTGCTGGCCAAAGATATGCCACAGAAGCACTCCATCTGCGCCCTTTATGAATCGTCATGTCCATCCATCCTACTCCTTCTTGTTGAAAGCCATTCATGTCATCTGTGAAAGGATAACCAGTCTGTATACCAGCTTCAATGAATGCCTTGAAGAGGGGATTTTTACTCTTTCCTCGAGACACATGCAATGGACCATCTCCTCCACGATAATCATTTGGCCCAAGCTCATGAGTTTGTGCCTTACGAAAATATGGCAAGCAATCTGCATAAGACCAACTGATTGCTCCTTCCTTTTCCCAGCGGTCATAGTCATATGCATGTCCTCGAATGTAAACCATAGCATTCAGAGATGATGATCCTCCCCATACCCGACCACGAGGCCAGTACATGACACGATTATTCATCCCTCGTTCTGGCTCAGTATTATAGTACCAGTTGTATTTCTCATCACACAGGTTATACATCAATGCAGCTGGCATTTGAATTTTCCATGTATAGTCCTTGGGGCCAGCTTCCAAAAGAAGAACTTTGTTATCCGGATTTGAACTGAGCCGATTTGCCAAAACACATCCTGCAGATCCAGCTCCGACAATAACATAATCATAGTTAGGAATAGTTTTGGCAATCTGAGCATTTTTTGATGATGTTGTACAGAAGTATCTCATGGAAAGTTTAAATGGTAAGGGACTGATAGATGTAGAATAATATCGAGCACCCATCTTTTGTTGTTGACCAGAACCATCACCTAGTAAAGGCTTGTTCCCTTCATCAAGGATGTAAGTGACTGCTTCACGAACATTGTTCACAATGTGGTCTGCATATACATCCAATTCTCCTTTTTTACCAACACCTGTTAGGACACCAATTTTTCTCTTGACCATGGCATTACTAGCCATCTTGAGGTCATCCAGTGAGTCACCTACAACCACAACTTGAGAGGGGCTAACACTAAGTTCTTCACAAATAAGATGGATATTGTGAGGTGATGGTTTTGCTTCAAAGAGAGGGTCATCACAACAAACCATAATGTCCACATAGTTCAGAACACCAAGAGTTTTAAGATCTTTAACTGCCAGCTCTCTGACCTCCCCAGTGCATATTGCTATTTTTACTCCAGCTTTTTTCAGTGTCTTGAACACATTTTTAATGTCAGAATCAAGGGCCTTTGTAGCTTTATCAGTTCTTGCATCCAACTGTGTCCAAATCTGATTTACAATTATCACAGCCTCTTCATAATTGATGCCTTCCTTCCTTAATATTTTGACTAAAGCACCTTTGACCATGCCTGGGCTACCATCTGACAATATTCCTTTCTGGAGCTCTTTCTTCTGTAAGCAAAAGCCAAGTTCTTTAAATATCTTGTCCCTAATTCGCAGGCTTGTTACTTCTTCCAATCTGTAAAAATAGAAATAACGAATAGATCTTTGATAAAATGATAATAACATTCCTATCAACAATAACCTTTTTGTGAAAAAATGCATGGTCCTTGACCTTGAACAACCATTGCTTTTCCATGCTATTATATAAATTAATTGGCTGACCAGGCTGAGTGTGGTACAAATCCAGTGTGTATTCTTAAACTCATGCTGGTGGTTCATGATTAAAAATGTGGACATTTTGTAAATTAAAGTACAAGAATACAACAAGAAGCACAAAACTTAAGAGATTTTCATAACCTGAGTTCTTCAACTAGCATAAAATATTTCTGCATGGATGTACTGTCAAGGTCTTGCATAGTTCTGAGGATTGACATTGAGCATGAGTTTCATGAGGGAAACTTTGTAAAGGATATACCATGTGTATATTCATTTATAGGTCAAGCACAGCTGCAAGCAACACTATATCTTGTGATTTGTTGAAACAATAATTTAAGCTCAAACTCTAACCCAAACATTTTAAGATTTGCAGGCCAAGAGTTTATAAAAAAATTTAACTTGAGTTTCTTTCAGCCAATCCAAATTAAGTCACTTATTATGTTATTACACAAATCACATGTTTATGATTGGTTACACACAAATCACACTTATAATTGGTTGCACACAAGTCACATGATTATGATTGGTTACACACACATCACATACTTAGAATTTGGTTATACACAAATCATATGCAGATGATGATGCTTATGATTGGCTACACATAAATCACATGCTTATGATTGGTTACACACAAATCACAAGCTAATGATTGGTTACACACAAATCACATACTCAGGATTGGTTACACACAAATCACAAGCTAATGATTGGTTACACACAAATCACATGCTAATGATTGGTTACACACAAATCACAAGCTAATGATTGGTTACACACAAATCACATACTCATGATTGGTTACACACAAATCACATGCTTATGATTGGTTACACACAAATCACATACTCAGGATTGGTTACACACAAATCACATGCTAATGATTGGTTACACACAAATCACATGCTAATGATTGGTTACACACAAATCACATGCTAATGATTGGTTACACACAAATCACATGCTAATGATTGGTTACACACAAATCACATGCTAATGATTGGTTACACACAAATCACAAGCTAATGATTCGCTACACACAAAAGTCACATGCTTATGATTAGTTACACACAAATCACATGCTAAAATTACTAGTCTTTAAATACTGCTATTTCTTAACTATCCAATAAAATAACCTGTGGAACTGGTTAAACAACAGTTAAAATATACAGAGGGAGATTTCTTTTACCAATGTTACATTTGTTGCAGATGAAGAAAATCAAACACTTACTAGAACTAACAACACAAGTGCCCCACCAGTAAGGAATATATGAAGACAAACTCAAGACCAATCACATTTTGGTTTATGTTTAACAAAGATGAAAAGGTTAAAAATATTGGACCTTGGACTTCTTTTTTAATAACAGCCATACAAAAATTTGATTCAAATGTAAGAAGATCTACAATAGTTATCAAGGCCATGATTGAGTCAAATTTAGACGCACAAAGTTAATAAGTTGTTGTTGTATGATTTAATGCCATTTTTCAGCACAAGATAGGCTATACATGGTGGTCAGTATGAATGGTTGAGGAACAAGCCAGGAAAACCCCAGAAAGAACCACCAACCCACAAGAAGCTACTGGCAATCTTTCCCACATAACCATATTGCCCAAAATTGTAACTAATAATGGAAGGAAAATGTCCATTTTTGGCCAGGTTTAATGTGGGACCAAAACTAAATAAATTTTGAAGAAAAAAATTAACCTTGAGTCTGATTAGAGAAATTTAAGAGAATATGAATATCAACCTAAAGGTCAAAGGAAAAAACAATAAAAATTTCTAAACTGACCTAGTTTTTCTACATTTTAAGCCACAAAACATATTTTGTTTAAATCAGTCAATTCCTCTCAACATTTTTTGTGGAAACTAAATTTATATTTTATAGAGGGTCAAAATGAACTTGAAAATTCCTATACAGATTCATTAAAATAAGGCTGAATTTACAAGCCACAGTAAAGAGAGTTATGTTCTGATTTTAAAAATCCACCTTAGAAATGTTATACTTGTTACATTTATGCAAACAAATTCTAATGTTACATTTCTGCATGATTTTTGTTTGTAATGCAAGAACTTTAAATACAACCATATGTACATGTATTACATTTTTAGTGAATATGTCTCACCATATAAATGTCCCATTTACAACAGACCCTACATTTTGAAAAGAAAATCCTTTATGTTTTAAGCATTTTAAAGGACTTATAAATAAACACCAGAATGCAAACTGATCAATTTATAGTGCATCATCCATTATTTTCTTAGGATTTATCGACACTTCATCATAGAATTAATATCCTCGTGTTATTACTAACTATACCAAGTAAAAATATATTTAAGAGTGTTTTGAAAAACTAGAAAAAAAAATTTGCAACTCTGATGGGTGGTGGGAGAGGATTACTCACCTCTTACACAAATGATCCATCCAATTCAAAAGCCTTGAATGGGTGCAAAGCAAAGTTCCATGGAGGTCAAAAATAGCAAGCTGTGTTGGTAATTTCTTTGCTGAATTTTCTGCGGACTGTGCACTTTCTGTCCTGACATCAAATGGTTCAACAAGAAAACGCTCTTCAGGTAGATACTTATAGTACTGGACCCAGTCCTTTTCTGGAAGAATGAGGGGAAGTAAATCAGTTACACTCTGAATCACATGATCTGCATCAGGGAGAAGATCACGCGACGTTCCAACACCACTCAGAACCCCAATATTCCAGCCAAGTTTTGCTGCTTTCCCCATTCCAACATCTGCCTTTGTGTCCCCTACCATGACAGCATTGTTGGGATCAACTCCAAGTTTCTCACAGATTTTTAATGCTGAAAAAGGGGATGGCTTTGGTTCGATGTTAGGGTCATCTCCACACATTATACAGTCAACATATTGCTCCAAATTAAGTACTCTTAATGCATTTGTGGTCGATTCTCTCGAGTCAGAAGTTGAAAGTGCAATTTTTATACCATTTGCTTTAAGAATCTTGAACAGAATTTCCAAATCTGTTATAGACTTCAAAGTTTTTGAAGAATTTGTGTTTCCTTCTTCCCAGCAAGCACTTAAGATTTCATTTGCTTTTTCCTCGCTGTATCCTGCCTCCTCCTTAAGAAGGGATATGAGTTCTCTAGTGATGATTGATTTAGTAGACTCTGCCAGAAGGCCGGGAAGAAACCTCTCACTGTCAGAGGAATAACCAAGCATGGAGTTAATTTTGTCCTCCAACATCAATCCAGTCTTGCTTTCCAGTCTAAGCAATTAAAAAAAATTAAAGAAGCACTGTCAGATAAAAAATATTCTAACATAAACTGAGCTGAAACTTAAATGTGAAAATCATTTAAGCACAGAGGAGAAACTGTTCATCGTAATACATGCAGTCAAAGAAAAAATACATATTGGAAAATTCAACTTAAATTCCCTTCAAAGAAATTTTAATGACAGTCAGCAAGGCTTATTGTTGTGCAGTATGATGGACAGAGACACCACCACCACCACCACCATTTATCCAGCTGCAAACTGACCAGGTTTGCAAATAAGCATACTGAAATCTAATATCTAGGAAGAGTCATTTCAATCAACAGAATCATTAAATTTTTGTTTCTTCAGGCCATGAAAATTTGGATGAACTGGAATTATGAAGCAGTGACATTCACAAGAAAAAATTAAGCTTGATTTAACTAGAGCTAATTCCATGGCTGAACAAAGCAAAATGTCCATTCTCTTAACTACATATTCCACTTTAGAACTACGACTCTGTAACCCAAAATCTAGTATATGTGTTTTCCACTATAACTGCAGAAAGTTGAAAAAAATAACAAAAAAACTCTACTGTCTGAAAAGGAATACCAGGAATTCAAGGTAAAGACTGTTTTTCTTTAAAAAAAACGTCTTTGATAAGCGTAGTGAAAAGATTATTGAATAAGCTACTGTGGCAGCAAACTTGGATGCTAAGATTGGCACCATTTCATTTAGGATATATATACAGTTGATACTTTTGATGAAAACCTCATCTTGGTATGACCACCAACTCAAAAGAATTCATGACAAGATTTTCATCATGTTTATTGTGTCAACCATTCGGAAGGTCAGATCGACATCGGTTTCATTCAGAACTAATTATCACATTTAATCTTCTGGTTAAAACTCCTTGCTGATATGGCAATAACAAGATTTAAAGATGGCTGCCATGATGGCCATATCGGATGTCAAATTGGTACCAGTTTTATCTAATGCTAACTCAACATCTTAAGAAGTCTTGTAGTGAAAACCTACTGCTGATATGACTTTCAAGATGGCTTCCGATGTAGCTATATTAGACAGCACACCAGCACCATTTTCATTTAGAAGCAAATAAACATAATCATAGTAAGTCTTTTAATTAAAATGCCATTTTGATATGACAACACATCCAACAGGAGTAATAATAACAAAGATTTTCAAACTTATTACCACAGCTATATTGGATGATAGATGGCACCATTTTTATTTCAAACTAAGTATACTTTATAAGAAATGCTTTAATGGAACCTTAATGTTGAAACAACCAACCATTCATGAGAAAAGCGATAAAAAGATGTTCACAATGGTAGCTATGACCATATTTTTTTAAGGGCCAACTAGACATCATATGAAGTCTTCCGGGGGAAATCAATGATTTCCATTCAGGACAATGAGCAACAACAAGATTTTCAGGATGGATGACATGCTGGCCATATTGTATGTCAAATCAATATCATTTTTACTTAGGAGCAACAAGACATAGAAAGTCTTTTAGTCAAAAAGTCTTGCTGATATGAACATCCACTCAGGAGGAGCAGCTATAACATTTTCAAGATGGCTACCTTGGCAGCCATATTGAAAAACAGACCAGCACCATTTTCATTTAGGACCAAATAGTCATCAAAAGAAAATCTTTCAGTGAAAATTTCATGTTGATATGAGCATCCATTCTGGAAAAAGAGGACAAGGTTTTCCAGATGGCTGCTGTGAAAACCAAACATAATGACTATCTGAGCAGCACCATTTTCATTAATGATCAACTTAACCTTGGGATGAATGTATGTATAACATTCTTTGGCAGCCTTCCAAGTTGAGTACATATGATTTAATCTTTCTGATCATTGTGAAATTTTAAAAAATACAATCTAGACAAAGTTTGAGCAAAATCTTTACAGAACAGTATTAAAAGAACAAAGTTGTACTATAGTGGCACACCTCATGTGAGGCCCTTCTCAAATGATGTTGCGTCTTTTGTGAGCCCAACACCAGAATAAAATATTTTAGCCTCTTGTTTCCCTCAAAAGAGGCTAATTGTTATATAAAGACACAATTTTTAATATTTTCTCTTATAATGGGAAAAATGTACCTCCAAAATGAGTAACACAAAAATAATAACAAATGGTTCACTATGTCACACTGGAATATTTTACAAGTTTAATGTTATTATTTACCCTTTGGAACTAAGGAAACAATTTTGACAAATTTTACAATATGTAAGATTTACTGCTTACCTCTTCACCAGCCGTGTTATCCATGGCTTCCACATTGAATGGAAGCAAATTAAGGTCCCATCCTTGTCGAATATCACCAGCTCTGCTTTCTTATTCTTCCATGTCTCCTTGGTTCTAACACTCTTAACTGTATCTGACATGGGTCTGGATAAAACCCCATTCTTGCTCTCTTTTCTGATGCCTGACTTTGAATTGAATGCTTGGTAGACTACCAAAAAAAAAAATCAACACAAAATGAATGACATTGAATGGGTCCCATGCTGATTGTGTGAGGTCACCATACAACCATGATGAAACCTTTCCATGACCTTTATAACAAAGCTATAAATTTAGAATGCAGACTTTGAAAGTATGCTTTATCTCCCAGACATTGGAGTCAAATTGAACAAAAGAAAAGAAGGAATCAGTGACCTTGATCCTGAAACAAATTTACTGTTTAAGGTACAAGAGATGCCACCAACTGAGAAAAATAGATTTACTCCATGATTCTTCCATGTACATCATACTGCATTTAAAATAAAATAAGTAAAAGAATCCCTAAAATATTGACCAATTGTAATGACTTTCAAGATATGATGCTGAACTGAAAAATGCAACACAGCATCTAGTGACAAAATATTTTATATATTATAAGGACAAAAAAAGGCCTCTAAAATACTCTTAAACCATGGGTTGATGGAAAAATATGAATAGAATCTAAAATAAAATGAGCTGGTAATGGCAATGCTCCCAAAAAAGGAAAGTAAAAAACATTGAAGCTAATAAAGTCTTAAAAGCACCATATGCTATGAATTGGTGCAGAGCCCATTCAGTGTGGTTGACATAGCCCCATGTAGACAGGCTATTCACAACGATATTCCTCTTGCCCAAAATATGAAGGTCTTGGAGAGTTATCTATTCCATAACTGTCCACTGGAGGAGTTTCAATAATTCCACACAAAGAGAAGAATTATACTTGATTTGTACTACCATGAATCTATTGTCAGAGGCAACCACAACAATATGATGACTTGTGTGACTGAACTAGTCATTGGTGAAACCCCCATGTTGATACAACTTTCTGTTAGGTAAAAGCTGGCCATCATGGTGGCTGGTCATGACCTGCTTCATTCAGAATCAACTAGACCTTCAGATGAATGAACCATACATACTGTCTTAAAAGTAGAGTCAAACTGCAAACACAAAATATCCCAATCTAACATTGTATAATGCACTTGCAGACGGGTGTATGTTGTTGTTCTACTGATATTGCTCCTAACAAATTGCACAGTGCAGATGGACTTGACTTAATAGGTGATTATATATGGTATGTGTCAGATGGGCTTGGCTTAATAGGTGATTATATATGGTATGTGTCAGATGGACTTGACTTAATAGGTGATTATATATGGTATGTGTCAGATGGACTTGACTTAATAGGTGATTATATATGGTATGTGTCAGATGGACTTGGCTTAATAGGTGATTATATATGGTATGTGTCAGATGGACTTGGCTTAATAGGTGATTATATATGGTATGTGTCAGATGGACTTGACTTAATAGGTGATTATATATGGTATGCGTCAGATGGACTTGGCTTAACAGGTGATTATATATGGTATGTGTCAGATGGACTTGGCTTAATAGGTGATTATATATGGTATGTGTCAAGTTTCACAGAAAGCCTCTATTTAATAGTATCTTAGATGGAGTAATAATAAACTTCTGCTAACAGATGGGTAATGGACAAATGACCATCCCAAAAGCTCTTCTGGGCTATCACTGACCAATTTAATAGCAGGCCAAGTGTAAATAGCATACTGGACAACTGACCAATTTAATAGCAGGCCAAATGTAAATAGCGTACTGAACCAATGACCAATGTAATAGCTAGACAAGTGTAAATAGCATACTGGACAACTGAGCAATTTAATAGCAGGCCAAGTACTGGACTACTGCTGGCATTGTGTGACTAGCTAACAAATTCCCTAGCTCAACCCACCATCCTGTTGGTATCAGCTAATTGTCATTTATTCAACATTCCAAAGGGCTGAAGCTCAGCTATATGTGTCACAGAGGTCTCACTAAGATTTTAAAACTAGCAGTGCAGAACTTCTATTTTGGGGAAAAGAGGAGTCCCACCAGCAAAGGCTGCAGTCCCCTACCAGAAGCAAATTGGGCATACCTGAAATATCTATATTTCCAGAAGATTAGAAATAGCAGTTGCCATCGAGTTTAATTTTCTAACTGCTTTACGACACTGTCATGTAGCCATTGTTTGTTCATTACTAATGGCATTAGAGTGAGAGTGAATAATGTCAGGCCAAGAAAAGGTCTTATTCCAAGCACTAAGTTAGGCATAACACAGTGTTCCACGTGAAATGTCACTTCTAGCACTCTGTTGAATATCATTACAATCTTTGCCAATTTGCCATTTCACAACAAAAGTCTTATCCAAATTGGCAAAAAGCATAGTCTAACTTTCAACTTTTCTTGAGTTTGAGGTCACGTGCACTACTTAGTTGACTCCTCTTGGAAACGAACACAATAATGAAAGCTAAAGCTGTTCATTTGATGTACTCTTGTAAACAAGTACATCATTGGTCATTCTGCTTCTAAAATCAGTGTAATTATCAACACATTTTTTCACCATTCTGCAGCTAGTCAAGTCTTTGAACTTGCCGCCAAGCTTGTGGGTCATGATCTTCAGATGTACTTTATAAATCAATGACAATATGTACATCTTAGGGTCTATCAGTCACAGAATTTTATGATTGTAAATATCAGCACAGCTAAAATGATCAATTGATCAATACATTTTCACACTCAAAAGGTGGTTGCAGGAGGACTAGCAAGGCCTTGAATTTGCCGTCAAGTAAATTGGTGCATACAGAGGACTCCCGCATAAGTGGCTTTCTGCCTACCAGATAAAAATTATGAGTCCAGATATGCGTGATTAAGCATTTCCGAGACCTCTGCCTGTAACAGTGAATTGTAATGTCATAACATCTTGTGTGTTAAACTTTTTGGAATAATGTGGTTTACTGAAGGTCTCGCGAAATGGTCTAGTTAGCTAAACATCATGTATACACTAAACTGTCGTAATATCTCTTATCAGCCCAATAGTCATGAAATGTTCAGAATGAACCAAACATTGCTCTTCATTTAAAAAGTATTACAATTTTCAAAATAAATTGCATGATTTTGCGATTACAGTGTAATGCCATGTTAATCAAGGGCCATAACTCATGTTAACAATAATACAGAAGGCTGATAATCAAACCCTTTATTAGTTCTCATCAAAACAATGTTTTATTCCAGATTTGTTAAAAATCCAAGAATTTTATAGCAAACTTATATTATGGAAACCAAACTGTTGATAGGCAAACAGATGTAGAAACAAACTGACAGACTAACATGATTCTCAAAAGGCTCTACCCACATCAGTGAATGGTCAAGTTCACCAAAACTTAAGGAATATAAATACACAGCATTTTCTGGTTTGGTTCAATAGCTTTTTCAAGACATTAAACAGCAGATCAAATGGTCATAACAAAAAGCTATACTAGTATGTCTTCTTCCTTGGAGGGTGGGGGCATATATAAAACAGCATTTGTTATTCAATTTCCAAGAATGTTTTAGTGTAAAAAGAGCAATTTAACTACGAATCAGCATCTTATCAGTTCCTATATTCAACAATGATAGTTATGTTCCTATAGGTGCATTATTGGACAGGTAACGCTATACTACTCTAATATTTCTTGGTTGTAATACCTGTTGGGAGGAACCTCGTTTCCTGCCTCTTGATCAAGCTTCTTGCCAGTACAGACTGCCTATACAAGGAGGGAAAACTCTTCAAAACTCCAGTTATGACACTTGCCATCTCAGATTTTTACCTTTATAATTGATCTTCAATAGTTTATTGCCTAAAGTAAAAGAGAAAATAATCAAGTTATCATCAGAATAGCTAAACATGGAAAATACTTTTCTGCAAGAATATATATATATATATATATATATATATATATATATACTAGCAAGTAGCCGGCATGCGTTGCAATGCCATTGTTTCTCAAGGTTACAAAATTACGGTTCTGCATTTTCAATCTGACAATGACCAAATAGTTTGAAGTGTACTAAGTACAATCAGTGATTTGTCATTTGCTAAAGAACATATTACGGTGGTGTACATTTAATATAATCTAAGGACTGACATACACTCAATCATTCACTCACAAAGGACTGCAAAATATTAACATTTCACTTGTCTAATTAACTATCACAAGAAATGAGCATCTCCTTCAGACATTTGTTTTATATTCATGACATCAGTAATCAACAATTCCATCTGTAGCAATATCCGGAAACCTACCAATTACATCCCTGTGTTCAATTTTATGCTTGTGCATTAACTTCATTCCTTGAAATACCTTTATTGCTGGTATATTCTTGTACATTATTAGCAACACAAAAATTGTAATTACATATTTGAATTTGAATTTTTCATACCAAACATTCTGCAAAATAACTTTCCAATTTTGCTACTTACATGAGCAGCAGAGAGGAAAAACAGACTTTCTCTAATTGGGGTATATTTTAAGCAAAATATTCTAAGGCTCCATTTGCCAAACTGAGACTTAACAATTTTAGAGTTCTGTTTGTCAAACGGAGCCTTCCTCAAGGGTAAAAAAAAAAGACGCCATTTAGTTGACGTTCACCTCCTCGGCTGCTAATGCGCTAACTAAATATTTGATCAAGTCCTTAAGATTTCACAAACAAACTAATTTGTAAAACCTCACCTCGTAAATCAATCAGATTATTAGATTGGTCAGTGAGTTTGAAATTAATTCTCGTTAACAAATTATTATGACATCGCATATAGACTAGATTAGTTGGGTCTTCAATAATTAGAAATCCTGGAGGAGCCGTTGGTGCAAATGAGTATAAAATATATCCTTGCTGAGCTTGATTTGATTGTTCGAGATTTATTTGATAATTTCCTTCGATAACATCACATACTAAATTGAGCGCAATCACCGTTGAAATATTCACATTGTTCGGAGCAATATGTCTACCGCCACCTTCTGGATCATTATTATATTTCAGAATATTTGCTGTAGAATTCTTCAATTTTTTCCAATTATCGTGGATTCTTTTGAACCCAATATCAATAGCATCGTTAAGTTGTTTCTTTAGTTTATCCGGGTTATATCCAGGGATTTTAGATGTTTGAATATCCTCTTTTGGGATATTGAATTCTACCGCAAACACTTCTTTATAAATTTCATTCATTAATACTTCTTGAATAATTTTCGTATGAAATGTTTCCATATCGTTGATGATTTTGTTACCTGTTTGTACTACACTAATAAACTCGTTTTGGGTGAGAGAGCTGGATTTGATGGATATTAACAATAATGAAAAATCATTATTCATCTTTGTTAAGTTTTCTTTGATTAGGTGGGTGTAAAATATCATATTATTTTTATTGTCGTATCCTATAAATTTGGGAGAAAAATCTTGATAACTTTTTATTGGATTATCAGGTTTCATCTTGTCTGTGACATAATCGGATTTCTTAGGTTCGGGTGGAAAATCCTTCGAATTTTCTCGCGAGTTATCCGGTGGTAATTCAGGCCATCCTAACACGGATCTTATAGAACTCTGATAAATATCTACAACGTATCCTTCTGTATTTATCTCGATAGCGGATGATAATGTTGGTTCGTGAACTGTTATAGCGATTTTTGATTCTTTTCCAGTGAGAGATTTTATTCTTCGTTGAAATTCAGCATTGATCTGTTCGATTTGATATGACCCAGTTGGTATAGAAACAACCTGCCAATCTGGTGTTCCGTCTTCACGATTCTTGTTTGCAAATACCAAGGAATTATTCGGTTGTTGACCACCAAATGCTACCGATCTGATATTAGGCCAGCTATGATATACTCGTAGTTTTGCTAGCGCGATCTCGCTCACGGGAACAGGAATTGGAAAATTAACACTAAATTCGGGATGTGTTGAGGTTATTGATATCGTGCTTGTTTTCACTGGTGTTGTATTTGTTACTATTTGTTGAAGTAGTTCTTGCGACGACATTATTATTATTATTCTGCTCTAATTTCAGCATTGTTGATCTATACAATTGAGTCATAGTTGAAAATTCGCTATCTGATATTGTTGTGTCATCCAACGACGATGATATCAATGAGGATAATTGTGAGTAACTGGTAGATGCAATATGATATTTAATTAAATAATCATGTAGTTTACTCTGGCTACACGATGATAGTTTTTTTGTGATCCCAGTTAATATACCAGCAATTGTAGCCACTGCGGAAATAGCGATTGGAACTACGACCGGAGCAATCATTGTAACCGAAGATAGTATTATTCCAGCAGCAGTGATTACTCCTGACACCGAGTACACGGTGATATCAACTGTGGTTATTCTTCGTTTGTATTTTTTGATTTTTATTTGATACTCCTCACAGAGAGAACTGAGTTTAGTTTGATATTCTCTGACTTGATCATAGCGATACTGATTCGATGATGGAGTCATTTTATTTTAAAAGCGTTAGTATTTTTAATTTAACTGTTTACTTAAATTCGCTACGAATTCTACGTACCACGTTACTGAACTCCTGACTAGATTATCATCTGTATTTTTTATCGTGAATTGTTCAGTTGTATCCTTGTCGATGATCGTTGATATTGTATTATTGACTCCAGATGAACTCGACGATGATATATTAAACTGATTCGGTGATACTATTGTTAATCGATAAATACCCTTGACTGCTGCGGTGATATCTAGTTTGTTATCTTTAGGTGTCCACGTATATGATCCGTGTTGAATCGTGTATACTACGTTAATGATAGATTTATCATGAGGAATTTTTACTTTTTCAATGACGCTTATCATTCTTATTGCATCCGTTAAGATATTATTAGTGGTCGTTTTAAGTTCATCGATGGATTTTTTAATATCGGGAAGTGTTATTTCAATTTTATCAAATGAGCTCCCAATAAACTTGTCTATGAGGTTTTTACGAAACGTCATAAATAATTTCGTGTGTTTTTCATATTCAGATTGAAGAGTTGCTAGTTCTAATATAGAATCTTTTATTACGGTGAGTTTTGGTTCAGTCACCGGTGGATTTCCAAAAAATTCTAGTATGGGTTTGTCAATTTTGTTAATTGTATTTCTTTGTGTTTCACTAAACTGATCAAATATAATTATATGATCATCATACTTATCATTAAGCGATTTCAATGAATTCACCGTGTTATCATATATTGCTAATTTATCCGTAATTGTTGAAACAAGTACACCTGGTTTGAGTTTACCCCCATCAGAAAATAATGCGATAGTATCCTCTGCTGCGTCTCGTTGTTTAACCAAAATATTATTAAGAGAGATATTACTACTTTTCAATTTACCCTGACGATCTTGAAATACAACTATTTCACCGGGATCAACATTTGTTAGGTTTAATATTTCGGATATTTCATCTTCGATTAGTTTTTTAACATCCTTGTTATCAACGGTTTCAACTCCACTATCAGGTTTCTTCAGCGATGATAAAGGTCGTCCCCAAATATCAATCATTATTATAGAAATCTTTTTATCATTTAAATCCTATGGATTTCTAATCATATGGATTTTCAATCCAATGACCGCTAGCGTTTCTACCGCTAGTATACTCATTTACTACTATATGAGGTGGTTTCGAAAATCTTTTGGATATAGCATCAAGTACATTTAATACTTCATTACCACATATTGGTGGATCAAGCATTGTTTGTGTTGGTAACGTAGAATACCAAGTCTTCATTGGAAGGGTTTTAATATAACGCATAAATTCTTTCGGCGGCGCTAATCCATATGAGTCAAAATAAATAATCCCACGTGGATCAATTGCGTAACAAACCCAATGTGTTCCAGGTCCGGAGCTGTTATCTAAATTAATAATACCGGTTTCAACATCATTTGGTTGTGCCGGTAACTGATCTCTCATAAAAACCCCTCTGAAATTTTTTATTTTTAATTTTTTAGCGGTATCAATTAAATCAAAATTGGACATAGGAATCGCAGATTTGGAAATCGAAGATTTCTCAACTATATCGTTCCTGGAATTCGAAGACCCTTTCCGCTGTACCATGAACTCGGGGTTCCTGGTAGTCTTAGACCCTTTCCTTTTTTTTTATACCCTTTTCCAGTTGCCTTTTTCAACGCCATTCCTGCTGCGGTACCAATAGCTCCTAACGCTGCTGCCTTCGCTACCGCTGGGGCTGCTGCGGCAATCAACCCTGGAATCAACCCTAACAACGGGAATATACCACCAGTCTTTTCCATATTTTTAATCGCGCTCGTAGAAAGAGTAACCTGAACTCCCTTTTTTTCTTTCAGCGCTTTATTAAAATGATTAACCTGAGTTTTCGTCAGCGATAGTTTATTCCCTCCGCCATTCATTTGATTAGGTTTCAGCGTTATTGTGGTTCCACATTGCTTAGCTGATTTGGATTGTAATTTTTTTATTTGACCAGGTGTCAATGTGACATTGATATTACTATACGACATTATACAAAATAGATTGATTCTAAATCGCAAGTGATTCTAAATTCAATTATAGATTTTCAACTGGTGCATCTACTAGTCTCATTCGTCCACCAACACCTTCGAGTATCATTGATTTATCACTAAGAATAACAGCAACTGCTCTATAATTCGTGATAAGGAGGGGGGGAGCAACCCCACCAACTGCTGGACCAGTCGGACGGGTTACACGAGCTCGGAAGTGTATATCAACTACGGACTGTTTCATCAAGTCAAGATGTTCTAGGGAAAAGTAATAAATCGGATACAGACTTTTAAAATCCAATTGTGATATTTGTAGACCAGTATCTACATTTTGATCACGTCCCATAAATGATAGCAATCGATGATAAACTCGTGCAATGTGGTTATTTTCATAGTTAAGTTGTATATCCTCTGATGGTTCTTGTTGTCCGTTTATTTTCAGCGAGACTTCACTACACCCAAGTTTATCAAATATCATATGACTTCTTTCTTGATTGTTTAATCTCGTAATATCCTGTAGAGCAACAAATATATGCCGTGGAGCTGAAACACCCTGTCGTGCTGCCAAATGCCATGTAAATGTACCATCAATATTAGAATCCATGGTATCTGTGGACGTTGTCAACCAGCTTAATAATCTCTTTCCCCCTTGATCCATAAATGATAGCAACCGCGGTTCTACTGACAATGATGGAGTCAACACTGGCATCCATAATGTTAGTTTTGATAAAATTACTTTACCATCGGCAACGCCAACAGCGCTCCAGATTGCATTATTATCATTACCCTTTCTCACTAGTGCTACAGTATGCTTTACTCCATAAATAACTTTTCTGACGTTTCTACAAAATCCAAATATATGATGGAGCGGAATAGCACATGAAAAATGTCGACGATCTCCTTGTAACATTGTTACTCGTGTTGCAAATCCTAGGTTGTAATTAGGAACAGTATTTATGACATCAAAATCACCACCTGGTCCTACATATCCGGGTGGTACTGGAGCAACTGCTGTAGCTTGTGTTGCCTTTACTCTAGAATACTGGACGTGCTCAGCGTTATCAGTAATATCCTTAGAGAACATCATAGATGGACCCGCTGATCTAGTATAGTCATCAGAGTATCTTGCTAGCCCTAGTATTGTTGTTGCAACATCAACCTCACGTTCAATAGATTCGATTTCTTTTCCATCAATGAGATATCTTGCGCTTTCAAATAATGCCATAATACCATTATTAACAAAACCAACTCGTAAATTAGGCCCATATACTGTATTAAGATCATTATTTTGTACGAGTTCACCTTCAACCTCAATAAAGGCTTCAGCGGGTAAAAAGTATTTACTGGTATCATGAACCTGAAGTTCAATTCTTCCTCGAAGATTAGGTTGTACTGCGTGATAAGCAAAAAATTGATAATCACGTACAGAAGTATCTTTAAGCACTGGGGCTTCCATGTCAAATGCAACATCAGGGTTTTGTTTGAACATTTTTATTATATATCCGATGGTCTAAATCAAAAATTCTGAAAGAATTCTGAAGGAATTTTGAATTGAAAACCCAAGGAATTCATTTAGAGAAAATCGATTTTCATGAAATTATGTCGACGGATTAGCCAAAAAACAATACAAAATCAATAAAAAAAACATCTAAAATTCGATGAAACAACATATTTTTAGCCTCACAGGATAAAAAATCTGATCAAAATCGATTTTCTCTAAATGAATTCCTGGGGTTTTCATCCTCGATTTTCATGAAATTTTGTCGATGAATTGCATAAAAACACTAGAAAAATGAGTAAAAACACTAGAAAAATGGTAAAAAAAGTAAAAAATCTAACAAAATTAGCAAATTATAAATATTTTATAATATAAAAATAAATATTTAGTTGGGTGTATTTTAATAATGATGATGAAAATATCTGATAATGAAGATAACGTAAGTAGAATCACAAGTGATTCTGACATTAATGTTTCTGATACAAGTGATTCTGACACAAATATTTCTACAATAACCATAACAACTGAGCATCCTATTCAAATAAATAGAATCACAAGTGATTCTGACACTAGTGTTTCTACAATAACTATCATAATTGGAAATCCTGTTCAAATAAATATTTCTAACGTTTCCGGCGAATCTTCTTAAAACCACTTCCCGAAAGCCCACTTCCGGCTATCATATTTGCTGTTATATTATCCTGGGCGTTAGTCATTAATGATTGTAGTTTTTTATCCACGGCGTTATTTATTATTTTACTAACCTGTGTAGGCATTACTGCAGTAGATGGCAGTGAAGTCATTCCAGAAACACTAGTGTTTTTGGGGTTTGTTGAAAATCTTCGTGATTTCACTAACGCTGTTAGTTTATCCCGAGCGGCTGAAAATGCCTTACTAGCAAGATCACCAACAGTGTTAATACCCTTATCTCGGATAACATCAATTGCTTTCATTGCTGCCTGTTTTGCAAACGGAGCTACTTTTGGAGCCATTCTTGAAAATAATCCCATTATAGTATTACCGAGACCATCTCCATAGTATACTCGGTATTTTGGTAATCGTGAGTTTACCACGTAGACGTTAGTTGGTTTATCATGGTTGTAGTGTATGATCATTCTCTATATAGAAGTATTATACTTCTAACACTAGTGTTTCCAAATGCTAAAGCATTTCCAGTGACATTAGTCACTATGATAACCGTAGAAATTCGAAGAATTTTCGGCTAACTCCTCAATGAAATCTCTATATGTTGCAATATCCATGATACCACCTTGAAATAACCTCCTACAGATATCAGCTGCTTCATTGATTATTTCCAGTGAGTTATTCCCGGCTCGTTTTCCTCCTACAAGTACTTCTAATCGGGATATATCGCTAAGAATATTGCCAGGGCAAGAAATACTTGTATTTCCACTCGAAGAATTTCCAACTAAACCACTTCCTGTTTTAGTTTTTAGTTGTTTTTTTCCTTTTTTTTCTTCTTTTTCTTTTCCTTTTTCTTTTTGTACTAATGCTTCTAATACTACTACATCTTGATTTTGTTCTTCTATTTCTTGATTATATTTTTTAAGTCCATTTTGAAAATAGCCATATTTTTCACTATTTTTATTTAAACGACCTGTAATATTTTGATTTATTTTAAATATCCAATCAACATAATTATTAAAACCTACTTTACTTTTTTCATTACTTGAAAGATTCAAAAGATCTTTTCCTGAGTTAAAATTATCAGTAGCAAATTTAGCTAACTCATAATATTCATTTATTTTCGATGTAGGGTAATTTTTAATTTTAGTTATACCACCCTCAGTAAATTTATCTATAAAAGAAACTGATGTTTTTTTTTTCAGTATCTAATTCTTCTCTCTGAGAGGTAGCACCTAATTCTTCTTCCTCTTCAGGTGGAAATGCTTGCGTGAGTGAGGAAATATCAACATCACCTAATCGTTCAATTTCTTCCTGAAGTTCTCGTTGTTGTTTTCGTTCTTGTTCTCGTTGTTCTATAGCATCTACAAAACCAGCAGGAAGTGTTTGTAATGACTTTTTCGTTTGTTTAGTTCGTTTTGATATTTTCTCTAACACAGGGAGAAAGGACTCTTTCTGCGCGCTTTCTTGTTTAGAGATTGCTGTTTTCACATCTGTAGTTGCCTTGACAACTGGTTTGAAGAGTTGTTCTGTATCCTCAGAAAAATCAGTCTGAAATAATTGCCGCTGTTGAAGTTTTTCGCGGATTCTATCACGAAGGGGTAATATTTTCTTAAGAGCTTCAAGTTTTTCTCTAGCTAATCTCGTTGTTAATGATTCTCCTACCATTATTGAAAGAGTATCATTATTGTTAAATTAGAAATGCAAAGCATTTCATTGCAAATCATTTCGAAAGAAATCACTAACTAAAAAATGCAAAGCATTTTAATACTTCCTTGTTATTGTACTGAGTCACACATAATTTTACTTCCTCATACCGTACTGGTTATACAAACAAAGGAGGCTCTCTACGCGTGGGCTCATCACCTTCAGAGTTTTCCATTAACATTTTTAATTGTCTCACTTTACAATTAATAAGTCTCTTTTGTTCATATTCTAATCCTAATTGCTTACGTACACGTTCAACGATGCTACATAATGGTACGAAGACATTAACATCTTCAGTATTTACTAAACTCTCACGTATAAGCTTTTGGATATTTTTGATTAAAAAATATTTCTTAGATAGAACATATTTTCCTGTCTGTTCTGCAAATTGTATATCCTCGAAATTGGTCATAATTTGATCACAATCCAAACCTGAACATAATTTTACATTTTGATCCTTCAACTTATTGATTTCAATAATAATCAATTTGAGATTTTCAATATTCATATATATATAAAAATATATTTGTTTAAATGCAAAGTATTTTAAATACAAAATATGAAAATTCTTTAAAAGTATTAAAAATACAAAGTATTTCAAATACAAAGTATTTCAAATACAAAGTATTTTAAAATGAATTCTGGATACACTAAGGTGTTGATCATCTTAGTATACCCAGAAGCTTAATGCGATTATAGGTGATTATGATTATATATAATGAATGACGACTGCACACATTCACCGTTTTGAACCCCCTTGGTGTTTTATACATCAAGCAGCGCGCTCAACGGTTACAACCGACAAACACATAACAATAGATTATAGGTGAACAATGAATGAATTGATTTCAATGACAATGGATGACGGCACAATAACCCCTGATCTAGTGTTGTAGGCGGTTATATACACATAGGACGGTACAATGCCATATATCTCCGCGCTCGAGTGTTGCGGCAAATTTTAGGCATAACATGTACTTAATTAAGGATGGATTATAATTCAATGGAACGATGATGGTAATGTGATGTGGGCGTGGTAAACCAAACCAACATGGCAACACATGAATTCGATTTCATGGTTGCATGAGTTGGAAAAAACACCAACCCACGCTACCGAGAATGCGATAGCATGAGTTACAATGTTGGTTTGGCTGAGGGGGATCCGCCCCTCCCCCCCAATTAATATAAAAACATCTTCCGTTTCGCCATCAAATAATGTATCTGCTATGGGGACCGAACACGTAGTTGATATAGATCTATGTTTACAAGACAAACACACTATACCATTACACCACAGAGCCGTCATACAAAATAGAGATTTTTTAGTATATATATCCTTATCAATTAGATCATTGTAATACAAGAAATTTTAACCACGCCCACCTACTTCAATGAATAGGAAACACGCTGTTACACAATGTGCCAGTAGATCAGATATGTTACCTACCCCCTGGTGAGTGAGAATATAATATTTACCTGGTCAGGTAATGATAAGGTTCACGATCATTAACTGGCGAACATAGGTAAATGACACATAGATTTCAATGTTTAAGATCCGTAACTCTGTCATTGGTGGAAATCCTATGGATTTCACACGCGTTATACCTAACGGAGTTATCTCCCGTATTATACATAAACAAACTGAATTTTGTTTTTAAAACGCTTTGAAAAAGCGGTCTTGGTTTTATTCTCAGCAACGCATTGAATAGAATACGGATAAATATCGAAATACCTACCAGCTTCTGACATTGATTGAAATACTATCTCCTTATTGTCAGTGTCCATTGACTTTACGGATCTAGCATTTTTCGGGTATTTCCCAGTTCTTCCTCGTTTTGTGTTTTCACATTGAGAAATAGCTTGAAGGTTGTTCAATTTGTTATTCTTGGGATTAGAATCAATATGATCAATAACAAAACCATCCTTGATTAATCCATTATGCACTTCATAAACGAAACGGTGATTGAGATACATTTTCCCTCCAGCATTAAACTTCAAATAACCCATACCATTATCCCACCCAACAGATTTCTTATTTTTACTGTGTCTAACAACACCATCACTAGAAGCTTCGTAATTTTTAATAACAGGATGTCTTTGAAATTCTTGGCTCATTTGTATATATAATATATCTATTTGTCTAATTCGTTAATTGGCTGAATTATAACATTGGAAAATCTGCCTAAGTAATCTTGAGCAGTTTTTATGATTTTGCTATTGACGTCGTCAGGATTTTTGATTCTTCGCTTGTCATAATAACGTTTTAACTCTCTATAACGCTTACCCCCGCAATTAATGCATAACTGCGACTTGCCTCTTACACCTACCCCACAATGCAAGCATGGTAGAGGTCCCTCCGAACCGTTTCTCACACTCTGCATATGATACCCACAGAATTCATTTCTACATGATTTGTTACATGGAGTCTTTGATCCAATCATAAGCCATTTGCAATGATTCATTATATAAAATTTTCTTATTTAAATACTTGTTTTAATTATAATATGAAGGAGTTCAAGAGATTATCGAAAATTAAGCCTTGGAAAAATGTTAGATTTAATCTCGATAGAATCTCTGATATACCTAAAAGTCTAGTAGATGACAAAACCATATTGAGTAAAATCAGCGACTGTTTTAATGAGTTTAAGCGTGATGGAGCATCTCATACGTGGTCGACATTTCGAATTATTGATGAAGATGTCAATATACCTGTAATTGATGCTACTATGAATGATATAAGAGCAGCTGAGATACTTTCACACCTTGGCCAGAAATCTCTACGGAGGTATTTTTTTAGAATAAAATTCATTATCGAAGAGGAAGGTGAATGGATTATCAGAGATAAATTTGACCCAATCCTTAAGGATAAAAAAACTGTTATTGTGAGTAGAGATTCCAAACCAGGAATTCTAACTGGAATTGACAAACCATACTATGAGAAATCTTACCCTGTAACAGCAGTTGTGTATGGGTTATATCCAATAAATAATAATCCTAATATTGCAAAACTAGCTCCGATGTTTTCATCATCAGTGGCTTTGCCACTTAATTGTGTAGCAACACGGTTAATAGAACACTTTACAAATGCATCCCGGAGAAACAAATTAACTGATCTACGAAGAAAAAAAATAACCGAATGGGAACTAACAGTGAATCAACATGGAGCAACGATTTCCGATATAGCTAAATTAGAAGCATTATTAAAATTTCCAATATCGGTAGCGACAATAACCGGAGAAGTATTATACGAACCGAAATATCAATCGCGAGGAGCTCCAATTGAAATTATTGATCATAACAAACACGCGTGGACACCCGCGGTAAATATATTTCCACGAGAAAGAACTATTCGATATATCCCTAAAGAATTTTCTAGGGATGATTTCTATGAAGAGAAATTATTTGATGCTATTCACGCGTTAACCAAAGACGACCCTGTGTCAGTATGGTTACTCAGGAGTAATGAGGATCCGGAAATAGGATTTGATCAGTTTGTAAAACCAAATGGTGAATTATATCGAACTGAAGAATTAGATACTAGAATGAGAAAAATCGCTAATGAGTACTTAGAAAATTCTAAAGAATTTTCTGTAGAAAAACTACTTACGGATAGTTTTACTATTCCATCAGTGGTAGCTCACTTCGCACGAGAAAAGAATTCATGGCGTCCAACACGAAGTGATTTTCTGGAGGATGTGAAGTTGAGTTGCGTCGAATTTGGTCATGGAGGATTGTGGAATACGAAATACTCACGTGATGGTATGATTTCAATTGATATATCCGCGTGTTATCCTGGAAGTTTTCTCGGATATGGAAAATGCTCTGAATATTTTAAACGATTTGGACATCCCACACATGAAATGACTCGTGTTGCGATTAATGGTCCATTGCCTGATTTTGATTTAACCGGGTTCGCTCGTGTGATATCATTCGAATTAGCTACAGGGTTACATCCGTGTAGTTATCTTTGGCTTGGTAGACATATGTATGAAAAAGCGTGGATGCCAATTGTGCTATTGCGGTATATGATCGATTGTGGTATGCTAATATCGTTAATTGTCAGTGAAGCGATTATTTGTTATAACGCTCAGAAAGATGTTTGGTTACCAAAACCCGATCTAGAAAAAATAATTAACGAACAACGAAAACAATTAGGAGATGGAAATTCGAAGAATTTCAGCGAGGAACAAATCATAGATTGGTCTAAGAAATTATTCGAAGGTAGTAATAGAGAGGCTAAAGATCTCGGACGAAAAATAATCGGTAAATTCACTCAAGGTGGAAGATTTGATAATGCAAAATACTCTTCTAGATTAATCATAGACGATGAAGAATACAATTTCATAATATCTGATTTAATAAAAAAAGGGAAATTTGTAACCCGTAAGAACGCTTTTCTATCAGGGGAATTAGATGAGGAAGCTTACAAATCTGCGAGCGGAACTAATAATGTTTGGGTAGATGATGTCCTTCGAAATGGTAAGAAACTAGGTACGGTTGTTACCTACTGTGATGGAAAAAGTTGTCAATACACACATTTGAGAAGTTCTATGCTAGCCTATTCTTGTATTAATCTATTCTCGATGATAAATAGATTTCCTAATACCGCGGTTAGAGTAGCTACTGATTCGATGTATATCCATGAAAAATACAAATCAGATGTAGCTAAATTCACAGATCCTAAGGAAGCGTGGGGAAATTGGAGGTTTAAAAAAGAAACACTACATGAATATTGTAAATCCGCAGACGTTGCTATGGATGATAAATACTTGAAAAGTAACCATAATATCTCAGAGATTAAATCAGAATTTTCTACTGCACCGCCTGTATCCGATCCGATTTGTAGATACAAGACAGTTTATTTAAACGGCTGTGGTGGATCAGGAAAGACAACTCGTGCAATCGAATTATTTCGTAATAGAAACACAAATGTTTCTAACATGATTGTGTTAACACCAACTCACAGACTCGCCAGAGAGATGATAGCGCGTGGAGTAAAAGCTTGTACTTATCACAGCTTCTTTCGATGGAAAGGCGATAATTGGACTCCTGATCGAATGGGCGATAAATTCATTCCTGATGTAATAATCTGGGATGAAATATGCACGGTATCGTTAACAGTATTACAGACATTTCTATCATGGTTGTTGACAAAAAACACAAAAGTCGTCATGTGCGGGGATCACGGCCAACCGCAGCCATTTGTTGGTGGATCTCCACATGAATGGCTAAAAGGATTTGTAGATTATTATGAAGAGATTAATACCGACCATAGATCACTTGATGAACAATTACGAGAATTCAAAGCGCTAATTAGATTACAACCGGATAAAATCCAATGTGAAATAGCGCGTGAAATAATCTCTGAAACTCCCATGAATGATTTTTGGGAAATGTGGAAGCCAAATGATTTAATAATCGCGAGTAGAAAAATAGTCAGAGACGCACTTCAGATGAAGTTGTTTGCGCTACATAAAGAAAAATTTGCAACACTTCCAGTACCACTCTGTTATAGACCTAAGGATACACGAAAGCAGAATATCGACGTTGACATTCCTGGACAACAACAAAAGCAGAATTTAGTATTAAATGATATTGTGCTGGTTGATATCAGCGTCGTTAAAGATGCATTAGGTGCTGATAAATCCCCATGGACGTTAGGTTATGCAGCAACAATACACTCTTCACAGGGATTGACTATATCCGATACAACTCTTTGGATAGTAGATAATCATATTGAGTGGTCAAATTTAGTTTATCTCGCAGTATCCAGAGTACGGCGAATAAACCAACTTCGAAGAATTGTTGTTGACGATAATGACAATACAATAAGTAATATACACACCGATGATAATATAATCAGAAAAAAACTCTCTGGTTATAAACAACAGGATACAAAAAATAAAAGAGAATTTGACATTGATGCTGAATTAATTAAGACACTAAAGCAACAACAGAACAATCACTGCGCGAGTTGTAATTGTATAATGAGTTGGAATTGGTCGGATAAAGATCCTCGCCAATTCACCGTAGATAGAAAAGATAACAATCTCGGTCATGTCAGAAACAATGTGAGGTTGACTTGTCTTGAGTGCAACAGACGCCGGGGTGACAGCACCCTGGGTGCTAATTAAGACCACGCGGTGGCAATTGAGTATCCTCGGGAATCACTTGTAATTGTTTGCGTGTAAATCCTCGCTGAGGAGCAGTTGAATCCAGTCTATAGATTGGAGGTCTACCAGTTGATCGTGTTATACCGGATATTTTATGCGTAGTGACGCTCCAAATAGGATCGGTAGCTCTTTTTTTACCACCCTCAAGCTCTCCTGGTTCGTATAAGTACCTTACAATGACATTACTACCAAGAATCGGTTCTTTGAAATCTTTTTGTGAAATTCCTTGGATTTCCATTTTGATAGACGCCTTCTTAATAGCGTTGACAGGTTTCATATTAATTGTTCTAGTAATCTCATTATTGATTGCGGTAATCACAGCTGGTAATCTCTTGACCCATTCACGGGATCGTTTATCCTGGATGAATTCTTTTGCGTATTGA
Source organism: Unio delphinus (assembly GCA_029339505.1). Taxonomy (NCBI): domain Eukaryota; kingdom Metazoa; phylum Mollusca; class Bivalvia; order Unionida; family Unionidae; genus Unio; species Unio delphinus. Next base: position 11,955,004 of record JAQISU010001238.1, read on the forward strand.
TATCCGAATAACCGCTCAGCAAGGGTTTTATTAAACCGTTCAACAATTGCCTGATCGCGATGTAGCGCAGTGTGTCCTCGTCTGATGGCGACATTATGATGTTTCATCGTAGATGTAACAACACCTTGAAATTCCTTGCCAGGATCAACTTGTAACAGATTTGGCCAGCGCAGAGGACCTCGTCGATAAATTTTTTCAAATGCAGAAGCTACTTCAGTAGATGATTTTGTTTTTAACGGTTCTGCTTGTTTGTATCGACTTGCAATATCAACTAACGTTAACGCGTATTTGTAACCGTTGTCATGCGGCAGAAATAGTATATCAGCTTGATGAACTTCATTAGGTGTTGTAACATCAAAATGCGAATAGTTAATTTGTTTAGGCGCTGGTAGATAAATTTGCCATATTGCCTGTTTAGATAACCAGTTTGCCGCTGTAGTTTTTTTCACCTTTGATGCACTAGCTAGTTTATTGATTGCTGCGTAACCTCTCCAGTATCCTCTCGGAGAATAATAAATAGATTCCATATTAAAATGCTAGCATTTTCAATTACCAGCACCTAACATCAATTTACCCTTCATAGCAGATTTTACCAACCAAGAAGCCAACTTTTCTTTGAAGGATTTATCAGGAATAGCATTTAACGCATGAATTAATTTTACATCTGCGAGATGTCTGTGTTGAAGATTGCTGCTTTTATAAGCGACATCATGAGCATGACACGCCTTATCAATAGCGTTTATTGGATATTCGCCGGGTCGAGGCTGATTTTGATCATCAAGTCTGATATCTAATCGTGTTCCCGGTCCACAGTAGCTATATCCTGGAAGGTGCTTTTCTCCTGGATACTTTGCCCACGGTGTTCCTGGGAGTTTTGTCAATTTGGCTGCAATATCACCTCCTCGTTTTTTTTTAAAGGTTTCGTGGAAGTAAATCTAAATTTTTTCGTACTACATTGTACGCATTTACCAGAAAGCGCTGATCGATTATTTTTCGTTGTAATCGTCGTCAAGTCATTTGTGCCAGTACGCGTCCTACACTTCACACAATATAGATCCATAATTTATATATAACAGTTATGAATGTAATTGATTATTCAGCTACTCGACAACGAAAACCTATTAAACATCATGCAATGTTACCAGATTCTATTCGCGCGATTATCATCGGACCATCTGGAAGTGGTAAAACACAATTGCTACTTAATTTGATAACGAGATGGATGAAGTGGGATAAATTGTACATGATTGCTCCGAGTGTAGACGATCAACGATGTTATGAAGTGCTAAAGGATTTTAATGATGCCGCGCGAGAAATTAACGGTGATGATATCATTGAGTTTATAACCGATATCGAAGAGGCACCTAGTATTGATGATATTGATGGAAGTATTAACAATTTAGTCGTATATGATGATGTTATGTTGGAAAGACAAACAAATCCAGCAATGATATTTTCCAGAGGCAGACATAAAAACATAGATGTGATATATGTTACTCAAAAATACGCACAGATTCCAAGTATAATAAGAGAAAATTGCAATTTAGTATGCGTATTTAACGGTACTGGAAAATACACATTACAAAATATTTTTAATTACTGGTGTGACGGTGATATGGATTTTAATAAATTTAAAAATTTCTTTAGTATGGCTAGAACCGCCCCATACGGATTTATAACGATAAATTTAGCAGACTCTCGGACAAGATATCGTATCGGACTTGATCAAATATTTAGTTAGCGCATTAGCAGCCGAGGAGGTGAACGTCAACTAAATGGCGTCTTTTTTTTTTACCCTTGAGGAAGGCTCCGTTTGACAAACAGAACTCTAAAATTGTTAAGTCTCAGTTTGGCAAATGGAGCCTTAGAATATTTTGCTTAAAATATACCCCAATTAGAGAAAGTCTGTTTTTCCTCTCTGCTGCTACATGTAATATGAACTAAATGGTATGACTAATATTTATTACCTACAATTATGCAAATTAGAAAGAGAACTAACAAAGAAAATCGCTCACTACAATGCACCTCACACTGATTGTTACACTGAGCTGGTGCTGATAAAATTAAGTGAATGGGTCATAACTCCACCAAAATGATAATCTTACAATTGATTCTGCTCAGATCGTACAGCACGAATAAATAGTTTCAAGATAAACAAGCTTATATAGTCCTCAACGTGACCTAATGTTTTAATCAGCATTTTCTGAAAAAATAACTATTATCTAATGAAAATTTCGTTCAGGAAGGTCCCAAAAGCTTGCAAGATAAAATGTTAGCTATATTATTAAAAGGCTTGTTACTAAAATTATAATATAAGATAAACGGGCTGTTTACAAAACCAAAATCAGTGATTCAGGTCAGGTAGAAAATGGACTTGAATTTGGACAAGGTCAAGTCCAAACTGCATTATCTTAAGAATATTATCAATAAAAAAAATAACAAACAATGCAAATTAAATATACATAGCAAGTCCTCTCATAAAGAAATGAAGTTTTCTGTTAATTGTTCAGTATACATGTAATGTCTAAAAGATTAAATCTTATGAATGACACAGTATGCATAATAATATAATCTATACATGTGAAAGTGCAACTGCTATTAGACTGCACTTTACTTTGAATTGCCTGATGTCAATATTGTATTCCTGCAACAGCAAACTTAATAATCTTTTTATTTGTATTTTTCATCAAGCCAATGAAAGGGGATAGTGATCAACACACACACACACTTATAAAGAGAATAAACTCATATAGATTTCAAATTTTTGCAGAGCCAATATCAAAACCACAATTCCATCTTAACTGTAGAATAATGTATATAGTGCTTGTTTTATTTCGAAGTAAACAAACACACTGGATGAACTACACTAGCTCTGTCCTCTTGAATCAATACTGCTCCAACACAAACATCACATATAAAAAAAACATTTTTACATATTTCCAACCAATTAAACTTTCTATTGTTACTCAATAAATTTTCAAGAGTTCAACAATTATGGAAAACTTGGAGCAACATTTCTGGTAGCATCCAGCCATACCCCAAATTGCATCAGTTACATTTACTGTTAGACAGAAGGAATTCAGTGATAACCTTGACCTTATCGTGCTATGGTTTAACGTGTCCGTGTCCAACGATATGTCCTAGAAATGTAACACACGCAAGGTAAAACTCACTTTTGGATAAATTAATTGTCAAATTTGCATTAGTGAGTTTGTCAAAGAATTGTTGAATTGTCTTTAAATGATCTTTCCAGTTGTTGTAGATGATGACATCGTCAATGTAAGCTGCGTAATTATCTAGGCCAGGTGTTATCATCTTCAATAACTGTTGGGGGAGTACAAGGCGAATCTTACATCCCAAATCGCAACAAGTTATATTAATAAAGTCTATCTAAAGTTACTTATGCCTAAAATTCCTTTGTCTTTTATTTTCTTTTCCTCTGTGGGATTTGTCAGACTACTTTCAAAAGGTCAAATATTGTAACATATTTTGCATTTTCAATGTTATCAATGCAGTCAGCGATTCTTAGAAATTAAATAAATTTGGTTTTATTTAGCCCTCTGTAGCCAAGAGATTCCAAGGCACAAATTTTTTCTACTTGGCGTTTCGAATCAAACGGGGTTTTCTTTATTAACACGGTTGCCATATTTGCATGTGGGAATCGAAGTTTTTAAGCATCAATCAATTGACAGTATTTGTGACGCCTTGGCCACAATAGATCAAAAAAAATTATAAATTAATGAATGAAATGAACAAAGGCGTGTGCATCTTTTGTATTCTGTATGCTTTTTGTTTATTGATGGAGTTACAAATAAACGGGAGGGCGTGTCAAAGCAGGCCACTTCCATTATGTAATTTACTAGACAAACAAATTGTTCTCGGCCTTTTTTTAAAATCTAATTTTGACTAGATGCCGCCAACGTTCCCTGTAAGTGAAGGGTAGATGTACGCGCAGTGCTCGCTGCACTCCGCAAGCATTACGGAGACGAGCAAAATTTAACGTTGGACTGAGCAAAAATTGACAATTCAGCTGCGCGGGGATGCCTGAGCAACTGCGCGCGCACGCAGGGAACGTTGGATGCAGCTAGTCAAAATATATAAAAAAGGCGGAGAACAATTTGTTGGTCAAGTAATTTACTACCTCGTGGTCCAAATGGAGATCGTCTATTTTTTCGAACATTGATAATGTAAATACTTAATATTGAAACAAGGTTTGACACAATGGGAATACAGTACATATTTATCTTTAAATTATTACTTACTACTTTAACAATTTATTTTTACTATGTTATTTGTGGATTCATCTGAGTAATTCCCAGCATATATGGCTGGTTAGAACTTTTAGAGGAATCCCATCATAACTTTCAAGATACATGTTGCTTTAAAAAAAATATAAAGTTGCATAAGTTTCAGGGTTGTTCTAAAAAAATGTAAATATGCCAAGTTGTCATGGATTTGATTTCTATACTCACCTAATTCCATGTGTTATACCTGTTGATCTGCTTTCCTTCTCGATCGTCACCATTGAAGTTTTAAAAAATTTTGATCTTCGCCCAGTAGATCTTTCTGAGTTTCATTTCATAAGTTTGATTTTAAACACTGCCTTATGTTTTTGTTTAGAGTATTATTCTGGGCAATATAGTCACATCTGCTCCGAGTTGTCATTATTTATTGTTATCTAAAATATTTTAAACTGAGTGCATGTTTGTAAAGTTACGCCGTGGAAACAATAGTCAGGAGGTTGGCTAAACAAGGGTAAAACCTTCTAAACATGGTATTGCAAAACACTTGAAATGAAACCCAATCAAGGTTTTTAGTTAAAACTGCATACTAAATGTGCCTCAAATGCAACAATCTGTGGCAGGTGGAAACCTTAAGTCAGGAGGGCAGGCAAGCAGACGGCATATTTTTTTTTTCTACTTGAATTATATTTTTCCATGTAATTTACTTCAAAGACAACCTCTCATGCATCAAATCACTCTTTTGACTTCCCTGAACAGCTTTATAGTGAGGTATTAAGATTCTATGTCTTAAACTCTGACATAGAAACATGCGAAACCAACATGTTTAGTAACATCTCTTACCGAGAAAATGAACTTACAAAATTGATATTTAAATCCCAAATATATTTAAATGACCTATAACAAATCCAAAATGTTCCGAATGAGCTCCAATAGTATTAGATATGCTGATGTACCAATAGTCTTCAATGTGTTGCTATATCAATGGTCTTAAATGCGTTGATTTTCCAAAATTCTTGAATTTATTGATTTATCACAATTTGAATTTTTAGAGATGAAAACCATGATTTTATGAAGAAAAGTGTTATTCACTTTTTTTTAGTTTCTAAGTTTATCTATCAAAACGTAAATAGGTCAAAACAGTGTGAATTCATTAGTTTTCATTGGGTACCAATTTTTATGAGGGGTGGGAGGGTGGATGCCAACTATAACATTAATTTAAATTCATTATGTCTCTATATAAGTTCTCAATAAGCCCAAAGTAGTGTTTTAGTCAAACGGTCAATGGCCACGTTGTAATGCCAATTAATTATTTAAATAAATTATTCCTTTCAAACTATATATGAACACACCATAAACTCTGATTGCAGAGTTCCATGGCCTAATATAAAACAAAAATCAATAATTGTTTACTAAAATCTTATACAGCTGTATTTATATATATATATATATATATTAAATTGAACCGGAAGTAATAAAAGCATTGTATCAACTACCTGTACATACAGACATGAATAAATTGCGTCACATCCAAATGTGCATGCTCAGATCAATCCTTACATCCATAATGATTAAATTTACACACTGCAACCATTTTCCAAAGTTACAATTCAATTCAGCAGTTGCAAAATCTAGAATAACACATAAATACATGCACTAGTTTACAATGAAATAACCAAATAACGAATTACAATATTAATTCTGACCACGAGCTAGCAATCTACATAATTCTTTGGGGCCCCGAGTGGTCTAAAGCGCTTTCCGTTATGGATCACTGCCATTCGAACTCTGTCTGCGTCGGTTAGAGTCTCATATTCTGCCAAAAGTGGATATGAGAGAAAGCTTGCCAGTAGCTTCTCGTGGTTCGATGGTTATTTCCCGGGTTCTTCCTCCATCATTAATACTGGTCGCCATGTATGGCCTATCGCGTGTTGAAAAATGGCGTTAAACTCTACAACATACTATTTTTTTTTTACATAATCATAGCTCATTTCTCAAATACGTCTGTAAATTAACACTACAAAGGTAATTCTGCGTACTAATTATTCTAGTAATAAAGTATATACATACTGCACATCAACCCAATTACTTTGTCGTAATATTCAGCAACAATCGAGCAAATGATTTACATTTACGAAGTTTTGTCTTTCTTAGAATTTTCAAACGTTTTCCCAACAAATTACGAGTGGCTTTCTCGTAATATTACTTTATAACCTGTTCTAGCACGATGTTTGGGCAACTAGTGAGTACAAAGTTAAATTACGACACTAATTAGGGTCGTTTGATCTTGATCAAAACTTTCAATGTCCAAGTGCGACGACTATTCGTACTACTTCAACTATAGCCGTAGGGTCCATAATATGGCATCTAAAATTTCCTTTGTTCCCCTGACTTACGTAACGTAGGGCAACGCGACAAGCATGTTGCATAATACTTTAACATTCGCGCGCTTAATAACAATATTGACATCCACCAGAACCAGGACCGACAAGAGGGGGAGTGGCTACCGGAGATATATCCCCAGGGGCCCGGGTCGAACAACCACTTTTCATTTTTAAAAAGAACAAAATTGTTTGAACATAAACTAGGAGAGGCCCGTTTAATTCTTACCCCATGGACCATGATCGCTCTATACGTACCTGACCAGAACTGTACGAAGTACCATCTAGTAACGTATTCAACTGCAAATTTTAACAAAATTATATTCAGTCTTACCTAGTCAATATATAATTTTGTTAAAATGTATCATTTTCTGAATTTGATCCACACCTGTTTTGCGGAAAGCGCACTTGCGGAAACGCTAACAAGTAGAATAGTCTGCGTGTGCATCCACACGTATATGGTATATTTAGCATATGTGGCTAACGGTAAGTTATTATAATTATCATTATCTATGAAGACGGGTATTAAGAGCGAGAGACGAATTATACCCGAAGGTATGAACTTTGGCGGACTAATACTTAAAATATTGCGTGCGGTTTAAGTTGAAATGAAAATAAGTTTAACGTAAATAAGTTATTTAAAAATAGATATTTAAGGATTTTTTTAAAATAACTCTCTTTGATATTATCAGTACCGACCGCAACTATACATTTAATATGGTAAGTGGGATAGCCATCGAGTTCGGTACGCGTATTATATGATTGTCAGTAAAGGGACCGGGCTGACTGGAAGAAGACCAATATGGCAGTCCATATTACATGGCATTGTGATGTTCTCCACGTGCATTGTGTGCAAAGCCCTATGTATATGGAAAAGTGAACGCTTGTTACATCTTGATTAGTCCTCACATAACAAGCTAATTACGATTCTATAGTTAAATACCATCCCAATGCCGTTATCTATTGCGGCTAAAATACAATACTAAATTGTCTATTTTAGTTCTATAAATACTTGTTTTCCGTAAAACCGACTGCTCCGGAAAATCTTAATTACGCTATGCTAATGTTAATAATATAAAACTTTAAACTCATTGCGTACTAGACGTGATATTTTCATGTATAACACCCATCCGTACATTAGGTCAATTCTTTTTACCAATAGCCCTTAATACAACTGTGTAAGATTAAGTACTCTGAAGGCTTGGCCAAACCGGCTTTTTCCATTGTATATAACCAGTTCAACTGTTATAAGAATACTATGTATATATATATATATATATATATATATATATATATATATATATATATATATATATATATATATATATATATATAAACAGCATATCATTATGATAATGGCTATATGGTTTCGATTAAAGATAAAATTATACAGATAAAAGTAGTAATAGCGGCTTCCAGCAAAGTCGATCAATACAAAATAATTTAGCAAATACATTAGGGACATAAGCTTTACATTAAACGTAAACACGAATTACTACAAGAAAAAAAACTCTTTAATTTACTTGAAAGGAAGTTAAAATGATTTTAAAAAAATTTAAAATATGTTCAACAAACCTGACACAATGTCGACTGCTGATCCTAAAACGATGTTCCTTGCATTTTAAGTTTTAAGCAGCATATACATACAGGCATGTTTGAAGATTACAGAGAGTGCCACCTGGATCTGGTCTGCTTAAATATCATGGTTTGCTGATGTCAACAAGAGTGAGGTCAAGTGCGTTAAGTACAATAAACAAAACCAGTCGGTATTTCAAGGTAGGCCCTTCCTAAATCTAGCTTTGCTAATATGGCGGTGCGTACGTGGCGTTACAAAAGCAATCGTGAAGTTAAGCAAACGAAATAAACCTAGAAATGTTCCGACAAAAATTAGTTATCTGAATCGGGTTGTCAAATGCTATGATGATATGTTCATTATTCATGACGTCATTATAAACAAGGTACATGTCCTTCCAATCAATCGGATCATCCTCTGTCTTTTCGTTTTGAGAAAGAAACTTCAGATGTAATTGGTCGTCATTGATATTCTGAATTAATTTTGTTCACATGTACAATAAAAACTCAAATCACAATTATTTTCCCTATATATTCTCTGGATTTGTTTCATAATATTGAAATTTGCAATATGTTCAAGTCCTAATAAAATTGTGTGTTGATCTAAGCTTCTTTAACGGTGATCTTACGGCGAAATTCTTGTCAAAAGTTATTCGACAATAAAGTCTCAAAAAGAAATTAGACTGTAAATAAAGAAACGTGCAAATCATCACAGATTAATATTATGGGTCAGCATCCATGCCTCATTATTCTTTCTGAACTGTCACCAAAATTAATATAGTTAGTCAACCGCTCCGGTGGCCTAGTGTTTAGAGCGTCCGCCGCGGAAGCGGGAGGTTGATGGTTCGATCCTTGGCCGAGTCATACCAAAGACTTACAAAAATGGCACTAACAGCTGCCTCGCTTGGCGCTCATCATTAAGAGGTTAGTGTTAGAACTGGTCGGCCTGGTGTCAGGATAATGTGACTGGTACATCATGCTACATGTCTGCGGCATGATGCCCCAGTGTTAGACATCACTATAGACTGCCTCACTGCAGACATCGTAGCGATATGACATGACTGAAAAATTGTTAAAGCTACGTTAAAATTCCAAAACAAACAAACAAAATATAGTTAGTCGCACCATATATTTTACAGAATTAAAAACAAAACTTCCTTTAACTCAACAAAAATATACATAAATCTAATTATTGTGTCAACACAAAAATGAGAGAGGAAAAAACGCGATAAGAATAAAGAAGTATACATGTGACTCGAATCTAACTTAGAGTGTGAAAAAAAAACTCTTACGTAGTTGAAGGAATACACATCAGTTTCACGTGGTTTGATGATTCACCTCCAACAGAGTGCACCACATGTTACAACAGCAAAAGCCGTTATTGTTCCCATGGTGACTGTCTCCTTCCGTCGCCATATACTCTAACGTAAACCGACTGCCAATGTCTTTTGCTATCTTTGGCCGAACCAGTCGAGTATCTTCCGATTGACTCGAACGCTGACCGTCTCCAAACATTAGTTGTTTGCTACAAACTAAAACCTGTTGACCAAGTGCTTAAAACATTGACCTGCTGACGATTGCTAATGTCCGTTGTTTTCATTCATTTGCAGATATCCCTGACACAGGAACGAGGTGTGGATAGTTTTCTGGTTGTCGTAAAAAAGAAATGAAATATCAAAAAATGTAAAATGATATTTCAAGACAAGTTTCGATGCATCTGCAGACTATAGAATGACAATAAAACACCACTATCGTCTAGAAAGTAGTTTGTGACATTAGAGTATTCAAAGAAATATTTGTATCCTCAATTAAAAGCAAGTAATAAAAATGGAAAAGATAGCACCCTTCCACAAGAACTCGGACTTTATTCAATTCAGTCTGGTAAATAATACTAAGGCATATCTTTACCAAACTAGGAATATGTTGAAATTGTTTTATTTACGTATTAAATTCCATTTCTTTTTTTTAGGTACACAACAAGGATTAAAGGTTACTTTAATTATTATCAATAACAAGACATAATATCAATAGATGATATTATTGTTATTAATATTATCATTATTATTATTATTATTATTATTATTATTATTATTATTATTATTATTAAGTAGTCACTGCATGATTAATATATTTGCTTGTGGCAAACATTAAAAAGTGATGAATCCCACAAGAATATGGTTTGTGTTATTTCCATTTAGTGTATTGTCATTTATATTTCTTTTTTATTAACTACATTACGATGAAGAAATAATATTTTATTCAGAATGTCATTATTAAAATAAAGAGATTAGTTTCTTATATAAAATATTGGACAATTGAGGATCATAGTTGTATCAGTGATTATAATAATGTTGGTAAAGCCGTTTACAGTCATTAGACTATAACAAATTATGGTACTTTTGTTTACAATTTCGATACTAGTCTATAATTATATTCATATATCTAGATAACTGATAGTGATCCAGTTCACTGTATCATTTTCATCAAGAATATATTTAGTTAAGAATATTTATTAAACTTGTAGTAACTACTACGCAAGAATAAAGTAAACATCCGTGAAAATGGAGTCTTTAAAGTTCGATTTATTTTTGCCATTGATCATCCGATTTACTAAAAACAAAAGTTTTATTTATTTTTGGTGATATTTGTAAAACCAATATTTGTGGCCAAGTGGAAAGAATTGACCTCCATCCTTTTAAAGTGTTTTTTTTTTTCTGATTGGAGAAGCTCTGATATCACTCCCATATGGGAATATCTACACACGTCGTTCGGTCGTTGTGTCATTTTTAAGAACAATTATGAGGACGTGCCTCTACGTTTTCCTGTATTGGTCTTCTTGTCCTTGACCTAATCTTTATTTATAACCAGACCAAATGGAGGCAGTTCGGTTTATCATCTCCGAACAACCATTCATATCTATGCTACTAGAAACCAAAGTGTGGTTATCATCGTTATTACATCATATTTTATCTAATCTCGACTAGCCGAGCGAGCCTAAACCGTCTTTCTTTCTTTCTTTCTTTCTTTCTTTCTTTCTTTCTTTCTTTCTTTCTTCTCTGGAAAATGTGCAAATGAATTTTATAGCAGACATTGACATTGGTCAGCAGGTCAGCATCTCAACACTTTGTCAGTAGATTCTGTACTGGTAAGCAAAATGCAAATTCGTCTGAATTATTTAACAATGTTCATTGAAAAACCGTTTTGCTTTCCATTTTCGCTGGTACATAGTTATGACGTTAATAACTAGTATATCTGTGTCTCCAGATTGGTTAGTATGTGGTGTCATCTGCAAGTTTGAAAGCACCCCACCCCCTTGAACTACAGTGATTAGGTGATAGCTTCACATGAGCGCGGAGCATCATGGGAATAATGTACAGTGATTCCGCACCTTTACTAAAGATGAAGAATGGTACTTGTCCACGATCTCAGAAGCACCACAAGTCTTACTTAACTATGACTAAGTTAAACCTAATGCACTTGACCTTACCAGTGTCACAACATAAAAAGCGCGCACCAGTTCAGCGTTTTAGCACACCACACAATACATACAACTGTATTTTTGCCAGTAAGACAAAACATTTACACTTGGGTTAATACATCTTCGCTAGCCAAGGTTCCGATATGTTTACCCTATCTACACCTTAGGTTGGCGTTCTACAGATATTATGAACTTCTGAGAAAGTGGTAGATGTAATATGAAGTTGTTCACAATTGCAACATTTACAATGGAGAAAATATTGATTTTCATCTATGTTACTTGCAAAATACGAAACGGGTGAGCGCCACCTTAGCGGGTCGAACACATATTGCATTGCTTTGTCCTAGCGACATCTATGTGATTTCACGAGTTGTCTCCCTTATTACGCAATGTGTATTTGAGGGATAAGATGTATTTGGTACAAACACAGACCGGCAGTGGACAGTCTATTCCAGCTGTGTGTTCCTCTTGTTTCGATCTTGTAGGACAGTGTTCAAATTTGAACAAATATAGTTTGATTGGATGCGGCGGCTTGATATATTTGATAATTTTGTCGTAGCTTGCCGCCACATCGAATGAAATTCACATACTCGAAGCATATCTAAACGATCCACCAAGGTGTTGAAAGGGTTACACATTGCATCCGTGGCTAGCAGAGATGGAGGTAACATGTAAGCAACAAAATGTAATAAACGTAGGTCTCAATTACCATGTTATAGCTGAAATGGTTTAGAATGATGCAATGTACGCGTCGACAAAGTTTCACGAGCACAGCAGACATACAGCTGGAGATCTGTCAGTAAGAAATACAAAAACGCGTACACTGGGGTTATTCATCGGTTCAATATAAGACGAGTATGTAGCTGTGACCTACATTTCGCTTGACGGGTCATTAAGAGTATGTATTGCAATATTTATTGCAATATATATTTGTTATATCTCTATACGGTTTGGGGCGTATCGTTTCACCCATTGTACGTATCCGAGTAATATTACCCATGCTAGGAATATAAACACAGGGCAGTTTCTGTCTCAAAAAGTTTGCTAACTTATTATATTTGAATTCGTTTATAGTGTTTAAACTTTAAATTCAAGAAGTGAAGTTTGGCTGGCTTAAAGTTCGAATCAGCAGCCCGATGGAAAAGGCGAGTTATAACCGAACAAATGAGCCGGTTTTCTGTCAGAGATACAATGTATAATGACGCATGCTGTTATTATAAGGCGTAGCTGTGTTAGTACTTCTTATGGCAGAAAATCGCAAACGGAATTGCTTGGGTTTTGGGTGGGTGGGTATCTAAAATGTATGCGATATCGCTTATCTATATTTTGCCGATATATTTGTCTTGCTAAATCCTACGACGATACATCGCGATGGGGACACATGAAACCATCAACATACCGTTTATTCCGATGCATAAGCGGTGGTCAGGAAAGCGTGGTACCAACAGTGTCGACCACAAAGGCAGTTACTGTTATCTGTTGAAACTAAAGAAATGTGCGACTTTAACTGTTGGAAATATTAAGGTTTGTTTTCTTTTCAAAAAGTCAATAATGTAAAATTAAAAATCGCCATTAATTGAAAGATTCTCAGTAGCCTTTATGACTGCTTTTGTCAAGTCTTCGAACTACAGGAGAACCGCAACAATGCAAGGACTAACACAACTACCAGTTTTGCCTGCCAGCACCACAATATTATCTCTCTGTCGCTATTTCACGTTTTGATGGAACTGGCTGAGATTAAAAATTGAAGAGGTAAAAGTTTCACGAGTCCAGTATCTGGCAGATTCATAGTAAGGAAGACCAAGTGGCGGATTCCCCTTTTCCACCCACTCTCATTTTTTAAGTTTGCTGTGTCTCGCAATAGAGAGAGAGACATACAGACACCGACCACTACGTCACCATTTTTTTTATTTCAATAGGATATTAATCTATTTCATTGTGTGCCAAGCTAACATACCAGATTACATGGCTGGATTAAAGCTTCGAAACAGGACCCTTATAGATCTACAAATACACCTGAACGTAGTCTTTCAACTAACCTGTATACGTGTATAATTAATTATTATAACTATATTAGGAAGAGTATTGTTGTGTTATTGAATATATACAAACGGCTACTGTGTGGTCGTAACACAATGGTATCAATAAGGCAGACGACTGTAGGAGGTATATTCCTGGACAAAAAAATGTCTCGGAACGGAACGCACAGAACAATGACGTTAAAACTGCTTCTTAAATCTGAGCATGCGTTCTGTTCTGAGATATTTTTTTCCAGTAATATACCTAGCTGTAGATAGTATCAGTGGAACTATGACTCATGCAAAGACGGTTCTGATTGGCCAGTTACACATGTATAATGTTACATCTCTCTTCGTACAAAGAAAGGTTTGAATAAACTTCTAATAAACTGTCTAAATTAATCATGAGCCATTATAACTAATATATCAAAATCAAACCCGTCTTTGATAGCAATTATTCCAATGGTCAACGAATAAATCACGGAGACAGACTGAGAATGCACTGTACATTTTTTTTTTTACAGATCATGTTACTGGTTTGTTTGCTATTTAATGTACACTATTGATCCTATCTTGAATCACCGTCTGTGTTTATCAACAAAACCATACATTGCGCTTTACTGATGACTTCACTTAGCTGAAACTCTCATCTGTGAGTACAGAATTTCACAACTGTTTTCTCATCCAGTCTGACTTAACTATGACTAAATTAAACCTAATGCACTTGACCTTACCAGTGTCACAACATAAAAAGCGTGCACCAGTTCAGCGTTTTAGCACACCACACAATACATACAACTGTATTTTTGCCAGTAAGACAAAACATTTACACTTGGGTTAATACATCTTCGCTAGCCAAGGTTCCGATATGTTTACCCTATCTACACTTTAGGTTGGTGTTCTACAGATATTATGAACTTCTGAGAAAGTGGTGGATGTAATATGAAGTTGTTCACAATTGCAACATGTACAATGGAGAAAATATTGATTTTCATCTATGTTACTTGCAAAATACGAAACGGGTGAGCGCCACCTTAGCGGGTCGAACACATATTGCATTGCTTTGTCCTAGGATCTATGTGATTTCACGAGTTGTCTCCCTTATTACGCAATGTGTATTTGAGGGATAAGATGTATTTGGTACAAACACAGACCGGCAGTGGACAGTCCATTCCAGCTGTGTGTTCTTCTTGTTTCGATCTTGTAGGACAGTGTTCAAATTTGAACAAATATAGTTTGATTGGATGCGGCGGCTTGATATATTTGATAATTTTGTCGTAGCTTGCCGCCACATCGAATGAAATTCACATACTCGAAGCATATCTAAACGATCCACCAAGGTGTTGAAAGGGTTACACATTGCATCCGTGGCTAGCAGAGATGGAGGTAACATGTAAGCAACAAAATGTAATAAACCTAGGTCTCTATTACCATGTTATAGCTGAAATGGTTTAGAGTGATGCAATGTACGCGTCGACAAAGTTTCACGAGCACAGCAGACATACAGCTGGAGATCTGTCAGTAAGAAATACAAAAACGCGTACACTGGGGTTATTCATCGGTTCAATATAAGACGAGTATGTAGCTGTGACCTACATTTCGCTTGACGGGTCATTAAGAGTATGTATTGCAATATTTATTGCAATATATATTTGTTATATCTCTATACGGTTTGGGGCGTATCGTTTCACCCATTGTACGTATCCGAGTAATATTACCCATGCTAGGAATATAAGCACAGGGCAGTTTCTGTCTCAAAAAGTTTGCTAACTTATTATATTTGAATTCGTTTATAGTGTTTAAACTTTAAATTCAAGAAGTGAAGTTTGGCTGGCTTAAAGTTCGAATCAGCAGCCCGATGGAAAAGGCGAGTTATAACCGAACAAATGAGCCGGTTTTCTGTCAGAGATACAATGTATAATGACGCATGCTGTTATTATCAGGCGTACCTGTGTTAGTACTTCTTATGGCGGAAAATCGCAAACGGAATTGCTTGGGTTTTGGGTGGGTGGGTATCTAAAATGTATGCGATATCGCTTATCTATATTTTGCCGATATATTTGTCTTGCTAAATCCTACGACGATACATCGCGATGGGGACACATGAAACCATCAACATACCGTTTATTCCGATGCATAAGCGGTGGTCAGGAAAACGTGGTACCAACAGTGTCGACCACAAAGGCAGTTACTGTTATCTGTTGAAACTAAAGAAATGTGCGACTTTAACTGTTGGAAATATTAAGGTTTGTTTTCTTTTCAAAAAGTCAATAATGTAAAATTAAAAATCGCCATTAATTGAAAGATTCTCAGTAGCCTTTATGACTGCTTTTGTCAAGTCTTCGAACTACAGGAGAACCGCAACAATGCAAGGACTAACACAACTACCAGTTTTGCCTGCCAGCACCACAATATTATCTCTCTGTCGCTATTTCACGTTTTGATGGAACTGGCTGAGATTAAAAATTGAAGAGGTAAAAGTTTCACGAGTCCAGTATCTGGCAGATTCATAGTAAGGAAGACCAAGTGGCGGATTCCCCTTTTCCACCCACTCTCATTTTTTAAGTTTGCTGTGTCTCGCAATAGAGAGAGAGACATACAGACACCGACCACTACGTCACCATTTTTTTTATTTCAATAGGATATTAATCTATTTCATTGTGTGCCAAGCTAACATACCAGATTACATGGCTGGATTAAAGCTTCGAAACAGGACCCTTATAGATCTACAAATACACCTGAACGTAGTCTTTCAACTAACCTGTATATGTGTATAATTAATTATTATAACTATATTAGGAAGAGTATTGTTGTGTTATTGAATATATACAAACGGCTACTGTGTGGTCGTAACACAATGGTATCAATAAGGCAGACGACTGTAGGAGGTATATTCCTGGACAAAAAAATGTCTCGGAACGGAACGCACAGAACAATGACGTTAAAACTGCTTCTTAAATCTGAGCATGCGTTCTGTTCTGAGATATTTTTTTCCAGTAATATACCTAGCTGTAGATAGTATCAGTGGAACTATGACTCATGCAAAGACGGTTCTGATTGGCCAGTTACACATGTATAATGTTACATCTCTCTTCGTACAAAGAAAGGTTTGAATAAACTTCTAATAAACTGTCTAAATTAATCATGAGCCATTATAACTAATATATCAAAATCAAACCCGTCTTTGATAGCAATTATTCCAATGGTCAACGAATAAATCACGGAGACAGACTGAGAATGCACTGTACATTTTTTTTTTACAGATCATGTTACTGGTTTGTTTGCTATTTAATGTACACTATTGATCCTATCTTGAATCACCGTCTGTGTTTATCAACAAAACCATACATTGCGCTTTACTGATGACTTCACTTAGCTGAAACTCTCATCTGTGAGTACAGAATTTCACAACTGTTTTCTCATCCAGTCTGACTTAACTATGACTAAATTAAACCTAATGCACTTGACCTTACCAGTGTCACAACATAAAAAGCGTGCACCAGTTCAGCGTTTTAGCACACCACACAATACATACAACTGTATTTTTGCCAGTAAGACAAAACATTTACACTTGGGTTAATACATCTTCGCTAGCCAAGGTTCCGATATGTTTACCCTATCTACACTTTAGGTTGGTGTTCTACAGATATTATGAACTTCTGAGAAAGTGGTGGATGTAATATGAAGTTGTTCACAATTGCAACATGTACAATGGAGAAAATATTGATTTTCATCTATGTTACTTGCAAAATACGAAACGGGTGAGCGCCACCTTAGCGGGTCGAACACATATTGCATTGCTTTGTCCTAGGATCTATGTGATTTCACGAGTTGTCTCCCTTATTACGCAATGTGTATTTGAGGGATAAGATGTATTTGGTACAAACACAGACCGGCAGTGGACAGTCCATTCCAGCTGTGTGTTCTTCTTGTTTCGATCTTGTAGGACAGTGTTCAAATTTGAACAAATATAGTTTGATTGGATGCGGCGGCTTGATATATTTGATAATTTTGTCGTAGCTTGCCGCCACATCGAATGAAATTCACATACTCGAAGCATATCTAAACGATCCACCAAGGTGTTGAAAGGGTTACACATTGCATCCGTGGCTAGCAGAGATGGAGGTAACATGTAAGCAACAAAATGTAATAAACCTAGGTCTCTATTACCATGTTATAGCTGAAATGGTTTAGAGTGATGCAATGTACGCGTCGACAAAGTTTCACGAGCACAGCAGACATACAGCTGGAGATCTGTCAGTAAGAAATACAAAAACGCGTACACTGGGGTTATTCATCGGTTCAATATAAGACGAGTATGTAGCTGTGACCTACATTTCGCTTGACGGGTCATTAAGAGTATGTATTGCAATATTTATTGCAATATATATTTGTTATATCTCTATACGGTTTGGGGCGTATCGTTTCACCCATTGTACGTATCCGAGTAATATTACCCATGCTAGGAATATAAACACAGGGCAGTTTCTGTCTCAAAAAGTTTGCTAACTTATTATATTTGAATTCGTTTATAGTGTTTAAACTTTAAATTCAAGAAGTGAAGTTTGGCTGGCTTAAAGTTCGAATCAGCAGCCCGATGGAAAAGGCGAGTTATAACCGAACAAATGAGCCGGTTTTCTGTCAGAGATACAATGTATAATGACGCATGCTGTTATTATCAGGCGTACCTGTGTTAGTACTTCTTATGGCGGAAAATCGCAAACGGAATTGCTTGGGTTTTGGGTGGGTGGGTATCTAAAATGTATGCGATATCGCTTATCTATATTTTGCCGATATATTTGTCTTGCTAAATCCTACGACGATACATCGCGATGGGTACACATGAAGCCATCAACATACCGTTTATTCCGATGCATAAGCGGTGGTCAGGAAAGCGTGGTACCAACAGTGTCGACCACAAAGGCAGTTACTGTTATCTGTTGAAACTAAAGAAATGTGCGACTTTAACTGTTGGAAATATTAAGGTTTGTTTTCTTTTCAAAAAGTCAATAATGTAAAATTAAAAATCGCCATTAATTGAAAGATTCTCAGTAGCCTTGATGACTGCTTTTGTCAAGTCTTCGAACTACAGGAGAACCGCAACAATGCAAGGACTAACACAACTACCAGTTTTGCCTGCCAGCACCACAATATTATCTCTCTGTCGCTATTTCACGTTTTGATGGAACTGGCTGAGATTAAAAATTGAAGAGGTAAAAGTTTCACGAGTCCAGTATCTGGCAGATTCATAGTAAGGAAGACCAAGTGGCGGATTCCCCTTTTCCACCCACTCTCATTTTTTAAGTTTGCTGTGTCTCGCAATAGAGACAGACATACAGACACCGATCACTACGTCACCATTTTTTTTTTTATTTCAATAGGATATTAATCTATTTCATTGTGTGCCAAGCAAACATACCAGATTACATGGCTGGATTAAAGCTTCGAAACAGGACCCTTATAGATCTACAAATACACCTGAACGTAGTCTTTCAACTAACCTGTATACGTGTATAATTAATTATTATAACTATATTAGGAAGAGTATTGTTGTGTTATTGAATATATACAAACGGCTACTGTGTGGTCGTAACACAGTGGTATCAATAAGGCAGACGACTGTAGGAGGCATATTCCTGGACAAAAAAATGTCTCGGAACGGACGCACAGAACAATGACGTTAAAACTGCTTCTTAAATCTGAGCATGCGTTCTGTTCTGAGATATTTTTTTTTTCTAGTAATATACCTAGCTGTAGATAGTATCAGTGGAACTATGACTCATGCACAGACGGTTCTGATTGGCCAGTTACACATGTATAATGTTACATCTCTCTTCTTACAAAGAAAGGATTGAATAAACTTTTAATAAACTGTCTAAATTAATCATGAGCCATTATAACTAATATATCAAAATCAAACCCGTCTTTGATAGCAATTATTCCAATGGTCAACGAATAAATCACGGAGACAGACTGAGAATGCATTGTACATTTTTTTTTACAGATCATGTTACTGGTTTGTTTGCTATTTAATGTACACTATTGGTCCTATCTTGAATCACCGTCTGTGTTTATCAACAAAACCATACATTGCGCTTTACTGATGACTTCACTTAGCTGAAACTCTCATCTGTGAGTACGGAATTTCAAAACTGTTTCTCATCCAGGTTTTAAATAAGACTCTGGCAAAGTCACTATAAACATGAAGAAAAAAAAAAACATGGGGAAAGGAAATTCACAATAGACTCTAATAGTCTCATGAGTGAAGAGTACAATTCCAGCAAAAAGAAGCCATGTAAGGGAAACCATAGCCCGCTCTCCTAAAACGGGGGCAATACCAGAAACTACAATGTGGATGGTAGGGAATACCTACATAGCTCCTTTTCTTTTGGGTAAAAAAACTTAAAAAAATTTGACAAGCAAAACAGAGAGAAACCCTGGGAAACAAATTCTGTTTTATTAAACATAAAAAGGGGAGACAATTACATACAACAACATACACTCATGGGTGGACAAGGATACAATGCACAAAACAATTTTTTCGGAAAACGAGGGTGTTACCTAAAACTCAATACAACATAAATTGTTGTGGAGAGTTGACAGGTATCAACAACGTAGTATCTGTTTTGCTGACAATCTTGTGCGATTGTTGCGTCAGTCTTAGGTGTACTTTGGCTGAAACATTGAGATTCCTTTGATTGTGAAATTGATTTACGGACATTTGCGGGAAGTGTTACAGCTGTAAACATTGTGGTTTTAATCTGAAACAAGGGCGCGTTTATATTACAAGTTTTCATGAGCTGGCGACAATAAATGGTACCATCTTTGGTGCGAATTGAGTAAGAGCTTCGTTGCGTTTTCTTATTATAACGACAGGTTCCCGGTTTTGACCTTTGAATTTAATTCAGGCTGATTCCTCTTCCTTGAGTGGTTTTAGTGGTTTTCCACTTTTATCACAATAATTCTTTGTTTTCTTCTTGCAAAGTGTAATTTCTTTTTTACCTCAGCAATGATAGGTGTTCGGGGAATTAATTTTTCGCGGGTTGTTGGGAGAATTGAACTGAGTTGTCTCACCATCAACAATTATGCTGATGAGAACCCGATATCAAAAGCAGTGGCTCGATACACTAATATGCCTTTAAGCGGTCATCTGCCATCGGCTTTAGCTTTGGAGAGAATTTTCTTTACGGTTATATATATCTGTTATATTCAAGGATTTTGATACATAAGCCACGAGCTTATCATCTTACCTTATGGAGGCAACGAACCCATATCTTGGCGCGTCAACTTGAGAAGTCAGTGGTTTCTTAGGGTCATAATAGGACAGAATAGGTCCCGGGCTTATAGTATATATGTCTTTGACCTTTTGAAATGCGTCTTTTTTCGGAGAGTCCCATGAAAACTCGACGTCTTTCGCTAACACTTGTCTTAACGGACTGGTGACCTCTGCCAAATTCGGGGGAAATTCGGACAAGTAGTTAACCATGTCAGTATGGTTTCTAACTGAGCGCAGTTACAAGAAGGTTCCATTTCTCTGACCGCTGCTACTTTGGCAGGGTCGGGTCTGAGACTTCTGCTGACAGAATGTGCCCGAAGTACTGTATTTCTGTGGCACAAACTTCTAGTCTTTCCTCATTAAGCAGGATTCCTTTTTAGAAGGAACGTTTAAGAATATTTCTTACATTTATATCATGTTCGTCGCGTGTGCGTCCGAAAACTCGTATATCGTCGCAAATCGAAATGATATCACTTAGACCTTCAAAACTTTCATCGATCTGTCTTCGTCCTGAGATGATTTTAAACCATATAGGAGACGCAAGAAACGGTAACGGCCGTAAGAGGTGTTGAAAGTTGTGAGGTATGAAGAGTCTCGTGACAGTGTTATTGCCCAATATCCTGGCAATACATCCAGTTTGGTGAAGTATTTTGTGCCAGATAATTGGGGTAGGATATCGTCTAATGTGCGCATAGGGTAATGGGGACATAATATTGCTCTATTAAGATCTTGTGGGTCATAGCAGTATTTTACCCGATTGCTTTTCTACGACAGCCATAGAATTTACCCATGCTGTAGGTGATGTAACTGGGGCAATGATATTTCATTTTCCATGCGATCAACTTCAGTTTTGAGTCTGTCTTTAAGTGCGACAGGTACTATCTGCAAAGGTTGCACTATAGGCGCAGCCTTGAGAGCGATGTGTATGGTACATTACCCTGTGAACAGAATATGCCATCGAAGACTTCGGCATAGTCCTGGAGAACAATTGCCTTAATGAGTCGCGTACTATTGTTACTTTGTACATTTGACAAGTGTGTCTGAACAGAGTATGTAGATTTAACAAAGCCTAACTCGATACAAGATTGTAAACTATGCATAGGTGGTGCTTTCGTTTTAACAATGTAGAAATCGAGTTCATGTGTATGTTCAGTACGTTTTCATGTGAGATTGACTGTACCCATTGTACTCAATAATTTGTTGCCATATGCAGATAATGTATTTAATGTAGGTTGAAGGTGATGCTTTATGTCTAGATTTTTGAATATATGCGAGGGTATGATGTTAACTGGAGAGGAACTATCCACTTTAAAATCGATAGAAACTAAATTAGGTCCTACCTCTATCGCCACATATGCCTGGCCATTAACAATTATATCCTTTTTCACACTGTCAATAAAATAAATCATCGTTTACATGTTCATTGTTAATCAGACTGACCGTTAGTAATCTATAGACTTTTTCAAAGTGACTGAGTTTATGACACTTATTGCATGTCTTTTCTTTTGAATGGCACTTGTCTTGGCTTGAATGGGATCTGTATCCGTAGTATCCACAGATCGCGTTGACGCTTCGTCTGGAAGACGTTGTCCATTTCATCTTCGGCTTTAGTTCTTTTGTCTGGGCCTGTCGTTGACATGTCGCATGCACTTCCGTTCTGGCTGATGCAGACATGTTCTTGAGCTGTTCCTGGACATATTCATAGCTTTGTCTGATGTTAACAGCTTTTCCAAAGTCAACCTTTCATCTTCCTTGATGATTAGACCCAGAAAACAATTCTATCACGAATCATGTCGTCTTCGTCTCTGAAGAGACAGTCCTTGGCCAAGAGTTTCAATGAAGTCACATATTGGTATATTGTCCTGGAGCATTGAATTTCATTGTTAAACTTGAATCTGGCAAAGGCCCGATTTTAATTTGGTTGCACGTGATGTTTTAATTTTGTAAAAAGCGTTGATAGCTCCTTTGCATCTTCATCCGTACTATTTCGTCGTATATACATTTATTTAAACACCTGTCATTTTTCCTCAACAACTGTGGGTAGCGGGCACGATGCCTTCAACCCTTTAATTTGGCCCTCACAACTTTGCATCGTATATTGCGCTACATTGGAGCTTTCAGTATGTGACCGCTTTACCCGTGTCATATTTAACAGTTATTATAAAATGAAATCTATCAATTAAAAGGACAAAATTCACGGATGGGAAATGCTAACGAGTAAAATGAAAAAATGCACATAAAATCATTTACATGAAATCCGAAATTGCGTTGCTGTAATAACATACTTAATAAATTTAGTAAACATTGGCAGCTGTAATTAAGCAATCGAGACTGTACATATAACGTACGATATAAGAGAATGCAAGATAAAATAATAAAATATAATATATCGTATACACTAAAGTAAAAATAAATGCATATAATTATGACGGCAATCGTCGCCCTTCTCAGCTATGCCTAATGGAATTTTACTTCCTTGACATAAAATATTACGTCATACTTGGACTCACGTATTGTGTGGAAGCACAGAGGGATGTCAGTGCGTTTCGTCCAAAGAAGTGGTCATGACTGGTGACGGGCGGCAGTGAAGACTGACAAACAGACTAAGATTTCACGGCTTCGTCCAAAGACGGCGATAACTGATAACTTGTGTCAGTGAATTTGAGGCGCCGTAGCGGACAAAAGCTGGTCCAATGAGAAAGTTGCAATTGAAATTGCAATGTCGTATGATGAGAAATTCAATATTACTTGATGGATCAAATTGCATATCCTTAAAGTTCCATTTTCAAGGTTGAGATTTTAGATTATATATGTTGACTTATACAGTTGTGGTTTAAAATTGTATTTCCTATGTCGACATTTTACAGTGTATATTTTGAGCTGCACGGCAGCAGTGGTTGAAATTTCAATATCATATATCGAGAATTCCTAATTCACACGTTGTATGCAACTGTTTGCAATGAAAGTTCCATTTCATATAGAGTGTTAAGATGTATCATTTGTGTATTCAATTTATGCATTTGCAGCTTGAAACTTATCATTACTAGTTCAAGAATTACGAACTTCGCTAGAGGTCGCTCTGGCATAACCGCGTTATTTTTAAATATAGAAGATTCCTGTCCAATGATTTTGATTGCGACAATGTAATGATAAATCTACTTATATTCGTTATCTGACAGTGTAACAGAATTGTTACCGAGTGGGTGGTGGATCAAATGAACAACTCAAACACAATGTGTGAAAGATGATGTAAATTTATGAAATAAACTATTAATGAAAAATAATGATGTATCAACACAATAACTCATGCGTTCAACCCACAATCACACTTCACAACCATTCACAATTTGAAAATAAAATTAAATATTAATTCAAAATGAACACAGATCCAAGGAACCTCCTGGACTGCACAAATGTTTCAAATAAAAGGGAACCTTTACAAAAATTATATTATCGCACGTATGAATTGCGATAAACCTCAAATCATATCGCACGTATGAATTGCTATAACAAGTACAAACATCTATATGTATTAAGTCAAGTTTCTAACTGTTCTTGAGATTCATGTAATTCCTTGGAATAATACCGAGATTCAAAGTAACTCCGTGTAAATATATCAATGCATTCAATTGTAACCACAATTGAAACACACACATGCGTCTCGACCCTGTACAAACGTACGATTCACCAACTGTTGAATCGCCGCACAGCTTCTCCGAATACCTAGGGTTGACCCAATACTTTTATCGGCCGCTTGCCCTTCACGGATCCACTACAGTTATACGTCACACTAACGTACAGACAGCATACAGCACCTATTAGAACCACCGGTCCCAAACACTTAGATACTACCCCGGTCGTTTACACCTCTAGACAGCTCGGGACACTCGGACATTTAGACTTCTAGATAGTTCCGGATATTTACATATCTCGACAGATATACTCAGACATCATGGCCTTCTGTTCACGCCAGATACAAACGTAGACGGACAGACAGACAGTCAGACACCAATTTGATCGCACAATCAAACAGCACAATCACGGCACAATCAACTACAATAAAGAAACCAAACTAATAATAGTTGTTTCTAAAACAATCTAAAATTTAAATTACCCTATTGCATTTAAAGTCTAATAGTGACTAGTAATTCCAAATATTCAACGGTTCAAATCTGCATTGTAATAAAGGCATCATTACATGAAATGATAAACTGAATAAAATTCACTTTAAATAAAACGAAATATAAATTAACACTCACCCCTTTGGCTGGAGAAAGAATGACGAGCTATCTCTCCTTTGACAAGATACTTTTGACTCGTAATCTTTTTAGAAATATTCTGTCTTATATGTCCCCAAATAGGTGAGCAGAATTCAGGGCAAAATTCCCGTGCACCCCGTGATTATAATGTTCCT
The DNA here is from genome assembly GCA_029339505.1 of Unio delphinus. Classification (NCBI taxonomy): domain Eukaryota; kingdom Metazoa; phylum Mollusca; class Bivalvia; order Unionida; family Unionidae; genus Unio; species Unio delphinus. The sequence continues at coordinate 11,980,384 of JAQISU010001238.1, forward strand.
GACTTCAAGTGATTTCCAGCCAGATACATGTAAGTCGCTACACGTCGCTTACCTTGAAAAACACTTATTCACCCCAGGTAACGCATGTACGACGAAACAAAAATGGTGAAATTGGTTTGTATCCAAGAGGAAATAAATTCAATTTTCGCCTAATTCTGTGACAGACAGATCTTTACTGAAGAACCCGTAACTAGTGAGCTGTAGGACTAATATATTACGATTTACAACTGTAACAAAATTGTGCTGAGGATAATCTATCTTTAAGTTCCCTGAAACGGAGGTTTGATGACAAGGTTTATTGTAATCATCGTTGGAATAATGCCTAAGAGCAAAACTCAGGATATTATTATTATTATTATTATTATTATTATTGATATATACATTTGGTGCAGTATGTGTGCATGTATTTAAAATTGACAAGATGGATGTGAACAACATTGTTCCGGCCCTCTTCATCGGTAAATCTGAAACCACCAGAACTGTGACTCCTGTTGCACTGGTTTCAAAATCAGGGTAAGTGGTAGGAATTTTTTAAATAACACACACACACACACACACACACACACACACACACACATACATATATATATATATATATATATATATATATATATATATATATATATATATATATATATATATATATATATATGTGTGTGTGTGTGTGTCTTAAAATAAATTAAATATTCCTTTGCAGTAGGTTAGCCTTAGGCCTCGAAATTATGATACATAAGTGGCCATCAGAGACTTTACATTGCAACTATGCGAACTACCACAAACATAAAATGTTTTTATTGCCACTTACATTGTCTTTAAATTTGTATTCACTGCCTTGTTACATATGATATCACATTTAGTAACTCAATAACTTTTTAGTACCAACACATTCATCGATGGATATCTATTAAGAACAGCTGAATGTGTATTTCTTGATTTTGTCATGACAAAACACGAAGAAGGTGTAGAGCAGGTGTAGAGCAGGCTCAAAATTTGGGGGAAATGGGGCAAAGTAATGGAAAAGCTGTGATTATATACTGAAAGTACAACACTATTATACTTATAAAACAATAATGGCACTTCTCTTCAATGGGAAAGAAAATATTTTTCTTTTTCACAAAGGCAGAAGATTTAAACTGCTGGATCCCTAATTCATGCATAACTTCATAACTTGTTGGAAAATTCCAGTCATAAAATATCACTCATCAAACTGCATTGATTTGGGAGGGCCAAAATTGTTTTTAAAAATTAAATTTTTATGAAAGCATTTACTATAGTTTTAGATTTAATTTTCGAAAAGGAATGGCCCCTGGAAATCTTTTGTACGCAAATATGGTCAGCAAGTATTGGTTACCTGACTTGGTCTTAGGTAAGGGACGGACACAGTCTACCATTATTGTGCCAAATGGTTCATCAAATGCAGGAATATGTTACAGATGAATCTAGGTATCTTCTGATTGAGTCTTCCTACCATTTGACAAGCGTTTCAAGCTCTATAGCATTTGGAAATATCACTATTATTTTCGCCCAAAAAATGATTCCAGCTCATATTAACGTTTTACTGACTTCAAAATGACCAGCGAAGGGAGTTTCATGCGCTAGGCTAATGATATTCCCTGTCAATATGAATTTGGAACAACACTATGAAAGCTAAATACAGTGTGTATGTCAGGTAATCTCCGTTTCTCGTATGGATGCCATCTTTTACAAAATAATAAACTGGGATTATTGTGGCTTCAACTTCGCTATTAGCTCTCGGAAAGAAACAGGTCTCACGATTTTGTTTTGTTCGACAATGAGTGCCAGTTCTTTTACACTCTAGTTAGAATAAAAAGAATGAGTAGTTCAAAGAGGAACGCTGTCACCATTGATTCTTGATTGATAAAGACGAGGAACAAAGTCGACCTCTTCAAAAGATTGACCAATAAATGCGTCAGCTAAAGGAATACTTTCCTCATCAACGTCATTCTCAAGAGCATTTTTTGCTCTGGTAGCTGCACTAGCAGTGCATAAATCAGGTATTCAATCTCAACAGGATTAACTTTTATATCCAAACAAGGCATAATTGCCAGTATTTAATATAGAACGCGAATTCTCCATAATAAATGTCTGATTCGTTTGTTTGGCTCAACCAATATATTGCTTTCATTCGCAAATATCTTTCAGTTGACGCCACTAAAACACTTGGGTGTTCATTAGTACATTCAAAACTGGATTATTGTAACTCAATTATATCTGGTTCGTCTCAATATCTACTCCACAAACTTCAAAACGTTCAAAACACAGCTGCTCGGATAACACTGGACAACAAATTTTTACAAAAGTCATGTTACTGAAATGAAATTAGTCAATTCTTATCAATTTTTATGTGCTGAACACGAATATGACAGTCAAATTGCAAAATTGGCTCTAGTTTTTTTGTAATCTGCAAGAAATTAATGTTTACATAACGAAATGCATTCCAGTAGTAAAAGGTCAACTGTAATAGCCTACCTATAAAAAATCAAGTCATTGACTACATCTTAGGTTTCTTCGCCTGTCTCTTGTACAGCTGTTCGGGAGCATCTCTGAGGAGTGTCCAGCAGTAGTCAGCCAGCATTGTACTGGACCATTTTCCCTGGTATCTTTGTTCCATTGTTGCGATATCTTGATGAAAACGTTCGCCGTGTTCATCACTAACAATACCACAGTTGCTAGGAAAGAAATCCAAATGGGAATGAAGGAAGTGAATCTTTAGAGACATATTGCAGCCAAGTTTCTTATACTTCATCAACATGTCTTCTACTAGTTCCTTATAGTTTTCTGCCCTAACATTTCCGAGGAAGTTTGTAGAAACTAGGCGAAAAGCATTCCATGCTTGTTTCGCGTCACCTTCCAGCAAGTTGTTGAACCGGTCATCTTTGAAAAGCTCTCGAATCTGAGGATCCACAAAAACTACCTCTTTAATCTTTGCTTCGCTGAGTCGAGGGAATTTTTCATGCAGGTATTGGAATGCTGGCAAAGTCCGGTCAATGGCTTTCACGAAGTTCTTCATCAAACCTAGTTTGATGTGAAGGGGTGGTAGCAAGATTTTCTGAGCCTCAACCAGAGCTGGGTGTTGGATATTCTTCTCTCCAATGGCTACATTCTGCCTGTGAGTCCATTCCTTCCTCATGTAGTGCATTTCCCTTGCTCGGCTATCCCACTCGCATAAGAAACACATGTATTTTGTATATCCTTGCTGCAGTCCCATTAAAAGGGCAACTACCTTCAAATCACCACAGAGGTGCCAGCTGTACTTGTTATACTCAATGGAATTCAGTAGCTGCATTAAGTTATCGTATGTCTCTTTCATGTGGACAGCATACGCTACTGGAATAGATGGAAGAATGTTTCCATTGTGCAAAAGCACAGCCTTGAGACTCAGTTTCGAAGAGTCCACAAATAGTCTCCATTCTTGTGGGTCATGAGTGATTTTTAAAGCATTCATGAGGCCCTCAATATCGGAACAGAATATCAGATTACTTTCCTTTCTGAAGAAAGGCTCCAATTGCTGGTGGCGCTTTCGATATGCAGTAATTGTGACATCTACTAGAAGATTCCATTGTTGGAGTCTTGATCCTAGCAATTCTGCCTTGTTCTTTGATAAGTCCAAATCACGAATCAGGTCATTTAGTTCTTCCTGTGTTATTCTGTGTGGGGTTGATGATGCACCACAGTGAAAATCTGGATCACTGCATGCTGATGGACAAGGAGAAGAACAGGTCGACTCACCTTTGTCTTCGTCAGATGAATCAAGAGAATATTCTGCTGGAGGTTCTGGAATAGGAAGTCCCTCATCATGTGGAACTGGTCTCAATGCAGACGGAATGTTTGGGTAGACTATTCTCGACTTCTTTCGCTTCGTTATTCCGCCGGAAAGAGGAGGAACCAAGCAGAAGTAACAGTCATTTAGGTGGTTGCTTGGCTCTCTCCACACCATTGGGACTGCAAACGGCATTGATGACCTTTTGCAATTCAACCACTGTGAAAGCTGTGTTGTACATGTAGCACAGCATATATGCGGAGCCCAAGGCTTGTCTTGGTCACCAACCTTGCATCCGAAGTAAGGATGATATGCCTTCTTCACTTGAGAATTGATACTTTTCTTCTGGTTGGCAAATGTCACTTCCCCACAAATATAGCAAAAATTGTCCGCGGTATTAACACACTTTCGAGGCATTACTGTTCTTTATTGTACGTAAATGGATAAAATAATAAGTTTTATGTAACAGTAGCTTGAACTGTCTCACACAACGTCTAAAATATTTTAAATGCTGAACCTATCTGATTGGGCTTTATATAGTACACTGCTTACGTCAGCTTCAGCAGCCGCCTGGCATTAGTATAATAGGCCTACACATGTATAGTACACTGCTGACGTCAACTTACTTCAGCAGCCGCATGGCATTAGTATTGCATTGCATCAGAAAATGATGCAATCAACTGTGGATGATGTGAGCATGATGGTATTATGCAATGTTACATCATTATTCCGGATGTTGCTGCAGTCCTACTGGAGAAATTTACACAGTGAAACATAGAAAATGAGGTATATGAATATCTTCAAAACGAGAGCCAATAAAATTTTTTCACGGTTATATTCGTGTTCAGCACACCAAAATACTACAGATTAAGGCCTTTTCAAGTCAGTAATGATTTCACTGTTGACCAGTGTAATCTTTAAAATACCCCGATCAGAGCACACCTCCCCACTGCTCTATACCCTACATTGGCTATCCATTATATCCAATTCAAACACAAAATTTGTTCTCTGTGCTACGTTTTACTGACGGACTCCAGTCCAGCATACCTATTTGGCCTCACCCATGTGTACACACCAGAAAGATACTTACAAATACTCATTATTCCCACTATGAAAACAAAGTCGTATGGATAACGTTCTTTTGCAACGTGGAATGAATTGCCCAGTGAAATCAGACACAAAGACATGGTGATCCATTTCAAGAGTGCTCTTAAAACTCAGCTTTTTAGACTGCAAGAACAAACTTAAAGACCTAAAAATGTTTTCTACTTTAAATATGTTCAGCATTTTTTTGTTTTCCGATTTCATGGTTTGTGGGGTTTTTAAATGTTTTTTTTTAAAAATAATATTAATATCATTATAGATGTTGTACTGCGCTTAGAGCTTAAAAATATTAAGGTCTATACAAAGTACTCATTTTTATTATTAGTTGAGTAACTACATCCATTGTTTAGTCACTGTGAATCATCCACGCGTTGTGTTTGTTCTTTGTAGACTAGTTTGTTTTCTATTTTTCTTCATTACATTTGTTCGTCACAGGGTTATACGTCTCCCTGTACTTCCCTCTGTTCCTTTTCTCTCAGCATACGTCTCAGGGTAAGTAACATCAATACGGCCAAAAAGCTGTTTTCTCCCTTTTAAAAAGATATAAATAAACACACAAAGTTTCTCGTTATATATGATAAATTTGAGAGCTTTCTTTCCTGGCTCGGAATCAGATATTTCTATCAGTTTGTACTTTGTCACGGAAGAAATTTGCAAATAGGTCCGGAAGGTCTACTGGAGAGAAGGTAGTTGGAAGTGGTGTACATTTGTTACTTGACAATAGTTTATTAGTTATCTCGAATAACTCTTTTCAATTGGAATTCTACGTGATCTTAATACTGTGGTGGGATAATTTGGCTAAATGGACTAGTTTTTGACGTTCTTCTTAGCGGTTTCATAGATTTATTTATGAATAGTGAGTCTGATGGAAAGCCAAAGACACTCTGCTTTACGGCGGTGTCTTTTAGCAGTGCAAAGCTGGTCCCTAACACTGCTATACCACGGAAAACACTTTAATTGATACTCTGCACTTGGTGGCTGGGGACATATTTTTTAAGCAATGAGCGCACGCAGCTATTGAGGTGTTCTGCTGTAGGAGGTAAGAAAGTTGTTAGGTTTTCTTGTATGAGCAAACAATGTAGACTTTTATTCATGTAGTACATTGAAATTATGCAAATGAAAAAAGACAGATATATAACTTATGTTTACAGTCCCGAAAGATGCAAGGGGTTTGCCGAACCCCACAATGTAGCCGATGGCTACAATATTACATGCAAGGAGATACACTCCGTTGTCAGAACACTATTTCAGCTTCATAGCTGCTAACGTTCAGCTTTACAGCTACTACGAACAATTCCCGTGTTTGGTTTTACAGATTGCACCACACAGACCTCGATTCCTCCAATACTTGGAAGGCTGGGGTCACTCTAGCCACTCTGGACAACACCGGACACTCCAGATACTGGACAGCTGAAAACATATCCAATACCGTGTACTATTTATATGACACGGGAATAAAAACGTAATGTCATTATACATGGTAATTAATACAGATAATATTACCAGCACAATAATTACAAAACAACTAGTTCGGAAATAGACCTAATCCTGCGTGATAAATAATCCTACTGTACTAAAAATTTCTTAAAAATTGTAGCCATATATTGCTAGTATAAATCCTTCGTTAAGTCGTAAACAAGAATATAAAAGTGTGCATTATTCTGCGCAAACCAAAGCTACAAATCATGCAAAAATTGACGTGGTAGTACGATAGTGTTATCGTATATACGATAAATGATTTAATCTTACATACCTCTATAGCTGGATATGTGCGAGTGCGAGACCGCCGACTGACAAGACGTTCCGTAATGTAAAGTGCTTTACATGCCGTGAGGTATTTATACACAGACATTTTCTGTGCACTGAAGGCATTCGAATCATCTCATCAAAGGCACTTCACACGTGCGACATAGGATGAACCGAACTCATTATTTTGAAATATGACACAATATACATTAATCACCCTCGGGTATCGTTTGACGCCAAAACATAAACTCTAGTACACGAATTTAATTAATAAATAAAAATGGTTTATACAATTGACACCTATTGCCATCCATCGTTCAATCATCAACATCCGTGTCGTTTAAGAGTGCTAAACTAAGAGAGGTAGATGCAGATGGTAAGACACCATCTTGTCGAGAGGCAAATGGAGAAGAAGATCGCCATTTTCCTCAAGAGGGCACCATGAGGCGTGGAAAACATTTCTGAAGAGGAGATGCGATGAAAAGAGAAGCATGTGAAGAGAGGCAGCAGCAGTATCAAGGAGAAGAGTTAGAAGAGTTCAAGAAGAAAATAAACGATCGAGGTCCCTATCTCCATCAGAAAAGCATGCGAAGTAGTGTAGCTCATGGCAAGAACTATCCGTCCTGGATACGTTGTCAAATTGTCAACCGTCCAGGACGACAATTAAATGACCTTTTCAGGTCAATGCATGTATCATGAATAGAGATAAAAGTCAGTCCCAATGTTTGCTTGTTTGTATTTATGTGTCTCTCTCAGAAACACCAAACTTCGAAACAACGCTCTCAGTATAGTAGCACATTTGTGGGTATAGTGTGTATGCATGAACACTACCTAAGCCTTGTATAATCTTAAACCTAAAAGAATACATTTTTTTTAAAGTCCGTGTAAATTTTCCTAACTTGTATTATGTACTACACTTATGTAATTTTTTTTTCTTCAGGACCGCACTTAAAATATTTAAGGTGGTACGTTAGTCAGTTTCGCCTTAAGATGCGGAGTTCGCATACTTGACCCTTATGTCGTCCAGTGACATCCGGACGCGCACACACACACACACACACACACACACACACACACATGCGCGCGCGTCCCCTTTCAATATTACCACTTCAAACAATGTTACCATTATTCTCAGGTTAAATTCCCATTTGGGTTTAATGTTCCGCCCATTACTATACGTGATTTGCACTGAAATCTTTCTCGACATTCAAGGATATTGTCTATCACCTGTCTGTCTGCAAGTATACATTCTACACGCGTTGTTCATACTATATATCATACACAAGTTGTTCATACTATATATCATACAAACGTTGTTCATACTATATATCATACACAAGTTGTTCATACTATATATCATACACAATTGTTCATACTATATATCATACAAACGTTGTTCATACTATATATCATACACACGTTGTTCATACTATATATCATACAAACGTTGTTCATACTATATATCATACACACGTTGTTCATACTATATATCATACAAACGTTGTTCATACTATATATCATACAAACGTTGTTCACTTCATAACCTCACCATTTTCCTTGATATGTATCGTATATATTAAAAATTTACCACAAAATCACATGGGACAAGTGTTTCTGATTTTGTATTAAACACTCTGCTTTTCTAGCATGTGTTATTCTAATGAGTGGGCGTGGCCATTGTTTAACTCTTTCGACATGTCAATTATCAAGGTGGTTTAAAATAAATTGTAAAAAGCTTTGAATTTTAAAAATAAACGTTCCGAAGCAAATCGAGTTGTACTGTATGTCATTTTTCTTGGTTTAATAAACAAAGAGACAAAGACAGAGACAGAAAGACAACGCAGCCAATAGCACCATGCACAAGAAAAAGATTTCTATCTACTTTATTAGGCATTGTTTTTCATCGGTATGTATAGGAAGGATATAAACATGAAGGTCTGGGAAAGAAGGACAAAATATTGATATGATGGAAACGAGATGCCCAAAATTCTTTGGACGCTAGGTGGTACTGAACGTGTTTGTTAAAATTAAATAAAATTATTAATGAATACAAAGCATTACAATCCACACCATTAAGGTAAAAGAGAAGGAAGAAAGGAAGGCACGCAGGAAGAAAGGAAGATGTGTAACAGACAGGAAGAATGTGGTGAGTAGTAGGGAATGGCATCTGTGGGACACGACAGGTCAGTCCAAACGGGGTGCTGGTTAGTCATTGTAGGTATTGGTCATTTGGTAACTAAGTGTTGGTCAGTCAGTATTGGTATTATGGTTGCATGCCCGACACTAGAATGTGCGGGCCCCAAGGTAACATGCAAGGCCCAAAACAGCAAAAGCGATGTGCACGCATAGCTTTAAAGCCCCCCCCCCCCCAAAAAAACCCAATTGTATTGCGGAGTTGATTTCCTGACAACGCGAGGCCAAAGGCGGTCGCCTCGCTCGTCTTGCCCTAGTGCCGGGTATGATTGGTTAGAAACTAGTTTTAATATTAAATATCCCGTTTTAGAGGCCATTTTTACTCTTGAGGCTATATAATCCCATCATGTAAAACATATTGGATAAAGTTAAATTCCCATAGAGATATGGGGTCATCCTCACCAATGACAGACTAATTTAATTTGATTTACCCGGGCTGAAGGGGTGTTTGTGGAACTTATTGTGGTGGAACATTGTATTTAGATATAAACAAAACTAACTGCGATTAATACTGTGTAAGAGTTGCAGTTTCTATCAGATTTTATAAAATGAGTCATTTGCATACATGTGAGAATATCTTTATTTATAAGAGATCATGCTTTTTTGTGTGATGTTTTAAACATGATAGACATCACGGAAAAAGCATCGATTATGACTGATTAGCTCATACTTCTGTCAGTTCCAGTAAAGTATCTCTTCTTTTTTGTGTGGAGGGTGCTCTCTCCCGACTGATTTTCGCAGACCATATGGGGAGGCCCTCCTGCCCTAACTTTTGGTTGCCTCATTGTGGTATGTGTGCTATATTTGGTGTGAATTTGTAATTGATCTGATTAGAATAAATATAATTTTTTGCATAATATAATTTTTACAATATTTATTTGCATATTAATTTGAATTGACTGTCGCTGTTGATTTCATCTATGCATTCAGTATGTCATAGCCATATTTCTTACATCAATTTTTGGTCCTCTTCTTGTCTTTTGAGCTTATTTTTCTCGTTCCTTCTTTTTCTTTCTTTCCCATAAAAAGATCGCTTCTGCGCTCATACTTAGTAACACTGTTTCATCTATTTCATTCTCTCCCGTTGGCTTCGCGATTTCTGGTTTATTTGCTTGTGTTTTTTTGTTTGATTAGTATGTTTTAACGTAGCTTTAACAATTGTTCAGTCATATTGCTACGATGTCTGCAGTGAGGCAGTTTATAGTGATGTCTAGCACTGGGGCATCATGCCGCAGACATGTAGCATGATGTGCCGCCCAGTCACATTATCCCGACACTAGGCCGACCAGTCCTAATACTTACCTCTTAATTCTGAGCGTCAAGCGAGGCAGCTGTTAGTACCATTTTTGTAAGTCTTTGGTATGGCTCCACGACCTCCCGCTTCCGCGGCATCCGCTCTAACCACTAGGCCACCGGAGCGGTATTTCTTGTTGTGTTTGTGGCAGTTGTTTTGTTCCTGCTGCTGTTTAGATTTGGGATTTAGTTGCTGTTGCTGATTTGTCAGTTTCTGCTGATCATCTGTTTTTGTTGTCTTACATTTTCTGTCTGCCCTTTTATTAAGTTTATGACTTTCTTTTTGGAATTCTTGTTGTTTCGTCTGTTCTACATGTTGTTTTTTCCCTTGCTTTCTGTATGTTAACTTGATGTTTCTCCGTCTGCTGTTGTGTTACTTTTGTTTTAGTTTTCTTTTGTTGAGGCTGATTTAGTTGTTGTTTCTCAGTTTGCTCCTGGTGTTTTTTGGGGAAAAATGCGTGGTATTTTCCCCTGACTTTGATTGATCTGTTCCTTATTCGTTCCTTGGTTTATATGTTGTGGAGCGTTTTGTTTCTGTTGTTTGTTTTTATCGTCCAATATTTCTTCACTTTCTGTTTGATTATCTCGATTGTTATGGCATTTGTGATTAGTATGACCAGTTTTCTCACATCTATTACATTTCCTATGATGGATAAACCCTTTGTACCAGGATTTCGTTAGAAACCCATGTAAATAGAAAGCTCTTTTGATTTCTTGAATTCTCCTTTTTTCTATTTCCGGGATTCTGGTTCCATTGTAAATTGCGGTCTGCGGTATTGTATAAAGTATGGCTTTCCCAACTTTAATTCCCAGTTTCTTTTCGAAACTTTCCACTGTGGCTTCCAGGGGTATTCTAGTGTATTTTTCTTGTATGCTTTTTAATTTTCCCAAGGATTGTTGTAGGCTCTCTTGCTATTACTTTTTCTCCTAGTATGCTAATTTCCCCATATGGTATTATTGGCCTATTCCCTCTTGGTAGTATAATGCATCCCTTATACCCATTTCTGTTAATGGAGTACGTTTGGTTGATAAAGTCCGGGTTCGTTACTTTTAGAGCTATTATTACAGTTGCTGTTCCGGGTATTCATTCTCTTGGTGTTGTTGACATGTCTAATTCTTGTGTACCTTCTTTATACAAGCATTCTGTGTATGATTCCTCTTCATTGTCTATTCTGCGCAGCTTGAAAAACGTTTCAAGATCTCGAATTTGCTTCTGTTGTTTCGCCATTTTTACTTGCTTCCCTTTTTCAGTCCGTGCTAGTTGCTAGTTGAATTCAGATCACTTTGCTCGATATGGTTCAGTTTCTTTTTCCTTCTATATTTTTTAGTTGTCAAATACATTATTGTTGTAACATCTACGTTCAGGTTTAATCCTTTGTTTTTGTAATAGAAATACATTTAGTCAGTTCCGGTTGACTTTCTCGCAGTTTGTTTTGTCCGTGCCATTGTGATTAAAAACATCTACTTGACTTCTCAACAAGTATTAGAAGAAACTCCCTGCTCTGTCATTGACCAACTGCCAATCTGACATTACTTTCTGACAGTGTGCAGAGCCGGATCAGGTCAATGTGGGTGGGTGGGGGCATAATTTTAAAGGTTCTTGGCTTTCCTCAAAAAGGCCCAATAGCAAATGTCCTCGTGTCTATTTACTCAAAAAGCACAATGCCAAATAAACGTGCTCAAGAATAAAAGGATGATCAAATTTGAAGCGAGAAGTGACTGTACGTTTATGTGTGTGTGTGTGTGTGTGTACGTATGTTTATTTATTTTTTTAGCCGGGGGAGGGGGGTTGGTCTCTAAGCCTTTTTTTATTTTGACTTGACGGCTTGGTCTAGGGGCCCGGAAATTCACGACCCACCGATCAGGCCCTGGTGTGTGACTTAACATCAAAGTCTATGCAAAAACAATTGATGCCGTGATAAAATTAGATGCCACATCATCCTTCTCAAACCATCCTCCCATTACTATTGATGCGTATTAAACGGAACGAGGCGATCTTTGAACAGAGAGGAAAGATTGAAACATCGCTCTGTCATTTCCGTCAGATTGTGAAATAACCGCGGAAGGAATTGTAGAAATACACATCAATTTGCTGTGGTTGGTGATTCGCATCCGGCAGAGTGCACGGCACTGGTATCACCACCAGTATTGTCATTAAAAATGAGCTCTACTAGTTGTTCTTTACACAGACCCATAATTCGAGAGTAAATCACCAGATAGAGGGGTCACTCACTTGGAAGAAAATGTAGTTCAGAATATAGTTCTCCTTTGGCCACAACAATTTTCCAATGTTTCTTTCACGTTTTGATGGAAAAAGCCGAGATAATTCCAACTGAGGTAAGGAAACCACAATTGGAACATTTTCGGCTCTTTCCAACGCAGATGCGATGGGAGGAACCAGTCTAAATATGTCAGCCTGCATTTGTTTCGTTGGCACTTTGGAACTCTTCACCTTTAACCATAACTATCCCAGAAGCTGCGACATTTGAAAATTTTAAGCCGTGATTTTCAATTAAGGATTTCAGAGTCAGCTGCTGAAAGGTTGGCATAAATATTCGCAATCAAGTTTTGGAAAGAAAGGAAAATATTGACCAAATTTTCAAATGACCTATAAAAAAATATATACTGTAATTAGTAAATTTGCTATACTGAACGCGGGGGTCCAGCCTGTAACAATTTTGTTTTACAGGTTAGACCCCACAGCCATTGATTCATTGACGGATACTCCTAATTTTCCATACATCGAACTGTTATACTGTACTTTACAATTGGAGATAACTGGTTCTCGCCGTTTTCCAATTGGCGCCATTGTACAACACCTCGCGAACATACGCAAATATTTATTATATTATGCGTATCTATAAGACACTTCAAAATAATTATCTTTTAAAGATATGCATAACTGGTAATTTTTCTTTGGTTACACGACGCGCCGAATTACGCTCAGAATCCATAATACATTTCGAAATACACAAGTATGTACATGTTTTCGGTGTACACATCGCAGCATTACTTACATTTGTTTAATAAATAATGCCCATGAAACTAAACTTTGATATGAGTGGTTTTAATTTGAATTAAGAACAGTTTGCACATTTCTATAGCGGTTGTCAATGTCATGTAAGTGCATTTACTCATAAATTAAATATTAATTGTTGTTCAAAAAATTTAACGTTAATATAGTTTAACCGACTTGTAGACAATTCGGCCCAACTTGGATCGAAAATTAGACAATTCGGCCCAACTCGAAAGACAATTTGGCCCAACTTTGTGATAGTTATATAAAGATATTTTTCTTCAAACAGCAAGTAGATACTATGTAAGATATATATGTGTGTTTGTGAGAGAGGGGTGGGGGTGGAGAAATGCTGTGTATTTTGTCTGTTTAGTTGCTGCAACATCAACCTCGTACCAGTTAAGTTTATGTTTTATTGTGTGCATAAACTTAAATGTTGACACTACCAGTCAGTATCGCCAATCATAGTTCCTCCTTTACTCCATACAAATTAGAAATGAATACACTGATTACTAGTCTTAACTATGGTACTCAAATTCACTAATGAGGCACAATTCAATGTCGCTAACACATTATCACTAAAAGTAACAAAGGAAAATATTTTCAGATGAAAAGGCGTATGGCTCTTGCGCGTGCCCACAAAAATTAAATGTATTCTGAACGTTTCAAACCTGAGGTGCAAGATAAAGACAAAAAATACGAAATTTGAGTGACTATGTAAAATACTATGAGTGTTGCCAGAACCTAAGGAATTAACACCAAGTAAAAGAGCCGATTGAGAGGTGTACATATTTATATCTGATCCCAAGAAGACGGAATCTTGTAAGACGAAAACTCCTTGTATGCAATGCAGTTTTGTCTCAAACAAAAGTGTCAAAGCAGTCTCGTTTTCTAAAATGATGCAATGTTCTACATTAGATTATTTATGGGTTGAATATTCAAAATGTCTGATGCCGAAATGGAATTAACAATGCATTTGCTTCACGTTAGTGAAATACAAATTTTACCTAAACAGTACACTGAAGGGACTCCTTGCTTTTATCGGCGAAAAATGTTGTTTTCTCTTTGTGAGACTGTATATAAAAGTTCAGGCCATTTTAATTGCACACAAAAGTGTACATTTAAGTTGTTTGAACTTTAAAATATATCCGTGTTTTTTCACTATGACACATATGTTACCAATCTATGTTAGGAAACATTTTTATAAAAAAACATTAGATATTTTTGTTATTTTAAAAATTTCTTGAGAGCACCTGATTGAGTATAAATTTTTAATTCATTTTATCTTATAAAATATAAAATAAGTCATAATGATTATGTGAGATCAATGATCATGTGAATAATGATGATGTTCAGATGTCACATATAGGAGAAATAACTACAATGACGAATGTACGTGATTAATATAGTTAATCAAGCATATTTGTAATAATTTCATGCCATATTTTCATGATCAAAAAGAAAGCAAGAAAACTGAGTGAAAACGATATACAAATTTAATGAACAGTCTCTTGTCGTACGTATTTGATACATACATTATATTGTTGGAGTGACTAATAGGCATACACATTGTAAACTTTCGTGCTTATATTTTGAATCGGAAACTTATGATTTGAATGGTATTCATTTGACAACTTAAAATGTTTTTGGTGTTTTTAATATTAATTATTATCAATTTAAATGAAATTTAAAATATGAGAAATTTTAGTAAAGATGCATCTTATGTTGTGCACATTTATCTATCTTTTTTCGTAACTCATAATAGCAAAATGCAACTGAATTAAATTTATATGATATTATGCAATTTTCAACCATTTTTCCAGTAGAGTTTTTATTTGTAAATCATAATAAATATGAGAAGATCTCTTGTAACGTATGTATTTTGCTTGAGAATTAAGGTTTTGATACCAAGTGGGCAAGTACCTAACAAAATCAACCTTCTTCCACAGGAGATTGTGATACATCTCATTATTGTCTACGTAACACCCAAAGCATCAAGTCCATCTCTACTATACTTTTTTTTCAGACGTCCTTTCTCCACAGTAATATTTGTATTTGGGACGGTTTTCCTAAAGATATTAGTAAGCTACTAACCATTATAACTTCGAAAAACATTTATCTAGTTCACCAAATGTTTCAAATTTTTTTCTCAACCATTTCTATTTTGAAAACTAATTAAAATGAGAATGAATAATTAAGTTACGTAATGCAAGGATTTTGAACTATACGGTAGAAACATATAAGAATTGTCAAAATATATATTAAAAATAAATACTTATTAAAACTATTGTCAGTTGTATTATAAAATTGGGCCGAATTGTCTTTTAAGTTGGGCCGAATTATCCAATAGCCAGTTTAACCAAAGTCTAATCCATGGTGATTATTGAATGTTCTTCTCTTCTCCTTATCTGTCATTAAGAAACTTTAGACGAAGATTATCAATAACTTTGGGCTTTTACAATGGTAAGCCTGTATTAAACTGGATAAATACAAGAGCATGTCTGGTCTTCTCATCACAGTTTAGGGAAGTACCCCCAAAAAATTATATTACCATGTGCAGCATTTATGGTTACATCATAGTGCACAACATTCTGTCCAGTTATACAGGATCACACCTTCAGTTGACCCTGCCCCTAGATGCCCATGTACATCAAGTTTTGCTGTCTGTTTTCGGTAGTCTACAGCGCTCACCATTCCGGATCACTGCCATCGCACCTCTGTCTGTGTGGGTTCGAGTCTCGGGCTCGGCTAATGTGGGTATGTGAGAAAGCTTGCCAGTAGCTTCTCATGGGTCAGTGGTTCTTCCTGGGATTTTCCCGGGTTCTTCCTCCACCATTTATACTGGCTGCCATGTATAGCCTATCTTGTGCTGACGAAATGGCATTAAACCCTAGAACAAAAACATGTTTTTCTGAGTATTTAATTAATGATTTTCCAAATGAATATGAAAATATGAGGATGAAAATAGAGTGAATGATCACCATTTCAAGGTATGTTTAAAAAGTTTTATAAAACCAAGCCCATTACTGAAATAGTCAGTTAGAAATGCCTCCATTACCTGTGTGACCAAAACTTTTAACACAATTAATGTGATGACCTTACCGGTACTTGGTTGTGCATGAGTGCACTTGATTGGACAGGTAAATTACTGAAAATGATGAATTATTGTGAACATAAAAGCATATGCAAGTTTGAGATTTTAACATGATATATATATTATTTTCAGTGTATACAGTTTTAAAGTAAATAGTGTGTGGTTTGTACACATTTAATACAATTTCCCTTTGATCAGGTGCTTGGGTAACCGATCATTAAGATTGATAGGTACAGAATAGATTTTTACTAAAATCTTCACAGCTCGACTAGTTCAAGAGAATTATTATCGGAATATTTCCTTTAAGTATTTTTGCTGGCGTTTTTACAAGTACTTATTTGAAAATGTGAAAATAAGTGAGATATTGCTATTGGTCAATAGAAAGGATGTCCTCTTTTTTCCTGTTGACTGACAAACTTGGAAAATGTGCAGGAATAGATATTTCAGTTTGTTTACACAAAGTTTATCCTTTTACTTCCTATTGACTCTGAATGAATTGGAAATGTGATGCCCCAAGATATTTCTATTTGTCTATATGATGATTGCTCAGTTATTTTGTATTGACTTAGAATGACTAAGATAATTATCTTTGATAATTTGTTTTAATCAGGAGAATTTTGTTCTTACTCAGGACTGTTGGGTTTTCTACACACAATTGGGAGGCTGCCAAATAAATCTGGATAGTTAGCATGTATGTACCTGTCAAATCATGTATGAACGCGTAATATCATTACTTATAAAAGGTAAATCATTTGTTTTAAAATTGCTTAAATTCAGATTTGTCTCTAATAAGCATTGTTATTTAAACAAATATAAATCCTAATTTCAGCACACACATGGATATGTATAAGTTTAAGTTTAATTTCTACTTGGCCTGAATTATTGATTTTTTTCTTCTTTAAGCAACATACTTAGCTAAATATTATGAGTGTGTATGGGTTTAATATTAGGATGATTGTTAATAGAATATTTATTTGGGTTGTTATTGGAATTTCCCTGGCATAACCAACATATTCCATTATATTATAATTATATTAACATACTCTCATATTAAAACTAACATTTTTTTTTGCTAACATTAAGAAGTTTCTTGAATGTTATTTTCCATTCTGTTATAACCCTTTTTTTACTGAACAATTGCTAATTGTGACCTGAGGTCAAGCAGACATCTTTATAATCTTATTATTGGAAAAATTATTCATCGTGCATATACATCAGAACAGTATCAAGTTATTGTTATGTACAGCACATGTATTTGATTTGGAATTATTCAAATTAAATCTTCTCAGGAAATACCAAAGTGGTCTGAGAACATTCTTGGAAATAAAGATTTGAATTGATACTGAAATAAGGATCTCTTATTGGAATGTAATATTGAAATCCAACAAAAGACTGCTGGCACATTGACATGTTTTGATACTCCATTAGACAAATAGCTAATTGTGCTAAAGAAAATGTTTTTCATTGCTTAGTTTGCTGGCGTATGAGCAGAAGGTGAAAAAAATGGAGGTTTTTTTTTTTTTTTCTTAACGGACCAGTAATTTTCGTATGGAGAATCCGAGAAGACTCTTTATTCAAAATGTCCACCTTATCCTACTTTTTGCACAGGTTTGTATGTCTGTGTGCACTTCAAACTGGTTTGCCATAGATCTGAGGCCATAAAGTCTAAAATCTGGTCACAAATTCGGAATCCGACCATGGGCGAATTTTGGGTTTTAAAAAAAAACTGGTCCAAAAACTTCAGTTTTCCTCTCTGTTATTTTGTAGTGCAACTAAAATGTTCAGATTATTTGCTATCATTGTAGAGCTACATTTGTCTATCTTTCTATAATACCATCCACTTGAGTGTATCATGCATGACCTTGACCCTACAGAGCTTTTCAGTAGGCTACTACCTCATGCCCCGTAAAGTGGTCGCTAGGGGTTAATGTGTTAAGATTGAGAGTCAACAATCCCCTTGGCGTCAGAAGACTTGAGTAATAAACGAACATTGATGTCAAGACTGTGGGTCAAATACTAATTTAGAATTGGGGTTATCTTATGCACAGATAGAGAAACACTTAGATTTTTTTTTCTTCTTGTTGGGTTTTCTCTATGATTGTATGTTATGTTTATTTGTATTTTGTACTTGATCTTTGTCCAGAATCAGGTTAAATGTGTACCTGACTATTGACATTTATTTAGTACAGAACATTATACATGTACATAGATAATATTTATCTTAGTATTGACTAAATATTTAGATCATTATCAATAGAAGTTAACATGTTTACTTCTATCTGAATGTAGGACATAATTTTCCACTTGGAAATTAAAAAACATGATGACATCTTGGAATGTTTTAGAGGGGAGACTGGCTTATATCCTGGCTTTTTATATGATTGTTGTTATTTGGAAAATACAGTAGTATCATTTATTTCCATTGGGCTAAATTTTCGTGGTTTTGTATTTTAAAAAATGCATTTTTATTGGCATGTAAATTCGTTGTTTTGCCTGTCGAAGTTTGCTTATTAGTATGTACTTAATTTCATGGTTTAACCTCTCGAAATACCCAAAATAAAGAATCTAAAAGAATAAAACTATGACGATGCAAACGGCGGTCACATTAATGTTTAACATAATACTACCACCTGTATGAGTACAAATCAAAGACCTGGCAAGTTCAGTACTTACACCGTGTTTTTGACCAAGTGAATAACATCAATCAAAGCCAATACAGCCAACAACACTAAAACAGGACTTCCATTTGTATGAGCATAAACAAAACACCGTCAAGATTAATCTGTTTTATCATGTTTTAGTTTGAGTGTTCAACATCAAAGAAAGCTGATGCAGCCAACAGAGCCTAACCATTCAGTTATTAAAGTACATATCTCTTACTTAAATCACTGTCCATCAAGTTTGGATTAAAATGCATGGATAAAATGAAATGTGCTTTCAGAAGTATTTAAATGTTTAACAAACAGTACAGTTGTACTCGAATGAAGGTTCAACTTGAATAAGTATTAAATGTAATTTTTATATACTGTTATTTTGTATTATTGTATCTATCATTGTTAGTATTACTATTGCTTGAATACCTTATGCTTTTTCTATATTTTCTCTCTATCCTTATCTCACATATCGATTTAAGCCAGTGAGTATAAATTAAGCTATCGGATACAGTATCTTATCAAACATATGCATTGAAACAATATAAAATGATTTATAATTCCTGCTTCAAAAGGTTTAAAAATAAACATGTAAAAGCTACTATTTAATTACCAAATTACAGTATTGACCTTGATTTATCAAATACAAGTAGCTGTGTTAATCTCGTGGAATGAAACACTGTAAGAAAATGGGTGAGGGGGCATCATCCTAAGTGGCTCTTTCTTCGCTGGGGATTTATATTCGTTGCAACAACAAAAAACATGAAAATTGGAATCCTACGAATATTGATGATACGACATTATTACTTAATTTTGCCTCAACATGTGCAGCAGATTCAGTTTTACTGTTGCATTCATTTTTTCATTTGGTTGGATCTATTTACTCAAATATTGTTCACTGGAATTACAAATAACTCAGTAATATTCTTGAATAAAAACATTAATTTGGAAAAATATTTTTGATTATATTATTATGATACATCAAAAGACTATTAACACATCACAGCACATCACCATATTCTAGGTTATTGGCACGTTAGCTCATCCGAGATGACATGCACATCGATACATTCAATATTAGAATTTATTTGGAACACCACTTGAATTCAATTGGAACATAGTATGTGTCAACTTGTAATAGAACATTTAGGGCTATTTGGGATTTAATTCTCTTAAATATTTTTACATTTTTCACATTGTATTCATGGGGATTTTTTTTTTTTTTTTTTTGAATTATTAAAGAACTTGAAAGGTTTGCGCCTTTATGTTACTTATGGTAGTTTAAGACCATAGTCATAACATACTTTTTCCGTAGCAAAGTATATCCATGTCTGTGTCATTGCTAGCAATTGCCAAATAATATGCATTTTGAACAACATTATTGGTAAATAAAATGCTGTTGGCTGACTTGCAATATAAGGTTTTTGAGTAACATATTTCCATGGTTAATGTTGAACCTAAATTGAAGAAAACTTAATTTAATTTGAATGCTTACAAGAGAGACCTAATTTCTGCACAATTTGTCATTTAAATCAGTGAATTATTATTTTGAACAGAACAATAATTTCTTTAAAAATGGGAACTATTATAATGTTAATATTTTCAAGAGGTACATGGGCATTTATAAAAATGTAAGTATCCAAGAAAAAGATTATAGTACAGTATAAATGACAATGCTGGGCTTGCAACCCTTTTAAAGGAAATAAGATTATATCATTTTTTAACACTACCAGTGTATTAAGTAAAATGCACTATTTGTGTTCCTCCAAAATGGCATGTGTGCTCCCCCACCCATGTGTGCTCCCCCACCCAATCAAAATGATAGGGGGCACAATCATTGGACTCCTAGTTGCAACACTCCCTAACGTGACCATTATTACAGATCAACAACACATAAGATCAAATACTGTATAGATAGGAAGGCAGTTTGAAATAGTAATATGGAAGGTAGGGTTGCTTGAAATTTTCTGTGTTTATTACAAGTTGTCAGACATCAAATATTATTTAGAAATTGGTTGTACTGATTTATCAAAAGGCCCTTTCAGCTCATCATAAATCATAAACCACAAGAAGTGTCTAAAAATCATCACTGATGTTTTACATATAAATCGGCCTGCAATAATTTCAGTGTTTTGTGTGCCATCAGAATGCAGATTGGTACCAATATGTTTGGAGGTTGAGATATTGGACTATAAACACTGCAGCAGATTGCCAATCAAACAGAAATGTCAGAGTTATAAATACTAAACTGGCTTTGTTTTTTGTCTCCATATAACGGACTTTTTAATGCACATTCTATTCATATCCAACACTAAATCAAACTTAACTGCTGTTTTACATCAGAGCAATGAGAAGCTTTCTTAAATTACTTAGTTTTAAAGAATTCTCTGATGGCTTTTGGCAGGGCTGCAAATCCCTGAAGTCAATTTTATTATAATTATTGTATTGCTGTTTGTGCAGGTAAGAACTGTGTTTTGTTGTTGAAGTCATAATGTTTAATTGCTGCATTTGTCATGATTAAGGGATAAACAGTTAATATATTTGTTGAAATATTTGAATCACTCATTTGTTGCAGCAGTCTAATTTTACTGTTTCTCTTATATCAAAATTGTATCTGCTCTAACCCTCTTCATTTGAAGCAATACACCAAAGTCATGTGTAGGTACTTATTTTCCTACACATGTACAACTACAGTACATATCGATACACATACAGAATAAAGAAACTGGTACTTGAAACATTAAGGATTCAAACAAATGAGAAATTATGGATTGAAAAATCCTGAAAGGTATGAATTTGAATTTTGTTAAGAGTTGAAGGTAAAGATTATAAGCAGTTTCTTACTCAAAAGTTTTAGAATATTGAGCTGTGTCTGTCACACTTTCAATATATATATATTTTTTTCATCCTAGGGTGCAGCATTGTTTTGACAACCTAACATGTCAAGATGATACATGTGCAATGGAGAAGGATTCGAACCAAGTATCCCTGGCTGCAAAAGTTCCAGTCTTGCCGTTGTGTTGTCATATTCTTCATTCTCATAGTCATAATTTGGTACAGTGCCAGCATCTTTAAGAAACATCCAAAAATTGTACTAGAAAACCGAATTCCAGAGGTAACAGTAGGAGACGTAGAACTTGATTTCCAAACTGGTTTGGTGACATTTAGGAATGATGAAAATGATGTCTATCTTCGTGCCTCAATATCAGAAGAATTACAGCAGCTAGGGGCACCAGTCCAATGTGGTAAATTTAACAAATCCCGTTCATTATGTGCAGAATGGCACAGTCGTGTCAGATTAGAAGTATCACGTACAGACGAGAGTTATGCTACATGTCACAAGATAAAATGGACACCAACTATTGGAAATTTCAGTCCAAAAGATTGTTTCTCATTGTCGGGGAAAGAAGTTAATTGGTATGGTGGCTCAATTATGTATGATCAGAGATGGCCATTAAATAAGATCAGTATTCCTTTGAGTCCATACATTTCCCATGATCTTGCACATTATGCTGGCAAGGAAAATCAGATAGGTAATGTATTGGAAAGGATTTGGATAAATTCAAGAGGAGTTGGAATATTTGTAGATCACAATATCCCATTGCATATCAGTATTAATGAATTTGGAAAGAATCTGATTTGCTTTCAATCCAAGTATGATGGTAATAGAAGTGGGAGAGCAAGCTTAAATAAAGTGGCCAGTTTGAAGTATACTGTATGCAAAGGCATGAACTTGAAGAAAATTCATAAATATTTAAAGAACAAGTACATTCAATTTCCACAGAGTTTACCAAATGAAGTTTTATTTAAGAAACCAATTTGGTCTGCATTTCCATATCTTAGTGGCAAAATGGATCAGGATAACATTTTAAAGTTTGTACAAGACATAAGAAATCATAAATTTCCAGCAGGTCTACTAGACATGTATAGTCCCACATTTTCCTTTATCAGTGCATATCTTTTCCCTGTTGATTTGTTTCCCAATGGACATCAAATGGTTTCATTAATAAGAGAAAATGGATTCAACATTTCAGTTGGAGTGACACCATTCTTAAATCAGGACTCCACTGATTTTAAAAATAAACAAAACATGGATTATTTTATCTTAAAGCCTGGTTTGAAAGATCCAGTACCTGTGCTTGTTCCATGGAATGGAGAAAAGGTTGCAATAATTTCTCTGCATAATCCACATGCATTAGAGTGGTTCCAGAACAGACTAAATGAGATCAAAAAGGATTATGGAATTCACTTCTTCAAATTGGTTGGTGGCGAGAATAGCTTTCTGCCTGAAAATTTAAGATTTCATTCCAGGGAGTATGGAAATCCAGGTGAATATACTAAAAAGTTTTCTAAAGTTGCTTCATCCTTCTCTGATTCAACATCAGTTCTCACATTTGGTTATCAGAGTCAAAGTTTACCTGGGATCATTCAAATAACAGCCAACCAGTCATCATGGAACTCAAATGGAGGCTTGCAGAGTGTCATACCTACAGTTCTAACCCTTGGCCTGATTGGTTATCCATTTATTATCCCTAATGTGATTGGAGGGAATGGGTACAACCTGAAAACTGGAACAAATTCTGACTCAGAGGTCAGCAGGATGAATCCTG
This sequence comes from Unio delphinus, assembly GCA_029339505.1. Taxonomy (NCBI): domain Eukaryota; kingdom Metazoa; phylum Mollusca; class Bivalvia; order Unionida; family Unionidae; genus Unio; species Unio delphinus. The sequence continues at coordinate 12,003,872 of JAQISU010001238.1, forward strand.
ATGAGAAATTATATATACGCTGGCTAGAACTTGCCACATACATGCCATGCATGATGTTTTCATACCCACCATGGCTTTACGATGCCAGTGTTGTAGAGTTTGCAAAGAAGATGATTAGGGAACATGAAGAGAAAGTGGCGCCATTGATTCTCAAAGCTGCTAGGGAGGCTGAAGTAACAGGTAGAAAACTATATGTGTGACAGTTACAACTAAATACAGAATAAGATGGGTTTACTTGTTTAATATATATATATATATATATATATATATATATATATATATATATATATATTTTTTCTTCTTTTTTTTAGTACAAAATTAAATAACCAATACTATTTTGTTTTGCCACTCATGAAATTATATTTTTGGATTATGGTTCCGATCTCTAAACCTTTTCTATATTCTGTGACTTTTTCCCACTCAAAATTGTTTTCCATGTGTGCATCTACAACAATTGTAACTCGCATGCATCCCCAAGTGAAGTTTACATGGGTATCCACTATCCCCAGTATCAGTTTACTGATTGACATGTATATTATTTTTCAAGGATTTAGAAGTACATTCAGGAATCAAACTGACCACACAGTGATTGATCAAGGTCAAAACATTGAATGTGCCATTTAGTATTGCATGCTCAAGATTTTTAAATTAATTCTATTACATTTTCACAATGACTTTCATAATGAAATGAGTCTAATGATTTCTATATAGTTTTGATTTTGCTTATATACACTGACTGCACATTTAGGCAAAGTTCCAGGAAAGAATTTACATCAATACTTTCCTAATCAAAGTCTGTGAGAAGTAAATCCTGAATGAGGACTGGCTATTAGAGCTGTACCGATGTCACTTTTTGCCGATTATGCCGATACCGCGTATAGCTGATTATCAAAATTGCCGATACCGATTATGAGACCGATTATTTGATTATCATATTATGTACTCGGGTATAAGCCGACAAATTTAGAGAACATTAAAGGCCTGGAATGGGGGGGGGGGATTATCCATGGGCCAATGTCAAAACTTTACAGGTTTTAGGTGTTTTTGTTGTCTATTGTAACGGCAGTACATTTTGGGACAAAAATATCCGTGTTCTAAGACATAGGCATGTTAAAAAAGTAACTTTCGGTGACCCGAAAATTATTAGACTTTTATAAAGTACTATTTATTATTGATTTTGTTATTATTTTGCATGTGCATATTTTCTTATTTCCACAACACGAAATTACATAAAGGTAAAATAAAGCCTTCATAATTCGCGGGTCGGTCGAGTTTACCAGGGAGACCATATACTATAATGTACGGTACTTACGCAGAGCAAAGTGTGCATAGTGTCACTTAAATCCTTTTTTATTCCCAAATATATTAGTTGCAGATTTTGCTTTATTCGTTGTTTCGACCAAAGTGTATTCTTTCAGATAAAATTTCAGCTAATCTGTAATAGCTGTTTCATTTACTACGAGTCACCTCTCACGAGTTACTCATTTTCAATGAAATAAGTGATCCTACAAAATGAGGTAATATTTTGAGTGTACAAGGGACACAACCGGTATAATTTACATCTTCACGTAGCGTGGTAATAATAAAGGCTAAATTCCTCATATAGATCAACTAAGATCAACATCAATCAATTTTAGTTTTGTCTTTTGGCTGAACAAACATGTAACTTTCCACACAATGGAAAGCTTGATGTTTCAGAATCTCCTTTGTTGATAATCGGTCAATTTCCCTATCGTTTTGAGACAACAGTACAGGCCAGTTTATCATTAAAATGCTTGAAACTGACATGTAATAAGAAGAAGAAGGGTATTTTTGTTACAACACTGACTGGTTCAGAAAAATAAACCTGTAAGTGTAATGCAAGCATTTATTTTGCCATGCGAGTTAAAACAAAGTTGTTTATGCAGCAAGTGAATTTGAACTTGCATACGAAAATAAGCAGAAACCGGATAAAAAAATGTAGTTATTTACAAAAAACAAGGTCACACAAACATGAAACTTGAAAAACTTTATTACTAACACTGATAAAACTTGTGATTTGCTAATTCAAGGTATAAATGAATGAAATGTATTAAGCAAGTCTTTTAACCTGGGTTCAATGATGCAGGTCACCATTACTAGATTTCAATAAATGACTAAATAATGTTCATAACGATAGCAAAAAAAAAAAATTAATAATATGCATGTTTTACGACTAACGTTAGATATCACTTTACGCTGGCGGCAGCTAATACTGAAAGCCTAGCTGAGGTAAGTTGTATTTAAGTAACAGTAACATTTCTCCCTTCTCGCCAAGTAATGATCCACGACGATCCGAAAAAGTCTGGCCTGCGCCACTAAATAGTTGCTCACTAGGAACGCTTGAAGCTGGTGCAGACAAATAGCGTCTAGCTAATTTGGCCATGTAGGGGAACTGAAACTTGTGAGTATTCCACCAGCTGTATATGTCTTCTTCTCGTGGCAACAAAGGGCTGGCCAGATACAATTCAATCATCGTGTCAACAGCATTATCCACTTGGGTCGTTTCGTTGACGGTACTGACAGGCTCGTGACAGGCTACAGAAAAGAAATCCTAGAGACGTGATGTTGATGGTTCAGTGGCGTTTGTTTCAGTTTCAGTCTTTATCTTTTTGGTCGGGGGTACCTCCTGCTTGTCAGCTGATGCAACTATGATACATTCAGCTCTAAGCCATTCTTTGGATCTGGTTACAACCAATTCTTCGCTGAATAGGCAATGTTTGAATCGTGGATCTAAGATGGTGGCCAAGACAAGCTTCTTGTTGCTGGCAACATCAGCAAAACGTGTGTTCAGTGATGCCAACATATCACAGCGCATTGTCTGAATACCTTGACTCGCTTCATGCACTCGAGCCAGCAACATTCGGAGCATTTTCAGCATAGGAATAATGACGGATACTGATGTTTGACTACCACTTACGTCCTTGGTAATGTCCGCGAACGGGCCTAACGTGTCCACAATATTGTTAATTAAGACCCACTGTTAAGCTGTTAGGCTAGGCAGGTCATAGGGAGTAGCGTAAGCCCCCAATACTTGTTTTTGTTCATATAACGAAACCAACATATTGTATCTAGAATTCCAGCGTGTCTTGACATCCTGGATGAGTTTCTTATGGGCAACGCCAAACTTTTCCTGCTGATCTTCGAGCTGCTGTTGTGCCAGGACGGAGTGCCGAAATTTGCCGACAATGGAACGCAAGATCGCCAAAACATCTTTGACAGCTTGTTGCGAAAGAATGCCATCACTTACAACGAGCTGCAGGGTGTGAGCAAAACAGCTGATGCTGTCGATTTCAGCCAGACGCATTGCTTTAACCATGTTACGGTCAGTCAAAACGCGACTGTATATACAACTTTTATCAGAAAAAATTGGTTATTTAAAAAAAAATTTGCATCGGCACCGATTATTTTTGCAGATACCCGATTGTACCGATTGTGCTAATAATCGGCCCAATTACGCGTACGGGCGATTAATCGGTACAGCTCTACTGGCTATGCATGTTTTTTTTACAGTAAGCAGACTAGTTCTGTTATTGTTGTTATGGTGGCTTGAAATAGCTCCTAAAGTGCCAACTGACATCCTAAACAGTTCAAGATGTTTCTCAAAGAATTATGCATTCCTCTTAGCTGTAATAAACATTGATAAAACTTGACTTTCATATGTGTGCAATTCAAGCTGAACTCGATGTTTCTTAAACAAATACAATTCAACCTGAAATGTCTCGATCAGCATGACATGAAAACCGATTCGGCCAGAAAACACTTAAAAGTGAAAGAAAAGGATTGGTATATAAATTTGGCAACACTAGCAAAACACGATGTAATACCACTCTCTATTCGTTTATGCAAAAGTGATTACATTTTAAAATGACCCTTCCAGTGCCAATTATTTTATTTTGTTTTATCAATATTATAGATCACATTCGTAGTCCTACAGATTTATAGTTGGTATCTTTGGTCAGTCTCTTGTGTAAGACAGGTTAAGTCAAGTGATTCCTGTCTGAAAATATAGACATGGAGAATACATCATATTGGCTTGTGCTGTCTTATACAACTGCTCCAAAGGCCTGGTGGTTAAAGCATCCACCTCAGATGTGGGAGATCGCAGGTTCAAACCCTGGTCAATTCATACCAGAGCGTTATAAAAATGGTACACACAGCTGCTTCACTTGGTGCTCAGCATTAAGAGGTTAGTGTTAGGACTAGTTTGGCCTGGTATCAGAATAATGTGACTTTATAGGACGTGATGCGACATGTCTGTGACATGATGCCCTCGTGCTAGACATTACTATAAATTGTCACACTACAGACATCATAGCAATATGAGAGAACAATGTTAAAGCTATGTTAAAAATCCAAATCACACATGTAGACTTAGACATAGCGAAACTTTGTTAAAGCTTTGTGAAAAATGCAAATTACACACATGTACACAGTCTTATACAAGAGACACTATACTTCAGGCTTGGTGCTTCATATTAATAATAAGTGATTTGACAATCTGCATTGAACTACAGTAAACTAATACAGGGGAACCCCATGTAAACTTTGCTTGGGGGCCCAAGTGCGTTTACAATTGTAGATGCATGCATGGAAAACAATTTTGAGTGTGAAAAGTCACAGAATATAGAAAAGGTTTAGGAATTGGAACCATAATTCAGAAATATCATTTCATGAGTGGCATAAACAAGAGTTAGTAGAGATTATTGAATTTTGTACTGAACTATATTTATGTGCACAACTTGTTTTGGTAGAGGCCAACAAGCGTACAAGTCAACCTGCAAACAAAAAATGAGGCCAAATGAATATTTTCAGTACAAATTCATTAGTACCTATTTATTAAACCAAACGAATGCATAAGCAACATTATGTGTACACCATCCGATTGTGTCAATTAAATAAAAGAAAAGGTCAGAATTGAAATGTAAAAAGTAGTCTTTCATCTTCACATGAATGAGTTTTAAAGACCTGGTACATGGAAACTACTCAGTGAATAATATTAATCCCACTCATGCATTCTTATTTGGGAATAACATATCCTGTTATGTTGTATTGCTAGTCAAGTTTTCATGGCATGCATTAAAGTTATTAGAACATGTTCTTTCTCCTTGTGATAGGAGAAATGTGGCTTCTTTTACATATTAAACTCCAGTCTTTGTATAAAAGACATTTTTAGTCCTTTTAAGCTAGAGTTTTGCTCATTTTTTGGCAGTTTCATTTTTTCAGTGAATTAAGATTTAGATTATCACTAAGCCAATAACTGCAGTCCTCAGTTATCTCTGCACACTGCTATGGCCACACTGCCATTGAAAATATTGTGCAAAGTATTTTTTTTTTTAATGACTTTGATTTCTTTGCCATCAGCATCTCAATATTTCATGTTTTCTTTAAATAAAATAGGTCCAATGTCGCCTGGTTAACAATGGTCCAGGTATAACATAACCTTTCATGTATCTACATTTTGTATGAGAAAATATCATTCCCGTTGGTGTAAAGTATACATTACAGCATTAATATTGGAACAAGTCAGCAATGTAATTATCAACAAAATTTATTTGTATGATTATGATAAGACTTGTGATAGGCAGAAAATGTAATTTTCAACATGTACATTGAAAGAGAGATAAATCTGAGTGAGGTACATAGGCTGTAATTTAAAAAATATACATACACCTACAGGTGGGTTCTTTTTGCAATAGCATTAGATTAAATCTATCTTCATTTTATGTTCAATCATTTCTCCTGCCACATGATCAGGTAAGAATCTTTTTATGTTGATTTTGGAATTCTTATGCCATTTATGGATATTGAGTTTCCTATATCTATTTGGCAGGTGCTCCAATCATTCGTCCCCTATGGTGGATAGATCCTGACGATAAAGAAGCACAAGTGATTGATGATGAGTACTTGATTGGAGGCTTTATGTTAGTGGCACCAATTGTTAGAGAGGGAAAGACTGTCAGAGACATTTATCTTCCACATGGACAGTGGAAAGACAATCTTCGTAATGTTACTCATCATGGAAAATTATGGCTGAGATCATATATTGTACAGCTTAAAGAGATTGCAACATTCTCATGGGTCAGATTGACAGATTAAATGCATAAAAAACACATTGATGAATATTTTTTTTGTGCTGTATGTAATTTTTATATCAGAAATTGAATATACAGCTGTAGCACACCAAATATTAATAATTCCTTGAAGCTTTAAGTGCATGTTGCGTGTAGCATTTTGCTTAAATTTGTATAAACTCTAAATCAGATCTTGTATACATTTAATAGAATTTCCATTATGTCTTGCAAATACATTGATAGCCATTGATTCCTTAACACTTACATTTTTAGTCCACAAATATATTATGGATAACAGAACTACCAAAAATTAAAACCTGATTTGTACTGATCATTTCCATGCTTTAAAGAAAGTGAATTATTATATGACTACCCAAACCATTGACATAATTGTTCCTGGGATTTTCCTTCTGTGATGGTTGATATTTTTTTGTATGAATGTCTTCTCCGATTTTAGACAAGTACTACATACTTTCTTATAAGTAGAGTCCGTATGCAAACTGTGCAGACCCAGATCTGCTGTCATATAATGCATCATCAGATCTGGGTTTGTGCAGTTTGATAGGAGTAATCATAAGAACAAAACAACATAGCCCCTGATCTTCAGGCATATATTGCTTTGGCAGATCTGGATCTTTTTTGCTTGCAGTGTGACTTAATAAGTGAGTATATATAATATGGACCATGTTGGCACATATAATACATTGAGTAATTCTGAAGTTTTGTAAAATTAGGTCATTTTTTTTTTTAAAGATGAAGATACAAGACAAATAATTTTATGTCTCAAGGATGCTATAAAGAATTAAATTGTAAAAAATATATTGATGCTAAAACATTCTTATGTTGTAGTATTACAAGAATGTTTGCCTGCTGTTTTGTGTTATGTCTGTGATGATTTTATTAAATCATTGGTGCTATGTTATCTTTTCAGAAATGACTTTAAACTGTGATCCCTTTGTCATTTGCCAGTCCATGATCAATCTTAATGTGTGCTACATTGGCATATCCTCATATATCATGACTTTGTCAAAATCCAAACAGAAATTATCACAATTGATGTTTTTCATCCATTTAAGAATTCACAGTTTATCTGGCATGACATTTAGTCCATTTTTCAGTATAATATACTCTAGCTAGAAATGTTTTCACTGACCCATATATTCTTAGAAGCATCAAATATTTTATTTTACATCCCAATTTCTTTTGAATTCCACTTATAACATACAGTTAAACTATTTGAGAAGCAAAAGTGGGTTGATTGGTGGATAGCTCATGATATAGAACTCATTTTATCTGTCAAAGGACTATGCCTGAGAGGTTCATATCAGACTTGTTCTTTCTATCATCCTGGAACATAGTATTGACCATGACCTGCCTTCATATGATGTTCTTGTAGAATAAGATTAGGTTCTTATGATTGTAAGCGAATAGCCTGAGAGAACCTAATATACCAATGCATTGTGCAGATATGAGTTTGACAGCTTTGTATTATATATGCGGATAACCAGTTCTCATTCAGGACTTCCTTGTCAGAGAGATGTAAATTCTTTCTTGGAACTATGCCTAAATGTGCTGTCAGTGGATATAAGTATATAGAAGTCTTTACATTGATTGAATTACTCCCCATTTCATTATGAAAGTCACTGTGAAAAAGAATAAATTTAAAAATCTTGAACATGCAATACTAAATGGCACTTTCAATCATTTGACCTTGATCAATCATTTGCTTTACTGCTCATAGACCACCATAACTTATGTGATAGCTTGTTGTGCATATCAGGTCTGTTATCTCGCTGTTAGCATACGTTTCATATCACTACTTCTCCTAAACAATGCTGAAAAATGTCTTTAAACCCTACAAAAACAACAGCTAGTTAGTTATAAATGCAAATAGTGCCCAACAGTCATTCATTACATTTTAGCCATGTTATAAATCACCAGGATGAATGGTCTTATTGACATGGGTTTCCACTAAAAGACTTTTTATGTTGGTCTTATTGACACAGGGTTTCCACTGAAAGACTTTTTATGATGGTTTATTGACACAGGGTTTCCACTAAAAGACTTTTTTATTATGATCTTATTGACATGGGGTTTCCACTAAAATACTTGTTATGATGGTCTTTTTGACATAGGGATTCAACTGAAAGACATTTTATGATGTCTGTATTGTTCTAAACTAACTTGTACCCAACACACACCTAGTATGGCTGCTCTGGAGGTCATGTTGAGAGTCTTGTTTACTCTTTTGAATGGGAAGTCATATTGACATGTTTCACTCAGAGGCTTCATTTCATGTCAAGCTGATGTAAAATGAAAATTGTGTCCTTTTTGAAACCCAATATGTCTGTCATCTACTCCTGCTAAATGGATGGTCATGTCAGTATGAGGTGTTCATTAAAGAGTTATTCTGTCTAGTAAGTCCAAAATATAAATGGTGCTACTCTATTATCCAATATGACAGCATCTTGAAACTCTTAGCTACTCCTAAATGGATCATCTTATCTTGTTATTATCACACAAAAATTTCTTATGATGACTTGAGACTTCTGTATAATTAGTTCCAAACTGGGTTGACATCCAGTATGGGGTTTTCACTGAAGATGTTTTATAGTATGTATTTGTTCATTATTGAAAATGGTTGCCATTGTATCCATGATGAAAATCTTGTTTTTTCTATTTCTGAATGGATGGTCCTATTAACATGGGTGTTCATCTTCATATGATATATAGTTATTAGTAAATGAAAATGTTGCTAATCATACCTCCAACTTGATGTCAATAGTGGCCATCCTGAAACACTTTTTAATTTTCATCTGAGTTGCTAGTCATAGCTATTTGGAGTTTTCACTACAAAACTTCTTATGTTATCTACTGGATCATGAATACAAAATGGCTGCCTTGACTGCCATCTTTAAAATCTTTATGCGGATGCTTCTCTTGAATGGAAGGTCATATTAATATCATATTTCAAGACAAGACTACCAACATGTAACTGTTTCTGGATGAAAATGGTGCTCACCTAACCTCAACACAGCATGACGGTGTCTAAAATTCTGTTATCACTAACATTCTTGCCTGTATAGTGGAACTGACCTGGGGTTTTCACTAAAACAGATTCTGCAAGATTTAATTGGTTCTGAATGAAAATGGTACATATCTAATCTCCAGTGTCTCCACACTTTTGTGAAGGAGTTTTGAAAACCAGTGCTAATTGACACTTGGGATTGGGTGATAAACTAATTTATGGATATATATGAAGAATTCCTAGTAACTTTATTATTTCCTTCCCAGAAATATTAATTATAGTTTTGTCCAAAATTTGGTGGATAGATGTGGATATTATCTGAGGCAAGTTCAAGTTCAATAATCTTCTATCCATGATATCAGGATCAAGGTCAAAGGTCATGATAAAACAAATATTTTATTACATTATGAGGCATTTTGTGAACATTTTAACTGTAACATGCCAGAAACGTATCTGGTATCAAATTTAGTACCCTTGTGAGTCTTAAGAATATCAGAATTTGACATTTCTGCAATTAAGATAATACAAAGTCAGACAAAATGTACCTATCATGATTTTTTTGCTTTTTGGCCAGTAGAGACTTAGTCCTCTCGAGGGTCTCTTGTCACCCATATTTTGTGGCAGATACTCAAATAACCGTAAGGACTGATGTGTCTAATTAAAGTTCTTTTCCTTGAAAGGTTTGTTTGTTTGTTTGATTAGGATTTTTAAATTTGCTTTTAACAATTTTTCAGTCATATTGCCACAATGTCTGCAGTGAGGCAGTTTATAGTATGTCTAGCACTTGGGCATCATGCAGCAGACATAAAGCATGATGTCCCACCCAGTCATATTATCCTGACACCCGGCTGACCAGTCCTAACACTAACCTCTTAATGGTGAGCGTCAAGCAAGCAAGGCAACTGTTAGTACCATTTTTGTAAGTCTTTGGTATGACTCGGCCGGGGATTGAATCCACAACCTCCCACTTCTGCAGCAGATGCTCTAACCACTAAGCCACCAGAGCGGTATTTTGAAAGGTGTTCATGGTTATTAAATGTGATAGCTCAGAGTAATACAGTCCTATGAATTCGGCAATGTTATATATATCACGACACAGAAGCTTACTTATTTGTTATGACTTTTTAATAAAGTTTTGTATATTTAAGAGATGTGTTGTAAGCAATATATGTATTATCTATCATTGACATCATTTGTACAGAAAATTGAGATTCAGTCATTTTATATTAGATTTATAAATCTTGTTCCTTTAATATTATGAAATGTAAATTTAACTGTTGCACAGGTAGAAAAATCTCTGTCCAGAAATAATAAAGTGAAACCAATGAGTTTAATACAAGAGTAAAATAATATGGAAATAAGAAATGTCAGAATAGCTTTAATGGTTACTTCAAAGATGTCAATATCAATAATACTCCATAAATATGTAGCTTTATCTATAATTTTTTTTAACAAAGTTATTTTTTATGCATGTTAAAAATTGGAATATAAAAACCCTGCCATATTTTGCCAAACCACAATAATATATACCTACAAAACTTGTATGAAGAAGACATGATATTAGTATGATAGTACAAACAGTTGTTTCTCTGATCAAATGTTACAGCTATTATATACACATATATCATAAATTTGGCAAATAGAGGGTGGAACAAATTTAGCGGTGAACAAGCATTAGGAAACCTAAAAGTGGATTATATTGTACCTACAAATGCTTCTTGCCACAATATGTTTGTATGAAAATACATCATGATACTTTTCAAATAATTAAAATAAATCTTTATATGCACTAATGTCTATAATTTTTTTTACAAAGAAAATAATTGGACAATTCCTTGATGATGATAGCATACCATGAATGCGCTTCAGCATCAAAGATATATTACCTGATCATCTTAACATTGTGAATTAAACTCTATCTTTCAAATTCAGCAGTTCTAAAAGGACAAAAACTTCTGTCTTTTCCACCTGTATATTATACAGACAATAAAATTAGTATTTATTGGAGGAAACTCTTCCAGGATAGCAATATCATTATAATTCATTGTCACCACTAAGTGGCTACCAGTATACCAGATTTGTTTTGGGTTTAAGTTCACACTCAAGATGGGTAACATACTGTTATATCTATAAAAATTGGTTTCTGTGGAATTTTCAACCATCTGTCAGCAGTGTCAACTCAGAACTCACCTTGTTCCCCAAATGGATCCTCTTTTGGGTTCTAACATGACTGAACTCTGGCAAACACATGGCTTTGGTCAGAACCTTGCTAAACTGTATATCTTACAAAGTACTCTTTTTGATAACTCGATAGCTTTCTGGGTGAATGCCCAGTTGGTAGACCCAAACTAGATATGCCTTGTGACATTTTCAGCACATAATATTAGATAAATATCTATAGGCTTCACAGTTTAATACAACAGAGACCATCTTAAGTTTCTATCTTCATGATCTTATGTTGCATAGAATGGAATTGAATCTGGTGTGTTCATTGGCTACTGCCCAAATGACGATTAGACCCCTTTAACAACACCTCTCTGTGGGATTAGGTTTATAGCTTTGTAGGGCCCAGAATGCAATTTGTTTTTCTTGCTATTATTTAGATATCATTTGACCTTCAATTGTGCTGTCTTTACATTTGCGAGAAATTTTATCCCTCACATAAGGACATGGTCATATTTCTTTCAAATTCATTTGGTAACCATGGGAGAGGTTGGATGCTCATGGATTACCACCTCCTATAATAATATATTTGCTCCTAATTAAAATGTGATCTGGTAAGGTATGAAGAATGGATATTTTATAGTAAAATCTATATCTCTTGATAAAATGACTAGAAAGCCCTGACAAACCTCCACACAAATATGAGTATCCTCAATGAATTTTCACTCTAGCTGAGGAACATCCAGTATATGGGTGGCCATTTTGTGATGGCAAAGGGAGGTGGTCGTGATGGAATTTTGGAAGAGTTTTTTTTCTCCATTGGATGATCTTTTAATCCTCTGTATAATATAGATAGCAAAAGAAGATTGTTTCTTTCTGGAGGGCTGAATTCAAAAGGTAGGATAATTTAATTCTAAACATTTATGTGATCAATTAAGTAAATGTCATTGAAATGTAATTTAGAATCAAATTTTCTTTACAGAATATTACTATTATATATTTTTATGTATTTGATTTGTCTGAGTTAAGCATATATTTTCTTTTTTATATTATTCGTTTTTTTGCAAATGCTTGATCTGTCTCAATAAATTCATCACACATTACCTGGTATTTGTAAAAGAAAGCCATTAGTAAGGCTTTGTATTTGAAGCTGAACCCCAGAAATCATTTTCTTTGTATCATTCCAATTAACAATTTGTGTAAAAGTTAACAAGTACATGTATGTCAAATCAAAGGGAATAAATGTAGTCAGTTATGTGTACAAATATTTCATCACCAGTCAGATTTATCTCCCCTGGCAAATTAACCCTTGCACCAGTCTTTTACGGCAACCTCACTCTTGAAGCAGATATTAACATAAAAGTAAAATACCCTCAGATTTAGCAGCTTAAATTCTATATGTTCATTTTTACTTCCACAGTATCTTGTGAGTCAAGCTGCATGCATTCAGTTTGCTATTTTCTGTTTGCCCATTTCTGAACTTGGATCATGAAGCAAAAATGGCCATTCCACAATGAGCTAGTTCAAAAGATGATTGTTTTGTTGGCATGAATGGCATTATAATAATGTATCTATTAATGACAGCAGTCTCTATTAAGACAAACTTCACTGTCCCGCCTTTCTGAACCACACACAATCTATATTGTAATAACACAATATCCCAAATATGCTTCAATACCCATTCTTCGTCCATTAGCACAAAGCTAAGATTTATATTTAATGGAGACGAGTATCCAATTTGAAATTTTATGAAAATTAAAAGTTTAGACTTTTGTACATGATTCCTTTGAGAAGTTATTGGCTTGCTATTGTTCCAGACTATTGATTAGATTAGATACAGATGTAGACTATTGATTAGATTAGATACAGATGTAGACTATTGATTAGATTAGATACAGATGTAGACTGGTGGTAGTGCTTTGTGAAGTGGAATTGGTCTCCATAGTGATTGCAAACTTTTTTTCAAATGTAGCTTTTAACTTGCCAGACTGCAAATATTGTTTTTCATTTTATACTCATTTTTGCTGTACCAATTAATTACAAGATGTCAGTCTCACTTTTCAAACATGAATGGACTTTCTTGTAGACGTTTTTTAACATTTACTTTCTCTATTTAAGTTTTTGAAGGTGATGTTTTCTTGTACTTAACTGAAACTTTGTACACTTGTATGCCATAAATTGATCCTTCACATTCTGTAAATTTTCATGCATTGAAAATTTAGCCAAGTAACATCTATTTAAGCAAAGACTTGAAGTAACAGTATTATCATATGGGATATTTGTTAATGCTGCATTCAAAATGAGTTGTTAATTGAGATAAAGGCATTCATTGATTGTGTTTGACCCAAGGAAAAACTGTGTGAAACATTTTCAGAAATAGGTAACAAAGTAGGGAAGGGGGAGGGCCATAGGGATATCTGATTGAAAGGGGAGTAGGGACACCTGTATCTGATGGAGAGGAGACGACTACTGATGTCTGTGTCAAATAGAGAGGTGACATAGGGATACCTGTATGTGATGGAGAGGGACATAGGGATACCTGTATGTGATGGAGAGGGACATAGGGATACCTGTATGTGATGGAGAGGGGACTAGGGATATCATTATCGGATGGGCAAATGAGATCGCATGTAAATACACTAAATGATTTCCAGTTTTTTGATAATCACATATGCATAAACAAACTAGTCTTGCATATGCAACTGTACATCCAACCCAAACTTAACTCTAGGTTGGCAAAATTAAATGTAAAGCACATGCTCTTATATTCACAGACAACTGTACACAGTCCACCCAAACTTAACTCAAGGGTTGGCTAAATTAAGTGTAAAATGAAGGACATGCTCTTACTGTCACAAGCATTTGTATGCAACTAACCCATAATTTATTAAAGGGTTTGCACAATGAAGTGTGTCTGTTACAGACAGTTTACCCATAATTAAATCAAGGGTTGACAAAACTAAACATAGAGCATATATTCTCCCAGACAACTAGAGCAGATGTTGTTCCAGACAACTGTACACAGTCCACCAATAATTAACTCAAGAGTTGGCAACACTTAGTGTAGAAAACACACTTTTGCTGTCCCAGACAATTATACACAGTTCACCCATTATTAACTCGAGGGTTGACAAAACTAAGTGTAGAGCACATTTAAATTAACTCTAGGGTTGGCACTGCCAAATATAGAGCACATGATCTCATATCTCAGTGTCTTTATGATATTTGTGTCCGACCAAAAACTTTTTTGCATCAAGAAAGAACACAACCAAAAAACAAAAAAATGTACAATGGCTTCTTAAGTAGATACAAACTTTAAAGGATATATTCATTTTATTGTTTTAAAAACATTTAGTTTTGGGATGGAATGTAGCTTTAAGAGGATGGACTAAAGAGTTGATTTTGTGTTTGCCTTTGTGTTTCTGTTCTTTAAGTAATTGATTTTAAGTACTGTTTATACTTTAGTATTCATCAGATCCAATGTATTACTCGATGCCCAGGCCAATCAGGGTTAGCTGACTTGATAACAGGGATAATGTCCTGGCAGATCAGGGTTAGCTGACTTGATAACAGGGATAATGTCCTGGCAGATCAGAGTTAGCTGACTTGATAACAAGGATAATGTCCTGGCAGATCAGGGTTAGCTGACTTGATAACAGGGATAATGTCCTGGCAGATCAGGGTTAGCTGGCTTGATAACAGGGATAATGTCCTGGCAGATTAGGGTTAGCTGACTTGATAACAGGGATAATGTCCTGGCAGATCAGGGTTAGCTGACTTGATAACAGGGATAATGTCCTGGCAGATCAGGGTTAGCTGACTTGATAACAGGGATAATGTCCTGGCAGATCAGGGTTAGCTGACTTGATAACAGGGATAATGTCCTGGCAGATCAGGGTCTATAACATTTGTTTTAGTGATTATGCTTTGTAAGCTGAATATACCCAGATGTGACGGCACATGTGACATCAGATCTGAGTCAATACAGTTTGGAGTTGGATCTGACCTTACTTCAGTACATCAGGTTTGAAGAAACGTATCCATATTGAGTAGGAAAGGTTCAACCAAATTTTGTATTCTTGAACACATGATGTATATAACATAAATGAGATTGAGAGAGAGACTGATTGTGATCTTTGGGGCGTAATGCCATTTTGAGTATGGTAGTCAGTTTATGATGGCCAGTACATTTGGAAGATGAAGAGCATGAGAAGACCAAGAGAACTTACTGGTAAGCTTTCTCACATACCCACATTCATCAAGTCAAGCCTTGACCCCACATTTACAGAAAAGGTGCATACCAGAAACTGCTTGGCTGCCTGGTGCTCCAGAGAGAGAGAGAGAGAGACATGTGGGAGAAAAAGTCTCTTGTTCTCTTCTATAAATTACATTTGAAATATAAACATAATTGGCTTTGTTATATTGTATTGCAGAATGTCTTCAGGAAAGGTATTTTTTAAATACCTGCTAAGTATTATTAATTCTGTTTTACTTTGCTAATAAATTATTCAAAAAATAATTGTCTTTATGTATGATTTAAGAAGGTGGAATTTCTACACATTTGCTCTGCTGCAATCTTTATCATGGGGCAACGTGATGCAGACCTTGTATTATGCAAGTTAATCAAAGGATCATGTAAGATGGTTAACATAATACTGATAATTAGAACTTGCATGCAGTCAAACCTCCCAAGAGTTTATTATTACATTACATAACCTCCCAAGAGTATTATTACATTGCATATCATACCAAGAGTTTATTATTACATTGCATATCATACCAAGAGTTTATTATTACATTGCATATCATACCAAGAGTTTATTATTACATTGCATATCATACCAAGAGTTTATTATTACATTGCATATCATACCAAGAGTTTATTATTACATTGCATAACATACCAAGAGTTTATTATTACATTGCATAACCTACCAAGAGTTTATTATTACATTGCATAACATACCAAGAGTTTATTATTACATTGCATAACATATTGAGTTTATTATTACATTACATAACCTATCGAGTTTATTATTACATTACATAACCTACCAAGAGTTTATTATTACATTGCATAATATACCAAGATTTTATTATTACATTGCATCCTCCACTGCATTTGTCAAGGACAATATTATTGTTCAGCTGGATTCTTACATGATTCTGTGAGATGTAAGCAAACATAGTTCTTTCTATAAACACTATGTGAAAATCTAACTTTCCCAAAATTGTTTATTCAATTGCCTAGTGAGATGATGCAAGAAGTCATGCAACAACATGCTGATATCATGCTTTACACATGAAGAAATTTAATTGTCTGATTGAGGGGAAAAAATATAATGCTATATTTTTAGCATGTACTCGCATGATGCACTGGCAGTTCAAGCTGATTACTCCAAACTACATTGAACAAGATCTGCCAGCACATTCTGTGATGACAAATCTTTCTGCGTCTGTTCAGTTTTCATTTGGACTAAACTTATGAGTAATAAATCACTGTGTCACAAGTATATAAGGTATGTACAGTGTGTCATTTATTGAGTCATGATTATGTATGGTATGTAGAAATGTCACTTACAAGGTCCCGAGTAAATACGGAAAGTTCCAGCTGCAAAAACCTCTTAGTGCTTGAGTGCTTAGATCCACTATTGCCTTCACTAACTGATGCTATTATTACTTCTCTCTCATCTGGGAAATTCTCATCATTTTTCAAAACTTGTCATTGTAAAGCATCTGCTGAAGAAACCAACACTTGACCATAACAATTTAAAGGACTACCACCCAGTTTCTAATCTATCCATATTAAAAATCTTGGAAAAAGTTGTTCTAACATAACTTGTATCTTATCTGAATTCAAAGTCTTTTAAGCAATATACAGTATGCATATTGCCCTTGCAACAGTACTGAAATTACTTTTCTAAAAGTAGTTAATGACATTCTGCTTTGGATAGCAGAAAGATTACAATCCTCACCCTCCTTTATTTGTCTGCATTATTTGACACAATAGACCACAATATATTACTTCACCATCTCCAGCATATATTTGACATTCACAATACAGCCTTACTGTAGTTCAAGCCCTTCTTGGTCAACAGGATACATATTGTGTCTACAAATGGAATACACTCCAGCCCAGTTGATCTATGTTGCAGTGTTCCACATGAGTATGTTCTTGGACCTGTTCTCTTCCTTCTATACACTCATCTGCTCTCAAGTGTCATAGATCATCATCCAGTGTCTCAGCAATTGTACGCTGATGACACCCAAATACACAAATCTAGCCACCCAACTGAAGGCACCTCTCTACACCCATCCAAGGTGTGGAGAGGTGCATTTCTGATGTGAAATCATGGATGACATGTAACAAGCTGGAGATGATGATAAAACAGTCCATTCTGATCACAACACAGACTTTTCATTCACATCCTTTACCTCAAATAATAAATATCAACAACAATCCTCTTATTCTTTTGGGGTCAAAATACCATACTTTATCACCTACAGTGTAGTTATGGAGATTGACTCTCAGATCACAATTCCTTTTCATATTTTCACAAGCAAGTTGTATTTTCTGGTGTAATATGGAAAACTTTGATCTTGTATTTAGATGATCTGTTTTTCAAAAACATTTGAGGGTCAGCTTGAAAATCTTACCATTATCTTTGAGAGGTTGCGACAGGCAAATTTAAAACTTAATCCAAAGAAGTTCTTTTGCAGAAGCAAGTTTCTTTCTTAGGACACTTGATAACTGAATCAGGTGTAGGGACCTTGCTTGGAAAGATACAAAGCGTTAATGAATGGCCTGTGCCAAGAACTGCCAAACAAACCAAAAGCTTTGTTTCTCTGTGTTCATATTGTAGATCTTATGTTCACAGATTTGCAGACATTTGCAGATGAGTCAATCTGGTGAATGTGGCAGGTGCATTACAAAGGCCAAATGCCATTCGTTTCCACATCCACTATTCACCACCAGGTATTGAAAAGGCAGTTTTTTGGTCTGTCTTCTTCCTTGATTTCATACTGCCAATAGCCTGAGTTCATGTCAAGGCAAGACCACCATTTTGAACCAGAAAGTGCATCAAGACTATCATCAATGCGAGATAAAGGTTGTGAATCCTTTACTGTCACATCATTCAAGCGTCTAAAATCATAACAAAATCTAACAGATCCATCTGGTTTGTTTACCATTGCTACAGGAGCATTCCAAGGAATTGGAGGACATTTTTCAATTATGACAGTTTCTGCCATTTTCTTAATTTCTTCTTCTGCAATCTTTCTTTTTGCTAGTGGAATTCTGTATGGATAAAGTCTAATTGGTTGAGCATCCTTTGTGTTATTTGTATGTTGGGTTAGTGTAGTGTGGCCTATGTCATTAGAATTTCTGGAAAACACATCCTGATTTTTAATTAGAAATTTTCTTAATTCATTTATTTGTTCTTCACTTAGATTCTTGGAGGACCTTTCAAACATATCTGTTAGGTGTTTGGGCATTATTTCATTCATTTTATCATCTGTTTCTGAGACAGGTTTTGATTCTGATGCAATACAATCATTAATTGATGCAGGATGATATTCAGCTACTACTGTATTTTTAAATATTTTGCATGGTTCTGTTCCAAAATGTGCTATTCTAATGGGTAATGCATTTCTGCTAGGATCAACTAGGACCTTGGCTACCAACAATCCTGTCTTTTCAGTAAATTTTACTTCAGGTTCAATCAATCCATAGGAGCCTTCTCCCACAATTCCCAATGGTTTACTGTTTACTATTGTTTCAGAATGTGCAGGAATCTCAACAGTTTCAGTAACTGCCACCCGGCAACAGACAGATTCCTTTCCATTGTGAAAGAAACAGGTAACTTATTCTCCATTTACATTTAAACATCCCTTGCTTATCATCAAGTCACATTTGTTTGCTCTCATAAAGTCCATTCCCATGATCCCATCTTGTTGAATTTCTGCAATAAGCATCTCAGTTTTAAATACTTTATTTCAAAGTTTTATATCCACATTTGCTTTACCAAAAAATGGTACAGTCTCTCCAGTTACTGTCAGTAATCTAGTATTTACTGGATTGATTTTTGGTTGATTTGACCATTGTTCTACAACACTCTTTTCTTAAAATGGACACACTTGCCCCTGTGTCACAAAGCAATTTCATTTCATTATGGTTTACTGTTCCCTTTAAAAAGTAACAGTCATCCTTTCCCACACTGTTGAGCTTAATTATTGGGGACCTAAAGTGAGGAGAGGATTTCGGTCCCTTTTCTCGCCCCATTCCAGTTTTTCTGGTATTGCCTTTGATGCTGATTTCTGTTTTCTCTCCAACCACCCTGAAATCTTCATACTAAATATATATAAATGTAAATGTTAAAGTTTCTAGTCTTGATCTTTCATAATTTCTGAATTACAAAGATTTGTCATTCCAATATCAATAGAATCTGATGATATTTATTCACTGAGTGGGACAGGTACAACTAAATTGATTACACGTTTAACATGGCTATCTCTTTCAATATACTCTTTTAGCATGTTTATATGGCAGAGTTGTTTTTGTTTGCGCCTCCCAGGAGTATTTATGATGTAATTTAAGTCATTAATTTTCCTGTCAACTGTGTAGGGACCATAATATTTGGCCTGATGAGGATTTTGTGGCATTGGTAAGAGAGCCATGACTCTATCACCAGGCTGAAAACCCCTTTCCTTCGATTTTTTTTATCATATCTTGATTTCATTTAAGATTGAGCAGAGTGCAGATTTGCTCTTGCGACCTCACAAGCCTTTGACAACTTGTATCTAAAATCGGAAACATAATCAAGAAGATTGATCTCAGTATCTTCATTAGAGAGAAGTTTCTCTTTCAATTTCTTCAATAGTCTGTGCACAGTGTGTCCAAAAACCAGTTCAAAGGGACTGAAGCCTAAAAATTCTTGAACTGATTCTCTAACAGCAAACAATAGTAAATGAATGCCTTCATCCCAATCTTTTTTCGTCTCAAAACAATATGATCGGATCATATTTTTCAAAGTCTGATGGAATCTTTCTAATGCCCCATGGCTCTCAGGGTGATAGGCAGAAGATTCGAATTGCTGAATGCCCAATTCATACATAACTTGTTGGAAAATTCCAGACATGAAGTTTGAACCTTGATCAGACTGAACAGATTTGGGAAGGCCATACTGAGTAAAAAACTTTATCAAAGCTTTTACTATTGTTTTAGATTTTATATTCCTCAATGGAATTGCCTCTGAAAACCTTGTTGATGCACACATAATGGTCAACAGGTATTGGTTACCTGACTTGGTCTTGGGTAAGGGACCTACACAATCTACCATAATTCTACTAAATGGTGCGTCAAAGGCAGGAATAGGTTGTAGATGAGCCTTAGGTATCTTCTGATTGGGTTTTCCTACCATTTGATAAGTATGACAAGATCTACATTATTTGGCAACATCACTTATGATTTTTGGCCAATATTAGTGAGTCAAGATCTTGTGATAAGTTTTATTAATCCCTAAATGACCAGCCAAAGGAGTTTCATGGGCCAGTTAAGTATTTCCTGTCTGAAAGGTTTTGGAACTACTATTTGATAGTTCACCGTCCACTCATCACCGGCAGGTACCTCAAGAGGTCTTCATTTTCTTATAAGAATTCCATTTTTAATGAAATAACAGACAGGAACTTCAGTGGCTTCAGTCTCACTTATGGCCCTTTGAAACAAACAGGAGATCTCAGGATCTTTTTCCTGTTCGACGACAAGTGACTGTCGTTTATCACCCTGATTAGAATAAAGAGAATGAGTTGTTAAAAGAGGATCACTATGATCAATACCTTCTGATTGATCCACACAAGGAGTAAAAGTGACCTCATCAAAAGCCTGACCTATACAAGTGTCAGCTAAAGGAATACTGGCTTCATCAACATCATTCTCAAGAGCTTTCTTTGCTATAGCTCTGGTAACTGCACAAGCTTTAAATATATCAGGGAATTATTTTTCAATTGGATCAACTTTCTGATCCAAATCAGGTTTGTCAGTTACAAGTGGATTAACCACAACCTTGTCTCCAGCTAAGTCGTTGCCTAGCAATAAATGAATGCCCTCAACGGGTAAAACCAAGACTGTTCCGACTGTCACAGGTCCCGACACCAAGTCTGATGACAAATTTACACAATGGAGAGGAACATTAACAAAGCCGCACTCTACTCCCTGAATAAGAACACTTTCATTAGAAGAAGACTTCTCAGAAAAAGGCAAAGTACCTGACAATAAAAGACTCTGAGAAGCTCCTGTGTCCCTTAAAATTTTAATAGGGGTGGGATTGGCTGAATTACCCAAAAGTGATATAGAACCCTTCGATATGAATGGTTGATAATTCTCCATAATAAAATCAGACTGGGGTTTATTAGACCCAACAAATGTATTGTTTTCAATACATGACCGTGACCTTGACCTCTTAGAAATAAGAGCATTTGGAACAGGTCTGTCTTGATTCTGATGCCTATTTTTCAATTTGTAGCAATCAGAAATAACGTGTCCTTTTTTCTTGCAATAGGTACACGTCGGAACAGACAAGGATCTAGAATCAAGCTTCTCTGAAGTTTGGTTTTTGAAAGTTGTGCTAGTTTGAGTTTTTAAAGGGCTGGTATTAGGCTCAAATACTTTTCTGCCAAAAGAATGTTGGGTAGAAGTCTTATTAATAAAATTAACTCTTGAATTCTTGAATTAATATCATTTGCTTGAAATTTTGATAATCTTGTTCAATTTTCTTGGCTAAGCACCATCTATGAAACAACTGCTCTTTTTCTCTAGCAAATTCGACATAAGTTTGTCCAGCTTCTTTTTTGTAATTTCTGAATTTTTGTCAATAAGCTTCAGGGACTAACTCATAACCCCTTAGAATGCATTCTTTAACCACATCATAATCACCACTTTGGTGAACAGACAGTGAAGTGTAAATCTCACTAGCCTTACCAGTGAGTACACATTGCAAACTTTTTCAAAATGAATGAAGTATTTGTCTACTTCTTTTTCTCTGAAAGGGGGCACTAATCTAATATTCCTTGCTAAATCAAAACTTAAATTTGGATTTGAAGTATGAAGGTGTTTTTCACTTGCCAGCTCTAATTCTTTCATTTTATATTGATATTCCCTTTCTTCCCTCTCTTTGTCATTTTGTAATTGTGTTTCTTTCTCCTCTTTGTCAAATTGTAATTGTCTTTCTTTCTCCCTTTCCTCTCTCTCTCTCTCTCCTCTTTTTCATATTGTAATTGTCTTTCTTTCTCCCTTTCCTGTCTCTTGCTCTCCCTTTTGTGAAATTCCAGCTTCTTCAACTCTAATTCCATCTTGAATTTTAATTCTAATTCCTTTAGTTTAATGTCAGAGTCTGATGCAGACTTACTGACCAAAATCAAAGCACTTTTTTCCAAAACATTCTCTTCTACCAAATATTGGACTAAAATCTTTTTGATATCTTGTTTCGTTAAAGAAGCCTTTACTTCAGAAAGATCATATTTTCTGGCAAGTTGAATCAACTCATCTTTTTTGAAAAGATCTAATTACTCCGGAGTAGGATTAGAAAGAAATATTTCTACTTTAGATGTCATTTTAATACAAGCTTGTCAATTTCACTAAAGATATTAAAAAATTTCAAAAAACTAGGGGTATTCAAAAAACAAACAAAAAAAATAATAAATATAAATGACTTATATATATCAAATATACGTAACAATTGATATTAGAATGGGGTACATGATTTGGAATTTTAATGTAACTGTTAACAATAATTCTCCAGTCATATTGTTATGATGTCTGCAGTGTGGCAGTTTAGGCCACAAGACATGTAGCATGATGTCCCATCCAATCACATTATCCTGACGCCAGGCCGACCAGTCCTAACACTAACTTCTTGAGAGCCAAGCGAGTCAGCTGCTAGTACCATCTTTATATGTCTTTCATACGACTCAGCCAGGGTTCAAACACACAATCTTCTGCTTCTGAGGTGGATGCTCTAACCATATAGGCCACCAGAACAGTCAACATTAAGACAGACTGAAGCTTTCAATTTTGAATAATCAACAGCATAGCTTTTGAAGTAATTTCCACATACCTATTAATTGTTTTAAACAAAAGTAAAAGAAAATATTTTTCAAATTGAAATGAAAAGCTTTCTTATTCAGAATTTTCCATGTTACATATTTCTGTCTCCTTTATGTTAGATCAAGTTTTTATACACCTTGCAGGGGCCCTGAGTGGCAGAGTGGTCTAAAGCACTTTTCATTACGGATCACTGCCGTCTCACCTGTCTGCGTGGGTTCGAGTCTAAGATTCGGCTAATGTAGTTATGTTAGAAAGCTTGCCATTAGCTTCTCATGGGTCAGTGGTTCTTTCCAGGGGTTTTCCCCAGGTTCTTCCTCCACCAATAATACTGGCCACCATTTATAGTCTTATCTTGTGCTGAAAAAAAGCATTAAACCCTTTAAAAAAAATGAAACAAAACCCATACACCTTCCATAAGACAGAAATATTGTCTGTCCATATGTCTGTTATCATACTTTGCAGATGGCTTGCAATAGGGGTAAGAAGAATCCTATCAATTATGGATTTATAAAAGGAAAATGGTCAACACTCAAATGAAAGAAGAAACAAATATAGTTTCCACAAAAATTTGAGATCTGTATCATCTCCAGTTAAATAACAGCTTAAGTATTTGGAATTCGAAGGTCAAGTCACTGCAACTGAAAGAAGGCAATTAGTTTCTGCACAAGGTTCTCCACCATTTAGCAACCAAACTTTGTGGAAATCTTGCACAGGGAGTAAGAACTATGCCAATTAAGGGCTTATAAAATGTCGAAGGTCAAGATCAATCTACTGGAATAATAAATTGGTTTCCTTCTCTATCATCTCCAGTTATGAAACTTTGTTGATGACTTCCTCTTGCAAGTCTGGAAGAAACCTACTATTTTTGAAATCAAAAGGTCATAGTCACAGTGGAAGAATATTTAAAAAAAACACTTCTGCAACAATATCATCTATTCTACATCACATTTTGCTTGGAGTTTGATGATTTTGCAGTCAGTGTCAATGTTACTGAAAGATGACAAATGGTTTCTGTACAATAATAGATTTAAAAATTCGACTTACCAGTCTCCTGGGACAAGCTCCAATTCAGCTTCGACAAGCTTGTTTCCATGTCACTTGCCCATGGGCAAGTAAAAAAACCTAGATTGTTAGTGTTATGTTTGTAATACCACTTTACATATTCCTATCTTGTAGTCAATGTCAGGGTTACTTTCATTTTCTCGCACAGGTGTTGTAATGTGAATATTTACTAAATGAAGCTAGTTTTAAAAATTGAGGAATAAATATTGATATTTTAACTTTGTGTTCAGGATTAACCAACATTCAGGTCCTAACTGCCTTGGGCAGTTTGTTGGCTGACCAAGTATAAAGATTGATTTGATGCATGTAAGTGACTTTAGGTGAGTATGGTGTATATAGATATATGTATGCATATTACAGTATCAAAAAAGCAATAAAAGCAAATAATTACAATCTTGTATTGTAACGAAGAGTTTAACCCCAAATTTATCTGTACCAATAAAATCCCAAACAAGATTTTTCAAACGCCCTAATCTCATTAGATGATCTGGTTAAAATCCATCATTTAGAAAACATTTTTGAAAGGGTTGATTTAAATTTTGACAAAAAACATTGTATAAACAATAGATATGAATTTTCTGTAAAATCAACTAGTCTTCTTTTAATTTGTTAAACCAGTCCCCAAACCTGTATTGATACAGGGACTCGTATCATTCATTTAATATTCCACCACATCTGCCAATTCTGCAAGTCAGGTAATTCTGTGCAATGATACGACATTCCTGTAGATATTAGATAATGTATTTGGTTCTGGTCGAAAATCCAGATCATATCAGGAAAGAATGATCATCCATTTTTAAGGAAAGTATTTTTCATAAAGTGTACACAAATATCCCACATTTCTACCCTAAACACATATAAAATTTGATTTCTAAATGTCAACACTCAATGACCTTTCTGAGCATTTAACCCAGAAAACCCTATTTACTATATATCTTTTAGAATCATATAAATAATATATTATATAAAAGATGGAAATATATACCTTAAAACGAATTTATTTTAATCCAAGTTTCCAAATTTGCAAGCAGTTGTCCCACACATACAAAATCGTATGCATCAAATGTCAACTTGCTGCTAGAATGGGATTCAAGAAATTCCCTGGTGTATATTCTATTTCTAAATTCTCTGGGATTTTTTCCCCATAAACCAGAAGTTTTAAACACATTACGTCCTCATCAATGTTGAATCTAATCCACTGTGCTTTTGGATTTACTCAGCATATATGTTTATTGCAAGCACCCAAATGATCCCTACTGCACTTACATAATATTCTGGTTAGAACTTGATACATCAAATGATGGTGAAAAATTTCTGGGGTTTTCCTGACTTTCATCAATATTTGCAAAATTCATGGACTTTTCAGAGTTGGGGAATTTTTTTTTTTTTTATTTCTCCTGACTTTTTCCCCGATAGCGTAAGAACCCTGTATCAGTCATCATTTCTTCTGAATTCAGTTTACTGTATAATAAGTAAAAATGTTAAAAACTTAAATGATGTGGTGCATAATAAATATAAAAAGGCATCCATGTTCTATTTTTATTTGCTGGGGTGGTGTGGGGGTGATGATTGTATGCTACAGAGTATGAACTAGTCAATCCCAACAGCTTCAGCTGCTCATTGAATTCCAATGCCACAAATTGATTTTCCATTCATTCGGAATAACATGTATGTAGTCTTTTGTATATATCAATCCTAAAGAAATAAAGATGAAACTTATTTCAAATGTGATCAATTTTATTAAAATTTATGATAGTAACATTTAATGAAAAACAAAGGCAGAAATTGACATTTACAAATTTACAAGCAAATCATTAGAAAAATGTTGGAAATGGAGAAAATATATTCTATAACAATTGGTCCTTGAATATGCAATTAATCACCAGTCTTTTTCTACTGATGTGCTTGACTATCTATCTACCTGTATGTATATTGATCTATTAGAGTCAGTAACATTTAGTTTGATTTGGTGCTTTGTGGCACAGCAGCACGAGTAGGTTATTTTGTACAAAGGCAATAGGACTAAAATCTAACAACAGAATAACATTTTATCAAACAGTTTACAAAAATACTTGCAAAACCATGTAGATATTGCACTTAACAGGTCACATTTACAACAGTAACAAATTTCAATGTCATCCTGGCTGTAGTTTGACTGTAATATACAATGTACTTGTGACATCCTATGTCAAGTTTTCACAACACACTATAAGTCCTGATAATAAGACAAAAGCTTTCTAGAGATGTAACGTATGACAGAAAGCTTAAAAACACACATGCAGATACACAATATTGCCCTGCTGTTTATGCATATAAACTTGCTGAACATTTTTCAGATTGCATTTTTATAAATATGTAATTAGACTGCATTTTTACCTGAAGACACTTTTTGTCATCTGAAGATAATTGTTTACATGTAGCTTTAAAATATTTGTATGACATTTTAATTTGCTTAACAAGAGAAACAGAAACCATTCACTTTAGATTTATAGTATTAAAACTGTCATTTGAAATTATGTTCTCATTCTTTCACAGATACTGACAAAGATTCATTCTGTCCTAAAGACAGACTTTCATCAGCCTAATCAAATCTAGCTCGGTAGTTTGGTGGAATTATGGCATCACCGTAGGCACAACGAGACTCAATGTCCAGGTTATAGTGATTGCCCTGTCCTCCATCATATGCACTGGTCACAATACGGAAGAAGCCATGTTCACCCTGGTAAACAAATCAATGGAAAATAAGGATTATAATCTCACAATAACAATCATCCTATTTAACACTGTAGGATACAAATAATATGTGAGAATCTAGTGTTCATAATTCAACTGGTCATATCTCCTTAAGGTGTAGGTAGAAAATTATATCTCCTTTGATATATTAATAACATGTGTATGATGTCTTTTAGCAACTTCATTTTTATATTATTTGGCAGTAAAATTATGATTTGCAAGAATACTCACCCGACCACAGGAACATTAGGAAGTAGACTTTGTTCCCTCTCAAATCTAGTCAAGTAAAAAAACAAACTATTCTTTCCCACCATAAAACACAAAGGGAAAAAACTTCCCCCAAGTTCCATTGCAAGGGGACCAACCATATACTAGACATTTACCAGTATAGGATTAGCAAACTGAGATGAGAATGCTCATATTTCAGGGAGACGTGGGAGGGCTTAATGATAATATGACTGGAGTGTTCTTATAATTTACTACATATCTACATTGTTCAATATGTTTCCCATTAATGTTGGGAGAATAGGTAATAAGAAATGCTTAAACATCCAACCTCTATCACAGAAATTTTCTTGGAAAAAAATTTGATTCTCTGTGTGAAGGATAAACTGCTCTGAAACTCCTTTCAAAAAGGCAGCACAACATCAATACAAAATACAAGAAATGAAAGACATTGGGTGACTACATTAAAAAACTCTAAACCTTGTAACCTGTACATCAAGTGCTGATGTTAACTGTGTATGGTGTTCAATTTTATCACAGCCGTTGGACTCGACATTTTCAATTCTCATCAATGTTTTACTACATCTGTGATAGAAACTCAAGATAGCTGACTGTGTTTGCCAGTCAATTGCTTCAAGAATATATTGTCTAAACTTGGCATTCAAACATGAAGAGCTCACAGAGACTGCTGTAATCTAAAGAGTGATTCCAGTTTTAAAACTAAACTCCATCTTGAGACTGAAATAAAGCAACAGTTCAAGGTTTTCCCTCCACTCGCTGTGGAGGTTGTCCTTGTGCATTGCCTTTCATGTCTGCATGTAACATCTCTATTCGCTCACCCTCCTGTTTATTTGTAAACCCCCTCCCTACTAATTTTAAAGCCTAAAAGCATAAAGGATATAAAAAATGCAAAAATCTTAGACATTTCATTAGTCATTTTATAATTTCTAATATAAGATGACTGACACAATCAACCTTGTTGGCGCTTCAAGCTAACGGGAAGCTCTCTATCTAGAGAAGCTGAATGAATACTCACTATTCTTTTATGGTTTCTAGAGTACTCCAGTAAAAACTGTCATTTGCAACCAATATTTGCAATGTGTCATATCAATATTTGCAATGTCTCATCTTAATATTTATTTTAAAAAATTTGAACAAATAAATACATGTTCAGAGAGATGTAACCCCAAAATTTACCTAATAATTGTGATGATCAAAGACAGCGAACTATATCGCATCAGTAGCTTGAAAACACTGACTCACACATACAAATATGGTGAATGTGTTACTAAAGAAACTGCTATTCGATTTAAAATAGCAACACCTTGACATTGTCTGGGACCTCCTGGCAAAATAAGATTACAAATTATAAATTGATGAATTAACTAATTAAGTTTCGTGCCTTTTTATGTCAGTATTGCTTTTTGTTTTTAAAATCAGCAGGGGGTACCAAAAATTAGAGGGTGTGAATAATATAGCATGGAAGAATTGTACCTGTGTACATAAAGTTCTTGGCAATCCTCTAAGTATTTTGGACAGCAATAAGAAACTTGCGCTAATGGGTGGACAGACTGACTAGTCTATATCAGTGTATCCCCTAAGGATCCAAGACTGAGAGTCAAAAGCCTCCTTGGTGTCAAAACTGGGGGTCAGACTGAGTAAAGAACAAATGTTGGTATCAAAACTTGGGGTCAAATTAAAAATTTGGGGGTCTCTGAAGCACAAATGAGGGCAAAGGGAAACACTGCTATATGTTTCTCAGGTCTATGATTAAAACTGTAAATACTCACCCTCCCCCTTTATCATTGGAGAAATAATTAAAGAAGAATAAGTTTAATGTCCATATGGATGTATTTTAAATCTAACATTATTTGCTCAGTGCTCACATTAGTAACACAATAAAATTGACATGGTGGAACCAGCACCTCTGTAATGCATCATTAATCCTTTATCTTCTCAAGCTTTCCAAGCTAATTTATCTAACTCTTTCCTGAAATGTATTTCCCTTTCTTTTCTAAAGCTAAAAATATAGATATTTTCAACTCTGGAATGGTGCTCTAACATTAAAACTGTCCAAACTCATTTTCCTAAACTATTCCTGCAGTATGTGCAAGTTACATTGCATGGCAATGCACCTCAATATTCACCAAGACCATCTTTATTTCAAACCTCGGATAAAAATCTGTGGTAAAGAATTAGTAATTAACTTATTTTTCCTGGTAGCTCTATTTTTTATTTCTTTATCTATTGCAACTGACTGCTGAACATAATATTAATCATTCTTCCACTATCCCACTTATTTTGTCTCCATGTTTTTAATGTTAATATTAACATTATGGGGGCAATACTTATGAAATCATCAATTTAAAACTTTCACCATGAAGAGTTTGGATTCCACTATTGTTTTAAATACTTATTGCAGATGTATTTTTCCTAATCTGTTCTCTCATCCAAACTCAAAGAAAGATCATTGACTGGAATTCAATCCAATCATGGTAAAGAAAAATGTGCTAACCTTCAGGGCTACCTTAGAAAAACATATACAGTGTGACCCCACTATAACTACACTCTTTTATAGACTGAACCATGTTATAAGCAACCAGGTCAGCTGAAGAAAATGATGCATGTAACCCCACAAAATTGTGGGGGTGTAGGTGGGGAGGAGTAGGTAATAAATGTGGGTGGTAAAATACGTGTTTCATTGGCACAATTACCATCTTACATCAATGCATATTAAATGGGAAATACACCTGTAGTGAAAACAGAGAAGACATATATAATATTTTACTTTAATTAAAGAACCATGGATTGGAACATATACATGTATACTGTTTATATATACGTGTATAACATGAATAGAGTATCAACACTGTACTCACATGTGAATCTCATCACATACATCAAATTCACAATACAAGTAATTCATCAAAAATATAAACACACAGATTTAAAATATTCAATAATTTTGTCACAGGTCATATAGGTCTGAATTCAGTGGATAAACATAACACAATCATGCAATGAATGATGAAGCACGTTTACTTTTCAGTACATCCTAAGTCAGTAAAAATTAGTTTGCATTTTAAGCCACCATTGGTAGCGTTCGTAAGCACAAACTTTTTCCCTGCAAAAAGGAAACTTTTATGGCAGGGTAAATGTGTTCCAGTCATGTTGGAAAATAAAAAAATCCACCAGATTCCATTGCTATTAAGTTTGGTACTAACACCTTTGAAGAAAAGTTTTTTTTAAGACTAGTTGGCTTTCTTTGATGAAAGGTGCATGCGTTTTTGAAGGCATTACTAAAGGAAAGCTCTGGAGAACCAAACAAATGCCAACATCAAATAATTGTACTGCATGATTGAAACTGATTTAGTTTTCATTTGCTTAGTACATTTTCATAACAGTCCGTGATTAAAGGTAATGTTTTCAATGAAATTTCAGCAAACTATTTTATTTGGGTATATTTTTAAAACAGTAATTCGCTGTCGTTTGATCAATTCTAGTTACAGTTGATCCTGCCTATTGAATAGAACAAGTAAGATTTTTTGTTTGTTTTTGTTTGACATTTGTGGTAACGGAGTGTTGCTGCCTTCCACTCATATGTCAGAAATATAACAAAGGGTCAACAGACAACAGAAACAAGGATTAGTACGGAAAATGTGGGTGTTCTTAAGGATTTAATTCTGATTGCTAAGAAGAGGAATTTGACTTACCATCCACAATTGTTTATGTAAATATAGTAATTACTAGCGAGTAGCCAAAAATCTGATGAAAAGTAGATTACGAGACAATGCCTCGTCCAGTCAATCTCCGCTACCAGAAATGTCAATAACAGAAAAAAGCAGATACATCACAACATACAGTACTCATACTCAATGTCAACCAAAGCGAATTATGGTGTAAAAATGCACTGTTAAAATGGTTTGTCAATATGGACAAAGAAGTATGTAACAATAGATACATTTCAGTGTATGTTATATCAAGTTTTCCTTACATAGGGCCTCTGAATTTCTCCACTCCAAACCAGTGGTTGTATATACAAGTTTTAACAGCAAACAATGTCAGCAATAAAAAAAAATTGCCAGTTGGTATATTCTGGCGCCAAACATAAAAAAATTGCTGTTTGTGACATCTGCGAAGTCCTGCACTTTTCTAGAATGTTGTACACTTTAGTTTTTGTACTTTTAAGAAGAAAAACTATTTGTTCATGTATGAGAAAAAAGACAAAATTTCAGGAGCTATGCCATGATCGTCTTGGTTTGTTCATGTGCAATCTCTTCCCCAAAATGATAATATACTTTTATCATTTTTTCGTACTTTTAAGAAAGACTGTTTTCGTGTGTGGAAAAAATACATGTATACAATTTCAGAAGCCACGCCACAATCATCTTGTGTTATTCATGCATGATCTCTTCCACAAATTGATAATCAACATTTTATATTTTTTGTACTTTTAAGAACAAAATTTGTGTGGAAGAAAAATGCATGTATATAAAAATTCAAGAGCCACGCCGTGACTGTGTTATATCCGAGTTCATGTAATAACGGAGCACGCTATATTGGGGTCACACTGTAATTAAATTATCTCCCTTTTAAGCAGTTGTTTATTAAAAGGCTACCTACCCATGGCTCCCCCCAGGAATTTCGGACAATCCAATACTCCACTCCAGTTGAATCCACTCCCCAACCAACCACTGACACAATATGGTTCACCTGAAAAATTAAACCAAAATGTATCAAAGGCTGAGAATGTACCTCAAATCAAGCACAAATCATCCTTGAGAATGGATTTGTTTTTCTAAAAACTAATTTCTTAGGAAGTTTTTAATTGAGGTAGAATTGAATTGTCATACTATAGTCTATTAAGAGTTCATCTCCATTTGATTCTAACAAATTACTTGTACCTATGCAAGGCTCATGCCAGATGCCATTTTAAGTTCTGAATAAACAAAGCACTAGAAATATGAAAAATCATTAACAAACATGTGCAAAAAAAACCTGATTTCCCAAGACAGAGCTAATCATCAACTCAATTGGAAAGGATTATAATTTAAAATTTATTGCCCAAAATGGTGAAGCATCACCACATTAGGATAACATTTTAATAATATATTATTGCACTACACAGAAGTAACTATCGAATCATTAAAAGAACATTATAATAAAACAAAGCATTTGCTTTTGATGACAAACTCCATATTAAATAAATGAATTTTGAGCACACTGTGAAAAATTCTGAAAACTGAATGAAAACATTTATAAGTAATGATAATTTGAATATTGAATCTACAGACAATATAGATGAGCTAGATGATCTGAATATCATCAGTTCATCCACATAGGCAGTAATGGATTGAATAGCATGTCAGTGAATATCAGTTCATTCCCAAAGGCAGTAACTGACTGAATATTAGTTCATCTCCATAGGCAGTAAAGAACTAAATATCAGTTTATCTTCAGTGGCAGCAACTGACTGAATATACAATTTCCCTAATTAATGCCTTGAGACATTACATTTTCCAAATGGAAGGCAATTGTTAGAGTATGACAATGAATGCTAAAGCTGTTATTTTGATGTTCTCTTATAATGAAATATCAATGCAGTTAAAATTGTCATAATGAAATATCAATGCAGTTAAAATTGTCAATCAATCACATTTTCCCACTCAGAAGCTGGTTGAAGTAGGACTGGTATGTCTCTGATCTTGCCACCCAGCTATTGCATCATGTCTAACACTACACGTGTACCTTGACTTGAGTAGTTTATACATAGATATAAACAGTTTAACCGTGTGATCAACTGACACTGTGGCAGCAGTTTGTTATAGTCATGGATCTGAAGCAGACTGGTATGGAAAAGCACAGGTTTTACACTGTATCTGTTAAATTTCCTGTTCTTAAAAAAGGGGAGGGGGTATTAGAGAATATATGGTAAAGAGGTTAACTGCAACTTGCATGCATTTTCAGCAACATATTTCTATATACACCTGCTGGGATTATGTATGTTGGGAGGGAAATTGTTTTCTACTATGTCATTTCTATTATATTTCTAACAACTGGACTTGTTACAGTCCTAACCGTTTATCTCGACATCATCGGGCCCAAGGAAATATTGTCGACATAGGCGGATGTCGAGATAAGTGTTCAGGGGGAGGGGGGGGGGGGCTGAAAAAGGTAAAATTTAAAATTCGTCAACAAAGGGTGACCCGTTGTCAGTGAATAGCATTTACACTTTGAGAAAAAAAAAATTGGAAATTTTGAGTAAATGAAGACAGAATCAGTCAGTGTAAAATACACTTGCATATTGACAAATTACATTTTGGTTACCTTTGTGTAATAAAATCCAAATAAAAATATTGCATTGATCACATCCTGATACGAACAACATTACGATATTCAACGTCGGCATGGTTGAGAAGTTGTCAGTTACATGCTTCATGTACATGTACTTAAATTTGCCTCAATTTTGGTCAGTCTGTTCTCATCTTATTGAGGCTACCAAGGGGATTTGGCTATTCACAGGGAAATGAAAAAGTGTCAACAGTACATGTATTCTCCACAAATACTTTTGTATCCGATGTTTTGACGAACAGTAAAGCGACTGCACCAACCACTTGTTGCAGCGAAGTTCTCTACACTAAGTTTTTTCGATAATGCTTCATTGAACCATTTTGATGCTTCCTCCACGTCTTCAATTGTAGCAGTCCTGCTTCTTCCTTTGGGGAGAACAGTTACCTTCAACTTAGTCTTTCTTTATAGACTCAGCAGCTTTCATGCTTCCTGGACGTGTTATTTTTAAATGAAAAAAATTTCACAGACCTCTTTGCGAGATGTTCATCCCTTAACTTCCTTAACAGCCAGATATTTAATCGTAAATGTAAATAAAGTTAAAAACGAAACTTCACAGCGAAAATCACTGATCACTTTCAAAGGTCTCAGAAACATGTAATCCGTATTTTCATGCAATTTTTATACATGGGATTCAGAAAATCCAGTATACAGGAATCTTCTGTACGCATCGATTTCCTAGATAGCAAATTTAAGGGCTTGCTAGTCCTGCTTCGACCACCTGTTGATTGGGAAATTGTGTTCATCAAATGATCCTTCTTGCTGTGCTGATATTTACAATCAGAAAATTCAGTGGCTGAAAGACCCACAGATGTACATGCTGTCATTGTAAGAGTACATTTGAAGAACATGACCCACAGGCTAGGCAGCAAGATCAAAGACTTAACTAGCTGCAGAGTGGTGAGAAAATGTGCTGCTATGGTTTGTTTTTATCCGACCACGACATTAAAGCCTGGCAGCAAGATCAACTAATTGTTGAACAAAGTATTGGTCTTAATTGGCAGCTTGTCGATATAAACGTTTTGAAAACAAAGGATTTGTTCAAGTTGGGACCAAGGGCTTCTGTCGACATATACGTTTTTCTTTTATCTCGATGTCGACATAGGCATGACAATTTGATAGTAATAGTAGACCATGGGACCGGGACTTTGCCTTTTTGTCGACATAGGCGGCTTGTCGAGATAAGCGATATTGATATAAACGGGTAGGACTGTACCTCATTTCACTTGCCTTAAAATCTATATTTTGATTTTTAATAACTCATGTTATTCAATTGGTGCTTTAGGGCACAACAACACCAGTAGGTTATTTATAGCGCTGAGACAATTGGTGTAAAGTGCCTTGCTCAAGGTCACACCACAGTAGCTGACCCAGGCTGATTTTTCAATGGTTGGATTTCAAACCCATACCAGTTTTAACTGCATATAACCATGCTAACCACACATTAACCACTGCACTAATGTAGCTCCTTCCAAGGTCATGCATCGGAACATGTGTGTCATGGAAAAGAAAACTGGCGTATTGTTGTCAAGTTAGCAAAAGGTGAATTAATGCTTTAAGGCCATGGAAATTGAAGCCAAAATTACCTCTTTGACTGTGCGATTTGTTTTTGTATTCTTTCAAACTTGATTTTGCATACATGAAGAATGAAGTTGAATGTAATAATTTTTTCAAACAAACTTTTATTTTAAAGTAAAGATTTTCTTACCATTGGGACAAGTTTTCTCTCCTTGTAAACTCCTCCAGTATACTTCTCCAATCCATCAGTTGCATCAATTCCACAGCTACAGAAAAAAAGTCATATTTTGCAAGGTGAATACCATATATTTCCAATTTATTTATCTTTGATGAAGAGATCACTCGACCTTTAAAAGTTTTTGCAAATGCCATATAGTAAATCGTGTCTCATTATAAGCATCCTCTCCATAAATTTTTACCAATCTTACTATGCCAATCCCTTGGGCTTATCATCAATGAAATACTGTACTATGCTCATGCAAGACACCAGCGACAGATGTGTATGACCATGTCTGCCACTGTACAGGACAGACCTATTAGCTACCTCACATGTGACCATTAATTTGCGGTGTGGACTATTTTGACGTTCCATAATGCACAATGAGCAGCGAAAACTTCTAGAATCACTTGGATATTATTTTTTACTGTAGTCATTTTGCTATTTAAATGTTACATCAGCATTCATGATGTGCTATTTTGCTATTTAAATGTTACATCAGCATTCATGTGTTTTTTTGCTATTTAAATGTTACATCAGCCTTCATGATGTGTCACTTTGCTTTTAAAATGTTACATAAGCATTCATGATGTGTCACTTTGCTATTTAAATGTTACATCAGCATTCATGTGTTTTTTTGCTATTTAAATGCTACATCAGTATTCATGATGTGTCATTTTGCTATTAAAATGTTACATCAGCATTCATGATGTGTCATTTTGCTATTAAAATGTTACATCAGCATTCATGTGTCACTTTGCTATCTAAATGTTACATCAGCATTTACAATGTGTCATTTTGCTATTAAAATGTTACATCAGCATTCATGATGTGTCATTTTGCTATTAAAATGTTACATCAGCATTCATGTGTCACTTTGCTATCTAAATGTTACATCAGCATTTACAATGTGTCATTTTGCTATTTAAATGATCAGAGCACACCTCACCACTGCTCTGTACCCTACATTGGCTATCAATTCGATACAGAATCAAACACAAAATTTGTTCTCTGTTCTGTTTCACTGAGAGACTCCAGTCCAACATACCTATCCAGCCTCACCCATGTGTATACACCAGCTAGATCCTTATGCTCTTCTTCTGATAATCGTATACTCATTGTTCCCAAGGTGAAAACAAAGTCATATGGACAACGTTCTTTTGCATACCAGGGCCCGGCGATGTGGAATGAATTGCCCATTGAAATTGGACACAAAGACACAGTGGTCCCTTTTAAGAGTGCTCTTAAGACTCACCTGTTTCGACTGCAGGGACAAACTTAGCGACCTAATCATGTTTTGTATCTTATATGTTTTCAGCATGTTTTTATGTTTTCCAATTTCATTGTTTTTGTCATTTGTTGTTCTGTAGTGTAGTCATATCATTATTGATGGTGTCAAGCGCTTAGAGCTTTGTAAGATTAGGCGCTATACAAAGTCCTCATTATAATTATTATTATTTAAATGTTACATCAGCATTCATAATGTGTCATTTTGCTATTTAAATGTTACATCAGCATTCATGATGTGGCATTTTGATCTTGGGCATAATTTTGAATTATGAAATGTGAGGAAAACATCCTTCATTATGCTTTGGTGCATGATAAGAAAACTCCACTCTGGGGATCATACATGTGTCAGACATTGGCAAAGCCTGGTTTCTGGTGCCAAATTCTGACCCCAGGATGGAATCTTCAGATTTACACTAATGCATATGAAGAATTATATTATTCTCACTGGTTTGATGCAAACCACTACCATACGCATATTAAATAACTCAGTGTACTCCCCAGGACTTTTACCATTGTGACTGCAATATGCTATCAATTCAGCCTGTCATGCTATAGACCTGTCGATACACATTTCAGCTGCTAACCAGTTATGTGATTGACCAGTGATCATGCAGTATACAGTGTTCTATGTGTTTCAGTTATGTGACTGGCCAGTGATCATGTAGTATACAGTGTTCTATGTGTTTCAGTCATGTGACTGGCCAGTGATCATGTAGTATACAGTGTTCTATGTGTTTCAGTCATGTGACTGGCCAGTGAACACGTAGTATACTGAGTGTTCTGTATTTCAGTCATCTCCACTACCAGCTCAAAATGTTTTAAAAACATTACATTTCAAGTGAAACAAATTCTTTATGTTCATTCTGAAAAATGAACACACCACAAATAAACTAATTTGCGATTGGAAAGTATTACATTTATATATTTGTAATCATTACTTTGCTGCATCTTTTGGGATTATCTTGCTATTTGTCATAGCCGCAGATAAAAGCATACACACCTCAATCAGTAAGCTATTTCAAATAAATTTTTATAACTGTTACCTGAATGCATGTTATGCCTTTTGACATTGTAAATGAGTATAACTTGGACAGTTTCATGGTTTATATAACTTTAGCAGTTTTTGCATTAAATAGTATTATAAGTTAGGAATATAAAGAATACTGTATAATTTATTTTATATTTCATAGGTATCTTTAAAAATTGTTTATGATGATAAGGCATGTTTTTGAAAACCTTTTTCGACACCACAGTGTGCTTACCCTGATGCTATCAATGATTTCTGGGGAGATTACTATAGTGTCATACACATTATATTTGCATTGGTTCAGTGTGCACAATTGCCATTAACATGTCAAACTAACTAGATGTACTGTTTATTATTACTGAACTCATGTAAACCTTTACATAAACATTTTAATTAACTTGCTATACATCATGTTCTGTGTTTTCACATGTCTAATGCAAATCATGGCCAAAATGTGTATGCAAACTAATCGGATAAACTTAAAAAACTATTAATACACTTAATAAATATAATTCCTACCTACTTAACCAGAATATTAAAAACCAATGCAATAGGAAACACACACATTAGTATTAGCGTTTTGACCTAAGGGCATATAAAGAGAGTCCTTATCTATTGTTAGCATCAATTTGTTATGCAAGACTTACAAGGTCATTTCTCAAAGGAATAAAATTAGATGATGCATGGGCAGTTTACTTTTGATAATCAGAACTGCAAAAATATGACTTCATAAAAATGAAATCTGACATGATCTTGTTATTTTAGAATGAAACCTGAAACATTTTTTATGCTTAAAAAGTGTACCAAATATTATGGACAATTCAGTAATTTTGCCCCAATTTCACCAAAATTGTTCCTTTTTCATAGTCATTAAGTTTTGCTAGAAATGTATCATTAGATGTCACCCCCTTCAACTTGAGTCATGCTAGTAAAAGAAAGCAATAGCATCAGAAAATGAATATACTAATAGACATTCAAAAGAACATAAAAGCGTAATTGTAAAATATTTCAGAGTGTAAAGATAGAATGATATGTGCATAGATTCCTGATGTCAATAATATCTGTCAAGTTTCAGGACTATTCATCCGTGGAAATGGCAACTGACAGGAATTATCTTATATAATATGCGTATTTAGCAACAAAAAGTGGGATAACTCTGGAAAAATGCATAAATATATGAAGACAACAATAAAGGTAAAATCCCGCTATAACATGATGCTCGGGGTCAAAAGAATAAATAACATCATGATAAAAGTGTGATTACGTTAAATTTTTTTAAAAAACTTCAACATAGAAAATATGATATGTAATTTCAATGTCATCAGTTTTAACTAACCTCTTTATCATATAATCTGCTAAGGATACTAATAATCAACTCTTCTAAGGACATGTATTTAGGATGTTAAAATGAGAAGTCACCTTAAATTTAAAAAAATGGGAGCCATACTGTCATTGCATTGTAAGCAGAATCATGTTATAATGGATTTTGCCAGTATTCTTATTATGGTTTATTGTTTAAAATGTCTCGAATTTCAGGGCAATTAATCAGAAAATTGGGGACTTGATGTACTTGAAAATGGTCACAACAAATATATGGATTTAACATAAAAAAGGTGCACACCTTTACAAGAAGGACTGTCTAACAATGGCATATAAC
This sequence comes from Unio delphinus, assembly GCA_029339505.1. Taxonomy (NCBI): domain Eukaryota; kingdom Metazoa; phylum Mollusca; class Bivalvia; order Unionida; family Unionidae; genus Unio; species Unio delphinus. The sequence goes on from JAQISU010001238.1 coordinate 12,043,332, forward strand.
CCTGAGGCTTCCATTTATATAAGGACTCTTACCCAAGGTACCCCATGGCTAATCACAAATTTATACTATTTAGGTAATACATTGTTTCCATAGTAACATAAAACTTGAATGCAAAAAGTTGTATCATGAGATACCACTATACAACTTGTTTGACATATGGAACAAAATTTGCTTAAACAATATTGAGTAATTTATGAGTTGTGCTCTACAAGAAGACATAAAAAGGAGGTTAAATGAGAATGGACTGTCCACAGCTAACAGATGAGCAAAAGAAAGAATCTATATCGTACAACAGAGATTTAAGATAGTTTCTTTCTTGTGGGAAGAAAGCTCACCATCTAAGATGAACTAAGACTAAATTTTAAAAAAATCAATTGTCAAAAACCATTTGAGAGAAACTAACTTAACTGCAAAACTTAACCTAAGGGACTAAATGATGGAAAACAATTTCCCCATCCAAATTTATGACGGTCTAAAAAATAAGGGCACAATTTAAAGTGACCCAAATGAGGTCTGGATATACTGTATCATCCATTTCAATACTGGCATCAAATTTCATATACTTGATCCATATTTTCACAACACGCCTGTGTAAAAAGGTCAAAGCACAATATCTCGTGCATACAAAGCTGCTTCTGATCCCAATACATTTTAAAAACAAAATCAGTAAATATCATCAAGTAATCACAGGCATTGTGCTTATTTTGTATGAAAGTTATTAAATGTATGGTACAACACCATGTTGACTGCATGTAAGATCCTTGACTGTTAAGAGAACATATAGTAACCTGATAGGTCCATTCTGATAGATTTCAGCCATCATCTTTTCTCTTCCAGATACAGATCCATAATCTCCAACTTTCCATAAGGTGTAGTTCTGGATTGGGGCACACTCTCCAAAGGTGGTACATGTACCACACTGGTCAAATGTATTGCAGTCTGGAGAGCAAATAAAATATATTTTTGTTACAAAAATCACAAGGAGGCCTACAAAGACCACATTTTCATTTTTTATTACATTCAACAGAACAGGCTTTTCTACTACAAAAGTGCAATGTAGTAACAAGATATCAGTTTAGGTCATTTACGACAATTATTCATCTTTGGTGGAATCAAACTGCATCTATGGCACCTACCCTAGAGATAAAAGATTGTTATGCTTGACTTGAGACTTAGTAAAAAAAAGAGTTCATCCCATGCTGGTATAATGAACTAAGTAGACTCATTGCCAAAGAAACACAATACAATCAATCTTATTGGTTGACATAAAAGTCTTACTGATTTTTATTGGCTGGGGCTCATATCAAGAAAACAGGATTACTTAAGCATGAAGAATTCAAATCTCAGCATGAAGGGATTGCAGCAGGGGAGACTAGTAATGATATTTATTTCCATTTTCCTGCAAACAAGAATTGGTAAATATATTTGTGACCCACATTTTTTAAATGGCCACTATTCCCATTCCTGGACTGAACACTATAAAACAATCAACAGTGGAATCCTTTTATAATTAATTATGTCTTCTTAACTTTCAGACATATCAAAGAACTAGTAAGAAAGTGTTCTGTTCTTCATGGTTATATTTTCATATCTGAACATACATGTCACATGGACAAATGTCTCTTGAACATTATTTGTAAAGTTCCAAAACAAGTTATAAACAGAATGAAATTCAAACAAGTTTGGTTAAAGTTGTTACTGTGCATGCATTTGCCATATAAACAATTTATCTAGGTCATGGGCTTTGGGAGTTAAAAACCATTTTTCTTGATATATAAGGCATATTTATAAAGTTATGAACTTTAATGTGTCATAAAATGCATCACAGTCTATACATTTTTAAAATTCTGATTATATTGAAAAACTGTTCTTAAAACCTCACAAAGGTTTAAATTCAACTGTCCCTCAGAGATCTCTGACAATGGGATTCTGCCAAAAATCAAATGGAACTAAATCAGGGCTTAATGTTGGAAGTTTGTCAGGCATTCATATTTATGCATCACTTCAATGTCATGGTGATAAAAGTCGGAAACGGTGCAGAATGGGTTGTTCGTTAGCATTCAAAAACTTCTTGCATTGATCTGAAGGCATACAAATACCTGGAAGAGTCAGACAGTGGTTCCTGGATGACTGCACTTTTAACTACACTTTTACATCCCAAAAAAAATGTGCACAAATATTTCTTGAAACCCAACTACATTGAGTGATTTGTGGCTACTTATCTGAACCTCACTGTTTTTTTTTGAGTTGGGTTTAAAAAAGTTTCATCAACTTTAACAGTCTCACTCAAACATCTCTGGTCACTCTTATTAGTTTTGTCAAGTAGCAGATGGTTGATTTCAAAGAGAGTCAAAAAATGCAGGGCCCTTCATTCACAATTCCTTCTGAGCTTCAAATGATTCTACAATATATTAAAAACAGCTGACAAATTAATGCCAATAACAGAAATATCTTGCACTTTGTAATGAGCATCTTTATGAATTTCCCCTTACACAATACCCAGGTACTGCCAATCAATCACATTGGTCTTCAATGGATTTGAAAATACCTTAAAATGGTGAATCCACACAAAATTGTTCCATATAACAAAGAAATACACTTTAAACTGTATCCACACCATCCACGATATCAGTCAGATAACACCCTAAGAGTGCTCAGTGGCCTCAATATCAGAGAAGAGTAACTACTCAGTAGCCTTGATATCAGCCAGATGACCTTAACCCTTTGAACCCTACAGGCTGGTTTACCGGCCTATTGTAACTGTGTATATACCCGAAAGGCCGGTATACCGGCCTCGCTAACTACAGTCAAAACCCGACAGGCCGGTATACCAGCCTGTGTTATGTTATTTGCTAGATTCGCTATAGAATTGTCAAAATTTGCCGGGGAGGCTCGGGTTAGGGTGCCGAAATATGGGGGAGATTAGGGTTCAAAGGGTTAAGAGTACTCTGTGGCTTTGATATCAGCCAGACAACACCTTAAGAGTACTCTGTGGCCCTTACATCAGTTAGATAACATCTTAAGAGTATTCTGTGGTCTAGATATCAGTCAGATAACACCTTAACAGTACACATACTTAGTGGCCTTGATATCAGTTAGCATACTAAGAGTGCTGATATTTTATAGCCGATCTAAGGAAAAGCTGAATTATTCTCAATCTGTCATATTTACATGTCACTGTCACTTACATATTTTACATCATATGCATATATCAGCCGGTGTCAAGTGTGCATCACGTCAGCTGCAGATCATTTTAGATCAGGTTATTTTGTCTACATTTATTGACACATTCACACTAACAAAACAAGTTACAACAAATATTCAAAACCTATAAAATCCCTCACATACCATGATGACATAGTTGGAATTCTATATTGTATAAAAGTTTCTTGTCCACGGGACAATCACCTTAAAAATACTACTTGTCCCTTGCCAAAACCACATGCAACTATGAAATAAGGATGCCTAAAATCAAACCATGGATCTGTCAGTAGCCTAATCTATAGGATGGATAAATTTACAAAATATCAGTCATCCAGAACTTGGTTGTCCAGATATATTAATGATACTGACCATAGGGAGTGTCCCTTAAAGATATTTTCCACCTAAAATATTTTCATCATTTTTGTTTTTTCTTTCCAATTTCATGGTGTTTGTTTTTGTTTTTTGTATTCATATCATTAAAGATTTTGTAAAGCGCTTAGAGCTTCTAAAGATTAGGCGCTATACAAAGTCCTCATTACTATTGTTATTATTATGCACAAATTGACAAAATATCAGTCATCCAGAACTTGGTTATCCAGAGAAATTAATTATACTGACCATAAGGAGTTTCCCTTTCAGACATTATGCAAAAATTTATGTTACCCGGACAACTCCTTATCTTCACATATCTCCATTTGTAGTGTACATGTTAACAATGAACCTATTGGGATACAATGAATGCATACAAATATCCTTTGACTTTGCACCACTGTATTTTGATTTGAAAGAAACAACAATTGGGTGTAGATAGATAGATAGATAGAGAGAGAGAGAGAGAGAGAGAGAGAGAGAGAGAGAGAGAGAGAGAGAGAGAGAGAGAGAGAGAGAGAGAGATTATGCCTTGGTTTTTTGCCTGGTAGTTGTTACAGGTTTCATCTGGAATTCCATGATCGTGTGCAAATTTCCAGACAGCATGGTCATCCCCACCATTACATGACCCAGCATCTCCACAGTCAATTACATGCTGCACAGAAAGGTATGCTGAAGGCCATGCTCCCTTACGTATGATGTTGATTCTGTCAGCAAAAGAGCTGGTTGAACCCATAGCCCAGCAAGATCCACAGTCTATTGAAAGCAAATAAAAACAGCATTATTATAAAATATTCAAATTTTAATAATATCCTGCAATGATACCATAAATTTGGTACAAGACACTGAAGCATTTCATAATAATGTCACCTTATCTTATTCAGATATATAAAGTCGCATGGCATTACACAGTATCGTTGATCACACTGGTGTTTATTAGACAAGATATTTATGGAAATTACTAAAGTGTAAATTATGTCAGTTATCAAACTGTAGAGTATAAAGTTGTTGCATCTAGGAGCTTGAAAAATGTGTCCACCCACATTCCTCATCTTTGAAAGACATAAAATATTTCAAATGAATAAAACAACTGTTTGCATTAAAAAAAAACAGACCAAAGCAACACATGGGTAAATATTTAGGGAACATGGAATCAAAAAGTGCAGAAAACTTGTGATTCCATGCTTAATGTGAAATAATGGTTATTAGCTTTACACCTGCTGCATGAATTTAATATCTACCTTACTCTTGTGTACCATATATACTCAGATAGTTCTAGTCCAACTGCAAAATGCATGCAGTCATTTAATGTGCCAGTAGATCTAGGTCTATACAGTCGGAAGTAATCATAAGAACAAGCAACGCCTGCCCAGATCAGATGGTGCATTATACAAAGACCGATCAGGGTCTATGTTTTTTGCAGTTAGATTTAAATTATAAGTGAGTATATACGGTAAGTGGATCAAAAAAAAAAAAAGTTGTAAGTCTATGAGGTTCTACCATGAATCTGAGGTGCAAGTACAATAATCTTAAAATGAAGAGTGGAATTGTGTCATGTGTTATTCTCTACTTCTTGTGTTAATGCATCATTCAGCCACTATATTATCATAAAAAATAAAGATATAGCCATGTTTTATCACAGCCATGTATTATCATGGAGAATAAAGACTCTAATGGGCATGTACAGGCTTAATTCCATCTGCTCCTGAAACAATTGTCTGCAAATAGGTGTAAACAACATGTCAAAATCATATCCCTTGGGCCAACAAAATAGAAAAATTCAAAAACATTTTAATGGCTGCTTTTCCTCTTAAAAGAAAGATAATGAATAAACTGAAATCTAGAGACATTGGATTAGCAGTTGTGTGAAGACTACTACATGCATCAAGACTACATAAGCCAAGGCTATTATCAAGACTACTACATGTACCAAGAATACTACATTCAGACTACTACATGTACCAAGAATATTACATTCAGACTACTACATGTATCAATAATACTACATTCAGACTACTACATGTACCAATAATACTACATTCAGACTACATGTACCAAGAATACTACATTCAGACTACTACATGTACCAAGAATACTACATTCAGACTACTACATGTACCAAGAATACTACAATCAGACTGCAACATGTACCAAGAATACTACATTCAGACTACTACATGTACCAAGAATACTACAATCAGACTGCAACATGTACCAAGAATACTACAATCAGACTACTACATGTACCAAGAATACTATATGCACCAAGAATACTATATATGTACCAAGAATACTATATGTACCAAGACTACTATATGCCGACTACTACATGTACAAAGACTACTACACACACCAAGAATATATATACCTAGACCACTACATTCAGACTACTACATGTACCAAGAATACTACATGTACCAAGAACACTACATGTACCAAGAATACTATATATACCCAGAATACTATATGTACTCAGAATACTATATTCACCAAGACTACTGTATACTGACTACTACATGTACAAAGACTACTACACACACCAAGAATACATATACCTAGACCACTACATTCAGACTACTACATGTACAAAGAATATTATATGCACCAAGAGTACTAAATGTATCAAGACTAATACATGCAACTGACTACATGTACCAAGACTACTACATGTACAAAGAATACTACATGCACAAGAATACATATACATACACACATGTACCAAGACTACTTCATGGATCAATACTGGTACCAAAACTACATGTACCAATACTAATACATATAGAAAGACCATATTTACCAAAACCACATGTACTAAGACTACTACATGCAACAAAACTATTCCATGTACCATGACTACTACATGCAGACTAATACATGTACGAAGACAACTGCATGTACCAAGACTACAACATCTAACAAGGCTACTACATGCAGACTACTAACTGTACCAAGAATGCAACAAGACTACTAAATGTATTAAGACTACTAGTTACATGTATAAAGACTACAAGAGTGTGAACAAGCTATAACATGGTAGTTGGGAGACATATAACCTGACCATGTTAAAATAAAAACAAGCATGTACAGTACTAATACATTTGTGGATTTAACAGGGTGGGGGTGGTAATAAAAGCAGGTGTGAAAATGTATGCCTTATTGGTACAATTACCATTTAAAATCCATATATATTAAATGAGAAAAACATTTGCAGTGATACCATAAATTGCATCGATAACATAGTACTTCATTTAGAGAACCATGCATATACATATAGAGTATTAACACTGTGTACTCACCTACAAATCTCATGACACACATTGAAACCACACACAATACAAGTATTTCCATCAAAAATATCCACACAAATTTAAAATATTCAATAATTTTGTCACAGATTATTATGTGACTGAATTCAATGGAAAAAACACAAATTTATGCAATGGGTGTGCGTAACGAATGATGAAACTGTACATACAAAGGTTAATTAACTGTGTCTGCATAATTTTCATGCCACTAAATTTCTCATCCGTGAATTGTAATACATTATTACTGTTTGAAAAACTCTGATTTTCAGCTGCTTTCTGCTACTGTCACTTTTGCTCTTGGTAAAGTCAATTATATTTCTCAGCTGAAGAATTTGAACATAGTCAATATCTTGCATTGCCATTCATCTCAAAAGCATACTCTCAACTTTTGATGGCTTCTGTTGCTGATCAGTAATAATAATATTAACACTTATGAGCTGTCATTTTTCAACGATAAACTAACATCAAAGTTTTCAATAGGCCCAGACACTGGTTCAGATACTCGTATTTTCGATGTTTATTTTGGCACAAAGAAGCAGGAGCCAGGAAATGAGTTAAATTTTAAAATTTTACTTTTAGGACCCACACCACAATAACAATACATGTACCGGTATATGATATTTTAGCCACAATTGTCTTATATTCAAATTAATATGCAATATCTTCTAAAAAATGATAAAACTCTTTACGTATTTTATATTTCATACTTATAAATTTTTTTGTTGTTGAGAAAAATAGCTGTAATAAGGTACACCTGAAATATTGGGAGCCACGCCATGACTGTGTTATATTCAAATCTGTGTTATAATGGAGTGTGTTATAGTGGAGTGATACTGTATATGTACCAAGACTACTATATGTACCAAGATGAATGCATATAACAAGACTAATACATGTACCAAGATGAATGCATATAACAAGACTAATGTTACATGAATGAAGACTATTACATATACCAAGACTACTACATGTATCAAGACTACTACACTTACCAAGATTAATACATGAATGAAGACTATTACATATACCAAGACTACTACCCTTACCAAGATTAATACATGAATGAAGACTATTACAAGTACCAAGATTACTACATGTACCAATGTACCAAGACTACTATATATACCAAGACTGATATGTATACAAAAACTAATACATGTACCAAAATTACTATAGTCATGCAGATTACTACATGAACCAAAATTACTAAATGTATAAAAGCTAAAACATCTACCAAAACTACTAAATGTATAAAGACTAATACATGTACCAAGACTAATAAATGTATAAAGACTAATACATGTATCAATTCTATGATATTTATCAAGACTACTACATGTACCAGGATTAATACATGTATCAAAACTATGCATACCAGTACTAGAACATGTACCAAAACTAATAAATTTACCATGACTAATACAGAGATGAACCCTAGTATATGCATAAAAACTATATTAATTAGAATAGTTTTAAGTTCTAAAATACAGTATAATCATGTAGTTACGTTTCGAATGAAGTTCCACATTTAAAGATCAAGAATGTTACACAAGGACTATCTACATCCTGTCAATACTTATGTTTTCATAAAAGTAACTTACACTGAGGAATATGCTGGTTTCTGGTTGTACTGAGGAAGTTTTTCCCATCAATATCCCTCCAGTCAAAGGCCTTGGGCAGATCTTTCACATTCAAGTACTCATGTGGTCTTGGCTTTGTTCTATTATTAAGATGAATAATAATAAAAATGATAATAATAATAATATGATACTATTTATAATATGAGAACAATGATAATAAGAACAACAGCAATAGTGATATAAAAAAAATAATTTACACTTAGTGTTTTTAAAGCAAGAAGTCTGCATTGTACAAGGTGTAAGAACATGACTGTCTATCAACAATCAGTTGCCTATTCAAAGGTCTGGTCAAGATTACAGCCAGAGAGAAAACGACCATTTGTAATTTCTCCTTTCATACTCTAGAGATGTCCTTATTACCCGGTAAGTATGAATCAACTAATGAATAAAAGAAATTGATGCTTTCAATATGTAAAGGTATTGTCTCTTCTCACTTCCTTTCCCAAATCTTTAACAGATTTATGTGATGTATCTAGGCTTTTTAGCAGACAAGGATACTCTGTGCTGTAGTCAGATCTTACAATTATTGATTTCAATAGTTATAATGCTGAAGACTTTGAAATTGACAGATGTAGATTATTTACTGAAAATTTATTTGATCTGGAATAAGTATCATTTCAGAAACATATTTTACTATACAAATATTGGTTTCTTCTTCCAATACAGAATATCGTAACATAATAGCTAAAAGGTAGAGGGAGTTACATCACCTTATCCCAAAGTGGCCATATCCAGTCTCCTAAGGTATATGAGGCAGCTTATAGAAAGATAACCCAAATGAATGTACCCCAAATCCAATGGAAAGTTGGAAGGTGCATCCTTAGGAAGCTACCGAACCACTAGGGAGGTAACATGTTTCATTTAAGCTATAGTCCCTGATGGGTCTATCTGTGCCTTTTTTTTAAATGAAAGATCTAAGCTAAAGGATGTCAACAGCTCAAAGAAAGTCAGCTAGGGAACAGTTCCACTCAAATGCAATTCTTGCCATGACTGTCTTATAAATAAAGGAGTTGAGATGCATAGTAAGTTCATTTGATCTGGGATTAATTCTTTATATGTAGAGAAGATAATCCATTTTATCCAGGTCAAGAAGATCTGTGATGAAATGGCGTCTGTGCTTTCCTGAGAGATAAGGAGAGGTGAGATATCTGTCAATACAACAACTCTAACTAGGTCCTATAGACAACCTTGAGATCAAGTGTTCAGGGTAGATAGGGGTTGCACTACAATTTCACTTGAAGCCTGTTCTTATCAATGAAAGCTATGGCTATCATGAGTCTTGGAAATGCAAATTGTTTGGTTCAACAGATAAAAGTATGGGAGGTTTTTCATTTTCCTTGTTGCCTATAGATCTGCAGACCCAAATGTAAGTGAAAACCAAGGGATAAAACGACTATTCTGCTTGTACATATATTAAATGATTCTTCCAGGACAATGTTTATATACCTGTAGTTGTCCTGAAATGTGATGAATGTGTCCATGGATATGTTATGGTGAACCTTTCCTCTGCTTAATCAATAACATAAACCCAAGATAAAGCTGATATACTGGGTGCTACATGTATGTCTGAAAAGTGATTCAGTTTTAGTATGCATGTCATAAAATAAAAGTATGTCTGTACAAAGTAAAAACTGGCTTTTGCCTCTTATTATAAAATGCAAACATTATATTGGTCAACCCCAATTTTCTTCCAGATACTGCTAATGTTATAACAATACCTGGTTACCCAGTTGATTAGTTTGTTTGTTTGATTAGGATTTTTAACTTAACTTTAAAAAAATTTCAGTTATATTGTGCTACAATGTCTGCAGTGTGGCAGTTTATAGTGATGTCTAGCACTCGGGTATCATGCCGCAGACATGTATCATGATATCACACCCAGTCACATTATCCTGACAAAAGGCCGACCAGTCCTAACACTAACCTCTTAGTGCTGAGCATCAAGCTAGGTAGCTGTTAGTACCATTTTTTGTAAGTCTTTGGTATGATTCAGCTGGGGATCGAACCCACAAACTCCATTCTTCCGTGGCAGATGCTCTAACCACTAAGCCATCATAGCGGTTAGCAGACACATGAAAGCTCTGTCCTAATCTGTCAGTATCACAGCAAATTGTTTTAAGTTGAGCATCTTTCCATGTAATATAGGGACTTGGAACAAGTAACCATCAATAATTGCAGAAGCTTTTGACTTGGTATCTCACAAGCATGAGCTTTCCAAAATCAGATTTTCAGGGCTTCTCATCCCTGCTATGATAGCTGGATTGGTCTGAGTACGAAGAGATGAAAATATACACTGACACTCTCATATTTCTACTTTTACTTTCATTAATATTCTGACTGTCCTACTATAACCGTCTTTACTTTATTTTTGACCACGCACTCGTTGTTTAAGTGTAACTGCGTCAACGTATTTATAAATAGATATGTGTTCTTTGTGAACCGTACTCCCAACTCCTGCCTTCGAAAGTATTAACATGGAGTTATGAGGATTATTTACTGAAAAGATATCTATTTAACATTACACTCACTGTTGACTAACAAATTTGCGTTGATAGAATTTATTTTGAACTTTGTAAAGTATGATGGGATTAAACAATCCTCAGATATACTGTAACTATGCCATGTAAAATGCTTTTGAAGACATTGGGTACGATTCATACAACTGGACCTATATACGGCTTGGATGTAAAATACAAGTCAATGCTATAGATTATTTACCGTACTCCTTGGATTGGAGATGCTGATGGCTTGTAGCATGAAAATCGGTTGCGACTTCCTGTAGGTTTGTTAAATTGTACAACTTCGATTGCCTGGCAAAACAAAAATAGAGAGAGCGCAATTGCGAGTGCGTTGAGTGACACCATCTTCTTCTAAAGCGTAAGTCATATGATCTCTTCTCACATGACACATCACATTCAATGCGATAATCGGAACAAGTTCGTGCAGCGCAATTACATTAGGTTGAAGTTTTAGCCTGGTACTCTGGAGCCTCCAAGATTTTGAATGGAAGGCCAGGGTACCAGGCAATATATTTTTTTTTTGTTGCTGTTGATGATTTTTGTTAAATAATTTTTAAAATATTTTTAAACATCAAAAGTTTCAGTATTTTACAAAACCAGTCACTTTTCTCTTGCCATTATGGAATCGCGGTCTCCGTGCAAGAATTATTTGCCTCCTCAAATTTAAGAGCTTGATAACATTTCGTTAAAGAAACAATCTTTAATGTCGACCATCTTCGGCTTTTCTCGGCTACCATCAATATGTGTCAAACGACACCTGAAAACGCGTCCACTTGCTTGTGTTTGAATTTATCCTGTTAGAAACATAACATAGAGTAAAAATCTAATCCGGCTAAAGGAATTATACTTTATGTAATGTTATTTGTTATTGAAGGCAAAATGCGTTCTATACTATTTTTTTCTAATACAAGACATTAAATTAATACACCTAGGAAAGGGAGTAAAGAGCGCCCTGCAAGTATATTTTCCCATGGAACTTAAACCATATTGTACTGTAGTGAATGTATAACATACACCAGCTGTTTATCCTATTACGCCGAATCTATTTCTCATCAGTTACTACCATGTACGAACGAGGTGTATATGCCTCAGTTTTATCAACACCTAAAAAAATATGTTTAATTGGTACTTTATTCCATATCTGAAGTTTTTTTTTCTTCACATTTCGGGCGCGATGTCGACGATCATAATTTCTCTTTTGAACTTGCTTTTGATAGTTTTCCAATTTTTTCAGTTTCTTTAAATCTGGCCATTTCGGCGCTAAGTTGTTTGGTGTCATTAACAAAGTAGTTTGTAATTTTCTTTCCATCAATAATTCGGCAGGGCTGTATCCATTTGGTAATTGGGTTTCACGATATGTCAAAAGAGCCAAGTAAAGACCGTTTGCTTTTTAAAGTGTTCTTTAAATTGATTAGACAGTTCTTTCAGTTAGACCATTGATCTGTGGATATTTTGGTCATATCAATATGTTTTTTTTTTTATAACTGATCTCTTTTGATGAACTTTCATGGATGGTTCATGAACTGTTCAAGAACGGTTCATGCCAGTTCATGAATTATTTATGATCATTTCGTAGGAGTTGAGTTGGCCCTAATTATACATTTTTGGGGTGAAAACGGATGAATGAAATATTATTGTCACATGTAAGTGATGCTGGTTTTCTATTTGAATATTGTCATATTTACCCTTGTGCAGTCCATAACCATTTGCAACCGGATAGGCAGATCAGGGTCTGTGCTGTTCATGGTACTTGTGTGAGTCACCATAGTTAAGCTGTTAGAGGATCAGACATATAAACTAAGGTTTGATGCCTTGATATGTCCCTGGGAAAGGAACTTAGCTTCTGTTTCCATGGTATTTAGGAACTTAGCTCCCATTTCCATGGTATTTAGGAACTTAGCTCCCATTTCCATGGTATTATGTAGCCATTTTGTTGAAATATTGTTAGTAACTAAACAATCAAAAATCATTATTCTTGTAATATTTGTTCAAGTGTATACAACCCTGATCTGCTGGAGCATTGCAGTTGGTTTTGTATCATACATCAGTACGTCCAGTCTCCCAATCATTTTTCTCATGTCTTTACAGGTTTAGTTGCCAGTGATCTCAGAATGGGAAAAAAGAAGAAAATAGCATCCCATATTATTCATGATTTGGTGGAACCAAAAGCCCAGTTGGTTAAAAACGTTTTGTGCTCTCAGATATTTCTCTACACTGCAGTTCGGATACTGGCACTTGTTATTTTCTACTACTTCTTTTCAATTGGACTTACTTTCTATAATCAGAGGTTTATCCATGTAAGTTTTCTGCAGATGGCGTGATCTAGTGCTGTTTAATTAAATCAATTCATTAGGAAATAGTGTTAAGTAAATTACCAGTGAATAAATGACAATTTTTTTATTAATCTGGTTTTGTCCCACAGACCAAGTATTTCAGACTGTACACTTTTATTGGTCCGCTAGGTGAACAAGTGAATGAGCATCCCATAAATAAACAAATTGCAGTTGTAATATTTTAATTACCGGTATTCATTACAGTGATTAAACCGGAAACCTCAGTAAATTGAAATCACTTTGAAACTGATAGTGTTTCTTGTATGGTACTTTTATCTTTTTAATTTTAATTTCATCTGGTTAACCAAACCCGTCTATGCTAAAAATGGGAAGAAATATTGGGTCCTGAATATTAATATCCTGAATGGTAATTTTACACTAAAATGAAATGTATAAAAGTGAAACTTACTGAGATTGTAGGACCAGACACTTGTCTTTCAATGGTTTTAAGCTGTGCAGGGTAAAATGAAACTTGACAAATAAACATAGACACACATAATAGATACAATGAAATTTTAAGTACAACTGTGTATTTTTCAAATAAACATTAATTGCTCTGGATGTTATAATAAAACATTACACAAATTTATTATGTGAAATTACTTGATTACATCACATTCTATGGTGAAAATGTAAAATCTTGCTACAAAACTCAAAATTTAATTTGATCAAATAGCATTTGGTCATCAATTCGGCATCAAAAGATATTTAACACAATGATAGACTCAGTATGGTTCAGTGAGTTGGTTGTTGTGGATTACTCTGCACTCAGAGTTTTCGTACAGGGACCTGATGACATTGACAATTTTCTTGGGGATGCCATAATGTCGTAGGATCCTCCACATAGAGTCTCGGTGCAGGCTGTCGAAGGCCTTCTCAAAGTCCACAAAGACCACATAAAGGGATCCATTTCATTCATGAGACTGCTAAAGTATCTGCCTCAGTGTGAAGATGTGGTCGATGCAAGATTTGCCTTTCCTGAAGCCTGCTTGTTCCTGGCGTAGGATGCCGTCCACAGCTGTTGTGATGCGTTGAAGAATGATGCGGCTAAAGATCTTACTGGAGAGGGATAGCAATGTGATTCCTCGCCAGTTGTTGCAGTTTCCCAGATCTCCTTTCTTGGGAAGTTTAACTGTGATTCCGGTTTTCCAGTCATTTGGTGCTTTTTCACTATCCCATATGCAAGTATGCATTCTCTCTCCAATTCTCTTCTCACTGGCCATTGACTGGATCATGTGCCGCACCACAGAGGGCAAGAGGCATGGAATACAATGGACGTTGACCTCAATGCTGGATGACCTGGACTATGCCGACGACATCGGGTTGCTGGCAAGCAGACACCAGGATATTCAACAGAAGACACAACAGTTGGTACAGACAGCAAATACCATAGGTCTTTGAGTCAACATAGGGAAGACAAAAGTCTTGAGGAAGAATACTAGAGTGGGCAACCCAGTCACCATCAATGACCAGCCTCTGCATGAACTAGACGATTTCACTTACCTGGGTAGTAAGTTCGCCACGGATGGAGATAGCACAAGGGAAGTCGTCACAAGAATCGGCAAGGCCAACCAGACCTTCGCAATGCTGAAACCCATATGGAGGACAAGAAACCTCAGTGTCCACACGAAGATCTGTATCTTCAAGAGCAACGTATTGAGCGTCCTTTTGTACGGCTCAGAGTGTTGGAAGTCCACTGCGAACATAGAACACAAGCTTGAAGTGTTTCAAACCAAATGCCTGCGACGCATCATGAGGATCTTCTGGCCAAACACGATCTCAAATGAGGAACTTCGGCATAGAGCGGGTGCAAGCACCATCTCTGAGATCATTTCAACTCGGCGATGGAGATGGCTCGGACATGTCTGCAGAATGCCTCCTGACTCACTACCAAGGGTGGCACTGAGATGGACCCCACAGGGGAAAAGGAACTGTGGCAGACCCAAAGAGACCTGGCGACGAACAGTGGAGAGAGACCTTAAGACCAGAGGCCTCACCTATCAGACCGCCCCTGCATTAGCTGCCGACAGACGGAAATGGTGCTCCCTTGCTGTTGCCTCAAGCACCAGACGGCGCAGAAAGGATTGATTGATTGATTGATTAGACTCAGTATAATTGGAACCGCAAAATTTCTTTTCCTAGTGCAGTTTTTTGCTCAATGGGTCATAAACCAGGATAGCTTATGTAATTGTATGTTCTCTATTGTCTGTCAGATGTCATTACATTATAACTACTTATATGAAGACTGCCACAAAACTTTACACATACATTCATCCCATGGTTTAGTTGTTCCTTAATTGTGTTATTGCCACTCCTCCTGAATTGGTGGTAATATCAAGATGGGGTTTATACAGATGAATTCTTATGTCATTTATTCTTATATGAAAATCGTGCCAATCTGACATCAAATAGGGTCACCACAACCTCTGCCTTCAAAATCTTGTTGTCTTTCTGAATGGAAAGTCATATCTACATTGGGTTTTCACCATAATACATTTTATGTCCTGTTCTTCTTGGTTAAAATGGTGTTGATATGATGTCCGCTAAGGGTTTAAACATTTTCCATCTTGAAAATCTTGCTAGCATTGCTCCATGATGGTTTGACTTCAAGACTTTTTATTATATCTGGTTGGACCTAGATGAAAATGGTGCCACTTGCACATCCAGCAAGCTATCTTGAAAATTTTGATATAGCTTCTCCATTTTGAATGGTGATGTCAGCATGGGTTTTTTACTGAACGACTCTTTATCATGTCCAGTTGGGCCTACAATGAAAATGGTGCTGTTCAGATGTCTAGTATGTATGCCATAGTGACCATCTGAATTCCTTGTTCTTATCATTCTAGAATGAATGGCCATATCAGCATGCGGTTTTCTCAGAATGACATTATGATGTCAGGTTGGATGTACATGAAAATGGTACTGTTTTGACATCAAACATGGCCACTATAATCTCCATGTTAAAATTTTGGTTATTACTCCTTCTCCTAAATGGCTGGTGATATCAGTATTGTACTTTCACCAAATGACTTCCTATGGTGTCTAGTTTGAATTCTGATAATCATTGTGGCCACCTTTGTTATAATTGTTACTCTTCATACATGGAAAGGCATGTTACCCTTGGGTTTCTGTACGAAGTCCTGAATGATAATGTTGCCAATCTGGAATCACATCAGCTAATATGAAAATCATTTATTGGTTTAGTACACAGCTTTTAAAAGGAAGATAAGGTCTTACCTTCAATTCCTGGAAATTTGTTTTGGCTTTTACAGCATCAGACCCTTCATGGACTCTTGTTGAGATTTTGTTTTCATCAGAATGCATGATGTGGACTCGTGTGTGTGTGTGTGTGTGTGTGTGTGTGTGTGTGTGTGTGATTTAGAATTTAAATTAGTTTTTAAAAAATTACAGTCATATTGCAATGATATCGTCAGTGTGGCAGTTTATAGCGATGCCTAGTGCTGGTGCTCCATGTCACAGGCAGGTAGCATCTTGTCCCACCCAGTCACATTATTCTGACACCATGCTGACCAGTCTTACTACTGACCTCTTAATGCTGAGTGAGGCAGCTGTTAGTACCAGTTTTATAAGTATTGGTAAGACTTGGCTAGGGTTCAAACCCCTGACCTGCTTCTGAGGTGGATGTTCTAACCACTAGGACACCGGAGCGATCAGATGTGGAATATGATCTGACCCTTTGACACCAAACAAAAATAAACTTCTTTGGTTGCGGCTTATTAATATGTTTACCTATTATCAATTACCTTATTGTAACACATCTAGGCTCTACTTAAAGTTTGAATCAATTACAATCTAAAGATTATGCTGTGCATGTTTGAAGTCAAATAATCTGAATGCATGGTATACAGATTTGTAAACATAAACCCTAACTGAATAATAATTGACCCTGAATTGCTAGTTGGAAAAAAATGATGAGCTTTCAATAATTTTTGTCCAGTTTCAACACTGTTGAACAGTAAACTTTTAATATTCTTGTTATTGCAGCATTTTAAGTTTCCACTATCCTTGACTATCTGCCATTTGGTTGTGAAGTTTATCCTGGCGGGATTATGTCGTTCACTGATAGAGTGCAAGACAAAGACGCCAAGAGTAATGTTATCCTGGGGAACAAACTTCAAAAGAATAGCCCCAACAGGTAAGCAAAAGTACCATTACCTCATATCTAAGTAATATGGCAGTTTACAATATGAACAAAATCACACTGAGCAGGGACAAAGTCCAAGTCATCATTACACAATATACACATTCCAGTCCAAACTTTGAAAAAAATAAAATGAGTGCATGATCACACAGCATTTTCCATCTCCTTGGAATTTTAGTTGACATTAGGTTTATGAACAAAAACTGGAAATCAGCTGCAAATAGCTAAAATTTTACTTCAGAAATAAATGTAATAGTATTTATGCTTAGAACATTTGATTTTCACTGTTATTTAGTAGCTGTTACATTGCATTTAGCGGTTAGAATTCATCATTACTATAATTTATGGCTTTGATAAAAAGCTATGAGTATGCATAGAAGAGTTTTTGTATACATGGGTGAGTCTAATTTATGAATTCTATTGTTGAATTTTGACAGAGTGCACAATCATGGAAATGTATAGTTGACCACTCATTTGTTTGAAATTCCCGTGTTGTATTTGCTATTTGAAATTGCTACAGTTAGGTGTCCTGTGCAGATAAGTAGTGTATAATGACAATTATAACTTTTCCCAAATATTGTTTGGAAATTTAATATCCTGATTGTCATGATTGTATATTTATGAGTCTGGCAACTACATCTAGGTAAAATAGGTTGCATTATATTCTAGCTTGCCAGCATGATAATGATTCAGTGTCCTTTTACAAATAATGAATTGTGCATGGCTAAAACATTCTATAATATGAATTCCAACTTGAAATTTTATCAGTGGCTTTATTATTTTTTTTAAAAAAAAACAAATTTTTGGTGTTTAGGTAAATTTTGTACTTAAAAAACTATTATAAATTTGGATAATGTGTTGTCCAGAAAATTGTAGGATCTATCCATTTGGGTAGTATCTTACTATATGAATCAACTGTTTGCTTTCTTTGTGTTGTCCATGCCAGATTTCAGCATTTGAAAAATTCTTCAAGATGGACATTAAACAATAAGGTTTAAATATTATTTGCTTATAGTCATTAGTGGTCTTTAAGTCTCAGATTTGGCCAATGTGGTTATGTATGAAAGCTTGCCAGTAGCTTCTTGTCGGGGATTTATCTGGGTTTTCCTCCAGCATTAATACTGGTCGCCATGTATAGCTAATTGTGTGCTGAAAAATGGCATTAAACTATACACAAACAACAATATTAGTAGTCCATTATGACCATGTTTGAAATTATTTAATTTTTAAAAAAAATTATGTTGTGAAAGATATTTGCATAATTTTAGGCTTATATTTGATGGAAAGAAAAAGCATTTTTATTTCAAGTCAACAGTTTGTAGTCTGTCTTTAGGAGTGGAATTCATTGTGAGTTTGGTGGACGGTTACCAATACTTCAGATTGACTTTATAACATAATCAATGACCCTGACTTCACATTGTGTCAGATATTCCTATCTGCTGTTTAAGTTTTAGTGCACTTAACAAAGTATAATAAATTGAACATGTCTGTTGCATTTTTAGTATACTAAAACCCTTTATGAGTGACCTCTGCTATGAATAACCACCAGTCATTTACAACCACAATCATAATGCATGGATTTATTTTATTATTAAAACACTATTGTGAGCGACCACCTGCAGAATGTGACCAGTAACTATGATATTTTAGCAAAATATGCATTTTGACACTGCTATGAACAAAATAGATAAACATCACTACCTATTATGCAATCCTTTGTAACCATGACTGCTTAAATAGTAAAGACTGTTTTAAGAAGCATATAGTGTCATTTGCTACATGCTGTAAACCGTACTCAAGTACATGACATTAACTGCCGTGGTGAGGTCATGTGAATACCCAGTAGGATTAACCATTCAAAGAAAGAAAGCAAATCCTGTCTGCAAAGCAAGATGGATTAATAGTGAGAATAAAAATTTAGAAGAATATGTCTTGACAACGCACTGCGTGACGTGGAATTAAATAGAGACATACGATAATGAGAACATTTCCAATGATCTGAGTCCAGAGATAGTTGCCATTTTTTATTCCGATATGGAAGTAAAAATTTTGAGGGATTTTCAGATGTTGGAGATGATTAAGTGAACTCTTAATCATTATTTTCTTAATTAGAATGTGGAACAGTTCTACTACAGCTAATAAAATCTATTACAACATCAATGTGCTTTCAATTATAATTTACATGTTAAATAATATGTATTATAATACTGTTCATTTGTGTAAATTTGATACTGCATTTCACGGATATGTTAAAGTAGAATAAAAAGTGTTTGTATTTATTTTTCGTTTGTCACTTTTCTGCTTTTATCGCTTAATTTTCTTCACATTTCTGATTTCCCTATGGCTAGACTAATTTCCATATTGTTAGCCACAATGAGTTTATCTCATCTGTTGAATCTTGCACTCAAGACTGGTTTCAACTGGAATAATCAGATTAAAGCAAACTGTACAAAATTTGTGATTTCATCTTATACTCTGCCAGAGATCTCGGAAACGCTTAATTACGCGTATTTGGACGCCAACTTTTGGTCCGGGACGCAGAAAATCGCCCATGTACGAGTCCTCCGTACGCATGTTTTTTCTTTTTTTTTTTTTTTCTTCTTTTGCAAACAGGAAAGTTTTGCGACACAATAAATATGTTCTAATCACTATGAAAAATGAGGCAATGCTTTTATTTGAGGTGTTTTTTGCTGACATTTTTTTTGAGCAAAGGTCGTCGGCTTACTTTGATGATGGTTCGTTTGTTATTGAAGGCGCCGCTAAAGGCTCCAGTTGAAGGGTCAAACAAATACCTGTTTGTTATTGCTGCGGCAACTTCAGATAATTGTAGAACATTGAAACAGATTTGTTTTATTTGTTTAGTATATATCAGTGCTTCAGATGTAATCAGTTCTCTTTGAAATGTTAGCAAACGTATTTTTTCTTCTTCCATCTGGTATTTGTTTTTAAATTAGTGTCATCTGCTTGACTGTACTCATTTTACGTTTCCGCCTTCTGCGGATTCGGATTTTAACTAGTCAGTTGCATAAAGTAATAAGGCCAGATATCATCATTAGCGGATTATGATATAGCAGTGCACTGTTAGGGTGGTTTGTCAGTATGAGACAAGGACTTGTTATTTTAACAATATATTCCAGTACATTGTTTCCTGTCATGGTGCCTTTGATTTTCTCTACTCCAAACGCAAGACTGTATATACGGATTTTGCGAAACGCGACATAGACGAAAGTGAACTATATTGTAGTTCAGAATATATTTGCTTAAACATTAGAAAACCCAACTTCGAATAAATTTGTACCAGTAATGTTTTATGATGGATATATATCTTTTTTTATATATAAATTTAATTTTACATAAATTCATGCAATGTTTAGCGAGATCTATGAATAAAGAATACATGTACAATGAATGTGGGTATTTATTCTTCGTAAACAGTGCTAAATATTGAAATTGAAAACCAGCCCTTTTGCACAACCTGTTATGAAAGACCACCTGTCTTGAGAGACCACATTTTGCCAGAAGGGGTGGTCTCTCATATCAGGTTTTACCATATTGATGTTTCATGAAAGACTATACTTCTTAATAAATGTTCATTTTCTGACAGGTTTTACAAGTGCATTTGATATAGGATTGTCAAACTGGAGTTTTGAATTCATAACCGTTTCCTTGTAAGTATAAATTATTATGAGATTCTGTTCTTAAACATAAACTTTTGCATTGGTTACAAGGTCATCTTTCAAGTTATTTTGTTTTATTAAATTTATTAATTTTATTAAAATTAAGAGTTAAGAACCCACTGATGTGAAAAGTTTAAGAAATCTGTTTGTTTACTAAGTTACTAGGTTCTTGGCCACAAGCCATATGTAATATTTAATTTGCTCTCTGAACACAAGTTTTTAAATTTGAATCTTAAGCATTTGAAGCTTATGACATGTATGTGAAAAATACTTAATGTTTTTTTCTAAAATTTATTTTATATTAAATTTTGTAATTAATTAATTTAATGCTCTGGATTGTACTCTCACTTAACTTTAGTGTTCACTTATTATCCAGCAGTATTCATTATAATATTTTCAGATTTTTTTCTGAATTACTGGAATTTTCTTTGAAATTTTGTAATTCATTGATTTAGTGACAAATTATGTATCTACATAAATTTAGTCTCCATTGTAATCCAACCCTTGGATATATGAAATCCTATGTCTGCCTTCAGTCAGCTACAAATGTTACACTATTACAGATTTTACATTGCAACAAGGCGGGCCACCACAAACCTGGAATGTTTTGATTGCCAAATGTGTTGTTTTAAAATACAACCTAATTGTGATCCCACAGTTTTTATCACCTTTAGTCACTTTGGCCATTCCTAGTGCCAACATAGAAGTGGATCAGCATGCACTAAAAATGATGGTAGATGTGGTTGTGTTTTTCCTGACAAAACAAGTGTGTCAAATTCACCAACTTACTTCCTTAATTATTGTCAGCATGTTTTTTATTTTTTGAATTTAATATTGTTTGATTTTTGTATCTTGTCTTTGTACATGTGTTATATAATATCGTAAAGGACTTAGAGCTTCTAAAGTTTGCTAAGACCACATTACTATTATTATTATTATTATTATTTATATTATTATCATTATTATTATCATTATTATTATTATTATTATTTATATTATTATCATTATTATTATTATCATTATTATTATCATCATTATATATATTATCATTATTATTATCATTATTATTATTTTCATTATTATTATTATCATCATTGTTATTATCATTGTTATTATTGTAACAGAATTGTTACCGAGTGGTTGGTGGATTAAATGAACAAACAAACACAATATGTGAAATATGTAAATTTATGAAATAAATTATTAATGAAAAATAATGATGTATCAACACAATAACTCATGCGTTCAACCCACAATCACACTTCACAACCATTCACAATTCAAAAATAAATCAAATATTAATACAAAATAAACACAGATCCAAGGAACCTCCTGGACTGCACAGATGTTTCAAATACAATTGAACCTTTACAAAAATTATATTATCGCACAACAAATACGAACATCAAATTACATTATCACACGTATGGATTGCGACAACAAGTACAAACATCTACATGTATTAAATCAAGTTACTAACTGTTATCGAGATTCATGTAATCCCTTGGAATCCTACAGATTCAAAGTAACCATGTGTAAACATGCGTCTCGACCCTGTACAACCATACGATTCACCAACTGTTGAAACGCCACACAGCTTCTCTGAATACCTAGGGTTGGCCCAATACTTTTATCGGCTGCTTGCCCTTCACGAATCCACTACAGTTATACGTACAGACAGCATACAGCATCTACTAGAACCACTGGTCCCAAACACTTAGATACTACCCCGGACGTTTACACCTCTAGACAGCTCGGACATTTAGACTTCTAGATTTCCGGATATTTACACATCTCGACAGACGTAGACGGACAGACAGTCAGATACCTCAATTTGATCGCACAATTAAACAGCATAATCACTGCACAATCAATCGCATTCAGCCCTTTTTGCTGGAGCAATGAATCACATTCAGCTACAATTCCGCTACAATAAAGAAACCAAACTAATAATAGTTGTTTCTAAAACAATCTAAAACTTAGATTACGCTATTATATTTAAAGTCTAATAGTGACTAGTAATTCCAAATATATATATAAAATTAGTGTTACATAGGTCAGAGGAAACTCAAGAAAGGGAAAAAATATATTGCACAAAAAGTGAAATTTAGTTTGGTATATACCAAACACTTGCTGTGCATTCAGTCATCAAACACTGATATACATGATGCACTTTGCATGCAGTGTGCCACAAATGTAAACTTGGTGGCAGAGATGATGTGAGGAAGCACAATGGTAGAAGAAAGCACATAATGGTTGTTAAAATTAAGAACTCAACATTTCATCTCTGGAATATTTTAAGCCATTGATGGAAGAACTGCATGGTATGAAGACTGCAGTATTGTTTGTGAGTTTTGTTGTTGAACATAAACTACCTTTACCAGATGGAGACCATGCTCAACATTTGTTCTGACAAATATTCCCAGATTTGATGATCACTTCACTTCAAGAGTCTAAACTCTTTTCTCACTTTTTTCTTTTTAAAAGTTGTGACCCATGTTTGACCTAACTTGCATTAACATCTTGAAGCCGATTTTTTTCAATTATAAATTGTTGTGGAGGGGAGCATACATGTTGCCTGTAGACAAGTCTAGTTCTACAGTCAAATATAAGTTATATTAATGCTGTTTTCCCAATCTCATGACTCTTCCAGACAAAATTCCTCTGATACACAATTCATATGTACATTGTTATGAGTTATCCAGACACATCAGTGTCTCCTGAATGGTCTAAATAATTGATATGTTATTGTACTAAAGAAAATGTTTGATTTATATTATTACTGTTGAATATTTTCATTTGAAATTTATCTTACCTGAATGACATCAGCAAAAAGGTTTGACATAATTCGAACCTCTTCATTGCTTTGATGGATTATTTTCTTAATTTATTCCAGGTATACCATGTCAAAATCAACGGCTGTGATATTTATTTTGCTGTTTGCTTTAATCCTTAAGATAGAAAAGTGGGTAAGTTTGTTCATTAATGGCTTGTTTGTTCTACTGGTCAGAGAACAAAAGCGTTTATGGGATGGTCTGTTGTCCATCATCCATCGCCCATCTGTAAGAATATTGTCCACTATCTGATGTCTGTCTATCCAGTAGTACAAGTCTGTCAGATCTAAAATACTCCTAATATTGGCCTTTATACAAAGGTCTATTTAGTTCCCCCTAAAAAATGGTGTGTATCCAGGGAACATTTTGTGCTAAAGAGTGAGTTTATTCTAATAAACTTTGATTTTGAAGCAAATTGTTATATAATAAAAGGAAAAGTTTCTTTCCCTGTGTTAATACCTTGAATATTTATTTCATCTTGTGATACGTGATGAGATTTATCTGGCAATAAAGTAGGGGGAAAAAAATCCTCTATGTACTTATTGTATGAAATATATATATATATATATATATATATATATATATATATATATATATATATATATAGCTGTACCGATTAATCGCCCGTACACGTAATCGGGCCGATTATTAGCATAATCGGGTATCGGCAAAAATAATCGGTGCCGATGCAAATAATTTTTTTAAATAACCAATTTTTCCTGATAAAAGTTGTATATACAGTCGCGTTTTGACTGACCATAACTTAATCCTTTGTAACACTAGAGCTCGGGATAAATGCAGTATGCAAACAAGTTGCTCATTAACTAACACTACTGTATAGTTGAATAACCATATATCGAGATAAACACATCGAACCATCAATTAATCTTTTGTAACAAAGAGATTGCTCTAATAAAGTATTTAAAAAGAATTTATCTTGCTGCCAGTTGTGCGAAATTTTCAACTCCAGCGTCCGGTAACATTTGTAAACTGCTGTAAACCAGACTAAAGTACATGTCGCTAACCGCCATTGTAGTGCCAAAGTCATGTGAAAAGCCAGTAAGATTAACATCAAAAGGAGTAATGATGGATATATACACAGTCAATTTTGAGGTTTGTGTTTTTTCTGTATCTTTATGAAAACTCACAAAACACCGATAGTCCTTATGTCCCAGTGAGAAATTGTTTGAAAGGGCTTCAGTGTAGGTTTGAGTACGTCGTCTGACTTTCAGTTAATCCGTAATGCCTGGAGGGTGAAGGAACTCATTGTCTTTAATACTAGTAAGTGAGAATCATTTCCGGATTTTTTAAAATTATTTTTTATTTCTTTTGTTAGTGTTTCACCAAGCCACCATCTGGCAGAAGGTGCGGTCACTCATAAGTCATAACAGGTTTTACTGTACCTTTGAAGCACCAACAAATAAAACAATTCTATATCAGTTGTGTCCCTTGTACACTCAAAATATTACCTCATTTTGTAGGATCACTTATATCATTGAAAATGAGTAACTCATGAGAGGTGATTCGTAGTAAATGAAACAGCTATTACAGATTGGCTGTAATTTTATCTGAAAGAATACATATCGGTCGAAACAACGAATAAAGCAAAATCTGCAACTAATATATTTGGGAATAAAAAAGGATTTAAGTGACGCTATGCACACTTTGCACTGCGTAAGTACTGTACATTAATTATAGTATATGGTCTCCCTGGTAAACTCGACCAACCCGCGAATTATGAAGGCTGTATTTTACCTTTATGTAATTTCGTGTTGTGGAAATCAGAAAATATGCACATGCAAAATAATAACAAAATCAATAATAAATAGTACCTTATAAAAGTTTAATAATTTTTGGGTCACCGAAAGTTACTTTTTTAACATGCTTATGTCTTAGAACACGGATATTTTTGTCCCAAGATGTACTGCCGTTACAATAGACAACAACGACACCTTAAACCTGTAAAGTTTTGACATTGGCCCACATATAAGCCCCCCCTCCCCCTTTCCAGGCCTTTATTGTTTTCTAAATTTGTCGGCTTATACCTGAGTACATAATATGATAATCAAATAATGGGTCTCATAATCGGTATCGGCAATTTTGATAATCGGCTATACGCGGTATCGGCATAGTCGGCAAAAAGTGACATCGGTACAGCTCTATATATATAATTGTATTTTTTCTTTCTTTTTCTTCTTCTTAAGAAGTCTATCAATGTGTTTGTCATACAAATACAAATATAAAGTATTTTTAATTTATTTTTTTTTTATAAAAAAATATATGTGTCATAATTCAGCTTGATTTTGCATGTTAGTTCCTCGCAATATTTATGTTTTTTAAGGTAGTGTGTCCTAAATGTTGGATTTAAATTTTAAATTGGATTCAAGAGATATTCATCTAGTATTAAGTCTTCTTGTACATTATTCCAACAAATATAGGGTATTCTTTTTCTATTAATGAAATTTTGACAAAAGATTGTTAGCCATACTTTGTAGTGAATGTGAAGTGATTTATGTTTATTTAGACCACTCACTACTCTCGTTATACATACATTCATACGTACGTACATGCATGCATGCAAACAGACAGACAGAACAATTAACAGTATAGACCCAGCACCATCAGACAGTACAATGTTTCATCATTATAATGTTGTTCATAAAAATAACCTGTATTTAAGTGAAGGAACCTTTTATTGAGGAATGCTCCAACAAGGACCTATTAGCATTGATGACACAAACTAAGGTAATTATTGATGTGAAATTAATTAGCTCTCATTAGCCTAGAACTTGTGTGAAATATGGGCAGCTGTTTTCTGAGTGGGTTTATCATGTCACCCGAACACACATTTGGATGTGCATTATTCACAAGTCAATATTATACCGTCTGTGATATTGCAGCAATTTTGAGATGTTTTTCATTTATTTTAGAGATGGTCCCTTATTTTTGTGGTGATATTTATAGCTGCTGGATTGTTTATGTTCACATATCATTCAACACAATTTGATCTGACTGGATTTTTAATGGCCCTGTCAGCTTCGTTGCTGTCAGGGCTCAGGTGGACATTGGCTCAGATGATCACACAGAAAAATGAATTAGGTAAGCTTTGACACTGAGAATGAATAATACATTTATGAATGAATGATAAGATGATGTACTTATATGAACAGTTATGATATATGATGCAGTTATAAATAACATTGATGTAATTAAGAAATATAGCGACTTTATCATTTTTATGAATTATAATGATCGATGATGACACCCAGCTTTTGAATAGTAACAACTTCAGGCAAAACCATTAAAACCATTAATGATTTACAGTAATTTTGTTTAAAAAAGCTAGTCAATTAATTAAAATAATTAGTACACCACATAATGGCTTGCACATCTTACTGTAACATATTGTATGTACTTGCATATTAGTTGAGTCCAACTACAAACACCATAGACTCTGATCTGTCAATGCATTATGCTGTGTCAGATCTGGGTCTTTGTAGCTTGTTGTTGGACTCAACTTGGGTGCCGGAATATGACAAGATGTTGCAATGACTTTGTGATAGATTGAATTGTAAACAATTCTTAAGTAGTTATTGCAGTTAAAATAGATAACATAATTTTGTGACACTCAGAGATATTTCTCCCTTATGCTGCACTGAGTTAAATTAATTAAGTGTACATATGCTGTATAAATTGTACGAGAAAGTATACATTGGTCACATGATATGTGTATTCATAATGGTGACATCAGATGACAGACCAAATTTTTCCTGTTTTCTCTAAAAAAAATATTGCTTGACACCCATTGTATTAAAAAAAATTCATATTATTAAGTTAAACTGAGAGTTTTTAATGTAAAATAAATTTAAACTATAGATTGTCTCACACGTCTTTTTTTTGTGTACAGCGTCATTTCATGTTTTTTTTCCTATCTTTTCAGTACATATGTTACCTTATTGTTTCCTTTTTTACTAGTCTGACTTGGGTATTTTTCAGTCCAAATTGAGAAAATAAATCGTCATGGCGGATTGAATTGTTTTCACCCACTTATCCAGGTCAAGTGGTTTCAGAAAATTCACTTGTCCCACCTAAATTTTCACTTGTGTCAAACTTTCACTCTCTAACTAGATTTTAATCAAATGTATTCATTTTAATCTATAGTTAATAAAAGCAATCGAGTACAAGAGATTCATTATTCAAAGGGCTTAACTTTTTATTGTCTGGGTACCTTATAGAAACTATTTTTAACCTGATATACAATGTATTAGCATTTATAATTCAGTTAGTAAGAATGGAATTGAATTTACTAGAATTCTACTTTACTTAGCTATTCTCAAGACATTCTCAAGACATTGTTAATTGACAAAGCAATGTCTTTTTGCCCTGAGTTTGTTCTTATAAATGGCACTAAATTTAACACCATGTTTCTTCTTCTGTGGTGCACACAGCAATTCCATATCAGAAAATAATTTTTCATGTTGGAGTGGAATGTACGTTGTGCTAAAGAGAGTTCTTGTTTTATTTTATTTTTCATTTGATTCTAATTTAGCTTAAAGTGGTCTTTCCAAGTGGAATGTTAGAAAGGAATTTTCAGGCTGGATAGTGTGGTTCATATTTGATGCTACTGGTGGTGAGACAGACAATACACCTGTGCCTCGTATTGATAGGATTCACAATACACAACCTGCATATGATACATGTCAATACACAATATGAACTTGATGGCCTTTCCATCTTTGTATATTGTATCCTTCACTGAGCATTTTCATTTATAGGGCTTGCAACTAATTTACGGGAGTTCTCTTGCATTTCTTTTTGTGCATTTGTACACATTTTACGTGATTCATGCAATTGCACACATTTTGCGTGAGTTATTAAATAATGAGTTAAGTACTTGATTATACATGTGTTATATGCTGACTATACTGCTGGGTTAAGACAATTAGCATGGGATATGGGTTAAGATAATTAGCATGGGATATGGGTTAAGATAATTAGCATGGGATATGGGTTAAGATAATTAGCATGGGATATGGGTTAAGATAATTAGCATGGGATATGGGTTAAGATAATTAGCATGGGATATGGTTTAAGATAATTAGCATGGGATATGGGTTAAGATAATTAGCATGGGATATGGGTTAAGATAATTAGCATGGGATATGGGTTAAGATAATTAGCATGGGATATGGGTTAAGATAATTAGCATGGGATATGGGTTAAGATAATTAGCATGGGATATGACGTGGCAAATTATAATTAGCATGGGATATGATGTGGCAAATTATAATTAGCATGGGATATGACGTGGCAAATTATAATTATCATGGGATATGACGTGGCAAATTACAAAGCTTGACTCTTTGTATTTATAGATGGCATGTGAGTATTCTCAAGTCTTATTCAGTTTTACTAATAAATTGAGTGCCTGTGACTGCAGATTCTGTTTCAGGCAAATTCTAATTTTAAAGAATAATAATGCAAAATAATAATTTTTAATGACTGCATAAGATTAAAAGAATTTGTTTACGTTAAGTGTCGTTATGTATCAATTCTCCATCACTTGTATCGATATATATATATTGTTACAACAAAAGTATTAATGAATTGTTTCATCACTGCTTTATTAGGTCCAAAACTGTCACAAGAAATGATTGATAAAATCCTGAATTTGTCAGTTCTGTTAACAAATACACTAGCTGAATACCCAAACCAGTTGAGTATTCAGCTAGCATGGGAATTTGTTTGCAGTAGCTGCAAAACATCTTCCTTCAGAATCAGTGAATTCAAGCCATGTCTCTAGTCATGTCACATTTTGACATTTTTTGTTTCCATTGAGTATGGCTTATGTCTCTTTGGTTACCTTGGACTGAATGGCATTTTGTCTCTATTTCTTCATGAATTTTCATTCTCTCAATCTCCCTTAAGACAATTCTTGCAAAAATAATTTACTAAACATATTCTTCTAAAGTGATCATAATATACATTTAGTTTTTTTTAAATGCAAACACCAATTGCTCAGTATCACACATTAAAGCTGATCCTTGTATAATCGATTTTTAAAAAAATATTTAACTAATTACTGTCATTTAATTTGTTCATGAAGGAAGTAGAGACTTCACTTGTGTCAGTAATGTGCCATTCAGTAATTTCATTGCATTGACTAAGTCAGTATTTGATTTGTTTAAAGTGTTTTGTTGGTTGATAATTTGGTTGTTTAGCCCAGTATGCAGTTAAACAGAAATTAATAAATTATATTAGATTTAGTACTTGTGACAGTTATCATTTACTATAGTATCACAGAATGAGAATTATTAAATTTAGATTTAGTACTTGTGAGTTATCATTTACTATTGTATCACAGGATGAGAATTATAAAATGTTAGATTTAGTACTTGTGACAGTTATCATTTACTGTGGTATCACAGAATGAGAATTATTAAATTTAGATTTAGTACTTGTGACAGTTATCATTTACTATAATATCACAGGATGAGAATTATTAAATGTTAGATTTAGTACTTGTGACAGTTATCATTTACTATAATATCACAGGATGAGAATTATTAAATGTTAGATTTAGTACTTGTGACAGTTATCATTTACTGTGGTATCACAGAATGAGAATTATTAAATTTAGATTTAGTACTTGTGACAGTTATCATTTACTATAATATCACAGGATGAGAATTATTAAATGTTAGATTTAGTACTTGTGACAGTTATCATTTACTATAGTATCACAGAATGAGAATTATTAAATGTTAGATTTAGTACTTGTGACAGTTATCATTTACTATAATATCACAGGATGAGAATTATTAAATGTTAGATTTAGTACTTGTGACAGTTATCATTTACTATAATATCACAGAATGAGAATTATTAAATGTTAGATTTAGTACTTGTGACAGTTATCATTTACTATAATATCACAGGATGAGAATTATTAAATGTTAGATTTAGTACTTGTGACAGTTATCATTTACTATAGTATCACAGGATGATAATAAATGATGTCAAGTTTTTAGAATGCCTGGAGACCTTGAATGGCCTGATAAACATCGATAAAGTTATTAAAGTATGAAAATTAGCAGTTTTCTGTTTAAAATAGGAAAAAAGCACTTGTCCTGGACTAGCACTTTGGTAATGTTTACTTGTCTGACTGGGATTTGATCAGCCCCATTAGTTATAAAGGACATTAGATGAAAGGATGCCATAAATACAGATACATGTAACTAAAGATAAACTACACAAGTTATATATAAATGGAAAAAGACAAGACAGACTGTTTCCTTCTAAAGTGTTCTGTTTGTTATTTAATTATTTACTCTTTTGCTAAGAATTTTAAGAGCAAGACAATATTATTAGTTTCTTTAAAAAAACAGAGTAGTTTAATTGAAAGATAATAACTGACAAAGAACATTGTATGTGTATGCTTTTAGAAATATACTGTAATGAATATTATGTGTACTTGCTTATAAGCCAAGATCAACTGCAAACTGCATATTCCCTTAAATGCTGACACATTATGCAATCATGGCAGATTTGGGTTTGTGCATTTAGAAATTGGATTTGACTTATAAGCAAGTATGTATGGTAACTAATCTTTGTATCATCAGTGTTAGTTCAATTGAGTTTGTTGAATCACCTGTGCATTGGGTAATGTTTAAGTGTATTGACCATGATTTATTCCTGTTTCATGTTTGTTGAATCACCTGTGCATTGGGTAATGTTTAAGTGTATTGACCATGATTTCTTCCTGTTTCATGTTTGTTGAATCACCTGTGCATTGGGTAATGTTTAAGTGTATTGACCATGATTTCTTCCTGTTTCATGTTTATTGAATCACCTGTGCATTGGGTAATGTTTAAGTGTATTGACCATGCTTTCTTCCTGTTTCATGTTTGTTGAATCACCTGTGCATTGGGTAATGTTTAAGTGTATTGACCATGATTTCTTCCTGTTTCAGGGCTCCATAATCCCATAGACATGATGTATCATATACAACCATGGATGATTATAGGTCTACTTCCCTTGTCTGCCATATTTGAAGGTAACTCAATTATGAAATGTAATCCAAACTGAATGGATGAACCAAAAATGACTTAACTAACAGAATGTTTGTAAAACTGGTAAGACATGCTGTGTAAGACTTCAGGCCTTGTAATTGCAGAATATCATCAGAAAAGTATTTCAATTCCATGCTCATGACATAGCTGCCAACTGTCCCGTTTTTTCCGTATTTGTCCCGTATTTTGGACCTGAATACGGGTGTACGTTTTTTTTTGCCAAAAATACGTTTTTTATTTTAAAAAATTATAATAAAATTTCTTTGGAATTGTTAGTTTAGAACGCGCTCTCGATTCTATTTTGACAGAATATATCACATGTATATACAAATACATTTCTACAATACGATTGGTTCATTCGAAATCGAGGCTACCAAGCCTTCGTTAACCGCCATATTGGATTTCGCAATAGTTACCGTTGTTGTTGTATCTAGTCTTCGTAATATTCAGCTTCTAATCATGATAAATTCAAAGGCAGAATATTCAGAATTTTCTCCAGAAGAAATAGGAGACGACTGGAAGGATTTTTGTGCCGTCTTGTATAGATTTGTGAAACCATATAGTAAAGGAGAAAAACTGACGTTTTGTAATTGTGTAACGTGATTTCGCTATTGGGTACGGAGGCGCCCATGAAATGCAAGAGCTCGAAAAAGCTAATAAACATCAGCTTCCTGCTTCATCACACACAACTCAGCCTGAACTTACGACGTAGATAAATGACAGAGAGAACCTTAATGCACATCGATCGAACTATAATTTTTAAATTTCTTTCAGAAATAAACCTTTCTTTTTCAGTTACTAAAGTTGCTGGCGATTTATTTTGCACAAGTTTTTCAGACATTAAGATCGCAAAAGATAATTCTTATGCTTGAACGAAAACATTTCAATAAGAAAATTACAGAATTGAGATAATAAATGAAAATTAATTAATTGTGTAAGGCACTGTCCAACTTTACTGATGGTTGTATATGTTGTAAATAGATACATATGCATTGATATTTAAAAATCAGTATTTGGTCCTGAAAATCAGTATTTTTGTCACAAGTAATCAGTATTTTTGCGCTCGGGGGTTGGCAGCTATGTCATGATTGCAAGAGTTCGGTTGTCTGTAACTTTACATTGGATAAATGTGGATTAGAATTGAGCAATTAGCTCCCCATTGTGTGTTCCATATATTTAAACAGTTTCGCTGATATCAATATACACCGCTCCCTCGATAACTCGCGCACAACAGGGTCCAAAAACATCGACCGCACTATAAGCTAGGGCGCGAGTTACCGAGGGACCTATAAAAAAAACTAATAAAGAGATGGGAGATCGACAGAGAGGCGAAGTCGGGGGGGGTGCATTGTTAAATACTCGTTTTATAATCGTGCTGAAAATAACTGTGAATAAATATTTCTTTATAAAGGTGTTGTTCGTGTTTCTTTATAAATTACCTTTAATTTCTGGATAAAATATCTTGAAAAGATCGTAAAAACAAACATTCCACGAGGTATCAGTACTCTTAACGTGTGTATCGCTAAACACATTGTGTATTACGTCACTGCTTTTGTGTTGATTTGGATACATTCTAGTTTTATTGTTTGTTCAAAATGAATCAAGATTTATTTTATCAAAAAAGATAACATTAATATCGAACAACGACAACGTCAAAACTTGTGTTGATCTAAAACATAAAATTCTGCTATCACTAAATAGATACATAGATAGATTGATTAGATAGATAGGTAGAGTAAAATGTAAAAAAAAAATTTACAAAGATAAACCATTACCAACCATGAATTTAATGGGTCTAAACGTCAGACATGTAAAAAAAATATATATAAAAAAATATTTAAATCATCCGATAGCATAGACCAGCCTCATCACAATTATAAACTTGGTCGTCTGTATATCCATCATGGGTCAGTATCTCTCGGAGTTGGTTGGGATAACTAGATGCGGCCGCCTGATTTGCTGAGCGTATCTCTCCCGACAGAATTTTGTTTTATTCCATGTCGGCGCTGGAATCTCCAAAGCCATCCATGGCTTGCCATGAAATCTGATTCAGTATCCATAGTTTTTGCCATTTTCTCTGCCTGGACCTTGAGAATTGTTCCCGAAATCTGAACACTTTGTTCACGTTGTTGTGTGAACCAGGTGTACACAGCATCATCTAATTCTGTGTCGTTTGCAGTGTGTGCCCGTTTCCGTTTAAATCCATCATCAGAATCAACTTCATGCAAATAATCCCGAAATTTCTGCTCATTCTTGAACCAACCTCTGAGTGTCGACTCGGCAAGTTTAAGTTCACTACAAACTTTTGATCTTGATTCACCATTACGAACCCTCTCTATGACAGTAAGCTTTTGATTCACCGAGTACGCCTTTCGCTTGATTCCCTTGCTCTCCATGATCACATTTACAAATGATTAGGATAAATTACTGATTAATATATACTTTAATGACAATAAGTACATACTATTGGAAACCATGTTCGATTGGTCCAACTAATTTAATCGATGTTGAGACACGATATTGACCACGAGTTTATGCATGTAGGATTTGCATTCCTTTGAACTTCTGTATTGTACGTCTTTTACATGATTTGATACAAAAGACCGCCTTATAAAACAAAGCTGGTCTATTTTAATTGAGTTTTGCAATGCAACAAACACTTCCCCAAGTCGTCGATCAAAACGCAACCAGCAGTTAATTAGGTTCTCACAGATGTGCTCGCGGGCATCGATGTGACGGTCAATTGACTCTTTTCATGTTTGAATAGAAGAAAACATGCAACGATTATACTGCTAACACTGCAACACAATGAAAAGATTAAAACACTAATTTCCCCTATACATATACAGTATTATTATTTACAGTGAACTGAGAGAATATTTTTTTCCGATAAAATCTAACAAGATATGTGATTCCTTATTAAAACCTGAAAATTTCACAATGTTGATTATAACTTTTCGGGCACTAACCGTCATTTTCGACGATAAAACGGGCGATATATAAATTTTTCATTCACCAGTTCTGATCACGATTTTCTTCATTTTTAAAAAATATTTTCTTTTAAAAAAAAACGGGATCCACGTCGGACACCGCGTTATAAGCGGGTTCGTGAGTTATCAGGGCGCGAGTTATCGAGGGAGCGGTGTACATAAGCAAAATTGAATTTTAACTTTGAGTCTTTAGTCTACATACAGTAATCAAACATAGGTGTCTGTATTAGTTCCTGATTTCATTGAGTGATGGTCTGTTAAACACAGCTGGCAACCCGATTTTTTGACATAATATGTTCTCAGCACCATAATGGATGACCATGTTATAAAGCCAGATACATACCAGGTTATGTGACGTGTTCTTCAGCACCATTTTGGATGACCATATAAGAAATCCAGATAAAGTCAGTACAGGCCTTTATTTAATCACTTGTAATGAGTACTGTGTAGCATATGAGGAAAACAAAGTTGAGCCAGGTTACTGGTTTCCTTATATTATATTTATATTTCTTTAAGTTTTTATGGTAAAACTAGGATAATGTTAATAATGAGGGATCATCTCACCTTGCTATCACCATAACACAATGGGTACTGTCTTAAAATGTTTTTGTATGGAGTTAGAATACATAATGACCGCGATGTATGAGGTGTTTGTCATTTTCTTTTTCTCTTTCATGTATTGCTAGATGCTAGTAGAAGTATATACAATTGTTGTTTGCCCTGTAGCAAGCATTGTAAAGTATAAACTTTTATTTAGAACAGAAGTTTTAGAAATACTATTGAAGAGAACCAGAGCCCAACTCATTTTTAATTTTAAATGGCACATGTATATACTTGTAGCTACAGTAACTTTTTTAAACAAACACCAAACGAAGGGAGCTTTTTCAAGTGTAGGAATTTACAAGACATTGAAAGATTAGCTTGTATATTAATTTGCTTGAGTTCATATTTTTCTGCATATATGCCAACACCACTAATTTTGAATCATTTTAAGTTTCATAAAATGGATTAATACCATTTTGTAATTATGCTACACAACATTTCAAATGTTTTCACCTCCATGGAAAAGATGTGTATTCCACAAAAAGTGAAATATAGATTGGAGTACACTAGAAATGGCATTCAGTCATCAAACTTTGATGTACATTTTGCTTTTCATACAGTAGTTTGCCACAAATTTTAGAATTGGGAATGTGCACAAAGGCTTATATTGTTGCTAACAATTTACCTGTATTACAGGTGCTATATAATAATATTAAATAGTATGACAGGTAAATTGTAAGCAGTGGTATGAGCCCTTGTAGGCATGTGACAGAATGATGTGAAAAAGCACACAACTTGCAAAAAGCACGTAGATATTGGAAAAAATAAAGAGGACCCAAGCAGATTTCAGCTCTGGAGTGCTTTAAACCACCTACTCAAGTCCTGCAAGCTACAAATGTTAAGCACTGTTTGTGAGTTTTCTTGTTGAACATGATCAGCCTTTTTCAGATGGAGAACAGTGACAGTGAGAGCGTATTTCCTGTTGTAAGGAAAATTAAGATAAACCTAATTGCCTCCTTAGGTGATGAAAATTTCAATAATTTTAGTCACCAAGATTAAACAGCAAGTAAGAAGCCTGAAAACAAATTTACCATAACCAAGTTGAGGAAGTTCAAGTTTGCCACAGCATCATATCATGACCAACAGCATGAAGGTTGTGTCTAGCAGTAAATAAATTAGTACATGTAATCATTGTAAATAATGTTTTATTTTTATTTTGGTATTTTCATAAATGCAGTTCTGACCATCAAAGGAGCTAGTGTCATGGTATAATTTTTCACTACCATATTTTCTGGCCTTTAAGTCAATTCAGAGTATAAGTTGAATTTGCCAATTTTGTAAATTTTCCATCCTTTGTCCATATATAAGTCGATTCAGAGTACAAGACGAGGCCAGGTCAATATATTGGCTTTGTATTTTAACTAGTAATGGTATTGTTGTATGAATTCCATATTACCGGCAATCGTGAAATTGCATTACCGATGCTAACATGCATGTGATTTTACTTCTGAAGAAATCACTGCTATATTCTGTTATCAATTGACACAGCTGAATAAACAGTACATGCTTGTTTTATTATAATTGAAAGCATATCCGTGTTGTAGTTCATTTTATTACCTGTAGTTACGAACGTAACTTATATAAACTTTCAATGACACAATCCATATATAATTCGATTCGGTGTATAAGACGAAGACCTCAAAAGTATCGACTTATAGGCCAGAAAATATGGTAATTGTGTTCAGAATTAACTAATTTTTATCCCTTTTTTCACTATTTGTTAATCTGGAGTGTTGGCAGCTCTGATTGCAATCTTGAAAACTATTCGACCAACAATGGCAAGTTCTGAGAGCTCACCTGTCCTCAGGTACCACTTTTAGTTAGCATAAGTGGTTGTTTTTCAGTACTGTTTTTACTATGTAATTAATCCCATAATGCACATCTAAAATGTATTTAATATTTTTCATTTAGTAGCAATCAGTGTAGACTGTTTTTATTTTGAGACCCATTTTGCAAAAATATGAATGGAATTTAGTAAAATTATTTAAATTTGTGTTCATTATTTTGTACATTTTAAGACAAGTTACCTCTGAGATGTCTAATCATCTACCCTATGTCTAGGCAGCTTGATATACAGTTGGAATCGCATAGCTAATCAAACACTGTAGCTTTTTGATTTATCATCCCACTACAGTTTAAAGAGAAGGCAGGGATTATGTTATTTTGTCTGTCCAGACATTCATGCTTGTGTATGCACACTTTCGAATCTTTCCAACATAATTTCTTGCTACAAGCAGCCTTTGATGTCCTCTTGCAGTCAACACGCTGTTAGTACTGTATAGATTATGTTCCAGTACCTGTTAACCCTTTGAACCCGACCGGCCGGTTTACCAGCCTGTTGTAACAGTGTATAGACCCAAAAGGCCGGTATACTGGCCTAGCTATCTACCGTCATAACCCGACAGGCCGGTGTTATGTTATTCGCTAGATGGCGCATGGTTATTGTGTTGTTGTTTTTCCGGACTAAAAATAGACTTCTGGAAAATTGTACTGGTCAAAGGAAAAGTGAAAGTAATATCGCTTGATGAGTGAAAACTGATAATTTTTATATTTGTAAAAGATAAAGACCTACCAAAGCATGCAAAAACTGTTTACTGGTGCAAATCGTGTGAAGTGTTTTTGTGCATCGCTTCTGGCAATGATAACTGTTTTGAATTATATCACTCGAAAGTACAGTTTTGGCGCTAGGTCAGTGAAATATAGATCGTGCATGAATGGTACAACATGAACAAAATTTCGAGACAGTTTGTTACATAGTCATAGTAATAAAAAGCAT
Source organism: Unio delphinus (assembly GCA_029339505.1). Classification (NCBI taxonomy): domain Eukaryota; kingdom Metazoa; phylum Mollusca; class Bivalvia; order Unionida; family Unionidae; genus Unio; species Unio delphinus. Next base: position 12,081,816 of record JAQISU010001238.1, read on the forward strand.
TTTATAAGCATGTTTGAAAAGAGACAAATTGATATTTGCTGTTATATCATAGTGGATTATCATTCTAAGGCATAATATTACTTTTATTTTGCAAAATTTTACTTTTTAAAAAATTGTCAAAAATTGCCGGGGAGGCTAGGGTTAATGTGCCGAAATATGGGGAGATTAGGGTTAATGTGCCGAAATATGGGGAGATTAGGGTTAATGTGCCGGAATATGGGGGAGATTAGGGTTAATGTGCCGGAATATGGGGGAGATTAGGGTTAATGTGCCGGAATATGGGGGAGATTAGGGTTAATGTGCCGGAATATGGGGGAGATTAGGGTTAATGTGCCGGAATATGGGGGAGATTAGGGTTAATGTGCCGGAATATGGGGAGATTAGGGTTAATGTGCCGGAATATGGGGGAGATTAGGGTTAATGTGCCGGAATATGGGGAGATTAGGGTTAATGTGCCGGAATATGGGGAGATTAGGGTTAATGTGCCGGAATATGGGGGAGATTAGGGTTAATGTGCCGGAATATGGGGAGATTAGGGTTAATGTGCCGGAATATGGGGAGATTAGGGTTAATGTGCCGGAATATGGGGAGATTAGGGTTAATGTGCCGGAATATGGGGGAGATTAGGGTTAATGTGCCGGAATATGGGGAGATTAGGGTTAATGTGCCGAAATATGGGGAGATTAGGGTTAATGTGCCGGAATATGGGGGAGATTAGGGTTAATGTGCCGGAATATGGGGGAGATTAGGGTTAATGTGCCGGAATATGGGGGAGATTAGGGTTAATGTGCCGGAATATGGGGGAGATTAGGGTTAATGTGCCGGAATATGGGGGAGATTAGGGTTAATGTGCCGGAATATGGGGAGATTAGGGTTAATGTGCCGGAATATGGGGGAGATTAGGGTTAATGTGCCGGAATATGGGGAGATTAGGGTTAATGTGCCGGAATATGGGGAGATTAGGGTTAATGTGCCGGAATATGGGGGAGATTAGGGTTAATGTGCCGGAATATGGGGAGATTAGGGTTAATGTGCCGGAATATGGGGAGATTAGGGTTAATGTGCCGGAATATGGGGAGATTAGGGTTAATGTGCCGGAATATGGGGAGATTAGGGTTAATGTGCCGGAATATGGGGAGATTAGGGTTAATGTGCCGGAATATGGGGGAGATTAGGGTTAATGTGCCGGAATATGGGGAGATTAGGGTTAATGTGCCGGAATATGGGGAGATTAGGGTTAATGTGCCGGAATATGGGGAGATTAGGGTTAATGTGCCGGAATATGGGGGAGATTAGGGTTAATGTGCCGGAATATGGGGAGATTAGGGTTAATGTGCCGGAATATGGGGAGATTAGGGTTAATGTGCCGGAATATGGGGGAGATTAGGGTTAATGTGCCGGAATATGGGGAGATTAGGGTTAATGTGCCGGAATATGGGGAGATTAGGGTTAATGTGCCGGAATATGGGGAGATTAGGGTTAATGTGCCGGAATATGGGGAGATTAGGGTTAATGTGCCGGAATATGGGGGAGATTAGGGTTAATGTGCCGGAATATGGGGAGATTAGGGTTAATGTGCCGGAATATGGGGAGATTAGGGTTAATGTGCCGGAATATGGGGAGATTAGGGTTAATGTGCCGGAATATGGGGAGATTAGGGTTAATGTGCCGGAATATGGGGAGATTAGGGTTCAAAGGGTTAAATGTCACAGAAAAACATGGCTTCTCTAAAAAAGCCAAAGTAGCATATCTTGTATTTTAAAAGTTAGGCATTTGTTACATGGTATGCCAGTTTTGGTTTATAAAAAAGTTTATATAAATTTGCTGTGTAACATTTTCAAGCTATGAGAATGATGTCATTAATTATCTGTACTACTTCCATCATATTGACAATGCATCTTCCTTTTTGGATTACAAATCTGACCCACTTAATTAAAAACTTAACTTAAGGCAATACACATACGCTACAATTTTCCGAAATATCTATTTAAAAAATTTATAGTTTCTAAAATCTATGTGTGGAGAGTATTTTGTAGAATAAAAGGATAAATTGCAGTTTAAATATTTCTTTGTACCTTTACTCACCTTAAAAAGTATGCTAAAATTTAAACAATTCTAGATATACAAGATTTGGAGTTTTACTTGACATAAAAACCAATAATTTTGTGCAAGACATTATCACTTTAACACAGGGTATGGTGCAGAAAAAGACCTGTTTTGATCTCTGGGCATTATATTAATTTTCCAAAGCATATTAGAGTTATCTTCAGATAGCTTGTGTATAGCTAATAAAGTTTCTGTATCATGCTTGATTTAAAAAAATAGCAAATTAATCCACAATACAGAGATTTACAGCAAAACAAAAATTAGACAATCTTTTTTAATCTTTTTTTGTATGAAAAAAGTGTACAAAACGGTTAACCATCCAAACACTGACAAAAATAAAATAAAAAACAACGTATAAATGACGGGTATCCTGTACAATTTGACAGGTATGCTGTACACCCACAGGATGCTTGCTGGGCAACACCTGTATATATTGTCTGCTCTATTTCTGTCTTACAGATGAAATATAAGGTGTGTAAACATGGGAATGACAACCATTCTACCTGTATTGCCTATTCAGGTTTACAAGGAATAAATGTCAGCTATGTACCATGTAGTCCAAAAGTCATTGGCTGCAGTACTGATGGGAACAAAAGAGGAATGTACAGAAATGCTTCATGCTCTCTGTATACATGCTAATATCACTTAGGTGCTCTCCGATGGATAGCATCATCTAGTTATCTCATTTAGCTACAACTGCTACACCCTCACTGCCTCATCATCTGGAACCAATAGACATGATACCACAAGGGTTTGACAGCTAATCATATTTACTGGCTACATTTGAATATTATTGAGATCAAATCATGCATGTCTCGCACATCTAAAGCATGGACCAATTATTTGGATCCATATATCCTATTACCCATGCCAACATGAAGAATTAGTGTCATGCCAGATAAAAATGGTACTGCTCTGTCACAACTGGACTCTGTGCAGCAGGTCATCACTAGTCATTTATACTGTGTAAGCCAACAGACACAAAGTCATCAATTTTGGCTGTATACAACAGACACAAAGTCATCCAGTTTGCCTTTGTACAACAGACCTGCATGCTCATGGATGCACATTTCCAGTGTAGTGTAGTCACTGACTTTATAGTGCAGAATTCAGTGCTCATATACAGGTGAAATGTAGATTGGCTTCATTTGCAGCTTCTTTGCTACTTCAAAGGGGAATTTTTATTTAATATGGATGTGATCATATCCTGCTCAGGATGTTCATTGTGTACCAACCCTATGGACAAACTTCTCCAGCCACATCTTAGGTTGTATAGGTGCAGGCATCACCCCATTCACCTTTAGATGACAAAGTATGCTCACAAGCTCAATTCTCTCTACTTAATCTCACTAGGACAAGAGAAGATTCTGAATGTCACAAGTCTTTCTCTTATTGACACTGCAGTTTTTTCCTTTCTTTGCTTATCCATTGAAAGTATGTTCTAAAGGCTAAGTATTCACTTATTAAACAAAATAATGTACTTGAGTTCAAACTGCTACCAGAGTCTGGGCAAGTTGAAGACCACTTTTTATCCTTACACAGATATTTTGGGTTGCTCTAGTCAGAGACATTGCAGTCTTTTGGATTGCAAAACCCTACTTAGTATGTATGGACTGGAAACCCTTAATGTTACACAGCAATTGGTGTGGAATGTTGTGGCAGTGGATTCTATGTTGGGCTTAGTATTGATTGGCCGTATTCCAGCAAACAACATTTTCTCAGCTCCCACCTTGAATCCTATGTTATGTCTCACATACACCTGCTTCCTACTTGCTCTTAGTGCTTGACTTACAGCTTGGATTTGGATATGTTGGTGTTACTCAACATGGCCTTTGCTTTCATTGCCAAGTACGGGCTCCTGCCTTTTGAAAATTAGTTTTTGGGTGGCTAAACCTCTTTTTAGTCTGGACTCATCATCTCAAGTTCATCTACAAGACCTATTGAAAGCTCTGAAGTGGTACCAGAAAAGAACTCTGCCAGTGCATTGAGTGAAAATCCATATATTCTTACTGTAAAATACACAAAGGACAAAACAGGAAATAACCCAAGAGCAAATGAACTTGCTATACATTTTCACACACATACACCCTCCCAGCCTTACTATAATTACCTCCTTCTAGACAGTGTGCATTTCATATTAGTAGTAACTGAGGGGGTGCTCACCAGTTATTATTTACTTTTGAGAAAGTGATATATGTAAGGTGTTTGCGTTTGAAAGCTGTATGCTCTATAACCCATATTACACTCATCAATCATACATCAAAATAAAGGGAATTAAATGTTCTTTGAACAATACCTAAGATACGCAAGGTCTTTTTTAAATAGCTGGTATTACCAGTGAGGAAACCCTGGTGAAAATTCATTCTTTAAAATTCTAACCCTATGCAAATTACAAAACTGCATAGAACTACCTGAAGTATTCTCAGGACATCGCACCAATTCTTTGTTAGGGGAGATTACTCTAATTCCCATCTATGTAGGCAGGTAACTTTTAACATTCTTGGCTAAAAAGTTTACACTGGGATGATGTATTTGTGAGATAGTATTTCTAATGTATTATGGTCAGGTAAGTATTACTAAAGAAACCCACTTACTAGGAAAATATTTATTTTTTAAAAGCGTATTTTAGTACTAACAGTAAGTTAAAGCAAAAAAACGGTTGAAGTTTTGTATATATTAGATTCAGAGATTCTTGATACGAAAGGGGTGGAACTTTTAATTGTACACTTGTGTTTGTCTTAATGTCTTTTTAACTTTTGTAAATAAGATACATGGCTGTTGTAAGGTTTATTTTATATCTGAAATTCTTTTTCCCTGTATGTTGATTTCTTTTCGTACATCGATGTAATGGGGCTATTGATACTTATAATAATGCTGCTTTGCTGATGATGTCTCATTACTAGATGCTGGAATTATTATTGTGTCATAACATATCTCATATTTTACTTTTAGGTTTGGACCTAGCAACCAGTGACCAGTTTTTTGCATTCAGTGATGTGCGTGTATTAATGGAGAACCTTGGACTTGTCTTAATGGGGTCCTTGTTAGCATTCATGCTAGAATTCAGTGAATTTCTCCTTGTGTCACAAACTTCAAGTTTAACACTATCCATATCGGGTATATTTAAGGTAAGTTCTACAGATGTAGGTGTCTGTGCAGACTGCAAAGATTATAGATACCATAGCTGACATTTTTTGAAAATCATAGACTCATCAGTGTCACCTGAACTGGACATTCTCAATGAGAAACCTTTTATCTGACTCTTTTATTTTATCATGACACTATTCATGAGCTTTTCCACTTTATTTTGAATTTCTTCATCAGCAGTGTTCCATATCAACATCCTTATTGGCCTATACACTTTTACAGTCATGGCTTTGGAGGCAGGTTAGGACTGGGAAATTGCCCCGAGCACCAATAAATGGTTATTTTAGAGAGACTTTTTTTGCAGCTGAAAATTTCTTGGCATTCCATCTTCACTTTGATGTAATGGGAGCAGTTCTTCATATTACTTATAACTAAATTATGGCTTGTATTACAGTGGGAGGTCAGCAACTAACTAAATCTGTTCTCTATAGCAACGTAGGGGTCCCCTAAAAAAAACATTACCTGCAGACATCTTGAATCCTCATTCTGCCACTGGCTGTTTTCCTCTGAGACATGCTAAAAACGAGAATCAGTAGTGACCTTTTATATATATTTTGACCAAATGGAGTGGGCTGCAGTATTTACAGGTATCATACTAGCTATAGTAATGTTACAATTATTTATATCATTGTTCTGCACTGGAAAGTAATTGCTGAATTGATGCATTAATGACATTAATCAAGTTAGTTTTTCAGTCAGTTAATAGTTTTGAAATTTGTATAAAATAGGGCATACTCAAGTCATATGTGCACAGATTACAGTCTACCATGTATAACAAACATTGTATGCTTCTTTATAGACTACCATGAATAATTGTTAGTGTACACTTTATAGACTACCATGAATAATTGTTAGTGTACACTTTATGCAGACTTCTATGAATAATTGTCATTGTACACTTTATAGACTACCATGAATAATTGTTAGTGTACACTTTATGCAGACTTCTATGAATAATCGTCATTGTACACTTTATAGACTACCATGAATAATGGTTAGTGTACACTTTATGCAGACTTCTATGAATAATCGTCATTGTACACTTTATAGACTACCATGAATAATAGTTAGTGTACACTTTATGCAGACTTCTATGAATAATCGTCAATGTACACTTTATAGACTACCATGAATAATTGTCAGTGTACACTTTATGCAGACTTCCTTCAATAATTATCATTGTACACTTTATAGACTACCATGAATAATCGTCAATGTACACTTTATAGACTACCATGAATAATCGTCAATGTACACTTTATAGACTACCATGAATAATCATCAGTGTACACTTTGTGCAGACTTCCATGAGTAATCATTGTACACTTTATATACTACCAGAAATAATCATCAGTGTACACTTTGTGCAGACTACCATGAATAATCGTCAGTGTACACTTTGTGCAGACTTCCATGAATAATCCTTGTACACTTTATAGACTACCATGAATAATCATCAGTGTACACCTTGTGCAGACTTCCATAAATAATCATTGTACACGTTATAAACTATCATGAATAATCGTACACTATTTTATACAGACTCAAGTATACTTTGTAATAATGTTTCTTTAAAAAGTAATGTTTGTATTCCAGGAACTATGTACACTTCTACTTGCTGTTTTCATAAATGGGGACAAGATGGGTCCTGTAAACTCTGCAGGTCTTGTAGTCTGTCTTTTTGGAATAGCAATTCATGTTATTCTGAAATCAGTGCATGGTGAGTTCTTTCTATCCACTTATTGATTAACTCAGTCATATATATGTTTTTTGTTATAAAGATATAATACTCCCATTATCTGAGTGAGTTAAATAAATTTACTGTTAAATAATATTTGCTTTAGTGTTTTAGAAGAAAGTAATAACAAGCAAACTCCAGAGTTTTTCAAATTTCATCAGGGATTTATTTTGCAGTCTTCAATTTAAAATTAAAAAAAAAAAATGTATGTTATTGTTTTGTCTCTGTGCTTACAATGCTCTGATCCCCTCCTACAGGTAAAGAGTCTGCAAATGGGAACATCCATACTCCAGAAGAGAAAATTGAAATGTTAACAAAAGATGGCAGTCCCAATATAGAATCATCATCAGAAGAGGATGTATTTAATGTCTCGCGAGACAGATAATAGCAAGAGAATCTGGAATGTCATGTCTACATAAATTAGCAAGATTCCAAGATCTCAAAGTGTTTCGAATATATAGCTGCCATATTGTTGCATTTGACTTAGCATTGTGAAGAACCTAGTCATTGTCTGTAGAGCAAGATTTTCTCTTTATTGACATCATGGGCTGGCCCCATGTTTGTTGGGTTTGTTTTTCAGTTTTTCATGTTGCCTGCAAAGGTTAGTGAAATTCATTTCCAGTATTGCACTTTCCCAGTGTGTGTAGCCCCCATACCAATTTTAAATATGAAAAGCTTTAGAGATAGACAAAATGCACAAGTCATTTTAATAATCAGTTCATAATTCTAACGTGTGGCCCTAACACCGTCAACTTGTTGGCATTTAAAGGTAAATGGTAGGTCTCAACGTAAACAGGCAGACACACTACTTATTGTCCTTTTCTGAATTCTAGAACAGTCCATTTAAGTAAATACTGTGTTGGGTGCAGTGTCTAGTTTTAATATTTCTATTTTTTTTTAATTTGAACCAAAAGAAAAAAATTGTATGCATATTTTCAAAGAAATGTAACTCCAAATTTAATGGAATATTATTTAGATTATCAAAGATGTTGAACTTCATCACATTGGTTGCTTGAAAACATACTCCTCCATGCAAATATGGCAATTTGACCACTCTGTCAGTAATACTACTGTGATAGTTTTGAGTGTGAAACTCGGCTTAGACACAGCTTTATATTAATTGAAAAGATAAATTTGGTAAAATTTACTTTTATTGGCTTTGTTTTATTGCCCAAAACATAATTGTCAAGAGCATATGTGATCTTGACGAACATGGAAAATCCAATAGCGGTTTTAATGACAGCATTGGAGTTAAGCTTGTTTGCTTCTACATGTGTACAAAATAACTCATCTTTATTTGAGTCATAACAAAAATGCTACCAACAGCCACCTTGCTATGTCCTCAGCATTAAGAGATTAGTGTTAGGACTAGTTGGCCTGGTATCAGGATAATCTGATGGTATGGGACATCAGGCTACATGTCTGCAGCATGATGCCCCAGTGCTAGACATCATAGCGATATGACTGAAAAAATTGTTTAAAAATAAAAATTGTTAAAGCAATGTTAAGAAGCCAAATCACATACAACATGGTTACAGTGACTGCTTCATTGATATTGTTGCCAGTGTGGATACTGTTCTAGGCAAAATGGACATGACAATTTTCACAAGATGTTTTCAGTTTTTGTACAATGAAGAGCTGCTGAAATCCCTTGTCTTGCTCATGATAAGTTGAAAATTTTGTTAAACCTGTACAATTTACTGATAATATTACTTTCCAGAACTTTGTATGTATATAATTAAATGGAAAACCCATATATATCTTTTATTTAATTTAAAATACTTCATTCTGAGTAGTATTTTATTTTAGAATATTTACAGCCTTGAAAATTGTTGTTAGATATGGTAAAGTAAGCATTTTAAACTATATTATGTGTATTTTGGATCCAGTGGGGGAAACTTCATATATCATTGTAGCTAAATGTGTGACATAGTAACTGTTGAAATATATTCATAAAGCCAGCTAATATCATAAAGGTATATGAGACCATTCAGTAACACATACCCATGGAATGCACTTTTGATGTGGGGTACTCACCCATAGATGCAATATAGAATTTTCTTTTCATTTTAATATGAACTCTGTGCAATAAAAGTACCCTGACATATATTTGTAAATAAAAAGACTGTCTTCCCAGGGTACCATGTATGTTTACATGGAACAGCCTTGTGTACATTATGAGATTTTGAGTGTTATTTTACATTTTAATTTAATTAAATCATATGCTAATAATTTATGATTAATAAAATATTTTTAAGGTATGGAAAATATTTACCGTTTTAAATATACTTGACAGATCACCTTTTATGCCAACATAAACTAATCAATTAAAACAGGTGTTTTAATATTAGAGGCCATGACATTGTGTAATTAATCTTTCAAAACAGGTGTTTTAATATTAGAGGCCATGACATTATGTAACTAATCTTTTTTTACTGGTGCAAGAAGATTCTGGTTCTTCATGACAGATCATCTTCCAAAACTTTTTTTTTAAAGATAGATATGATTACATTTACAGTTGTCATTTACATGCATACTATAATTGAAATAAACATTGGTTGTTCTGCCTACAGTTAGTGCCATAAACGCCATTGATTTCAATCAGTATTTCTTTTTTCAGCTTGTGCAAGGCTACATTTTTACCAATTGCATATAATCAATAGTTAACATTCTTATATTACAGTGGAAAAGCCTTTTATTTTTTCTAACAATAGATGTTCAGTTCTGTGTTGGTCACCTTTAAATAACTTCATCAGATGCTTCTTTCTCTAATATGACTAACAATTTATTACAAATTAAGCGATTTGTGCATGCTTTTAACTGTTACATAAAGAAAGGAGCCTTATGAATTGATAATGCAAGGTTTATGATGTCTGTACAATGGACAAAATGCATACTATATGCAATACAAAAATAGTATGTTAAACACTAATTTGTAGGTGAATGTGTCCTGTAGAGAAAACTGTAGTATGGACACACATCTCTCAGTATGTTATCAAATGAAACAATTGTTTAAATGTTTTGTTAAACTAATTTATTTTAAAAGCAAATTATTGGGTCACATTTACATAACAAACTTAAGAAAATGTTACAGCTGTAACATCATGGTAGTTCCAGTACTTAGTGTATACTTAAATGTGAATTTTATTCACATTCAAAAGTTGTACTCTTTTCACTCTTGCTTGAAATAGTTCTGTTGTGTTTTTGTTTCTTTTTTAAGCACCACAACCAACTTATTGATTTGCTTCCTACAGATTTGATTCAGATATCATGGCAGAGTAAAAAGAATATGTCAGAAATAGGAATCGAAAAGTTTTGTAAAGATATTTGATCTAGGATAGTTGAAACCTACATAAAGTCTAATGTTAAAATATCTGAAGGACTCATTTTAGTCATCATAATGTCCTATGTATCAAATTACACTATTGTCATCAGTATTATGACAGAATGGTTTATTAGTCTTTGAGCCACGAGATTTCAAAGATTTTATCATGGGCATGAATACACAACCTGAATATATCTTTAGGCAATAACACAATTTTTCAGTATTTTATGCTTTTTTTAAAATATTTTTTTGGACATGGACTTATTTTAATTTACAAAAACCTTGTTAGCTTAGCTAAGCAAAAAGTATTTGTTTTTTGACAAAATTAATTTGGTAGACATAATTGTATTTGTATGTAGATATATTTTGAAGCCACTTAAGCACTTTTTTCTTATTTTAAATACTTTCATTTTTCTTTGCTTTTGTGCTTATAGACAAAGAAATAGAGGTAATGTATTTGCATTTACTCATTGTAAATTAAGCATAAGTTGTTGTTTTAAAATTTGATACTAATTTTTTTCAACCAAAGTCTATTCAGTCCTAATTATTGAATGCTTTGTACCATAACTGTCATCAAGAAACTTCTAGATAAAAATTATCGATCCCTATGGACTTTTACAATGGTGGCCAGGTACTAAACTGGGTCAAGAAAAGAGCATGTATAGTCTTAATCATCACAGTATAGGGTAGTATGTATGTAATTATCAACATGCATAGCTTTCGTTGGGACATTGTACTGGATCACTTTTAGGTTGATCTCATCTAAAACTGTCCACATATTTGAACATAGATATTGCAGTATGTACTTGTTAGGGCATGTAAATAAAGACTTTGCATGAGGATAAAAAAGAAGTGAATAATTGCCATTTACAGGTATGAAGGATAAAAAGTCTAAAACTTTACACCTATTACTGAAAGTGTTGAATGCCTATATAACCTATATGACTTTTATTATTGTTTTTTTTTTTAATACAAAAACTTCTTAGCACAAAATAACAGAAAACTTGTTAAGTAGAATAGCAGAATGTGGTATATGTGTTTTTGTATGCAAATGTAGCTGACATGGTTAAATTTTCAAACCATTATAGCAGTTTTTTCAGATGTTCACCGTTTTGAACTTTTGTCTTTCTTAATATGAACAATTTCTGGATGTAAAGATCTGTTAGCCCATTGAATAAGATTTCAAGTGGTGGACCCTGTCTTATTCATCTTCTTATATTACAGTTCCATGCCAAAATCAGCTAAATACTTGAATATGCTTTACATTTTATACTTTAATGTTTGATGATGAAAATATTGATAAATTCAATTTAAAATTATATCTGACAGATTCTGTTAGGTTTTTTGTATCTTCTTTATAACTGCACTTGTTGATTCCACTGTAGTATTTGTCCCTTGTTGGTTGTAGAAGAGATGATGCTGTTATCCCAGTGTTAAATTCTTTGATGTGCAGTTATCTTCAGCGAGTAAAGGAAAAACATTACACAGAGAGTTTCAGACATTTCTTTTTTTAGCATGCATGAATAATATTAATTCAGCCTAAAATTGCCTTTTTCTGAAAGACAGTTTATAATTCTGTGCCATTTGTTATCCAGTTTGAATGAATGCATCATCTGAAACTGTTAAAAATGTAAAATGAATATTATCATAATGTATTTCGCTTTCATCTACATGTACTACAATATCTTAGTCAAACCTAAAGCTCAGCCTCCATGTTATTATTTGATTTACTTGTTACGGCTCAGGAGACACTCAGGAGACAGTGTTGTAATAATGGTTAAATTGTGTACCCATTATTTTTGTTTGTGTGAGATGTTTTTTTTTTTGCCTTCTATTCTTAAATCATTCCAATGGTTTACAGTTTTTCCAGTTCACTTGTCTAAGACATTATGGGTTACTATATTTAATCTATGTTGTAAAGAAAATAATATATTATTTCTTCTATTAAAGACTCAATATTATTGTTGCGAATATATTAATGTTTCCTATGAAAAGTGTTTAGAAGCAAAGGAAAACTCAGTTATATGAATAAATGCAGTGGGTATTGATTTTTCGGGTAGTTTTTCAAAACAACGTTCCAACAGACTGGGAATGAAATTAAGGTGTGTTCTTTGGGTCCAGCAAACCTAACTAGGTTTTATGGTGCCAAGGCAGTACTGGGACACACCATCGTAGATATCCAGCTGTTTGATGGTTGGATTAAATCTTGTGCTCATTCAGTTGCAAAATTGCATGCTAACCACTGAGTCACCACAGGCCCTGATACACTGAGTCACCACAGGCCCTGGTATCTGACCTATAATGCATGGATATCATATTGAGTTTATGTTGGACACTTTAGCAGAATCTTATTTATACAACCGCTCCAGTGACCTAGTGGTTAGAGGGATGCCTTGGATCTTTGAGGTCAAGGGTTCTATCCCAAAGCCAAGTCATACCACTAACAGCTGCCTTGCTTGGCACTCAGCATTAAGAGGTCATTAATAAATCCAAATCACATATACATAATGATACATAAAAACTATAGGAATGGTGAGCAAATTACTCATAAACCCAACCTGTGATTATGTGTGTGATTAGGATTTTTTAATGTAACTTTAAAATAATTTCAATCATATCACTACATGTCTGCATTAAGGCAGTTTATAGTGATGTCTAACAATTATCAATGAAATCCACAGAACTAAAAGTTAAAAGGGCAATAACTCTTACTAACGAGTCACTCAAATGAACTGACCCACTACTAACCAAAAAGAATTGAAAGGAATTCAATACAAGACCGTTACTTCCAAATATTGAAAGCATCTCTGATATTCTTCTGTAACAACAAGATTAGCTGATGCAGTGGACATAATTTCATATTGGCACCACTTTCATCGGGGAGCAACTAGACATCCTAAAAGGTCTTGGGGTGAAAACCTAATGTCAACATGACTTCCTGTTCAGATCATGCAATGATAACTCGATTTTAAAAAGATTGTCTTTGTAGCTGCTCAGTTGGACATAAGGTCAGCAACATTTTCATTCAAAACCAACTAGACATGATGAGATGGATGTCTTGTAGTGAAAACCACAAGAATTAAATGACCATCGATTTAGGAGCAGTAAAAAAATTTAAGATGTCCAATATGGTGATCATATATTTTATTTAGACCAACTATACCATAGAACGAATGTGTGTGTAAAGTTTCATGGCAATCCTTCAAGTAGTACATGAGGATTAAATACAATTTTTTTTTACTAATGGACAGACATATGATGTATGATGGGCAATGGACCATCTTATAGACTCTCCTCGTCTATAACCAGTTGAGCTAAAAACTGCAGAATTTAAATGTTTTTTCAATATGCACATCCTCAGATAATTATCAGAATAAGTTTCACAGCACTCCGATGGAAACCGAGATTTTATGCTTACATGACTATGCAGTGTATTGCATCTAGCTATAAATATAAAAGGGCAACAACTCTGATAAAAAAAATCAGAAGCTGTCTTTTAAACATTATGAGACTCCTTGCATCAGCCAACTGTCTTTTAAATATTATGAGACTCTTTGCATCACTCAACTGTCTTTCAATCTTTCAAACACTATGGGACTCCATGCATCACTCAACTGTCTTTCAAACACTAAGACTCTTTGCATCAGTCAACTGTCTTTCAAACAGTGAGAATCCTTGCATCAGTCAACTGTCTTTCCAACAATTAGACTCTTTGCAACAGTCAACTGTCTTTCAAACCCTGATCCTCCTTGCATCAGTCAACTGTCTTTCAAACACAGACTCCTTCCATCAGTCAACTGTCTTCCAAACCCTGAGACTCCTTGCATCAGTCAACTGTCTTTTAAACACTGAGACTCCTTGCATCAGTCAACTGTCTTTCAAACCCTGAGACTCCTTGCATCAATCAACTGTCTTTTAAACACTGAGACTCCTTGCATCAGTCAACTGTCTTTCAAACACCGAGACTCCTTGCATCAGTCAACTGTCTTTTAAACACTGAGACTCCTTGCATCAGTCAACTGTCTTTCAAACACTATGTGACTCATCGCATCAGTTGACTGTTTTTCAGACACTAAGATTTTGCATCACTCAACTGTGTTTCAAACTCTATGAGACTCCTTGCATCAGTCAACTGTCTTTCAAACACTGAGACTCCTTGGATCACTCAACTGTCTTTCAAACACTGAGACTCCTTGGATCACTCAACTGTCTTTCAAACTATGAGACTCTTTGCATCAGCAATATTTTGTGCAAGATTAAGAATAAATAAGGATGCTAACTAAATGTACAAAATTTCAGAGAAGTTCATAAAGAACTGCAATAGTTTTGTTCAGATGATTTGGTCATACACTACAGTTTAAGTATTAAAATAGGACAATAGGTTAAACAAAAATGCCAGAGAAAAAATGATTTGTTAATAGGTGCATCTTCAAATAATGACCTTATTTAACAATCCATCAAAAACTGCTAGACTAGTTTCCAGCACAAAATTGTTTTCACAGACAGAAGAATGGTCATGAGAAACTATATCCCTCCTCATCAACTCCTACTGGCAGAGTTATAATCATTTCCTTGCCTGTTTATGTTCATTTGTTACTTAATTATTATACCCTAAAAATTTAAGGCTATACATGTTGTTGCAACTCAAAATGAGTAATTCAACCATACAAAAAGTATGTCACTGACCTAACTTATAATCTAGAGGGACTTTTGTATTTTCATTAATTATCTTTAAATACATTCAATACAGTTATCTTGATACTGATACAAGTCATTGTAACCCAATTTTCCTGCTTTGATTTTTATATTTTCTGTAATTCATTCACTATTCCCTCATTAACTTGGACTCTATGTAGAGAATTTGTAAGGGACCTCGAGTGCCTGAGTGGTCTAAAGTGTTTTCCGTTATGGCTCACTGCCATCTCACCTCTGTCTGCATGGGTTCGAGTTCAAGATTCGGTTAATGTAGTTATATGAGAAAGCTTGCTAGTAGCTTCTCGTGGGTCAGTGGTTCTTTCCGTGGGGGTTCCCAGGTTCTTCCTCCACCAATAATACTGGTCATCATGTATAGCTTATCATGTGCTAAAAAATGGCATTAAACCCTACACCAACAATGATAGAGAATTTGCATGTGATGCAGCTTAAGGAGGACAGCTCCGATAGTCTAGTGGTTAGCACTAGTGGTTGGATGCAGGAGGCCGAGGGTTCATCCCCCAGCAATAACCAAAGACTTACAAAAATGGTACTAAAAGCTACCTTGCTAGATACAATACATTAAGAGGTCAGTGTTAGGAATGGTCAGCTTATTGTCAGGATAACAAAACTGGGTACAACATCATGCTACATGTCTGCAGAATGATGCCCCTGACATCACTATAAACTGCCACACTATAAACATTGTAGCGACATGACTGCAAAATTGATAAAGCTATGTTAAAATTAAAACATACACACACAGAGCTAAAGGAGAGAAGCTCAACCATACTAATAACAAGTAATTATTTACCCAGTTTGATGACGGAGTGGCTTTGGTATTATCAGCAATCTGTTTATTACATGCTCAGTATCTTGAGCTGTACTTCATGTACACTTATGAAAATTGGTGCATTAATTAAAAAAACTTCCATCCAGAAATCTGATTGGATTATTTTTGTCCTACTTAAAATTGACCAATTAGATGTGTCAAAACAGTTTCAACTTAATAGATCTTTGTTGGTAAAAATGGGCCAGATCTAAACCTAAGAAATTTGTTAAAATTTGTCACCTGAATTTCAGTTGATCTTTCTGCCGAATTTTGGAATTAAGACTGGCATTTTCAGGCTAGACTGAAATTCGTTTGGTGAAATCTTGGCCATGTGGATGAATATCAAGGAGAGTAATCCTCCAATATCAAATATTTGTCAATGTGGCCTAATTTTCAAGCTTTACTAAGTTAGTACTTTCAATTGTTTGCTTCTATTATTCTTAAAAATTCAAACCCCATTTCATCAACACATGAAACTTCGCATGTGAATGCATCTTGAAGATTTTTCAGCCATATGAAAACTAGGTCCCTGTCACCCAAATCAGTTTTTATTCCATTTTATATTGTCAGCTATCTATTCTTTACACATGAAACATGGTAAGTAAATACGTCTTGACCATACAAATACAAAATAGTAGGCCACTGTAATATAAATTTTTTTTCTCAAGTGATATTGATTTTCCTACATACCAGTCTCTATATTTTTTCCTACTCCAAATGTGCTCCTGTTGTGGAAAGTGGATTCATGTTTATGAATAAACAGTTTATTACTGATGATTTGGACATTCATTCCTCAACTAATCCACCAAAAACATCAAATAATGACTTGTCAGTATATTTTTATACACATTTTTGAATTTTAAAGCCTTTTCCTCAAAACACCCTATTCTTTTAATTCGAAATCAATTTCCTCTGTGTACCTGAACTTTGACATTTTTTAGCCAAAGACTAAAGACAGTCATCATTATGTTTCAAAGATGTATCAAGAGATGGACAGGACTAATGGTACTAGAATTCAAGTAATCTTTGTCACAGATGAAATAGTGTTATTTTGTTGCACCAACACAAGCGGAAAAGCTAGATATACCATATATTCTCATTTACAAGTTGGGTTTAACTGCAGCTGCAGGCAAAAAAATTTAATCTGCCATCACAAAATGTGCTGGCAGATCATGGTCTATGTTGTTTGTATTACCGATTAGTCATGACAAACTGCATGGATCCAGACATGCTGTCTTATTATGTGACTGCCAATCTGGGTCTATGTAGTTTGCAGTTGGTTACATCTTATAAGTGAGTATATATGGTAACAACCATCATTCTTTTGAAAGTCATAAAGTTTACTGAACCTGGAATCAACATGCAGAATTTGACCTTTGAAATTTGTGAATTTGCTTATATTTTGTTGGCTGGTTATTTCAGCAGGCAATTACAGAAATACATTTTGGTTTCAAAATTCATTCTTTATTTAAAACTCTTATATGATAAATACAAAACATTGTATCACAGAACTTTTGTAAAACCACAATGTTTAAATTTTACTCTTTGTAAAATATACGAGATTGTTTAAATGCATGCTTACAATTGATATTTCTCATTTGCTTCATAAACATATATATTAAATTTGGACGGATAGTAAACATAAGACTATTGGTGAAAATACTTAACAGAGAACCATAAGAACTGATAATTGTATGGTTTAAATAAAGTCAACAATAAATCTAAATATACCTCAAAAAATAAATTCTGTGAATTCACTATATTTCATAGGGTACCATTTTTTGTCACTTTCATGCTTAAATCACGAACCGAGAGACCCAACAATTATCCTTCTATTGAAACTATTGGATTCTTTTTTTTTTTAACCCATCCACAAAATCAAGTAACGTTGTACTAAGGAAAATGTAATTTTTCCCTAAACTACAACAAATTCTGCCCATAAGCAAGCGCTTACAGACCCCCCTCTCAATATGAAGTGTAAATACAATTTAAAATTGGGAAGATAACTCTAAAGGTACTAAGATAGCAAAGTTAAAGACTGGGACACCAACACTTGTCATGATACAAAGGTATACTAAGTTTCATGAAGATATCTCCAACAGTTCTGGAGGTATTAATTGAACGAGAGTGATGCTGAATGGATGTAATTTGTATTTAAAACTGGGATAACTGCAAAAAATTTGTTTGACAAGACAGTGTCTAGTTGTGAGATAAAAAAGCATACCAAATTTTATAAAGTAACATATACAAGAGCAACAGAAAGATGGATGTACAAGTTGACTCTAGCATATCCTCCCATGTCTCCTTCCCTAAGGGCTTTGTGCTTGGTAAAAAAAAAACATACCTATGAACATAAATGAATGTACAGTGCATAATGAAATCACAATGCATCTTTTAAAAATTATATTCTGTAGATTGATCCTTTAAATTAAATACTGTGCCAACATCATCACACCTACATGACTATAAAAAGTGAATATTCAAATTTTACTATTCATTGTTTTTAAATTTTTTGTTTCACAACATTTTAGCATTTCTAGTGTAGGCACTTTATAATCTTGCCTGACATGGACAATTAGCATATCAAATCTTTGTCTTAACAGCTGGCAATGCATAACACCTTTAAGATTCTGAACTCATTTACATGAAAAATTAATAGACTGCAGTTCAAGGAAAAAGTTGCATGGCAGTAGTTTACAAGTAAAAAAGTTATTTAACATTATATACAGTAATATCTTCCAATAGTCATTTTCACTACTTAATCCTATTCACGCTGAATGCAAAACAAAATAATTGTAAAGTTATACACATTTCCTGCAAGTGGACCAGAAGAAGAGAGAAAGAAAATGTAGTCCATTCATATTAAGGTGTGATTCCTTTAAGATAAAACACCCACTGCACACTGGAACTGCCACCTGCAGTGCGAGGACATGTTACAATCAATTTGCCCATCACTGCTGCCTTGGAGCCGCTATCATTTCCATCAAATCCAACAACAATCCTGTGGTCTTTATGAGAGCGAATGTTCTCACTGGTCTTGGTGAGATGGAAGAGTGGGTTATCAACTTGGAATGTAAATGGTGCTGCTGACCCAGCAAAGACATTTCGGAATGTGATTGACGTTGTAGAGGCAGCCTTGATGATGAATGGCCCCTGCGGTTTGGGTGGAATGCATGTACCAAACAGAGGGAAGACATATTCTCCACCTATTGGGGAGGATACTGTGAGTGTTGCACGCTGTTCTCCAAGGCGTGAAGGCTCGAAAGTCACATCCAAACCAACTTCTGTGCCCCCGGTGGCTCCAGGAGTGGCAGGGATTGTCTTGTCCACATGGAAATCGCCATTATCCACCTAAAAGAGCATTACAATTTTAGTTAACTTTGTGCACATGTCTATTCCATACAATAATAAACTGTGCATACAGGTAATATAAAATTCCAATATCCAATACATATCAAAGGTAGTATGAGTTTTATCCTAACAAGTATTGCTCATCAAACAAGAATCATCTAGGACTGCAGAATTCATAAAACTGACAATAATAAAGTTTTATTTTTTCCCCTTAAAACTGTAATGTTTTTATTGTTAAATATGTTATTTTAAAAAGGATATTAATTGACACATTACGGTATTAATTGCTTTTAGCAACTCTGACCATTGCTAACATCAAACAAGATATATCAATTTATAGTAATCTGCCAGGTTGCAACATAAATTCTATTGTTGGATGCAAGCATTATGTATTTTTAAGGTTGAAAACACATCTCCAGTGGCAAAGATTTCATTTATTTTGAAGTTAGATTAATAACAAATGGTCCAAAACTTATGCAAATACACAATCTGTCATATAACCAATATACTATTACATGTACTTTGAAAAGATGAATTTTTCTAACAAATGGGAATGCTGGTAGATAACGACTAATCACTAAAGTAAAATTAAGACACAGTCCGGAATAAAAATTTCACAGTGCAGCTCATTTCTAATTAAACAGATATTCAAACATGCTGATTTCATGAGTTAATTGAGCAATTTATAAAAAGGAATATTACTATTTATTATTTTGAAGGTTTTCAAGGGAAAGATGACACAATCATGCAGAGCACAAAGTAGAGTTGACAAAACTGTCTCTCATTCATTTCATACTATTAGTAGTGCATTAATTACTATCTACTATTTATCTTTGTCTCTTTAAAATGTTACATATCCAACAGATTCTGAGCATGGGAAACAGTGTCCCGTGCCTCTGGAATCCTTGATGTAATACTTCATAGACAAATTTATCAATATTTTGAGATTAGTCATCCCAAACATATTTCCCTTAGCAAAGCTTTATAAACATTTGAACAATATGTGTTATTGATCACAAATATATGCATGTAAAATACCTTGCAGGTGTAGTCTGTTTTCTGTTTTGCGAAATTCAGGAACTTGGCTATCTGTGTCTGACTCTGTCCAAGACAGGTGCGGAAATAGAGTGCCTTTTCCGGGCCACCAGGTGTGGCTTTCAGATTGAGGTCATAGAGATACTGACCCAGCTCTGCACTGCTAAACTCCAGCTTGCCTTGTATCTCTCCCACTTTCAGTGGCTGGTATTCCAAATTAATTTCACCCTGAAGAATCACAAGATTAAAAATGAAACCATTCTGTTTGCATCTGCATATGACATTATGTTTGCAATGGACAACTTTAATCAGAAACAAATAATATCTGATGGATTTTTTATGGTTTTATAAAACAAATAGGTTATTTAAGGTCATGGTAATTGAGTGCTTAACCCGATGACACACCATGGTAGCTGACCCAGGGTTATGTGATGGTAGGATTTAAACCCACATCCTTCTTGTGGTGAATCAAACTGCAGTGCCTCCAGTAGCAACCCGTTGCAACATGGAGAATGGCATATTGGGCCAATTTTACATCCCCAAGCTCTAATCATAAATGTGACAGAAATAAGGAGCTTAGGACAAATCAAGAAATTTGCAAAATTTGATCAGAAGTTTTTCCATTAATGGAGGGCTGATTTTCAAAGAGAATGGCAAATATTTTATTGCAGTACGTCTTTGAATTTCTTATCACACTGATGAATCAAAGTCTGGTTCACTCTGAGAATATTTTTTTGTACCTTTGCCTAAAATCTTTTCTTAGTTGGGTAACGTTAAGCTTTGCTACTGTAAATGGGAGATTTATGTTTGGATACAATGTTGGCATACTGTGTCTTGGCATGTATATCCTTATTCACTTTTTGTGCAGATTTTGTAAACTTGGATTTCATTAATGGTATATTTGTTATTAATATGTTTTAAGATGCTGCATGATGCATAATATCATTCTTGCCACCACAGCAAATGTTAAAATCAATTTATGGGAATAGCAGAATGCATATTATGTCCTTTGAACCCGATTCCAACCACTGAAATTCCCATGTCCACCCATCAATAAATTTCATGTGATATTTATGCTGCTTAGCTTTTTGTCATTTAGCATTGAGAGATAATGCACACTTAGGCATCTCAACAAACTTTAAACAAAATCCAAACTGACCCTGTTTTACGTTTACTCAGCTCTTCAGTGATCTAATAATAAGCAATTATTCTCTGATCCTTTCTGAATTACATCTAATCACATTGATCAATGATGACATGCTTCAGTCACTGATACCAAACACACCTATCAAAAGAATCAAAGCGATGTTAATAGCTAATTGCTTAAAAGCAGCCACTGAATTGTCTTGCCCTGCTTAAGCTAATTCAATCATGTGATCCACTAGCTGTATTACCATAAATTCACTAAGCTGGAAGCAAAGTATACAAAATATGGAAAAAATAAATTTTTCATTGCCTGGAGATTTCAGTTAAATACCCCCTATCTATGGTGGAAAAAAATCTTCCAGTTTAATATGTTCACATGTACGTTATATTAATGAAAGACCCACGTGATTGAGATGTGAGTAGATATTTATAACATTGTAATGATAACCGGGGGACAGAACTGAGGAATTTTTGTCTGCATTGGTTGATCCCCATTGTTAATAAAATCTTATGTGAAATTTTTATATAACTGTAAAGCTATAAAATATGTGGCATGGTCAAGAATAAAATTATTGGGCTACTATTAATTTATTATAAAACAACCGACTCAGCAGATGATTTGATCAAGTGGTTTGGGATATTGATGTATAAACAGAGAAAAAAGTAAATGAAAAGTAAATGAAGAATTTTATTGAAAATGAACTTTTTCACTCTATAACTTTGACCAATGAGTGCTTTAAAATTCACATCCCTGAAAACGTTTATAATATTCTAAAGATTAAGAAACACAACATTTTTTTCCATATTGATAGAAAGTGGTATCAAAGCTAAACCCACAAAGGGTCTAAACTAGGTTGCACAACTATACTTTACAAGTTCATAGGCAAAACTGACTGCACACACCTGAAAGGTTTACTTAATAAGAATAACTATAAATGTTTATGTTTACAACTCCTAGTAGAAAATGATGGACTCTACTTTGGTTCAAGTGTTCTCAGAACTACATAATTTTTCTAAGTGATAACTCCATCACCTGCTCTAAGTTCTGCTCATGTACAAGAAAATCTTTTCTAATATACTGTAAGATCAGAAACATTTGTAGTGATTACACTCATGGTTTTGGAAATAAAATGGACAGTTATGTGAGGTGTCAATTTTACCTTAACACCAAACTAACAATACTATCTTTCATGGTGAATTTAACTTCCTGGATATTTTGTTCATAATTAAACCCTTCTTGAATATTGTTAACCTTTCTATATTCAAATATATGAAATTCTTTACTAATATTTGCCTTGATGAAAAGACAGAAATCTTGAAATTGAAGTAAAATGAAAATACAAAATGACCAACATGTCACATCTGTGTATAGCTAACTTGTTTGAATTGACTTCTCAGCCTAGTATGTTGGCTGTTGATGAAATAACACTTATTGTCTTGCAGATTAATCTAATCACAAAGCAAGGTGTTGATATTTAATTAGGCTTGAGTCAGTCAATTAGACTGTTGAGAGACAAGTGGATCACCTATGCAGTTTGCACTCCATACAACTGTGAATCTTTATATTTTTGAATGAAATTTCAAAAACTGAATTCAAAGTTCTCTGCTAATAACCAGGATTTTTTAAACTACAGAAAAAACAACTTGTATTTACTGATATGGCTGTGCTAATTAATGGGCAGAATATTTTTGTCAAAGATGTCAATTACCTGTGAGTTTGGTGGCACAATGAGCTGGCTTGGCATGTGAATCTCACTGACAGTGCAAGTTGCTGTGAAAAGAACTTGCTGTGGGAGGGGATTTTCAATGGTAGTCTTGTACAGCACACTCTGACGTACTGGTGTTGTCAAATTGATCATGTTTATAATGCCAGGCTTGGTAGATTTGAATGCCAACTCGAAGTACTGGTATTCGGAGGTCACTTCATTGGTAAAGGTAACCTGAAGGTACAAAAATTTATAAAAATACTGAATGATAAAGACTTGAAATTATCAGCATCACCACAAAATTGAGGTCAAACATTTTCTGCTTGCCATCATATTTGAAAATCGTGCTACAGCTATTAGACCCAAAATTTCCATGCAACATGTATCAAAGCAAAACAACACAGATGTATCATTATTGCATTAACATAGTTATTTTTTTCTTTCATAATTTGATATTTCAAACATTGCCATTTCTGATTAATTTGGTATTCAAATATTTTAAATGACTAGAAATGACTGCAACAAAATAAAAAATCCTTGAAAATCCAAGCATAGAAAAATGAGATGTTTATATCCGTCTGTGGTAATTCCACACAAAATTCAATCAATAAAGATAGCACCAGTGATGACTTACTCAAAGAAACGTTTGTTTACCTGCTGGCTTTTGATTAATTATATTCTCAAACATAACTGCCATCTGTACCCACTTTTACAAGTTGATTCAAATTGCAAAGATCCCTGATCTGTCATAGCATAATGTACATGAAGATCAGGGTCTATTTTGTGTGTTCTTCTGACTGCTCCTAACAAACTGCATAGACCCAGATACACTGAACAATAGTCAGTAGAGATCAAATCAGTCTGCTGATGAAGTCCTTATTGTGAGGATGAAAGCTTCAGGTTAGCTTTCTCTATACTATTTGTGTATGTGGTTAATAAATTAGAAACATATCAATAATATTACTACACAGTTAAGCTTTCACCAAAGAATTTGCTGATGTTAGTACTGATTTAAAATGTATCTTTTTTTAGTCTATCTTGGCATTAATTGTCGAATTGAAACACTGCACCATGAACTCTCAATGAAATATTTATTTTATGGAGTCAATGCAGCTAAACCAGAGTGGTTTAAGACTGACATTTTATCTTATGGAGTTTCTTCATAATGTTATTTTCTAAGTGATCTGGGCATTTGTTAGGTCAAATGCAGACATATTATTTTAATACTATTAAAAATAAGATAAAAGACAGAGGGAATATGTATCTATTTTTGTGCTTGTAAATTAACAATGAAATTATCATTCTGAATGAAATTGTTTAATTTGTTAAAATCCCTTTTTTTATAAGATCAAAGTTGTAAGCATGTATGGTTTTTATTCTGAATAAAATATTCTTAATCGAATGATAATAATACCATATTTTAAAAGCAAATAATGAAGTTAAAACAAATAATCAGTTTTATTGGTGGCATTCAACTATATACCAATAAAGATTGTGTGGTATTCCTCATTCTCATTGATGTCCCACTTGTAATGCATCAACAAATCTATATTTGTTAAAGAAATCTAGTCATTACAATTTAATATAAAACATAATATTGCTAATTTCTACCTAAGTATGTAAAAATCCTAAAGTTGGAAGAAAGTTTTTTCCAAAGTTGTAAAACTTGTGATTCTGAAAAGTTTGAGTTCATACAGAAAATTTTTTTATTTCTCTTAATAATTTCCAATGTTTAAAATGAGAAGAAAAAAAATAATTTGTATTTTTTTTTATCATGACTGTCAATGATACAAACCGTGTGTATGTGTGTGAGTACATTTTAACAAGATTTAAAGAAATACATGAAACTTGATACAATAGATCTACTGATGGTCCAGTCTTCTAATATTTACAAACCAAAAATTTCTCTGTAAATGTTTTCTTGACAAAACTTCTATTTGCTGAAGAAAGAAGATACATGTAAAATCAATAACTTAGATACATGTAAAATCAATAACTTAGATACACTGCAAACTGACTTGAAGCATCCTGTATCAAGCCAATGATTATGAAGATTAAAATTTATATCTTTTATTCATGAAAGAGAGGGGGGAGGGTAGAAAAGGAGAGAATATCTTCACCTTCATTAATGTTTGGCTCTCTCTGTGTGCATAGAAGGTGAGTTTGAATTCCTTCTCACTACTAGCAGGCACATCAATGTATTCCATATTTTTGACTGTGATGCCTGTATCAAATTTCTCCTGTCTTATTGGCTCTATCTTCACTCTGAACCTAAAAATGAAATTGAAAATTACACTCATTGGTGTTGCACATAAAAAAACATACATGCATAATGTACATATGTTTCAATAAATTAGAAATGGTGTCCATACATCACATATGCTCCCACCCAATAAGCTGCAAATCACAAAGTTCTAAATCAAGTCTGAAATGTTTTCATAATTGTTGGCTAGAAAACCAGAAAAATTAAACATGATCTTGGTGTTAATATAAAGCCTCTTATTCAACATGGTTCCAATCCATCAATCCATTAAGTGGAAATTGATGGATTTAGTTCTAAGTCAAATATGAGGCCATAACTCCATAATGTTTTTCTGAAAACTGAACTTGATCTATGTCCTTTTTGTGTCAAGCCTCAAACTAACTTTGATTTCTGTCCTTAAAACTTGTACAGAAGCAAAAATGAAAGGTCAAGAGTCAAATTAGAGGCCATAACTCTGTCACATTTTGCCAGAAAGAAACTTGACTTGGGTCCTCTCGGTGCAAAATCTCATACCATACTCCATTTCAATCCATCAAGTTCTTCAAATGTTCTTGAGCAGAAATGAAACTGAAGTAAAGTTATAAGTCAAATGGGGCCATAACCCTCATGTTTTGCCTGAAAACTATTGGTCTTGATCTTAATTCAAAGTCAAATGGGGCCATAACTCTCATGTTTTGCCTGAAAACTATTGGTCTTGATCTTAATTCAAAGTCAAATGGGGCCATAACCCTCATGTTTTGCCTGAAAACTAAAAATTAAACTTGGTCTAGATCTTAATTCAAAGTAGTTGTGATGGCTCAGTGTTTAGAAAACTGGACTCGCTACTAAATGAATGTGAGCTAGATTCATAGCATTGGACCAGTTTGGGTCAGCAACTATGGTGTGTCCTTGAACAATGCACTTTACTCTAAGGACCTTTGCATTTGAATAATATCCCTGTGTTCTCATGCCATTAATTATCAGAGCAAACCAAAAAAGCTTAATGAAAAGTCTCACACCAAATTTCATTTTGATCCATGCAATCCTTCAAAATTTATTTACAGGTAGTGGAAGCAAATGATGTGAGAAAACAGGGGGTACATATGCCACCTCCACAGATATGGTGCCTGCATAAAATTGCTCAGTATATTAATAAATGCACTTTCTTACATTACAAAATGGTTAAACTTTTAAAACAAATCTCATGTTAGTTCAAAATAAACAAGATGGACTAGTGTTTGTTGGGCAAAGTGTTCAATCTTAATTATGAAGGACTGTTAACTTCATCTATATTTAACAGGTTTTTTGTGTGTACAAATGTTCATGTCATTTATGGTGACGCAAATAGCAATACACTAAACAAAGAAATGGAGGAGATTGCCAAACAAACCTACCTCTGTGGTTTCTTAAGCCAATTCTGCACCATCAGTGTCTCTGTATAGGTTGTCTTACAAGGTACTTCCCTATTTATTTTTGCATTTGGTTTAGGAGGATCGGCTGTTCCTTGAAGGTTGTACATCATTCCTGTGCCATCCGGAAGAGGGAAGAAAACAGATCCCTGGTGTTTCCTGCTCTCTTGGGTCATGGTCAAGGGATGATATGTGATCTCGTACTGTTTAGACTGCTGAGGTTCCACAATAAATGTCACAGGCCCTGTCCAATGCTCACCTTCAATAATTGGCTTCAGATGCCAAAGCTGGTTGGTTCGGTTCTGAATGAGAATCTGTTTGGTTTCGGTCTGTCGTACATGAGTGGCAAAGTGTTGAGTTTCACGCACAGGGCCTACTACTGTACATGAGCCTGTCAGAGTCAAGGTCACAGGTTTATGTGGGCCACCCTCTAGAAAACATTTCAACTTCTAAAAAATGAAAATAGAATAGTTTTATCAGTACGAAATTTCAATTTATTTTTTACTGCACTGATAGTAGTTTGCATTGCTGAATATAATGGTGTGGTGAATGAAAGACACCCCCTTATTGTACGAATGAAAAACAAACACTCTTATGGTAGGAATGAAAGACATACCCTTAAGGTGAGAATGAAAGACATACCCTTAAGGTGAGAATGAAAGACATACCCTTAAGGTGAGAATGAAAGACATACCCTTAAGGTGAGAATGAAAGACATACCCTTAAGGTGAGAATGAAAGACATACCCTTAAGGTGAGAATGAAAGACATACCCTCAAGGTGAGAATGAAAGACATACCCTTATGGTAGGAATGAAAAATATAATATGATCTGTATATTTTGAAGATTTCAGGAAAGCTTTTGACTTGGTGGATCATGAAATCCTTTTGAAGAATTTGAAATCTACCAATGGGATGAAAGCACAGTTAGATGGTTTACTTCATACATAAGTGAGAGAAAACAACATGTTTATATAAATAATGTTCTTTCTGAACTGGGAACAATTAGATTATGGAGTACAAGGCTCAATTCTAGGTCCATTACTATTTGCTCAATTCCAGGTTCATTACTTTTCTCAACATGGCAAAAAAAGGACAAATCTTGATAGTAATGACCTCTGTCTAACATGGAAGGATACAAATATGCAAATGGTCTGTCACAGTAGACTACTTGGTGTTTTGGTAGATAACCTATCAGGGACTGAATATATAAAAAATATTAGTAAAATAGGAATTAGGTTTGGGAGTATGCACGAGACTCCAGTCAGAACTGCTCCCAAGTGGCCCATCAACCTACTTATCCTACAGAAATATGTCTTGTGTGGTTTTCAGTGTGCCAGAAAGAGAAACTGGAAGGAGTGCAAGTGCAGCCCTCCTAGGAGAAGTAGGTCTGGTGCAGAATTTAAGGAGTAGAATGCAACATTCCAACAATTCTGAGACCCATGTTTAAATCCTACAACATCTCGGACACAAGAGAGGCATGTTTTTGCTACAGTCTGTTTAAATTCAACTGAACAAAACTGTCCTCCATAAGAAAGAGGATGGCTACTGCTCACTGGCCTGTGACACACTAGGTCTTTGTTCTTCTAGTTCTGGATTTCTAGGACAGAACTTTCCATCCTATGGGAGAATGGAAATTCTTATATCAATGAAGGTAATTTCCATCCAGGAAATGTAAGGAATGCAATAGCACCAAGTAGTGTATTACTGATAACAAAAATCCCAGTTTTGTTCAAGGCATTACAAATTAGAGGATACAAATGAGGTAACTTCTCATAAATACTAAGTATAATAGCTATGTATTATTTGTCAGTCAAGATCATGGTCATAAAAAACTGAATTTAAAAAAATAAATCCCTAACTGAATTTCATGAAACAGGGTACATAGGTTAGGAGAAAAGTAGACAACTTAGAATGGTCATGAACAATTTGGAATTCTTAGTATACCTTTGAAGCCATGTCTAAGTCAGGACACCAAACTGAATATAAAGAATACTTTCACTACTTTTTCATTTTTTTAAATGGTGATATCTTACTTTATCATTTAATCTGCCCTTATCAGAAAAACACTGGCTAGCCCAACAGAAGATATACTCACATCATATCTGATATCTAAGTTGAACTTGACTGGATGGAAAAACACCTCAAAAGAAACCTCAGTACCTGGAGTAATGTAACCCTCCACCGGACTTATTGAGAAGTCAGGCAAGAACCGCTCTATGTCCCAGCGGAACCTGAGGTCAAAGAATTCATTATTAATAAATGTAATGTAAAGACATTAAATAATTATATCTGTATGAATTTACCAATTAATGAAGGACACTTTATTACCATTTTGTTGAGAATATCAAGGTATTATTAAAAATACCTCAATCAACGTACCAACACCATCAATATCATCACTACTTCTATTAGCTACTACTACCACTATTTATTTCCTAGTAGGATTGTCAAATTTACCCCAAAACTTATCAATATTTACACATCGTTTAAACAATGAAATGATTCCATTTAAATGAAACCTTACATTACCATAGCAAACCTTAATGAACATGGCTTTCTCTAACAAGGTCCAAGTGATAACCAGTCTCTTTATCACTGACAGTGAAGAGTCAAAAAGATGCTGTTAACAAATTAACCCCTAGCACTGAGGTTACGGGGCATGAGGTAGTAGCCTACTTCCAAGGTCTGTAACATCAAGGTTATGTATGATACACCAAAGTGGATAGTATTATAGAAGGTTAGACAGATGTACCTCTACAATGATACCAAATAATCTGGACATTTTAGTTGCACTACAAAATACAGAAGGAAAGACCTAATTTTTGGGACCTGTTTATTTTTACACCCAAAATTCTCTCATGGTCGGAATCCGATTTTGTGTCCAGATTTTAGACTTTATGGCCTCAGATCTAAGGCCGACAGGTCTAAAGCACACACAGACAGGTGAAGCTGTGCAAAAATTAGGATAACTTTTCACCTTCTGCTCATGCGCCAGCAAACTAACTCATGGAAAACATTTTTTTAGCAGAACTAGGCATTGGTCTAATGGGAAATTACTTGGAAGTCGATGTAATAGGATGTATTCAGAAATAGTCCCCAAAATGAGTTTCCTACTCGCATTTCATGTGAAAACAGCAAAAACATCCAGGTGTTAATGTTTTAAAGTAATGCAGTTACTTTAAAAAACAAACAAGTTCTTGTGTTCATTACATATTATATTTTATTTCACTCATAGGTTTGATAGTCATCAGAAACAAACAGATCAATCATAATTACTTTAGTTGAATATAGATTACTGTCTTATTTTCATACTTGATATCTAGGTTACTGCTGTATAAGCCACTTATTAATGCAATTTTTTGGGGTAAGTAGACTAAATTCCTCTTTTATCTTTAATTAACTGCTAGTTTCAATTCAAAAGTACTAATTCAATTTTTCTGTTGACATGTATTTACATACTATATAACACAGATGCTAAATTTTGATAATAGCAGCAATTATGTTACATCAGGTGGTCTTTTGGTAGCAGCAGGTGGTCATCTCAAAATATACCATATATACTCATTTTTAACTCTAGTCAAACTGCAAACAACAAAGATCCTGGTCTGTCCTAACAAACTGTGTGCAGACCATGTTCTATGCTGTCTGTTCTACTGATTACTCCTAATAAACTTTTCTAACCCATAAGACTGAGAAATATAGCTCTTTTGCTAACCTGACTTTTCTTTTTTCAGTCTAGTCACCTCAGACCAGTCATCTCAGTCAAGATGTAATTAGTCTGAACTAATTTAAAAAAATAAACCCTTGTTTTCTCTGTGGCTGACAAAGTTGTTCTAAAATCTGACAACAACAGCAACAGGAAATATACAACAATAACATAGTAACTTACAGTCAATCCATCTTCGAGTACACACCATACAAAAACATTTCAAGAGAGACAAAGACACAGATGCATACATGTCTAGCCTTTTGGTATTATGCTAGTTTGTTCCACACAGCATGGCCAGTTTTCATTAAATGTAGTTATAGCAACCAAATTGTATTAAATAGGAAACAAATTATATACTGTTAGCTACATTTAATGACACTGACCTGAAAATTGACTGTGGTACAGATAAGATAAAATTCTCAATGCTGTGTGAAATGACAGCCCTTATTAACATATTTGTAATCACGTGCCACATGTAAACATTGGGATGTGAACACAGTGAAGAGTTCATTTTACTTTAAAGGAAAATATTGAGTGAGAAAAATAATCTAAGTTGGGGTTTGAACCAAGAAAAGGAAATCCCAGTTGCAGGATTACATTTAATTTGGATTTCCAGTCCAAACCCCAAAATAAATTCTATTTTTTTAAATAGCAGATCCGGTTCTGTGCAGTTTACCATTGGACATGATTTATAGGCAATACAGAATTGCTTATACATCAGAATGGGTACCCTTGATAATGTAGTATTGCTCATACATCAGAATGAGTACCTTGATAATGTAGTATTGCTCATACATCAGAATGGGTACCCTTGATAATGTAGTATTGCTCATACATCAGAATGGGTACCCTTGATAATGTAGTATTGCTTATACATCAGAATGAGTACCTTGATAATGTAGTATTGCTCATACATCAGAATGGGTACCCTTGATAATGTAGTATTGCTTATACATCAGAATGGGTATCCTTGATAATGAAGTATTGCTCATACATCAGAATGGGTACCCTTGATAATGTAGTATTGCTCATACATCAGAATGGGTACCCTTGATAATGTAGTATTGCTTATACATCAGAATGGGTATCCTTGATAATGAAGTATTGCTCATACATCAGAATGGGTACCCTTGATAATGTAGTATTGCTCATACATCAGAATGGGTACCCTTGATAATGTAGTATTGCTCATACATCAGAATGAGTACCCTTGATAATGTAGTATTGCTCATACATCAGAATGAGTACCCTTGATAATGTAGTATTGCTCATACATCAGAATGAGTACCTTGATAATGTAGTATTGCTCATACATCAGAATGGGTACCCTTGATAATGTAGTATTGCTCATACATCAGAATGAGTACCTTGATAATGTAGTATTGCTTATACATCAGAATGGGTACCCTTGATAATGAAGTATTGCTCATACATCAGAATGGGTACCCTTGATAATGTAGTATTGCTCATACATCAGAATGAGTACCTTGATAATGTAGTATTGCTCATACATCAGAATGAGTACCCTTGATAATGTAGTATTGCTCATACATCAGAATGAGTACCCTTGATAATGTAGTATTGCTCATACATCAGATTGATAAAGATTATATTCACTATATAAACTTTATCGCAGGGCAAACTGCTTGAAACCCATCTTCTTGATGCTTAGAGGTCTCAGGTCATGCAAACACATAATGATATGTTTTTCATGATTTTGTTTTGATACTGAATAACATACAGAGATTTTAGTCAAGAACTTTTTGTAAGTTTCAATTAAAGATTCATCTTTGAACTTAAAATTTTATAAAATTGACTTGGTACTACCACCTACGATAGCTCCATTCCATTTCAAATTTTATAACAATATTTTCTACCTGTGTAATATGCTTAAAACTTTCCTTGTTTTTTTCAACCATTTTGATTTCATAAGCATTACATTTGTGTCATTAATCACATACTATACTTGTTTAAATGGAATATTGATTTTTTAAACACAAATTTCTGCAAACATGTAAAAATGACATCCCTACTTGCTATGAAATGTTTAATTTCATCTGTAAGAAAATGTTTAATAATGTAAAATAGACAGGTTGTCTATAACTGGCTGTCTATAACTGACAGATAATGCTGGTATTACTACAATTGTTAGGAACAAATCAGACAATGGTATGTAGTTCTTACTTTGCATTCATATCTCCAGTGTTACACATGACAACTTTGCGGGAGGTTTGACTGCGCTGAACAACAACTCCGAATGGAATGGAAGAGCTGTCCAGGGATATCTCCATACCGAGACAACAACCCTGGATTACAAACAGGGGCTGGTACATTCCTGCACACTCCAACATTACCTATAGACAAAACAAAAAGAGATTTTCAATAAAGTAACTAATTAAGTCTTAATGCAGCTATGTGTTTTATAACTGCCCAAAAGTTACAGTAGAAACAAAATGTGATGTCACACTTATATCCATCATTGTGAGTTTTCATAGCCCACAACAGAAATTAATCAGCCACATCTTTATAACTGTTCAGTGGATTTGAATAAACATTAGGTATATATTTCCAATTTTAGTATTTATTCACTCAAGTCACTTGTGAAAATAGAGTTTGTTTCCCTTTCATGTTATTATTCTTTAATACAAAAACATCACCAAGCAAGAACTTACAAAAAGTATGTCCATACAGCAAGAAAAAACATCCTTGCCTGAAAGTCAAATCAATGCTTAAATTAAAAACTTTAACTAAAACTTTAAAATTGTTGATGGCAATGACAAAGACACCTTCCAATAAGTTACCTCTATGATTCTTTTGTCAAGTAATGTTAGTTCGACAAAAACTGACTTACCTCCTCAGTAAACTGAGGAATTCTAGTCTTGGGGTGGAACATGACCTCCACCTTGCAAGTTCCTCCCTTGGGATCCAAGGTTATTGGAGTTGTAGGGGATATTGTAAGGATACCTGGCTGCTGAAGCTGTGAGGTTGTGGGTGTCAAGGCCAAATTAAAGGTGATGGCTGCTGGGCTGTTATTCACGATTGGAACATATTTTTTGATCATCTCACCCACCATTTTGGGACCAAGATTTAGTACCTTTTGAGCAGCATTAGCTACTTCAACCTGAAGAAGTGGAAAAATGTAAATAGTTTTCTAAAAAAGAAAGTTAAAAGAATGAATAAAAATGATGTCAGAAATATAAACAAGACTGGTGTAACAGATTTCTAACATACCACATAAACTATATTAAAGTGACTTAACTCTTTGCCTTCTGCTAATGCATATATGCAATGCTAAAAGCCTTGTAACCCCAGAGATACGTATACAAGATGCTAATAATACTGAAATAAATACTGAGTCTGTCCCAGCTGGCTCATACATGTGTTTCTGGCCAAGGGTTAGGACACCCCAGAGATGCATACAAACATTTTGTATTAAAGCTTTGAATTGGATGGAATTGCAAATATCCATCTTTTTAATAAAAAAAATTTATAACAATATTTAGCCAATAATAAGTGTCCTTACGTAAAATGATGAAAGTATTCTATCAGTAGTTTTACAGCATATAAGTGGGAATTTCTTTGAAATCAAGGTCAATTGTCAAAGTGCAACAAAATGGCAACATTCCATGATTCCAGTGAAAGTTTTGAAGGATCTGAAATTGGTGACATTGCAAATGACATTGCCTTTAATGATTCTATTAACGACGAAGAATAGGATATTAGTGTAAGTCCTGTTTTGACACCTGACATTTCAGATTTATCTGAATCAGAGGGTGAAACATGTGACAATCTTTTCTGGTTAGAACATGTCGGACTGTTATATGTAGCCAATTTTACAGCTGATTCAGGGCCAATATTTAATTGAAATGAAAATGTAATTGAGATTTCTTTTTACAGTTTTTTCCTGAAGAAATATTCTAGTTGTGCAAAATAGTGGTGAGAAAAGTAATGTAATATACATTATAAACACAATACAACAGATATCTTGAGGTATAATTTTTTAAATGAATATGTGAATATAAACAATGATTAGCCAAGTTCTTCTGTGCAACATTTTAAAAAGAATTCTATGTTTTGCCACCACCACCAAGATATATCCTAAATGCCTTGCAAGGCCACTGAAGTCTGAAAATAGTCACAATTTTGCCTATGAAGGACAGTAGCCTCCATGCTTTATATTCCATGACTATATGTGCAACATAATCAGAGGACATTAGTTCAGTGCAAACGTTTGCTGATGTCTATGTAAAAAACAATGACAATACTATCAGTAAAATGATGCATTTGTTTCATTATACAAGAGAGACAATACAAAAATTGTAATTGCAGATCTATAGGTTCAATCAAACAACAGGCATTTAAGACACATCCATGTCTCTCACTTTAATGCATTGACACCTTTCGGTGTAAAATGTTACCTTCATTTCTGTGCCCTGGCCTGTGATTTCAATGTTTTGTTTGGACAAGCCATTGATTTCAAAGGTGACAATTTCTTTGTATTTTATTGGTTCTCTTGGATAGAAAGTGAAGGTCACATCTATAAACTGACCAGGTGCGATGACATTTGCCTCAAAGTCATGGAAGAGATGATTTGTGGGTGTGTACAAGCAATCAACACTGTAAAAGAAAATAATATTATAAATTTCCAAAATCCAAATCAGCATTTTTTATTTGTTTCCATTCTAGTGAATTGCTATAACACCTGTTGAGTCTTCCCAATGACAGATTCACTATATAACATCTAAATACCAATACATTTATGATGCTAATTACTGTTTTATATTTAAATAATACAAGTAAACTTAAGTGTGCATAAAAGTATTTGAGAGATAACGAACAGTTAATACACAACAAAATTCAATCACTGTATTGTTGTTGGTGCTACTAGTTTTTGACACCTTTTAATAATTTAAGACACAGTAACACAAAACAAGATTACTGGTCTAATATAAAATATTTGATCATTTTTCAATTATGGTATCGTATAGTTAAACCCTGTAATAACATTTGTTTTAATACAAATTTGATATAGCATGCCTATGGTGCAGTTCATCAAAACTGTATCATATTTTTACCCATATATTTAAAGTGATTAGAGCTTCTAAAGATTAGGCGCTATGCAAAGTCCTCATTATTATTATTATTATTATTATTATTATTATTTCTTAACACATTACAAAGCACAAGTACCATAGTTAATTAGAGTTTGATTTAATAACTTTGCCAGATGTGTCATATTGTTGAAGAATCAAAAATTCTCATCACTGCTTCATTCTTATTTCTGAAAGATGCTAGCTCCTTTAAAATAAATCTGATAATTGTTAATCCAATTAATACTGAACCATCAACAAACAAAATATTCAGTCATCTTTGTATCTGCCTTTGTATTTCAGAAAATAAGGTATTTCATAAGCTAATGTGAGAGAGATTACATATATGTACCAAGATAATGGTTTTCTGCCATCAAATAAGTATTAAATATATAATAACTGTTATGGTAACTACATCCATAAAGTCCATAGTTTTGCAGCCAGCCACCTGCCTTGCCAGGTCTTGCATACATATAAGATGAATAAAACACATGCAGTAATTTTCTTAGTTAAGATAATAGTTTAGATATTGCATGATACATAGCACAATAACACTCTGTGGACCCAAATCATCATGTTATGGTGGAGTTTCATTGTATCTATATTCACATTTACTTTTAGTGTAATTTACTTTACCTGATCTCCTTTTTGTCCTTGTTGGTAAGTCTGAGTTTCTTATTCAGTGAAGGCATGCCTGCTTTGTAGACAAAACAGCTACCAAAGTTAAATGACAAGAAGGAGAAGTGGATTCCAGGACTGACTCCAAGGCCTTGCAGGGCAATGTGATAGGTTGGCCCATGTGAGATCTGAAAAAGGAGAAAATTAAACTGGATGGAACAGAAGCAGTCAGGATGTTTATCAGGCTAAAATCTGAAAGTCTTTCCAAATTGATATGTGCCATTATTACATTTTCATGTATCAGGCTAAAATCTGAAAGTTTCCAAATTGATATGTGCAAATATTACATTTTCATGTATCAGGCTAAAATCTGAAAGTTTCCCAATTGATATGTGCAAATATTACATTTTCATGTATCAGGCTAAAATCTGAAAGTCTTTCTAAATTGTTATGTGCCATTATTACATTTTCATGTATAATATGTTTTATGTAATAGTCACAGAAATGTGATACAAGATTTGGTTGCAAGAGGCCCTGCTCTTCTTCAAGTTGGAATGTCCAACCAAAGATTCCTATCAAATTGATTCTCATACTTTGTGTTGGTATACACCTGGATGAGAATGTTCATGCATAGAAAAACGTTTACTATGATACATTTGTTTTTTGAAAGTATCTAAATGAAATATGTTTAATCAAGGTATATGTCTGCCACTAAATCTCAATGTTGTATGAATGCTTTCAAATTACTGTCTACATCTGCTTATAAGTCAAGTTAAACTGCAAAAAACCACCAAAGATTCCAATCTATGCTAACTTTATGCATCTGCAAATCATTGCTATGTTGTTTGTTCTACTAATTAGTCCTAAGAAAATGCCCAGACCCAGATCTGCCAGAGCATTATAGGATGCAAGATCTGGATCTGTACAGTTTGCAGTTGGACTCATCTTATAAGTGAGTAAATACAGTTTTAAAACAATATATAAAAGTATGTTGAGTCTCACCTTCAGAGACAGTTCACAGTCCTTGAGTGTTGTTCTACTGGGCGGACAGAAAGTGAGGATACATTTTTGCTTCTCTCCATACATTACACCTCCTTGGATGGGATTTATTGTTATCATGTCTTGGCGTTTTGAACACGTGTTCAGCTCCCAACAGTAGTCAAAGTTAAACTTTCCAGAATTGATGATATACAAATTTCTAATCTGCTGTTCATTCACTTCAACCTGGGAAAAAAGAAATTTTAAATTATATCAATAAACTCAGTTTGAAGACAGGTGATATGAGACTTAATTATTCTGATAAAAAAATGTTGACCTTTGCAAGGAGAAAATTTACATTAGTTTTTATTAACTTCATTCAATGGCAAACCTTGACTCTGCCATTGCAAACTTTACCAATATATTAGCATCTACAAGTGTTAAAATGTACCTGATATTTCCACCAGACTACAGGACCAGTAAGGCTAAAAATAGCCACCAGAAAAATGACTGCCCCCCCCCCCCTCCGCCCCACCATAGCTATCACAAAAGTACACTTAACATAACTTTTGTAATTCTGACCCAGTGACCTTCACATTTGATCTACTGATTACAGATTAAATTGGGAGCTAACCTTCCTCAAATGAAGATGGGTGTGGAAACTTGAGAAAAGTGTTCTGGTTGCATGAAACCCAAAATGTTCCAGTAACCTTGATGTCTGAGCTCTGGGCCTGAGAATACTAGGGATAGGCCACAGGCCAGGTAAAGGCAATCTTTGAAAAAAGTTTCATAGACAATGAATTTAAGAAACTTGGCTTACTGAACAGAACAGAGTCAACAGGGAGCTGCCAATGCCTAAATGAAGTCAACCTGTGAAGCTTGATGAAAATCAGGTTATAGTATCTTGTTCAGTTAATCTGACCTTGACCTTGAACCTAGAAAGCCACAATATGAGTAAGATCTTGCTTTTACCCACTGGCATGGCACAGATATAGTTTGAAAAAGGAAAGAAAAGAACACATGGACTGACATATAGACTGGTGTATGGACAAACATACAATTTGAATGTCCCCCTGTAAATTTGGATAGGGTCATAGAAAGTCACCAGTCCCCTAAATAATATTCCATCCAGCAATGCAAATAAGCTTTTAAAATACAGTTTTATCTATCAAGGTCTCACAAAATGTGTTCATGCTGTTTACAAAATTACATAAATGTCAGTTTTATTATTTTGACTGCAGTTTATTTGAAGCATGAATAAACTCTAAAATCAATGGACTTTTAAACGTTCTTCTCTCCATCTTAAATCACTGGACATTTAAAAGTCCTTCTCTCCATCTTAAATCACTGGACATTTAAAAGTTCTTCTCTCCATCTTAAATTATTGGACATTTAAAAGTTCTTCTCTCCATCTTAAATCACTGGGCATTTAAAAGTTCTTCTCTCCATCTTAAATCACTGGATATTTAAAAGTTCTTCTCTCCATCTTACATACCATCTCAGATGGTTGGAAAGGATGATATTTATAATGTTGGTCTATGTTTGTCATACAGTTAATACCCTGATCTGTCAGTGTATGATCTTGGCAAAAGACAGATCTGGGTCAAGCAAGGGACACCTGTCATATGACCATGGCATGTCTCCAATTCAACACCTTTTTAATCTGAACCAATCACCATGGTTTAGTTTAGTATGTATTTGGGTTATGTCTATTGTGGCACAAGTTAAAACTGAGGAATGGTAAGCAATTTTCTAACATAAATCTACCACAACCACGTCTATATCCTACCCTACCCAATACTTGATTTGAGTCTAAAAAAGGAAGGCATATATGTTCTAAAATCAATGAAAACAGAGCAAGTAAAATAATTTGTCAAAAGGCATATTTCCAGATAAACTATCAAAATATGTTCTAAGTCATTAATAACTGCTAGAGTAGTTGCATTTGCAAAATCGTGTCATATATTGCATACATCTGTGAACTCAA
Source organism: Unio delphinus (assembly GCA_029339505.1). Lineage (NCBI taxonomy): Eukaryota > Metazoa > Mollusca > Bivalvia > Unionida > Unionidae > Unio > Unio delphinus. The sequence continues at coordinate 12,120,928 of JAQISU010001238.1, forward strand.
AAGTGTAATAACTCCTGTATAATGTTAACAAAGCACTAAAAGTATGCACATCTTAAGAAATGACCATAATATGAACAAAGTCTCACAGCAATCCATACAAGATATTTAAGACAAGATGGAAGAATAGACGGGTATGAAAATGTGAGTAGATATTATAACATTTTATCTTCTAACTCAACCAGAATTCATCCCAGCCTACACAAATTGGTGGTTAAGTCAAATATTTCTTTATTTCAAGACCTTTTCCATTTTATTATATTTATCTAACTATCCATTATTATTAACATAAGTCTGACTGATTGATTGGTGTTTGATTGTATAAAAACACACAAAACATTCTGTCATGGCAGAGAAATTGGATTAAAAATCTTGCCAAGAGGCACACCATGGCAGAAGACCTTATCTGGTTTCAAAAGGATTTGAACTGTACCTTTCTGATATTATATCTGGTATTATGCCAAATAACGAGCCACAATGACTCCACTCACATAAATATAGATTTGAACATGTCATTGGTAGCTTACTTCTCCAAAATTGATCTGGTTCAGTCCTCCTTTGTCAACAAGCTCTATGTTGTTGCCAGCTGAGTCCTCACACAGTAAAGTACAATTCATGGAATAACCCTCAGCCTTTACATTCAAGGTTACTGGCAGGACCTTCCGCTTGATGTTACACACAAGATTAAAGTTCACCTCCTTGTCAGAATTGGGCGTGAAGAAAAGATTGATTGGCATGCTGAAATTAAGAGAAAATAAACCACATATTAGTTTAGTTTGAAGTTCCTATTGATTCATACTGACTTTGAAATTGGTCACAAAAGAAATGAAAAACTTCAAGTAAAAGTGATTACACAGTTAATGTTAACAGTTTTCATTCACAATATCTTCAATTTCTTTTCTCATTTAGTCTATATATTTAATTCCTTGAATTTTGACCCCAGTCCATACAATGACCAGGAGTCTGATTAAGATAAGAATAGGTGTTTCTCTACCTGTGGTAATTAATCAAGTTTTAAATACTGCTTTGATCACAGCTGAGCTCACAAAAGGTACAATAATGTAACATTTAAAATATATAATTCTGATGGGCTGCCCCAAATTAATTTAGTATGAAATAAACCTGCTGGACTTACAGCAGGTGCTGTAGGGTGTGATAAAACATGCTGGACACCTCCTAAGTTCTCATAGAAATTTTCAGTTATTTATGGTTCTGTGTACTGTGCTGGCTTTCACCCGCTGAGCCTCTCACACCCATACAAGACAGGATTGGTAATATGATATAAAGGTTTAAGCACTGTCTTCTGAGCTCATCCCAGATACATATAGTACCTGAGTGGAACCAGGACAGCCAATCTATATTTAGCAAATTAATGTTTTGTATGAAACTGTACAAATACTTTTTGTTGATACAGTTATCACATGAAATATAGTTGAACAGTCCTTAAATATGTGTGATATACACTGTATAAATATAACCTACTACAGTAACAAAATAAACCTGGATAATACAAGATTATATTTTCCCATATTCTTGTATTGTATGCTGTATATATTTTTAGTCAAAATAATGGTCTGTGTCTTAAAAACTATATGCATTCGTCTTCAATTTATGTGATTTCACTTAAAACCTAATCTACAAGAATTCAATTCTGCAGGAAACATAGTTGCCTTGCTTATGATAAACTTCAGTATCAGATAACCTGAGGTATTTCACAGGAAACATTTAAGGCTTCTCTGAACAGAATTGTAGTTAGGGACCAAACTAGAAATCTATTTTACAAAAAGAAAAAAAAACAAAATAACATAGATGTATTTGCAAACATATTTGCCCCAACACGGACCCAAAAGTATATGTCCCAACAATATGAACACTTTAAAAAAGAAATTATAATTATTATGTATTATGGCATGATCAACAATCAGGTTAACACTGGCCAAATTTAACTTGTGTCCCTCAACTGGTTTTCGCATAACTATACAAACAAGATTTATAGCAGAAAAAAGAAATTTCCAAACATTAAAACTGTGCATGCATGTGTCAAACCTTAAACATTGGACAATAAGACCTAAAATTAAAATCAGGTCATCTATTAATGATCCAAGTAAGGTCTACAATTTAATCATTCTATATTAATCACTGAATTTCTTTCTTTTCTACATATCAATTTTTGTGGTTTTGTAAATTTTCAAAATAAAAAATTCATTGATATGAAAATTTGTGAATTAGAGATATGGATCTACTGATTTCACAGAGATCATTGCTCATTACTGCTTTAAACTTACAGTCCGTATCAATAACAAGTCCACAAAATTGTGCTGCATGATAAGAAATGAATTTGCTATTGCATTAAACCCAGTTCAGGACAGACGTTTGAACATATAGATAGAGTGTAGAAAAATACGGAACCTTCTGCAATCACAGTGTGGGTCAAAAAAGCCCCATGCTATAAGAGTAATGTCAGTACCTTGAGTTGGGTGAGATTGTGCCATTCATGGGCTCCACAAAAAGGTGTGCTGAGTAACCTGCAGAGTGACAGGAGTCCTCCACAAAGCTGAAGTACATTGGCTGGTCCTCATTGTTAATCAGATTTACCGATTCTTTGGCTTCATGGCCTGTAAATAACATAGTAACATGTGCTAAGCCACAATATTTTTATTTATGATTGCAGTGGGCTGTGACAAAATTATTATTTTCCTCAAGGCAATTAGCTATATAGGAACAAAATTAAGGAAACATTTTCAATGGATGATCAATTTAATGCTATTATTTTGACCAGTTTATTGTATTATTTGGACCAGGTTATGCTATTATTTTGACCAGTTTATGCTATTATGCCTGACATGAATACACATTTCCAAATGATAATTTTTATTTATTTACCAACATATAGCAGTACATATAATAAATGTTGTTGTAGGGTTTAACACCATTTTTCAGCACACGATAGGCTATACATGGTGGCCAGTATTATTGATGGAGGAAGAACCCGGGAAAACTCCCGGAAAGAACCTTAAGGGAAATGATGCTCAACTGTCCAAAATGAACCTAAAGGAATCCAAGATATTATCATTTCTTTTTTTCTAACCACTTTATATTGAAAACATCTGAGATATTCTCATAAAACTCCAAGATATCAATTTTGTTAAAATAAAATTCCTTATGTCTCAGTGAACATGTTCACAAGATTCATATATGCAGTACCAAATTCTTTGTCATGACCTTTGACCTTGAATATAATATCAATGTATAAAAGCTCACTCCACTTGTCTCAGACAGTGTCAATATATAAACAAATGCTAAGTTTGGTTACAAATGCAAATAAATACAAAGTCTTTTAAAGACTGATTTGTATATATGCAAGTAACTGTTGATAATCTAAATGAAATAAAAGAATGCATGCAATGATGTGTTGGGCAGGTCAGCACTGATATCATGCAGGTACAATACAAATTAAGATTTTTTAGTCGTCAAATCACAGTGTCATTATTCATGTAAGAAGTCTAGAAATAAGATTTTCAAAATAATAATAATAATAATAATAATAATAATAATAATAATAATAATAACGCTTTCTTTATAGAGGGTGACTCATTAGCCAAGGACTATTATCCCTTGAGGCCCTCGATGAAGAATATAACAATGACCACTATAGTACCATGATGGAGGTCTGAAAAACACTATTTACATTCAGAACCAGCTACATATTGTTACAACAGTGTTTAAGTAAAATCCCTATGTTGATAATCCATCTGTTTGAGAAGAAACAACCATATACAAATTTTCAGGATGGCATTAAAGCAACATTTTGGATGCTAGATCAGTATTGCTTAACAAAAGGAACACCTATATATTGTACAAAACAAGGCCTCAATTTTATTTTAAATGTTGGAATAGCCATTTGTGAAGGATAAGAGGCTTTTGTAAGATTTTTCAAATTTTGGGAGGTCCGTTATTTTCATTGAGGTTCAGTAACATATAGTGAATCAATAAAATGTAAATGCTGATCTGACTACCCATTCAGGAGGAGTAGTGTAACAAGATTTCCATGCAGATCTGACTACCCATTCAGGAGTGTAACAAGATTTCCATGCTGATCTGACTACCCATTCAGGTAGTGTAACAAGATTTCCATGCTGATCTGACTACCCATTCAGGAGTGTAACAAGATTTCCATGCTGATCTGACTACCCATTCAGGAGTGTAACAAGATTTCCATGCTGATCTGACTACCCATTCAGGAGGAGTAGTGTAACAAGATTTCCATGCAGATCTGACTACCCATTCAGGGAGTGTAACAAGATTTCCATGCAGATCTGACTACCCATTCAGAGAGTGTAACAAGATTTCCATGCTGATCTGACTACCCATTAAGGAGGAGTAGTGTAACAAGATTTCTATGCTGATCTGACTACCCATTAAAGAGGAGTAGTGTAACAAGATTTCCATGCTGATCTGACTACCCATTAAAGAGGAGTAGTAAAACAAGATTTCCATGCAGATCTGACTACCCATTAAGGAGGAGTAGTGTAACAAGATTTCCATGCTGATCTGACTACCCATTAAGGAGGAGTAGTGTAACAAGATTTCCATGCTGATCTGACTACCCATTAAAGAGGAGTAGTGTAACAAGATTTCCATGCTGATCTGACTACCCATTAAAGAGGAGTAGCATAACAAGATTTTCATGCTAATCTGACTACCCATTAAAGAGGAGTAGTGTAACAAGATTTTCATGCTAATCTGACTACCCATTAAAGAGGAGTAGTGTAACAAGATTTTCATGCTAATCTGACTACCCATTAAAGAGGAGTAGTGTAACAAGATTTTCATGCTGATCTGACTACCCATTAAAGAGGAGTAGTGTAACAAGATTTTCATGCTAATCTGACTACCCATTAAAGAGGAGTAGTGTAACAAGATTTTCATGCTAATCTGACTACCCATTAAAGAGGAGTAGTGTAACAAGATTTTCATGCTAATCTGACTAACCATTAAAGAGGAGTAGCGTAACAAGATTTCCATGATGCATACCATTAATCAGCATCTTTTCTATTTAGGAATAACCAGACATCATACAAATTCTTTTGGTGAAAATACCATGTTGATAAGACCATGCATCCATTTATATTAGGAACATAATTTTCAAATGACTGCCATTGTGGCCACAATGAAGGTCAGACTGGCATCATTGTCATTCTGGACCAAGTAGACATTATATAAGAAGTCTTTTGGTGCAAATCTCCTACTGTGCTGACTTTATCTTCAGCAGGAACAGCTGTAACCCGATTTTCAAGATGGCTACCCTAGTGGTCAATGTTATCTGTCAGATTGATACCACTTTCATCTGGTACCAACTAGACATCATACAGTCTTTAGCTAAAACCTCATGTCAATATCACCATCTGTGGTGGACATACTGGATGTATAATTTAATTTCAGTCTAAAAAGACACTTGGTTAACTCTGTGTTTGTGTGTGTGTGTATAAAATTTCACTGTTATGCTGCTATTAGTTTTTGAAGGAATAATAATAATAACAAACTTGTGTTACAAGTGGACAGTGGACAAACAGCCATCCCATAAGCTCTCATGTTCTATTGCAAGTGGAACTAAATTTTTTATCATATTTAATTTACAATGGAATAATTGTTTGCATCAAAAGGTGTCTATTTCAAGTAAGCCATCAATTTTCCCCTACCAATGAGCAAAGCCTTAAAGTTCATGTGTGATCGATCCATGACAACATCTGGTTCACGAGACTGGCCCACCAGCAAGAATGGTATTGTGATGTTCTGCTCTGGAATGACAAACTTCCAGAAGGATTCTATCAAATCTAGCTGGCTTGAGGTATACTCAAATGTAATCTGTAAAAAGTAGAAATAGAAATAATGTATTCTGTCTGAAGGAATATGTGAGCTATTTTTATTTATCAAGACTGGTCAATACAATTTAGTTTTGTAAATCTTTAAGTATCTACAAATTTATGAAATTAAATAATTATTTTTAATTGTAAAATTGCTTTGTGTGCATTTTCATACAGGGACATTGATACAATGTATACTGTATAATCAAGAAGAAATACAGATGTTCCCCAATACATCTGGTTGTATCATAATCCCCAGTGTGTATCATACACTGTTCAATACATATTGCTTCAATGTTCTATCCCAAGTGTGCATTATACACTTCCTGATACATATTGCTATAATATTACATCCCCATTATGCATTACACATATCCCAATACAGTCAAACTTTACATCCCCAGCATGCATTATACATATCCCAATACATAGTGTAATTTTACATCCCCTGTATGCATTACACATATCCCAATACATACTGTAATTTTACATCCCCTGTATGCATTACACATATCCCAATACATACTGTAACTTTACATCCCCAGTATGCATTACACATATCCCAATACACAGTGTAACTTTACATCCCCAGTATGCATTATACATATCCCAATACAGTCAAACTTTACATCCCCAGCATGCATTATACATATCCCAATACATAGTGTAACTTTACATCCCCAGTATGTATTATACATATCCCAAACATACTGTAACTTTACATCCCCTGTATGCATTACACATATCCCAATACATAGTACAACTTTACATCCCCAGTATGCATTATACATATCCAAAACATACTATAACTTTACATCCCCAGTATGCATTAAACATATCCCAATACATAGTGTAACTTTACATCCCCAGTATGCATTACACATATCAATACATAGAGTAACTTTACATCCCCAGTATGCATTATGCATATCCCAACACATACTGTAACGTTATATCCCCAGCATGCATTACACATATCCCAATACATTCTGTAACTTTACATCCTCAGCATGCATTACACATATCAATACATAGTGTAACTTTACATCCCCAGTATGCATTATGCATATCCCAACACATACTGTAACGTTATATCCCCAGCATGCATTACACATATCCCAATACATTCTGTAACTTTACATCCTCAGCATGCATTACACATATCAATACATAGTGTAACTTTACATCACCAGTATGCATTATGCATATCCCAACACATACTGTAATGTTATATCCCCAGTATGCATTACACATATCCCAATACATTCTGTAACTTTACATCCCCAGCATGCATTATACATATCAATACATAGTGTAACTTTACATCCCCAGTATGCATTATGCATATCCCAACACATACTGTAACATTATATCCCCAGTATGCATTACACATATCCCAATACATTCTGTAACTTTACATCCCCAGCATGCATTATACATTTCCAAATATACTTTGCTATGTTGTTACATTCCCAGTGTATATACTTCTCAGTACATACTGATATATTTATACATCCCCAGTGAGCATTGTACACTTCCTCAAAAATACTGCTATATCTTTACATCCTTATGTGCTTTATATACAAGTAAATATTTAACATTAGCAAGGGGAATTAAAAAATAACATAGAAATTCGAACTTCATTGTTTGGCAAGAACTGTAAAAAAAATATTTTCCTGACATTCTCAAGTCAATGAAAGATAATCTAACAATAGGGCCACTAAACTTAAATATTTTTAGGTTACTTCTACTAGCAAAAATATTCAAAACAGTATGCATAACATATTTCTTACTAAACATTCAACAAAAAAATGGTAGATGGTTTGCAAATACATATATGCACCACTTTTAAGGTATTGAACTGATGGAAAGATATGTAATAATAATAATAATAATAATAATAATAATAATAATAATAATACTTTACTATATTACAGTTACATTATTATATTATATTATATTATATTATATTATATTATATTATATTATATTATATTATATTATTATATTATATTATATTATATTATATTATATTATATTATATTATATTATATTATATTATATTATATTATATTAAATTATATTATATTATATTATATTATATTATATTATATTATATGATATTATATTATATTACATTATATTATATTATAGATGACAATTTACCTTGAATTTCTTGCCACTTTTAACTTGCCCTTTAGGGGTTAGACAAGTAAAAGAGGTAGGCTTCTTGGGATCATACTCATCTTCTGTAACCCACTGGAAGCTGTACATCTGGTTTGTTGGATTCACAATAGAAAAGGTCCTGAAACAACAACAACAATCAGGCTTGTTTTTGTCTGAAAGATTGCTGATATTTCTTTTACGAATAAAACTGAAATTTATGTCATCAACATGTTTAAAGATGCTTAAAAAAAATTTGTCATATTTGTTTCACAATGTCTAATATATTTTTTTTATTTAAAATCATGAGTGAATTGCTATGTACAAGCAAACTGTTTCATCCATATTTGAAACATGAAATAATTCACAAATAATTAAAAATAGTGCACTTACTTTGCAGTTTTAACATTGACACCCACACACTCGAACTCAATAACTTTGGTGTTGGGATCAAGTGTAGTACCAGGTGGTGCCCCTCCAGGACCCCTCATCTCTGGGTTGCGACGAGCACTGGCAATGTAGTCTGAATCTTCCAATTCAAAATGGCAATATGGCATAAGGCTCTTACCCTTCAGACCAACTACTGGCCCCTGCTCTCCCTTCTCTAGGTTGGGAACCCTAAAACACAAGAAACCCAGATATCTGGTCAGTAAGAAGACCCATTTAAATATGTAATCGTATGTACTGGTATGTAACATACAGTACAGCCTCAAAAAAATCCCTAAAGCACTGTAGCTGAAAGTTTTCATTCAATTTTTCAATAACTTTCTGAGGCTGCTGACATGAAAATGTGTTACATCAAGACTGAGCATGTTATTTGACTGATGTTGAGTATTTGACAAATTGAAGTGTCAACTGTTGAATATTCAAGTAATTGAGGTTTAAACTGTCAAATAATTGAGGTTTAAACTGTCAAGTAATTGAGGTTTAAACTGTCAAGTAATTCAGGTTTAAACTGTCAAGTAATTCAGGTTTAAACTGTCAAGTATTTGATGTTTAAATTATCAATGTTTTATTGTATATGAAATGGTTAAACACTGATTATGATACAACCAGCTTACAGTGTATTACATGCTGCATTACTGATATTTTAAAAATAAATTTCTCTAAAGAACAAGAGTTTAAGACATAAATACCATGGCATCAGATTACTTAATGCTAGATGTTACTAGATGAACCAAAATCTGGACATGTAATGCATAGGTCTGAAATACCTGCAGTGTTCATTAAATATCTGAGTTCCATCTTAACTGTTTTTATGTCTAAGCTATACAAGTTCTCTTGTCAAAGATGCCTGTTTTGGAAGAAAATAGTCCACTCTATGTTACTGAGAGAAATTGTTGAAAAACTTTTTTTGGAATACAGACATCAAGTTTTATTTTCCCCCCAAATAAATATAATTTATATTTAAAATGTCTCTAAATATAAAAACTTCAAATTCACAGGCATTAAGTCTCACATTTCAAGATGCTAAATTGTGTTATCATTTTCAGACTGGAAATAAAAATCAATAGTGAAAACCTCAAGCTTCATGTAAACTACAGTCTAAGTAATAAAACCCCAGTTTTTCACATTCAGAACTTACGTGCAGACTAGTCTTCCTTCATATTCATTAGCATCAAGTGGAGAAAACTTTGCAATAAAGTTGACCTTTTTTCCAGCTGGAATTGTACCGAATTCTGGCTCAATGGAGAAAGGTACATAGGTTGTATCAACAACATCCACTCTGGACTCTGGTCTCTCTCCTTCTGAGATGAAGGTGACAGCCCTTTGGACTGTAGGCATGAAACTTTCCATTACAACTTGCCAGCTGTAGTCCATCTGAATTGATCCTTTGTTGCTTAGGGCGAACCTAGAGGTCAAAGGCAAGATATCAACACTTAATTCATTATTCTAAGATATCCCTGTCATAATTTAAACAATTAATTCATTAGTCAGAGACATTCATGTCTTGACATCAACAATTAATTCAATAGTCATGAATATCATTGTCATGGAATCAACAATTAATTTAACTGCCATGGATATTGTTGCCATGGAATCAACAAGTAATTCAATTGCAATGGATATTGTTGTTATGGAATCAACAAATAATTCAATAGTCATGAATATCATTGTCATGGAATCAACAATTAATTCAATTGCCATGGATATTTTTGTCATGGAATCAACAATTAATTCAATAGTCATGAATATCATTGTTATGGAATTAACAATTAATTCAATAGTCATGAATATCATTGTAATGAAATCAACAATTAATTTGATTGCCATGGATATTTTTGTCATGGAATCAACAATTAATTCAATAGTCATGAATATCATTGTTTTGGTAACAACAATTATTTCAATAGGCATGAATATCATTGTTATGAAATAAACAATTAATTTGATTGCCATGGATATTTTTGTCATGGAATCAACGATTAATTCAATAGTCATTAATATCATTGTTATGAAATTAACAATTAATTCGATTGCCATGGATATTTTTGTCATGGAATAAACAATTAATTCAATAGTCATGAATATCATTGTTATGGTATCAACAATTATTTCAATAGTCATGAATATCATTGTTATGAAATTAACAATTAATTTGATTGCCATGGATATTTTTGTCATGGACTTAACAATTAATTCAATTGCCATGGATATTTTTGATAGTCATGAATATCATTGTTATGGAATCAACAATTAAATTGCCATGGATATCCTTGTCATGGAATCAACAATTAACACAAATAGTCGCCGACATTAATTTCTTTACTCATGCAAACATTACTTTTTTTAATTATCTCATTCTGGTCATCTCAGTCATGGTGTCCATGCACTAAGAACTACTTTTAAAAAGAAGAAACCCTTGTTGTCTTCTGCTGTGATTGACAGAGCTGTTTTAAAATCCAACAACAACAATAGATATATAACAAAAAGAAATTCATTCATGGAGCAAATTATGGTCTCTCCAACATTGATATCACACAATTTGGAACATTTTGAAATACAAACATGCACAAGTCAAGCTACAGTGTATTGGACAGAGTTCCAGGCAATACACATCATTGGCTATACAAATTCCAACTATCTCAAGAGTTCCAGACACAAAGGTAATACACATCATCTGCTATACAAATCCCAACTATCTCAAGAGCTCCAAACACACAGGCAATACACATCATTGGCTATACAAATCCCAACTATCTCAAGAGCTCCAGACACACATGCAATACACATCATTGGTTATACACATCCCAATTATCTCAAGAACTCCAGACACAAAGGTAATACACATCATTGGCTATACAAATCCCAACTACCTCAAGAGCTCCAGACACACATGCAATACACATCATTGGTTATACAAATCCCAATTATCTCAAGAGCTCCAGACACAAAAGTAAAACACATCATTGGCTATACAAATCAGAATGATCTCAAGAACTCCAGATGCAAAGGTAATACACATTATTTGCTATACAAATCCCAACTATCTCAAGAGCTCCACACACACAGGCAATACACATCATTGGTTAAACAATTTTCCAACTATCTCAAGAGCTCTAGACACAGGCAATACATATCATTGGTTATACAAACCCCAACTATCTCAAGAGCTCCAGACACACAGGCAATATAAATCATTGGTTATACAAATCCCAACTATTTCAAAAGCTCCCGACACACAGGCCATACACATCACTGGCTATACAAAAATTGCAACTATCTCAAAAGATCCAGTCACAAAAGCAATACATATCACTGGCTATACAAATCACAACTATCTCAAGAGCTCCAGACACACATGCAATACACATCATTGGTTATACAAATTTCAACTCTCTCAAGAGCTCCTGCAAATTATTATATCAGAATGGTTTCTTCTAACTTTGTCAAAGACATCAGTGTCATTATTCATGTAAGAAGTCGAGAAATAAGATTTTCAAAGTAATAATAATAATAATAATAATAATAATAATAATAATAATAACGCTTTCTTTATAGAGGGTGACTCATTAGCCAAGGACTATTCTCCCTTGAGGTCCTCGATGATAACAATGACCACTATTGTACCATGATGGAGGTCTGAAAAACACCATTTACATTCAGAACCAGCCAAATATTGTTACAACAGTGTTTAAGTAAAAATACTATGTTGATAATCCATCTGTTTTAGAAGAAACAACCATATACAAATTTTCAGGATGGCATTAAAGCAACATTTTGGAGGCTAGATCAGAGTTGTTCATTCATTATTCCATGTGCTATTCCACAGCAAATTTCAATTTAGCTTTCCATTGCACCAGTAATTGCAATACCTGTGATGTTCCCATGACAGAAAATATGAATGTTCAAGAAAGTCAAGAATTTGAAATATTCTCAGTCACTAAACACTTCATTAGAATTGTACCCCATAGGCCTACTATATTGCACAGTACCGGTATCATACTGTGGCTTACCATAGGATGTTTTCCAAATCAGAACTGATAAAGTTAAAATTTAACCATATAAACTGTACTAATTACTAATTGTTAATTTTGCATGACATCCATTGATTAAATGTGATAATACAGTAATAATATCAAATGTTTTATGCTTCTATTTTCTCCTGTATAGAAGTTGAATACTTAGGTTTGAGAGGTCACCCCATTGCCCTCATCGTCATGGCATCAGCAAACTATTCTGGAACATCCTTTTATGGCACCAAATGTAATAATGAAGGAAATAAAACCGACCACTGCCAACAAGAATCTGATTTAGAACTTTTTCATGAAAGGTACACTACCACAGGATATGGCAGACTAAACAGAAAATGGCTTCAAAGACATGACTGTTAAATGGGATATATAAAAGGATGATGATTGCATGCTGGGTCACTTGAATAGTAAATGAGGTCTCATTAGTATATTCATTCTATACACTAAAGGGAACTAAAAGCAATCCAAATGAACTGCATTCAAGACTAACAATCTCTAACTAAGAAAGAGAATAAAACAAGATAAAACCTATGAAAATGGCTTCAGGTTTCAAATTATATTAAGCCACAACAATATTATATCCAACTGGAAGGCTAAATTTTTTAAAATAACAATCAAAACTTTGTTATTGGCACTATATTTTATTAAAAACAGACTTTTACATTTTGTAATGTTTAAGAATAAGACAGTCTTAAAAGGTTTCAAAATTTACCCCACTATTTCACTATATTGACTTTGATTAAATAACATAAGATTCTCTGATAGTCTATAAACAGGACAGAAAATTTTAAATTACTACAAAGTATACCTAAAAAATTGGGTCTGGATCATTCAACTATCTTTAATGTGAATGGACTAAATTAGAAACTTACTCAAAGACTCAAGTCTGGAACATGAGAGTGTCTTTAAAGTGAATGGACTAAATCAGAAACTTACTCAAAGACTCGTGTCTGGAACATGAGAGTGTCTTTAAAGTGAATGGACTCAATCTTGCTCTTGCACTTGGAATAGTCGGCCACTGCATTAACAAACAGCTCAAAGTTTCGGGTTGTGTCAGGGACCTCAGAATGAGCTGGTTCTGGTTCAGTCTCCACTACTTTCTTCTTAGCAGGCCTTGGAGTCATCCCTGCTGATGTGGTCTTGGTGCCACTGTGGATAAATAGATATATGTGTAAAAGTAAAGTTAATTTGCTGCACTTTATTGCTGCTAAGACAACAGCTGCAGTCTAAACGGAAATGATAAAATTAGTACGTTAAATTTTTCTATACATAAAGGTGGAACTTAGGGCAACTTACAGTAGAGTTCAGTCAAAAAATTACATTTGTCTGTCTTAATGCATTCATATTTTTTGTAACTTACCTTAGAGTATAATAAATCACAAAATTTTAACAACTGTCAAAAACATTAATCTTGTCAAATTGGTTTATCCATTCAAAATGTAATAAAAACATGATTAATAATTTGCTTCACAAAATATGTGCCCAAAAAATATTTAAGAAAAATAATCAAATACAGAAAAGTCAAACTCTACTGCCCCATACAAATCTCCATGAGCTATATTAGATTACAAGATAGAACTAATTTAAGACTGGCTAGATAGTATAGAAAGGCTATATTAGATTACCAGATAGAACTAATTTAAGACTGGCTAGATAGTATAGAAAGGCTATATTAGATTACCAGATAGAACTAATTTAAGACTGGCTAGATAGTATAGAAAGGCTATATTAGATTACCAGATAGAACTAATTTAAGACTGGCTAGATAGTATAGAAAGGCTATATTAGATTACCAGATAGAACTAATTTAAGACTGGCTAGATAGTATAGAAAGGCTATATTAGATTACCAGATAGAAGCATTTTTGTTTAGAGCAGCTAGATAGTATAAAAAAGTGAAGTAGCAATTAGAATTGTAAAATGTCAGATCCACACAATTCTAATTTAGGTATGACTAGACATCATCAAGTCTTTTAATGAAACCAACATGTTCATATGACCATCCATTTAAAAGTAGCAATAATAACATTTTCAAGATGGCCAATATGGTGATTATATTGGATGTCCAAGTGGAACTATTTTCATTTAAAACCAACCAGACAACATAATTAGTCTTCTGGTGAAAATGCCCTGTTAATATGACTTTTCATTCAGAAAGAGAGGAAATCATCCTTAGAAGTCTTTTAATGTTCATATAACCATCAATTCTGGAGAATGAAGTAGTGATAACACTATTTTCATGTCTAGATGCACAAGCAGTACCAATTTAAGGTCAACAAGATCTTGTAAAAATGTGTGTGTCAAGTTTCAAGGGAATAAAAATGTGTGCTAATGGATAGACAGACAACATGGCATCCCAAAAGATTTCCCTGTCTATGGCAGTTTTACCTTGTTTGCCATATGCAATGTTGTGATGTCAGCAATTTTCGATCATAAAGCTTGAAAGGACAAAATAATTGCTAGGCCTTAAAATATTGTTTTCTTTATGAGACAATAAGCCATAAATTATACCTTTCTGTCCCAGGAGAAAGGGGTACATCAACCCATTTGACTGTACGAATTCTATCATCCCAGTCTGCCACCTAAAAGACATTGAAAAAATATAATTTCTAAAAATAAAATAAGGCAAGAGTATGCAATTTACTTTTGCATTCGCAACAGCAAAACAGCATACATTAAGATCTTCCATTTCCATGAGAAATTTATTTAACTAATCCTGATGTTTAGGTAGGAATAGAAGTAAATTTATAGTAATTTAATAGGTCTTCATTTAGCGATGCAATCATCAATGTTAAACCAACATTTTACAATGAAGTCTTTCTCAGTTTTTAAGTTTGAAAAAGTTACCCTTTTTTACAGTACTTTTTAACAATAATTACATTTTATTATTCGGCTTTATCCATTAGTGAATATATTATTATGTATGTTGCAGAAAGAAATAAAATCATGCCAAAATTTAAGTGGCAATTTTATAACATTATTTAAAGTTAATCTCATTAGAATTTACAAAAATAAATGAAGCCATACCTGGTCTGGTGGCTTGTTAAAGGTGATCTTGGTGATTTTACACAGGACTGGCTGTTCTTTCATGATCTTAGGCTGGTCTGATTTAAACGTCACAGTCATATCCTTGGAGCAGTTGGCATGGAGATGACCTACTTGTGGTATGAATTTCAGCTGGGAATGATCTGACCACTGGAAACGGATGCTGTCTGTCTTGGAATGGTTAGTCATGGCAAAGGTCAGAGTTCTGGGCTCATTAATATAACAGTCACCAAAGCTGATGAGATTTGGCTTTGCAGCTGGAGAAAGATTTCATGAAGACTTTCAGATTACCATAAAAAGCAATTTAATCTACTTGGAAAGTCTAGTTTAGATTACTTAAAATAGTAAAATCTTTCTTTTCAATATATGACACTGGCTTTTTAAATTTTCTTGGCATATTCTATTTTGCTGCTGGATTACATGCATGCACACACATATGCACACACACACACACACACACACACACACATTTATATCAAGTTAAGTCTGTTTTTTTTAGTACATGACAGACTTTCTATCCTTCATCAGCTTATTTTATTTGGCTGTTGGATTCCATGTATGCATGCAGATACATACCTATATCATCTCTAATTTTAATATGATTATGTCAGTTTTACCTTGTTTGCCATGTGCAATGTTGTGATGTAAGCTATTTTAAACCATCAGAACAGTGTGTGCTAATTGTCTAACCAAATTATAATATTTTAAAAAGCTCTTTTGTAAGTATAGTGCTTTTGCACTATAATGTATCCCTGAAGAAGTCAGTTTTCTTTTAAGAATGATCCTGTTCCCATATTATTTACTAACAATATTATCAAATGCATCACTATTAAGTAGCCTCACTGTTCCCATATTGTTTACTAGCAATATTATCAAATATGTCACAATAAAGCAGCCTCACTTTTATGGCTCCAATAAATGGCATTATCATGATGTAGTAATGTCCTTGGCATATAATTCATGTACACTGCAAGTGTTTAGCAGTGAACTAGAAAAAGACCTTTGGGTTTTATGTCTCTTGAGTGTTCTAGACTAAGTATACAATTGTCACTGTATGAACTACAATAAGTTCAAAGCTGTGCTTGCAGAATAAAAGATAAAAATAATCTAAAAATTCTCATGAAATGGCAAACAGTGTAAGGTTCAAGTTATATACTATACTATCTTAGGAGTCAGATCCAACTGCAAAAAGCATAGACCCAGTTCTCCCATTGCATAATGCACCAACACATGTGAGTCTAGCAATTTCTTCTGAGTAATAAGTCAAACTAACAATACTCTGATTTGTGGGTGCATTATGTGATGTTAGATCAGGGTCTATGTTTTTGAATTTACGTGAATACTTATGATATTTGTATAGCACGTAATGATATGACTTACAGGTACAAACTTAACTCTTTGAACCCTAATCTCCCCCATATTTCGGCACAATAACCCGAGCCTCCCCGGCAATTTTTGACAATTTTATAAAAAGTAAAATTTTGCAAAATAAAAGTAATATTATGCCTTAGAATGATAATCCACTATGATATAACAGCAAATATCAAATTGTCTCTTTTCAAACATGCTTATAAAATGCCTTTTATTACTATGACTATGTAACAAACTGTCTCAAAATTTCTTCATATTTCATATTTTTCATATTTTTTTTTATATTTCACTGACCATCTAGCGAATAACATAACATAGGCTGGTATACCGGCCTTTTGGGTTATGACGGTAGATAGCTAGGCCGGTATACCGGCCTTTCAGGTATATACACCGTTACAACCGGCCAGTAAACCGGCCTGTCGGGTTCAAAGGGTTAATACTGTTAATACTGTGAATCCAACACTTTCATCTTGTAGGATACCATGATGTGACATTAACTTTATATTCATTAATAAACCAACTCAGTCAAATTTTATCTACCAAAAAAAATTACAATGTTTCAGTGGATTAACTATTTCACCACGAGTGCCAAAATACATGTTTTTTTACTGCCCCCCCTCCCCACCTTACTGTCACTTTAATTTTTATTTTATTTCTGGTTGGGCCAGTGCACCAAACACATGGTCAGGCCCTACAGTTTTACCACTGCATTGTTAATCATAAAGTTTGCAGAGGTTCAATTGTAGAATATTAACAATGTCTGTGTAAACATAATGCTATTGTCTGTCCTATTCTGACTGCTTTGAAGTTCCCTGACTGGCTTTAAATGACAAAATTGTATTTCCAGTTGCTAACTAATGACAGATGGCACTTAATTTAGACAGATGACTTGACCATTTAATAAACTTTACTTCAAATCTATCAGCTAAGTTGGGGTACCTTGAGACAGGGGTGTCAAACTCATTTGCTATGTATGGCAGGCTGGTTTTGATAAAACTAACTTCATTCAAGCCATTAATATCAGGAACTATGATAAACATATAAATTTGACACTAAAAAGAGACCTTGTCTACAGGCTGGAATAATGAGTCTGGCAGGCTATATGTTTGATGATCAGAAAACTATTCCAGGACCCATGTCACCAAAATATGCTACACTTAAAATTAGAAAAGTTTTTATGTCAGTCTTTAATTTCACCGTATTGGATCTGCTCCAGCTTCAAATCTAGAATCCACTATGAAAGTGTAAAAAAAGTATATTGTTTCATTCCTACCTGGTACATCATCTTCTGCCAGGCTGCTCTCATCAGATTCGGGGTCAATTGGCATCTCAATGCTGTGAATCTTATTCAAAGAAATCTCATCCTCATAACCTTCACCCACAAGCTGGATCACTGAATCCTCATACTGATTGTCAATTACAGCAAGGCGTATGTGGGCTTGAGATCTCTGTATAGATTCGGGCTTGAAAGTCACATTGAAAGAAGCAGTCTCTCCAACATTAACAACTAATGAAGCAGTGTGGGGTCGGCGTGACGGCTCTACCAAATTATACAATCAGTATTACAAAGTTGAATTGAATTATATCACAAGAAATATCAATCGTGTCATGAAAGTGGATACCTTTTCATCTAGAGTCACAGAAAACCATTTTGTAGTAATTTATGCCTAATTTTATTTCATTATATTTTTTTACTTTTAAATTTTAAGTGATTATGCAAAATATTAGCAGGAAATTCATACAGTATCTCCCAACTCATTCATTCTACCATGCTGACTTCTTCTGAAGGATGGACAGTCCTAGAGATATAACAGGTGGATAAGAGGATAATTGAAATTAACAAGTTGATTGTAGAACCCTATAATAATATAGAGCTATCATGAATACAGTACAACAAAGGTGAAAAGAAATCAAATACAATTTGACGAGCATGAACGGTTTCTGATCCATTATTTTCTTGTTGCTGGTAAAACTTTAAGAATGGTCTAAATGAGGTAATTTATGTTAATTTTAATCCATATCTAAATAACACCTGGAGAATTAGGCAAAGAGCATTTTCCTGATTATACAATTTTAAAACAAGGTAAAAAATCTACAATGGTTACCTCCTTCATCCATGATGGCATTTGTCATGTCTGCAGGCTTTAGCTTGAATACTCCATCTGGATCTATCAGGTCAATGTCCACCTTTAATTTTAAAAAAGAGAATGCTTTTGTTTCCAAACTTACAATAAAACATACTGACAAACCTGCCCTGAAGGCATACATGTAATTCTACCAGCACTAGGACAAAAATTCAATTTTAAAAGTCATCTGCATATACATTAATTATTAAAGTTGAAATCTACTGCTTTTGAAAATTAAAAGATTAAATATTACAAAATATTAATAAAATCTTATTTTTATGTGTTGTATCTTTATATTACATAAACCAAATGGAACAGTTAACTGGAAATAAGAAATGTTCCACCACTGCAAAAGATGCAACGATACATGCTGAGTGATTATCAGATAAGAATTATTAAACAACAGTTAACATGTATACACAATATGTTATTAATTGATTAAGCTATTGTTGTAATTTGGAGAGCTTAGAGCCAAAGGATGGATGCTGTTTGAAATGTTTTAAGTAATAATAAGATCAAAGGGCTTTTAAAATTGGCTGATCTTTGCTATAGGTGAGACAAAAGAGAATAATCAAAACCTGATTTAGGCAGAAAAACTGTAGCAAGCATTTTGTGTTCATTTTTCAAGGGAAAAAAATTACATGGTGGAAGGAGCGTAGGCAGGTGGTTCTTTCCACAAATAATTTTAGGTTCAATGCAGCATTTACACTAAAAACCACAAATGTCTACTGGCATCCCAGCTGCTATATGAATGACAAACCAACTGACCTAATGTTTAATCACATGCTCCAACTCAGTCATCTGATTGGTTCAACATGACAATATTCTAAATTTAGTTACTAGCTTATTAACATATACCAGCAAAGGCTCCAGTGACCTAATGGTTAAATAGTCTATCTTGCATATGAGAAGTATTGAGTTTGATCCCCCAAGTGAATCATACCAAAGACTTATAAAAATGGTACTACCGGTAATTGCTGCCTCGCTCTGCATTCAGCTTTAAGAGGTAAACAAGTATGCTGGTAATACTGCCCACCTCTAAAAGGTACCAGAAAAACACTTTTACAAAATTCTGGTGAATTATTAGTAAGTCCATTAAAGAGTGAAAAACTTTCCATTATCAATAGTTATGGCCATAGCAAGTAAATTCCATCATGATTCCTATTAATTTCATTTATGGTATATTTCAAATTTCATGTACCGGTATATTTATCTTAAATTTATTTATGGCAATTATTTTCTGGAATATGGATACCAATCAATTTGATTTTACATATGGCCTAAAAAGGAGCAAATTTTATAACTCTAATACAAGTATATATTTCTAAATTTCTCTAATATAGTTCTGTATAGATACTCAAATAAAATATATTACTAGTGTTGAGATCATCTACATCTGCTCCTCCTCCATGCAAGCCATCCTGGTTTGGGCACTTTGTGGCATTCCACACAAAAAAATGTCATGAAACTATTAAATGAAAGACTTGGCATTTATCTAGCCACATAATTAGCATTTTATTTGTGTCTGTAGGCATGAAGTACACTATTATAAAGTTATAAAAATCAGTTTTCAAGGTCTCAAGGTTAATTTTGGGCTGTTTGATTAAAAAGAACATACTAGAGTTGGTAGGGATATTTCACTGAAATCCACAACCATTAAAAAGTATTTTCCCTCATTGCCCATCACATAGAGTGTTCTGCATATGGACATCATCTATATTGACTCTTTTAGCTTGCCTTCTGACTCTGGTACACTATTTTAGCTTGCCTTCTGACCCTAGTACACTCTTTTAGCTTGCATTCTAACCCTGGTACACTCTTAGCTTGCCTTCTGACCCTAGTACACTCTTTTAGCTTGCCTTCTAACCCTGGCATACTCTTTTAGCTTGCCTTCTGAACCTGGTACACTCTTTTGACTGAAATAGTTCTTATAAAAGACTCAAATCTATTGTGTTTATTTTATACAGTAATAATCTCACCTTGCTAGGCAGGCTTCCATCATTCAGCAGGACAAGTGGCAAAGTTTCGGTGCTTCGAACCAAATTCTTCTTAAACAGCATCAATGGCTGTCCTCTCTTATTCCTAGTTGTTGGCTTCACGATTGTGATTCGTGGCAAGTTTCCATCTCCCACTAATTCAAAGGTCAGGTTCCTACCTTTGATTTGATTTGGTGCTATGCCATCAATAACAGCCTCAAAAGTGGCATTGAAACTCTAAAATTACAAGAGATTGAACAAATCAAATCAGACTATTATCTTCTTCAACTAAAGCTACTTTGATATAAAGCAAATTATGTGGCAATGCAACATGCATAGCTTCACAAATATGATGCATATGAAGTGCATAGTTTCGAGTTAAACAGATGCTGTTGGAGAGCAGGTAAAATTAAATTTGACCTTTATTTTCTCATTGTAAAATTTTATATTAAATTTGGTTTCAATTCATAAGGCACTTCAAATTAAAGCTATTGAGCAAAAGAAAATTTACAATGGATGGAACATGACAGGACAGGACAAATTTACCAAGATAATACTACCATATCTGCCATGACATGACGGGGCACATCTAAAACCCCGATTTTTACTCGCCATCCCAACAATGAATCATTACTTTCAATGTGAACATTTAATGTATAAATATTAACAATTATTGGCAAGTTCATGAACAGCAGTAATGATTATTTGAAGATGGATTTTAATCCATATATAAAACACAAATCATGAATTACTTTCGTCATCTAAATAGTGTTCAAGTGTGATTCACTTTTGAAGACAAAAAGTCAAAATGCATTTAATGTGATTCAGGAAACAAAAAGCTATCAGTAAAGAAAGCAAAGCCCATCAAGAGCACCTCAATCTTCTACCCTACACGCCTGCCTTAGCATCTCTATATTCTACCCTACAAGCCTGTCTTAACACATCAATATGCTACTTTACAAGCCTGCCTTATCACCACAATATTTTACCCTACAAGCCTGCCTTAGCACCTCGATATTTTACCCTACAAACCTGTTTTAACACCTCCATATGTTGCCCTACAAGCCTGCCTTAACGCCTCAATATTTTACCCTACAAGCCTGCCTTAGCACCTCAATATGTTACTTTACAAGCCTGCCTTAGCACCTCAATATTTTACCCTACAAGCCTGTCTTAGCACCACAATATTTTACCCTACAGGCCTCCCTTAGCACCTCCATATGTTGCCCTACAAGCCTGCCTTAACACCTCAATATTTTACCCTACAAGCCTGCCTTAGCACCTCAATATGTTACTTTACAAGTCTGCCTTAGCACCTCAATACTTTACAAGCCTGCCTTAGGACCTCAATATTTTACCTTACAAGCCTGTCTTAACACCTCAATATTTTACCCTACAAGCCTGCCTTAGCACCTCAATATGTTACTTTACAAGCCTGCCTTAGCACCTCAATATTTTACCCTACAAGCCTGTCTTAGCACCTCAATATTTTACCCTACAGGCCTCCCTTAGCACCTCCATATGTTGCCCTACAAGCCTGCCTTAACACCTCAATATTTTACCCTACAAGCCTGCCTTAGCACCTCAATATGTTAC
Organism: Unio delphinus; assembly: GCA_029339505.1. Classification (NCBI taxonomy): domain Eukaryota; kingdom Metazoa; phylum Mollusca; class Bivalvia; order Unionida; family Unionidae; genus Unio; species Unio delphinus. The sequence continues at coordinate 12,143,540 of JAQISU010001238.1, forward strand.
TTTACAAGCCTGCCTTAGCACCTCAATATTTTACCCTACAAGCCTGTCTTAGCACCGCAATATTTTACCCTACAAGCCTGTTTTAACACCTCCATATGTTGCCCTACAAGCCTGCCTTAACACCTCAATATTTTACCCTACAAGCCTGTATTAACACCTCCATATGTTGCCCTACAAGCCTGCCTTAGCACCTCAATATTTCACCGAACAAGCCTGCCTAAGCACCTCAATATTTCACCCTACAAGCCTGTCTTAACACTTCAATATTTTACCCTATAAGCCTGCCTTAACACCTCAATATTCTACCCTACCCTACAAGCCTGCCTAGGAACCTCAAAATTTTTCCCTACAAGCAGGCCTTAACACCTCAATATTTTACCCTACCAGCCTGTCTTAACACCTCAATATTTTACAATATAAACTCTTCTATATCACATCAACATTATGCCATATAAGTTTGTGTATAACACTTCAACATGTTACCTTTAAGGTAATATATAACACTTCAACACTTATCATACATCATGTGTACAACACCTAAACATTTCACTGCATAAGCTCATAACACCTCAATGTTTTGCAACATAAGCTTCCATAAAACACCATAATATTCTACCAATATTTAAGGTCACGAATAACCAGTGCTAAATAGAATAATAGCTAGATGCCCGGGCCCCTTTAATTTTAGATAGGGCCTCTGTGAGGTGCCCATCAGGCTTGTTGAAGGATTTATTTAATTTTACCTGAGAAAACTCTGATTGTGCTGATGAAATCTGTAAAAGTGCTTTCAAGATGTTGACATACCAGCATCACATGCAGCAATCTAAATCTTATCACCACTGTCCTACATGAAATTAAGATGTCATTTTAATCAAACTGAAGCATGGCATGTCATGCTAATAATACGATTTTGTACTCCCAAACCCCCTGACATGGTCATGTTTCAAGAAAAACAATTTTCAGCAATCTTAACCCACCCACCATGACAAAAAAAACAAAAAACATATAGCATGTATAAATGGCAGTTATAATAGGAGCTGACATAAAACTATCCCATGGCTAGTTTAAATAGCAGCAATGAAATACAAAGAGATCAATTATAAACCACCATTTCACATATTACATATACTTAACTGTCTGACAATAGCTAGTGAAATATGTTTGAAGTGGGTGAGCCCATTGTTCTGATTTGCATAGGTTGAAGCAAGAAGTAGAATAACCCATAATAGATAAATTAAGGAGATGCCAGATGTGTGTACAAGAACAAAAGTTTTCACATATTACTTGCCTTGAATGAAAATGTTTAAGTCAAATGTATGTATATGTTTTGAAAAGTTTGTGAAAGTTTGTGAATAGCTTTAACATTTCTTTTGAAGTAGATTTTTATTGCATGAAAGGAATGCAAAGCATGATTATTTCAGTTGTCAGAATATTGTTAAAGTGAAATTCATTTATGAAGCCGATTTAGGAAGCAATTAGCTATTAGCAAAGCCCCCCAAAAAATAAATTTCAGAACTCTGGTTGATGGAATTTTACTTTGTGAAGCATTCCAAAGGAAAAAAAAGTGGAAAAAATATAAATAAGGGAGGCGGCTATTCTTTGCACAAGCTGAAAACAACACTTCATCATACATCTGACCAGGATTCACTCAGAGATTCCAGCAGAGAAGTTTGAACACCTGAATTTTCCAGTCCCTAGTGAGTGTGGCGCTGCAGCATTAAGAGCTCATAATTAGGACTGGTCATCCTGGTGTCAGGATAATGTAACTCAGTGAGACATCATGCCACTTGTCTGCAGTATGAAGTCTCAGTGCTGGACATCATTATAAACTGCCACACTGCAGACATTGTAGCAATATGACTGAAAAACTGTAAAGCTACATTAAAAATCCAAATCAAGCACACACACACACACACACTCACACCCCTAGTGAGTGTAATGATGAACACTAATGACAGCTACATTACCTTCAAACCCCAATAAACCCTATTGAATTTATATTTGAATTGTAGGTATTACAATGCTAAGTGACAATATTAAAAAAAGGGGAATTTTGGGCATGTGGAAATTGAGAGTCCAGGTTTGTGGAATTTCACTCAAGGCTTGTGAATTTCATTAAATTTAAAAATATTCTTTGGGAAATAACCTCAATATTTTAACTCATTAGAGGGAGCTAGATGGGTGAGGATGAAATAGTTCATTCTATTTTCATTTCATAACTAATTTGGGCTTAAGGAGTCCATCTTGTTGCTATGTGAAATAAGTGCGGACAGTTGGTAGGAGGTATGCAGCTGATTCAAATCATGCTATTGCTCAATGTCAGTCCATTATATGATTTTCATTGGTGCTCAAATAAATTTTTGTTCAGTCTCAAAATTCACATCAATAATAACAACTATGATTTTTTTATTAAAGTAGCAAATTAGAATTAATTTGTCTTAAATTACCGGTAATATCTATTATTTAAAGTTATATATACTGAAACAGAGAATCACTGTCACGTTGTACAAACTTCTCAATGTTTCAGTCCATCATTATTTCAGCTTAATGAAAGATCTGATAGACTACCCACCAGATTGACAAAGTACATGTATATCACTGTTTCTACTACCTGTAACATACAAGCATTTGTAAACACTGCTGATTTACTGCATACTACACCAGCTAATCATTCTTTTATATACTGTTTAAACTACCTATGATTTTGAGCAAATAAAATCAACTTTAATCTAATGACATTATTATGTAATGGCTGAACAGGCTCTATATGCTGTTTGTTCTATGCATCATTCTGATTTTGAGCAAACAACACAGGCTTTGATCAGATAACATCGCAGGCCAGGCCATTTGATCTACATATGATTCTTTTTTGATGAAAACAACATAGACTTTGATCTGCAGGCATTATTGTGTGAGGGAGGCCTTGGTCAATGCTGTTTGGTCTACAAATGGGTTTGATTTTGAGAAAATAACATGGGCTTCGATATGATGCATTATAATGTAATAGCAAGTTTTGGTCTATGCTGTATGTTTTACATATTGTAATTTATGAGTAAACACTGTAGATTTTGATATCCTAGCAATATTGTGTATTGGTAAATCTGAGTTAATGCTATTCATATTTGGGTGCGATTTATACATTGTAAATGCCATCATCAAATCAATAAACTATTCTGTCTGCTAAATATTAGGACAAACTTTCTACCAGTAAATTTTGACCAATATCCAACCATTTAGTACTTTACCTGCATTGACTGTGGGGTAAATGTGACAGTCGCATACACGTAGCTGTGGTTCATGATTTGCATTCTTGGTGGATCGACTTCAAACACATCAAGCTGTTTGGCAGTCCCCTTAGCAGGAGGAACTTTGATGGAGAAAGTCACATCACATGGGACCTTCTGATTGTTGGAGATCTTGAATCGAGCTTTTGCTTTTCTTCCAACAATCACATTGTTGAATATGAATTTCTTCTCATCTTCAATAAATACTCCACCAGTTTCCAGCAACTGCAAGAATAAGTAACAAATACTGAAAATCACACTGTTTTAGCATCAATAAATTTTAGTTAGTCTCTGATTTTTGCATATTTATTGACTTTAAATTTTAGTAAATTTTCTGCAAGCAAAATTAATATTTTTAGTGTTACATGAATTGGTTTTATGCTAATCTAAAAATAATCATGTCTGTTTGAAAACTATGTTATGTAATATAAATTAACTTATTGTCACTTTATTTCAACACAATGGATTCTTAAAAATGGTCTATTTCTAATGTTTATCAACAGAATAATGCAATAATGTTCTCTTATGTTATATGCTAGTAGTAAATAAATATCAATGAATGTCTCATATCTAATTATATACTTGATTATAAATTTAGTCAAACTGCAAAGATTCAAATCTAAAATTGTATTATACATAATGTGCCTGCAGATTAGGGTATATGCAATTTGCATATGGATATATCTTACAAACATGTACAGTACAACCCATCGTGTACTACCAATGTTAACAAAACCAGATGTAAACATAACTGGCGAGGAGGGTGGGGAGCTGAAAAAATTTAATTTCATGTAAAAGTGAAATATTTATGTAAGGATGAACTGTATCATTGAGTATGATTTACACTGAAGAAAAGCAAACAATGGAAATTTTGATTAAATACACTTGTATATTGACAACTTACATTTGTGATACCTTTGTATAATCAACTTCCTTAATGGCCTGATATATAGTTTCATGAGATTGTACATTTAATTTGCATTTCATGCTGCTAATGGTCTCCATCATACACATAAAAAGTTACTTTTTAACTGCAAAAAAGAAAGTTTTGATGGTACAATAAAGTAGTTCCAATCACCAATCACTTTAGTTAGCGAAAATGCAACAATCGATCAGATTCCATTGCTTTTATTAAAGTTTATTTCTGACTTCCATTTATGAAGAATGGATTGCTTTCATTTAAGATTGTATCCAGCTTGCTTTGATGAATGGTTCATAAGATAGTGAAGTTGTCATCAAAGACAAACTTTCGAGGACTAAACAAATGCCTATTTGTATAAAAACCTAGTAGCAAGGTCAAAAAAAATTCTAGAGCAAAGTAAGTTGGAAGTGGCAGATTGTTGACATAAACAATAAGAAAACAAAGGATTAATTCAAGTTGGGACCTCAAGCTTCTGCTGCGTAAAAGCAAGATTTCCTAGAACCGTCAACAATAATGCATCAATACTGGTTTCATGAGAACTGCAATGAGATCAAGCAAATTACTGGATGAGAAAGACTGCCTACTTCAAACCTACCTCAATAACCCTAAGTCCATCTCTAATAAAGATGCATACAACAATATATGAAGAACTTTACAGCAGAAACTCTGTCAGATGCAAGACACATGGCTGACCAACAAAGCTGCTGAGATCCAGTGCATCGGACCAGCAAAACATGAAGAACTTCTACACTGCTCTAAAAGAAGTGTATGGACCAACATCCTCTGGATCACCCACCCCACTTCTCAGTGCAGATGGGAACACTCTAATTACAAACAAAGAGAAGATTCTTCAATGATGGGCTTAACACTTTGAAAGTGTCCTGAATCGCCCTTTATCCATCAAAGATGAAGCCATCAGTTGTCTCCCCCCAAAACCCATCAATGAAGCACTGGATGACCTCCAATCATGCTTGAGACACAGAAAGCAATATGTCTGTGTTCCAGTGGCAAAGCACCTGATTCAGACTCCATCCCAGCTGAAGTCTACAAGGAAGGGGGCACAGCCTTGATTGAAATGCTGCAAAGACGATCTGAAAGTTGCAGTGAAAGCATTCAAAATAAACCCTGATTCCTGGGAGCAACAGCAAGCTATCGAGTCACTTGGCATTCTTCTGTGCACAAAGGCTCCAAGTTGTGCAAATCTAGCAGAGCAGCAGCTACAGAGTTGAAGAGGCAAGCAAGAAAATCAAGAGCCATCAACCCTCCTAGAGATGTTCCACTCATCCACTGTCTCTTATGCAAACAAGCGGTCCATGCAAGGATTGACCTCATCAGCCACTTGCACATGCAAAAAAAAAACCAGTACCTCCAACCCTTGGGTGACTCGTTGAGTGGTCCTTGTTGAATAAATGGATGAACAACAACTTTCTAGAAAGTCTTATGTATACAATCAGTTATCTTTTATGACATGTGGTGAGGATTTGCATCAGGCCTATTCTACAACCAATGACATTCAGGCAGACATTTTCATCAACAAAGCATCTTGTCAACATAATTGATTTTGATATAAGTGATGGGAGCATATATATGGACTATAATTTTAATACTTGTAATAAAAATACTGGTCATAAAAAGCAAATAAAAGCTTAAAAAATGATTTGGGTTTTACAACCTATCACAAAACTACTATGCATGCTTTCTACAGCAAACAATTACTTGAACCCGGTAACTGTTTTTCTCAAATGCTCATTCACCAAAGTACACTTTTTGCATTATTTGATATAAGGAATCAGTGATCTTCAACCTGTGCAAATCTGATTTAAGTTTTAAACACTCATTAGGAGACAAATTGTGACAGGATAAATTAATCTCCTACACTTCTGTATAGCTGGCATTATTTAGGGATAAATGTTTAGCTAGTAGTGTAAGAAATGCACACCCCAACCTACACATTTTAAAGTTTAACTTTTGCGATATATCAATAATGTTTCAATATATCGTAAGTTGTTAACCCCAACAAGAATTTAAACATGACCACCATATTCAAACTCTAGGCAAATTTTGGCAATGACCTACCTGGTTGGAATGTTGCCATGCATTGAGATTCTTGCAAATTCTGTGCTCCTCAAAAATTGACCCTATGTCATCCACATTAATGGATGGAATGCAAGCTTCAGCTATCAGCTTATATGGGATACCTCCTGGGTTTATGTTTGGATCTCTATCAGCTATGTCTATAGCAAGTTCCTGTGAAATAAAATTCATTGGCATATATTATCCTTTGTTCGTTGAGCCTGCCTTATTATCGTTTAGAAATGGAGATGAGCTCATCAAAAGAAAAGAAATCTGAAATGATTGTTAAATCTGTGGAGAGAGTAGGATAGTTACAGTAATGTGGCTACAAATCCTGTTCTTTATACTAAAAATAAATTAATAAGTGCCATTAATATTATTTCAATGACTAGTTTTCATTAGAGTTATATCCTTAATTAGTATTTCTATTCATCATGTCAACTTATGACAAACACTAAATAGGCTGCTTAATCAACAGATTGCGACTCTATTGATCTGTCAAGTTATTTCATTTAGGTTCTTACATTTGGCTAAAAATTTCTGTAAGTACACATCACTAACTTTTAACTAGTTAAATGTTCAAAACAATATAACTTTAAAACATATTTTTTTATTGGACAGATGTTTTGTTTCTTTTATGAATAAAATTTCTTTCCGACATTCACTCAATTCACCTTTTGATAGTAGCAATTTTTATTGCAACTTAATTAAGCTTTATGTGTCCAATAATTAGAAAAATTGTAGGACTGAAATAAAATAAAGTTAATTACCTCATCAAACTTGCCAATTTGTTCTGCAACACAATCTACAGTGACAGTCTGGTGTCCCCCGGGCAAAACAATTCCAAATGCAGGGAAGATGGTGAATGGACCAAGCTGAAGCTTTGACTGGCCACCTCCCACTTCTTGCCTGTAAGATGCAATAAAATGATTTAGGAAACATATACTGAGTAATGAATTCTTGTTCTACAATGCTTATGGAAACAGCATAATAATTATGTCTAAACTATCATTGAGTCATTAACAATAAATTGTATTAAAATTATCAAGATTAATTTATTCAAATTTCTGCTTATTGTGAAATTGTTACAAGTTTCAAGCATGGTGCTTCCTCAGGTACAAATGTAGCTAAATGTATAAAAACCAGTAATCTTCCTGTTATTAAAAAAATATATGCATTTCTTTTCAAAATAAAACAGTAATAACCATCTATTTAATACATAATTGACCATTCAATATTATTACATATATATCTGGCCCCAGTTTCACTAATATTATCAAACTTTCGCTTGAAATTGAGGTTTTACCATATCTCAGTTGTGAAACTTCAGACATCATTATTTTTGTCAGTATAGTAAAAAGGATGTCAAATCAAATTCTACTTTTAAATTTAACACATCGAAACTTTTTCATTTCTAAAAAAAGAATAGAGGTATGCCTAAAATGAGGGAATCCTCCACATTTCTTTAGAGATAAGGCAATAGTATCTCGGGGAAAAAACAATGTTGCAAACCAAGCAATAAAAGGATATTCAAAGATCTCAATTTGAAGAAGAAATGTAGAATCGTTTCATGAAAATGGGGCCTGGTTAATACTTTTCAGTAAATCCAATAAACTTATTTCATTCAGAGTGAAACAAATAATATTTAAACTAAATTTTTATACCTTTTGTTTCATTTTGAACTATTTTATTGTCATAAATGTTGAAAAATTGAGTTGGTTACAACTTTTCACAAGTTAGATTAATCCTTTCCCCTATTTCTCCTATAAGTGATAGCAAATGTTCATGGATAGTGGCACTGAAAGTAATATGATGCAATACAATTATATCTAAGACTATATGATTCAAGGAAAATAAGTAACAGAGAGATGAATAAATTAATGGTCATGGAAGAAATTGGAGACAATAAAACAAAATCAATACAACTGCAAATAATGAAGAACATTGTATCTTTTTTTTGTCAAAATAGCAGTAATTGAGTAGAAAAATCAGATTTGAATACTCCATACTTATTTAAAGTGCTTTGCATCTATAATCCAACAGGTGAATATTTTAGCCTTAAAGGTAGACCTGAGACCCCCTTATCACTTAACTCTAAATTATTAAATATCATGATTTATGAAATATCTGAAAATTTCTACCCTATGGTATCAACGGATATCGAGATATTTATTTTAAATGTACATGTCATAAATATTCTCCGTAAATCAAGTACAACTTCGGCAGTTTCTGTGATCTCAGGCAGTGTGACATCACAAGAGGAACCCAACATTGCAAGGAACCATTGTTGTATCGTTATCAAGCGTAAAGCGTCTCTTCATTAAAGCCAGTGATTTTGTCATTTGTTTTAGAAATTTCTAACATGTATTCCTCTGTTAAAGTTATCAACAGAATATATATTGTAAGTGGAGATTTCCACCAATCGTATTAATTACCGGTAGTATGGTTATTAAAAAATAATTCATATTGTTGTTTGTTGTGAGAAGGAGAGAGGCAAGTGAGTTCTATTTACAGTCTGTGAACACATCCCCGTTTGTTTGTACACCATGCCGATTTCAGTAACGAAAGGCATAAACAAAATAAAAAATCCATAAATCTTACTCAGTTCATTCATTGATTTATAATTTCTAACCCAACTGTGACCAGGGTGTCCATAACACTCTCAATGTCTGCGCGTCTCATGCTTAGCGGAACTTTTCATACTAACACAACACCATCTTGCACACAATTTGGGCAAATCTATTTTCCAGAGTGACATCATTGCTCCTATTTGTTTACTCCCAGACACTTCCCTCAATTGCACATCCACCCCTTTGCTGAAAATGGACTTGTCCAGAAATTGGAAATTGATGTCGAGGAGGGCCAAGGTTGTAATGAAAACTTCCGCTAAGCATGAGACGCGCAGACGATGCAATCGGGTTAGAAATTATAAATCAATGAATGAAGTGAGTAAGATTTATGGATTTTTATTTTGTTTATGCCTTTCGTTACTGAAATCAGTAGGGGGGGGGCACAAACAAATGGGGATGTGTTCACAGACTTTTTCATCGGTCATATTAGTTTCTTTGGTTATTGAGCTGATATTTTTTCTTTGAATCTGCAGCGGTGGATATATTACTGCAACTGCAAAAAACTTCAGTAATAGAGAAGGAAGTTCTGTCGTGTATATATGTCTAGTTCACGTGGGAGCAACCTGCTACTATGGTTGTGCTGTAGATTTATAGGAAAACTTCATGTTACTAAACGGGTCTCTCTAAACACCCCAAGACACCCCAAGACTCTCCAAGAACACCTTAAACTTACATAATACTCACTTAAAATTTCAACAACAGTACGAAAAACCCAAAACAAACAAACAAACAAATAAAAATTGCAAATATTTAGCGATACTTTGTGTAACAGTAAAATTAGTAAGGTCACGAGTTGCCAAGGGAAACAACTCCCGTTTTGATGAAGAGTATTCCGGTACAGTAACGTGAATATTAATCAACATTTATAAATAATTAGCAATACCACAAATAAGTCCTTAAAATAATTTAAACAAAATGGCAAATTTATTGTATATAAAATTATTTGTTTATCTCAATAACAATTGAACTATTTCTTCATCCTTTCTTTTGGACAAATATTAACATGGAGCCTAAACAATTCAACAATTCAAATAAATGAGAGAAGTATGAAACATCGCCATTGAATGAGGAAATTGTTTAATATTATATATATAAAATTAAAGATATTGGATGCATATAGTTTGTTTCCGTAGATTATCAGAAATAGGGCCATCAACCAATACTATAAAACATCATTGATAGTAACAATGTCCGTATGTGTGTTTTCTTTTCTTTTTTTCCACTTCTTGGTATGTTTTTACTAGATTTGGTGCTATATATGCAATATTAAGGTGATCTTGGGGTGTTTAGAGAGACCGGTACTAAACTGATGTTTTAAAACTAAACCTGGGTTTCTACATGTGTTTGACTGTAAATTTGTTTAGTTGTAGTATATCATGTTATTTGACTGGTGTTTTTAAAACCAGCCTTTAAGGCTATCCAGTTCGTATAGATACATGTTTTTCTGTATATGTTTTATTATAAGTTTATTTTGATATGGTGCTGTAAAACTGGTGTTGTTGAACTAGCCATTAGGGGTTTCCAGTTATTCAGCATCCGCGTTCCATTTGACATTATTTCCTTCATTTATAGGTAAATAAATAAAGTTAGTAACTTCACTATAATATTTTGTCATTTATCCGGGCTGTGTAAATTAAATTTTCTGGGTTAAATAGCCCTAATGTTTTTTTTATTCGAGTTATTAATTTTTCCCTTGGTTTGTCTCATAGATGTTAAAAACGTTAAAATTAAAATAAAAAATGTAAAGAAAAATAATAAAAACGAAAAAAAACGTATGAGTAGTTTTTAGGCAACACAAAAACCAATATTTTATTTATTTACATGCTACATGCCAGTTTTAAAGTTTCAGATATCAGCACTATGTTGTAGCATGTTTACGTAAAGTATCGTAGGCTAGCATCATAGATTCATTATTGATCAATATTTGTTATCTAGAGTATGACAGAGGACTGCCTGTATGGCCGATGATATAAAAAAATGGAAGTACCAAATATAAAATGCAACAACAAAAAAAAAAAAACGCGTATAAAAACATTTTTATCATCTATGGAACTTTGTCTAAATGTTTGCATTCTAGTATCATCTTTGCTGTCTTGTGCGGAGTTGCATAGCAGACATTTGGGTAAGTAGTTTATTATATTTCTGTGGTAGGCAGTTTCTTGTGTCCACTATGCATTGTGTAAATATAGGTATATGTTACCATATTTGGTTGGGTCCTTAATTTCTTTGCAATGGCTCCATATATTTTCCCAGTCAATATCAGGTACTGTGGTTTCTACTCTATTTAGTTCTATATGTTATTTCTTGAAATTGTTTTTCAAAAATCTTTTTGTCCAATGTTTGCCAAAGGATTTCCCTGTCAATTCTAGATTCCCCATTCTTGTATGTGTGTGTGTGTGTGTATTCTACTTTCGTTGGGTATTTATTTCTATAACTGTCGATGAGATTGTTCGTTTTGACAAGTGCATTCATATGATTTTGAAATATTCTGTTCGTAACGTTTATTATGTTTGTTTTGTCATGTTTGCCAGTAATGTTGTTAAAATCACCTATCATTAAAAGGTTTTCCGTGATGTAGGGTTGAAGGTATTTGTTTAGGTTGTTGTATAATTCTAGTTTAAAACTGTTGGTAGATGGTGCATATATATTTATGATGTGGAGGTCATTAAATTTTAAATGTAAAAGTCTCCATTTAAATTCTTTGGGTGGTTTTTATATTCCAATTTGAGTTTACCCATTTGTTTTGGATGATAATCCCAACTTCTGAATATCTATCTTTTTCATGTATATCTGTTAGGTAGAAAGCATTTAATTTGTCCTCTATTAGTTTAATATTATATTATTTTTGGTAACTGGTGTAGTTCTTGAAGGCATACAAAATCATATTTATTCGCTATTTTGATGATTTGGTTAGCTTTTGTAATATCTAATCCATTGTATTTATTGAAGATATATTGATGCTGAGGTTTTTTTCTCCATTTTTTAAATTTAAGATGTTTAAAATAAATAGATATATGACTGTATATATAAAATATTCATTGTTGTTGTTGTTGTTGTTTGTCTGGTTGGTTGGTTTGTTTCATTTCTTCCTGAGTGGTTTGGTGTTTGTTATTTTTTTTCATTCATTTTGCCATTTCTTTTGGCCTTATTTGGGCAGGTTGGTGGTGTACTAAAAATGGATTTACATTTTGGAATTTGTTGATGGTTGTCAGTGACCTTAATCAAATGAAGAGGAAGAATATTCCAATTCTTGTTCATGCTTGCTCTCACTGTCACAACGAGTAACAGTGCTGCTAGCCAACTGTAGGTTCCTCTTGTGATGTCACAAGCTCGCGTGTGCATATGGGGTTGTTTACATAAAGTCGCCTGGTTGTTTCCGTAGAATCACATTTTGGTGATATTAAAAGGGTCATATGTCTCAATCCAGTAAATTAATGCATGTACTCTCTTCACAATGTACTTGAAATGTCGATTAAAATAAGATTGTTGAAAGTAGTATATAGCATTCAGGTCTACATTTAAAGGCAGATAATCCATACAACATATTATTTATGGTTAATAGTACAGAGAAATAATTTAGATTCAAACCAATTTCTATGCTGTTCAATATTTTTTGTGATTGAATAAGTAATGGTATTCATTTTCTATATCATCATGTGTTACTTATAATTCTAGTGTACAGATTAGATCATTTTCTGATTTTCTGTTACCAACTTAACCTATATTTTACTTCTTATGAGAGCAATAGTCATTCCACATTTTTTTAAACCAGGCGTAAAAATTCGAAACACTACCACACCTCAAATAAACTTACTCATTATGTACATTTGTTACTTCTACTGTTTGTAAGAAATAATGACTTTCATTTCTGTTTTTGGATAACATTAAAATGCATTCTAGATATGGTATTAAAGTTTGTAAATCTAATACTAAATAAATTAAAACAAGAATGAAACCAATTAAAAACAGACAAAATGGAACAGCAAACAATGATAAAATATTAACACAACTAAAATTACCTGACAACCAGAAAGATGAAATTAATCTAACATGTATGTCTTGCCTAAACAGTGCTATACCATATATACTGTTCAAAAGTCTAGTCCAGCATAGATCCAGATTTGCTGTCTTATCATGCACCATCAGACCAGGATGTATGTAGTTGATTAATCAGTCAAAAAATAAAGGAGTTGATATACTGGTAAATTAAGTGATGGCAGATCAGGGCATATATTGTGGTAGCTGGACTCGGCTTAAAAGTACATATGGTACATCAAGAAACCTTTATGGTAAATGCCTCATACCAATAACATGAAGAATACTGATGATTAGTACTAATATTTGTGCTTCTTCTCCTAACTCCTCAAGCAGAACAAATCAAGCTGAGGATACAACATCTTTGCTAATTGATGATGATATCAGAACTGTCAGCATTCATCCTTATTTCTTTTCTCAATTTTCTTACATGCCAAGTGTACAATTCAGACTTTTTGTGGAAGCAAATTTGAAAGTTTGAAAGTAAATTACTCTTTATTAACTAAATGGTTTCAACTAGTTAACAATCAAAATATTATCACAGATAAAACATCTTTGCAAAGTTCTCTTTCTATCTTGATCTGTAACTGTTTATGGCGATCAAGGCAAGACATAACAAAAATGTGTTGTACCTCGTTGGAGCTGTAAACTTGCGATACACGCTACTGATACGTGGTGTGGGTCCAGCCAGCTGTGTTGTGCTGCGCAAATCAGTTTTAGTAACAATAGTAGCAGGTCTCTGGTTTGCATCACTAGCAACAGTAAGGAGGAAAGGAGAAAGTAAGGGGAGCTAATTCAAGCAAAGCAAGGCGCAAACAAATATACTGTATTTATTCTTATATTTGTTGTCATATTTAAAATTTTCCTGTCAGAAATATATTGGATGTTGTCAAAATAATAATTGTAAAACTATTAAGCATATTTTTAATTATATTCTTTCATTTTATGCCCAAACTCGTTTGTTTGATGATGTAATTTCAGCAATTTTTCCAGCAGTAGTGTCTTATCTGAGAATAAATACAGTATTAATGATTCTACAAGTTCCAAATTAATCAAAAAATATCAATATCAAAAAATAAACACCAATACATTTGGTGTATTTTATTTCATCTGTATTACTGTGATCTGCTTATTGAAATGTTCATTTGTAATGCTCTTGAGTGTATAAGACCTTGTAGAATCAACAAATTGCAAGCAAAGGAAATAGTGTTAGTGTTAAAAATACGAAGTACATTTCATCTGTTTTGCAGGGACTTTTTAGCCAAGTTTGTTCTTTCTCCATACCATGGACATAATGAAAACTACTGCTTAAAATTTGAGGCATCTAAAAAAATGTATGTTGGGTTGCTGCTCTTAGAAATGATGGTGGTTGTGGGGCATTTGTAAATTGAGTCGGGTGATTGTTAATCTTATACCATACAATTTTTTGTTTTAAAATGGAGCATGTAATGCTGTCTCTGGGTTCAGTCTAGGCCAAATTATTGTGCCAATGGCACAGAAACAAAACATAATGCCACACTCAAATATAAAAGACATGCAGCAGGGTGTTTTAATAATTTGCACAAAGTTTTGCATATCTCCATGCTAGTTATGTTCCTGGTTGTGAATTTAGCTCTATACCAATGATGTGCATTGTGCAGTTCAACATCGGACAGATAATGATAGGTATTTCATCCAGTCTAGTTTCAGCACTCTTTGCTACTTCATATTTAAGAGAGTCACAATGTTAATCAGTCTCACCACATGTAAAGAAAGGTCTTTGCAAGAAGTAGTTTGTGAACATGCTGGTAACTCTTTTGTAGACATGTAGCCAAATTAGAATAAATCAAAGTGATTCTATCCATGAAAATCATTGTGGATGCTTCTCTCTCTTCATGCAGAGCACAGCTAGAACCAATTAAAATGAACGTTTCAACAACAAAAATTGTAGCAGTAAAGAAGTCAATATAGCTTGCATGGCCCTGGTAAGATATTGAAAAATTCTGAATTTTCACCTAGTTTTACACACAATCAAAAGAATGCCATGAAGTAGGAGTAATTTTACAACTATCATACAATAGACATACCTCAACTTATTCTTATTGACTTATCATTCAGTGTTTGCATTTGTTTGCAACTCAGATTGCCATGCAAAACACTTTGTAGACATAAACAAAACACATAAGCAGCGAGATTAACTGACTGCTGCAAACTAACTGGCACAAGAGTCCTGAATCCAAGACTAAACCGTGGTGTCTCAGTTGCCTCAGTTTTGATGATATTCAAGTTTTGTTTGTATTATCCAAACAATGAAGATTTAAGCAGAAAAACCACTCATTCATTTTTTGCGATAATTTACAACTCAAGTAGTTACAAGGAATACATTTAAAGACCCAATATAAGTTATTTGAATTGCATCAAACTGCAAACAACAAAGATAAGTTGTAGTATATTGCACATGCAGATCAGGGTATATGTTGTTCATTCCACTGATTACTCGTAACAAACTGCACAGACCCAGATGTGATGGTAAAGTAAGTACATATGTTACATGCCATTTTCAAAATCAGATACATCCAACAGAAAATGAGGCGAAACAAATTTCATTTGTTAACTTTTTATAAAAAAATTTTGCACATTCATAAATAATGATAGGCTTAAAAATGAATTCATAGTATAATAAAAGATGTGCAGAGGCAGAGAGAAGCCTTAATAAGTCAAAGTATACAAGCAAGCATAATGGCAATACATATTGCTTGAAAAACAAAATCTGCAAGACTGCATATGTTTCACAGCAACTGTTAAAAAAATTCTTCATAAATTAGTTATCCATCACATTCCAGCTGTTATTATCATTCCAAAATTCAGTGATACAACAAGAGTTCCTTGAAAGAACTGAAGCTCTGCTGGCTAAAAAAAAATGGCATGAATTCAAAGATATTGTAAGTCAACTCTTATTCTTTAGTATCTGGTACCGGTAATAAAATATTATTTTGGATGTTTACTTAACATGTTCACAAGTACAGAAGAAAAGTCTTTGTCATGGTCTTTGACCTTGAACCTGGTATTGAGGGTTGAATATCTTTAAACTCATCTCTGATACTGTCATGATATACCCAATACTATGGTTTATCCATTTTAGTATTATGGGTTTTAATTATTTAAAAAAACAAGTTCCTGAACTTGCATCCTAGTTGAGATATTCTTAACCTATATTTACCAACTTAATCTGATAAAAATCCATTTAAACTTGTTTGAATCATTATGCTAACAAGCAATCATAGATACAATAATGAGTGAAGACCTTTGACCCTGAAATCAATGCCAGAGTGCTTCTAACATAATTACCAAAATCAACAAAAAGAAATAAAAAGAATGGTCAAAATTTGCAAATATATGTACAAGTCACTGACTTCATAAGCTTGATGAATAACATGTATGAAAATGCAAGCATTTTTCTTTAGCTTGACCCCAGGAACAAGTAGGTCCAGTTTTCAACTATGTTCACATTAGAGTTAAATCTGAACCATTTTCATTCAGGAACAATACAATATTGCAATAAGTGTTGTAGTGAAAATATGTAGACAACAACATTCCTGCAAGATGTGTAATGACACATAAAGACATCTCGGATGGTCAAGATATGTAATGACATCAATATGTCTGGGATGGTCAAGATGTGTAATGACATCAAGATGTCTGGGATGGTCAAGATGTGTAATGACATCAAGATGTCTGGGATGGTCAAGATGTGTAATGACATCAAGATGTCTGGGATGGTAAAGATGTGTAATAGCATCAAGACATCTGGGATGGTCAAGATGTGTAATGACATCAAGATGTCTGGGATGGTCAAGATGTGTAATGACATCAAGATGTCTGGGATGGTCAAGATGTGTAATGACATCAAGATGTGTAATGACATCAAGACATCTGGGATGGTCAAGATGTGTAATGACATCAAGACATCTGGGATGGTCAAGATGTGTAATGACATCAAGATGTCTGGGATGGTCAAGATGTGTAATAGCATCAAGACATCTGGGATGGTCAAGATGTGTAATGACATCAAGATGTCTGGGATGGTCAAGATGTGTAATGACATCAAGATGTCTGGGATGGTCAAGATGTGCAATGACATCAAAATGTTTGGGATGGTCAATATGTTGCCACATTGGCAGTCATATTAGCACCAATTTCATTTTGAACAAGCTACATTCTGTAACTGAAAGTTTTAGCGGGAAAAATATTTTTTGAGAAAACCACCTGTTGATCAAATGAAGTCAAAAGAAGATTTGATGATGGCTAACAAAAGAGCAATTTCTCAGCACCATTTTAGTATCAGACCATCTAAATATTTCAGTAAAGTGTTTAAGTGAAAATGTCATGTACATACCTAAATCTGTTTAAGATTAGTATTCCTAACAAGATGTTAATTATAGCCACTGTCTTTTTCAGCCAGATTTGCCATATGAGTGTGTGATAAAATGTTTCACTGTTTCTAAGAAGCAAATGTCCTTTGGGAAAACTTTGTAGAAGCAAACTTAGAGGCACATCTGTCATATCTCAACATTTTAAAAATATATTCTTCAATTATTCAAATCAATATTTATACTGAACAACTTAAAGTTGAACAAATTTAATACCACTACTAATGTATTAGGCATGTCCAGTCAATGAAAATGTACAGGCTAATCTTCAGACAATACAACTGCTTTTCCACCTTTAGAGAAAGCCTCATTCTGGTGTGATGAGAAAAACGTTTTTAGAGAACCATGAATAGCAAATATTTTATGGATCCACATGATTGCCATCATCAATAGTCGAGAGTCATTAATCATTCCACACTGACCATTGGAAAAAATTTTCAAGAGCCTGATATGATGACCACAGTGGTGAATGTATTATGAGGTAATAATATTACCAAACTCATTTAGGGATATCTGCAAATAATAAGAAATCCTTAAGCAAATGTACATGTCAATAAAAACATTGATTCAAGAGAAGTAATAAAATTTAAGATATTTTTAGGTGGCATGTTGGACAATAGAATGGCACTATTTTCAATAATTACCACCCATCTGTCACAAGAAGTCTTTCATGAAAAATCCCATGCCAATTAGACGATCTATTCAAAAGGAATAGAAATAACAAGATTTTCAGGTCTTCCACAAAAGCTGACATGTTGGTCATTGGATCAGAATCTTTTCATTTAAAATCATCCACATGTCACAACAAGTCTGTTAGTGAAAACCTCATGTCAATATGACTTTGTTCAGGTGGAGCAGCAACAGCAACAATTTGAAGGTCGACAATATGGTGGTTGTATTGTATGCTTGAGGGTCACCATTTTTATAGAGGAAAAACTATATCTCATGATAAAACCTTGCAAGGTCCCTCCAAGCATTTCAGATGGAATAATGATAATAAACAAATGCTAATAAATGATAAATGGTGAGAAGATGGCAGAAAGGTCAACTGCATAGGCTATTCTAGTCTTCAACCAGTAGAGCTAAATGTGAAACACCATCACCAAGATTTTAAACACTATTTTTAAAGCTTGGGATCAGTGGGGATCAAAAACATGCAAACATTAATGGCAAGCCAAAATATAATAGGAAAAAAAGGTGATTTAATATTAGAGCTATATTTCCAATTTATTTGGTAAGAAATTATTTATACTTTTAGTATTTGCACGCCCTGTTAAAAGTGCAAAAATGGAGAAAACCAATAATTCAATTTCTAAAAAGGGAGACAGCTCAGCTTTTCCTGATATTGACAACAATACAAACCTAGTAGAGTCTGCTTTCTTGGGTTTGGCCACCACAGATTTCCCTGAACTTGAGCCATCACGTGACTTGGTACGCTTATCTCCCTTGACAGGCCTGGAGAAGCAAGAGACTTGTTTCCTTGTATCCAAATGTTTATCAACTATGAACCATTCTAATGCAAGAAGACATAGTGTTTTATGTCTCCAAGTTTTTCCCATCAACTGTGAATTCTATTTTTAATTTCTTTGAAAAGTTGCAAAGTTGGAAATGCATATTTCCTTTGGACCTTCTCTTGTACAAAATATGTTCAACCTACATTTTCTCTGTCTGACTACCTTGCTTTCAATTGTTCATATCACACCTACCTCTAGAAAGTTGTGCAATGTATTCATATCACACCTACCTCTAGAAAGTTGTGCAATGTATCACAACTGGGTTTCTGAAATTTGGGGGCTGAAAACCTATAATTAAAGGTAAATTCTCATCTCTCCACCCCTCAAAAAATATATCGACATTCTATCAAATAACCTACTTTATGAAATTTACTCTGGAATTCTATCTCAACATTAGCTTACATTCTTTAATTTTCAAACCTTATATTTTCAATCTCTTTCATTCTCTGTTCAACCAGTGGATAGCCCAAACTACAAATGGAATAAATGAACTCATAAAAATTGATTTGCTTGAGTCAAGAAAACAGAAAATTAGACCATCAGTTCTCCTTTGGTTGACTTCAATTTCAAAAGACATGGGAAAACTGAAACTGACTTTCAAAAGGCTTTTTGACTCAAGTTTACTACATGAATTAAGAAAACTTTAAACTGGGTGTTTGTTTTCTTGGTATTGCTCTCCTGGCTTATTTATGTTTTACTTTTTTTCTTTTAAACTATATGTTCCTTAACACAGAACTTGAGTAATCTTTTAAATAAAACAATGGTCATTATGGAAAGTCTCTGCAACTGTAATTCTAAATTTTCTCTGGTTAAGTAAAATATAAATCTGTATAAATTGCTCACAAAAGCATGAATATTATGAAAGATGTGTAGCAATGCTATGCAAGTGTGTAGGTAATTATTTTCTTGATATACAATATAAGCTCCCTTTTCACACCAAATCTACATGCATATATATGTAAATAGTGACAAACTGTTTTTTTGACAGACACCTGATATGGTTAGTAGTCCTATGTGGTGGATGGTTGCTTGAGAAAAATGTAGTGAAAATGTAGTTAAAATCAGTAACCTATAAGATATGACTGTACAGTAAAACCTGTTTTGAAAGACCACTGCTATGTAAGACCACCTTTCTTGAATGACCATATTTATTGATTATATAGTGGTATGACCTGTTATAAGACAATACCTTTCTTGAGACCATAATTTATAGGCAGAAGGGGTGGTCTTTCAAAAGAGATTCTACTGTACTATTAAAAGAAATCATTCTGCCATCTTTAAAACTAACTTATCTTGAAACATTTTAGTATACAAATTGGAAACAGAAAAGGCCAACAATACTAGAATACACTTATTTAGTAAATTGCATAATAATTTGAAGAACAAAAATAGGTACAAGACTTATATGTTACACAAACTGAATACATTTAAAACGGTGGCCATGTTGGTATAAAATTTGAAGGTAAAGTAACTTCTCACTACTGCTAGATAGGGGGAAATGGGTGTGAGGGTGGAGGAAGTGGAGTAAGCATAGAGGACAAACAGTAAAATGTTCTTCTTTAAACAACCATTTACTAAACCAATTAGTCCAATTTTATAAAAGTAATGGAATACCCATTAAAATGGAATAACCATTAAAACTAATGAGAATATATAACTTGACCAAGTCTGATTTAGATCATTTGTTGTAATACTCTATTTTTGCACAAGACAGTAACCTCAGAAATATACTCCTATCAAAAACAGATCACATATATTGATGTTCAAGTCATCTTTTTCCTATGCTGACAAGATAAAACATGAAATAAACTTGCTATTATTAGTTGTGATTCATTAAAAACATTCACAGCATAATAATTTGTTCATGCTGTTAATAAAAAAATCTATCTGCTTCTTCAAGCCTTATGTGTGAAATTCTGGTGTCATTTATGTTGAGTGAAACATAATTAGAGACATCTACCATTTCTACAATTATTTAGTTGACATAAAAGTTCAGAGAAGATGTCTACTCAAGATAAGCCAAAGTCAAATGCCCTTCTGTGCACATGTGTGCAAAAAGCAGGATCTGGAAAGACTATTTCACCTGAATTGCCCACCAGCATGGACCCTGTTTCAATGCAGTATACATCCTTGATACACATCACAGTTTTAGAATGTTGTTAAGAAAAGAACCTGCTATCCCCATGTAAATCTCCAGGTGCCAAAAATCAAAATGTGATGTTTATATTCTGTATGATTCAGATAAAGTATGGTACTTTAAACAATAAACATGGTAGGTACTCTTGATTACAGATAGCCCTTACATCTACTTCTCCACCTTCAGAAACTTTCTGGAATACTGACAATGAATTGATCGTGACTTAAAATCTCAACTACCAATAGTTGCCAAATGAATGACAAAAGGTATTGACCAATGAAGAAATCATAAAAATATAAATTTTGAATGCATATTTGCACACTGAAAGATACTGATATATGAAAATGCTTGTACATGTATACATATAAGAAATACCAATGATTGGAGATCAAAAGTATCTAGTATTTATCAAAGTTGTTTAAGGGTTTTGGATTTGAATAAAATCTCATATTTATTAAGAACATTAATAAGTAACATAGTTTTTCTTTAAATGCAAAAAAAATCATTTACAAATAATTAATATAAAAAAATAATTTTCAATCGTAAAATGGAATTAAACTACATTTTACTGAAATTATACATTGAAATTAATACCATGGAACCAAGGAACATTCCCATATACAGAAATATAGTTAATTATTTGTGAGTGCAAGATATTTCTCTGAAAGGTGTTTTCATATGCATACAAGTATTTTGTTAATTTTCTGAATAAAGTAATAAAGACTTACGGTCTGCTATTCTTCCCCCCTGGTTGCTGATTGTTTTCCTTAATCATTTTGGTAATCTGATACTTGAAATCAAATACACCATCATTTTCTATTTGGAATGTCCTGGATTTCTTGCTGTTCACCAGCATACTGCCAAAGTTGATGTCGTTTCTTGGTGTAATGTTACATCTGCAGGAAGAATGTGTTTTAGATATGAAAATAATAACATGAAAGACATAAATCACAAAATTCATGCAGATGTAATATATAATATATATAAGTATATTAATTATCAATTTCAATGTACCATAGATACATGCCAATATGTCTAGTCCAATTGCAAACAACACTGATCCTAACCTGCAGTGCATCAACAGATAAGAGTCTATGTTGTTTGTTCAAGTGATTACTCCTAACAGACTGCATACATCCATAACTGCAACATCAGATCTGGATATGTGTATTTCGCAGTTGGAGCCAACTTATAAACACATATATTCAGTACTATATCGTAATCATTTTCCAAATAAATGTTATGATGCATTGATTTCTGTTCAAATTTCAGGTATTTTTAAATCCTGCTCTACTGCCTGCAACAGAAAGCTACTAAAATAACCTCACTGCCAAAAGATGTTAAGAGAGCATACAAGAAAGTTCATATGGTGAAGTGTTAGGACTAAACACAATGTAAATCCTATTGATGCATGAAATTAAATCACCGTGCCCTATTTTTCTCTAAAGTGTTAAACTGACACTGCTTCAGCATTACATTTGATGCTCCAAAACATGATGAAACAAAACACGTATATGTTTGTTAAAACATAGCCAGATTTTGTTCCACACTTTATCAATACCTAAATTGGTTTAAAAAATATACCGGCCCCCGTTTCAATAAACATCTCAAACTGTCATCCTTAAACTGAGATTTCTGAAGATCTTTCTGCTTGCTGGGTTTGTATGATATTTTTTTTCACAGAGGTGTCAGCAGGTATTACGGATTAATATATAGAATAATATCAAAAATTCTCCTGATGCGAGTCTTCTTTATTGCAGAGGGAATACTGCAAATTTCTTTAAATTTGAGGAATTAGCTAAGCTATTGAAAAATTAAAGAGTTTTTAGTAGTGCATTTAAAAGTCTAAAATTTATTTTGCATCCTTTTAAAATCTCTAGTCAGAAATATTGATGTCTGCACTATCATACAGAAATTAATGCAATTCTCATTTTTCTGAGAGAATTTTGCATTCTTTATATTATGTGTAAAAGTTCTTCTTTATCAATGAAAAGCAATAATATGGAAGAATTTTGTGCATGAATGTATAGGAAAGCATTTTTTGAAAATAATGAGACTTACCGATTGAAGACAGATTTGACTGAAACCTTGACTGGTATACAGGCAATGATTTCTCCACCATCTGGCAGACTGGGTTCAATGACTTGGCACTTCAAAATGGGTTCCTCCTTGATTGTTACTTCCTTCTGGGACTTAAAGATGACCTGAACTGGAAGAGGTCTATCCAAAGGGGCCAAAGCACCAGAGGAAGGGATCACAGAGAACATACTAGTGATGTTGGGGTATTCTGGAACACAGTTCTCAAACAGAAAGCTGAAGTATTAAATAATAGTATTTTAGTTTAAAAAAAAGTTTTTTGTTATATTGCAACTGCTTATAACAAGTAAAAAATATTTTAAAGCTTTACAATGAGTTTTACCAAGCATCAATAATTTAATGAATACATCTTCTCATGAAAACATTTCACAACATATTTTTGAGGTGTCATGGTCTGAAATTCTATAATGTAAAAAGCTCGTGCAAGCTTTAAATTTACTTATGAATATTTTACCACAAAATAACAGTAATGTTTTAAGTTATTTTTAAATATTTTCCATTCTTTGTGAATACAAAAATAAATTATTTTATTTTTTTAAACTTTATTTTATGAGTACTTTAAAAAAAAATATATTTCACACCCCAATATTTTAATTTTGCTGTAAAACATGCATCGAAAAACAGAATATCTGTGGAAATTGCAATGATTTTATGACTGACTACTTTTAGAACTTACTTGAACTTGATTTCATATTTTCCTTTGTTCTTCAATGAGCATGTTTGTTTGGACTCATCAGCAACTTTGATTGTACTGAAATCTAGACCTCCATCAGTTCCTGTTTGGGGACAAAACAGTACTGTTAACAATTGGTAACAATAATAAAATTAGAAAATAGCTCAAATCAAATGTAAAAGGAGTGACTTATGACTCAAAATGTTATATTATCCACACATGATGCATAGTTGTTTGCTTACCCATTCACAATAAATGCAGTGGATGAATAAATCTTGTATGATATGCTCATCAGGATTTTTAACAAAAGAAATATTGTGAAAGTATTTTGCTTCAAAGGTATAAATTTTAATGCTTTGTAAAACAAAAGGTTTTATCAGTACTGAAACTATTTTTGGGAACTGGGGTAGGGAAGAGGTCCTACTATTTCCACAGCAGGATCAATGTCTTTGCCTTCAGGCAATCATAAAATCCTCAAAAACTGATGATAATATTGTACTACAATAATACAGCTGATTTATAAAATACTGTAACTGAACATTGTTGATCATTATGAATATAAAAGTAAGTAAATGGTAGGGGGGGGGGCTGCATCACATTTGAATAATATTTGATTGGTCTAAAAATTCACAGTTTTGTGCCAACTGTGAAATCTTTGAAAATTCATATACAATGAAAAATTGTGAATTCATATTAGGTTAATGCCCTTTATTAACTAATATGTGGATGAAGGAATGTTGTTGGTAATACTTTCCAATGAGTACATCATAAATATAAGGACTGCAAGTTTTTGCCTTGGATGACTGGAATACTAAGATTCAGAAACTGCCACATTCCTAAACAGCTTTCTCAGATTGGGATATTGACTACATCAATTTAGACAAGTGTTTTAGGATTTAACAATTCCGAAATGTTAATTACACAGAGAATACTAGGATTTATAACTGCTTCCAATCTTTCAGAATGTAAATTCAGCCTTATTTTCTACTGACATGCTTAGATGATTTCTTAATCTTGAGTTTCTTTCTTGCTGACTGGAAACAAGCCAACTCTCAAAAATCAAATAAAACAAGTACCACAGTCTATTGTACACATTACATAGAAACTCTACATTTCATACAATAAAACAAGTACCACAGTCTATTGTACACATTACATAGAAACTCTACATTTCATACAATAAAACAAGCACCACAGTCTATTGTACACATTACACAGAAACTCTACATTTCATACAATAAAACAAGTACCACAGTCTATTGTACACATTACAAAGAAACTCTACATTTCATACAATGCTCAAAAACAATTGTTAAATGAATGATATTATCCAGTCATGTTGAATATTTTCTCTAAGATCAGTTAATCTGCCATAAAGTCATGGTTAAAAACTGATTTTTTTGAGTAAAACATGTTTCTTCAATAATATTTACCTGATCATTTACTGCTGCCTGGATTTGCAAAATAGTAGTACTTCTCCTAAGCTCCTAAATATTTATATTTTGCTTGCAGATGAATAAGTTTCACACAAATATTTAGTTAATATTTACCAAAGGAACAAAATTGTAGACTCATACAGACCTTTAGGGAAACTCATATCCAGCATGACATCATAGGCCTCTGCAATGACTTGGATGGCTTCAACATGAACAACACCCATAATGTTGTCTACATCAGATATCTTGAGAAAACATATATATATATATATATATATATATATATATATATATATATATATATATATATATATAATATGTATGCTGTATCAATGATATACAAGATGTATAAATTTTTCATTAAAAGGAAATGAGGCTTGCCAAGTTTACTTTTAATGAAAAATTTATACAAGTGGAATATGACTGATACAGCGTACTTACTATACATATATTTTATTTATATCACATATTAATATATATATATTTGCCATTTTAATGGGGTTCAGATTTACTACAGGCAGCATCAAAATCAAGTTCTATTCCTTTTGCGGCTATTCACAACTACATCTGCATATTGATAAGTTGATTATTGAGTCTATTTTTCTTCACATTGAATAAATCAATATTTTAATCAAATATTTTAATATATGTACAGTTGATCTAAGTCATTATTCTGCTTT
This sequence comes from Unio delphinus, assembly GCA_029339505.1. Classification (NCBI taxonomy): domain Eukaryota; kingdom Metazoa; phylum Mollusca; class Bivalvia; order Unionida; family Unionidae; genus Unio; species Unio delphinus. The sequence goes on from JAQISU010001238.1 coordinate 12,169,430, forward strand.
AAAAACAGTACTATTGACCAAAAAACTCTCTCTCTTTGGTAGGTGTGACTCTCTCCTTTTGGGCAGTTTGACTTTAAATATCTCTCTCTAACTTTTTTTTTCTAAATCACAAGGAAATAGAATTAAAGTACATATGTCTGAACAGTTAATGAAACATCTGAGTTTGCAATGTACTCTCTCTCTCTCTCTTTCTTTCTATCCATTGCAGCATGTTACAAAAAGCATTATGCCATAAAGATGACATAAAAATGTCTCCTTGTATAAAACAGATTCCACTGGACAAATTCTAACAATCAATCAGAAAGTAGATTACATTAAAATCTGCCCCCCCCCCACTCTGGTCCAAATTTTGTTTATGCTGTATTAGAAAGTTAACCCAGTCATAGTGACCCAGGCTAAAATAGCACACTACCTAAATTATCTTTCTAGTTTATATGTTTATTCATACCTCCAGTCTGACCATTTTCCTGCTAGTCTGAACTGGTTTCATGGCTCGGAAGTATGCATGTAAAGCATATTCCGATTTGGGTTCCACAACACCACTGTCTGCTGCTACACTGAAGTCATCACCCAAGTTTTCAAGCCCACTTAACTTCCAACGTACAGGAAGATGCGTGCTGTTCCTAAGGTAGACAGTCTTTGTGTCTTTCCTATAATAATGAAAGGAAATTATTTATATAAAGTTTAAGGTAAGATGTTAAACATTTTGAACTCCTGAATTAATTTTTTTATCTATATACAAATCAGCTGATATTGTATTACACAGAAAAGAACAAAAATGGTATTAGAAAATATGTGCAAACCGCAGCAGTAAAGAAACAACTTTTCTTCCTATGAAAATCAGTCTTTTAAAATTACATATCCTCCTGGTTCCCCCACTTATGCTAGAACTTTATCCAGAACTCTTATTTTAGACATTTGTAATTTATGCCACTCATTTGTTTGTATGGTAGGAGAGTAAATACTGAATGCAGAAAATTCTAAACCTCAAAATACACTGTTTACTTAGATGTGTACCAGGTTTGGTTAAAATACCATGAATGGTTTCAGTTTTGTTTATGGAGAGTGAGCTAGACATAGAATGTTTATGGACTGACTCAGCAATAACTTTAACCCTACCCCAAATTCATCCCATGGAGAGGAGGAGAAACTAATCCCAAATATATAATACATTTTATATAATGTAAAAGTTGCCTGTATTCAAGAAATTAAATGTAAAACACAGTAAGGGGTCCAAAAATATAAAGAACGAAAAGCAATCCATATTCATTCTATATATAGCATAATAAAAATACTTTCCAAATTGTCATGTGACAAGAGTTAAAATCAAAGATCTGGGTAATCAAGCACATGATCAAGAACATCCCATAAACTAGGCTCTCTTTTGAGTTGTTTTGCAAATGTTGAATGTAAATTACTTGATCAAACAAGCAGTAATAATAGTTTACTAAAACACTCTCATTATTATGACCCCTTGACACACCTATGCAGGAGAACTTTATCAAACTGAAGGGTTTTCTTGTCCAGTTCTAGCTCAGGTCTGAAGCCATCACAGCTGATTTTGAAGACAACTGGTTCTGGATTTTCCCGGATGCAGCAAACCACGGCATCCTCGTAATTGCCAGGAACTTTGGGATAGGCCCAGATGGTTAGTTGCTGTGACTCATTTGATTTCAGCATCATGTTGGGAGGGTCAAGTAGAAAGGTTTCTCCTTTGCTGTCATTAAGGAAGCAGAAGTTGATGTCAGCATCAAGCGGTGAGGTGTTCATGATTGTCATCTTCTCCATGTTTTCTGGGTATTTACCTTCCTTGAACCTAAAAATTAAACAAACATTATGTACTAATACTCCATGTTTTCTGATTATTTACCTTACTTGAACCTAAAAATTAAACAAACATTATGTACTAATACTCCACGTTTTCTGGGTATTTACCTTACTTGAATCTAAAAATTAAATAAACATTATGTACTTATACTCCTTGTTTTCTGGGTATTTACCTTACTTGAACCCAAAAATTAAACAAACATTATGTACTAATACTCTGCTTATGAAATTAGAAAACTAGAAAAATCCGTGCATTTCCGAAGGCAGATTAGTTTTCATGTAACTAATGGAGTCCCCCTCTTAGAAGAAATAATAATAATAATAATAATAATAATAATAATAATAATAATAATAATAATAATTTTATTAAATTAGTGAGACTTTTCATTTATGGATGTTCTGGTTGTGTTTAACAGTACATCAGCACTTGAAAGACACATTTTGTACTGAGGATATGGGGGTTAAAAGCCTTACCCAGTGAGACACCATGGCAACTGACCCTGATCTGGACAAGATTCAAACCCACTAACTCATGCTAACTACTGTATAATTTGGTCAATGAGTATTTTAAAATGCTATTGTAATGAAATGTTCTAAATACATTTCACCTTTGACCCATCCATGAGACCCAGGAGTGTGAGTCAATAATGACACCCTCTTAGAAATTGCTTCCACATTTGCAATATTAAAGTTTCATTAATTTTCACCCAATAGTTTAGGAGCTGTGGTAATTTACAGAAAGACATGAGAAGAAGGGTATCGCAATATCACTGATCCTTTAAACCTTTAAAAAAGGTTTGGAAATATAAATTTTACATACTTTGTATTATATGACTCCTAAAATAATGGATCATTTCTTATTAAGGTCAATAACATGAATATCCGTTCTCTGTCTAATGTATGAGATTAAACAGGACATGTACTTACTTATCACGAGATTTGCCAACAAGGAGTGGACCAAAAATAAAAGTCTCAGTGGTAAGAATGTACTTCTTGATTATAATTTCTTCAGGCTTTATGCTCTTCTGACGATGAGGAAATACAATTCTGAAAAATGATTTGAATCTCAATGATTGGAAGGATGGAAATGTAGAACTTCATTCATTAGTATATGCAAATGAAAAATATATATTGACAAGCAGATAAAACAGTATGACGCATTTGATCACAGAGACTACTGAAATTAAGAGGTACATACACAGCTGGCCATTTCACTGAAAAGTCTCTCATCATCCCTAAGTTAATAGCCAGATTATTGGAATAATCTCTGATGAGACCTAAATTAATGTCAATTTTAACAATGATTACCCGTAAGTAATATTAATAATAAAGACTTTATTTAGAGAAGGTAACTTAATTAGTTACATAACTTATCTACCTTGAGGCCTTCAATCTGTTATGTACAATATATACAATACATACAACATGATGTGAAGAGTCTGGCTTGACACTAAATAATTAAGGAATTTTAAATTTCAAAGTATCAAGCCTGGAACACATGCACAGGCATCTGTAAAAACATGAACATATAAAAAACATAAATATCATTCTGCATAGAAACATTCAGCTTTGAAAATGATGCAAATTACAGACAAGCAGGAAGTATTTTTTTTTATTACTAGCACTGTTCAATTTTCTAAAGATTTCATCCATTTAAGACATTGATTATGAAAAGAAGAAATGCTAGGAGCCTGCCTTATGTCGCTGGGAATGTTGTTCCATACTACTGGACCAGTATTTTGAAAACCTTTTCACAACAATTCCTTCTTTGGCCTTGGTATAATGTAATTTTTTCTTCTTATGGACCTTAAATTTGGAGTACCATCAGCATCTCTTTGGTGAAATATATTGCTTAGATAGACATGAATGGATTTTCTGGATACTTTATACATCAATTTGGCTTTTCTAAGAAATATTCTTTCATGTATTGTTAAAACCTTTATATTATTCATTGCATCCTGAAAATTGTCTATACATTGATCTTGAATTAAATGGCAAGCCCTATTTTGGAGCCGTATAAGTGTCATTATGTTTGAATTAGAGGTATTACCCCAAATTACATTACAGTAGTCCAGATATGGCTGAATATAACTTTTATAAAAGATGACCCTATACTGAAGAGGAATGTATGTTTTGATTTTTCTCAGTAGCCAAAGATAAGAATTAACCTTTTTTGAAATGTGTTTAATGTGAATAGACCAAGTAAGATTGTTATCTACGAATATACCAAAAATTCTATCTTGAGAGGTCATATTAAGGCTCATATTGTCCAAAAAAGACATGAAGTTTGTCACTATCTAGTCTTGCTCGTTTTTGTTGTGTTGTAACTAGTAGGGCTTTCGTTTTTTCTGTATTTATGATCATACTGTTTTCCTTGCACCATACTTGAAGTCTGCTGAGAGCATCTTGTAAGTTATTTTCAAGTACCGTTTTGGTTTTACCGATCTCAGACAGTGTAGTATCATCTGCATAGAGGTCAGTGGAAGAAATTGAAGTTCCAATCTTAAGAGGTAAATCGTTGATAAATAGAATGAATAACTGATGTCTAAGGATAGAGCCTTATGGTACTCCACAATTAATACTTTTACTTTCAGAAAGTTGACCATTTAAAGACATTTTTTGCACTCTATCAGTTAAGTAAGTAACCAGTTTAGGGAGTTTAACAGTATCAAAGTTTTTAAAGGCTCTATAAGTATTGGATTTGAGGATATTATTATTTGTTGATTTGCCATTGACTTTACGTGTTAGAAAAATTGGAAAGTGATCACTTATACCAATCTTTGGAACCATTACTTCCAAAACATTTTCTTTTGTATTGGTATAAATATGATCTATAAGTGTTTTAGATGTAGATGTTACTCTGGTGGGTTCATTTACTAGTTGCTCCATACCTGATGAATCAATAAATTTCATCCAATTCCCTTTTATTTGATCATTGAAAAGGTCTCTATTTATATCACCTAGAATGTGAAATTCTTTCTCTTCATTTGAAATTTTATCTACTTGAAGTTCAAAATATTCACACCAATCAGTATGTGACGATGGGGGTCTATACACAAAACCTACTAAATAGGGCTTTGCTTTCTCTGGAGTGATCTGTAGCCAAATAGATTCTATTTCCGGTATTTCTAGGTCTTCCCATCTTTTATAAATAGTACCAGTTTTAACATACACAAGGAGCCCACTACTACCTGCTTTCCTATCCTTATGATAAGGTTATTCATAACCATTAATATATAAGAAATTTTCACCCTGATTTTCTGTTAACATTGTTTCCATGAGTCCAAATAAATGGATATTATTATTTGGTGAGGTTAACAGTAACTTCACTTGATCAATCTTTCCTCGAAAACCCTCCATATTTAAATGACCTATGTGTAAACCTTTGCTAGAAACTCCCAAATTCAATAGACTAATATCAATGCTATTAGAGGCACTCAAGGAGACATTGAAAGTATTAAAACTATGTTCACTGTGATCATCATTACAACTATCATTACTGTATAAAAAATTAGTTTTTCTACAACTGCATTTTCTACTTTTATAATCACTGTATAAATCTGAACTATCGTTCCTGTTGGAATATGTATAAGTAGCTTGTAAGGTTCCACACTCAGAACATGCATCAGCAAGGGGATCAAATTTGTTTAGACAAGGGATGCCCAGTGTATATGACAGTCCTTGATAGATAGATTGGTCTTCCTGCTGAAGAGCCTGGAATTGAGATGGCCTCATTGCCCTTTTCCTATTCCATAAATCTAGTGTGAGTTTTGGCTTTGTGTCCAAAGCAACCACACTGATGGCATTGTATTGGCTGTCTGTGCCTGCATTCCTGTGCTGACTGTTTGATCTCACCACAGTAATCACATCTCATAGTGTACTGCCTGTATTGATATGGCTGACCATATTGTCTGATGTTGTTTTGACCTACATTGGGTTTGTGGGGACAGATGAAGTTTGTAATGTGACTGTAAGACCAGACAACATGAATAACCGCATTTATATTTTTTGCCAGCTTTTCCACCCCTTTGGTAGACAGGTGGATCTTATCTCTTTTTCCAAATAGATGTTGCATCACTTGTCCCTCTTCATCCAGGAAACTCATGTAATTATAAACAATATCACACTTCCATTCACTTGCCAGTCTTCGGATGACCTCATTGATATCTAGCACATCACAATCTCCCTTGGGGACCAATTCACACAATGCAACCTGAAAGCTTTGATTTTGCTTATGAATGTAATTAAGTAATTGGTCATATAGTTCTTCAAAAAGTTCTAGATCAGTCCCTTCACTGGCATTGTTCTCTCCAATATAGAGTACTATTTTAGTAAACTTGGAGAGATCATATATTTTTATATCTTCCAGTTTTGTTTGTATTTTGGCACCTGAAATGGCATGCTTTATAACACAGTGCGTCAGTCGTCTGTTGTTAATTCCATGTAAAATGGAACTACCAATAAGGAGGATGTTATCTTTGCAAAGTAGTATGTTTACTTTGTATTGATATTGGTTTGTGTGGTGCTTTATTACTTCTGGCTGAATCAGTGTCAGAGTTGGAAAACTGCATTGGTTTTTCTTTTGGCAATACTTCAGGTGTCTGTACACTTTTACTAAGAGACATAGGTTTTAGGCCAATGGTTTGTGAATGTCTGCTGATAGTCAAAGGTTTCTCTCTCTGGGCAGCTAATTTAACCTTTTCATTTATTAGCTTGTCAATCTGTTTTTGCATCTTGCCTACTTGTTTCTGGAGTTTTTGTATAACAGTCAGCAGCAGGTCAGTATTAGACATACAGGTAGAGGGCTGTCTATGATCTCTAATAGGTCCCTCTGTAGGGGTCATAGTTGGAGTGCTATTCATTGCAGGAACCCTAGAAAGTGGGTCAGCTCTCTCATCTGATAATTCTTGGTTTCTATGACAACAACTCTCATTTGAGTCCACTATATCTGATAAACATGTGGAATTGAAACTATCCTCACTGGTAGGGGAGTCTAAAAATAGATTTGTAGCCATTCTGATGAAGTTCTTATATTTCCATTTCATTGACCCATAACCTATAACTTCCATGGGACTTGCAGCACAATTAAAAATAAGTACACATTATAGTCCATCAGCATGTGTTGTAATAGTAAACTTGAACTGGGATGAATCAAAAGTGAATTCCTTTTAAATTTGTTCCATAAACTGATGGAAAAATCCAGTTGTCAAAAATGTTATTGTGAAATTGGTTGAATTTAAATGATTTACATGGTATATGACACCCTCTAAATAGTCCTTAACAGGGAGGTCTTGCTCTACATCAGAGAATCCCTCAAATGAAAAATGTTCAGAGTCAGAAGAGGGTGAGAAAGTTGACATTATGGCAATAGCTGTAACTATAGTATAAGATATAGTGCATGATGTTAAATCACTTTTTTTAAATGAAAAAATATTTGTTAAAAAAAAAATAAAAAGTTAATGGCCATTTTAACAATCTGTTTCTTTAAACTGTTTTAAAACACTGGATTATAACAACATGGCCACCTTATGCACTCACCTATCAGTCAAATCAAACTGCAAACTGCATAGGTCCAGATCTTCCATTACATCATGCACTGGCAGTTCTAGGTCTATGCAGTTTGTTTGGAATGGAGCAAACAATATTGACTATGATCTACCAGCACATCATGCAAGGGGAAATCAGAGTCTATGTTGAATGATGATGGACTTGTTATTTACAGATGGTAATATCATTTTTTACAGCAATATAACACAAATCAGTCATTTTACCTTGGTTCACGGCTAATGGTGGGGAAAGCACAGATTCCACGGCAGTACAGTTGGTATCTTCTACGTGTTCCCATGATCTCAAAGTTAAGTGTCTGATCAAACTGTCCCAGCTCTTCTGATGTGAATCGCAGACGCAACAGGACCTCACCTCCTGCAGGTACAGTCCATCTGAAGACTGTCAACCTGTTGCAGAAGAAAATGTTAAATTACTGGTAGTTCTAATATTAAACCAGTCCAGCAATCAACCATAACTGAGTTATCATCTGATTCACAAAAAATCACTGAAAACCTAAAATGTATTGGAAATGAAGAAAGGAACAATTTTATGCCCCATTTCTACACCAAAGAAATACATTAAATATACCTCCAAAATAAACCTGTCTATTGTAAATCCCTTGTACAGGGGCTGCATTAAACTAATTTGATCTTCATGTATAGCTACTGTGATTTTACAGATGTTCTGCTAACATTTACTGAGGACACATACTCTACTTTTAAATAAATTTTTTAAAATAGTTATTTCTTTTAAAATCTTAAACTTTTCTATATAATTTGGTTACTTGTTCTGGTGTAAACTGTAAATTTTTTGTAAACACTGAAAGGATTCGTCAAGGAGAATATTCTTCAAGAATGAAGTAATAAAGAAAATATTACATTATAGCAGATATATATATATATATATATATATATTACACACACATACACACAACACACACACACACACACACACACACACACACACACACATATATACCATTTAAATGGCAGCTGATTTAGTATTTTGACCTATTAGAATTTACAAATTACAATACTGTAATGCAGGTACTCATATCAATTAAAAGTATCAGTATAGTTTCTGACATGTTTAATTAAAGTCATATTACCAAAATACGCTGATTGTATCTCTAAATCCAAACATAATTTAATTATCAATATACTGCATGCAAATATAATAAATAATGATAGAAGCTTTCAATAAATGAACAATCAGAAGATTTAAAATTAAACTGAAAAATTAAAATATATGCAACTGCAAAATTCGCATAAACACTCAAACAAAATAATGTAAAGAAAAGACACTAAGACTGCTTTTTTGACCTGTCTGAATATGGTTTGATCTGGTTATGATTGGAATTACAATAACAGGAATGACATCAAAGCCAAATGTAATTCTGGTTAAATAAGAATCCACTTTTGTTTATTCATATCTATTTTTAATGTGTTTCTCCTAAATCTAAGGGCATTTTTTTTCCTTTCCAAATGAACAAGAGTCCTGCAAAATACTTGTGACACAATTTAATAAAAATTTCAGTTCTGAAACTGGAGATAACATGGGTACAAAGAAATATTAGTGACCATGAAACTATGTCCTTTATCAACAGATGTTGTTTATACTGAGATCAAAATCATAAGCATACAAGAAGGGATCCATAAAATGTTGCCCTCTTGGACAGATGTCCTTAATATTGAGGTCAAAATAATTAAAAACATATGGGATTAATACATTTTACACTTCATGAGATGGTGTCCTTTAAATGGAATACACTGCTAAGGTAGGTTTCCATATATATTAGACACATGAATAACTTATTTTCTTTTCTGAGAAAATTAAAATATCAAAATCAACATATAACTGTAAGTTTAAAAAGCAACCTTCTTAAGCAGTCCTTAAGCTGTCAGCACCTTGCATAATAATATGTTTGAACAAATGCAGAATATAGTATCAAAGAAATGGTAGTTTTTGGTTAGGAATTATTGTTTTGTTCTTTAAAGGATGTGTGTGAATGAATGCAATTTAGTAAAGAATTACTATCTGGAAAGGTTGTTCTGCTGAGAATTGCAGTTTATTAATGGTACCAAATCAGAACATTTTGTGAAAGAAAGCAAATGCTAAGTGTTAACTTAGTAGTTTCAAATAGTAAGGACAGAATTGGCTGACATCTTTGGAATTTTCTGCATGACACTGACCTTTTGTCATCAATAGCAGTATGTAATAACAATAGCCTCAAAGAATAGAATCTTTCATTATTTGAATCAAACTGTTAAACTTGGATCCTTTGTTCAAACTCATACATACTGTCCTTGCTTTACCTGTACAACTTAAAAGAATAAACTGGTTATTCAAGTGCAGAATGAGACAGTAAAGAAATAGCAAAAGGTTTATTTTTACATATACACAACCTAAGGGAGATAATTTATCTGTTTATGGAAGCAAACTTAAACCCATGGCATAAAGAGACATGATATTTGGCAATTTGTCCTCCTTTAGTATTGAATTAGTATTTTTGACTGAAGTAGGATAATTTTATACTTCTTACATTCTTACATGTAAGGGGAAACAGCTCTCCTTTTTCTAACTGAGAGGTAACGCAATGCATAAAAGTAAACTTGAGCATTATACCCTATTTTATAATCATACTTAATCCAAACATAACCCTTAACTAGCAAAACTGATCTAACAACACACTACTGGAACCTGTGTGCCTGTGTAATTATTCTGGTAATATGTACTCTTGATTTTGTTTAATTTTGATAGACTGTATCTGGTTTATCTTAATTGCATTATTTTTTATGCAACTGTTTATAGGTCTGTCCCCAACTCCCCCTTATAATTGTCATTCTACTGGAAAAATGTTATATGGATCTACTGGAAAAAGTGAATCCAGGTGTACAGGTTCCAAAATTGTGTTTGAAATCTTGGAAAATTTAAAAATTCCATTCCAATTATGTAACTGATAAATATAATGATCCTGTTGTACCTCAAGGAAATCTTCAGCACAAAGCTTAAATGCAAGAAAATAAATAATTTAAACATGATCAAAAACAAAAGAAACGAAGCTGCCAGAAGACAGCACAGCATGCCTACATATATTCATTCAGGGAAATGAGAGTCTATTATTTAACATGACTCATGATAATCAGTACTAAGTGAATACAAAAATGAGAGTCTATTATTTAACATGACTCATGATAATCAGTACTAAGTGAATACAAAAATGAGAGTCTATTATTTAACATGACTCATGATAATAAGTACTAAGTGAATACAAAAATGTGATTGATTGAAAGCCAATTACTTTTTCTATGATAGAATTATATGTACTTCTCAAGATGTATAGTCATATTGTTTAATGACTGTAAACAAACAACAGAATCCAATGAAATCATCTAAAGGGATGCATAGTCAATGAAGTTTAGAAAGTATGTCACAGTGACCCACTTGTTATGTTAAAATATTGTATGCCTTTGAATGCATGTGTATACAAAGTATCATGACTGCATAAACAGTAGTATCTGAGAATGTATACATGATCACTGAAACATAGAAAGCAAGTCACAATGACCAACATTTAGTATCATGGTGTACTCTTAAAGATGAGCATACATGTCTATATTCATTACTTTTGAGCAGCAGTGTCTGAGAAACTGACCTAAATGTTGAAAGTGTACATGATCACAAGTTTGCAATATACATCAGTAACCTGTTTTCCCCATGGTCATGTAATACTCACAGGTCGCATGCATATAACTATACAAGCAAGTATTTTACAAACTAACCTAAATGTAAAAGTTGTAATTTGGTGAATACCAATAATGTTCAGCTGAGCTACAACAACAGAACTGTGCTACTACTAGACACAGGTTGGAAATGCCTGTCTGAAACAGTCAAATGTTTCTGCACCGTTATTATCTAGTAAAATTTTACACCAATTACACAATATGAGATTTTGGTTATCTGGCAATTTTTCTTATATGTAGATCAAATTAGTAAGCTGATCTGCACTAGAATGACGGCATCTCCAAGTTTACAATTTTAATTTTCTTATTTACGTAGAATAACTCCCTTTTTCTACACAATCAAATATATAGAAAATAATCATCTTTAAGCAAAGTGTATGGAAATCATCCACAAATACATAATTCTGCATTGAGGTTCAATTGCTTGTTCATTATTGTTTATTAAAAAATGGTCTGCATATTGATTTCATGTCTATGCACAGAACAAATAATGGGGAAAATAATGCGTGAAATTGAACTATGATTACTGTTCTGATTGGTATATGTGATACATGAAAATAGTCAACAAAACAATATGTTGTTTTTAATTTAATGGTACACATCTAAAATGTGCCAAATTAAAATATGCAAGAGAAAATGCAACATTATTTTGTGTCAGGAAAAATAATTAATAAACTTTTCTGCAACACAAATTTATACATGGAAATCAAACTATGGTTATATTAAATACAACAAATATGCCTAGCTAATTATGTCCTTTTCCAACAGAATTTAACAGATTGTTATTGGCCTCACAAGGTATCAGACAGATGTATAATTATCATAATGTATTGTAATTATCCACCTTCAGTGTCAGACAGCTAACTGTATCCCTTTCCAACATTATTTAACGAATTGCTTATGGCCTCACAAGGAATCAGACAGATGTCTAATCATCATAATGTGTTGTAATTATCCACCTTCAGTGTCAGACTGTGAAGTATGTTACATGTACATGTAATACACAAGGAACCAAATAAAATAAATATTTACTATGCATGTGAATTTTTTCATTACATGACAATATATTTCAATCATTCACTTTTCAAATCCAAACTGATTTTAGTGACAACACAGCAAAGATAAATGGAATGTTTACATTAGTGGTGTGGGCAAATTAATTTAAAAGTGTCAATGTGTATACTAGAAGTGTTGGAAAAAGAATTTTAAAAGTGGCATTTTGTATACTAGTTGTGAGTGTAAAAGAATTTTAAAAGTGGCATTTTGTATACTAGTTGTGAGGGTAAAGGAATTTAAAAGTGGCAATGTGCAGTAAAATATAATTCTGAATAACTAAAGTAGCAGCATTATGTAAGAAATGTGATATATTTAATTTACATCCAAGAAGATTTTGAAATGCTTGATGTATGTTCTCACTCAAGTTGTATTCATAAGTTCTAAGACCAGGTATGATTTTTAGAACAATGAAATGTCACTGCAAATTTAAATGTAAAAATGTGAACTGCAGCAACAACGAAAGCAATAACTACAATCAAACTCTGTAAAGTTATACAATTCCAAATGTATTGTTATTACAAGTAGAATCTGTGAGACACTGATTTTTTTCTTCATATTCAGTTTTTGAGAAATACAAGTGCTTTAGCTAAATAGCTGTTGTGAACAATACTTACTTCACTGGTTTATTATCTCCAGTAGTTAGCGGTTCACCAGCAGTACTGTAAGAAGCAAAATCCAACATTTCGAACATAAACACAGAGGTTAGATACAAGCTCAACACTACTACCATACAACTACCACATGCAATAATATCTACAACATTACTACAATTCACATCAACAAAATTTCTTTAAAAATGTGTGAACAAACGTACTTGTATTTACAGTATAGTAATGTTGCTGTATGTTTTCCAGGCTATTGTTATGTATTAAACAAATATGCCTTATTGCTTTGATAGATATACAGTGAATTCCATATCGAATACATCCATATACAGTGGTTTTTTATTACATCTTGAGAGTCATGTGAAGACAGATTAACTGGCAAAGTAATTTAGATTCTGAAACATATCTAAAGATTTGCAATATAAAATGTGATATATTCCACTCTGTTAACAGAACTAAAGGCACCATAGTCATTCCTGAAATTGATAACTTCAGAAAACATGCAGACATTACTACAATGTGATTAACAACCTCTGCAAATTTACCGTGTTGTAAAAAAATATAGATTGTGAGAATAGAGCTAATGACAAGGACAGATTTTCAAGTCCAATAATCCCCTTTTTAGACCTCTTTTCATGAAAGGTTATTAAAGACTATTAAGTGCTCTTTTAAAAACTTCTACCATCTTGCTTTTTACTCATTAATTTTTATGCTATTCTATCAAACAGTTTTTAAGAGACAAAACTATTGATTTTTTAAAATGATAAAACCTGGTAAAAAATTTGGAAAGAAACTGATTTCTGTGGGTTTGAAATATTTTTAAAAATAATTTTCTAAAAGCATACAAAATTTATCAGTTACTTCAATGACAACCATACTAACTTAAATATTTTAAAGTAATATTGATTACAAAAATCAAACTTAATTCTTCTAATTATGTAGCCTCTTTTATTTCACCTACAGCAAAATGCTGTAAAGAAAATCCATTGCAGATACATAGATATTACAGTTCTATTTTTATATAGTTCTATAATGGAAATTAGTCCCGATACATGTTTTGGACAATGACATAACCTTTTTTCTCCCCAATTTCCAAATAAAATGAAAGTGTAAGTTAAAGTAGAAGAGCAACTGCGACTTGCTGCAAGTAGTTTTTTTAATCAGATTTTTCAAGCAGGTAAAAAAACATGCAGAACATTTACATGCATGCCATGCTTATTAAAAAATTTCTACTTAACTACAATTATGTCATAACATGCTGGTCATTGGATCTCTGCTTATTTACAATTATATCAAACATGCAAGGTCCAAAAGAAATTGTGGTAACAGCAGACATATCTTAGATATATAATAATTAAGAATGAATAAACCTCAATTAAGCATGAATCAACATAAACAATCAATTCCATTCTATTGCAAGATAGAATGGTAAATTAAGAAAAGTGTGTAAGATATTCAATAAATTAAAAAAAATCATAAAAACAAACATACTACATATTTGTGTACATTCAAGACAAAAAAAACCAACTGATGTTCTCAAATCAACCCTGAAAAAACTGAATATCTGAGATTTAACTGTATTGTGTTTTCCTGCAGTTATTCATATTCTAAACATACCCTACACTAAACTGATTAACAAACTCTGAACATATAAAATGTATTTTTGATTTATTTCTCAACAGTCTACCTAATGACCCCAATACATCCCAAAACTACCCCAACATATTACAAGACACATTAGGGTACTCAGGATATATGTATGCAAATTTAAAAAAAACAAACAAAGGAGGGGGTTATTTTTAGGTCTTATTGACAACATTAGAGAATTTTCTGCATTGTCTAATTATCTAATAAGATTGGTAGACTTTCTTCCTTGTGGGTAATTGTCAAAGGAAAGTTTTTTCTGGTCTTAGACATGAGATCTGACAAATTTTAAAAGAAATAACTTTTTCCGAAATCACACAGAAATAGAATTAAAGTACATATGTCTGAACAATTTATGAGAAGTTAATGAAACATCTGAGTTTTGCAATGTACTCTCTCTCTCTCTCTCTCTCTCTCTCTCAGATGTTTGATAATGTCTAAAAAAAATTAAAAGTGAACAAATTAAAAAAAAATAATTTCATATGAGAAAAAAATGTGAATTTAATCTCAAAAACTTTTTTATAATTTTGAGTATTCAGTTACTTTGTTGTCCATTTGGTATTAATTTATCCATATGTAAGAGAATGCTCTTTTTCAGTTTTTAGAATCAATGCATGAATGAAAACTCTTTGATCACTGTGTGTGACTAGGTCATCAGCTTAGAAACATTTCCTGGATTTTGAATTGTCAATGTTTATGTACTCAGTTATAAATTCAATGATTTCTGTTTATGAGAAAGGAATTTCAACTTTAAAACATATTTTGAGGTGTCTTGTTTTTTTCCAATGAAGTGATTAGTCATTACTTTTTTTGGTTGTATGTTTTTTAAATACCATATTAATTGTATCCCAAGACATAGGTACAACAACAAAGTTATGTAAATCTTTACCTACCGGTACATACATACATCTTAAATATAAAAAAATAAATAAAAGTGTGACACACATTATACTAAAGAAACACTTTTTACTATCAAACCCCACAAAGATGTGACTCAACCACTCAAACTTGTGTACTTTACAACAACTATGTACTCTACAAAATTCACACCTGCCCTAAACCTCATGATTATTATTTATATTCTACTCTACTAAATTCACACAAAGACCTGCCCTAAACCTCATGATTATTATTTATATTCTACTCTACTAAAACACTAAAAATGAAACAGAATATTATTCGCAACCAACCTGATACCATCCACATCAAAACTTGGGGTTGTTGCCCCAGGAGGAGGTGATGGCGGCAGGATAGAATTTCGTCTGGAACCTTTTGATGTCTGCCTTTTCTCAGCACTCTTTTTGCGTTCTTTGTCCTTACCATCCTTTTTAGTATCAGCATCAGCCTTTTTGTCCTTCCCTTTGCCCTTGGTTGGAGTAGTGTGATCTTCCTTGCCTTTGTCAGGTGTGACAGACTTTTCTTCATCTACTTCAGGCTCCTTTGTCTCAATCACACCAATGTTTCTATAATCATGAAAAATGATCCTAAAATCTCTGTATTTGCTGGACATGTCAACTGCCACTTTCTGAGCATCCAGACATTGGTCACAGAGTTCTCAAATATTCTTGTATAGGGATAGGTAGCAGACAGAACCCCAATTAAAAGCTATATAACATTTCCTCACAAAATTATTATTTTTTTCAAGAATAATAACAACAATAGACAGTGGTGGGAAAAAATACAGGTGTAAAAGCCTTCATAATCTTTCAAAACAAGGAATCCTCTCAAAACTAGCCACCTTAATTATAGGTGGAGGGCAGAGAGGGGTCCATACCAATAAACCTCCAAAACTTATTGGAGGACCTATTAAATAAAAATTCCATCCATCATTCCCAGAAATGCCTTTCAATTTAGTGCTGTGAGTTTTCAAGATAGTAATTTAACTTACTGTAAAAAAAATTATTAGTTTTTAAAAACAACATAAAATAATGTTGTTGGGTGAAATTATAAGGTATAGTTTTCCCAAAATTACTTTTCCTAATTTAAATAATTAGATATATCAATGTTTTCTTTTCTTGCAACTTGTTTTATCTCCTTTTAATGTTTGCATATTAAATTTCACAATACAAATCAACCAGGAAAATGTTCTTGGAAAAAATATTTGGCAAGAGCTATTTGAAGTTTAGGATCCATCTTGCTTATATACCACCATTGTAGTCAAAAGGTTTCTGAGATATAGCATTTCTCAGAAAACTTGCTTAAAAATTTGAAATTTGGAATTTAGTGTCAAACTGTATAAATATTCACTTCTATTCTTTTTCTCAAGATGGAAACAATGACTTAATTTTGTTCCAAAAGAATGAGTAACATCATCAAAGCTGACATACCTCCACCTAAAATACATGATTGTGTAGCTGATGTACATGTTGCATGATTTTTATACAGTATCAATTACAGCAATTATTGGGATGCATTTATTAAATACTAAATTCATCTTAAAATTATATATATATATATATATATATATATGACTTTTTGTTGATGACTGCCCTGAAATTAGAGACCTTCCTGTAACTATAATTTCTAATACCAATATAGGAAATATAATTCAAACTCAGATTTTGCAATTCCAATACCAGAAACTTCAAGAAACATAATTTAAATTCATTATATGCAAGTACAAACTTGTATATTTCATAAAACATGTTTCAAATACGTATTTTAGTATTTCAAAGCTGCATACTTCATAAAACATAATTGAAATTCAAATCCACCATTCCAGTACTGAATAATTCATGACTGTAATTTCATAATCTCTGATTCAATTACTGGGTGAAATTCAGTTCAGTTTACTTTATAAATATGCATTAAGAATTAAAAGATTAAAATAAACTGAATTCAACCCGGTAAAAAGCAAGAACATAGTTGAAAAGAAAATAGTGCTTCCCTAATATTCATCTTCACAATTACACTCTTGATCAAAAGTTATAGAGTCAGTGAAGTGAAAGACATTACTAAATCATCTTCAGGATTAGCTGTAGAACCAAATATATTTGGGAGTGGATCACCTTCCACCCCCTTTTGAAAATAAGAGAATTAAAGCAAACAATGTAAGGTTTGATTGTGCATTATTACACAGTTAATTGTTCAGTGCAATGTTATCAAATTTAGGATCATTCCTGCAATGGCATGTCCTAGTACAGACCCTGTTGCTTACAAAGTAGTGAAGTTACTTATGAAGAATAGTCATCATGTACTGGATCCTGTGTACAAAGTATTAAGTATACACTATCTTGAATTCAGAATCTCATATCCATTACCACATCTATCAAGTCATATTATATATACAAACACATACACACACACACACACACAAGTACTTACGGATCATCAGGTGATGAGGCAACAAACAAATATCTTCCTCCAAACTCACAAACAGGAGGGGCTCTCCTCTTGACAGGGTAGGGGACAACTGCAAAATCAGCTGGAGGGGGTATGGGTGGTCCCTTGGGTCCTAGACCAAGTCCATCCAGTACCTGTAACATAATAAGTGCCATCATGTGTCAATAATTATTTAGGTATCCAATTCAATACATGAAAAATGAGCCCATTGTAAACAAATACAACTTGGTAAGCATGCTTGGATGTATATACAGAAAACCATATTAAAATTTCTGAATGTTTTGAGTTCAGACTTGAGGTAGAAATCACTTAAGTAAAATTAAATAGGCATGTTTTGATCTATAATATTGATGTCTGATAAGATTTTCATTACACTTACGCATTTTTCCTTCTAAAACTTTTGAAACTTTCTTGACTTTATAAAGCAAACACTATCAGACAAAGAGTAATCAAAGCTGGTAGACATGTTTCTATGAAGATGCACACTGAGTGCCATGCAAGAAACCCGGACAAAATTTGTATACATACAAAGATGATAAGAGTGCAATTGAAATTCTTTTTCAATATAATATTTTAAACTACAGTAAAATATTAATTATCCAGACCCAATATAGGGCACAGATTTTTATGGATAAATAGTTGTCCAGATCAATTAAATGTCAGCAGTCCTAAATGTTTTTTTTTCTTTGAATCAGCGTGTGAGCTGTGGGAACTTTCATCACCATTTTCAAACTTATATATATACCTCAAAATTGAAGCTGACCTGAATACATTTCTTGTCAATAAACAGTTTTTCCATTTTATATAAATTCTCAACTTTCTGGACTTAGAAATTTTTAGTCTGCATCTACAACATACATGCTTCTCAAAAAACAAATCTAGTTCTCAGTATTATTACCTCTGCTAATGTGGGCAATTTTCCGGACTCCAAGATTTTGTTGCCTGGTGACTGACTCTTATCAAAAACATCAATAACAATATGAGGAATGCCAATGGCAGTTTTCTCTTCTTTTTCTGGGGTCCCATCTGTGCCTTCACCATCCTGAGCATCCTCACCTTCAGCAGCCATTTTGGCAGCCTCAGCAGCCTGCAAAAGAAATTAATTTATCTTTTCTATTCTTAAAAAGGATTAACATGGTCTTTCTGATGAAGTCCTTACACTTAAAACAAACACTGTCATCAACAATTATCGCTACTTGTGGTATTATTGAGAATTATGAGGGACCTTTATCTATCTTCATATGGTAAGTGAGGAACTGTAGAGATAAACAAAAACATTTATGTTCTTCTCGCTATTGACTACATTATTTCTTCTTTAATAAACATCAGGTCCACCACATTATTTTAGAAAAACAAAAGTTTGCATGTCCCATCTAAAATCAAAATTTACTACAATTTCATAATTTTCTAAAGTGGGGGTGAACATAATATTGAAAATGAGATTTTCAGTAAACTGATCTGGATCAGGGTATAAACTACTTAAAAATAAAATATTACAAATTGCAATTTTCCATAAAAAGGTGTCTTAACTTTACATTTTTTGAAAATGTTCCGAGGATAAGGTTTTTTCATCTTTAAGTTTTCTAAAATGTTTTGCGGATAAGGTTGTTATTTCTTTAAGTTTTCCTTTGCATTTTAAGGACAAGGCATTTTAAATATGTTTTCCTTTGCACTTGATGAACAAGGTGTTTTAACTTCATGTTTTTCTTTGCGTTTGATGGAAAAGGTCTTTTAACATTAAGTTTTCCTTTGCATTTTAAGGACAAGTTTTAACCTTAAATTTTCCATAATGTTTTGAAGACAAGGTGGTTTAACTTTATGTTACTAAGTGTTTTAACCCTGAAAAATGTTTGCCTCTGATTTGTCATAATGTCAACTGACAAGAGAAATCAACATGCTGAAATATTTCTTGGAGTTTTTAATATATTATATTACCTCTCTTGCTAGTCTTTCAGCATTCTCCTTCTCAATCTGCTTTTGTCTTTCTCTCTCAGCTTTCTCTTTATCATGTTTGTCAACTGAAAAATAAAGAATGACAACTAAAGTTTGCATAATTGTACTTAAAACACAGATGTCATATGTCATATGCTAATTGACAATCCCAAACTAAACCTTTAGACCACCCACCCATCCTTTGCTGTCCAGTGGGCCACTTGCCAATCTAGTTAGGTAATATGTGAACCATTATATAATCACACTTAATGTGATAAGCCTGTCTAAGCAGGAACTTGCTGTTGTAACAGTCTGACATGTAAACAGTTTCTGCTAAATAAGATGTATCAATTTAATCTGTAATAACTGTAATCTGTAATTATTTTTCATTCAGTATGTCTGAAATTATATTAGCACCTCACTGAAAGTGGTATCGTTTCAAAACAAAATGTATTGGTTTTACAAACACTAAATGATTAAGCACATAAGCACGTATATCTTGATTCCATCAATTTGCCAATTACATTAAGTTTAAATGCATTGTGAACACTTCATACTGATATGTATTTCATACAGCTGATTAGAATTACCTCTGGATTGGCCCCAGAAAAACAAACTTTTCAAAACATATTTTGGTCATAACTTTTTATGTGTAACCTTATACAAAGGTGAAAATGACTAACATATATTGTCGCTGATTGCATATAGCTGGTTGGACTATAGGAATGCCTTGATCGGTCTGATTACATATAGCTGGTTGGACTATAGGAATGCCTTGATCTGTCCCAGCACATATAGTGGTTTGACTATAGGGATGACTTGACATGTCCCCACACATATAGCTAATTGGACTATAGGGATGCCCCTCCTAATTTTATGGTTACCTAATGGTGTTTTTTCTGTTAAGGAAGTCTGTATTTGGGGTAGGTTTTAATTTTCCCTAATAGCCAAGTTTTAGGTCTTGGAGTATAAATTATGTACTCCCTTCTTCTCCAGTACATAGGTCTGATGGGGGGGAGGGGGTTCAATCCCTTGTCTCCACAAGACAGTTATTTTGTTACCCTTACCTTAGGGTCTATGTCAAAGTTTTGCTTAGTTTAGTTAATTACATTTTCTTAACAATTAATACAGTTTTTGAGCAACCTGTCAGACAATCATCGTATAAATTAAACATAGCCTAAAATGTTAACATAGATAGCCACAAAGCCCTATCCAGCATATTATCATGGATGCTTTTGTTTACTTCACAAGAAATGCTATTAGACAGGTAAACAATAAACTAACATGCATTAACATAATAGCAATCAACTTTGGTTAATCTGACAAGATTTTTCAAGAGGGGGTTTCCTTAGGAAAGAATTTTGATTGACCAAAGAAAATATATAAAGATTCTGAATAAAGCAATTCAAATGCACACACACACACACACACACACACACACACACTTTTAATTAAAACCTATCAAACAGGGACATATGACTTTTACCATCAAAATAGGGACATTTTTAATTCAACAAATTACAAGCGACAACTTTCTATTTTACTATGCATTGATACATATGTGTCATTTCTAATTGATTTACCTGTTTGATTTCCAAGAAACACTGTATAAGAATCTTTACCATCAGAATGGGGACACACACTTATACAAAGTGTTAGAAATTATACCATCAAATAGTGGACATTCAATAAGTATGTGTTTTGATTCTAAATAGAAATCAATTCAATCTAAATAATGCAGTAATCTGACCTCATACATATAGTTCCCATATTAATAAACAAAATTAAAATTATCCTGATCCATAAACACATAATACTTGACTAGATAAAATGAACAGTGGTAAGTTGGAATGCAAAAAAGCAGCATAAAAAATGATACCTAGGAATGAAGGTAAGTGCTTTAGTTATCACCAATAAATACTATATAATAATAATAATAATAATAATAATAATAATAATAATAATAATAATAATAATAAAGACTTTATTTAGAGATGGTAACTCAATTAGTTACAGAACTAATCTACCTTGAGGCCTTCTATCTCTTATGTACAATGTATACAATACATACAAATTCATTTATATGAGGAGTCCAACTGCAAACTGCACAGACATAGGTCATTCTTTGAATAATGCACCTGAAGATCTTAGTCTGTACAGTTTGTTAGGAGCAATGAATAGAACAAACAACATACACCCAGATTTGCTGGTGTATTGTGTTAAGATTTATCAGGATTTATGTTGTTTGCTTGTGTGTGATTTTGAATTTTAATGTAGCTTCATAAATTTTAGTCATATCTCTATGTGTTTCCATTGTGGCAGTTCATAGTAATGTCAAGCACTGGAGCATCAAGCCAAAAACACATGGCATTACGCCCTACCAAATCATATTATCCTGACAACAGGCCAACAAGACCTAACACTAACTTCTTAAATTATAAGCACCCGGCATGGAAGCTGCTAGCACCATTTTTATAAGTCTCTGACATGACTCAGCCATAGTTCAAACCTGTGACCTCCCACATCTTAGGTGGACAATCTAACCACTTAGGCCATTGCAGCGGTATATGTTGTTTCCAGTTGGATTTGACTAATATGCATGTATATATGGTATGAATTGATCAAATAGATTGTTGGCGGTTAAATGAAAAAGAGCATATACGTATATATTTTATTCAGCACTTGCAGGCATCTTACAATACCAAGGTTTTGTGAAGTTTATAGTAACCATCAGTTCCTGTCCCAAAGTTATTGCATTCAATTAACCATGATAGTCCTTCCCACACCTGTTTGAAAAATGTGCTAAGAATTTTAACATCAATAACAAAATACCTTTGGTTTTCACAGACCAGCATTACCACATTTAAATTATAACTGCATATTTAAGTGCAATATGTTATTTGTTAGCTACATAATAAGTGAATCATGCCACAATCAAAGTATGTCAAGATGGATGTACAGATTGACAGACTTCCATCCCAAATAATGCTATAAGATAGAAAATTATAACCATCATATTAAAACAGATACATTTATAAATAAATTGATGAAATGGACTGAAAAAATAGAAGTGCTGGAAGAAGTTAAAGCAGAGATATCAGAAACCAGAAATTACCATATATACTCATTTATAAGTTGAATTCAACTGCAAAGAACAAAAACAATCCTGATCTGTTGTAACATAATGAACTTGCAGATCAGAGTCTCCACTGTTTATTTTACAGATTATTCGTAACAAACTGCACAGACCCAGATCTGCTGGTGCATAATGAGATGGCAGATCTAGTCTGTGCAGTTTGAATTATAAGTGAATATATTTGATAAACATTTTTGAGACTTAGGAAACCCTCTCATCAAAGTCTGAATGATGACAGGGAAAAAATATAGAAAATTATACAGCTTAAGTGAAATCAGAAATAAATTTGGAGAAGAGATTTCTATTTGGATATTGAACATGTTATTAAATGAGATTTACTGCAATGTTTTTTCAAGCTTATATATTAATTAAAACTTTTTAAAGGTGTAAAATAAAAGGATATTTATTAACGAGCACAATTAATATAGTGCATTAATTGTCAAAGCTGTATTATCTCTCATGAGCATGTGACATCATATATCATTTTCCAAGAGATCTGTCGATATGGTATTTACAGCAATGAGTTGATATATACAGCTTACCCAATAAATGTACTACATACAATTTGAACACATTTTAATTAGTGTTTAACAACATGCCAGCCATTTTTAATACATATGTGTATATTAGTGTTTAACAACATGCCAGCCATTTTTTAATACATATGTGTATATTAGCATTTAACAACATGCCAGCACAATAATGCCTGTACAGAATCAATTATAAAGGAAGTTATAACAATGTAAATATACAGAGTTGCAAGAAAAAACTTTCAATAGATAAATCTTCTTAAACAAAGGTAAACATGAAATATACAAAGTGAAACTTAAATATGTTAAATTATGTAAAGGTAAATAAAATAAAACTGAAGGTAAAAAATATAAAATCCTTAAATAAATAAAACATACAAACTATTTAAATGTAAAAAACATAAAATTCTTAACAATAAAACATACAAAGTATTACCAGCAATATGATGTACAGCAGCAAGCTTTACTATTACACCTGTTAGTATATTTCAAAAACATAAGAAAAATATGATCACTTAATTCGTAATTGATCTTGTATGATACTACCTGGTAGAATACTATTGTACAATAATATCTTTCCTGTATTCTTAATTACATAGGGTGAAAACACAAATCAATTGTGGCACAAGTTTACAGTGAAATTTGTCTATAAAAGACATTAAAGCAGGGTCTCCAACTCAAACCACCCTGAGGGACGCATGAGAGCATTTTTGATGGCTAAGGTCTGCACCAACTTTGTTATCTCTCATGACAACCATGTGATGCCAACCATTTTGCAGGCCACATAAGATGGCACGGAAGACAGCATGCAGAAAATGGGTCACATCTTGGAGACCTCTGCAGTAAAGTATTCACAAAAATCTCTTTTATCAGCAAGTGTCCTCAAAACTGATGTGCCAATATTTTTAAAAATCGGACATGCAAACACTGTCTTGAATGAGCTGGTTTCTACTATAAAAATTTTACTGATCATGCAATCATACTTTTGCAGAAGTTTATTTGATTAAGAATACCTTTAAATTATTCCAAATGTATTTTAATTTCAATCAAATTCTGCAAACTTAGTTACAAGTTTATTGTATATCAGAGTGAACATTTATCTCTATACTGCCAACCAGTTAATACCAATACACACCTCTCTCTTAATAACTCTTGCCCTGATAGGTCATAAACCTACTATAATGCGAGATCAGGTGTGGGTCCAATTTTTTAAAATGAAAATACCACAAAATTGACTCCTATTTGCTGAATTTAAGAACTGTTGTGATTCTTGGCGAAAATTTGATATATTGCTTGTTTTGTTGTCAAAAACAGTAGATATAGAAAATTTGAATCAACATTATGAAAATTCTCAACTTTTAACAAGAATTGATATGTTTTGTTAAATTTTATTTCCAAACAATATTCTTAGTACGCCACAAAAAACAATATTCAACAAAATGTTGATCAATGAAAATGTCACATATGTCACAAATGCCTATGGCAGCATTTTAATTAAAAAAATACCAGTTAAATAAAATGTTTTGATTGAAATTTGTGTTCTGGTTCTATCTTTTTGTTCAGTTTAAGTGCAATCATCAGAAATGCAATGTGCTCATTGGTATTCAAAAATTAAATATGTCTATCTACCCTTACAGCTATGCCCATGAGGATCTCTGCAAGAACCTAAGTGCCAGCCATGATATGATATCTGATTGGTGGAAGTATTTGATGACTTGTTGCACTGAATAAAAAATGGACCTGCTTTGTATTATCACCTTACTTATTCTTTAGTACCAAATAGAGTTGGTGAAATAAAAGAAAACATAAAAGGCATGTAAATACTACCTGCATCAGAGGAAGCTGCCCTGGTCACAGGTCAGGTCAACTCATTTCAATTGATCAAGTGAATATTGATATAAGTATTACTCTGTAAGTAATGTAATTAAACTTAAATTAGCCTACTCATTATCAAATGTTATCCAAAATAACATGGCAACCAAATGAAATGAATAAAGTTATTTGGTGATGTAAAAACTAAAAAGCTTTGTTTTACAGGTATGTTTCATTGTAGAGAAGCAAATTTCAGAATTACTATTTAACTTAAAATTTATGAATTGCCAATCTGAGTTTTCCATATGGATGAGAAAATTTTCACTATTACTTTCAATGAAATACTGGCATCAATAAATTTACAAGTAGAACAATTTAAAAAGATAGTTTTAACATTGATGGTTGTATCACAAAATAAATGTCCCTAGATTTAAAAAAAAAGATTCTTGTTTGGTTTGAGTCAACAGCTAGTGTAGTTCACCTTTTGCTTTGCTTCTTTTGTAGCAATTAAGGGACTTTGTGGGGCAGAGATTCCAACTTATTAACAAAACAAAATGCAGCGATGTAATACATTATGTTTTCATGTAAACAAACATCTGCATTATATAAAGCACTTTATTGATAGTTACTCTCAATGTGATCATAAAGAGTATTTAGCCATTAAACAGTCCAGTAGCCCCACCCCCTTCAGTTTTCTTGATTTTAGCGGGGATACCATTCTTTAATTTTTGGGAGGTCCCTCAGTAACTCATGCCCTCACTTACAGTCTGGTTTATGTTTCTGGACCCAATTGTGTGCAAGTTACTGAGGGAGTGGTGTATCAAGAATAGAATCATTACATCAAAAATACATAAATTTTGTAAAAAAAAATAATGATGGAAGCGCAATGAAATATTTTTCATTTTGTCACATTTGATACTCTTGATTATAAGTTTAGTTTTCTTAAAACTACAAAAGTATAAAATCAGTTATGTGATCGGATAAAAGTAAAACAAATGAGTATTTTGTATCATACTTTTAACATTAGATTGCGGTTAGCTTATAAACTGTGCACATCAAATTTAAATACATATATGATAGACATTCCCAAAGCAGAAATATATTTTCCATTGTTAGAGTTTTAGTTTCATATGTTTCATGCAATTAAAGCAATAATTGTTTTACTTCATTCATTATAATTCATGACAAAAAGTGCACCATCATTCTAATAGAAATAAATGAGGTGAAAGAAATGAGGAAAAGTCATACCAGGGAAAATTGATGCTCTTCTAGCTGCAGATAAATGAGTGAGAGTGTCTACAGAAGAAAAGATGGAGAGAGAAAAGGAAAGAGAGATTAGCATTGTGTCAAGTATGTCAAGATTCACCCTAATGCTATAAAAAAATTATTTACTGAGCAATCCACAAACCCATACACTTTAAAATTGTGAGCATAACTAAATTTCCACAACACAATCCCAAACTTCATGACTACCAATGCAGAACACTGTAGAAAGTTTTATTCATAAAAACTATTTTTAACAAGAATCTCCTTCATCCAGTCTGTCGCAGGTACCAATAGTGTATAGAAAGCAGGTGATAAGAAATTATCATAAAAAGAAGAAACTTTAGCTGTTTCTTGTTGCTACATGCAGTTGTATTTTTATCTATGTGACCATGCTGTAGAATCCAACAGCAAAGATATTACACTGAAACCAAATGTTGGTATGACAACAAAATTGTCCAAAATAACATGTATCTACAATCTTAATTCACTGGTATGTTGAGTCAAATTGCAAACAACAAAGACCATGATTTTCCGTACCATAATGCACCTGCAGATCAGTGTGTATGATGTTTGTTCTACTGATTACATCTAATGAACTGAACAGAACCATATCTGCCAGTATAATCTTTTATGTCGGCTCTGGGTCTGTGCAGTTTGCAGTTGGACTCATCTTATTGGCAAGTACAGGTGTATATATATATATATATATATATATATATATATATATATATATATATATATATATATATATATATATATATATATATATATATATATATATATATATATGGTACATGGAAAAAAAATTACTATATGCAACAATTGTTACAGACTTACACCAAACCTTTCTGAAACAAGCATTTACACTGGTTAAAACTGAATCATGTGATACAGAAAACTATGACCATTAATTAAGCAAGTAATCAATTTTCATGCATCAAAACTTCATGATTTGTATGCAAAATGTTTAATTTTTAAATAAACCAGCAAGGAAAAGACACTTAATTAAATAAAAAAAAATTAAGACTTCCATATCTCTAGTATGTAGCAAATGATTACAGCATACCTTTCCCTTTTCCTTTCTTTCCCGATGGTGGGTGCTGCAAGTGGTCTTCTTCTGATTTTTCTGATGGGGTACGAGGCCTCTTAATGGCAAGGGTTGTTCTGTCCCAGAAATCCACGAGTTCCTGAATGTCTTTTTGACCGACTTCAAAAGTGCGGAATCTAATGGAATAAAAACTTTTCTTTATTCAGTAATTAATTGTTAATGTAATCTATGTGACATGTCATAAACCTGAGTGTGATTGTGTGTGATTAGGTTTTTTTAATGTAGCTTTAAACAATTTTCAATCATATTGCTATGATGTTGGCAGAGTGGCAGTTTATAGTGATGTCTAGCACTGAGGCATCATGATGCAGACATGTAGCATGATGCCCCACCCAGTCACATTATCCTGACATGAGGTCAACCAGTCCAAGCACTAACCTCTTAATGCTGAACACCTAGCAAGGCAGCTGTTAGTACCATTTTTTAAGTCATTGGTATGACTTTGATGGGGTTCGAACCCACAACCTCCCATTTCACGTTTCCGAGGTAACGCTCTAACCACTAGGCTAAAAGAGTGGTCTCATAAACCTATGTAATAGGTTAGTTCTACAACTCCAACTGTTAACTTGTCTATTATTATGAGTAATGGTTTCCATGGTTTTGTAAAACATAGCATTATTTACATAATTAATATTCAAGGATTTCGGAAAGAAATAAAAAATATCTTGTTTGCAAAATAAAATATATTTCACTGGGTCTTTAATTTGTATTATGTAACAAGCAAGTAACAGATAACAAATATTTATTTTTCCCTACTTACAAATTAGTGAAATCGCAATATTTCAGACTAATTTTATTTCATTAAGTACACAAAACTCATTTAAACTGTCCTCTAACTTGTAAAAAAATTAGTCATTTCATACCTTCTAAATTTAGCATTTTCATATAATTTACCAGCAATGAATATTACTTACTCTTCCAACAAAGGAGAAAAAAAAGATAATTTGCACTAACTTTTGTGGCCACACAGGATCCCAAATACAGTGGTTCAATAGGAACCCAAGCAAATGAAGCGAACAATCAATGGAAACCATGGATTATGCCTCATTATTTCACAATAAACTACGGCATATGTAACAGCATATATTGCTCCATTAACTGCATGGGTGCAACTGATTCAATCAGACAGTTCATTACATTTAGCTAGGAAGGTAACTGGGAATAATAGCTAAGGTCTTCATAGCTAATGTTCCAAGTTGTTTTTCAGTTTCTTTGATTTAAATCATTCACATGCAAAGTTTTTCTTTCAAGTCAAGGTATGAAACCATTATGGCAGTCACCATATTGAACATCTAACAAGTGTAACAATATATATTATTGTCCAAATCATTTTGCCTGCTGTATGCAATGACTCTTTTATTTGAAAAATGGCACTTGTCCAAACCACTGTTGTTTAGCTATGCAAAGTCTGATGAGGAATGATGTGAATTAGGGAACATTCAAGATGGAAGACCCCAGAGATTTGTATATATTCACATTCATTAGCCCTTAAAGCCTTTATATGGTCCAATAAATGCCAAAGAGTTTACAATTTTTTAAAGAAAAAGAAAAAAAAGGACATTTATACTTGAAGTAGATGTATCAGATTAAATGTACACATTATTGTTCTCTATTTCTGAAAACGAATACTACCCTACGATGACAAAGAAAATTACAGTGAAAAAAACTTTTTGTTTTCAAAGAATAAAAAGTACACAATAAATAACATAAAACTTAATTTGAAGGTAAACAGATGTAGAAAACAAATAAATAAATAAACAAACAAGGTGTTTAGTTGTGAATACAACTATTATCAAAAAGATCACATCTGATATCCCACCAATTCACAAGCAGTCGAAAATTTGAATCTTGATATGAAGGTAAACACAAACAAGACTCCATCATAAAGCAGGTCCAAGTGACCTACTTTTGGTATGACTGTTACTTTCCCTGTATATACAAACCAATGTTGGGAAGTGTAGGTGAAATAGTGTCCAAGATATATAGACTGTAATGAAAACATCTATACAAGACAGAAAATACTCAGGCATGAAAATTACAAGTATCTACTTTTGGTATTCAGAGTAACACTCCTTGAGCTATGCTACATATCAAGTTTCATGCCTATTTTTGCAAGAGTATCATAGATGCTGCAGGAATTAAGAATTAAGAAAA
Source organism: Unio delphinus (assembly GCA_029339505.1). NCBI lineage: Eukaryota > Metazoa > Mollusca > Bivalvia > Unionida > Unionidae > Unio > Unio delphinus. Next base: position 12,199,132 of record JAQISU010001238.1, read on the forward strand.
GAGTCACTGCAGTATAAAAACTACATAACAATAATTATGTTTTGATATACTAAAATTATGTTCCTTGACATGCATACACATTACAATTTTAATATGGTGACATAATGTTGAAGATACTGAGAGTGTAATGAACAGATAACTGAAAACCCACAAGTCAATCAAGTGTGACAATTGGGTCACAATGACCTAGTTTTATCATGGTAAAGTTACTCTCAATGACATGTATCCACATAATAAATGTGATCAATGCGAAAAAATGTTTGAGATATTGTGGGTATAATGAATGGGTGAACAACACAAAAGTCATTCAGACATGATACATTATGTAACAGTGACTTACTTTTGGTATGCATGAGTTACTCTCTCAATATCCAATTATAATCTGCATAGGTTTATGTACAAGAAATTCCACAACATTGAGAATGTAGTGAACATATAACTAAAGTAGTCCTCTGTGGTACAATATTCAAAGCTTGTGCGATTTTATAGGGCATAATGCCATCCATTACTGCATTGACTACATCAATCATCACAAATCATATTATATATAATTTTGAAAGCTTATTCTGCCTAGCCTCCCCCCATTGATTTATAAGAAAAATGAGCATCTAAATCTCTAACATAAATATAAGGATAGTAAAGTGATTAAGGGAAGAATATATATAGCAATCAAGAAATCAAGTAGTCTTAAAGGGATTTTCTGTTATATAAATTATGGATGACTGGGAGGCTGGCTGAAAATTAAAAAAAAGCCTCACATGTAAAAATTGGATATTTCAAAATTGTGACAGAGAAACAACATAAAACTGGAAATAGAAATACCAAGCATGAAAACTAGGCCATCATGACCATGTTTATGGAAAACAAGTTACTCTCTCTTCGATGCATCTTCATACCATTTTCATGTATAGGATTAAAGAGCACAATGAATACAAAAATAAAAGAATAAATGAAAAAAAGAAAGAAATAAACAAGCATATGTATGAATGAATACAAAAATTAAACAAATTAGATATCTTGTCTGAATCTTTTTTTAAGGGGATGATAAATAAATAAATGAGAACACCACAGACCGTTGCATAAGAAGCAGCTCCGCTTCCTTGACTGGGTCCCTAACTGGCTCCTCAACTGGGACTTCTCCTTCCTTGGCTGGCTTTTCTCCTTTCTTTCCATCTTTTTCTTTTTCTTTTTCTTTGTCTTTTGACCCTTTTTTTCCCTTCCTGTGAAGCAAATTATATCCTTTAATAAACAAAAATACACCTTCCCATACAGGTTCATATATGGAGGTAATGAAATTTACCAATGACTTGATGAAAAAGGAATAAGTACAGTAAAATTCTAAGCTTAAGTAACAGTAATTGTTGGCTATTTAGTTCGCATGAAAAAATAACCACATTTCCAAACATAAAGTGTGTCAAAATTGTCCAAAGTTTTAACATTGTAACATCTGATACTGTGCAAGGTAATTAAAATGAACATTTTGTATATAAAGAGTCAATGAAGATATAAATGACTTCTCAACACATTTCACATTAATTGATTAACCAATCACCAAGCATAAATTAGACACACCTGCAGACATAACTCCTTAGTCCCAACAAACTGCATGTACCCAGCTCTCTCTGCATATTGACAGATCAAGGTCTATGCAGTTTGCAGTTGGACTCAACTTTTAAGCAAGCAGAGATAGATAAATACCTCTTTTCTACATAATATATATTAGATGGAGACAACCTGTGTCCATGTTAGATATATATTAAAATTAATAGGAATATTCTGGCAGACAATACTTATATAATTGGGGGGGGGCTTTCTTTTATATAATATAGCCTTTTTTTCACTCTGTTCTTCAAGACACTGGAAGGTATGATAAAAACTATTCATGCTCCCATGAACATGATGTAAGTGAATTTTTGCTGGCACCAGGACATCAAATTTGTGAACTTTAACCATGTCTTAATAACAGACCTTATAACATTATCAAACTGTGCTGTCCTTGAGTTAAAATTTACTGTCATTTGCAGGAAAGCAAATTGACTGCAGTATTGAATGACTCAGTTAAGACATATGACAGACAATCTTAGGATGGCAGTTGGGTGAGGTCAACAGCACCAGAATTGTCACGGAATTGTGTATGACTTTAAAAGAACAAATTTTCAGTTAAAGAGGTAAAATAGATTTAAGATTATGTTCTTATCGCTATTTGTTTTATATGATATAATTATTTCATATATCAGATGTTTTAGTATTTATTCTAAATTCTACAGAATAAATACCTAGATTTTGCAGCACCATTATATTAGTAATACTATAGTCTGTTTTGAATAGTTTGTTTTGTAACTGAACAGACAAACTGAGTTTAATTACATGCTTCATGCCTTGAACGTTTAATGTACATGGATAACTAATTCAAGTGCGTGCATACGCAACATATATGAATGTAAAAGTACTTTACCATGTCATATGTATTACACAGTTTGGTTGTTTTAATTTTAGCTGACCATGGGGTCCATGAGTGATCATGGGGCTTGTCTATGCAGCCCATGTGTGATGCCATGTTGTGGTGACCGTGGGGTCTGTGGGTGACCATGGGGCTAGTCTATGCTGCCTTTGTGTGGTGCAGTGTATGGTACCTTGTGTATGCTGCCTTTGTGTATGCTGCGTTATATATAGGCATTACATATAAATGGGTGATGTGAGGTCACAGAAATGTGGGGTTCTTGTGACGTATACGCTGTGTTTTGGTGATGATGGTTTGGAAGATTGTACTGGTGTTCTCAAATCGAGGGACCAAGGCTGTGTTGAATGTAAGGGCTCTCGAGGGATCCTTCAAACAGATGGGGGAGAGGACCATGCGTGGTGACTCCACCACCATTGACTAGAGCGAGTGGAACCGAATATACATCTTGGACGTCAAAAGAGTTGTAGCATACATGTTCCATATTATTTGCTATTACCATCTGAGCAAATATTTCACATCTATGTATCAATTTCGTTATATGAACAATAAACTTATAATTTCACCTTTTCATTGCAGTTTCATTATTTGAACAATGAACTCTTAATTTCACCTTTTCATTGCAGTCTTGTTACCCGAACTATAACTTCATAAATTCATAATTTCATATTTACATCAGTCTCATTACATGAATGATAACTTCATAAATTTATAAATTCATATTTACATTGCAGTTTCGTTACATGAACGATAAAATCATAACATACTTGCCTTTGTTTTGTTAACTCATTATTTAAACGATATAACCAAAATTACAGGCATTTACATCTGTCTCATTATACGAGCTCTATATAAATATATATTTGTAAATTCATACGTATACTTGTATTTGTTGATCTGGTGATCAGACGTTATTCACGTCAGTTTCAAATATCTTTCGTTGAAATCATCCTTTGGGGTTTTTGTCATTGAGTTACTTGTTACTGATTAGTTCCATGTTAGGAACATTATAATTTTCGTTATCTATTGTTTATAATGGTGTCAGAATTGATTATATTTAATTTGCTTTTATAAATAAACATCTTATTAATGTAGATGCTTTTGGTGTCTTCACTAATCCAGTCCCAACCCAGCTTATCCTGTGACAAGAATCACTACTCACTTTATCATATCAAAATTACATAAGCTTCAACACAACAAAGAAGAGTATTAATTGAAACTATGTTGCTCAAAAGCAAAGTAAAGAGAGCAAAAACATTTTCCATCAGAAAAATTGTCAAAGTAAACATCTTTTTTCTTATCACAAGGCAAAGTTAATGTGAATAGCATACATTAAAGGAATTTCTGTGAGTGAAAAACAAAGTATTAATGATAATTCTGTCTACTTACTTTCCTCCCTCATCAGTTTGGCTGTCACTTTTTTCTGTCTGGTGTGACTCTGGACGTTCTGTGGTGGATCCAGCTTTTCCTATGGCATGGTCACTATCATGCCCTTTTTGTTGCTGGGCAAGTTTAACACCACTGCCTTGTGGACCTTTACCACCAGCTGCTTGACTCTTTTTACCATCCTTAGGCACATCTTCCTTCTGATCTTTCTGGGATTTTTTACTCTTCTTATTCTTATTTCTGTAAAATGATACAAGAATTATGCATTGTGTACAGAGATGTCAAGCCTTGGTAAAGTTTATTAGAAATCCATGTACAATGTATAATTGTTTTCAATCTAGGCAGCTTATCCAGAATAGATAAAGCATTATGTTAATTTGAGACTATACACAACTGTATAGTAGGTGATAAAGTGAGAAACTATATCCTATATACCAATCTATCATATCAAATGAGAAACTACTATACAAAATTGTATCTAATAAAATACAGATTTTGGACAAATTTACAAATTCAGACATTTTTATTTAAAGTTCATCACAATCTGCCAAATCTACATGTTTGGCACCTCTATGGTGTGAATCTATGTACAGTCTAATTTCAATAATCAAACATAAATTAATCTCATTCAAAACTTGGCTTAAAATGACTAATTTATTAAGTTGATATTGACTGGCTATTAAAGTGTATCTACTTGTTCTGCAGTATTCAAATGTAGCTGTAACAACCCGCTATTTCTAATCCACTTGTGTTTTCCTCCAAAGATTGGTTCCAAAAACAAGGACTTGATCTTTTAAGTGAAATACGTAATAAAGAGCCAATTTATGGAGGGTGTAAAAGTAGTTGGATGTATCCTAAAACTCTGTGTGTGTGTGTGTGTGTGTGTGTGTGTGTGTGTGTGTGTGTGTGTGTGTGTGTGTGTGTGATATACATTCTGCAACAATTACAGAAGTCATGTGAATGGATTTAAGAAAACTCGGTTTGAACATGCTTGCATCAAACAAACAATATAAATAGAATCAAGCATTAAATATGGAAGAACATATCAGAAAATGTTGTCATCATGAAATACTGGAATGCTAGACAGGAACTGTCTGAAAATACAAGCATATATTACTCTCAAATTGTACAATACTAGAAATCAGGTCTCTTGCATGTCAGTACATGTTGCTGTAATTATTTAAGGTAACAATATGTAGATAACAAATACATGGTGGTAGCAAAATGAAACAAATCGTTGAAAAGACAATCAAGCTCATCTATGAATCAATGTCAGAAACTGCAGCTGTTATCCCTGTACTTTTTAAAGATAAGGTAAAGATCATGTAAAAAATCAAGATTCCTTCAAAGGTCTGATGCTCTGCAGACCAAAAACTAGCTGTAAGCAATCCAGATAAATACATTTTTTTCTGTCCTTTTATTCTTTTTAATTGCTGACTTAAAATAAATCAGATATTCTTGAGAAATACCAACATATCAAATTAAAACACATAGTCTTCAATGGTTTTCCATTTTTCTTCAAAACAACTATGCACACTTTTGAATTCGATATCAAACATATCAGATTTAATTATGATTTCTTCAAACAATTATTGCAACAAGCCAATATTAGGAAAAAAATTGTTGAAGTGATAAAAATAAATTAATAGTTTGTACGGAGATAAATGTTACCAATAACACTTTTTTATGACTCTCCAGTTACTTAAAATTTATGTAAATTTGTTGTGTGATGGATTTGAAGTTAAGGCTCAAATTTTACAAATACTTGAAAAAGTGTGTGTGTGTGTGTGTGTGTGTGTGTGTGTGTGTGTGTGTGTGTGTGTGTGTGTGTGTCTGCAGTGTAGGGTGTAAACTAATTTTAAAGATTTAATGCTTACCTAAATTTATTGGCTACTGCTTTCAGCAAATGTTATAGGACAGTTGGTGACAGAGATTTCTTATTCAGTATGCTTAAAGTAGCTATGGTTGCTAATCTGATAACCATAGTTTTAAGGCATTCAGAGTTTTAATGGGACGGTAAGCAATGGTACTCGTGTGAATATCTATTTGAAATGCTCTAGCATCCAACATGTAAGGTTTAATCGGCATGGGAAAATAGTAAATATTATCAACTGTTTAATCAAAAGACCAGATCTCTTCTTCTACTGTTGTCTAGACCAACAGTTGGAAGGAGGTGTGGGGACTCACACTGAATGAGGTGTCACACTGGCATGCACAGTCTCAATCTCATGAGAATCTCTGAGGACAGACATGATATCTCCATCCTAATCTCTCTCCCACCAGGCAAGATTATGTGATCCAATGTCTCTCTGCTGAGGTGGGAGACTCAGAGAGACCTTGATAACCTTGATAAGCAACTTCTCTAAGAGAGTGAACAACTGTCCCTAGTGGCAGATTCTGTAGGTGGGTGAGACTGACACTCAACCTTCTTGAGTATCTGAGAGGTTAGATGGTGTGCCCCCTCTAGCCTTTTTGACCTAACTTCATAAGAAGAAGATATATGTCTGTGACCCAGGACTCGCACTGTGGACCAATGTGTGTGTTTGTCACGAGGGAGTGAGTCGGCAATTGATGTGCATGATTCCCATGCTTCATGAGTATTAAAATCAATTCTCCATCATACATGTACTAACAAAAAACTTCTAGCATTCCTACTCTAGTTCTTAAGACAGACAATGCCTCAAGCAGTCTGAGTTGTGAAGATGAAAAGCACTTAGCTTTCACGCAAATGAAAAACCAGGGATTGAATATAATTTGGAACATTAGTACCCTTGATTTTTTTTTAAGGAAAACAAATTCCCATGTTTTCCTCATTGATTCCACTGATTATTTTTAAAGATCTTTTATATATTAAGTACATGTACTGTCAAAATATCTTTAAATTCACTTTGTTTTGGTTTAATATTATTAAGTGCTTCAGCTGTACAGGTTGAAAATACTGCTTGGTTATTTTCACTTCCAGGTCATCAGAGGTAAACTGGAGGAAAAACTAGCTGATAACTCTTTGTTGTTGTTGATATTTTATAAATCATTATTAATGCACTTTCTGAAATTAGTATTGTTTATACTGTTACAATTTATTTTCCCTTGTTTTAATAACTTCTAATTCAAAGTTAGTGTACATTGGACTATTTCAAGTTCATTTCTAAACACAGGAGAGCAGCCATTTTGATTAGCTGTCTGCTTTTGGTAGTATATTGTTTCTTTAATACCACATAGAAATAATATCAGTTACAGTACATGGAAATAGCACAGATATATTTAATATTCTCTCT